>OX578139.1:53934678-55229345 GCA_951213105.1 Amaurobius ferox | reverse complement strand
AATTTTCAAAGTGCAATTTTAAATATGCTTCAATCAAAAATAAAACACAGTTTTGTGAGGGGGGGGGGGGAAACCATAATTGAAGTTTAAAGAGTGGAATCCTTATATGTAAAGATGAAAATTAAAATGTTTAATTAATAATCACAGATAATTACATGCATAAAATGATAAACTTTAAATACATGCCACAGTAAATAATTTCTAATGTTTCAGTGAATGGCATAAGTAACAGATATGTACACTTTCTACATCTCAATAAGTAACAGTGCTAAATTTTCATGGTAAAAAATATTTGACCAATGAAAATATTTTTTTGACCTGTAACTTTCTGACACCTACTGGCCATTGACCAATAACCAAAATTTTTTAATCTGCAGCTTTAGTGTAAGGAAAGAAACCTTTAGTTTCAATTGTTTCTCGGTCAAGTTGCT
Source organism: Amaurobius ferox (assembly GCA_951213105.1). NCBI lineage: Eukaryota > Metazoa > Arthropoda > Arachnida > Araneae > Amaurobiidae > Amaurobius > Amaurobius ferox. The sequence continues at coordinate 55,228,914 of OX578139.1, read as the reverse complement.
TCACAAAAAAACAAAAGTACAAAAGAAATAACCATGCAACTGAATTTTCCCACATTGCAATTTGAATTCAGTGTGAAAGTATACCAAAGTTTTTAATCATTTGTACATGAAAAAGTAAAAATTTATTTCATGTGTGCACAGTAAAATAAATAACCAATTTGTACCTCTGATTTTATATAGTAATGCATTTGAAGCTAAATACTGCTAACATTTTTCTTTTAGCAATTTTTTACTTTATATATGCAAATTCTTGTAAACTAATTTTGAATAAAGATACTTTTTTTTATTAAAAGCACTTAATTATTAATCTATAATGAATCTATAATTATTAATCTAATTATCACATATGGAATATGTTGAAAATAATTGTATCTTACTTTTTTATTAAAATGTATAGGACCCTTCTTTAGTCACACATACATACAAAAAAAAAAAGTATACACATATGCAAATGAAATATTTATTCTTTTTTTTTATGCAAACGAAATATTTATTCTTTTTTTTTTTTAACTAGTGGGTTCTGCATTCTGTTTAGCAATGTTATTAAACCCTGGGTTTTGTTTCACAAGCAATTTAGACAGTTTCACTGCACTTTCTAAAGTGTAAATTTATGTTGATGGTTGGTAAGCATCAGTGAACAAGAGGCAGAGCTCCTTAGAAAAATAAATATATATCTATACTACTAAAAGCACATAATTGAGGACATACTTCCATGATGATAATCTGCCATACACTAAAAATACATTACATAATTTTAAAAACATTACTAAAAATATTACTTATAATTTTTATGCAAATTGAACCAATATATTTTTTACAAACTGATCACGATGCAAACATCTCAACTCTCTGTTATAATCAGTTGTCATGAGAATAACCTAGCCTGTCTTTTCCTAGTAACCAATGAAAACAAGATCACATTACCTTGTATTTTGAAAATTGCAAATCGAAATGCAAATTGAACAAAATACCTTCTACAAACAGATCACAATGTAAACATCTCAAACTTATGTTATAATCAGTTGTCATGAGAATAATCTAACCCTTTTTTCCCCCCTTGTAAGCAATAAAACAAGGACCACATGACCTTGTACTTTGAAAATGAAGTGAACTCTCTTGCATTATATTGAAACATCATGATCATTAAGGCTTAAGATAAAATTTTAAAGGCATTACTAAATATACAACTACAAAATAAAATGTGTAGTGTATAATTTGCAAAGATTAAAATACTTGGAGAATTTTTCATGAAGAAAAATATTAAAAAGTTGAAGATAAATTGCTTAACTTTGTCAGTTGTTCGATAATAATAGCATGTTCATTTAAAATTAATTAAAAAATATGCAAAGTTTGAATACCAAACCACCAGGTTTAAATAGCGAATTAAATGGGCCTTATAGGATAATTAGATGATTCGGTATGGTTCGTTACAGAAAAAAAATTATTATAGAAACAAATAGCATTGGCAGAAGAAAAATAGAAAGCTTAATTTGGTTGTAACCAAAATAGGAGAGGTCATGACACAGTATTCTAAAACCATCATGTAAAATTCCAAATCATTTGATGAATTATAATTGCTGCTAGCCTTTAGAATTTTTTTACAGGTAGTGGTTGTAGCTAGTTTTTTTACTATGCAAAGAAAGTTATACCCTTTTCCAAAACTAACCCTCATTTGTCAATAACTTCTAGGTAAACACCTTTTTTTTTCTTTTTTTTGGGGGCAGTATCCCCCTATTGGTCAACCAGATTTTAGAAGTTGCATGATTGTAAAACGGTTGGTTAGAACAGTACTTTTTATATTTAACTACTTACAACCACAAGATATGAGATATTATTTTTGCTTAACTTAATTTTAATTAACTTATTTTACAAAAATTCATAGGCTACTACTGTTTAAATAGATATACTTAAGTGGAAACTTACCCACGTGAAACTAACCTGAGAATCCCATGTTAATCAATGGGGGAATGAAAATAGCTAAATGTAGCATTGGATTTTGAGATCTTTTCCTGAAATTTTTTGCAAAACGTAGAATTGGACTATAAGCAAATGGGACATTTTAAAAATTATTTTTAAATTCATTAGAAGTATTTTTAATATTAACACAAAGTGCAAAAATTTATTTTTCCAATTTCGCTCATCGATAGAAAACGTTTGAATCAAGTTAAAAAAAATTTCAGCAGAAAAAATGCAGAAGTGTATTGACTAGATGAACTGCAACCAGGTCAAAAAATTCCCGATTACGATGAATAATACTAGGATCACAAAACTTAAAAAATGCACTGATTTTCCTCCCAATGTAAAATCTGCCATTTTTCGTACTTCACATCAACTCCCTAAAATTTTTGGTCAAATAAAACTTCATAAATTAAATCATCGCTTTATTGTTTCCAAATGTACAGGATCTACTTATTTTTTATAGAAATCTCTAGCCCATTTTTTGAAAATGTATTTTAATAATCATAGTTTTTCCATTAGCTCTACTGAAAATTTCATTAATTTACTATTTAAAACTAAATTTAATCCTAATAGTACTCTCCATAGTTCTGATGTCATTTTCCTTTTCCCTAGTATCCACGTTGACATTGCTATTGAAATTATTGCCAAAAAACTTCAGAATCACAAATTTAAAACCCCCACTATCAACGCAATCACTTCTGCTTTGAATATTGTTGTGGAGACAAATTATTTTGCTTTCCGTGACGCTATTTACTTGCAAACTTCTGGTGCCCCTATGGGTAGCCCTTTATTTGGTATTTTGGCTGAGGCCGTTTTGCAGGAGCTCGAGAATAAGGTTTTGCCTTTTTTAACGATTAAACCTATTCTTTGGTGCCGTTACGTACGTGGATGATGTTTTTATTATTTGGGATGGTAATTTAAATGATCTCCTTCACCTTTTAAATAAAGTTAATAATTTTTACCCTTTGATTAATTTTACTGTTGAGCATGAATCCAATTCTTCTTTGCCTTTTCTTGATTTTCTAGTCACCCGTTCAGATTTTGGTTTTCATGCTTCCATTTTCCGTAAATCTACTTTTACTAACTCCTGTTTCCCCTCAAATTCTTTTCATCCTATATCTTCTAAAAAAGCCTCTTTTAACACTTATTTTAATCGCACATTTAATGTTTGCTCTTCTATCCCTGCTTTGACTGATGAAATTAATTTTATTTTTAATCTTGGCCATGAGGCTGCTTGGCTGCTTATTCTTCTGAGTTTATTCATAAGATTTTCGCCCATGTTCGCCTTAAATTTACTCAGTTTGATACTAAACTTGTTGCTATTAAAGATAGTTCAGTCCATAAATCTAGTGTTTCTTACCATCCTAAGATCTTCCGTCATTTTATTCATTTCTGTCATGAATTTGGTTTCAAACCTGCTCACTCTAATATTACCACTTTATTTAATCGTATTTGTTCTGACAAACTTGGGAATATTGATGATTTTAAAAGCTTTGCTGGGGTGTATGTAGTTCCTCTGTTATCTCCTGATGGTGATTAAAACGTACTGTTGGCATCTGTTTAGCGGAACACGCTCGCGATGTCAAATGTGGTAAACTTTCTACGGCTCTTGCTCAATATGTGGTTAATGATAAATTCTTGCCCATTTTTGAAAAAACTTTCCTTTTAGTTCGTTATAACAATCCACGTTATATTCTCCTTTATGAATCCCTCTTTATTTATATTTACCTGAATCAATTTGTAATTTTGATCCCGTTCAAATTTTAAGTTATGCTTAGCAACTCATTCTCGACTCTATGCAATTTAAATCTCTTAATAGTTATTTATGACATCATTCTCATGAAAATTACGTTTGACGGTTCTTCCGAAAATATGCTTTTCCTGTATTGATAGTACTTTTCTTGTAATATTTTTACAATTTGAAAGCGTTTAAAGTAATTTTTGTATTTTCCGTGTATATTTCTTAGATTATTTTGTATTTATATAATAAAAAGCAATGTCTGTGTGTTTTATACATTATAGGTTCAGTGACCGCGCATCGGAGAGCTACAAAATTTGGCAATCGGAGACCCAGGAGGGTGGGAAGAGGACACGCAAAAACTGATTTTTTAGATTTTAATTTTTTTTTTTGTTATTTAATTTTTATGCGATTTCGACCGTTTTTTCTCCATGATCCAGACGTCGTAGAAAAAAACAAATCACACCACCGGAAAGAGCAGACAATTGCGAGTAAAAATATACCAATTTCCAATCTCAGGGGCAAATTCTAATATTTTTTTAAAGATTTTAAAACAAAAGTCACTTTCGGTTAAAAAAAAAAACCCTTTCGTTTTTAAATCCTCCCATCAGGAAAAGTTACGAGAATTTCGACTAATAATTTACATTTTTAGAAAGCTCAAAGATCTGGCATTCTTACAAGTTCAATCTGGTCAAGAAATAATTAAAATTGCCCACAGGATTGGGATTTTAAGATTTTCCGAATTTCAATTTCTCGGCAATCCGCTAAAGCAGTTCTTCACCCGCGTTTTTATCCCCCGTAGAAGTTTTTTGCTCGGGAGGAGGGAAGGTGGAGGGGACGTCACGGTTCTGAATACGCAATAGGGAAGAAAATGACAGCATTAAGAGCTTAGCATATGGTCATTATAAAATTTAAATGATTGAATTATGGTGGATTGAATTGCGGCGATGTATTGATTGCGATGTATTATTGTGGTGTAATGTATTGTTGTATTGTAAAAACTTAATTGTGGCGATGTATTTCACGTTAAATATGTGGGTCCGTAAGTCCTTCCGAGAGGTTGGTGATAGGGGAAGGAGGGTACAGTCCCTGTGGATGCCTCCCCCACTGGGTTCCGGTCTAAATTGGGTGAATAAAAAGAAAGTTATGGAGATTGTTGCGGAAGGCGCAGTAGCTCAGTGGTTCGCATGCCAGAATTGCACTCGGTAGGCCCGGGTTCGATTCCCGCCACTACCCAAACTGTCGCCATGTTTAGGCGGAGTACGATCAAGTTAAACATGTGGGTTTGTAAGGCCTTTCGAGAGGTTGGTGGTAGGGGAAGGAGGGTACGGTCCCTGTGGATGTCTCCCCCACTGGTTTCCAGTCTAAATTGGGTGAATAAAAAGAAAGTTATGGAGATTGTCGCGGAAGGCGCGGTAGCCCAGTGGTTAGTATGCGAGAATTGCACTCGGTAGGCCCGGGTTCGATTTGGGTTCCGGTCTAAATTGGTTGAATAAAAAAAAAGTTATGGAGATTGTCGCGGAGGGCACGGTAGTCCAGTGGTTAGCGCATGGGAATTGCTCTAGGTAGACCCATGTTCATGCGGAGTACGATGACGTTAAACATGTGGGTCTATAAGTCCTTCCAAGAGGTTGGTGGTAGGGGAAGGAGGGTACAGTCCCTGTGGATGCCTCCCCCACTGGGTTCCGGTTTAAATTGGGTGGCACTTCCTGGCCATCCAAATAGTTACCTTACACCTTTCTTGTAGGTCGCGCCAGCGAGTTTACCATGGTCAGAACTGTTATGTATCTGGCAACAGCCAGATCAGAGAGAACCTTCCAAGCTGTGTGACGCGCGCTTGTTTTGTTTACCTTTTTGGGTTCCGTAGTTTTCGTATTGTACATGTTCGGTGTAGTGTTGTTATGCTCGTTCGTGCCTGTGTATCTTAATGCTAATAAATGTCTTTTGCGTGTATGTAAAACGAATCGTATCGTCTCTCGGTCTACCTGGCATACATGACAAAAGAGTTGGCGACGAGGATGGGATCTTCGAACATTAATTTTGAATCTTATGATGCGTCTGTGGAAGACTGGTCCAGTTATGTGGAACGTTTAGAATCTTACTTCGTTGTTAATGGGATCGAAGATAAAATGAAAGTCCCTGCTATTTTAAGCCTTATGGGAGCAACAACGTATAAATTGTTAAAGAATCTGGCCACTCCGAACATTCCTTCTGAATTGACTTATCAAGATATCGTAAAATTACTTTCGGAGCATTTGAATCCTAAACCACTAGAGATGACAGAACGGTTTCGTTTCTACAAGAGGAAGCAATTTGAAGAGGAGTCCATTGCAAATTATTGTGCCGAATTACAAAAACTGTCAATACACTGTAACTTTGGGAACAATTTAAGTACGATGCTTCGTGATAAATTGGTGATGGTTCTCAAAAACGGAAATATACAGAAAAAGCTGTTAGCAGAGGATAAGTTAACATACGAAAAAGCTAAGAGCATTGCATTCGCAATGGAATCTGCTCAGAGAGATGTGTGTGAAATTCAGAATCAAATGGTATCGATAAAAAAATTACATAGTTCGCAAGATAAAACTATCAAAAAAGATTTTTCTAAATTTAAGAAATCTGAACCTACAAAGAAGTTTGATAAATCCCGGAAATGTTACAGATGTGATAGTACTCAACATTTAGCTCACGAATGTAAGCACAAGAACACTCAGTGTAAGAATTGCTTAAAGAACGGGCATTTGGCAAAAGTCTGCCGCTCAAAACGTAACGAAACAGTTAAACAAATAGAATCTTGTTCTGAAACTGTACCAGTTAATAGCGTTAAATCACCACGACATGCAAGGGATAAGATTTTATTAGAAATTTTTGTTGAAGGGAATAAATGTTTATTTGAATTAGATACTGGAGCTGCTATTAGTTGTATGAATGTGAATGAATTTAAGAAACTTTGTCCGGATGTAGCCATTAAGCCTACCAAATTATTGCTTAGGAATTTCGATAATTCTATGATAACATCAGCTGGCCAAGCAGTGGTGCAAATTCAATACAAAGATCAAATTAATACAGAAACTATTTATTTGGTACATGCAAAAGTAAACGCAGTTTTTGGTCGTGAATGGTTGAGAAATTTCCAATTAGACTGGAGCTCAATTAAAGCAGTTCGGGTTGAAAATTGTAATTCTCGAACCAATAAATTAAATATCTTGCTTCAAAAGTATGAGAAAATTTTTTCTCCGGGTATCGGGAAACTGGAAAAGTTTTGTTGCCGTCTTCAAATGAAACCTAATTACAAACCGGTATTTTTTAAACCTCGACCAGTACCATTTGCTTTAAAAGAAAGAATAGAAACTGAACTTAATAGGTTAGTTGCAGAAGACATCATTGAGCCGGTGACATATAGTGATTGGGCTACACCAATTGTTCCTGTTATCAAACAGAATGGGAACCTACGAATCTGTGGTGATTATAAGGTGACTATCAACCCGGGACTAAAAATTGAGCAGTATCCTTTACCCCGTATCGAGGACATTTTTGCTGAACTGTCAGGAGGGGAGTTCTTTACTAAAATCGACTTATCTGAGGCATACCTTCAAATGTTAGTTGATGAGCAGGACCGACATCTATTGACGATCAATACTCTCAAGGGTTTGTTCCGTTACAAGAGAATGAATTATGGTATAGCCTTAGCTCCGGCAGTGTGGCAGAGAGCCATTGAACAAGTTTTATCAGGCATCGCGGGGGTACACATATTTTTAGACGATATTACCGTAACGGGGAGAAATGATCAAGAGCATTTTGAAAGGTTAGAATTAGTACTACAGAGACTAGAAGAATATGGTCTCAGAGTAAATAAGCGGAACAGTGAATTTTTTAAGAAATCTGTGAATTATTGTGGTCATACAATTGATAAATTCGGCCTCCACAAAACACAAGAAAAAATCGATGCAATTACGAAGGTACCAGTTCCAAAAACTGTATCTGATTTGAAGAGTTTTTTGGGTTTAGTCAATTACTACGGAAAACTTATTCCCAACTTATCTACTCGTGTCGCTCCTTTCAATAAATTACTGCAGAAAGGCACTAAATTTTTGTGGACTGCAGAATGTGAAAAAGCTTTCAAGGCATTGAAACAAGAAATTGCTTCAGACCGAATTTTATGCCATTATGATCCTAAATTACCTCTTGTATTACAAACTGATGCATCACCAGTTGGAATAGAAGCAGTTTTAAGTCACATTATTCCAGATGGTTCAGAAAAACCAGCAATGTTTGCATCAAGGTCATTGACTAAAACGGAACGTAATTATTCGCAGATAGACAAGGAAGCATTGAGTATCGTATGGGGAGTAAAGAAATTTTATCAATATTTATTTGGTCGACATTTTGATCTCGTAACCGATCATAAACCCCTAGTATCAATTTTCGCACCTAATCGTAGTTTACCATGTCTATCAGCAACACGAATGGTTCATTATGCACTTTTTCTCCAAGCATTCAGTTATACAATCAAGTATCGAAACACTAAGAATCATGGCAATGCCGATGCACTTTCACGGTTACCACTAGCAGTTGACAAGGACTGTGAGTACTTGACTGAAGCAGACGTAACAAATATTTCGCAAGTTGAATTAATGCCTGTTACAGCAACTGACATAGCTAGAGCTACTAAAACTGATAGGAAATTGTTCGAACTGTATGAAAGTTTAAAATCTGGAACTGAATTACCTGTGCCTTGGAAAGGTAGAGAATCTGAATTTTCATTGCAAAATGGTTGCATAATGTATGGTCATAGAGTATGCATTCCTGAAAAGTACCAGAATCAAGTTTTGGAAAAACTTCATGTTGGACATCCTGGAATTGTCAAAATGAAGGCCATAGCTAGAAGCTACTGCTATTGGCAAGGTATTGATGCCAGTATAGCCAATTTTGTTCAGAACTGTTCAGCTTGTATCGCAACGAGGAACGAACCAGCAAGGATAAATCGACATCCGTGGGAATGGCCAAATGGACCTTGGCAAAGGATACACGTTGACTACGCTGGTCCTTTTATGGGGAAAATGTTTTTTGTAGTCTCTGATGCATATTCGAAGTGGATAGAAGTCATTCCGATGAAAAATATTACAGCTAGTTTTACAATTCATCATCTTCGTATTCTTTTTGCTCATTATGGAATTCCCTTAACTTTGGTTAGTGATAACGGCGCAAGTTTTACTAGTTACGAATTTCGACATTTTTTGAAACTGAATAATATTAAACATATAACTTCAGCACCGTACCATCCTGCTACGAACGGACAGGCAGAAAGAATAGTGCAGTTATTCAAAGCTTCGTTGAAATCGATTAGAGGTGATTCTGGAGATCTAAATGTGAAATTACAAAGATTTTTATTACAGTATAGAATAACTCCACATTCTCTCACGGGAGAAACTCCGAGTGCCTTGTTTTTGAAGAGATGTATTCGCACTAGGCTTGATCTTTTTAAACCAAATTTGAGAGACAAAGTTGTTCAGAAACAGAGTTCGAGACTTGACACAGAATCTATCTTGCGTGAGTTTCGGGAAGGGGAGAAAGTAGCCGTAAGAAATTATTCCGGACCTAACAAATGGAAAATTGGAACAATTATAAACCGAGATGGAACTTTGAGTTATAGCATACAAGTTGGAAATGAAATTTGGAAGAGACACGTAGATCAAATAAGGAAATGTGGGAAGTCGATTGAATTATCCCAAGCTGCTACTGAAATTCCAATTTACGATAAAGAATTGAATTTTCCAGATGAGCCAGTATCCGATGATGTTGCTGAATCGGAACCGCCTGCACCTGTACCTGAAGTTATCCCTGAACCTAAAGATGTACCTGTACCTGCCACTCCAAGTGATGATATACCACCTAAGCCTGTACCAGACGCTTCCAGAAAGCCGAAAACTGATGTGCCACTCCGACGCTCAAACCGAATCAGGAGACCTCCAAAAAGACTCGACCTGTGACTCTATATTTTGTCGGGGAGGAACTGTTATGTATCTGGCAACAGCCAGATCAGAGAGAACCTTCCAAGCTGTGTGACGCGCGCTTGTTTTGTTTACCTTTTTGGGTTCCGTAGTTTTCGTATTGTACATGTTCGGTGCAGTGTTGTTATGCTCGTTCGTGCCTGTGTATCTTAATGCTAATAAATGTCTTTTGCGTGTATGTAAAACGAATCGTATCGTCTCTCGGTCTACCTGGCATACATGACAAGAATTTTCAAGGGTAGCGAACAGGCTGGTTGCCAAAGGTGGTTAGTTAATTAATAGTATGTTCATTTACCATTTTATATTTTTATGCAAATTTGTTGTATAACTTGTCTCCATATATGAACATTCCATGTTTTACCATTCATGTAGTCACTGATGAAAGGCTCCCTTTTTTTTAAAATGCTTTGTACGTCTTTTAAGATGTTTTAATAAATGACCATTCGTTTTAAAGACATTTTGTCCTTAATTTTAAGTATAAAAGTGTTACAGAAATAGCTATTTAATGTGCAATTTTTATTGAAAAACGAATACCATCATTTAACGATGTGGTTTCAGAAGTATATCATGTTCCTATCTAGAATGGAAAAATTTGGGGGGGGGGGGGGGGGGGGAATTATTATATCTTCATAGGGTTGCAAAATGATGTGTACATTTTTTTTTATTTTTGATGGAACTATTAAGTATTTTAATTTTTTTTTACATATTTCGTACAGTCATGCGAATTTTCGGAAAAACTGGAAATGATATCTCTTAAAAGCATAAATGGAAATCCTTCATGAATCCCCAAATTTCTGCCAGAATTTTATGCTGAATCCATATCGGTCATCATCTAAGCTCTATCAATGGCTAATCTTGAGAAATAAATGTTTCAAAAAATAGTTTTAATCTAAAATAGAAAAAGAACTGGAAAGAGTAATCCTTAGTGAACCTCTATCCTTTCCGGAACTTGATACTGAATCCATATCAGTCATCATCTAAGCTACCTATATCTACAACAGATTCTGAGAAATAAATGTTTCATATAAATTTTTTTAAAAGAAATTAGAAAAGATACCGTAAGTGAAAATCCTTAGTGAACTACCTCCTATACCTCTTTTAGAATTGGATGCTGAATCCTTATCATTTATCATCTAAGCCAGTGGTTCTCAATGTGGGCGGTAGTGCCCCCAAGGGGGCAGTATTTGTGTGTGTGTGTGTGGGGGGGGGGGGCGTTGGCCATTTTGGGACCTTTTTTTTATTATTTTTAAATAAGAAAATATGGTGAGTTTTGGTGTTTATTGATAAAGCAATGAAACTTCTATTAAAAGATTTTGAAGAATCTCATGTTTAAACTCTCGCAGTGTCTGCTGTGTCTGTGTTGAAGGCCCAGACCACACGACCAACCCTAAAGCTTGTGGTAGCTTAATGTGTGGCCGGGCTGTTTGCAGTGTGTAACAAGGTCAAAGAAATTTAAAGAACACTTTTAAAACATGACTGAAAAGAAGAAATGCTTCTAATACTCAAATGAATACTTGAAATTTGGTTTCATCCCTTCTTCTACAAACGTACAGCATCCCTTCTGCCTTCTTTGTGAAAAAACATTTTCTAATGAAGCAATGAAGCCTTCTAGGTTGGATGAACACTTCACGAAAATGCATTCTAACAAAGTAGGTAAACCTATAACATTTTTTTAAAGATCTCAAGTCAAGATTTGAGAAACGACCGACTGAGTGCAACCTGTTTAAAAAATCTTCAGATGAAATTGAGAAAGGGTTTCTTGCTTCTTATAAAATTTCTCTGTTAGTAGCAAAATGTGGTAAGCCTCATACTATTGCGGAAACACCGACTGTTAAAGAACTAGTAACTACTATGCTTGGATCGAGCGAAGCTAGTGTTCTTGCTAAGTTAGTCCCTTTGAGTAATGATACCGTTTCAAGAAGGATTGATGAGATGGCTGCCGATATGGAAGAAACACTTTTCAACATGCTGAAGAATACAAAATTTGTATTACAGATCGACGAATCTACCATTACGGACAGTGAAACATTGTTGCTGACTTATGTTCGTTTCATTGATCAAAATGACAAGATAGTAGAAGAAATGCTGTTTACAAGGAATTTGACTGCAGATACAAAGAGAGGACTCCTCAATATACAAAATGGTCGAAAAGTTTTTCGCAGGAAAAAATATTCCATTATCAAATATTTTAGCGTGTGCAACTGACGGAGCTGATTCTATGGTGGGCAAATACTGAGGATTTATCTCACTTAAAAAAAGCTGTACCTGGTGTTATGGCCGTCCATTGTGTTATTCACCGACAGCATCTTGTAGCAAAAAATTTGAGTGACAAGTTGAATGACACTCTCAGATATGTTATTAGAGCTGTAAACAAAATAAAGGCAAACCCTCTCAATGATCGTTTTTTTCACAAACTGCGTGAAGATAATGATGACGAATTTGAACATCTGCTCTTGCATACCGAGGTGAGGTGGCTATCCAAAGGAAAGTGTTTGTGACGTTTCTATGCTCTGTTTGACTCGGTGGTGGAGTTTCTTCAGTCAATTGACTCAAGCAATTAAACTGCGACGTTGTGATATGGCCTACCTGTCAGATGTGTTTGATAAACTCAATGAAGTAAACAACAAACTACAAGGAGATAAAATTAATTTTATCAAGGCCAAAGGAGTAGTCTATTTATTCTTTCATTGCCAAACTGAGCCTTCTCAAGAACAACTTGAGTCGTCGTGAGTTGTACCAGTTTCCGAGCCTTATGCAAGAAATATCCAAAGACGAAAACAATATCCAGGAAGACGATTTAGGCGTTTCTTGTGCTCATCTTAAACAACTGAAAAACGATATGGAAACAAGATTTCAAGACCTTTGCAATTCTCAAATACCATCGTGGGCACTCAATCCATTTACAGTGGATGTAGAAGACTTTGAGCGAAGGTTGCAGGAACAGCTGACCGATTTGAAATATGACAGTGAAGCTCAGTCACTGTTTCAACAATAAGTTTATGGGAGCTTTTGAGCAAAATTGAAAAACTCCTACCCTCTTCTTTGGCAAGAAGTCAAGTTGTTACTTTTAATTTTTTCTTTGACCTACTTGGTGGAGAGCAGCTTCAGCGCCGTGCAGCAGCTTATGACAAAATCAAGAAACAAACTGAAAATTTGCGAAAAGAGTGACCTCAGACTTCGACTGACAAAGCTGGAACCCAACATCCTAAAACTGACGTCCGTTCATCAAACCCAAGGCAATCACTAATAATCAAAAGGTTTGAAAGAATTCAGATTTGCCATTTTTACTTTTAAATGTTTTACGTACATTCTGAGAAAGTATGTTTTTGTAAACTTGCATTTTCTTTAAATGCTTTATTTTTTTCGTATAATTTGTTGAGTATAAGAAATAATATTAATCATAAAAACACTCAACGTAACTCATTGGCTCCCATAATATTTACTTTCCCAAAACAGGTTTTGCTAACATCCTTTAACTAAGATTGCTACTTAAAATTGTTTATTAAAACATAATACCAAGAAACATTCATACCTCTCTTTTGGTTTAAAAAGCCTTAAAATGTATTGAGGTTTTGTTTGAGTTCGAAGAAAAGGTGTAACACAGAGGGAGGGGGGGGGGGGTATGACCACATACCTTTTACTGCAGGGGGGCGCTACTCAGGGGTGTAGTCGAGGAGGGACGCGGGCGGACGCAGACCCCCCACCTTTTCTCCTGACCTCAAGCGTACTCCCACTTTTTATTTTGTAAGGGGACGCTCTTTTTTTTTTAATTTATATATACATATATAACCCCTCTGCAGCTTGGCACAGATGGAATGCTTGGTCGATGTCCTCAGATTATTATTCTTTGGTCACTCTTCCTCTGAAAAAACATATGGATAGGAATGGGGATTATTACAAAAATAACCGTTTTCGGTTTTTTTTAGAAAAAAAACCGTTTGTAGACAAAATATATTATTTACATTTTATTTACATTCGGATTTTAGAAATTTTCCAAAGCTAAAAAGCTTTAAAATAATCATTAGAGAAATCAATGACAAGTATCAATGTAATCAATGAATCAATGTATTCAATGAGTAATCAATGAAAAAGTATCTCTATGGAAAGTTCTTTGAGATAATTTCATTTCAAAATGCAAGAATCTTAATTGATTTTTCTTTCTTGAGCTGAGAATCTATGCTTTGGAGCACAATTTTTTGTTTTTAATAAATAACTAAATAAAATTAAAATAATTATTATTCTTTTGATTTTATCAACATGTTAAGAGTTCGAGTTGGAAAGTAAGAAAAGAAAAAAAAAAACAGAAAAAAAAATTGGATACAATTGAAAAAGTATCTCAATACAAAATCCACGATACATTAAGAGACTAGAGTCGTTACTCAAGACATTTTATATGGGTGATATTTGCATTGCGATACTTCCCAGCCCTATGTCAATCACAGAAATTTAGTATTGGCTAAAATTCTTCAAAAAAAGAGCGTCCCTCCACCTTTTTTTCTATGACTACACCACTGGCGCTACTCTAAAATAGGTTGAGAACTGCTGATCTAAGCTATCATTTATTATCTAAGATTTTGAGAGATCGAACCTTTTACAAAAGATCGGATTTTTTAAATAAAAATTATTTAAAATATAATCATGCTGGAATTGATACATAAATAACAGTATAATATGTAAAACATGGATAACAGCACATATATGTAAAACGTGGATTATATGGCACATGCCATCGTTCCAAAAATTATGTCATTAGCTTTTAAATAATAAATTACATATAAAAACTATTTAGGTAATACATTTTAAAGCATAATTATCTTTTATAATGCTTTTTCGATTAAAAAAATGCTAACATTTTTAGAGCTTCCGTACGTAATTTATCGTACTAAATTTCATTCGATTTATTTAATATATTCAGGGATATCATGCTCCATAGTAAAAAGTAAAATTCCTAATATCTCGAGAACCGCTCCTAATAATAGGGTTTACCAATATTATGTTAAAGTAACTTGAAAAGCTTTCACCACATTTGTTAATAATGAAATTATTTCAAATTTCTTATAACTGTTTATTTTAAATAAAAACGTATTGAAAATGACACATTTTGCAAATCACATTTAATTCACTTACAAATAGAGAAAAATATACATTAAAAATAATCTGATGTGGACAGCACATGACTCTTCCTACAGACTTAAATATATTTTCTTATTTTTTATTTCATACTAAGTTAAATTGAGTTTAATTGCAGAAAATAACATGAATACTTTTCTGATATTATATACAATTGGCCTTTTAATGTATCTTAGTTTCATATAGCAACTGTGCTTTAAAGTCTTTAGCTCCTCAATATTCTTTATTCAAATTGTACCAACATCTAATCAGCACGAGGGTAACCCATAAGTGATTTATCTACCAAATTTCGTGAAATTTGGTCAATTAGTTTTTTAGCTAGAGTGGATACATTTAATCATCTGGTAGCCAATGTTATTAACTTAATGCAGTATTTCCCAACATTTTACAAGTTGCATATCTCTTGAAAATCATGTTTAACTAGGGTTGCCAATTTTGTCTAAGGGCATTCAGAGAGAACAAGTAAAATAAATAAATATAAAATAAATAAATTAAAAATAATACTTATCAGTGGCGAATCCTGATCTAGAAGGCAAGTTAAGCGAAAATACACATTACATCCCGTGCCTTATGTTATCAATCGTACCACAATACTCAAGGGATTTAATGGCAATAATAGTAATAATTAATAATGTTACTGCTATTGTGCCATATATTGCAACTAGGAAAGGGGTTTTGTTGAGAAATTTGGTATGGCGCTGCTAGGGCAGTATTCACCACTGATATTATCAAACAACATAATTTTGAGTGTTAGTAATTTATGCACAATTATCATACATATTCAACGATTTGAGTTTGTTTACATTATTTGCTTTTAATTAAATAAGAAATTATATTATTTTAAAATATTTTTTTGTAATAATGGCATTTTATACACAATATTTTTGGTCCTATTTTATAATGTTCAGCTGATTAATTAAATCTTTAACTAGAATAAAAGTTCCATATATTCACAGAAAATTCCTGATAAGCGTACAGTTAGGTCTAACCGACACTTAGCATTTCCGTCATTATTCTCCAAACACTTGAGAAAAAGAATATCAAAACTGATTTACTGAAATAATTCTGAATCGTTCTAAGGTACCATATAAAATTTTTACTAAAAGTATTCTTTTAAGATATCTTTGACAAAAAAAAATTAAACTTAAAAGATCTTTTACATGTATTAACTTTTAGAAAATAAAAACTTTTCTGTTATATTTTTAGGGTACTCATTAGTTGGTCAGTAACGTAGCAAAATATTAATTCTGGGAGAAGATCGGCTCTTTTTGGGAAACGGGAGATTGACTCAAAGTCTCTCATAATAAAACATTAAACAAGGAGGGTTAGCAGCCCTATGTTTAACACTCTGTTTCACAAAATAAACTATTATTGAAATCTTATATTTAAAGAAAAAAAAAATCCTTAAAATCTGGCATGTATGACTTACTTACAGATGAGAATAGTGAAGACACTACTATATAGAAAGAGTTCTTCTACACATATCAAAATCTAAAGTAAAATGTACATCATTTTCAAATGTGAAGAAAAATTAATGTTTCCTAATTACTCCAAAATCATCATATCCTGGGTTTTAAATGTAACAGACACTTAATAAGTTTGTAAAATTTTAGCAATCAAGTTTGAAGACTCAACAGAATAGTAATTGCTCTCTTGCACTTATCAACTTACAAATGATTGATTCTATAAGTAGTTTTCACCTTTTTGAGTCCATGGCAACCTTGACTAACCCCATTTTTTCTGCTGCTCCTCTATGCATACTATATTGTAACTATAGTCATTGCAAAACTATCGGTAGTCGAAAACATTTGGATACTTATTACTTTTAAAGAAAAAATGTAATAATCACATCCATCCATGGACCTAACTGTCATTCAAGGTACCATGGTTGAAAACCACTGCTATAATGGATTAAAATGCAAACATGTATTTTTATTAAGTTCATATTTATTTAATCTTGTGGATACCCAGGGATTCAAAGAACATATATTGAGAACCATTGACTTAATGCATTACATTGTCTAAGTGATTCATGTAAGAATATACTAAATTAAGCATTCAGTAATCTAAACATTTTTTTATCTTTACTTTTAACTAAAACATTGATTTTTGTTTATACACAGCAGTTCTTCAAATTATATTATTTACATAGTTATTTTTAAGCATTTCAAATAATTTTATCTTGAATATTAGTTTAATGAATATTGGATTCTTGTAGTGTGTATAAAGCTTAGTATAATTTATATTATTATGTAAAGGAATTAAAGTGGTAATTTTTCACAATGAACATAACTGCTGCTTGTGAGAATACAAATTCTTGTACTTCCTTCAAGTACAAGAATTAGGTGACTACAATTTTTTCCATGGGCATTATGAGCTCTTTTCATCAGGTCAAGAACAGTGTATACTTACCAAAGACAGGTATATTTTATATCCTTTGATAAGTACAAACTATTCTTGATATCCTGATGTTCATAACACCCTTGAAACAATTGTAGTCACCAAATTCTCTTATGTATGCTTCAAGGCAGTCGAAAGCCCAGACTGTCCGGCTTGTCCTAGGACACAGAGCAGCAAGATGGGCGGCCGGTGCTTGCTTCAAGGAAGTGTAAAAACTTGTGGTAATGGCAGTGACATAGCAACTCTATTTGGCACCTGCTGCAAAGTAATTTTGACTACACCTTGTTTTCCTTTTTATTGATGTTAGTGTCTGTGGTGTCTCCATATCGATATAGCATCTGGTGCAGGGACACCGTTCGCACTGTGGCACTGGATAACCGTTATTTGTTACACTAAATGTAGCTAGAGAATAGCTTGCTAGTAAAAATATAAAACCAGTTGGCAGTGGCTAATAAACAACAAAATCATAATTTACGTTGTATCAAAATGTAATGAGCTTAGCTTTATGTAAGCAAATGATCAAGAAAATAAAACCATTTCACAAATGATAAAGGAAAAAAGAATACTACACATAAGATAAAATCAATAATTTGGTACAAATATTCATTTTAAACAGTGATTAGCAATTAGTGGCTTAGTCCAAATCAGCATATTGATACATTTTAGTACTATTAAATAAAATATATTTCTTATTAAAATGTTTTTGATAAAATATTCACGATAAACACTTTATTAGAGTACAGACATTTTTTTAACAAAAAGGCAATTTAAGAATATCTCTTGCAATACATCTTAATTTTAAGGAAACATGTTGAAGCTCTTAATATTCTTTTCTCTGGACCATTTATGAAAGTATAAGTACATATTAGTTTTCACAACCTCCTTATATAAATTGAAATATCTCAAAACTACATAAATGTCAAACAAGGTTAAAACCAAATTATAAAACCTTTGTTTTTATACAACTTGGTTAGGGAAATGACATCCACTATCATGATATGATGATGACTGACTATCCATTATATGTCACTATGTGGTAGACAGAAAAAGATGGACATTGTCCTTTTAATGATTAATTAATACCTTCTGGGACTTTGATCATGACTCATTCTAACAAGAACTGCTTATCTGGCCTAAGGCAAACTAATTGCTGATTCAGACAGGATAAAAATAATCTTAGACAATCAAAGCTACCTGTATTTCTCTAAGTAATTCTTCCTTTCTCTTCCTTATATCGGATAAAAGTTGTTGCTCTTCTGGAGTTAAATCTAAAAAAAGAAAAAGAAACTACAATCTTAAAACCAAACAGAAACATGTTAACAAATGTTGCATTTTACCATAAAAATATTGATATACAATGATCACTGAATCAAACAATACATAAAACTAAACTGTAACTAGCTTGTGTAGAGTAGAGAATATAACTTTATATATAATACAGTACTTCCTTGAAGAAGGCATTAAGGAAAGTCTGTAAACAAAAATAAGTTAGCCAGTAGAACTTGTACAAGGTCATTATGGAAGAGTTTAAAAGGAAATCTTTCATACCACCTTTTCCAACTGAAATAATAACTCGAGATTGGACATAGGTGGGATTTCAGCAATTCTGTTAGGGGAATAAACAGTCAAATTTGAAGAAAATAAACTAGAATGGCATTATGAATGGATTCAAGAGTATGATTTTATACAGAATTTATTAATAAATTTACTATCACTCTAAAATATTTTATAATATGAACTAATATGTGAATTTCTTATAACATTTTTTGAAAATTACTTGTGTGACAATACCTATCTATAAAGAAGTAAAATAAAATGTACATAACTGAATGTATTAATTATTTACTTTTAATATTAAATATACTGTCTTTTTTTCCAAAAATAAGTTCTGCCAAATAAAAACTTACTTTTATTATTCATACTAAAAATAAAAAAGTATTAACAAAATTTCATAAAAATTAGATGTCTATCGGTTACAATAGATAGGAATGCAAGTATTGCAATCAGAGATATGCCTACACCTAGATCCTGTGTGTTGTGTGTTTAAAGTTAATTATCAGTGAAATATTGAAAAATTAGCTTTTTTTTTCCTTCATATGAAAAGCTTACAATTTTGTTGCAATATTATTCTTATTCCATTTCAATACAAAAAAATTTTGATGTAGGCCACATATGACTTTTCTTACCTAATGCAATGCTTTTACTTATTTCATTGCAAAATAATTTACAAAATCTACAGAAAAATGTTTTTGATTTCACATTGAATTAACTCCATGTAAATTTAAATTGGATGCTTTTGGCAACTTATTAGTTCAAATAGAATGACTTATTTATATTCACATGCAAAATCCACATCAAAATGTAATTAATAGCTCATGAAAAAAAAATGACTATTGGAAAATTCTTTGGCATCAAAATATAAAAATATTACATAAGTATTTTCTCTCATGAATGGAATAAACACGTAAATTCATGAGAAGGATGTTAACATATTTGTTACATAAAATTCATGGGCACCCATAAAGAAGGGGCATAATAAAATAAAAATAAAGTGGGAGGCACTTGTAACATATAAAACTGTTACAAAAGTATATTCTCTCATGAATGGAATGAATGAGTAAATTCACAAGATGGATGTTAATAGATTCGTTACATAATATTCATGGACACCCATAAAGGAGGACATAGTGGGAGACACTTACTTGTTATACTTAGCTAATGCTAATTTTATAGAATATTTTACACTTTGCTTCATAAAAGACTGTAGTATATGCTTAAATCAGAAATCGTATCAGTAACACTAATACATAGTCATTAATATAAGCATTAAATCAAAGACAGCAAATCGTAGATTATAAGGCCATTTAATAAAAACCATCCTTTATGACACACAAATATTAAAAAAGGAAAGAGCGCTTTTGGGTATCACCATATATCTCTCTCACTTATACAGAGCTCTGGCCTTTTTTAATAGAAGGATATGGTGATACCCGAAAGCACTCTGGCCTTATTTAATAGAAGGGTATGGTGATACCCGAAAGCATTCCGGCCTTTTTTAATAGAAGGGTATGGCGATACCTGAAAGTGCTCTGGCCTGTTTTTAATATTTGTACGTCATAAAGGATGGTTTTTATTAAATGACATTTTAATCTACAATTTGTTGTCTTTGATTTAATGCATTATTGAAGTTGACACGTAACCACTTTAATTATTAATATAAGAATCTGAATTTACAATTTTGGTACATTTTTAAACGTAAACTATGAAAACTTGAGTAACTGAAGAATCAATGTTTATAAATAAAATAATTAGGGGTATATGCAAATAAATAATTGCATATGCATAGTAATATATTAAATTTAAATTGAAAAATTTTTTAATAAGTCCACTTACACTTATTGAAATGATTGTACAAATGTTGATATTTGAATTTGGAATACTCACAAGTTACAAATGTTGCGACAAAAACACAAGCTCAAAGTTAAACACAAATAGAGCTACCTACATCTAAACAAATCTATATAAATATTTAGATAAATATTAAAGGCTATACCAGGAATAACTGATTCACTAAATAAAAAAATTACCTGAATCCGCTTGCACACCCATTTAGTAATCATCAAAAACTAGATTTTTAAGAATGACCTCATCAGCTGTAACACGGTAACCACGTCAATGTTTGTCTTAGAATTGTATGCTGCTAAAGCACTATTTTCAAATCACAAAGAAACTAAATTTGATCTCTTCAACATTATGTATTGGAACGAACGAACTTAGATGCTTTAGCGATCTTTGTCACCCATCAACGAATCAATTGAATGAAATCGTTAAAAAATTTTGGGGAAATACAAGAATCCGTCTCACTTCTCAGTCGCGCACACAACCCCATTCCGAGATACAGGGTTGTTGCAAATTATGACTTCATGGGTGAAAACATGAAAAAGCTCGATTGGCGAACAGCTTGGCGTCGTCACTCATCTCACAAAGCCGACTTTACCAAGAGTTAAAATAAAAAAGTATTTGAAAAGTCGGTTTTGTATCATCGAAATTTGAAGACAGGAATAGAATAAAGAGCAGTTTTTCCTCTTTTAATCCCAAGAGGGAGTGTTTACTTACAGCAGAAAATAAAATTAGTACGAGATCCAGTTGCAGCTCCCCCCCCCCCCCCACTTCCGATCCTACGAGACCACAATTTTTTATGAAACATTTCTGTTCTCAATGGAAGTGGGGGGGGGGGGGGGGGGGACTACCTATGCTACTAAAATGGTGGCCATTTTTTTTTTTTGTTTAAATTAAAAAAAAAGAAACAAACATTTTTAATTTGATTATGCGAGTATTTTTATATGTATTTTTTTTTCCACGGAGAAACGAATGCATTTTCAAGTTGCTAAAAAGAACCGTTTTTAAATTATTTGCAGTTTTTAGTAATTTTTAAAGAATAGAGATGGGACTTATTTCAAAAGAAAGTAAACTTTTTACTTTTTCAACAATATATGGTAATGTATACGGAAATTATTGGAATCGTGTCGAAAATCGCAACTCGAGTTTTCGACGAATCTATATGTTTCGGCACCCATAAAACATAAAAAACTATTTTTTGTGTGACGTCAGTATGTATCTGTCTATGCAAGATCCAATAACTAATTGACCAAATGTCATAAAATGTTATATGTTAAGTCACTTGTGGGTTACCCTGGTGCTGATTAGATTTTGGTACGATTTGGGAAACCAGTCTTTCCTTTTTTATTTTTTGTGAAATGACCCGCAAAAATCGTCAAAATCTAAAATAAAAGACTACGTATGCTCAAATCAAATGCATCAGTTAAATGCTTGTATTTTATTTATTTTGAAAAGAATAAGACCAACCCCATTACTCCAAGAATAGCTAGCTATTCTCGAGATATTTTATTTTTTCGCATTGTTGCTATGCCGCCTTTGAAAATACGCCCAGTTACCAATGAAAATTGAATTAAAAGTGCAAATTCAGTGTGATTTCAAATAATTATGCGTGTTATTTTGAGCAGTTAAACTTAATTTAATGAATTATTAAAGAAATAAAGAGAAAATGAATTGGAGTCTGTAGGGAAAGTCATGTGCCGCTCACATCAGTTTTTAAACTTTTTTATTGTAATTTTACATTAGAAATCCAGAAAATGTTTGTTCAGGATGATACAAATAGCAGTTTCTTAGATATTCCATTGTTTCTTAAACATTTGTAGTGTACTTTGTGCGGTCGCAATTGCTCATCGTTCACAGGCGCTCCAAATACTCCTCTATTAAATGTCAACGATAGATATATATCCACACATAAAAGCATACATATAGAGGCACTTTATCACATAAAAACTCTTTTGTAAAAAGTCTATAAATGTATTTCTTCAAAACAGATAATTCTAGCATTCTAAAAATTGGCAAATTTATTTTGTTGCATAAAATGACTATTCATGTGCATATTTAAGAGTAATCTTTTTTTTTATTGTTATTTTGTTGAGGGTTGGTCAAAAATGCCGCCATTTTTGTAGTACAGCCAATTTCTTTTTTCTTTTTGATCAATACTCCATGCAAATAGAATGCAGTTTCCAAGAGTCGGAGAGGAGACGTGTGGATACCCCATTAATGGCATTTAAGATGGGGGTGTTCGAATGATGTGCAACTGCACGCAGTATTTTCCAAATATTTAAAACCAATGGAATATTTGAGGAACTGCTATTTTTAAGATCCTGCATAATCATTTACTTGATTTTTAATGCAAAATTACTTTTAAAAAGTTTAAATATTTACTTTGTTTTAAAAGAAGTCCCAACTCTAATATCTTTTAAACATTACTAAAAACTGAAAATAATTCAAAAACGGTACGTTTTCTCCTCATTAAAATGACTACTCGCATGAGCAAATTAAGGATTTTTAATTTTACATATATATATTATATATATAATATATACTTGTATATATATAATGTATCCAATTTGTTCTATCCAATTTCATCTATTCAATTTGCATCTTTTCTTCATTATATTTTTGTCATTTTTATATTTTGGGCCTCCAGTATGTACCATTCCTTTGACGCACATGCTTAAATTGTATGTATCACTCTTGTAAACTGTTAATTTAATTCACATGTTTTATCACTTATATCATCTTTTAGTATAAAATTAAGATCAATTTTAATTCTCTGGTACCATTGTCTCTTCCTTTTGTTAGATATTATATTTCAAATCCTTTTCGACGGATTTCATTTAACCTCTTTAATGTTCTAAATATTAGCTTCCTTATCTATATTTCTATTACATATATATATATATATATATATATATATATATATATATATATATATTAGTCTAATTAATCTTCAAAATTAAGCCAGTACTGTATACCTCTTTTTACGGCGTTGTGGCTGTAGTTTGGCTATTTGGTCACACTATATCTTTCTAATATATATATATATTTAAAAAATTGCAGCCAATTTGGTAGTACATTTTTTTTTTTTTTTTACTGAGAACCTTCGAAATTTTTAGCAGTCCCCATAAAAAAATTTGGTCTCGTACGATCGGGGATGCACGTGGAGACCCTCTGGCTCCCTTACTAAATACATTTCCGTATAAGCACTCATTCAAGATTTCAAAATATTGGAATGCACAGGACTTTAAAGATCACTTAACTTCATTCATATTTTTACTATTTTTTTCTCCATAGTACTGTATATATCAAGTATGAGTAACCTTTTAAATCAATGGGCCTGACCCCATATCAGTAGCACTAGCACAGGCGGTGGGGGGTTGACTGAACAATTATATTAATTCTCAATAGGGCATGGCCGGCCATAAAGGAGAACGGACACTACTAGAGTCATAGACATATAAAGTACTTTTACGTCTATGACTAGAGGGGACCCTTATCGTCGACATTTTCTTTTGAGGCTTGTAAAGACATGAACAAGTCTCAAAAACGGTAAAATTAAATATGGAGGGGAGCCATAAAAAATGTTTGTGTATGTGTGTGTGGGGGGGGGGGGGGGGCACAATTTCTATAAGCGGCCTTGAATGGGTTCCACATTGGAAAACGAAATTTTTGGAAAATATCGTAAAAATCAGTTACATAATTTCATTTAAATAGGTTCCACAAATTTTATATTCCATACAACCTATTTTGCAGTGAAAGTATGGTTTTGGGGTAAACATTTTTTAGTTTTTAAATCTCTAAAATTTTTAGGATGAAAGTACAATTTTAAAGTTAATTTCTTGTATTATTAAATCTCAGAATGACACGAATATCATGAACATTTAAGTCAAAAGTTTATATATATTCGCAACTGTACTGTTAATCTGAAAATTAAAATACTCCGGTAGTTATAGTATAGGACAGTTGATCAAGTATATCAACCGGTACCGGGGACATAGAAAGACCCTTCTTCCTTAGAATTGAGACAGAGCAGTCAGTCTACCAAAGACAGAGGAATTTCCTTACTCTGGTACTGATTTAGGATTGCACGATTGTAAAAAATTGAACTGCCCTCCCCCCCTCCACTTTTTTTTTTTTTTTTCAGAATGGCCCATAAAAGATAAAATCTAAAGTAAAAACTAAATATGCTTCAATGTATTAATAGTTTGTTTTATACACAATTTTTGATCAAATGAATACAACCAAGCCCCCCCCCCCCAAAGAAAAAAAAATTAAAACTATAAATTCGATGTAATTATCACATTTATTTAATGCATTATTTTATAGGGTGATAAAACAGAAATTAACTGGAAGCCTCTAGGAACATTAGTTACTGTCTTTTTGTCTTGAGGAAAGATGTTTTTTGACTCCGCTTGATACCTTTAATCAACTTAGTTATGCTGTAACTATGGAACAAAGACGTATTTTTTATGTTTATAAGTACGGTTAATGTCCAAAAGTGTTGTTGTTGAGACCCAGACCGTATGATCTACCAGAAAGGTGTAAGGTAACTGTTTGGACAGCCGGAAAGTGCCACCCAATTTAGACCGGAACCCAGTGGGGGAGGCATCCACAGGGACCGTACCCTCCTTCCCCTACGACCAACCTCTCGGAAGGGCTTACGGTCCCACATGTTTAACGTGATCGTACTCCGCGTGAACACGGCGGCAGTTTTGGCAGTGGCTGGAATCGAACCCGGGCCTACCGAGTGCAACTCCAGAGCGCTAACCAATGGGCTACCGCGCCCATGTCCAAAAGTGTGTCAATTAAGGAAATATATTAATATAATAATAATTATTGTAATTATTTTCACATTTACTGTCATCAAGTTTCTATTACATATCTATCATTAAATTTTATCAGCAGTCTATTTCTGAATTCATTTTACATAAACATTTTATGTCTAATTAAGGGAATTCGGACTTCATAACACAAAATGATCCACTTCTGCAGAAATTATTCTGAATCGACGCGAATGGCCGATAAGACCAATATCTACAAGAGGATCCACTGAAAAGAACAATGCCTAGAAAAAGATACGAAATGTTGAAAGTTTGAAAAACACTGCACAAGACGTTAAGAAGTATTTTACATCTATATTGGGTTCTGTGAGGTTTAGTGCTTTCATATTACCCCCCCCCCCCCCCCCAAAAAAAAAAAAAAAACAAAAAAAAACATGCACGTTGCTACAGGCCCATTTAAATGTAGTGATCGGGGTTATGCGTTCCGAGTCCCTATGCAATGCATCCTTTGCCCCCCCCCCCCCCCCTCCCTGTCGGCAGTCCTGCCCTGGGTATAGAACAACACTAAAAAGATATTTCTTTTGTGTTTTGCATTGTTACTTGTTTCAATTTTCTTTAAATTTGCGCGCGATGAGCTAAATTGTTGCGGGAAAAAATAGCATATGCATTTTATAAATTACACAACTTTTTTATCAATTATTTCTAGATTTGATTTTTAACACTTTACAACATAGTTGAAAAGTGTTTATGACTTCGTTCATTCTATCTGTCTGTCTGTCCGTTAGCACGATAACTGCCGTAAAAATGACTTTATCAAAATGAAATTTCAGTATGTTGTTCAGACAGTTTGTGTGACCTATGGGAATATAAATGAATAATATCCCCCAATTAGTTTTGGATTGAACCCGGGTTGAAAAAATGACATTGAACCCTATGGGACCTAATTTTTTAAACATTTTTTAAGCGAATTTAAAATTCACAAATTGCTTCGAAAGTTTTAGGAAATATTTAAATTATTCCATAAAATATATAAAAAAAACTTCAGCAAAATACATTCAATAGTTTTTAAAATAAAAATTAAAATAATAATTACACCCTTTATATGAAGAGATCACGTGATCATTATATGAAAAGATCACGGGACCCACTTCAAAATAAAATATGGCATCCATCTTGTGTCAAAATCGTGATTTTTAAAGTTGTTTTTAATTCATATTTAGTGTTGTATCCGTCCTAAAACTGCTTTATTTTTGCTTAAATTCTGTGCATCTACATACTGAAACAACGCAATTACAAATATATCTGAGTTTAAATGATCATCCAACTTTGATTATTTCTACAACGAAGCCTAATTTTCACTTATGGAGAATGTAAACAGCAAAATATGCAGAATGAATTGTATAAGAATGGCTGCATTTCTTTAACGCAAAATTATTTAGCTCATGGAGTCTGCAATATAGCTGATATGAAGGAAAATTCATTGATTTTTAACACAGAACCAGACCTTGATTGATTTTACACACAGAACCAGACCGGGGCCAACGGCCGTACCGTGCTGAAAACACCGGTTCTCGTTAGATCACCGAAGTCAAGCAGCATCGGGCGCGGTTAGTACTTGGTGGGTGACCACCTCGGAACGCCGCGTGCTGTTGGCCATCTCGGGTGCGGTATCCCCGTGGTTTGCGCGCGCTAGATTTGCACGCTGCCACAAATGCCGCCGTGTTCATGCGGAGTACGATCACGTTAAACATGTGGGTCCGTAAGTCCTTCCGAGAGGTTGGTGGTAGGGGAAGGAGGGTACGGTCCCTGTGGATGCCTCCCCCACTGGGTTCCGGTCTAAATTGGGTGGCACTTCCCGGCCGTCCATACAGTTACCTTACACCTTTCTGGTAGGTCGGACGGTCTGGGTCTCAACAACAACAACACAGAACCAGACCTTCCCGGTCGTCCAAATAGTTGCTCAAGTCCTCTGGATGAGTCGGACGGCCTGGGTTTTCCACACAGAACCAGACGATTTTTCGATGAAGTTTTAAGCATAGAGTTAAATTACTTGTACCTCCATGGTTTTAAGTTTTTAAATAAAATAAATTATTATAGTATTGTGATGAATGAAACGATTAGAAAAATGTTAATGAATGAAATGCTGCTTTTATATAGACGCGATTTATATTTCGATGACGTCATTTGAATAAAGTTCATTTATTTTCGATGAAGTTTTCACATATAATAAATTATTGTAGTGTTATGATAATTTTAAAAATATTACCGAGGAATGTATCGCATTTTAGAGATGTTTAAACCAGACGATTTATATTTCAATGGCGTCATTTGAATGAAGTTAATTTTTTTTTCAATGAAGTTTTAAGTTTTTAAATATAATAAATTAATGTAGTATTGTGATAATTTTAAAACTATTACCGAGGAATGTATCGGATTTTAGAGATATGGTTATATAAAATTGCATTGAAGTTGGAAAGTGTTTCATAATCAATGTTTTATGCATGATTGATCTTTCTTGTTTTACATGCGTGGGAGAGGGGGCAATTTTCCATTCATTTGCTACTGCTACGTCTCTGATCCCGAGCCCACCGAGTAATTCGGTCCTAATGGTTCATCATAATTTTCAGAAGTATCATAAAACAAATCGTACGCGTACCGTAAGCGTAACTTGCTAGGTTATAATAAAGCTATCTGGAAACTTGAAATCAGCATACAGCCTGCATCGCATCTGCGGAGCTCCTCTATTCATTTAAGCGTGAGGGGACAATCTATTTTCTATTTATCAAAATAATTGAAAACTAGATCCACTTCCGCTCAGCGGTCTAGAAATCTTAATTGAAAAAAGCTGCGAGTGGCGCCAAATGAGAGATTAGCAGCCAGGATGTAGTTTATCACCGTTGCAAATTCATCCGTTGATTTTGAGCACAGACGTAACGAAAACAAGATGCGCGCGCATGTGCTTTGGAAGAAGTTTGAGGAGTGGGAAAATTAAAGGATAGGGAAGAGAGGGGATACAATACAGATTCTTTGTACAATATACCGTGACCGTCAGAACCACATTGATCATAAAACGGAAAACTGAAATAGCAAGTATTTCTTTTTTTTCTGTATTAAGGAATTTACAAGAGTATGATTGGGTAAAAGAATCCAGGAGCACATATAAGTATAAAATAAATTATGAGCAGTGAGACAGAAAGAGAAAATACGAACATTCAATCAATGAGCTGTATTATAGGAATTCCCATCCCAAGAAAATGGCAATATCTTGAGAACGATTAATAAAAGCGGTGGAAAATATTTATATTAACTTTTATACTGAAAAAACAGTAAAAAAATTTAAATGGTCAGGGCCATAAGCGGAACACTTTTTTTTTTGTGTAGTGATGGGAGTGAGGTGGGGGGTTCCTATGCCTATGACATTAGGAGAAGGAGAGGGGGCTAACATTTCTGGCCTCATAATATATAATTTCTAGTTTTGTAAAGTTGAAGCCCAATTGATGTTACTAAATTTCATGTGCGTTTTTGCGTTTGCATTTATATTACTCTTTTGATTTATTATTTTAATTAACATAAAAAAAAAATTATAAAAATGTTCACCTTACAGTAAATATTTTAAAGTGAATTGGTATACTTAGAGCACTTACACCACAATTAAAGGCAAAATTAAGCAATATAAATTTGAACTAAAGAGGCCCTTCAAATAGCCGTTACCAAGGACTCAACCTACTTAATTCAGTCCCTACTTGAGTATCGCACAAGTTGCTTTTTTAACTGTCTGTACTGTATACATTTCAGAAAATAATGAATTTCAAAAATACTTTCAGTATTAATCTGCATAAAATAGTATTAATCTGCATAATACTATTTTATGCAGATTAAATATTGTAATGATTTTAAATTAAATAAAATATAGAGAAATTTATAGAGGACCCTCTCAAAATGGAGTCCTAAGACACTGCTTAGTTCAATTTCTGGTAAATCCATTTCATGTCATTTAAAATTATATCTATATGTGACTCCATTTGACTTTTTCATGCCAGAATCCATTTTTAAGTAGCTTGTGACCTATTTTTTTGTACATTTTACACGAAATTTTTTGAAAAATCTGTATTGTAGTTCCTAAAAATTACAATTATAGCGTGTTACCTTTCATTTTAAAGGGCTTATAAATATTGTGATTGATACCAAGTTTAATAATGAACTCTCTGGGGTGAGGTAACTTGCTCACCAAGGGGGCTAGTGACGTAACGAACATAAAAATTTGTATTGCGGCTATTTTCCACTACAATGATTGAAACTATTCAGTTCCTTGAACACTGAACCATAAATAACTCTTTTTATGCATGACTATGTCAAATTTTGTCATATGCTGCCATATTAAGAAAATATATAATTTCGAAGTTTTACTCGAATTTAAAAAAATTCTATCTAGTTCTAGATTTTTCGTTAACAAAGGCGAATACAACGTTTCGTGAAAATCCATTAATATTTATTTGTGGCAGCTATCGTTCACACAAGAATAAAATCTCGAAATCGAAAATTTTCGAGAAAACAATATTTTCAATTCAAACAATATTATCAACAATATTACAATATTTGTTAATAATTGTTAATTTACAGTTGCGTGAAATATAAGTTAATTGGGTACTTTGAAATAGTATTATATGTTGTCATCCAGGAAAAAACATCAAATGTACAATTCATCGTTAAAAGCACTGCACTGTGGATCTTTTGATTATTTTTTCACTGTGAAAGAAGCAAATTCATTGTATTATATAAGGAAAATCATATGCTGCCCACATCAAATTTTTTTTTATTACAATTTAAAAACAAATTATAAGACAAGAAAAAAAATTTAGAATATATAAGAACATATGCATGCTCGTCCACTACGTGATAAGTAGCTGAGCGTATATCTAATTTAATAGTAACAAGAAAGATCAATCATGCATAAAGCATTGATTATGAAACACTTTCCAACTTCAATGCAATTTCATTTAAACATCTCTAAAATGCGATACATTCCTCGGTAATATTTAAAAAATTATCACAATACTACATTAATTTATTATATTTGAAAACTTAGTTCATCGAAATAAATGAACTTCATTCAAATGACGTCAATTAAATGTGAATTGCCTGGCTTCTCGGTAATGCTTTTAACGTTATCATAATACTACAATAATTCATTATATTTGAAAACTTCATCAAAAACAACTGCAATTTATTCAAACGACGCCATCGAAATATAACACGCCTGGCTCTCTCTATAAAAGCAGCATTTCATTCATAACATTTTCCCATTCATTTCATTTATCACAATACTATAATAATTTATTTTATTTAAAAACTAAGACCATGGAGAAACAAGTAATTAAACTCTATGCTTAAAACTTCATCGTAAAAAATCGTCCTTCTCCGTAAAATCAATGAATATTTCATTCTTATCAGCTATGCAGACTCCATGAGCTAAATAATTTTGTGTTAAATAAATGCAGTAATTCTTATACAACTGATTCTACATATTTTGTTGTTTACATTTTATATAAGTGAAAAATAGGCTTCGTTGTAGAAATAATCAAATTTGGATGATCATTTAAACTCAAATATATTGTAATTGCGTTGTTTCAGTATGTAGATGCACAGAATTTAAGCAAAAATAAAGCGGTTTTATGACAGATACAACACTTAATATGAATTAAAAATAACTTTAAAAATTACGGTTTTGAGGTAAGATGGATGCCATATTCCATTTTGAAGTGGGTCACGTGATCTCGGTCACGTGATCGCTTCATATAAGAGGTGTAATTAGTATTTTATTTTTTATTTAAAAAACTACTGAATATATTTTGCTGAACTTTTTTTATATATTTTATGGGATAATTTGAATATTACCTAACATTTTCGAAGCAATTTGTGAATTTTAAATCCGCTTAAAAAATGTTTGAAAAATTAGGTCCCATAGGGTTCAATGTATTTCATTTTTTCAACACGGGTTCAATCCAAAACTAATTGGGTGATATTATTCATTTATATTCCTATAGATCCCACAGACCGTCTGAACAATATACTAAAATTTCATTTTGATAAAGTCATTTTTACGGCAGTTATCATGCTAACGGACAGACAGACAGACAGAATGAACAAAGTCATAAACACTTTTCAACTTTGTTGTAAAGTGTTAAAAACAGTTTTAGAAATTTTAATCTTTATGTCAGATTATCAGATTAAAATATGTTTCTCCGTAGCCTCATAATGCAAAATTTCAGTCTACTATAAATAAGTAAGGGCAAAAGGGTAGGTGGTCACTTGAACTGAAAGTATATAGTTCCACCATTTCTCTAATAAACTCCACTGGAAATAATTCAATTAAAATTTTTTTATATGCGAAATTTAGATTTTTTAAACGTCAAATATGCAAAATAAGAAAACTGTTACAGAAACAATGTACAATAATTTGTTTACTGTTGTTTGAACTTTGCTACATTTTTTACAGTATACATGATATTAAAAAAAAATAAAATTGATATTTTAATGTTAAATCTTTTGATTTCGACTTCTTGGAACTTCTATCAGTATCTGACGCACACCGATGTTCCGTGGAACATCTAACAGCTCCTCACGATTCATCAGTATTCTTCGGAACATCTAACTACATATCATGATACATACACCAATGTTTCGCGAAGCATCTAATAGCCTCTCAATATACACCAGCATTCCGTAGAACAATTAATAGCCCTCCCGATACAAGAGTATTTCGTGGAACATTTAACTGCATCTCATTATACATACACCAATCAGTAGCATCGCCCCCCCCCTCCAAAAAAAAAAACTCTGGGGGGGGGGGGGGGTCCATGGCAGATTAGGGGCGTAAACCCCCAGGTCGTCCTTGTCAGTGGAAATTAATTTGAGGGGGGGGGGCGATAAAATATTTTGTTTTCCATTTCTTCATATATCATTTCTTTGGTTCAATGGGTTCCTGAGGGGAGTTACGACTCACAAATCCCCCTTGGCGACGCCACTGCCACCAATGTTCCGCGAAATATCTAATAGCTTCTCAATATACAGCGTTCCGCGGAATATCTAAGAGCCTCTCAGGAACCACCAATATTTCGTGGAGCATCCTAATAGCCATGATACATACACCAGTGTTTCGTGGAACATCTAACAGCCATGATACAGAGGTGTTTCGTGAACATCTTGAATCTTGATAGTCTTTCACTATATATCAGAGTTCTCTGGAATATTTAACAGCCCCTTACGATACATCAGTGTTCCGCGGAACATCTAACAGCATCTCACGATACATCTGCGTTCCCGCGGAACATCTAATAGCATCTTATGAAAGACACTAGGCTGTGAAAGACCAACATATGGTGAATGACCAGGCTGTGAAAGACCAACATATGGTGAATGACCAGGCTGTGAAAGATCAAGGCTGTTAGATGTTCCACGAAACACATGTGTATCATAGCTGTTTGATGTTCCACAAAATATCAAACATCATGTCACGACTTCGCGAAACAGTTCGGGAAACGTTGACTAAGTATTGTAAGGAGAGTAAAGAGGATGTCAGAGTTTGAAAGATTTACAAGAGATAAGTAAAACATCCGCTTTATTAAAGCTGTATTTTTAGTAATAGAAGTGTGTAAGCAACAATAGGAGGGTATTTTATGCATAAGGCGCTTGACAACAGCTAAACAAACAGCACGTATCATGGTGTGCAACAGGTATCAGATATTTCCTCATCACGAACAATTTTAAATAGAGAAACGTGTTTAAAGAAGAACGTTGTAGATAAATATACGAAACAGAATGGGTATAGGTATTTAAAGTCTAATACTTGATGCCATCTCATAAATAGTAACAGTGACTGAGTATAAAAAAATTTTAATATGGGTGGGACATTACTTTCCCTACATCAAGAATATGGATTTCCCCAAAATGACAGGGATTATCAAAGAAATTGAACTTTATTCTCCCAAATACTGAATTTTCATCAATTGAGGCCATTTTCATTAATTAAACATCACGTTTGACTATTTGCCAATATTTTCTTCAATTTGGTGGCATTTTCAAAAGTAGCCAAGTTGGCGACCTTTCACCAAGTTCATCGCCAAGGTCAGCAAATTATCGCTACATTTGTCGTCAAGGGCTACATATAGACAAGTAGATGGGAAGGAGGACTTTTATTATTATAGTATTAGAATGAATTATCCGCCGTTGCTCGGGTCCTAAATAAGCCCCCAGCTATTTAAATAATACAGATACAAATAATGCCACTCAATTTCCAAATCGTCTGTTTTAAACTAAAATAATTCTCGCGACAAATAAATGAAAATATTTAAAAGTCGCAAAAACATTCCTTTAATTTCGAAGCAAAATTCAAAAAATGATTGCTATCTAAGCGAATTTTCGTCCAATTTACGTCAAATTTAGTACAATACTCATAATATTATGAGTAATGATAATATAATATCAGGATGATAATATAATATCAAATTAAAAGAATTTGGAGGAAACCTTTTAAATTTCTAAATATAAACGAACTTAGTGTGAAATCAGTCGTTTTTCCTTCCAGACGAAAAGTCTGTCACTTGCTCTCGAATTATCGTCTGTCGTCTGCAGTGGTAACGTATAGATTCATTTAACAAAATGGTGTAAAAAAAGTTATTTTAAACTTTAAAAATTCATAACTTTTAAAATACTTCGAATTAAAAGAAAAATAATAATAATAACGCGGTGCACATTACAGGGACGAGAAGCACTTCAGTAGTAAATGTTATCGCTGCCCGACGTTTTTACTTCCCTCTACAGACGGCTAGGATACACAAGTATATATATCTTTTATTATGTACTAGAACGCACCAAACGCCGTTGCCTGGATCTTAAATAAGAGTCAACTATTTAAATAATACAGATCTAACATATCTAACACCACTAAATTTCCAAATCGCCTGTTTTGCCATCACACATACACACAACCTTCTTCTCCTTAGCAACGCCCAGCCCATTTCATTACGAGAAGAAAAATGAACGCACTTGATTCGCGGAATCTAAAAAAAATCACGAAAAAAATAGAGTAATTATTACTTTTTTAGAATGCGAAGATATAAGCCTATATTTTTACAAAATACAGCATTGTGCTAATCTTCCGTTTTTTTCGGATGCGACAAAATAGGAATCATATGACTTTAAAAATGCATATTTTGATGTTTTTAAACACAAATAATTAAATATGAAGGAATTGTCTAACGTTTTTTGAACTTTCCCCGATGATGTCCTGTGTGATAATAATGATGAGAAACTGTGTGATAATATTTTCGATCGCTAAGGAACCGATTTGTGTGAATATCACTCAAAATCGTGCTTCAACATAAAATAACTAGAAAGCTAGTTCGGATTAAAAAAAAAAAAATCTCGCCGAGCAGTATTGTCCCGTGCCCTGAAGCATCTCTGTACCAAATATCGTCGCTATCCGAAGCTTAGATTTCCCGCAACAGACAACACAGACAGACACTTGTATTATGTAAGGAGATTAACCGATGGCTTGAGTTCTAATCAAAAGACGTCTTCTCTTATGAATGGTGTGGAACGAGTATATCCACAGGAATGGTGTTATTCAATTTGTCTAATATTGTATATGGAATATCAACCTATTTAACGATACTGACTTCTTTTTTAATTTTTGAAAAACGTAGAATGTCTTAAGAGCTGTTTATGCTACCGTTCTAAAAATTGTGTTATTCGTTTTGTAATGAAAAATTACGAATGAAATCAATATATATGTATCATTATTGGGGGTTTCTGATATTTTAAAGATTTTCTTATATATATATATATATAGGGATATATAGGGAAAGTAAAAATAATACACCAGAGCATTAAAAAAGGTCGCTATAAATCTAATCCATCAAAAGATCAGTACAGTGAAACTTCATTAATGAAAACTTTCACGAGTTTCATCGGCTAAAACATGAAAAAAGTGCGTACCTGTTTAGTGTTATAAAAGATTTTTTTTTTTTTTACTTTCCCTGCAATACATGGTAATGTATAGGGAAAGTATTGGAATCATGTCGAAAATCGCAACTCGAATTTTTGACACCTCAAGAATAAGAAAACACCATTTTTTAGCGTGACATCTGTGTGCCTGCCTGTGCAATCTATGTATTCACTAACTAAAAAATCTGATGTGGGCAACACATGACTTTCCTTATATAATGTAATGAATTGACTACTTTTGCAGTAAAAAAAAAATCTGATGTAGGCAACACATGACTTTCCTTATATAATGAAATGAATTTACTACTTTTACAGTAAAATAAATAGGTTTTTCTTCTAGTAGATACTAATATCCTTTCCAAGATATTGAAATTTCGACAATTAGTCGTCATTTTCATTGATTTATCGTCATTTTTATCCATTTGGCGAGATTTTCGTTAATTTGGCAACATTTCAAAAAGTCGCCAAGTTGGCGACTTTTTGAAATGTTGCCAAACATTTTTCAATTTCGTCGCCAAAATCTCGCCAAGCGTTATGGACGAAGAAATAAGTTATATATATATATATATAACTTATTAGATATTGAATTTTCGACATATATTATATAGCTATTATTATATATTTATATATTATATAACTTATTAAATATTGAATTTTCCACAATTAGTCGTCATTTTCATTGATTTAGCGTCATTTTTATCCATTTGGCGAGATTTTCGTTAATTTGGCAACATTTCAAAAAGTCGCCAAGTTGGCGACATTCCGCCAATTTCGTCGCCAAAATTTCGCCAAGCGTTATGGATGAAGAAATAAGTTATTCTTACAGCAGATAAATTGGCGTTCAAATGCAAAAGTATTACTCAAAGTATCTTTTTTCATGAATGGAACGAGCTAGATCCGCGAGAATGATGTCACCCAATTTATCGCATGATATTATATATGAAAAGTGAACATGTTTCTCAATAGGAAATTTTTTTTTCTATTTTATATGACTTTTTGATAATTTTTTTGAAAAATGTGCAATATCTCGAGAACGGTTCATGTTAGCGTTCTAAAATTTATGTCAATCGTTTTCTAATGAAAAATTACATAAGAAATGTCTATTTACGTAAATTTATTATTGGTTTTGATTTTTTGACGATTTTTTCAAAATTTCATTCGAAAATTTAGGGGGGTTCTGAACATTCGATTGCGTATAAAAACAATAGGCTTCCAGTGTTTACAGATTGTGATTTTTGTACCAAATTTGGTTCGAATCGGTCCATTCGTTCGTCAGTTATCGTCTCCACAGACCTCCCCCCCCCCCCCCCACACACACAGACATCACTTCAAAAATGTTTGATTCGTGATCAGGGATGCTTGAAACGTGCTCTCCTGTCAAAAACTCGAATTCGAATTTTCGACCCCGTCACAATACTTTCCTTATACATTATGTATATAAGGAAAGTAAAAACTGACTGACCGAATTTCATAAAATTTTATAGGTAAGTTCCTTGTGTGAGACCCTGGTGCTGATTAGATTTTGGTACGATTCGGGATAAAAGAACTTGCCTTTTTTTTTGCGACATAGCACGCAAAGATTGCCTGTGTCCACACTAGCTGAAAAACTAATACACCAAATTTTACAAAATTTGTAGATAAGTCACTTGTGGGTTACCCTGGTGGTGATTAGATTTTGGTACGATTAAGAAAAAAATAACCTGCCCTTTTTTGTGAAATGGTCCGCAAAAATCTTTAAAATCTAAAATAAAGGACTACGTATGCTAAAATATATCCATTAAATGCTTGTTTTATTCATAATTTTTGACGGTGAAAAGAATAAGACCAACCTCATTAGACTAGGACTAGCCGGTCTCAAGAAACTTTAATTTTACGCTATACCACCTTTGAAAATAAGTTCCGTTACCAAATGAGAACGAAAATTGAATTAGAAGTGCAAATTCAGTGTCATTTAAAAAAATTTGATGTGGGCAACACATGACTTTCCTTATATAATGCAATGAATTTACTACTTTTATAGGTAAAAAAAAATGTTATTCTTATAGAGGATACTTATATTCCTTCCAAGATATTGAATTTTCTTCAATTAGTCGTCATTTTCATTGATTTAGTGTCATTTTTATCAATTTGGCGAGATTTTTGTTAATTTGGCAATAATTAAAAATGTCATCAAGTTGGCGACATTCCGCCAAATTCGTCGCCAAAATCTCGCCAAGCGTTATGGACGGAGAAATAAATTATTCTTACAGCAGATAAATGACTATTGGCGTTCAAATACAAAAGTATTACTCAAAGTATCTTCTTTCATCAATGGAACGAGCTAGATCCACGAGACTGATGTCACCCAATTTATCGCATGGAATTACATATGAAAAGTGAACATGTTTCTCAATAGGAAATATATTTTTTTTTATTTTATATAACTTTTTGATAATTTTTTTGAAAAATGTGCAATATCTCGAGAACGGTTCATGTTAGAGTTCTAAAATTTATGTCAATCGTTTTCTAATGAAAAATTACATAAGAAATGTGTATTTGCGTAACTTTATTAGCGGTTTCGATTTTTTGACGATTTTTTCAAAATTTCACTCGAAAATTTAGGGGGGTTCTGAACATTCGATTGCGTATAAAAACAATAGGCTTTCAGTGTTTATGGATTTTGATTTTTGTACCAAATTTCGTTCGAATCGATCCATTCGTTCGTCAGTTATCGTCTCCACACGCACTCACACACACACACACACATCACTTCAAAAATGTTTGATTCGTGATCAGGGATGCTTGAAACGTGTTCTCCCGTCGAAAACTCGAATTCGAATTTCCGACCCCGTCACAATACTTTCCTTATCCATTATGTATATAAGGAAAGTAATAATAATGGATGCTATTTGTGCCATTAAACTCAATTTAATGAATTATTGAAGAAATAAAGAGAATGCGAATGAGTCTGCAGGGAAAGTCATGTGTTGCCCACATCAGATGTTTTTTTTTAGTTATTTACCTATGCTCCTTATTAAAGTAGTAAAATGAAATAGTGAAGTATATAAAAAGTAAATCAGTTAAGCCGTTTTCAAGTTAAAAGCTGTCATATAGTGAGCCAAGCAGAAAGATACCTTTTACGTTAACTTTGTTCTGCGGGGGTGTGTAAGAGTTAAATTTAAATCAGAATATTTTCTGGAATGTATAGGGAAGATGTTGTAACGGGGTCGAAAATTCTAATTCAAGTATTCGACGGATTTACACATTTTGAGCATATCTGAAGTCGAATGGAACGTTTTTGCGTATGTGTGTGTCAGAGTGGGGGAGGGGGAGAAGGGGATGGATACGATTATCGTAATTCGTGAAAATTGGGACTCGAATGATTTTTAACCGCCATCGAACATTTGCACCCCCCCCCCCCCCTCAGGGCGCGGTAGCCCATTGGTTAGCGCGCTGGAGTTGCACTCGGTAGGCCCGGGTTCGATTCCAGCCACTGCCAAAACTGCCGCCGTGTTTATGCGGAGTACGATCACGTTAAACATGTGGGTCCGAAAGTCCTTCCGAGTGGTTGGTGGTAGGGGAAGGAGGGTACGGTCCCTGTGGATGCCTCCCCACTGGGTTCCGGTCTAAATTGGGTGGCACTTCCCGACCGTCCAAACAGTTACCTTACACCTTTCTGGTAGGTCGGACGGTCTGGGTTTCAACAACAACAACCCCCCCCCCCCCTCTTCCAAATTTTCGCACTTTTTTTAAATAATAAAAATAATAACAGTTAAAATGTTAAACAATCATTTGAGAAAATAATTTTTCATTAGAAAACGAATGGCAATAACGCTGCACGAATTGCTCTCGACTTATTATACGCTTTTCGAATAAATTTATCAAAATAAATACATAAAATAAAAAAACTACTAGAAATTATCTAATATGACTCCACTTTCCATGTGCAATATTATGTAATAAATCTGTTGACGTCATTCTCATGCTAGTTCGTTCCATTCACGAGAGAAGTTACTTTTTTTAATAGTTTTATATTTTGAAGCTCAAATTCGTCAATAGTTATTTATTTCGGGGGGATATTTATGAAATGTCAATTGCATTTTGATCAAGATTTTGCATATGAGTATGAATCTATCTATCTATATATACTAATTGCCAAGTGTCCGTCTGTCCATCTGCCTGTCATGCTTTTTTAGGCACTAGACTTGCAATTTGATATACGGCTCGGTCGTTCGACAAACCCCCCTGGAAAAATCGAATTTTTCAAAAACGTTCTGTAGAGGGGGGGGGGGGGGGCTCTACACCAAAACGTTCGAAAAATGAAATAATAGGAAATCATGCTTTGCGATAAGATAGAGACTTCAAATTTGGTGTATGGGTATATCGTTCAAAAGAAAGAAAGTGCGCGATTTCAGATTTCCAATATTTTCTACTTAAGGGGGTGCCGCACACCAAAATGTTAGATTTTCCGAATAAATGAGAAATGGCTCCTTTAAAATTTGATATCGGCTTGAAATTTGGTATATGGACTAATCATTTGATAAAAACACCCAAGTCGAATATAGTTTTTCAAAAAGGTTCGTTTAAGGGGAGATGCTCCAGAGAAAAACGTTCGAAGGGTGAATTGATAAAAAAAACATGCTTCGGAATGAGATAGAGATTTCAAATGTGAAATACGGGTAGATAGTTTGGAAGGAAGAAAGTGTACAATTTCAGTTTTCCAATATTTTCTGCCACACACAAAAATGTTCGATTTTTGAAATAAAGGAATAACGCCCCTTTTAAAACGTGATAGAGGCTTGATATTTGGTATATAGGCGATTCATTTGACAAAAATACCCAAGGCAAAATATTTTTTCAAAAATGTTCGTTTAAAAGGGTGCCCCAAAGAAAAACGTTAGAAAGGTGAAATGACGAAAAACTATGCTTCATGATAGGATAGAGACTTCAAATTTGGTGTACGGGTAGATAGTTCGAAAGGAAAAGTGTGTGCGATTTCAGTTTTCCAATATTTTCTAATTTAGGGGGTGCTGCAAACCAAATGTTCGATTTTCCGAATAAATAAGAAATCCTTCCTTTAAATTTTGATAGAGGCTTGAAATTTGGTATATGGGCTATTCATTTAACGAAAACATCCAAGACGAATAGAGCTTCTCAGAAATGTTCGATTAAGGGGATACTCTAGGGAAAAACGTTCGAAATATGAAATGATAAAAAACATGCTTCGGGATGAGATAGAGATTTCAAATTCGGTGTACGGGTAGATAATTTGGAAGGAAGAAGTGTACAATTTCAGTTTTTCTATATTCTCTACTTTAGGGGGTGCCGCACATCAAAATGTTCGAGTTTTCGAATAAGTTATACACGCTCCCTTTTAAATGTGATAGAGGCTTGATATTTGGTATATAGGTCAATCATCTGATAAAAAACCCAAGGCGAATAGTTTTTCCTAAATGTCCATTTATGGCTGTGGTCCACAGAAAGACATTCGAATGGGAAAATGATAAAAAAAATAGCATGCTTTGGGATGAGATAGATTCTTTAAAAGTTTCTGCACACCAAAATATTCGATTTGCTGATTAAATGTGAAACTCGAATTATTAAAAAATTTACATTATTCGGGGGGTTGCTTATTACGAAACCGTTGATTTTCAACGGGTATTCTTCTTCTAGTATATACTAATTGCCAAGTGTTCGTCTGTCACGCTTTTTTTAAGCACTTCCAGAATAGATAGAGACTTGCAATTTGGTACACGGCTCGGTCGTTTGTTAAAACCCCCGGGAAAAATCAAATTTTTCGAAAACGTTCACTAGAGGGGGGGTGTTCCACACGAAAACGTTCGAAATGTGAAATGCTAGGAAAGCATGCTTTGCGATAAGATAGTGACTTTAAATTTGGTGTATGGGTAAATCGTTCGGAAGGAAGAAAGTGTGTAATTTCAGATTTTCAATATTTTCTATTTAAGGGGGTGCTGCACACCAAACTGTTCGATTTACTGAAGAAATGAGAAAAGGCTCCTTTAAAATTTGACAGAGGCTTCAAATTTGGTATAAGGGCTAATCATTTGACGAAAACACCCAAGACGTCAAAAATGTTCGTTTATGAGGGTGCTCTAGAGAAAAAAGTTCGAAAGGTGAATTGATAAAAAAACATGCTTCGAGATGATCACCAGAGATATCAAATTTGGTGCAAGGGTAGATAGCTTGGAAGGAAGAAAATGTACAATTTCAGTTTACCAATATTATCTACTTTAGGGGATGCCGCACACCAAAATGTTCGATTTTCGGAATAAAGTAGAAACGCCCCTTTTAAAACGTGATAGAGGCTTGATATTTGGCATATGGGCGGATCATCTGATAGAAAACACAAGAAGAATAGAGTTTTTCGAAAATGTATATTTACGAGGGTGAGCACTCCACACAAAAGCATTCGAAAGGTGAAATGCTAGAAAAGCATGCTTCGAGACGAGATAGAGACTTCAAATTTGGTGTACGGGTAAAAAGTTAGAAAGGAAGGAAGTGTGCAATTTCAGTTTTTCAACATTTGCTAGTGCAGGGGGTGCCGCTCACTAGACTATTCGATTTGTCGAACAAATTAAAAACGCCTCCTTTACAATGTGATAGAGGCTTGAAGGTAAATATATGGACTAACCATTTGATAAAAAACCAAAAATGAATACGGTTTGACAAAAATGTTTATTAAGGGGGTGCTACACCAAAAAAACGTTCGAAAGGTGAAGTGATAGAAAAAGCATGCTTCACGATATGATGGACGCTTCAAATTTGGTCTACGGGCAGATAGTTTGAAAGGAAGAAAGTGTGAAATTTCAGATTTCCAATATTTGCTACTTTAAGGGGTGTCGCACACTAATATGTTCGATTTTCCGAATAAATGAGGCACGCTTCCTTTTAAATGTGATAGAGACTTGATATTTGGTATATCTGATAAAAAAAACCCGCGACACAGTTTTTCAAAAATGTTCATTTATGGGTATGCTTCACAGAAAAACGTTCGAAAGGAGAAATGATAAAATAGCAATGCTTCGGGATGAGATAGACTTTAATGTGGCGTACGGATAGATCGTTCGAAAGGAAGAAATGCGCAACTTAAGTTTCCCAATATTTTCTTCTTTAGGGGGTTCTGCACTCCAAAATATTCGATTTGCCGAATAAATGTGAAACGCGAATTATTCAAAAATTTATTCAAATTTTGGGGTTGCTTATTGCGAGACCGTTGATTTTCAACGGATATTCGGCTAGTATATTTCTGTTTGTACTAATAAGCTATCAAAGTGCTCAATTTCAACGGTATTATTTCAATACCAAAAATATTGTGCTGTGGATCTTGAACACCATTATTTCAGACTGAAAGAAAGAAGTAAAGTCATCGCATTATGTAAGGAAAGTCATGTGCTGCCCAAATCAGACTTTTTTATTACAACATTATCGTTATAATAAAAAAATCGTACATAAACATAATCGTATAAACAATATAATCGTTACATAATATGCTTGTTCCTACCTTGATCTACATGTTTGAGTAGATGCTGGTTTGATACCGATCTTTCGATGCTAAATTGCTTTAAAAATTCCTACATCACACATTGTTAGTCTTTTTAAGATTTGAGAAATAGTCCGAGACGAGAACCGAAATAGCCAGAAAGTCCAAAATTGGTATGTCGATGTCTTTTATACGTTTAAGTTGTGTACATGTAAATTACATACAAATAAATCGGCCATTCAAAATGCTGCTCGTACCCTAGGGCGAGTTGAGTGGTCTGGGTTTTCGACATACAAATAATTAAAAACTACACTGACTTCTAAAAGTTAAGCATAGACGGTGAAATCAACAAAACTAGAAAAGTAAAGTTTCGGTTAACTCAAAATTGTACATGAAGGTAGCAAATGTGTTTATGCATTAAAGAAAACAAGAATTATGTATAAAAATGAAAAAAGTATTTACTTTTCGTGAATTATATGATGACGTCACATTTGGGTCATTAACAAAATGATGTTTAAAAGCAAACAAACCAAACAAAGCTTGCATTAATATGGTATGTGACCACCTAGAACCTTCACACAAACTTTTCAACGGTTTTCCATGCTTTCAATGAGGTGGTCAACCATCGCAGATGCGAGCAATGGCCATTCCTCCAATAGGGCAGTTTTCAACTCTCTGAGGCTGGCTAGAGGAGGCAACCGCGCAGAGACAGCACGCTCGGGGTCGGGGAATACGCCGGTTACTCTACTCCATACGAGAAATGTCCTCACTTTTCAGGTATTCATTAAAGATGTTAGCTCGATGAGGACGGGCATAGTCCATAAGGAGGAAATCAGGACCAAATGCTGCAGCGTATACCCGGGACCCTCGGGATTCTCTCTTTTCCCCTTCGCTTACTTCCCCTT
This sequence comes from Amaurobius ferox, assembly GCA_951213105.1. Taxonomy (NCBI): domain Eukaryota; kingdom Metazoa; phylum Arthropoda; class Arachnida; order Araneae; family Amaurobiidae; genus Amaurobius; species Amaurobius ferox. The sequence goes on along the minus strand of OX578139.1, from coordinate 55,185,106 downwards.
CGCTTAAGGAAGAAGAGAAGAGGAATCACGATAGCCCCGGTATACCGCGCAGCCGTCACAGAACCACCTTTAAAGATGTGCAGCTCTGTGCGATATCCCATTGAAATTCCAGCCCAAACCTTGACGCTGCCACCTCTGAATGAGTGATGTTCGATGACGTTCTTGGCCTGATTGCGTGTGCCTCGTTCTCTCCAGACCCTTACACGCTTATCATCTGATTCAGGGTAAATCTGAACTCGTCCGTGAATAGGACATTGTACCAATCTGAGACAGTTCAATTGACATGTTGACGACACCACTTTAATCTTGCTTCTCTGGCTTGGACGGTTAGTGGAACACAAAAACGTGGTAGTCCGGCGTACAGTCCTTTCACGTGCAGTCTTCGGCGCACAGTACTGACAGATATTGTTTGTCTTACCAAGTACCGCTGCAACTATAGATGTAACAGTTGTGGAGGTCGTTCGTCGATTCCGCTTGGCTATTATAGCAATATACCGATCATCAGACGGGATGGTAACCCTTAGACGACCGGGAACAGGTCTCCGGACAAGTGTTTGACTTGTTTCCATAATCGAAAAATTACCGAATGATCAATGCCAAAGAAAATAGCGACATCTTTGATGGACTGTCCTGCTTCAATGCGTCCGACAGCACGCCAGCGCTCAGTATCTGTCATTCATCTTCTTTCAGCCATAGAAACATAATATCATCAAAAATAATCCTACGAAATTTATAAACACTTCGTATCAGCATTTAAATGCACCTCCTCAAACCCTTTAAAATGCTGGCGTCTTGAACGACTGTCTAATTAGCATATATCCGAACAGTCAATCGCGATTGGTTGTAGCATACGATATTTACATACTGCCAATTGCCATCTACATCCGCAGCGATTTTCAGCCACATAAATTTAAATACGCTTTCGAAAAACGAAAATTTGCATTGTATGCTTAACTTTTGGAAGTGAGATGTATATTTGCTTTGTTACTTTCCCTGCAATATATGGCAATGTATAGGGAAAGTATTGGAATCATGTCGAAAATAGCAACTCGAGTTTTCGAGGATCTACACGTTTTTGGATCTCTAGAACATGAAAATACCATTTTCAGTGTGACGTCTGTATGAGTGTCTGTCTGTGTGTGTCTGTCTGTGCAATGTATGTATCCACTGTAACTCAAAAACTAATGGACCGAATTTCATAAAATTTGGTAGGTAAGTCACTTGTGTGTAACCCTGGTGCTGATTAGTTTTTGGTACAATTCGGGAAAAACAACCCGCCTTTTTTTTGCGAAATGACTCGCAAAAATTGCATGTATCCACTCTATCTGAAAAACTAATAGATCAAATTTTACAAAATTTGGTAGATAAGTCACTTGTGGGTTACCCTGGTGTTGATTAGATTTTGGTACGATTCGGATAAAAGTAACCTGCTTTTATTGCGAAATGGTCCGCAAACATCGTTAAAATCTCGTATGCTCAAATCATCGTATGCTCAAATATATCAATTAAATGCTTATTTCATACGTAATTTGTGACAATGAAAAGAATAAGACCAACTTCATTACACTCGGACTAGCCGTTCTCGAGATTTTTTTTTTTTTTTTTGCATCGTCACCTTTGAAAATAAGTCCAGTTACCAATGGAAAAAGAAAACTGAATTAAAAGTGCAAATTCAGTGTAATTTAAAATAAGTATGGGCGTTATTTTGTGCAATTAAACTCAATTTAATGAATTATTGAAGAAATAAAGAGAACGTGAATATGAGTCTACAGGGAAAGCATGTGCTGCACACATCAGACTTTTTTTTATTTGTTTTCATTTTGATGATTGTTATAAAAGTGGAACTAAACATTTAAAATATGAATGTATGAGACGGTCGAGTGGAGACTCACTTTAGATATTTTAAATTTGCAAAAACAATTAAAGTATTTTAATTTACGAAAATCCCTTTCATCGCAAAACTCTACGGATTCTGGTGAATAGAAAAAAACCTTATACATTATTCGCCGCCCTCGTATTCGAATGCGGGCGAAGCGGAAAAAAAATGATGTCCGGACTCGGAAATGTTGTTGCAGCAAGCACCAGATCAGAAGGGCATTTCCCGCTTTTCTGGGAGATAAAATACGGACCGGATATGAAGCATAAAAGTCACCAACCTTGAATACATAAATTGGTTGTCCGATACCAGGCATGATGGCTGCAGATGCTCTGGCATATTTCCACTATTTCCTTATTTTATAAAAATGTACGAAACAGGGAAGTAGTGCTGTTCGTACACAACAATCAGTTACAGCATAGAAGAGAACGAGGCACAAACGTGGATATGCATGAGACTCAATTGAAGATAAAACATGGATTCTCTCTTATTTTTCATCTCTACAGCAATTGTTAACAAAAAATTCAAATATATTCTCAGGGGGAATTTAAATTTACACTTCGAATTGCAAATGGCACCCACTCCATCACCCACACACTCTGCACACATCTATGGGGACATAATTTTCTCAAAATTAATAAATGATGATTTAGGAACATATACGTTATAAAACTATTTAAATAGTTTCTCAGTTACGTCTATTGTCTATTAAAAGTTAACTAATGATGCATCTTAATTTTAATAAGATAATGAATTTATTACGGGAAAAATAAAAAAATCTGATGTCGGCCGTACATGACTTTTCCTATTTAATGCAATGAATTTACATCTTTCACGGGGAAAAATGATGTATAATACCTACGGTAAAATGTTCACACATACACACACATGAATTTATGAAAATTCGATATGTACATATTGATATTAATCATTATAAAACTTTTACAATATATAAATAAAACAATGTATTTGCTTTACTACAATTTTCAGATAAAATTTTATTACTAAAATGTCACTCGAACTATTCGACAGGGGTAAGCGGATGAAAATGAACCTCCAACGGGGTACGGGGATGAAAATGAATCTGTAAAGGGGTACGCGATCGTTGTAAGTTTGGGAAATACTGCATTATACTCTATGCATGTAGGGAAAGTAATAAAAGCTTCTGGAAAATTGCGAAATATTAAATTAATCAATTCACTAAAATTATGCATGGCTTCATTATTTCCCCCCCATGGTATGTAGTATAAACAGAAAATAACTAAACAAATGATTTCCCCAATACAAATCGGATGTTCACGCAATAACTTACGAACACATTTGCTTTCTCACACTTCTCCGACATCTTTGCGTTCCTTACTAACACAAAGACCTTTCCTTTGAGGAAATATTCTTGATAGCACATTAAAAGTGCAGAAGATTCTACGGAGTCAAAGGAGTAAAAACCTCAGCCCGGGGCTGGAACGGAAGCAATTAGTTTGCCATGTCATGACGCTTTTCATTTGTTCCCTCGGGAATCAACTGGGTGTTTACATGACGTAATAAGCGAAAGCCTATTTTGAAGTTGTACAAACGTGTGGAGGTGTGCCCAATTTTTAAGGGTGAAAAGTCTTAGCGATCACACCTTTATAGCTTTGTCTTTTTCAAAGCGAACAAACAGAATACAAAGTTAGATAATATAAAAATCCACCCAAACTGCCGTCTGAATGAATTTGGAGAAATAAATACTTCGTTATCAAAAGCATACAAGGTTGACAGAAAGTACAAACTAGTTTTGGAGTCAAACAATAGCTTCTTTCGCCAGGATAAAAATACAGGGCACCGGTACCAACAAAGGCAAACAGACACGTACTTGTCTTGTTGGTACATTTGCTCATAAATGGAGCTAGAAATATTAGTCTGGGAGCACTGAAGTCCCTTTTGGATGTTGAAATTTCTTTAGCACCGTTTGTTATAATGTGATCAGTCTGTACATCTGATCTGCACGTTAAAAACCGATGAGGGTGCTGCCTTTGGGGAGTGCTTAGTCCCCCCCCCCCCCTCCACCTTTAAACTGTCTCCTATATCTTCATCTACGCTGCCGCTGTCTTTTTATCCTGACGAAGGATGCTGTCATTTGCGATCGAAATCAGTTGATACATTTTATCAACTGGTATGTTGTTATGTTGTTACTCACGAAGTATTTAGTTTTGCAAAGTTAGATGAGTTACTTTTTGAACACCGGACATGGAATGCAATTTCCAGTATAAGATAAATTAATTTATCGAAATGCAGTGAATGACTGAATGACAAAACAAATTATGAAATTATATAGAATATGAATTCAAAGCATGAAAATGATAAATGTTTCAAAGGATTATTACAACAGCAAAAATGATTTTTATAGTTTTCTCGCTCAATTTTTGTTTTTGTACTTAAGTAATGTATTATTCAAAATTAGCTGCAAACCACATTATTTAGAAATAGAATTTCTTTACAAAAAATTTCTCTAAAAAGGTATGAGGTGTTCTAGTGTGTTGAGTGTGACAAAACCAAACTTTGGGGGTCAACAACGTAATTTAGTTTAGAATACTCTGGATCTTAGTTTAGAATATTTAATCTCTGATGGTAGTTGATTAAAATAACTATACAAAATTGACAAACTTCTAATTAAATCATTCCCACTATTTCGAGCATTCTCTAATAGGGGGTACACCTACAAGATAAATGTGTATAATAAGAGTACGTGAATGTTAAAAGTTTGGGAAGTATTGCTATAATGTTATTTTATCCGAAGAAGAAATTCCGAGCTATATCTCGGTGAACAATTTATATAGTGAATTGAACTTTTAAAATGTGTAGTTTGATGATCCAAAATGAAATGATGTAATCACATTTTATAACACTTCATTTTTCTAATTTGGGGGGGGGGGGGGGGGAAACCCGAAAAAAGTGACTAATGAAAATAGAGTAAAATATAGCATACCAATATTTTTTCAGAATCTTAATAAAATTTCGTTAAATCCTAAATGCAAGTTTTTAAAAATAAATTTTTGAAATTTACACTCTAAATACTAGTCCAAATTCAACGAAATTTTATATAAATTGCATAGTAACAATAATTCATTTTGAATATTAGTTTAGAATACTTTTTTTAAATATAAAATGCTATGTGCATAATTTTGAATTTTCATTTTAGAAATCGGTTGATTTGAATTCAAACCATTGGTTTCATACAGCAAAATTTTAGTTCTTAATTATAATATAGTATTTAATATATAGGTTATATAACTAAGCGGATGTTCACAATTTTTATTATAGCTCTATACAGACAAGTTAGTTTTCCGAAAGTACAGTTTAAGTGTATAATAGGCTTTATTAGATGCTTTAACTAAAGCGCTTCATTAACTGACAACATTTTATTTAAAAAATAAATAAATAAATAAAATAAATAAATAAAAGGTTCCAGTAAGAGTTTTAACTTTTTGAAAGCAATTTTTGAGACCACGTGCACCAGTTAAAATAGTCTTAGGTAAGATATTTAAACTATAAGATATTTAAACTATAATTTTACAGCATTATATCTATTATAACATTAATCATTTGAAAATCTAAATGATTAACCTCATATGGAATTACAAAAGTAGCTTTGGTTTTAAGAAAATCATTCTGCATTTATTCTTAGAACACGAAAAAAGTCGCAAGAATTGTCCATAGAATTGAATCGACTCCTATAACGATGCGCCTTTCTCTAACAAGATCTTTTCCGGATACGCCTTCTAATGAGGCCCATCTTCGAAAATTTAACGAACTTCCCTCTGAAGCAATAATTATTCCCATAACTTTGACCCTTTGATAAGTGAAGAAGCGCAGCAAGTTTTTGTTCCCGGTATTTTCTTTGTGCAACCCTCAGTTGAAAATGCGACGGACCGTTCAAAAGATTTCCATTGAGATCAGGAACTGACCCACGGTATTTTATTATTTCCAACTAGCTTTAATTAAATCTTCACGTTGAGCAGAGTTAAAATCTGTTTAATTAAAGCAGTTGCATAAACCAGTCGTATATGAGAGAGAAGTTGTGTAACGCGACAGTATTGTGTTCTTCTTACACAATGGATGAAGGTTAACGTACTGATCGAGACGTGAGTAAGATTTGGTTAGTTTGTGCCTTACTTTGGCACAATAAGAATATTAAAGAAAAGGTTGAACTAGTTTATAAGAAGACAATGACAAAGTTGGATTTTGGTAAAACAGAGCTAGTTTCAATATTATGAAGGGCTGATACTTATGTTTCATACGATTTTTTACCACTTTACAACATAGTTGAAAAGTGGTTATGACTTTGTTCATTCTGTCTGTCTGTCCGTTCGCACGATAACTGCCGTAAAAATGACTTTATCAAAATAAAATTTTGGTATGTTGTTCAGACGGTCTGTGGGACCTATGGGAATATAAATGAATAATATCACCCAATTAGTTTTGGACTGAAAAAATGAAATACATTTAACCCTATGGGACCTAATACTTCAAACATTTTTAAAGAGAATTTAAAATTCAAATATTGCTTCGAAAGTTTTAAGAAATATTCAAATTATCTCATAAAAAATACGAAAATAATTTCAGCAAAATGTATTCGGTAGTTTTTTAAATAAATATTAAAATAATAATTACACTCATATTATATGAAGAGATCACGTGACCCACTTCAAAATAAAATATGGCATCCATCTTGTGTCAAAATCGTGATTTTTAAAGTTCTTTTCAATTTTAGTGTTGTATCCGCCTTAAAACCGTTTTATTGTTGCTTAATTTCTATGCATCTATATTCTGAAACAACGCAATTGCAGTATATTTGAGTTTAAATGATCAATGCCATCCATCAATCTTTTGTCAAAATCGTGATTTTTAAAGTTCTTTTTAATTTATATTAATGTCGTATCCGTCCTAAAACCGCTTTATTTTTGCTTAATTTCTGTGCATCTGCATTCTGAAACAATTCAATTACAGAATATTTGAGTTTAAATGATCATCAAACTTTGACTATTTCTACAACGAAGCTTAATTTCCACTTATGGAGAATGAAAACACATAAAGATGCAAGATGAGTTGTATAAGAATTGCTGAATTTTTTAACGCAAAATTATTTACCTCTGGAGTCTGCAATATAGCTGACATGAATGAAACATTCATTGTTTTACATAGAGACGAGACGCAGACGATTTTATAGCAGATTTTTTCGATGAAGCCTTAAGCATAGAGTTAAATTACTTTTACCTCCATGGTTTTAAGTTTTTAAATAAAATAAATTATTGTAGTATTATGATGAATGAAAGGAATGGGATAAAAGTGTATGAATAAAATATTTACAGCTTTTACATAGAGAGCCAGGCAATTTACATTTCAATGACGTCATTTGAATAAAGTTCATTTTTTTCGATGAAGTTTTAAGTTTTCAAATATAATAAATTAATGTAATAATGTGATGATTTTAAAAATATTACGGCTGAATGTATCGCATTTTAGAGATGTTTAAATAAAATTGCATTGCAGTTGAAAAGTGTTTCATAATCAATGCTTTATTCACGATTGATCTTTCTTGTTTATTTTTTAATTTGATTCAGCTGGAAATAGATAAATAGCCATGATATGGGAATGGAGAGAATTTGGCGGACTCTAAAATTTTCAACATAATACGTTAATATAAATATTAGGATTTGATTTCATTGTACATGGTCCAGCTAGCTCATTATTTTGTTGGCTAACCCAACATTTTTAGCAAGGCCTCAACACGTCTTGGTTATAGAAAGGCCTCAGCACGTCTCAATCAGGCTGCAGGCCAGAGAACGGAAGTTGTTAAAAATTAACTTCGAAACCATGGGTATCACACACAATAGCTATCTATAATAGTATTAGTTTATATGTTGAGAATAGCAGGATTGCGAACTGATATTAATTGGATATCCAAACTTAATTAAATTCGCACGTTTTCCCAGCCAGGATATCCATGCATTTACAAGATTCAATGAACAGATATTGTTACATTAATTTTGTCTATCAGTGAATATAGGCAGGAGACATTGCACAGACAGGCACGCCCATACTAAAGAATAATACCTTTATGGAATAAACTGTGTAGTGATTACATTCTATGGTACATTTATGAATTTATTACCATGTAAATAAGTTTAATTTTTTATTAAGCGTTCATCCATTAGTCAATAAGACAGTATTGAGACATTTCAATACGAGACAGATAAATTTAAATTAAATGGGATGAAGGCTCTTGTTCGTTCAAAACTGTTAAATTAGAAAGAACATAACGATGTCAGTAAGGACAAAAATTCATTGCAGAAAAAAATAAGTTCGTGTTACAGAATAAAGATAAAACAGGAAAAAAGTTACTGATTTGAAATCTGAAAAGGTAGTTTAGTTATCAGCGGCCAAACATATTTCAAAACGAAGCACAAGCAATAATTTAAGAGTATAAAATATTTTATAGCTTATAGCTTACATATTTAATCTATGCATTGATAACATTGGGTTGTAAAACCGCACATAAAATGCGTCTTGTAAAACGTTCTATATTTTCTACTTATGCAACCTAAAGGGGAAAAATTGCAGTTTTGAAAAATTAACAAAGTAGCAAAAAACTCGAGTAAGTAGCAGCGATTCTTCGTATTGCATTTGTTTTGAAAATGTACATTACGATCTGAAAACATCTAAAAATTAAAATACTTTGTCAGTAAATGTACATGGCAGAAATTAATTTGTGTTTAAAGTTACTAACCAATTATTTCAATTTTCTAATTATTGACAGGAGTTTCAGAAAATTATTTTGCAGTAAAAATTATTCACAAAAACGGAAAATATTTCATTCTAATATATTATTCAGTCTAAAATAATAATAATAATACTTATTCTTTGTACATTATCCAATTAAATGTCAATTATTTTAATTAAATAATTCCATGCAAAGATTAAACGCATATTAATATTGGGTCTGGGTCGTAATCCCGACAGCCGAAATCCCGACAAGCCAGAATCCCGACAGCCGAAATCCCGACATGCCAAAATCCCGACAGGGTCGAAATCCCGACAAGTCAAAATCCCGACAAGGTCGAAATCCCGACAAGCCAAAATCCCGACAAGGTCGAAATCCCGACAAGCCAAAATCCCGACAGCCGAAACCCACTCTTGCACAGACTAATACAACACTAAGGCGGTCATCGCAGTGACGTCACAAGGGTTAGAATTTACTAATCAGCACTCCCCCCCCCCCCCCCACCTACATGCACTGGACTCACGCTCCCTCTTGTCTCCATCCGCTTGCTACAACAATGGCCATATGCTATTTGAATATGCTATTTAAACGTATGCAGAATGTGTTAGTGTTTTTTTTTCTTTTTTAATAAAATGAATTTCCTAAATCTTATACCGACCTGTTATATCATTTTAATCTTTGTCATTTCAATTTGCCAAAATTTATTTCAGTAATGGCATAATTGTTATGATTTAGTGATTAAAACTATTAATTTGTAAAATGTAGAGATGTAAAAACGCCGATAATTTTGATCAAGCTATACATATAGGCGTAGAGAGCCATGTGCGTGGGCCCAGCGTGAGTCCAGCGCATGTGCGTGGGGGGGGGGGGGGGGAGTGCTGATTAGTAAATTCTAACCCTAGTGACATCACTGCGATGACCGCCTTAGTGTTGTATTAGTCTGTGCAAGAGTGGGTTTCGGCTGTCGGGATTTTGGCTTGTCGGGATTTCGACCTTGTCGGGATTTTGGCTTGTCGGGATTTCGACCTTGTCGGGATTTTGACTTGTCGGGATTTCGACCCTGTCGGGATTCTGGCTTGTCGGGATTTCGGCTGTCGGGATTCTGGCTTGTCGGGATTTCGGCTGTCGGGATTATGTCCGGAACCGATTAATATTATAAGTGCATTTGATTCCTAGGGGCAAGTCGCACACAGGGTCGATCTTGCAAATGTGGCGTCTCACAGCAACATTTTTCGCTATAAAAAAATTAACTAGGGTGTGGTTCAACTTAACTTTCTCATACCAGAATTTATTTTTTTAAACAGCATTTTTTTTTTTTTTTTTTGCTAGAAAACATATTAAAAATCTGCATAGCTGGTTTAAATGATCACAATTACAGCATGTTACCTTTAATTTTAAAGGGTTTGAAAAAAATCTTTCGATTGATACCAAGTTTGACAACGTACCTCTTCGGGAGTAGGTGTAACTTCCCCCCACTTCCCCGAGAGGGCTGATGATGTCAAGAACAGTTGTACCGCGACTATTTTTCACTACAATGTTTGAAGCTGTTAGGTTTCGTGATCATTGAGCCGTAAATAACCCCTTTTATGAATAATTATGTCAAATTTTGTCGTATGTTGCTATGTTAAGAAAATGTAAAATTTCGAAGTTTTCACTCGCATTTCAAATAATTCTGTCTAATTTTAGATTTTTTGATAACAAAGACGGATATGTTTTGTCAAAATCCATCAATACTGTTGTGCACACCAGAAACCAACCAAGTTTTCGCTCAAATTTAAGAAAATCCTATCTACTTCTAGAATTTTCATTAACAAAGTGGGATATAAAGTTTCGTGAAAATCCATTAATACTTGGGGCAGCCATTGTGTACACAAGAAATCGACCACAGACTACAGATATCACTTTAAATTAGTCAAAGTTTTCAGGAGATCCTAAAACATATACATATTAGCACTAAAATCATGAAATCGAAAATTTTCGTGAAAATAATACTTTCTCTATACTGCCATATTCTATAGTATGAGAAAGTAAAATGTGTCGAAAATTATTTTTACTTTCCTTATAATACATGGCGACGTTTTTAAAATGCAAGTTAGTAGTTGACAAATGAAAAAAAAAAAACGTTTTTAACTGGAAATTAGATCAACTTCAAATACGCATCAATTTTACGTGTTATTTTGTGCGATAAAATTTAAATTAATATATTATGAAAAATATGAAGAAACATGAATCTGGATTGAAAGTTATGTGCGGTCCATATAATATATTTTTAATTGATACCCTACGGGCACAAAATAACAACAAAGTTCTAAAATACAAAACTATAGACATTTACTACAGATTGCATGTGTGTGTGTTCCACCACATTAGCTTTTCACACAAGATCAGGTATAAAAGCACAATCGAAATTTTTTTTACCTAAGCGAAAACATAACACTTGCTAAAATCTCAATATCATTTATATTTTTTTTTAAAAGTATGTTCCTGCAATGGAATAGAAACAATTGTGCCTTTATTTCAAACGATCTGTAGCATTCAAGGCTGGTAATCAAAGAACGCTTTAATTCTTTTAGTAATCAGAATCTTCCTACGGAATTTTATACTGCTAAAGTCTAATGATTTGACTTTTAGCATACAAAAAGAATACCATGCTTGAATGCAAGATAAATATCTGTGAAATAAATACTTCGTTAGGTTAACAGCATAAAAGGTTGATTAAAAGTATTGATACTTTTAATCAGTTTTGTATTCTGTTAAACTAACGACGTATTTAGTTTTCGAACTGATTCAGCCAGTAGTTTGCGTACATTTTTGTATTTAGGATAAATAGGCTAGTTGAATAATTAAATCTCTATGAATAGAGCCCCATTAAATCTCTTCATTACAGCGAAGAATCACAAAATAAACAAGACCCGCAGAAGAAACATACCAAATATGAAAAAAATTCTGTCATAAACGGTGGATTCGCATAGGAGCAGACAAACATATTTTTAATTTGATGCATATAGCTTATTACAAGAATACGAAATTGCATTCTTTCACTTCATATTCAAGGAAATGGGAAGAGACACACTCAAAGTCACAACTTGACCACACACCGCAAAACTCATTTTTAATCCGAAAGTAAAGCAGGTTGCGGTGACGATAGATGCAAGAAAGATCAAATGGCAAGGAAGAATTTATGTATAAAGTAAAAAAGACTGGTCAAAACTGGAGATCCGCAAACTAAACGTAAGAAGACAAAAATACCCAGAGGTTCAACAGAGGTCTGCACGAGCCGGATTGATTTATATAGGTTTCGAGCTTGATCGCATGAAGTTAATGTTTGAAAAAGTTATATATAAAATTCATAAAATGCTTAAATTAGTTTTATAAATTTCAGTATGTAAAATGTAAAATTTAAAAAAAACCTTTATAACGTATTTCTGAAAACAAAGACAATGCAGCTGCAGAGTTTGCCCTTAACATATTGGGGGGGGGGGGGGGGGGGTCGAGTCGAGACTTAAAGGTCTTTGAACCGAGCTCAAATTCTGCATTTGAAAACGACTATAGTGTACGTTTATCCGGTTCGGATAGAAGTATGACATTTTGGTCAGAATATAAATATGATTCTATCTAACATAATAAAATCCCAGCATTGAAAATGGGCCGGTCGCAATTTCTAGTGTCATTCACGTCGAGCCTAGTCTAGGTTATTATGGAGTGGTGAAAATAGGCCAGTGTCAGGACCATATTGACAAGGAAGGAATGGTTTCATGTAGACCTAACTTAGACATTTCAACATGTCAAAAAATAATGAAAACTTCGTATACGTATCCTGTTGACAGTTTTGGGCGGGAGCTAGAACTCACGGACGGCGGTTGGATTTACCATGATTCAGTGTCATAAACTTTGTGCAGTGAGCCATTTTATATTAACTAATAAATTGAAATCATGAACGATTTGATTCTTTACTTTATGATAATTAAGTTTAAAGCAATAAAAAATATTAGTATTTAGTTCCTAGATAATTGACAAGTTTAATAGCATTCTCATATACATATCAAAATAAAAAAAGTGATTTAAATGTATGATGGTTATAAATGACTGAAAAACAATTTAATTTCCCCTCAAATATATATACTATAATACAGATATAAAGGATTTTTTTCATTTTTCTTTTAATTAAACTTGTTGTAGCAACATTTGTTTGAACAAATACAATTTACACATCTCATGATCACCGGCCGTTCATCTTCTGTTCTATGTCTTCTATGTCTTAGGATGAGCCGGACGTTTTGGGCTTTCGATATCTCATGATCATTAGACCTCGATAAGAGATTTACTAATTACTGGTCATGGGCGTATCGATTTATTTAGACTTTTCAAAAATTTTTACATTTAGCACTACAAAGATATACAATATATAATAATGATGACATAATATACAATATACGTATAATAATGATGGTGAGAAAATATAATATAATGTATAGCATAAAAGTCCTATATTTAATGCTCTTCACAACGATATCACAATACACTCTCAATAAGTAAAAATATAAGTAACAAGATAAAAACTTCAAACAATATTTGTTAAAATTACTAACAATTTTCAATGAAATTTATATGTTGATAAATGAATGTACTATTAAAATTTAAATTGTGGAACAAAAATTACTTTCATTATTCTTAATAAAGTCATAAATTTCTTATTTTATTCATATTAAATTTGTTTCTTGATGTGTTTTAATTCATTTAATCACATTATTAATTGTGAGCTTATTACAGCGAAATTGTTTGGTTAATGGGCCATCAAAAATGCAATGAGTTGAATCACCCTTCCTTTTACATATGCAATAATGGGGGAGACTTTTGTTGATTCTGGAGAGAAATTCCGGAAAAAGGATCGTGGTTTGATAAGAACCATGGGAAATACTTTGAAGGTGTGCTAACAGTTTTGTCTACTTTTTTAATAATTTAAATGCATGTCTTCCGTCTTTTATATTATTTCAGTTATTTTGCATTTTTTAAAATATGTTTTTCTATGTATCTTTTAGTATATAATTTTGGTAATTTAATATTTATTGTTTCTATTGTGGTAGCTATAATTACTAATTTTGCTAGATTATTTGCATTTTCATTTCCTATATGTGTTTCAATCCATTTTACTCCAATTTTATTATATGATATTGATTATAGCATGCATTTGTTTTAGGTTGTAAATTGCTTATAGTTTTATTGTTTTGGAATGCTAATATGTTTGATAAGTTGTTTGTATACATAATTATTGAAGTAAAATTAGATGTAACAAATCATTGAACACACACTGGAGACACGTTTCAAGGACGCTCATAGAGGAGTGGGAACGGGGACCACTCGAAAGGGGGGGGGGGGAAGAGGTCGGCACTACCGATCTTTTTTTAAGGAGGGAAAGACATGAAAAACTCACATAGAGGGGCAAATTAAATATGGATCGGGGCATGAAAAATGTTTGTAGGGGCTTAGGTGTCGAAAACCCAGACCACCTGACCCGCCCTAGGGCACGAGCAGCAATTATGTGGCCGGGAGTGGGCTTAGGTGTCGAAAACCCAGACCACCCGACTCGTCCTAGGGCACGAGCAGCAATTTAAGTGGCCGGGAGGGGGCTTAGGAGTGTAATAAATGTTTGTAGAGGGGTTCACAATTTGTACCTGGTGCAACAAGCATGGTTGAGAAGTTATGAGAAATATTTTTAATATTTTGCATTTTAAAGTCTTCACATTATTTTTAAAAATTTCGAGAAAAATACTTGATTTTGTAGAGAATAGATCACTTTAAATTTTTTTTTTCCCATTTTGACACTTGATATTGTATTATACTGAAATAAAAATTGTATGAATGCTAGTACTCACAGTGTATCAATGCACCTGGTATCGCTTCCACCACAATAAAATCCGGGAACATAAAATTCAGCATCACATCACAAAACGCCTTCTCACACTCCATCCGGTGCAGCGTCATGACTGCTTAATCCACCTTAAATTCCAGCACCCGATTCAAAGATCCCGCTAATCCCACGCAAAGAGACGAGATACGCTACCTCACAAACTCGACACTAGAACGCTAACTGCCTCCTCATGCCTACTTGCCACACGAGGCAGCAGTTGTTTCATTGTTGGCGCGGCCGTTTTTAATTGCGGTCGTTTCCCGTGCGAATCGCGGTCTTGTCACGCATCGACGACCACAAACACAAGACACTGTCTGTCCACTGGACAAATACATATTTTTTTACGTCAAGTCACCAGTGTCGGTCTTTCTATTTATGCAGAAGTCAGGGGAGGGGTGCTTTGAATAATCGGAATGGTGCGAAAAGAGGTGTTTGCTTCGGTAGGTTAGAAAATCTTGCTCGCAGCGGCAGAAAATTGTTTAAGGCGGAAATAAATAAAAATGCCTTCAACAAAATTGAATAGAAAGGGAAATCTATAGAAATTCGCTTTCTATTCAACAAAAAGGTAGTTAAAATAACAAAAAATACAGGACATGGATACTCAGACATGAAATAAACTTAAATGGGAAAACCACATCTAAAAGTGCATGGACATTAAAAAAAAAAGAAACATTCCTAATTTTACAAATTTATTAAAACTTTTAAATAGCCCAGACTGCTGTAAAAATAAAAAAAAGTAAAATCTTCATAGCAAATGTTTGTTCAAGAAAATCAGCATAGAACAAAATAGTAATGGTATCAATCGATTTCAAGGGTGAAAAACAACAGTCTTCGCCAGGATATACGAAACAGAGCACTAACTAAGAAGGAAAAAGAAGCAGGTAAAGTAACGTAAGATTGGACACACACAATAAAAAAAATAAAAATAAAAAGAAGCAGGGTTGGACAGGAGCGTTTTTGTTTTTGCTGGTACTGGTGCTCTGTCCACTAGTGGATCCAGAATGGGAGGGGGGGGGGGGGGGGGGTAAGGATTTCAGCAAACTCCAAAATAAAATAATCTTACACTAGATAAAATGATGTTTGGACGTATTGTAGCGTGTTTGTCTTCTGTAGCACGTAAATTGATTTTAATTCTGTATATATTGTTAAGTTGTATTTTGGCACATTTATAGATCAGTATGAATCAATTCAGAGGAGATGGTAGATGAATTTGAAAGAACCCACGTCGAATGGAGTTACAGTACGAAAAATAATATTACTAATTTATGCATTTTATTTTATATATATTTTTTCTTTCTCAGAGTATTTAAGTAAAGGCTACAGTGTTGGATACTTATGCGTAAAATTATTTCACTTTTATTCATTCCTACTAAAGTAAAGCACTATAATGGGATAAAAAGAGTGCGATATTTATTTTTAAAAACTTAGCCCCCCCCCCTCCCCCCATCCAAAAACCAAATTCTGGATCCGCCACTTGCTCTGCCCATTTTTACCTTTATAACAGGTTGACACTGTCACTATTTTGTTTTATGCTGAGTATTAACGAAAATTTTACTTTTTACATTATTCAAAAACATTAATAGATATATAAAAATAATCGCTCAAATTGCTGTTTTAAATAATCTGGAAATAAAAATACTTCGTAACACCACAAACAATCGAACAGATATATAAATTAGTTTCAAACACAAAAAGAGCCCTCTGCATCAAGATAAATGAGATAAAACTGTCACAGCAAGGATTACGGACATTTCTGCTTTAACAGAATTCTGTCTAATTTATCTTAACATTGTTCTGCCTTTCAAATCGGTTGGAACATTCAATCAACTGTGCATGCTGTCAATGACGATACATTTTTATTTTCTGATTATTTTCACATTAATCGATATTTGAATTTGGTGTTTCTGAAAAGCTCGCTAACAGCCAAAAGGTTCGTTCACTCTTTGGTCTTGTGTTTAAGTATCGCGTTTGATTTCTTGGTACAAGAAAAGAACCCTGAGTAAACTTACGCGTTAATATTTACTTGAAACTTAAGTATTAGCTGAAAGTATAACTCAATTTAGTAATCATAGTAATCACGTTTATAATGAAATTATATTATGAAATTCCAATGATAGAATAGAGAGAAATTGTAACTCATAAAACCTTAACGTAAAAAATGATAATAACATAAATGGATGTAAAAAATAGAGAATCGTCAATCAGGAGGAGAATAAAATGCATATAAAGTCATCAAGCTAAATATAATCAACGAATATCAATGGTGAGAATTCAAAAATTGAAAAACAAAAAATAACCAAGCATATATATATATATATATATATTTATCCATTATTTTTGGTTAATAGTACAGTAAAAATTTTTAAGGTAACTTAGCGTTGTTAAAAGCATCGTATCTTGGAAATATTACTATAGGGATTCTATTCACTACCCCAAATTTTTTACTGTACTACTTATACTTACTACTACTTATGGTTATTATTTCTAATATTACGCATATCGTAACACATGCATTTTCTAACATTTCAGCCAGGAAATAGATGCAACGTGTCTGTCAGCTTCTCACTTTTCTATCATTTGACTTTCAAACTATTATATATATATATATATATATATATATATATATATATATATATATATATATATAATAAAAGTTTAAAAATCCAATGAAAGAATAGAGAGAAGTTTCAACTCAAAAAACGCCAACATTACATAGTGCCTTACAAATAAAAGTATCAAACAGAGAATCATCAATCAAGTGGAAAATAAAAATGCAAACCTCTAGTTATCAAGCGGAAGACAAACAAAAAAACATCAATGGAAAGGAATCGATAAAATAATATCAAATAAAATCCAAGCATGAAAGCTTTACACGTGGACAAGACCTAAGCCTAATAATGAATTGTTCATTTCGATAAAACTCTATCAAGTATTTTATAAAAATGAACACAAAATGCATGTTTCTGATATCAGTGATAGATTATATCTATAAATTTTCATAACTTGGACAACATGCATAAAGATTGAAAAATAATAGGAAACAAGAATACCTGAAAAAACACTGCATACGTCTGATCCATTGGAGCCTTGAATAAAGAGACCAATGTTGCCAATCTCAAAAAATAAAAAGTTGAGAACTGCTGTTGCCAAACGCAAGAAAGAAATAACAGTAATGCGAAAAGACGATAAAAGGTGATATTCAACAGTAAGAACATATAAATTGGTAATGCTTATTCAAGCGAAAGTGGATGTCAGGGTAAAATAAGATATTAAAGAGAGAATTTAAGTATAATCTACCATTCCAAACTTTTTAACTATACTATGTACTAAATAAGCTGGATATTTATATAATTTGCTAGTAATTTTAAGTTTATAAATATGGATAGCATGAAATTTTTTATCAGATAATCTATAAATTTTAAAAAGCTGATTAAGTATAATATTTCTAAACAAATTAATCGAGTTACAGGAATTAAAAGGTAATATTTTATTAATGTTAAAGTTAAAATAGCTTTTTTTATCATTTAAATTAGTAACTATCCTATTAGTAGGTTCAATAATAAGATTTAAGTCCAAAAAATTAATGTTATTACTAATAGTGGCTTCATTAGGAATTAGTTCCAAATTATCGGGATAGAAATCTACATCTATGACACAGTTGTCTGTAAAGACCAAACAAATCAGATCATCAACATATCTGTAAATTTTATAATCTGTTGAAGTAAAAGATTTTTCATAATGATAAAGGTATAAATTAGCTAATATATTGCTACTACAGCCACCTTGTGGAACCCCTGAGACTTGTAAGTATAATTTATTACCTTGAAATATATAATTATTGAAAAGAACAAAGTGAAGAAGTTTAGGAAATTTGGTAAATATAGTATGATAAGTAGTATAAGCATTATATACAGCTAAAATTACTACATAAAGATCAGAGATCTTAATATTATTAAAAAGATCTTTAAAATCAAAAGTTTGAAATCCAATTAGTTTAGCAAGTGATGTTAATTTATTCTTTAATTCTTTACTATTATTTAGAATAAGGTAGTTATTGCTAGAAAAATGCAAACTATCATTTATTACATTTAAATATTTTAGAAGTAATTTACTAGCAGTAGTAGAGTAAGTATTATGACCACTAGTTTCTGTTCTAAATTTAATAAGATTTTTATGAAATTTAGGTAATTCTGTTCAAATATTTCGTAATATCATTAAAAATCAATTGTTTCGAATTTATAGATTATCTGATAATAAATTTCATCAATTACACATAAATAACCTTATTCAAACTAGCAAATTATATTTTTATCCATCATTTTTGGTTAATAGTACAGTAAAAAAAATTAGAGTAACTCACCGTTGTTAAAAGCATCTTATCTTGGCAATGTTACTACAGGGGATTCTATTCATTAGCCCAAACTTTTTATTAACTTACTGCTATTTATGGTTATTATTTCTAATATTAAGCATATCGTAACACATGAAACGTGTCTGTGGTTGGTCTTGTCTAAATTCAATAATCGATGAAAACATTCGATTCTCTCTCTATTCGATTAATAATTTATTAATTTTTATTTTCCTTATATACATAGTTTAATGTATAAGGAAAGTATTGTGATGGGGTCGAATATTCGAATTCGAGTTTTCGACGGGAGAGCACGTTTAAAGCACCCCATAACACGTATCAAACGTTCTAGAGGTGATGTCGAATCAGACGTTTTAGAGGTGGTGTCTGTGTGTGTGTCAGTGAGTCTGTGGAGACGACATGTCATGAACGAATGGAGCGATTCGAACGACATTTGGTACAAAAATTACAATCCGTGAATACTGGAAGCTTATTGTTTTTAAACGCAATCGAATGTTCAGACCCCGTCCCCCTAAATTTTCGAGTGAAATTTTGAAAAAATTATCAAAAAACCTGTCATAAAGTTACGTAAATAGTCATTTCTTATGTAATTTTTCATTGGAAAACAATTGACATAAACTTTAGAACGTTAGCATGAACCGTTCTCGAGATACCGCATATTTTCCAAATAAATTTATCAAAAGACCACATAAAATAAAATATTAACTATTGGGAAATATGTTCACCTTTCATATGTAATATCATGCGATAAATTTGGTGACATCATTCTAGTAGATCTAGCTCGTTTCATTCATGAGAAAAGATACTTTGGGTTATACTTTTGTAGTTGGACGCCAATAGTCATTTATCTTCTACATGAATAACTTATTTCTCCGTCCATAATACTTGGCGAGATTTTGGTGACGAATTTGGTGGGATATCGCCAACTTGGAGACTTTTTTAAATATTGCCACATTAACGAAAATGTCGCTAAATTGATAAAAATGACACTAAATCAATAAAAATGACGACTAATTGACGAAAATTCAATATGTTGGAAAGAATATAAGTATCTACTATAAGAATAACCTATTTTTCCGTTCATAACGTTTGGCAAAATTTTGGTTATGAATCTCTTTGGTGGAATATCTCCAACTTGCTGACTTTTTAAATGTTTTAAAGTTGACGAAAATGTTATCCGATTGATAAAAATTCGCCAAATTGATGAAACTGGCGCTGAATCAATGGAATAACGACTAATTGATGAAAGTTCAATATATTGGAAAGAACATAAGAATAGACTATAAGAATAACCCCTTTCTCCGTCCGTCCGTCCGTAACGCCTGGCGAAAAATTTATCGGGACGTCGCCAACTTGGCAATTTTTTAAAATGCTGTTAAAGTGACAAAAATGTGGCCAAATTGATAAAAATGACACCAAATGAGAAGTAATTTTTCGAAAATTCTGATTGCAGTGATATGACGGGCATACATTCTAGTATATAAGAAATGCTCTTCTCTCCGTTTGCCTGTAACACTTGATGATGTATTTGGCAAACTTGGCGAATAATCTAGCAAAGTATCGCTAACCTAGCGATATTTCGCCCCAGATTGACGAAAATTTCGTCAAAATTGCAAAAATGACACTAAATTAATGAAAATGACGCCTAATGGATGAATTAATTATTAAAATATTTTAATAAATAGACTATATCGCTTATTGAGAATGCTATCAATATTGATAATTGTTAATTTAGAGTTGTGTGAAATATAAGTTAATTGGGTACTTTGAAATAGTATTACAAGTTGTCATCCGGAAAATCGCCAAATGTACAATTCAACATTAAAAGCACAGTACCGTGGATCTTATACATTATTATTTTACTGTGAAGGAGTAAATTCATTGCATTATATAGGGAAAGTCAAGTGTTGCCCACATCAGATTTTTAAATTAACACAGTACTACAGTAATTTATACTTGAAAACTTAAAACTTCATCGAAATATAAATCGTCTGCTTCTCTATGTAAAATCAATGAATATTTCATTCATATCACTTATATTCCAGACTCCAGATCTAAATAATTTTACGTTGTTGATGTTGTTGAGACCCAGACCGTCCGACCTACCAGAAAGTGAAAAAGTTTAGCAATTCTTATTCAACTCACAATCGCTTGATTTGTTTACATTCTGCATAAGTTAAAATTAGGCTTCGTTGTAGAAATAATCAAAGTTTAGTGATTATTTAAATAAAAAATATTGTAATTGCGTAAGCACGTAATTTAGATACACATGTAATACGCAAAAATGAAGTGGTTTTAGGACGGATGCTACACTAAATATAAATTTAAAAGATTCTTAAATATCACGATCTTTTCACACGGGAAAAAAAACATGGATGTCAAATTTTATTTTGAAATATGACACGTGATTTCTTCATATATCATGGGTGTAATTATTATTCCAAGTTTTATTTAAAAAACTACCTAACATATTTTGCTGAATTTTTTTTCCCCCACATTCTATGCGATAATTTCAACATTTCCTAAAATTTTCGAAGCAATTTGTGAATTTTAACTTCGCTTAAAAATGTTTGGAAAATTAGGTCCCATAGGGTTAAATGTATTTCATTTTTTCAACCCGGGTTAAATCCGAAACTAATTGGGTGATATTATTCATTTTTATTCCCATATGTCCCACAGACTATCTCAACAACATACTAAAATTTTATTTTGATAGTCATTTTTACGGCATATCAGATAGATAGACAGATAAAAATCGGACATTTTCAAAACAATTCAAAATATTAAGATATCAAAGTTACAGCCATTTTTTCAAAATATTAAAATATCAAAATTATAAATACTATATTTCGAGAACTAAAAATCCAATTATATATCCTTATAGAAATTTCAAAGGGATACAAATTACGTCTAATACTTCTAGCATTTTACTTTCCCTTCAATACATGGTAATGTATAGGAAAAGTATTGGAATCGTGTCGAAAATCGCAACTCGAGTTTTCGACGGAACTACACTTTTGGAACCTCTAGGGTATGAAAAAACTATTTTTAGCGTGACGTCAGTGTGTCTGTCTGTTCAATGTATATATCCAATCTAACTCAATGGACGAAATATCATAAAATTTGGTAGGTAAGTTTGGTAGGTGTGTGACCCTAGTGCTGATTAGTTTTTGGTACAGTTCAGGATAAAAGAACCCGGCTTTTTTTTTTTTTTGCATAATGGCTCAAAAAAATATCATGTATCCACTCTAGCTAAAAGACTAATAAACCACATTTCACAAGATGTGGTAGATGAGTCCCTTGTGGGATACCTTGGAGCTGATCAGATATTGGTACGATTAGGGAAAAAACTTGCCTTTTTTTTTACGAAATGGACTGCAAAACTCGAAATTTAGATTGCATATGTTCAAATATATCAATTAAATACTTGTTTTATACGCAATTTTTGACAAGAAAAAGAATAAAACTAACCCCATTATTCTAGGACTAACAGTTTTCGAAATATTTGAGATTTTTCGAATTTTTGTTACGGGGCCTTTGAAAAACTGTCCAGTTACCAAATAAAAACAAAAATTGAATTAAAAGTGCAAATTCAGTGTTATTTGGTGCAATTAAACTCAATTTAATGAATTATTAAAGAAATAAAGAGAAAATGAATTTGAATCTGCAGGGAAGTCATATGCTGCCCACGTCAGATGTTTTAGTTTTCGAGATATTTATTTATATTTCGAGATTTACTTTTATCTGACTCCGATAGTCATTATTTTAAAAAACTGAAAATTTTTAATCTTCAACTGAAGAAGACGATTTCTCGAAAACTATAAAAGCTTTGTAA
This sequence comes from Amaurobius ferox, assembly GCA_951213105.1. Lineage (NCBI taxonomy): Eukaryota > Metazoa > Arthropoda > Arachnida > Araneae > Amaurobiidae > Amaurobius > Amaurobius ferox. The sequence continues at coordinate 55,162,358 of OX578139.1, read as the reverse complement.
AAACAAATTATTGATCTAGAAACTGGATTTCCGATAGAACATTTTTGTCGCCTACTGCTTATATATATCTCTTATAGTTTAGAAGATAATTCGAGTGAAAGTAAGCAAAGTGAGGCGAAAACTCGGTCAGACGAAAACTTGTTAGTTTTTCCGAAAAAATTCAAAATATTAAAATATTGAAATTATTTTATATATTCATAAACCATACCCTATTTCCGACGAAACATTTATATCTCTTAGGCTTGTATATACAAACGTCCAAAGTGTTTACATTTCTCGTAACGCATGCAGCTTTACTTATGACAATTAGGAACCCAAGGCGTATTTTTAAGGTCCTCTACCAAATATTTAATAAATTTTGTTTACCGTCAAAAGTAAATAAATGGTTAAAGTAAATTGTATCACAGAAATTAAAATGGATCAACATTAATTTTACTGATATTCTTCTGATATTTTTCAAAGCTGTAATTAGTTTTAGACCATATACATAACATTCAGATTTTCATGCATGAAGACCCGTACGTAAATCAAGCCCTCACATTATGCGTATGTGGAAAATTACACATGCATATATAAAGGTCGGACGGTCTGGGTTTCAACAACAACAACATGCATATATAAGTGCAACATTCATCTTATTCATTCCCTTTGTTTTCTGATATATTTGTATTATATAGTCTTTGTATATAATACAATAAATTTCCTCTAGCGTGTAAGATTTAATTCGAGAAATATAAGCAATATTTACTCCGAGTAAAATTTATTTTCAAATAATGCGAAATCTGTTTTCTCCTTCAATGCCCTTGTCTACTATTACAGCAGAGTAAGAGTGGACAAACAGAAGTTGCTTGAGGCTGAAAGACACTCCAGTTTCGTTTATTAAGCGTTTTCGTGTTATCTGATTGTCTTGGGTATCACAGGGATTTAAACAACCGTTTCTATTCAAATAAGGTTAAAAAAAAGTGCAAAGATTCGCCATTAAAATGAAAATTAGTACACTGTCAATGTTTATAGGGTCATTACAATGATTTTAGGCATCCTCACGTACCTCGTTTACCACAAGATGGTACGATAATGAGGATTTCAAGATTTTTATTTTGAATTCTTATATAAGCAAAAACACATTTCAAGAGAAATGTAGAATGATGTTTTTAACAATTCAATTTTAGCCATAGATATAGAGCAGGCCGGCTCACATTTTTATTTCTAAGATTGACAACTATGATGCCCCTTTCCCCCAAATTGACTCAAGAAGCAAGGAAGTTATAACACAATAAACAAGAAAGATCAATCTTGCATAAGCATTGATTATGAAACACTTACCAACTGAAATGCAATTTCATTTAAAAAATTTTAAAATGTGATACAGTCAGTGGTGATATCTTTTACATTATCACATACTACAGTAATTTATTATACTCAAATATTTAAAACTGTATCGAAATATAAATCATCTGATTCTCTATGCAAAAGCAATGAATATTTCATTCATATAACTTGTATTCCAGATTCCAGAGCTAAATAATTTTGTGTGAAAAAAATTCAGCAATTCTTATGTAACTCACCTTACAATCGCTTCAGATATTTGCATTCTGCATAAGTTAAAATTAGGCTTCGTTGAAGAAATAATAAAAGTTTAGGGATCATTTTAAATCACAACTATTGTAATTGCGTAGGCACTGAATTTAGATACACAGATACACAGATAATATATGTTTGTGTGTGTCTATGTATTCAAAGTATTGGAATCATGCTGAAGATCGGAACTCGAATTTTCGAAGGATCTACACGTTTTGGGACTTCTAGAACACAAAAAAAATATTTTTAGGAAGACGTCTGTGTGTGTAAGAGTGTAACTGTGTATGTTTCTGTGAGGATATTATATCCACTCTAATTGAAAAACTAATGGACTGAATTTCATAAAATTTGGTAGGTATGTTTTTTGTGGGAAATCCTGATGTTCATTAGATTATAGTACGATTCGTAATAAAAGAATCTGCCTTCTTTGCGAAATGGCCGGCAGAAATTGCCTTTGTCCACTCTAGCTAAAAACTAATGGAACAAATTTAACAAAATTTGGTGTATTTCAATGACCTACAAGTGATTTATATACCAAATTTAACAAAATTTGGTACATAAATCATTTGTAGGTTATTCTAGTACGATTCATGAAAAAGGAACGGGCTATTTTTGCGAAATGGCCTGCAAAAATCGTTAAATATAAAAATGAAGGACTACGTGTGCTCAATTATATCAATTAAATTCCTATTTTATACGTGATTTTTGACAACAAAAAGAATAAGACTAATCCCATTACTCTAAGACTAGCCGTTCTTGAGATATTCTAGTTTTTTCGCGTTTTCGCTATACGCCACCTTTGACAATAAGTCCAGCTATCAAATGAGAACCAAATTTAAGTTTAACGTGCAAATTCAATGTCATTTAAAATACTTATGGTTGTTATTTTGTGCAAATAAACTCAAATTATTATTGAAGAAATAAAGAGAACGTGAATATGAGTCTGCAGGGAAAGATATGTGCTGCCCACATCAGAATTTTTAACAATATTACAACCATGATTTATAGAAGTGAACGGGGATTATTTGCAGGCCATTTCGAAAAAAATGTATGATCTATATTTAAAGATCCACCAAATTTTTGTGGAATAAAATGTTCAACAAATTTAAGCTGTGTACCAAATTTTAACTCTCTAGGACGTAGGAAAGTGCATTAAAAATGCCATCAAATAAGTATATCATGAAGAGTTATATAAAATAAAAAAAAAAAAATTGAAAAATTGTTATCTACCAAATTTATTTTAAAATGTTAAGCCTCTCTCATATACAAAATGATTAAACTCCTGGAAAGATATTTATTATATAATATATCTCTTTTCTTTCTGGAGGATATCCCAAAAGTCAGAATTTAATTGAATTTGTTTTTTTCCCTATATTAAATAATTTTTAATTAAAAAATTACTCAACATATTTTACTGAAATTTTTTATATATATTTTATGGGATAATGTGAATATTTTCTAAAAATTTCGAAGCAATTTGTGAATTTTAAATTTGCTTAAAAAATGTTTGAAAAATTAGGTCCCATAGGGTTCAATGTATTTCATTTTTTCAACCCGGGTTCAATAAAAAACTAATTGTGTGATATTATTTATTTATATTCCCATAGGTCTCACAGACCGTCTGAAAAACATACTAAAATTTCATTTTGATAAAATCATTTTTATGGCAGTTATCGTGCTAACGGACAGACAGACAGACAGAATGAACAAAGTCATAAACACTTTTCAACTATGTTGTAAAGTGTTAATAAAACTGCAGCTTGTAAGAATATAGCTTTCAATATAGCTGACATATGCCTGCTTCCTTGCAGAAAGCAGGCATATGCCAGTTAGGTGACTACAATTGTTTCGAGGGAGTTATAAGCTTCCTCGAAATATTATTTTATAATTCATTCCATTTTAATATAGCTGACATATGCCTGCTTCCTTGCAAAAAGCAGGCACATGTCAGTTAGGCGATTACAATTATTTCGAGGAAGTTATAAGCTTCCTTTTTCATATGGGGGGGGGGGGGGGGGAAGTATGCGCTCTTAACAATCGCAAAGACCAAACCGGGAAAGGGCAGGCAAAGACAAATTCAAGCATAGCTAGAACACCCAAACGCGAACGTTCGTTAGCAGGTGGTAGCAGCCATTGAAAACAAAACAGCCATAAACATTTCAACACAGGCAGATAAAGAAGTGAAATTCATTTCACTTCTCAATTTCTTTAAAATAAAAGAAAATATCTGGTGCTAGAACAGCCAAACGCGAACGTTCGTTAGCAGGTGGTAGCAGCCATTGAAAACAAAACAGCCGTAAACATTTCAACACAGGCAGATAAAGAGGTGAAATTCATTTCACTTCTCAATTTCTTTAAAATAAAATAAAATATCTTGTGCTTCTGTACCAATATTTCTCCAAGACACATTGAGTTGCAACACTTGTGACATTTTAAATGTTTCATCTTTCCCTCCCATTGGGAAAACTTATGGAATACTGTTGTTGAATCCCAGGGTTCTGCTAACACACTTTGAAAAACGCTGCTCTAGTTTAATTTGCATAACTAATACATCTTTTCGACACGAAATTACACGCATTTAGCAAGAGAAGTAAAATGTTAAAATATTCAAGAATGTTCCATGTTTGGTTGGCATTCTTCGTATATGTTACGTTCAAAGATTTGTAATTTACGACTTTTGAAATGTAATAATCTTGCTATGATTAAAAACTTAAGAGGAGCGAATATGCCAGATCGAATCCCCACAATGAAAAGTCTTCATTCGTCAAGCTTATTAGTGTGACAATGTTTATGCTCAGGCTGAAAAATATGTTGCCATCAATATGCAGAAACTGTCTCAAGATCGCGTGATACCAAGCAATCCTGCACGCTTGGATGAACGGATAGACTCTGGGGTGAGCTTTTGTTTCACCTTGGATGCTGGAAGATCAACACGCGAACAATGAGTGATGAGGAGGAAAACACCATGGGCCACTCCCCCCTATCGTAATCAAACGATTGCTGGAGAAAAATATTTTCTTTGTCTCGAAATATTGTCACGCAAAATCGAATGCTGTAATGATAGAAGACATATTCCAGATAAGGCTGGATATGAAGATTAGTTGTGGTTAAAGCAAGTATGAAAAAGTTAAAAAATAAGTTCACTCTAGAATCTGGTAAAAATTTTCAAAGTGAACGAAATACTTCATATTAATGAAGACAGAGAATGTTTCCAATTACATATTATTTTAATAGAAGTTTTCGATTCTCTTATTCGAATATAACCCCCTCCCCCCCCCCCCCCTTTCGAAAAAATTAAAAACATTTCGTATTGCATATAAAATTCACTTGTCCGAATAAAAATTTATATATTTTGAGCTTTTTCATAATCTATCTGCACATAAAAATTTCATAGTGATATGAGTATTAATTTAGAGTTATGTACACATGCCAACATTTCCGTAAGTGTTCGATTAAAAGTAATTTTAAATCAAAAATAGTAAAAATATAAATCGAGTAAACTTTTAATTTAATGCATGAATTTCTTATATGCAATTTTAAAACATATAGTTAACAATTATCAAGAGAGAGAATACGAAATTAACTATACTTACCCATATAAAATCTACTGCTGAATTATCCCGAATCGTACCAAAATCATATCTGCACCAGGGTGACACAAGTGACTTACCAAATTTTACGAAATTTGGTCCATTAGTTTTCGAGTTAGAGTGGATACAAACATTGCACAGACAGACAGACACACACACAAACGTCACCACGCTAAAAATAGCTTTTTCGTATTCTAGAGGTCCTGAAACGTGTAGATTCCTCGAAAACTCGAGTTGCGATTTTCGGCATGATTCCAATACTTTCCCTATACATTACAATGTATTGCAATGAAAGTAAAAAAGAATGCAGATTTCAGATGCTATCAACCGATGATGAAATATGTCGAACTATTTACAATCAATTCAACTGTACTTTCTACAACCAAGGCTGAGAAGGAAATACTTTTCTAAAAAATCTGATGTGAGCGACACATGACTTTCCTTATACAATGCAATGGATTTACTACTTATAGAGTTAAAAAAATGTTATTCTTATAGTAGATACTTATATTCTTTCCAAGATATTGAATTTTCTTCAATTAGTCGTCATTTTCATTGATTTAGAGTCATTTTAATCAATTTGGCGAGATTTTTGTTAATTTGGCAACAATTAAAAATGTCGTCAAGTTGGCGACATTCAGCCAAATTCGTCGCCAAAATCTCGCCAAGCGTTATAGACGGAGAAATAAGTTATTCTTACAGCAGATAAATGACTATTGGCGTTCAAATACAAAAGTATTACTCAAAGTATCTTTTTTTATGAATGGAACGAGCTAGATCTACGAGATTGATGTCACCTAATTTATCGCATGATATTACATGTGAAAAGTTAACATGTTTCTCAATAGGAAATATTTTTTTTTTATTTTACATAACTTTTTGATAATTTTTTTGAAAAATGTGCAATATCTCGAGAACGGTTCATGTTAGCGTTCTAAAATTTATGTCAATCATTTTCTAATGAAAAAAAATCTGATGTGGGCAACACATGACTTTCCTTATATGATGTAATGAATTTACTACTTTTACAATAAAAAAATAGGATGTTCTTATAGTAGATACTAATATTCTTTCCAAGATATTGAATTTTCGGCAATTAGTCGTCATTTTCATTGATTTAGCATCATTTTTATCCATTTGGCGAGATTTTCATTAATTTGGCAACATTTCAAAAAAGTCGCCAAGTTGGCGACATTCCGCCAAATTCGTCGCCAAAATTTCGCCAAGCGTTATGCACTAAGAAAAAAGTTATTCTTACAACAGATAAATGACTATTGGCGTTCAAATACAAAAGTATTATTCAAAGTATATTTTTTCATGAATGGAACGAGCTAGATCCACGAGAATGATGTCACTCTATTTATCGCATGGTATTACATATGAAAAGTGAACATGTTTCTCAATAGGAATTTTTTTTTTTATGCGACTTTTTCATAATTTTTTTAAAAAATGTACAATATCTCGAGAACGGTTCATATTATCGTTCTAAAATTTATGCCAATCGTTTTCTAATGAAAAATTACATAAGAAATGTCTATTTGCGTAACTTTATTAGCGGTTTTGATTTTTTGACGATTTTTTCAAAATTTCATTCGAAAATTTAGGGGGGTTCTGGACATTCGATTACGTATAAAAACAATAGGCTTCCAGTGTTTACGGATTGTGATTTTTGTACCAAATTTGGTTCGAATCGGTCCATTCGTTCGTCAGTTATCGTCTCCACAGACTCACTGACACACACACACATCACTTCATAAATGTTTGATTCGTGATCAGGGATACTTGAAACGTGCTCTCTCGTCGAAAACTCGAATTCGAATTTTCGACCCCCGTCACAATACTTTCCTTATACATTATGTATATAAGGAAAGTAATTACATAAGAAATGTCTATTTGCGTAACTTTATTAGCGGTTTTGATTTTTTGACGATTTTTTCAAAATTTCACTCGAAAATTTAAAATTTCGACACACACATTCTGAACATTCGATTGCGTATAAAAACGATAGGCTTCCAGTGTTTACGGATCATGATTTTTGTACCAAATTTCGTTCAAAATTATTTTAGTGTAACGTCTGTGTGTGTGCGTGTCTGTCTATCTGTCTGTGCAATGTATGTATCCACTCTAACTCAAAAACTAATGGACCAAACAATATAAAATTTTATAGGTTAGTCACTTGTGTATGACCCTGGTGCTGAATAGATTTTGGTACGATTCGGGATAAATGAAACCACCTGTTTTTGCGAAATGGCCTGCAAAAATCTCATGTATCCACTCTAGCTAAAAAACTAATTGACCAAATTTTACAAAATTTAGTAGATAAGGCACATGTGGGATACCCTGGTGCTGATAAAATTTTGCTGCGCTTTGGAAAAGAAGAACCTGCTCTTTTTTACAAAATGGCCCGCAAAATCTAAAAAAAAAAAAAGACTACGTATGCTCCAATGCTTGTTTATACGTAATTTCTGACGAAGAAAATAATAAGACCAACCCAATTTTTCTAGGACTAACAGTTTTCGAGATATTTCAGTTTTTCGCATTTTTTTTTATGCCACATCTGAAAAAATGTCCAGTTACCAAATAAAAACAAAAATTGAATTAAAAGTGCAATTTCAGTGTTATTTTGTGCATGTAAACTAAATGTAATGAAATATTAAAGAAATAAAGAGAAAATGAATTTGAGTCTGCAGAGAAAGTCATGTGCTGCCCATATCAGATTTTTTTTTTATATTAGTTCAATTTTAGCAAATTTAAGAAAATACAAAACACGTATTTTGTATTTGTATTTGAAAATTATTTGATTTCTCCAGTCTTCTGCCTAAACCAAATTCACAAAATCAAATAACGATAAAAAGTAAAACAGTGTTACAATAATAATTGGATGCAGTTAATACACGGAACGACCTAAAGATTTAATCGAGCAAATCGCGGATGTCAAATGTGAACCGTTTAATCTTCAATAGGATGTGAATATTTAGTAAACTGAAAAATTGGCATGGATTGGCTTTAAAAGGAATCAAAGCCATTTAAAGTAAACTACGGTATGCGTATTCATTACCCTCATTCTTGAAGAATTATGGGTCAAAATTGGACCATTTCATCTAATAAGAAAATGGTTGAGCCACGGAACCCTAACAGTTTGTTAAGTTTCCGAGGTTCATCCATCAAAATATCAACCGGCTTCCGAGGCAAAAACCAGCATTCATCAGGATAATGGATAGTGATGCCGTAAACAGCAGCACTGACACAGACGCGTTCTTGATTTGTTGGTGCTGGTCTCTGTCTTTTTATACTGAAGAAGGATGCTGCTTTTCCTACATACATAGTATAATATATAGGAAAAGTATTGTAACAGGGTCAAAAATTTAAATTCGAGTTCTCGACGAACGAGCACGTTTCACAAGTACCTAAACTCAAATTGAACGTTTTTAAGGTGCTGTGTGTGTGCAGGTTAGTGTGTGCTAGTGCGTATGCATGTTAGTATGAGTATGTTAGTGTGTGTATGTGTGTGCATATATGTTACCGTGTGTGTATCCGTGAGTCTGTAAATGCGATATCTCACTGATAAATGGTTTCGAAAATAATTTGGTACGATTATTACAATCTGTGAATACTGGAATCTTATTGATTTTAAACGTAATCGAATGTTCGGAAGACCTCCATTTTCGAATAAATTTTAGAAATACTTCTGAGAAAATCGGGATCTTTAATAATGGGAACTAAATAATCATTTCATACGCAATTTTCCATTAGAAAATGGATAGCACCAACTTCAGAACGCTAGCATGGAACGTTCTTGAGATACTGCACGTTTTCCACATAAATTTATAGAAGAAAATTACATAAAATTAAAATAAGTGGCATTAAATATGTCTATTTTTCATATTATGCAATATTTTGCGTTAAATATGTTAATATCATTCTTGTGGATCTAGTTCGTTTCATTCACGAGAGAATATATTTTTTGTTATAGTTTTATATTTTGATGTAAAAGAATTCGACAATAGTCATTTGTTTCACGGGGTATTAATTGAATGTCAATTATTTTTTGATGATGATTTTGCACGTGAGTATAAGTAAGTTATTCAGTTTGGACTAATAAGTTGCCAAAAACGCCGTGGCTCTAGTACATCATTATTTCACTGTAAAAGAAGTAAAGTCAATGCATTATTTAGAGAAAGTCATATGCTGCCCACATCAGATATTTTTTGCCTCCTAAACCGGTTGATACTTTTAGTTAAGCTTGTATGCTGTTAGCTAACGAAAGACCTGTTCTTGCAAAGTATTTAAAATGCAGTCCATACAGCTGAAATTTATACTTCATAGACTATACTTCAATGTACTCAGCTTGCAAAATGAAAACAATACATGAACTTTTTTTTAATTTCCGGGATGCAATTAGCAAAATATACATACAATACAACTAATGAGAAAGCTTCCAAGTTCAAAATTAAGATCTCTACCAAATAAATCGTACTCCTTTTATCTTTACTCTCATTTATCCTTACCATTCATTACTTCATTACGTTTGTGAAATAAGCAAGCCGAACACTCTCCTAAGTCCAACCAATTACGCTTTTTGCTGGCAGACGATTGTTAGAAGCGTCGCGAATCATCCAAATTGCGCGTGTCTTTTTTATTATGTTTTGCCGGCTTCGAAATCCGTCGTACATCACGTTAGATGAGGATGCGATAGCATCTTCCCAACTCGACACGGTTGGTCGATTCCCGTGAGTTCTCTATTCGTCGTTAGCATCTCGACGCGGTCAAGGTCTCAACCCTTCTATTCCCAGCTCTCGGTGGTGAGGGAGAGTAGAGACATAACGTGTGAAATGAAGCTAATATTTGCCGCTTGGAATATTAAGTGATTTTAATATCTGTTCTGTAGGCGAAGGTAGTGTAGAAGTCGATTGAACTCATTATGAAATAGAACCGATTTGCAAACATTCTATACTTTAACCGAGGCTAACTTGAATACATTCTGCAAGCTGAGACCGACTATGTACTCAGATTTGACTTCATTCGTCCATAATGCTTTCATTAGAAGGTTTCATGGTAACATTCTGAGCATCTATCTATATAAAGAAAATTGAACACCCGCCTGTCTGTCTATACGTCTGTGTGTGTGTTTGTCATCATCACGGGAGAACGGTTGCAACGAATTTTATCAAATTTTGTGGGAAGCCTTGGAGCGCCACTTAAAATTTAATCCGTATTGTGAGTTTCTAGGACCAGGGTTTGTCGAGATATTAATAAAAAACGCACAATTAAACCTTCCATGAAAATAGAACTAGACGATTTTTATCAGCGAATTTATTTGAAAAAAATTATATAACAATGCAATTAAATTAAATGTGTTTATACGGCAGACGATTGTTATTATTTTTTCCGATTTCAATAATAAATAAATGGATATAAATATACTTTTTTATAAGTGAATTGTATTACATTTTCACTGGATTTTATATCAATTACGGTCTTCGAGTTTTAAGATTACGCGAATTATTGGTATTTTCAATTTCTTACGTCACCCGTTTTATTTTGGCAAAGATTTTTCAAACACATATAGTGTGTTTAGCCAATTGTAGAAATAGAATAAAAATGGTACGGGTGTCTTCTAATACTATTTTAGAGGTTTCATTTTGGGCATTCATTGATCCAATTTTATATACTTTGTAAATTTGTTTACAAACGGATCCAGGATGTTTTTCTCTCCAGATCTTTCTGTAAAGATAATCTTGCATAACCGAGAACACACATTATTATATTCCTTTTTACGAGAACTAAACATTTTAATAGAATGTTTTGAACAACAATGTCATTTAAATTACTACAGGAATTTGTACCTATTTTAATTCTATCTGTCTGTTTATTATCTCAGCAAGGGAGAACTTACCTATTTCCTTTACGTTAGAATTGTTATAAAATTTCAAAAGGAAAGACTCCAAATATTAAAAGTTCACTGCAATTGTGAATTTTAAGTTTATTATATATTCCGTACGAAGAACGGGTATACTGATACTCTATTATCTTATTACCGTGCAGTAAACAGGTCTTCAATATAACACCGCAATTATTATATTTAGGTATATTATACAATCTTTTTCCACTTGTCAAAATTTTAGTTAATGTAAAAATTTATAGAATACACATGTATAATAATAATTTCATTTTAGTAACTTTATGAAAGAAAGTGTGGAGCTCCTGATGCCACATTTTCAGGAATGCTCAAAATGTGCACATCCATGAACATTAAATAATTTTTGACCCCATCTCAATGCTTTCGCTTTACACACACACACATTATATATATAACTCAACCTTGGGAACACAGTTTTTCAGGCGGAAATCGCCGCTATCCACTTTGCTATCAAATGGGCATCTTCTAATAATTTCAAAATTAACATCTTTTCAGATAGTCAATCCTCTATTTCGGCCCTTAAATCTATTAGAAACAAATCTGACTTTCTGTCCAAAATTAAACTTGAAGCTAATATTAATAAACATTTAATTAACCTTTGTTGGGTCAAGGCCCACTCAGACATCTCGGGTAACGAGGCCGCCGATACAAATGCTAAACTTGCTACCTCTTCCGGCACCCCCACCTCTATACCTTTTCCATATTCCTTATTAAAAAAACACTGTAAACTCGACATCCTAAATTCTTGGCAAAACTATTTAAATGATTATATTTCCCCCAGAAACCACGATCCAGCTAGAATATTAAAATTTCTCCCGAATGTTAACTTTAATACCCACATAACAAATAAATATCTTGTTTACTTTATTACGGGCCACGGCCCATTCCTCGATTACTTATACTTTTTTAAACACAAAACAACCTCATGCTGTACTTGCGGATCCTATGGTGACGCAGACCACTATGTTTTCACTTGTCCCCTTACAAAATCTTTCCACCTTTCTAAACCTTCTGCTGGAAACTCCGCGGCCTGGTTCTCGAGTGTCTGCTCCAACAAAACTTCTATTAACAAGATCAAAAACTGTGTTCTCATAGCGAGAGAAATTTCTAATAAAATTACATAATCAGCCTGGGAGCCTCTTCTGCTTTTAACATTTTCTCTGCTCTCTGGACCCCCCTGAGGTGTCGCTTTTTTGGTGGAGGTTTTTGCTTTGTTTTTGTAGTTGGTTTTGTTTATGTGGTTTGTTTTGTTGTGCTGTTTATATTGTATTGTATTGTATAGTTTTTATGTTTTGTTTTGTTGCCATTCTTTTATTTGTCTTGTTGTAAATGTGTTGTGATTCAATTTTAACTTGTCTTGTAATGTTTTGAATCTAAAATAAAGTTCCCGGCCACACACTTAGCTACAGTAAACCTTCGGGTCTGTCGTGTGGTCTGGGTTTTCAACACATTATATATATATACCTTTTTAATTTCTATGCATATTTTAAGTTAGGTCTATTTGAGATACAACTTCTCTCTGTTCTATCATTGGATTTTCATCTTGTATTTTTATTATATATACTACTCTACCCCCCCCCCCCCTCCTTGTTGATCTATTTCGTCATACTTTTTCTGGAAGCTTCTCGACCTCCTTCATTCAGTTACGACTGACTGTTTGCACTTACGCGCAGTAAGGGATCTTGCCTTAAGACTAATGGTAATACATGATTTCCTATATTTTTTTTCCCTTCTCTTTTTTTTTCAATTCTTTCTTTTTTAATTCTTGTAGTCTGTTGTATTGGTATTTATAGTAACTTACTATTGCCACTTTTGAAACAAGCATGTGTCTGCGTTAATTAGAGCTAGATGCACAGACTTGATGATGAGTCTAGTCTAATTAATCTTCAAAATTAAGCCAGTGCTGAATATTTTTTTTCGGCATTGTGCCCGTGGTTTAACTGTTTTGTTGATTTTAATATTTCGTTATTATTTGATTTGGTTATTATATATATATATATATATATATATATATATATATATATATATATATATATATATATTGCAGGGAAGGAAAGTAAAACAAGATTTGATATCAAAACACACTTTGAAGGTGACTTTACACACGAAGGTCAGGAGCATAGCTCTAAAACAGTGCAAAAATAGAACAACCATTAAAAAAGATGCGGTTTCTTCTCCGCAAAACTTGAAAAAAAAATTGCATCTTTCCACACTGCAACGGCAATATTCTCCGAAAACTTCAAAGATACACATCTCCTTCTAGTAGAAAAGCTCAAGGTATTACTCTAATGGCACTGAAGCAAAGAAGGTTATTCAGTTGGAAAGTCACTTAAACCGTTAGAAAACGCAAATTTTGTTTCTTCCCACAGATTATAAAGAGATTCGAAAACAGACAGCATGTTTATTTTGATTCCGAACTTGTGATAAAAACTATTCTAAATGATATTTATTGGTGCAACAACAAGCTCATCTTTTTAATTTTTCGATAGGAATATACTGATAGAATAAAATAATTGTTCTAAAATTTATGTGTTGTTAGCAGTATACCCGTTCTTCGTAAGGAATATATAAGGAAATATAAAATTCGCAATTATGTGCAAATTCCTATAGTATTCTAAATGACGTTGTTATTCAAAACATTCTATTAAACTATTTAATTCTCCTAAAGAGAAGTAGAATCTGAGTTCTGGTTCTATAAAATTATCTTCATCGGCAGATCTGAAGAATAAAACATCCTGGTCCCGTTTGTAAATAAATTTACAAAAGATATAAAATTAGATCAACATATGTCGAAATTAAAGTGTTAAAATGTGGTATTAGAAGATATATACCCGTACCATTTTTATTCTGTTTTAACAATTGGCTAAACCCGATATATGTGATTGAAAAATCCTTGCCAAAGTAATACAGATGACTTAAAAAAATTGAAAATATCTATAATACCCGTAACTTTTAACTTGAATAATATAATCCAGTAAAAATGAAATTCCGATAAAATTTATTGTTATATATATTTCTTAATTATTAAGTCGAAAAAAATTTAATAAAAATAGTCTGCTGTATAAACCTCTTGGGCTTAATTTCGTTGCTTAGTAATATGGTATAGTATTTTTCTTGGCTATATAAACTCACTGGGTTTACTTTCATTGCTTAGTAACATATTTTTTTTTTTTTTTCAAATACATTTGCGGCAAAAATATCGTTTGTACAATGCTCGAAATTCAATTCAATCCTTTTCCCGTGGTGATGAGACAAATCCACAAATAAATAAATAGATTTTCAAATTTATGTATTAGATATGGTCTAAAGTTATAAGGGTGTTTCACGTACACAGTATGACAGCCTTCCAACCCTCACGCGACAGGCCTTATCGAGGTTTTTTTTCTATGAATTAGTCTTTAAATTATTTTATGTTGAGCGATTGCCTCTCCTCCTCCCGGGAAGGGTACATTACCAACGACATCAATCGAAAGCTTTTTTCAACTTTAAGGCAATTTGAAGTTGTAACATGCTATAATTGGGATCATTTGGATCAACGATACAGATTTTTCAAAAATTCTCGTGTAAAATTTGGGGGGGGGGGGGGGAATTACAATTACACGCTACTTAAAGATGGGTTTTGAGTCGAGTAGATCCACACTTCAGCTAATTCACTACAATGATTGAAACTATTAAGTTTCATGATCATTGAGCTTTTTATAACCCCTTTTATGCATAATCATGTCTAATTTTATTTTATGCTGCCGTATTAACAAAATGCAAAATTTTGAATAAATTTCGAAGTTTTCATCCGAATTCCAAATAATTCTATATAGTTCTGGTGTTTTGATAAGAAAGCCGAATATGTTTCGTGAAAATCCGTTAATATTTGTGACCGCTATCGTGAACACAAGAAATCGACAACAGACGGGCATCACTCTAAAAATAGTGAAAAAGGGTTCAGGAGGTCCTAAAACATATATTGGCATTAAAATCTCAAAATCGAAAATTTCGTGAAGATACTCTCTCATACGTTGTATAGAGAATGTAACAAGAAAGATCAATCATGCATAAAGCATTGATTATGAAACACTTTCCAACTTCATAGCAATTTCATTTAAACATATCTAAAATGCGATACATTCCTAGGTAATATTTTGAAAATTATCACAATACTACATTAATTTATTATATTTAAAAACTTACAAGTTCATCGAAATAAATGAACTTCATTCAAATGACGTCAATTAAATGTAAATTGCCTGGCTTCTCGGTAATGTTTTTAACATTATCATAATACTACAATAATTTATTATATTTGAAAACTTCATCAAAAACAACTTAAATTTATTCAAATGACGCTATCGAAATATAACACGCCTGGCTCTCTCTATAAAAGCAGCATTTCATTCATAAACATTTTCCCATTCATTTCATTCATCACAATACTATAATAATTTATTTTATTTAAAAACTTAAGGCCATGGAGTTACAAGTAATTAAACTCTATGCTTAAAACTTCATCGAAAAAATCGTCCTTCTCTCTGTAAAATCAATGAATATTTCATTCATATCAGCTATATTGCAGACTCCATGAGCTAAATAATTTTGCGTTAAAGAAACGCAGCAATTCTTATACAACTCATTCTACATATTTTGCTGTTTACATTTTCCATAAGTGAAAAGTAGGCTTCGTTGTAGAAATAATCAAATTTGGATGATTATTTAAACTCAAATATATTGTAACTGCGTTGTTTCAGTATGTAGATGCACAGAATTTAAGCAAAAATAAAGCGGTTTTAGGACGGATACAACTCTAAATATGAATTAAAAAGAACTTTAAAAATCACGATGTTGACACAAGATGGATGCCATATTGTATTTTGAAGTGGGTCACGTGATCTTTTCATATAATGGTCACGTGATCTCTTCATATAAACGGTGTAATTATTATTTTAATCTTTATTTAAAAACTACTGAATATATTTTGCTGAAGTTTTTTTTTATATATTTTATGGAATAGTTTGAATATTTCCTAAAACTTTCGAAGCAATTTGTGAATATTAAATTCATTTAAAAAATTAGGTCCCATAGGGTTCAATGTATTTCATTTTTTACTTTCCCTGCAATACATGGTAATGTATAGGGAAAGTATTGGAATCATACCGAAAATCACAACTCGAGTTTTCGACGGATCTACACGTTTCGAGACCTCTAGAATACGAAAAAACCATTTTTAGCGTGACGTCTGTGCGTGTGTCTGTCTGTCTGTCTGTGTGTCTGTCTGTCTGTCTGTCTGTCTGTGTGTCTGTCTGTCTGTCTGTCTGTGTGTCTGTCTGTCTGTGCAGATTTTGTATCCACTGTAACTAAAAAACTAATGGACCGAATTTCACAAAATTTGGTAGGTAAGTCACTTGTGGGCGGGGCTGGTGCTGATTAGTTTTGGGTACGATTCGGAATAAAAGAACCCGCATTTTTTTGCGAAATGGCCCGCAAAAGCTTGTATCCACTCTAGCTGAAAAACTAATGGACCGAATTTCACAAAATTCGGTAGATAAGTCACGTATAGGTCACTCTGGTGCTGATTAGATTTTGGTACGATTCGGAAAAAAATAACCTGCCTTTTTTTGCAAAACGGCCCGCAAAAATCTTCAAAATCTAAACTAAAGAACTAGGTATACTCAGATATATCCATAAAATGCCCGTTTAATACGTAATGTTTAACGACGAAAAGAATAAGACCAACCCCATTACACTAGGACTAGCCGTTCTCGAGATATTTTAGTTTTTCGTACTTTCCCTGACCTCTAGAATACGAAAAAACCATTTTTAGCGTGACGTCTGTGTGTGTGTCTGTGTGTCTGTCTGTGTGTCTGTGTGTCTGTGTGTCTGTGTGTCTGTCTGTCTGTGCAGATATTGTATCCACTCTAACTAAAAAACTAATGGACCGAATTTCACAAAATTTTGTAGGTAAGTCACTTGTAGGCGGGGCTGGTGCTGATTAGTTTTGGGTACAATTCAGAATAAAACAACCCGCCTTTTTTGTGAAATGGCCCGCAAAAGCTTGTATCCACTGTAGTTGAAAAACTAATGGACCGAATTTCACAAAATTCTGTAGATAAGTTATGTATAGGTCACCCTGGTGCTGATTAGATTTTGGTACGATTCAGAAAAAAATAACCTGCCTTTTTTTGCAAAATGGCCCGCAAAAATCGTACAAATCTAAACTAAAGAACTGGGTATACTCAAATATATCCATTAAATGCTGATTTAATACGTAATTTTTAACGACGAAAAGAATAATACCAACCCCATTACACTAGGACTAGTCGTTCTCGAGATATTTTAGTTTTTCGTACTTTCCCTACGCTACCTATGAAAATAAGCCCGGTTACCGAATGAAAACGAAAATTGAATTAAAAGTGAAATAAATTTAGTTAAAATAAAGATAACGTTAATATAAGTCTGCAGGGAAAGTCATGTGCTGCTCACATCAGATTTTTCAACTCGGGTTCAATCCAAAACTAATTGTGTGATATTATATATTTATATTCCCATAGGTCCCACTGACCGTCTGAACAACATACTAAAATTTCATTTTGCTAAAGTCATTTTTACGGCAGTTATCGTGCTGACAGACAGACAGAATGAACAAAGTCAGAAACACGTTTCAACTTTGTTGTAAAGTGTTAAAAAAATTTGATGAATAAATTCAATTAACCCCTACTTTTAATCCCGGGCAACGTCGGGTACATTTTTACTTTCCCTGCAATACATGGTAATGTATAGGGAAAGTATTGGAATCATGCCGAAAATCACAACTCGAGTTTTCGACAGATCTACACGTTTCGAGACCTCTAGAATACGAAAAAACCATTTTTAACGTGACGTCTGTGTGTGTGTGTCTGTCTGTCTGTGCAATGTATGTATCCACTCTAACTCAAAAACTAATGGACCGAATTTCATAAAATTTGGTAGGTAAGTCACTTGAGTATGACCCTGATGCTGATTAGTTTTTGGTACGATTCGTAAAAACAGAACCCGCCTATTTTTGCGAAACGGCCCGTAAAAATTTCATGTATCCACTCTAGCTAAAATACTAATTGGCCAAATTTCACAAAATTTGGTAGATAATTTACTTGTACGATACTCTGGTGCTGATTAGATTTTGGTATTATTCGGAGAAGAACAACCTGCCTTTTTTTACGAAATGGCCCTCAAAAATTGCAAAATCTAAAAAAAGCTACGTATGTTCAAATATATCAAGTAAATGCTTGTTTTATACGTAATTTTTGATGAGAAAATAATAAGAACAACTCTATTACTCTAGGACTAACCATTCTCGAGATATTTGAGATTTTTCGCATTTAGTTATGTCACTTTTAGAAAAATGTCTAATTACCAAATAAAAAGAGAAATTGAATTAAAATTAAAATTTAGTTTTATTTTGTGCAATTAAACTCAATTTAATGAATTATTAAAGAAAAAAAATATGAATTTGAGTCTGCAGGGAAAGTCATGTGCTGCCCACATCAGATTTTTACTTTCCCTGCAATACATGGTAATGTATAGGGAAAGTATTGGAATCATACCGAAAATCACAACTCGAGTGTTCGACGGATCTACACGTTTCAAGACCTCTAGAATACGAAAAAAACATTTTTAGCGTGACGTCTGTGTGTGTGTCTGTGTGTCTGTCTGTGCAGATTTTGTATCCACTGTAACTAAAAAACTAATAGACCGAATTTCACAAAATTTGGTAGGTAAGTCACTTGTGGGCGAGTCTGGTGCTGATTAATTTTGGGTTCGATTCGGAATAAAAGAACCCGCCTATTTTTGCGAAATGGCCAGCTAAAGCTTGTATCCACTCTAGCTGAAAAACTAATGGACTGAATTTCACAAAATTCGGTAGATGAGTCACTTCTGGGTTACTCTGGTGCTGATTAGATTTTGGTACGATTCGGAAAAAAATAACCTGCCTTTTTTTGCAAAATGGCCCGCAAAAATCGTCAAAATCTAAACTAAAGAACTAGATATACTCAAATATATCCAATGAATGCTCGTTTAATACGTATTTTTTAACAACGAAAAGAATAAGACTAACCCCATTACACAAGGACTAGCCGTTCTCGAGATATTTTAGTTTTTCGTATTTTCTCTACACCACCTTTGAAAATAAGTCAGGTTACCGAATGAGAACAAAAATTGAATTAAAAGTGAAATAAATTTAATTAAAATAAAGAGAACGTGAATATAAGTCTGCAGGGAAAGTCATGTGCTGCCCACATCAGATTTTTACTTTCCCTGCAATACGTGGTAATGTATAGGGAAAGTATTGGAATCATGTCGAAAATCGCAACTTGAGTTTCCGACGGATCTACACGTTTTGAGACCTCTAGAATACGAAAAAACTATTTTTAGCGTGACGTCTATGTGTGTGTCAGTGTGTCTGTCTGTGCAGATTTTTTATCCACTCTAACTAAAAAACTAATGGACCGAATTTCATAAAATGTGGTAGGTAAGTCACTTGTGGGCGAATCTGGTGCTGATTAGTTTTGGGTATGATTCGGGACAAAAGAACCCGCCTTTTTTTGCGAAATGGACAGAAAAAGCTTGTATCCACTCTAGTTGAAAAACTAATGAACCAAATTTTACAAAATTCGGTAGATAAGTTACTTGTGGGTCACTCTGGTGCTGATTAGATTTTGGTACGATTCGAAAAAAAATAACCTGCTTTTTTTTTGCAAAATGGCCCGCAAAAATCTCCAAAATCTAAAATAAAAACTGCGTATGCTCAAATATATCCATTAAATGCTTGTTTAATACGTAATTTTTAACGAAGAAAAGAATAAGATCAACCCTATTACACTAGGACTAGCCGTTCTCGAGATATTTTAGTTTTTCGTATTTTCTCTACGCCACCTTTGAAAATAAGTCCAGTTATCAAATGAGAATGAAAATTGAATTAAAAGTGAATTAAATTTAATTAAAATAAAGAGAACGTGGATATAAGTCTGCAGGGAAAGTCATGTGCTGCCCACATCAGATTCTTAAATTTTATATACAAAACACCTTTCATCAATTAGAAGTGTTCTTCGTATTTATGGAAGCTTGGTAAACATTTAAAACAGATCCGTGTTTGATGTTCACGTTATTTCCTCTTACAGCTATCAATACGAAACAGGATCTTTCTGATATACTTTTAACATTTTCACAATATTGGCCTTGGGATTTATTTGTAGTTATAGTTATTGCGAAAGATAGAATGATATTGAATTGTCTTCGCTTTAAAGCAAACGGAAATTGTGTTTCTCTTGGAGGAACTAATCCATTCTAGGTTATAAATACATCACCTCCCTTGTGTATTCAGTTTAAAATTTATATGGGAAAAATATGTACGCGCTTTTGTTAACACTTTACAACAAAGTTGAAAAATGTTTATGACTTTGTTCATTCTGTCTGTCTGTCTGTCTGTCTGTTAGCACGATAACTGCCGTAAAAATGACTTAATCAAAATGAAATTTTAGTATGTTGTTCAGACGGTCTCTAGGACCTATGGGAATATAAATGAATAATATCACCCAATTAGTTTTGGATTGAACCCGGGTTGAAAAAATGAAATACATTGAGCCCTATGGGACCTAATTTTTCAAACATTTTTTAAGCGGATTTAAAATTCACAAATTGCTTCGAAAATTTTAGGTAATATTCAAATTGTTCCATAAAATATATAAAAAAAAATTCAGCGAAATATATTCAGTAGTTTTTTAAATAAAAATTAAAATAATAATTACACCTCTTTTATGAAGCGATCACGTGACCATTATATAAAGAGATCACGTGACCCACTTCAAAATGAAATATGGCATCCATCTTGTCTCAAAATCGTGATTTTTAAAGTTCTTTTTAATTCATATTGAGTGTTGTATCCGTCCTAAAACCGCTCTACTTTTGCTTAAATTCTGTGCATCTACATACTGAAACAACGCAATTACAATATATTTGAGTTTAAATGATCATCCAAATTTGATTATTTCTGAAACGAAGCCTATTTTGCACTTATGTAAACAGCAAAATATGTAGAATGAGTTGTATAAGAATTACTTCATTTCTTTAACGCAAAATTATTTAGCTCATGGAGTCTGCATAGCTAATATGAATGAAATATCCACTGATTTTACAGCGAGAAGGACGATTTTTTTCGATGAAGTTTTAAGCATAGAGTTTAATTACTTGTAGCTCCATGGTCTTAAGTTTTTAAATAAAATAAATTATTATAGTATTGTGATGAATGAAATGAATAGGAAAATGTTTATGAATGAAATGCTGCTTTTATAGAGAGAGCCAGGCGTGTTATATTTCGATAGCGTCATTTAAGTTGTTTTTGATGAAGTTTTCAAATATAATAAATTATTGTAGTATTATGATAATGTTAAAAACATTACCATGGAGTCAGGCGATTTATATTTAATTGACGTCATTTGAATGAAGTTCATTTGTTTCGATTTTAAGTTTTCAAATATAATAAATTAATGTGGTATTGTGATAATTTTTTAAATATTACCGAGGAATGTATCGCATTTTAGAGATGTTTAAATGAAATTGCATTGAAGTTGGAAAGTGTTTCATAATCAATGCTTTATTCATGATTGATCTTTATTGTTACGCATACCATCTAGAGTTGGGGTTTCTCTGGAGGAAAAACGGAGTGTTACGAAAAATGTACTTATTTGCATTTTTGTACTTCACTCAAAATTGTATTTTTCATATATATGCAACAGTTTCTACATTAAAAAAAATATATACTTTAAGGAGATAGAGATCAACTACCACTTCAAATCATTCTTCGGTAAGGGTCTTTATTATACTAAATACATAATAATAATAATAATAATAATAATATATATATATATATATAATAATAATTGTGGGGTGGGGGGTTGGAGACATTTTGTTGTTTTCGCGATTTCATGAACGATCAAAATGAAGTGTTGGAAATACTGTGCTTGCGGAAGATACGACCAATATATAAATTTGTCTAATTGTGCTGAGAATGTTAAAATTAAGATTTAAATCGTGTCTATCGGTAGATTTTAACGCAGAACATAGTCTCCGCATGTGACGGAATTTCGGTGTTGTGATTTGGGGGGTTTATATCACACCCATTACGCCGATGTACACGGATGCAATTTTCACGGTTATTTATACGAATAAAATTTATTTATTTTTTATAACTACTCTGCTTTAACTCTCGGAAAAAGCCAGGTACATTTTCTAGCTCAAAATATAGCGAGTCTCACTGTTTATGGGACAGGTACGTTTCGTTAGGGGACTAGGTAATAGTAAATTAATTGAGTTTTGTAAGGGACGTTATCGTAATTATGTTTCGATAGGGAGTGAGTCGTATAATAATTAATAATACTAATTGGGAGAAATGCGCGGCTCGCCTGCGCCCAATGAAATTAGACGCGCAAGTGCTGCTGACTTTTTTTTTTTTTTCTTTTTTAAGTATAAGGAAAGTTTGTTTATGACAACAGTTAACTTATATTGCACTGAGAAAGTCACACTCCAGATATTTAAGGGTCGCCCTCCTACTGCAGATGTCAGCATCCAGGGACCGGTTTCGCACTTATTGCACATCACTTCGGAACAGCTAATACCTGCAATGGCAGCGAGAGAACTTGCTATTTGCCTTTGTTGTGTACAATTTCGAAAATAGTCGTTGAAAAGTGTAGCTAACGGGGGAAAAGCTTTATATGATCTTGCGGATTTTACAAAACTGAAGTTTCAAAAACTTTAATGCACAATTTTCTTAAAATTTACATAATACTAACAATTAAAACAGAAAATACATGCCCCCTTCCCCTCACTGTTGAGAGACACGCCTCATTAAATTTTCTAATCACTATTTGTTCGAAAGAATCGAAATATTCATACAAAATTTTGTTACATACTTATGCGTAAACTACTTTAAAACTGTAACCCATAAAAAGTTCAATGTCGGCACACTCAATTAAAATGCATCGCTCGAAATGTACGTTGGATATTTTTCAAGGGCTTGCCCCTGAGTTTTTAGAATGGCACTTTATCGGACATCCGTCCGAAAATAATTGTCGCCGTATACAATAGGCGCATCCTTTTTATCCATCCGCATTAACATCGTTATCTACTGAACTGTTCAGGGCATAAAGTACGAGAAGAAAAAAAGAGCAAAGACCCTGACAACGTCATGAAATGAAGCACACTAACGACCCTACAGAATACAGTAAAAGACAGCCAAGCATTTAAAAAAATACTATACAAGTATTCAATAAAGTTTATTGAACAAGAAAATATTATATATATAAAAAAAAAACTTTTTAAGTTACACGGTTTTAGTAAATGCATTAAAAAGTAAAAAATAATTTTTGACTATCGCAACATTTTTGTTCATACGCAAATAAAACCGTGGGACGCCTGAAAGACATTTGCATTTGGACATCAACATAATTTGAAGGAATAATAGAAGTGATAACATAGAAATGACATTAAGATGAACAATTTTTGATATATTTTAATTTTAGGGAACTGGAGAATTTTTTCACTGTGGTGGAAAAACTATTTAATGAAATTTCTTAAAATTTAATAGTTACACGTCTTGGGGGTTAATTTGATACTGATAAGATTTTGGCATGTACCGGAAAAATATAAGCGAGTTTTTTTTTTTGCGAAATGAACCGCAAAGATAATGAAAATGTGAAATTAATGATTACAATTGCTGAAATACAGTGACTTCCAAAAGTTAAGCATGCAATACAAATTTTCATTTTTTGAAAGCGTATTTGAATTTGAGTGGCTGAAAATCGCTGCGGATGTAGATGGCAATTGGTAGTATGAAAATATCGTATGTTACAGCCAATCACGATTGACTGTCCGGATATATGCTAATTAAGCAGTCGTTGAAGACGCCAGCATTCTGAAGGCTTTGAGGAGGTGCATTTAAATGCTGATATGAAGTGTTTATAACTTTTGTAGGATTATTTTTGATAATATTCGTGTTTCTATGGCTGAAAGAAGACGAATGACAGATAGTGAGCGCTGGCATGCTGTCGGACGCATTGAAGCAAAACAATCAATCAAAGATGTCGCTATTTTCTTCGGCGTTGATCATTCGGTAATTTCTCGATTATGGAAACAATTCCAAACAAGTCAAACAGTTGTCGGGAGACCTGCGCCCGGTCGTTCAAGGGTTATCACCCCCCTCTGATGAGATCGGTATATTGCTATAGTAGCCACGCGGAATCGACGAGCGACCTCCATAACTGTTACATCCATGGTTGCAGCGGCACTTGGTAAGACAATATCTGCCAGTACTGTGTGCCAAAGATTCCAGGTGAAGGGACTGTACGCCCGAGTACCACGTTTTTGTGTTCCACTAACCGTCGAAGCCAGAAGATAAGCAAGATTAAAGTGATGTCGTCAACATGTCAATTGAACTGTCTCGGACTGGTGCAACGTCCTGTTCACAGACGAGTCCAGATTTGCCATGGAATCAGATGATAAGCGTGTAAGGGTCTGGAGTGAACGAGGCACACGCAATCAGGCCAAGAACATCATCGAACATCACGCAATCAGAGGTGGCAACGCCATGGTGTGGGCTGGAATTTCAATGGAATATCGCACAGAACTGCACATCTTTAAAGGTGGTTCTGTGACGGCTGCGCGGTATCGGATGAAGTCCTAGACCCCATTGCGGGACTCTAAGAAGCAGCAGTTGGTCCTGATTTCCTCTTTTGGACGATAATGCCCGTCCTCATCGAGCTAACATCGTTGACGAATAACTGGAAAGCGAGGGCATTTCTCGTATGGAGTGGCCGGCGTATTCCCCCGACCTTAATCGCATTGAAATCCTATGGGATGTCCTCGGGCGTGAGGTCTCTGCACGTTTACCTCCTCCAATCAGTCTGAGAGTTGGAAACTGTCCTATTGGAGGAATGGCCATTGCTCGCATCTACTATGGTTGATCACCTAATTGAAAGCATGGAAAAGTTTGTGTGAAGGTCCGGGGTGGTCACATACCATATTAATATAAGTTTTGTTTGGTTTGTTTGCCTTTAAGCATCATTTTGTTAATGACTCAAATGTGACATCATCATATAACTTACGAAAAGTAAATATTTTTTCTTCATTGTACACAATTCTTGTTTTCTTTAATGCATAAATACATTTGCCACATTCTTGTACAATTTTGAGTTAATCAAAGCTTTACTTCTCCATTTTTGTTGATTTTACTGTACATGCTTAACATTTGGAAGCCAGTGTATATCAACTTAGTACTTGTTCTTCAAGTAATTTTTGACAGCACAGCGATTATGACTGACTACGGCTCTTGGATGAGCCGTTCTCGAGATATATTAGATTTTTTGAACTATGAAGAGTTGAAAACTGTAAAGTGCAGTAAGTTGCAAATGAAACGAACATGCATTGAAACTGCAAATTGGATATAACAGAAAAGTATCCATGTTATTTTCTGCAATTCAACTTAATCTCATCATAAAATAAAAAAATACGAAAATGAATTTGTAGGGAAAATCACACATTAGATTTTTACCTTCCCTACAATATATGGTAATGTATAGAGAAAGTAAATCGTGCCGAAAAGAAGAAACTAGAGTTTGGGGCGAATCTACACGTTTCGAGCACTCTAGAACCCGAACAAACCATGTTTAGCGTGACGTGTCTGTGTGTCTTCTGCCTGTGCAATGTATGCATCCACTCTAACTTAAAAACTAATTGATCAAATTTCATAAAATTTGGTAGGAAAGTCATTTGTGGGTTACCCAGGTGCTGATTAGATTTTCGTATGATTCAGAAAAAAAGAACCTAATTTTTTGCGAAATGGCCGACAAAAATCGTATGTATCCATTCTAGCTGAAAAACGAATAGACTAAATTTCACGTAATTTGGTAGATAAGCCGCTTGTGGGTTACCCTGGTGCTGATTACATTTTGGTACGATTTAGAAAAAAGAGCCTTTTATGAAATTTCAAATAATTATGCGTGTTATTTTATGTCATTTATTTAAACTCAATTTAAATAATTATGAAAGAAAGGGCAAAATAAATCGGAGTGTGTAGGGAAAGTTGTATACTGCTCACACTGATGTTTTAGCCTGTTTCACAAACAGGAAGAGAATACTATTTCTACTACTCATAATTATGACACTTTTTCAAAAATATATACTAAATAAAGACGGACTTTACTAACACTAGCGACACCTATATATATTTCTTAAAACATATTTTCAAACTTTTCATCCATAGAAGATTTATCTCCTCTCCTAACTCCAAGGTTCACCGTTTAAAAAGATTGCCGTTCCGTTGCTACATCATTACATTAAAATCATTTAAAGTGAGATTTATTGATGTCTATAAAGAAAAGTTCAGTTCTCAACACTGTGAAATAATATTTGGAAGTGAACAAAAGTCAGTGGCGTGACTAGACTTTTGGCGCTCTGGAGCAAATGATTCACAGGACGCCCTTTCCCATAATGCACTGTCTTTAGTCACCAAAAACATGTTTAGCTTAAAAGGTTTCTCCTTTTCGTTTGGCGCTCTGAAGCGATCCCTCCATCCCACTCCATGACGGTACGCCTTCGACAAGCACCCAATTTTGATCCTGTTAATATTGCGCAAATACTGTTAAACTACGTATCGAATAAGACGCTTTTTCACTAATCATCATAATAATAAAATAATAATAATGATGATGAAAGTTCAGTATCAACTACTTACAACATTCCTCCAAGTTTTGCATTCCCATTATGAACATATCAACTAGATAGGCAACAAATCTCGGAGCATAAACCACTGGAGGATCATCGTTTGATGAACCAACGCGAACTGAGTGCGCTTTGGAATTAAAAAGCCTGCGACAGGAACAGGAAGGCATATGATAACAAAGCTTTTTGTCCACGCCATTTTTTGAACAATAAATCAGTCCAACTGAACAAGTTTTTAGAAAGATAGAAGGTATCTCTCAAATCGCATGCAAGAAATAATGAATTTAATAATTAACAGAAAGAACAAAAGGCAATTTACACTTACTTAAGTAATTTATCCTAAAAACTAACTGACAATAATATTTCGTTAGTAACAACTCAACTTCAAACAAATAGGAACCGACCACCATAAAAAGTTAATTAAATATATCAACCGGTTCCAAAGTCAATTAAAAAGAAAAGCTTTTTCAGTTAATATGAGACAACAGCCGCTGAAGCAAAATTAGGGAATTTCTGTCAACAGAGCAGTACTCACATGACGCAGTAAAATAGGAGATGCCAACCTGGAATAATTAATAATATTTAGTCCGTTTGCGGTCGACTTTTATGTACATGATAGCTGCCACAAATATTAACGAATTTTTACGAAACTTTATATCCGGCTACCGAAAAATCTAGAACTGGATAGCATTTTTTTAAATTCGAGCGAAAACTTCGAAATTCGTTCGAAATTTCATATATTTTTAACATAGTAGCATAGAACAAAATTTGACATAACCATGCATAAAAGGGGTTATTTATGGCTCAATGATCACGAGACTTAATAGTTTCAATCATTGTTGTGAAAAATAACCGGGATAAAATTGTGTTCATGACGTCATTAGCCCCAAAGTTACCCCCAGGGGGTACATTGTCAAGCATTGTATCAATCGAATATTGTTTTTCAAGCCATTTAAAGTGAAGAGTAACAAGCTATAATTGTAATCATTAGGTCCCATGATACTGATTTTTCAAAAATGTTCTTGTAAAATTGGGGGGGGGGGGGGGGGGGAGAAATAAAAAGATAAAAAATCCCACAAGCTACTTAAAACTGGATTCTGGAAAGTCGAGTGGAACCACACTTTAGTTCATGTTCCATAGTTTTATGAAAGCTTCATTCTGATAATGATTGCGTACCATGGACTAGGAATGTATGGAAAAGTCGAGTAGAGATTTACACTTCAGATATCTGGCAATAAACAGATACTGTGCATTAAAAACACTACAGTGCAGATGCTCTGCGTGGATATAGCTAGTATATTTTTTATTATGCTTAAAGAAATATGATATTATGCATATATCACAATTGTCTGTACCATAAATGAAAACATTTAAAATTTGTAGTATGCCCGTAACACTACCAGTGGTATAGATCCATGAGATATTGCACCACAGGGACCACCTGAAACCGATAGGTGGACTTGGCGAAAAGTTCATGTGGAGCTTTTGTTTCGAACACCTCAAATGTACAAATCTGAATATTAGGTCCTCCTTAAACTCGGAAGCCCTAAGCAAAAGTTCTCAAACGCCAGAGCTGTTAGGGTCAGGGCTGTCCCAAAAGGATACGCGTTGTATGCGCCGCTTATTTTTGAAAAATACTGAGTACGCGCCGCGTACTATCAAGGTCTCAAGAAAGTTTTTGTATTTGTTGGTTTTTGAACAACTTTCAACAAAGTTCAGTCTTTTTTTTTTTGTTAGTCATTTACAAACTTGAATGTAAACAAATGAGGAGATGAGGAAAACCCCCTGAACCCCCCAAGCTTTAAAATAATATCCTGCGTACGACCAGGAGAGGAATGGAAAACTGATGAAAGTGGCAACTGCCACCTTGGGCTTGGATAGACAGACGACAGACGACCAGTCAAATGCCAGTGGCAACTGATGTTGCTATATGATGGAAATAACTTTTTCATAATATTAGTGGGCATTAAGGAAGGAATGAGAATTATGTATGTAGGTAATATTAAAGTAAGTGAGTAAGTGAAAAGTTACAAGAAAACAAAAGTAAGTGCAGGAAAAAAAAATAGAAAGCGTCCCAAGTTACAAAATGATCCATATCTGTTAGTCTATTATATATATATATATATTAATATATATGTCTTGTTAAGCACTAAGCTATTAATATTGTGAAAAAAAGTGATTTATGGGCTTAAAAAGGGCAATTATATGGCCTAAATGATTAAAAAATTTTCAAGGTACGCAGCGCCCTCTTTCCCACACCCACCAGGGGCTCCGCCCCTTGAAACCTAGCAATGTCAATACTCTTTAAATGAGACAGCACCACATACTCTCAATAATTTTCTTCAGGACAGCCCTGGTTAGGGTATGGTTAACTCTAAGTACTAAAATAGGTACCTACATCTTATGTATTCAATAAATATTATATTACTATATTATACCCGGAAGCAGCACTGAAAGAAGTCTGCTACAAAACAATTTTGTTTTTAATTTACTATGTTTCGCTTTATTTTTTTAAAAAACCGTGTGTGGCTTTTTGGCATGCGAGGCTGTTAAGCTGTAGCTTTTTTTAGCTTATGCGTAAAAACGGCCCTGTTGCGACTCAATTACGATAAATACTACCACAAAAACAGCATTTCATAGAGAAAACTACAAATTTATGAAGGAGTCTTCATATAATGGAAAAACAGTGTGCACACTTCATTTTTGACAGAACTATTATGCATTTTTATTCTCTTTTGCATACTTAATTCGTACAATTTTCGGAATAACCGGAAGTGACATTTCTAGAACCGGAAATGAAAATCCTTACTGAACCCTCTCAACCCCCCCTATAGAATTCGATGCCATATCAGTACCATCTAGGTTCTACACAGGGTGTGCCAAAAAGATTGAAATGCGCTTTAATTCCTTACCTGTTGGAGATAAGTGGGCAATGTAAATTGCTAAAATGTTGAAAGTAAGGTAGGAAATAAGACTACGTTAATGAAATAGTCCTCCCATTCATTTTCAAAAAGTTATACTTTTTAAATTTTTATACGGCCCCCCTTAGACAAATTTTGTCAATCAGAAAATTTTTATTTCTAATGCAACAAGATCATTAAAAAAAAACTCCGCATATCTGTATCTTTAAAATCAACTGAATTATGATAAAGGTAAAAATCAGACTTATGCCACTTTTCCATACCATGTGAAGGCTGTTTCATCAGTGAAAATAGGGATCATAAACAAATTGACGATGGAAATTGTTTAGATAAAAGAAAGTACTTAATTATTGAAAAAGTACTTAGGTATTGAAAAGTACTTAAGAATCCGTGATTGCATCGTGAGCCTACGCGGAATTCGCAAAAATGTCTATGTATTATCATCCGGTTTTATCTTTATTGTGATATGTCACAAATTTACATTTCTAATTTGAGATATGGTTGGTCTCCATTCACAATGTTCAATTGAATATAACTCGCTTAATTTTAAAGATACAGATATGAGGTTTTTTTTTTAATGATCTTGTTGCGTTAAAAATAAAAATTTTCTGATTGACCAAATTTGTCTAAGGGGGTCGTATAAAAATTTAAAAAGTGTAACTCTTTGAAAATTAATGAGAGGACTATTTCATTAACGTAGTCTTATTTCCTACCTTACTTTCAGCATTTTTGCAATTTACATTGCCCACTTATCTCCAACAAGTAAAGAATTAAAACGCGTTTCAATCTTTTTGAGACACCCTGTATACGAGGGTCACACTGAAATTTTTGAGACAGGGACAGACGATATGCGCTAGAAAAAAAAAATTATTGGTCGATATTTAAATTTGAACTCTTTTATGTCCGCAGACGATAATTTGTGGCAACAATTACAATTTAGCTATCGTAGAATAAATTTTGAAAGAAAAGTAAATGGAGTTAAACACTCCTAAGAGCTGGTAAGTTTAATTTGTACCACTTAGCCGTATCTCAAAAATTTCAGTGTGACCCTCGTATATAGCCAATTTTGAGAAATAGATGTTTAAAGTGAAATTAAATGTTTGAACCGGAAGTGGAAACCGTGGTGAACCCACAATCCCCGGAATTTGATGCTGAATTAAATCAGTCATCATCTGAGCTTTATCTGTAGTAGATGCTGAAAAAAATGATGTTTTAAGGGGAAAAAATTCGTACGTAAAAACAATAGCATGGCAAAATTTTTGCCACCAATTACAATATTAGGCACACAAAAGTAATCATACTTACAGATGTCTTCTAAATTGCGCATTGTTGACTAGTGTAAGATGTACGGCAAGATGCACCTTCCTATTTTTCGGGAGAACACCCAAACTCGTGCTTTTCAACGACTTTCAGTTACCTGCTATTTGCACACGGTATAACCATTTGGAAAATTACAATTTCAGAATTGCTCTTCTGTGTTCATAAACATTAAAGCGAGCTACCCAGATGCACTGTCACTTTGTCGGCATACCAACGTGGACTGGTTGACAGTATGTACACTAAGCAGGGGGGAAAAAATCATGAAGATCCATGG
Organism: Amaurobius ferox; assembly: GCA_951213105.1. Taxonomy (NCBI): domain Eukaryota; kingdom Metazoa; phylum Arthropoda; class Arachnida; order Araneae; family Amaurobiidae; genus Amaurobius; species Amaurobius ferox. The sequence goes on along the minus strand of OX578139.1, from coordinate 55,131,017 downwards.
GTTGCAGGAGTCAAAGATATTGCGGGCTATTTATAGTATAGTTTCCTCGCGAAGGATAAACAATAGGCCGCGATGGTTCATAAGGGTTACGCACGATAACAAAGGGAAAGAAATTGGGGCAAATTCACATGCAGGTTACTGGTGTGATTTTCAAATAAATAGCCATAGAACAAGTATTTTTAAGCAGGCAGGAATAAAGATATTAATGCAATTAAAATGCTGAAATATTGCAATTTTACAGTGGAATAAAATAACTACTGGTAATGTGGCGGTTTCATGGAAGGACCTTAACATCCCCATAAGTTTACAGAACAGAAAATTTTACTTTTACCCAACCCAGTGGTAACAAAGTCTAAATCAGAACAGTTACTAATGTTAAACCCGCGCCCGACCTGGCCACAAAATACGACTCTAACGGGATCCGATTTTTTCAAATAGTATATTACATACTGATTTCTAGAAAGTAAAGTTTAAAGTTCATTACGATATAATGAGTTCAGTTAAAAACTCAATATTTTAAATTTAGAGATATATTAGTGAGAAGCAAATATACTTTATAAATTTAGCGACATTTTCGTCAATTTGGCAACATTTAAAAAACTCGCCATTGGCGATATTCCTTCAAATTCAACGCCAAAATTTCGCCAAGCGTTATGGACGGAGAAATCGGTTATTCTTATAACAGATAAACGACTAATGTCGTCCAAATACAAAACTATCACTATTACCCATAGTATCTTCTTTTATACTCGTAGTATATACTTTCTTTTATACTCGTAGTATATACCTTCTTTCATACTCGTAGTATATACCTTCTTTTATACTCGTAGCATATACCTTCTCTTATACTCTTTCCAAGATATTGAATTTTCATGAATTAGTTGTCATTTTGATTGATTTAGCGTCATTTTTATTCATTTGGCGACATTTCATCAATTTGGCAACATTTAAAAACTCACCAAGGTGGCGACATTCTGCCAAATTCTTTGTCAACATTTCGCCAAGCGTTATGAACGGAGAAATAGGTTATTCTTATAGTAGATAAACGATTAATGACCTCCAAATACAAAACTATTCCCCAAAGTATCTTCTCTAGTGTATGGAACAAGCTAGATCCACAAGAATGATAACAAATTTATTGTAAAATATTACGTATGAAAAGTGAACACATTTTACAATAGTTTATACTTTTCTTAATTTTATGTGATTTTTTGATAAATTTATTTGAAAAATGTACAATATCTCGAAAACGGTTCGTGCTAGCGTTCTAAAGTTTATGTCAAACGTTTTCTAATGCAGAATTACATAAGAAATGATTATTTACGTAACTTTATTGAACGTTTTGATTTTTTGATGATTTTTTTTCAAAATTTGGGGGTTCTGCATATTCGATTGCGTTTAAAAACAATAGGCTTCCAGTATTAATGAATTGTAATTTTTGTACCAAATTTCGTGCGAACGGATCCCTTCGTTCGTGAGATATCGTTTCCACAGACCCACACATCACCTCTAAAACGTCTGATTCGTGTTCAGGGATGCTTGAAACGTGCTCTCCCGTCAAAAACTAGAATTTTCGACCCCGTCACAATACTAAGTAAAAAGAACAGCCTTATCATTTTAAAAAGATGAATGTTAGCAAAATATAAACATGGATAAAAACCAATTTAAAGGTTTCATTTATGAGTTGTTTCTATTCTACAATTGCTCAGAAAAACTAATAACTTCTTAAATTATGAAGATACAGTTTTCAAATTCACCTACATATTTAAAAATGTTAGTTATAATTTGAACCAATAAAATAGAAAGAAAATCAATATTTTAACCATTTTTAGGATGTCTTTCTAAATAAATTCAAAATTAAATCAACACTTTTTGTTATTTGTAAGGAAATTTGTGATGTAGATCATTATGTCCATGATAGCCTACATGCAAAAAAATTTCATCTTATGAAGCTTACAATGGAGCATATGCCTCACTAGTTTGGTAGGATTAAAATGATTAAAAAATCAATTTTAAGCAATAAATAATGTGTAAGCAAAGTTAAAGAAATTGCTGATCAGATTATTTAAGCACTGGCCACAAAATGGCATTGTTTGGGGCTTTCAAAAATTTTTTTTGATCAATGGAATTATGCTCATTTAACATTTTATATAAAGGAATAAATGTTATGTTTTGGCTTTATTTTTATTCATGTACTATTTGTATTGTCTCTTTTATTTAGTCTTTCAAATTAGTTTATATCAAAATGTTATTGTTTTACCATAAAAAATGAATAAATTGTTATTTTGCTATTTCTTACTTTATTGCCTGAATAAAGAATACTTTATTCAATTGTATGATTCTAAATTTTAATAAGTTCTTTCAGCCATACAATTGCAACTTTAAATCTTCGGGTGAGTCAGATGGCCTGGGTAATGCAAGGGGCTATTATATTAAATGCTTTTTATTTTGAAACCGTAGGTCCCTTGTGTTCCTGTTCAGCTACTGCTTTCTTTACTAGTACCTACAAATTTCATAAAATTTAAATTTAAATGCGAACATTCTACTTGATTTAGAGTTGGAAGAATGAAGATTTATAAAAGAAAAGACAAACTTTTCTATAAAATAACGTTTACACATACATAGAATCTAAAAACTAGAGTCTAAGGCTCCATTGCTTAAGCTTCACTAGCTTCATAGTATATCTGTCACTAGTAGTAACCAGAAAAATCACCATCTGGTATTAAATTTAAAGATTGAGCTCAGACTGTACCAAGATTGCAAGGTATATTCATAGATATAAAACCTAAAAAAAAAGGTGTTTCAAAGTTCTCCAAATGTAGTAACCAGAATCAATGGATTTGTTTTATGCGTATTAGCACATATATATTTATACAGTTTTGTTTTAGTATCCCTAATTATAAACTCTTTAAAATTTTTTAAAACAAATTAAATTATTTGAACATTTAAAAACATATGTTTGTATTTAAGTAATTTAAAATTTTAAATCTTGTATTCACAAATAAATAATTTAAATATTTAAAATTTGAAACACATATCATATATTTTCACATAAATACAAATATTTAAAATGTTCATTTTACTTCATCTGCTGTTTACGTCATTCTTTCAAAATTATTCAAATAATATAAAACTAGATATTAAATCCATCAAAACAGGAACATAAATTTATGAAAAAGATCCTTCCTTCCCCGTCTGCCTGCCTGCCTGCAGCACTTGTGCTCCTAAAAAGTTTCTGGAAATATGCAATTCTCCCAATCACTATTTTAATTACTATACAATCTACTAATAAAAGACAATTACTTTAAGACACCTACTGAAAACGTACTTATCCCATGAATAGTGAAACCATTATATTTTGAATTATTAAAAATAAGTTAATTCCCGCAAAGCAATAGGGATTATCAATGAAATTAAATTCATTTTTCAGAGATACTGAATTATGGTCAATTTGGTAACATTTCTCTTACACTTGCCAAGTTGGTGCGATTACATCAAATTTGTTGCCAAGCAAAACAAAGATATTGGCTATTTTTATTTAAGACCATTTAAATAATGAATGATATTTCAGTTAAATTGGCAACAATTAAGTATAAATTGTGCCTCTGCTGTCTGAGTATTTTGCAGAAATAGTTACGTCATTCCCTATTTCATGAGTTAACTCCTCATTATTATTTAAATTAATTTTATCTACGTTAAAAAAGAATAATAACAATTCCTGTTCTCTGTGCATGGAATGTATATAGCTATTCTGTAATAAGTCTCTGGATTAGCTGATTGCTCGGGCAGTGTCTTTGGATGCAGTTCAGCAATTCCTAGTAAATTGATATTGAAACTATATTTTGTTTCAATCAATGAAATTCAGCATTGGCATTGTTTCAAATCTCTTTGATGACTATCTTCATCATATTAACTTAGTTGATAGCACTGAAAAATCTAGTTCCTCTCTTTGGAGATATTTTGAGATCAATCCCAACAATTTTGAAAGCTCGAGATGATAAAAATGAAGATGTGGTGCATATATTATTCAAAATGAGTAAGTTTTTTTTTTAAATGATCATCTGGTAGTTCACTCAAATGCTCCAGGGCTGAAACAAGTAACAAGAGCATATTCTTAAAAAGCATTACAGCTTAGTGACACCCACACCACCTGGTTTTACAAAGAGTTTTAATTCTGCTATTATTACAATTTGATGAGATCTTTGATTTTATTTTCCAAGTATATTTTGCACTAGTTCTAAAAATGTGTAAGTTTATGAAATTATGCCCATTGCCTTCAAGATAAGGAATCCACGAGGCATAAATTTAAAGAATGTGAAATATAGTGGGTATAGATAGCTTTGTTGTACTTTTTTTTAAAGGGTTTGAACACCTCAAAATTAACTTCTCATTGATGATCCCCATCGTAACCTTAGCCTCTCAAATTAATCAAGTCTAAACCATATTTGAGAGGATTTTCTATGACTAACATCAGTGTGATTGTAAATAGGAATGAATGAAAACCTTCCTTGATGGTAAAATGTTTTACATAAGTCTTAATGTATCCCACACAAAGTGAGAACTGCTCAATTTGAGGTATATCCATTATTTTATCCCTTAAAATTGTATAAAAGCAACTGCCTTGCACTTGCTCTATAATATTTTTCTGAGTGAGATGAGAAAAAGAATCAATAAGAGTATTCTGAATCCATGGGCTGGTGTACATAGCATCTTGTGACCTATTTTTGGGGGGTGATTCTGAAGCATAAGATCCCCTCTATGGGCACTATAACTGAGAAAGCTATGGAAATTGCCATCACTTTCAGAAGGTTTGACAGTAAATTGAGTCCCTAGTCAAAGTGACTTTGTGGTGGGATATTTTGAATGCCACATAATCAAACAGTTTATATAATTCTGTCCAATTAATCTGTTATTTTCATGTATTTCTTCCTTTTGCTATCCAACTGCTTGATATTTTTTTTTGCTTTCTTTCCCAACAATAGCCAGAATATTGGTTTGAGCTAAAATCGTTTGTTTACTTTAGATAGAAGATTCATGTTTTATGAAGCATTCAATTGCTTTCTTTAAATTGTAGAAGGATTTTGATTCAAAGCTCATAACTTTTTTGGTAAAAGACCATACCAGCTTCTTTTATGTCCAAGAAAAGCACACATAAAAAAAAAAAATAAAGACCATTTTGAAGTTTTGAATAGGCTAGCCAGTTATAATATTCAAATCATTTGTACTGGAAATGACATTTGAAATCTTTTCTGCTCTCAAAAGGAAAGTGATATTTGGTGCAAGTTTCCATAATCGTTTAAATGTTTCTACTTTTTAAGAGTCAGTGAGCTCAGTTTTAAAAAGCAGTGAAATGCTATTTACAAAATCTACATTGGTTGATGATTTTTCTTTGACAGACTCATTCTTAAATATCTCACTGTATCCTGGTCCTTCAGAGTTCCTGACAGCATAAGTCTCTTTGCAGTTTGTAGATTCTTCAGAAGTTTTTACACTGGTTAAGAAGGAAGTAACAACTAAATCAGGCACTTTGTTTTTATTGGTTGTAAAATAAAAAACAATAGTTCTCTTCATTTCAAAAATTAGAAAACAGGTTAATGCTCACAAGTAGTAGCAAACCATATGATTTCCTAATACACGGTCTAGGACTCACATGGGTCGTGGGGTTCTTCCTTTGCTAAAACTTGAAATGTGTACCTTGGCAGCCAGCATTCTCATGCTCCTTTGGCTGAGTTTTAAAGCATGCAGCTTAATTATCTAAAAGTTAATCAAATGTAACTAGTTAAGCTTTTTAAAATCCTGTTATTGAATTTTCCAAAATATATGAACTGACTTCTGAATGCTCCAAACATTTTCATAGCATAAAATAAATTGTGACTTAATAATTCCATAATATATCATTTCATTGTATTCCATTGTGCGAGAGCTGCACAATGCACAGATTATTTTGAGTTAAGGAAAAAACTCAATCAACCTAATTAAGCACAAATTATTAAAATAAAGCAGCATACAACTGTTTCAAGGATATGTTGGATCCCCTTCTTCAGTGCAAGATAGATCAACAAGCTTGAAATGGACCCTAATCACCCATATTGTCTTTTTGCACTGGAGAAGAGGATTCAATGTATCCTCGAAAACAACTGTATGCTGCTTTATTTTATTAATTTGCACATAATTACATTGTTTGAATAAAACTAAAATAACTTCATTAAAAGCAGAATACAACAACATAAAATTAATAGTATCAATCAGTTTCAAAGGTCAAAACAGCTCTTCAGCCTTGCCTTCCAAACCGGCCGATATTATTAATTTTATGTTGTATGCTACTTTTAATGAAGTTATTTCAGTTTTATTACTTTAGAAGTAACTTGAGCTACACATACATTGTTTGAGTTTTTCCTTATCCTTTGCACAAAGTTCTTTTACTTATTAATTACTTTGAGTTACTTGATTTAAGGCTTTAATAGAAATACTAGTAGAGCCATGGAGTGGAATATATTTAAATACTGGACAGCTATTTACATTATATGTATTTCCATTAAAAATTATTTTGAAAAGATTATATCACTTGAAACTGATGCAAAACATTTGCAAGAAGTTGCAATGAATGTGTAAAACTGGAATTGTTAATATTGTAACCACATGAATTTCTATTATTGCATTATAGTGTATAATTTCAGATCTGCTTTAACATTTCGAATCCTGCGGTTTCTCTGTGACGTCCAATGTGGCCCACGGTTAGTTTGAGTCCAAGATCTGCATGAAATTTGAAGGGAGTGAAATTTATGTTTCCCCATAAAAGCATAAATTTCAGAGTAATATCAAAAAGTAAAAAATTATAAGTTTTCAATCTCTAATGAATTAACCTTCTTAAACATGGTACACATACTATTAGAAAAAATAAACCTTTTTTATTAGATGCGGAAACACAAATTCAAGAAGAAATATCCAAGGAGTCATGAAAAATTAATGCTCACCATTACTGGGAAAACCCTCCATATGATTTCTCATCGCCAGGCTCATTTTGTTCTTGAAATTATATAAATAATTCTGTGCCTCTTTACGTGACGATAGTCATATTTACAAATTAAGAATAATATGGAATTTGTTCATTTGAGAAAAATTAGTAATGTGGTATAGAAAGGTGATTCTACATAGAAATTCATAATTATACGAAGCACACAGTGATAATTTCACATAAAAACATATGTAAAATTGCTATGATTACACCATTAGCGTCAAACTGTGCAAAGACATTTAAACATAAGAGTTGAGTTGCAATATCTCCTAATTATGTGATCGCCTCCCCTCAGAAAATAATATTATTTTCTATGAAAAAATATATAGTAAAGCAATTTTGATATAAGTTATTAATATTTTGTTTGATAAGAAAATAGAAACTTTACTCCAGTCGATCTTTAGATGGCAGGCAATCATATTTTTTTTTTTTTTTTTGGATAGGACATTGCATGATGGATAGGACAGATGTCTAGCTGTTTCGTTGTGAATCAAGGTTCGTCGTGAATAACGGCGAAAATGCGTGTTTAATATTTATGCAGGTGTTCTTATGTATATCCTAAAATGAGAGATTATTTTTTTCGACAAAACTATGTATTATATCTTGAATTATGCTTAAAGACATGTTTCACTTCGTATTCTTTCAGGAGTACTTAGTTATGAAATCACTCTGGTCTAAAATATTCATGTGAGCTCAAGTATTAAAATGTTGATCTTTTAAAATATACTATCTCTGTTCACATAAAATCTTGCTGATAGTACCAAGGCCACGTATTTGATTTGATTGAATTATAAATTTTGTATTGTTTTGTAATTTTTTTTGCAAATGACTTCATTACGTTATGTAAACAATAGGGCGTTTGTTCTAGATGAAACTTAATTTTGGGATTTTTATTGAGTGTCATGTTTTAATTTAATCATAAACTGCACATAAACATCGTATGTATAATATTTATGCTCATTGGTATGTAGTTTCAGGAATTATTTAATTAAAAAAAATTATCATACATGTTTGAATTTATCTTATGTTTCAGTTAGTCGTAAATCTGAAATGAATACTATCACATAATATGTTAAGTACATTCTTCAAAAGATTAATATATCATGACACTTTGTATATAGTGTGACCTTGTGCTATTTACTGATGTAACACTTGTTTTTATTTATAGAATTAATGATTGATGTGGTTAAAACTAGTATGGAAATGTGTGATTTAACTATGTTTTGTCTTCAATCACGCTGAATTACCAAATTGAAAAATGATAAGTTACAGGATTTTACTCTTTCCCTTTTTCTCCCTTATTCTGTACTGTCATCTTGCTGATGGTATTCCAATTTCTAAAGGTAGGCTATTTTTCCTGAATATTAAATCTATAATATATCAGAAATAATTTTCAAGATATTTTTATGTTAATATGATTTAATTAAATTAACTACAGGCAGTTCTCAATTTATGAACATTTGTTAAAATGGTCACATTTCATACAAAATATCGTTGCTAATACATAGTGGTTAGCCTGTAAAATGAACGAATAGATGCCATATTATCACTTTTGGCTTAACTTGGTGACAAAAAATGTCGCCAAAGCTATTGGATGGCATGCTTATCGTAATGAAAATGATCAGAAATGCATGAAAAATATCTAATTAATCTGGATTAAATGAAATAATAGTAATCTTAATTGAATAAAAGGAAACCTGCAATATTAGTGATTTTATATGGTCATTTCTCTCGAAGGCTGCAGTGTGGCAACAGATGTTTGTGCAACAGTTGATCCATAACAATTTGAACATGGACCTACGTCTGCTATGCAGGCTTATGCTTGCTTTGCTCACCAGAAAAACATCACAGAATCTGACTCAACTGGTTGTCGGAGGTCGCACATAGCAACAGGTGTTTCGTGGCACATAGAGTAAAGCAGACGTAACATAAAAATCAGAGAATTTTAGAAGTATTAAAATGACAAAAATGTTTAAGAAAGAAAATACCAACAACTTAATTTTTTAAATACAATGCAGACCCATTTAACCAAAATTTTAAATTCTTCCCAATTTACGTCCCTCACAATACATAAAACATATAAAATTAACTGCACAATTAAAGCATAAAAATGCTATTAGAAGAAATCCTATAATGAACAACGCGTAGGAATGGAGCTTGTTCATAAGTTGCAGAACTACCCTTATATTTAGATATTTTTATAGCTTGTATAAATATTTTTTTAAATGAAACTTTATTTATTTAACATGTAGTATTAGAGTTATAATATATCTTTAATAAACATTGATTTACTATGTAATAACTGGTAATATTCTATGTATTTTTTATTTATACTTGATGCATTGCACTGCTGTGCAGCTAACTACATATCAACCCTGACTTTAAAATTATAATTTTTCTAAATATGGTTCACTGAATGCCTTGCAAAGTATTTAAGGCCAATTTTTTAAAAAAGTTTAATGCATAACAGATTGTTATAGCAAAGACATTCAAACGTAATGTAGCTAATTGCAATTTTGTTATTGAGCTTCATTCTAATTGAAAGCTTGCAATTGGAACTTTTTGGTTACTGTGCTTCTCAGTATAGTGATCCAAGTGATATCAGTAAGCTGATCCAATCAACTTACACAAAAAGAAAAATCAGTAACTCACCTTAAAAATTATCAGCAAAAAAAAAAGTAATGATAAAAAATAAATTTTGCATACTAATAAATAAATTTTAAATCTCCAAAATAAATGTATTACATGTTTTGTCTCATAATTAAATGTAATTAGAACAGCAAGTTGCAAAATCATTTCTGCCTTTGTACCCATTCCACCTTTAACTCACTGAGGCAATTTACAGGTGGCATCTCAGTTTGCTAATATTTGGACTTCATTTTGCTGGTGAGGTTACAAGCTATATAATAGAGAACTTTTGCTTTGGAATTTTACATTTTGAGAAAGTCAAAGCTCATGTGATAGTTGTTGTTGAGATCCAGACTGTCCGACCTACCAGACAGGTGTAAGGTAACTGTTTGGACGGTCGAGAAGTTCCACCCAATTTAGACCGGAACCCAGTGGGGAGGCATCCACAGGGACCGTACCCTCCTTCCCCTACCACCAACCTCTTGGAAGGACTTACGGACCCACATGTTTAACGTGATCATACTCCGCATAAACACGGCAGCTGTTTTGGCAGCGGCGGGAATCGAACCCAGGCTTACCGAATGCAACTCCCACACGCTAACCACTGGGCTACCACGCCCTAAGTTCATGTGATAGTGAATTAACTCCAATCCTTTCATTAAAATGCTTGTAATTAAAATTTATAAGTTGCAAATTTTGAAAAAAAGCCTTCCACTGGATCTGTACATACTTCAATAATGCCTTAGGTGCAATATTCATGGTGGAGAGATCACAGGATTAGATAGATACATAGATAGGTACACTGGCAGATTTTAATAGTAAAATTTACTTTAAAGACATGTAAATAAAAGATGAATGACTACCAGAGTTCGGAAAAATTTGTTTGACATTCACGGGACATATGAATATTCCATTATACATTTATTATATTTCACTACATGCCCTGCTGGGCATGCATATAAGAAAATTCAGGGGAAAATTCCATTGTACCATAATGAATAATGTGAAGAAATCTTGTAGGTGATATTAAACATCAGTTTGATTGTCATAATTGAAAATGTTAAGTCATTGATGTCCTATTTTTGATATCTTTTCTTCATTAAAAGTAACTAGATTTTCTAGTTTTAATATTGAATTATAGCCTATGTATATAATGATCTATATAATATACTTAATTTTCTGGGCTCCAGAGCTATCAGCAATGTAAAATGTCATCAGCAAAATGTTGAGCGAATAAATTTTTGATTTGGGCATCTATTGTTTTTTGGACATGCCCTACCAAGGGCATGTAGACATATTCAAATTTTTCTAACACATAACTATTTATAAAGTTTGATTGAGCTTTTGTACATTTATGATTTGAAAATGAAGAGCTCATTTTTGTAGAGCACAACATCTGAAAGTTGGTCATATTTGAAAGTCTTTACAGAATTTTAACTTTAGAAGACAATAATTTTTGATATTGTAAGTTTATCATTCCTTGATCTGTTATTTCCTTAAAGTTGTACCAAATTATTTCTCTTTTTGTCATTTATTTATAGTACTTTTGTTTTGAAATTAAATTTAATTACATTTATAAATATATTATATTTTTAGTTTTTTGCTGTTTCAAGTTCCTTTTTATTGACACTCTTTATAAATGCACTTGATGTTTAATTTGGTTTGTAACTGTATTGTTATTATTCTCATAGGTGTTGATAACATTCAGATAGTAACTACATATTTACCGAGTTATGCAACAGTTTTATTATCTCTTGGTGCTCTTCTGTTTCTTGTCTACTTTGTATTAGGATGTGTTTGTTGTCCAAATAAAAGCATTAAGGTAAATATACTGTTTTGACTTTTAAAGTTTAAATTGTCTTTTTAATTTATATATTGTGTGCATTAAATGCTGTAATTTGGGGGTAAAAAGATAATGCATTAATGTAAATTAATCTATAACTTTTATGCTCCCAAAATAAAATTATCTATATGTTTGTTTTAAAAATAAAATAAAATTCCCAATTTTTAATTTAAAACATTTTTAAAATGAAATGCAAATTTAATAAAAAAAAAATTAGTTTTTGGTGTATTTTTATAAATTAGTTTATTAACTAAATTATTAAAATTGTATTTTTTTAAAATTAAACATCATTGTTGTTTGTTTATAATTTACTTAAAGTTGAAAATATACTCACCATAGTTTTTATCTACATCATTCAGTATAATTCAATTATAATGGGCAGTTTAGGGCCCACTAATTTGTTCATTAAATCTGAACACTGGCTAAATCTGTTTTGTGAAATAAAACTAGATAATTTGAGGAATTGTCACCATGGACATGCCCACGAGATATAAAAATCATACTTGTCAGAAGCTATTGTTGTTGTTGAAACCCAGACCGTCCGACCTACCAGAAAGGTGTAAGGTAACTGTTTGGACGGTCGGGAAGTGCCACCCAATTTAGACCGGAACCCAGTGGGGGGAGGCATCCACAGGGACCGTACCCTCCTTCCCCTACCACCAACCTCTCGGAAGGACTTTCGGACCCACATGTTTAACGTGATCGTACTCCGCATGAACACGGCGGCAGTTTTGGCAGTGGCTGGAATCGAACCCGGGCCTACCGAGTGCAACTCCAGCGCGCTAACCAATGGGCTACCGCGCCCCGTCAGAAGCTATTGTGAAACAATACAGTGTATAGCAATCTATGTCTGCTAACCCCTCTTAAGGCCATATCACATTCAAGAATTTTGGGAACAACCAACTAGTTCAGACAACTTTTCCACCAATTTTCTGGCCAAAAAGTTGGTGATAGGGTTGTCGGACAATTGAAGAAGTTGGACTAAATGAAAAACTGAGTGAAAGCACTTCACTCACAGTTTTTTTTATCACTTTTTTGGCAAGAAATATAAAGTTGTGTATTTTGCAACATTGCTGTTAGGGTTACGGCTGCGTGTTTACCACTTGGCAATTCATCTGCTTTATATTACATGGATATTATAGATCGATTTTGCATTGAAACCTATAAAATTTTAATTAAACCTGATTTTTCACCCAATTATAGGTTTCGGATTATTTTATAGCAGGTATTTAACCATATATATAAAGGTATTTATATAGATATATAATATATATACTAATTGTAATTTGACTTACCCGTTGAATGGCTACAAATTAGTTTTTATTGATAGGTACTCGACACATTCTATACAGCAAACACTACATCTATTGGAAACAAATAAGCAATTATCCAATATTCATGAAATACTTTGAAGTTGAATGAGCTGCTAAATTTATCTCAACCATTAAGCTATGGATTAGTTTGCTTTCAATTATTATCATTCTTCATAGTTCACGTGATGCAATTAACTATTATAAAATACATTTATTGTGTTTAAAATTTTTTTATGCAATTTAACAATCGATATTCAGACCTTGAAAATATTTTAATCAGTACAGTTTTATGTATTTTGTCATGTACAAATTTATGATATGAAAATTTAAAAAACATAAATTTATATTTCTGATGAAATTCGAATTACGTTAATTTTCAAAGTTCAAAGTTTGTACCTAAAAAATTAGCACAGGAAGTAAAATTTAAATGTTAAATGCTATCCTCAAAATCATCAAAACTTTGAATGTTGAATACTTAGGTTTAAAGTTATTGAACAACTGTTCTTGATTATTAAACTCCTTTGTACCCATACATAGATTGTTTCTTACATAATGACAGAGCTCATATATACAGACAATGCTCATATTTTAGTTATTAGTTTTATAAATAAACAGAATTGCATGCATAATTTCAAGTAAATTGCAAACGTTTTAAAATTACAGTTTCGGAGATCACATACAAACAAAAATGTAAACAAAATGTTATTCAAACACAAGAAAAATTTAGGAACAATATATGATAATTTCAAATCAAACTTTTATTATATAGGCAATTTCTATAACGGGTTCAGCAATAAAATAGTATATCTGATATAATAAACAGATCGGCTGAAATATTGCAGTACACATTGATTTCTCATCAAAGGGCTGTTTTAATAGTATTAAGTATTAGAAATTTTATAACAAAAATAATATAGCAAGGTTAGACATTGAATAAAAAGTTATACATGAGAAAACAACATGTTATAGAATCAAATTTTATATATTTTTCCATTCAGAATTTAATTAAAACAACATATATTGATATTTAAATTTATTATTAGGAGACTGATTTTTATGTATTTGCATATTTTTTCCCTGAGGTAAAAGTATGTGAGTTTCAACAACATTTTAAAGCAATCTGATCAGTATGATGCTATTTTTATATTAATATTTTTGCATATTTGAGTTTACACATATAATTGCATATATCGGATGTATTGCAAAAAATTGCATATTTATACTTTTTTTTTCCATTTAATAACAATTGAAGAACCAATAATAAAAATTTAATATTTATCAAAAATCTTCGACAAAATTATGTGCTAAATTTAGTCTCAAGTTTGGGAATATTACATTTGGGTTTCATTTGATGAAACAATGGGCACTGAAGGACAATATTTGGCTAATGATAACAGCATGTCATTTTTGTAGTAAAAAAAAGTGCTACACGATAATGTGATGGTGTTTCTGTCAGATACTGCACATTACTGTGATAAAAGCTGGGAAAATCTGTTGTTGTTGTTTCTTATCCCACTTGACCGACAGCAACATGAGATCAAGTCCATGAACCCGTGAGTCTTCAAAAGATTAAAAACTACTCCAGAACTGGAGTACAGCTGACTCCTCTGGCATCCAATACATGTCAAGGCATGGGCAAGAGAAGCCTGAGCCAAATTGCACTTCGGGCAAAGGGGATAAACCTTAGAACCCAACACATGCCAAAGAGCATGAAGATGGCTGCTGCGGAGTCTAGCGAGAGCCATCTGATCTCCCCTACTGCCTGCCCCAATCAAAGCAGCACCAGGGCGGCTGCAATCATACCACTCATGCACGGGGGACTTTCTCCAAGTGGAGTTGATTGCACATAAATCTTGCCACGTCTTGGGAAAATCTTGAAAGCTTTTTATCCCAAAATTTATATAACTTGTCTCGCCCCATGGATTACATAGAGCAGCAGAAACAGTAAAGAATCAGTATGGCAACCAGGGTACTAAATTTTCACTCGCCAATTGCAAATAGATTTTTTCATCTGGCAAGTACAAAAATCTGCATATTATATAGGTTTTTTTTATGTTTTATCCTGCTCTAAAAATTGCTACAATATTTATGAAAATCAAAATCTTCAATGACTCGCCCACTCACTATTTTGAAACACCTTCCAATGTAATTCATTACTCTTCTCAGCATATTGTAACAGCAGTACATGACATTCTATTATTAATGGTTTAAATATATCATGAGGCTTCATTTCATGTGCACTTGATGTGGTGGCTAGTATAAATTAACAACATGGTAACCAGCCATGACTGCAGCTACGGGAAATGTGCATATGAAATATCGTAGTTGCTCATATATTATGTGTATAGTTATGCTAATTTGTTTTTTACATGATGATTACATAATTGTTGATAAATTTTAATAAATGGTTCAATATATAGATGTGTTTCTAAAATGTCCATATTTCAATGTTGTTTGTACTTAAATATATTGAAAAAATCATATACTTCCTGCATCATATATTTGTTACAGGATATATCTTACATAATTAAAAAATGTCTGTTTGGGTTTGTGTCTTCCATGGTGAACAATCTGTGCTTTGTACAGCCGTGAAATTTGGTGCAAAGTTAACTGAACTCTTTGATATGCCAGACCACCTTGAATTTTTAAAAAATTCAAATTAGTTTAATAAATATGAACTTTTAAAATTGCCTAATTTCCACCATTTCATCAATTCTATTTATCCATCACAGCTGCAAATAGTCCGATTTTCCATGCTCGCATTCCAGACACAGGTGGTCTGCAAAAGATATCCAAGACTTTTTGTCTAGATATGGACTGTAAATGTTTGCGATTTTCAAATTTTGTGAATATAAAAAATAAATTTTCAATTTTTGGAACATTTATGTAGAATCATCTATATATTATCAGTGTACTCTGAAAATATGACTTACATTGGATGAAAACTCTCCAAAATAGCAATTAGTTTTGTAAATTTTACTTCTGGGTAAAGAAATGTTTTTCTTTTCTGCGACTTCAGGTATTTTTATTTATTAGTGTTTATTTAAGGCAATCCAAAAGTCTAACTTTTTGAATGCCATTTTTATAACTTTGTGAATTAAAAAGATATAGATTTAAGTGCAATGAAGGAGCTTATTTAGGGCACATAAAGGCATATCTATATTTAGGAAGTTGGCATTTATTTAGGACTTGGGGCAACACCAGGTAATTCATTCTTGTTTAATATGAATGAAATGCTCGTATTTAAAGTATCACTGCTATCTCAAGTGACCTTTGATTCCAGTTATGTTCAAATGAATGTGAGATTATAAAAATGGCTTTCATAATATCAATGTCTTTGCATATAACTTAAGGTTAGGTTGTGTGACACTTCTTTTCTTCGATGTATTGTACTAATGTATAATTTTAGTCAATGCTGTTTATTCCTAAAATTTGTGTTGTGTGTGGTTAATGGTCAGAAATGTATTTGCTACATATATACCTTATTTGCTTGAGAAATTTTTATCTCATGGCCTATGGAGTTATTATGTCTCTATAAGTCATGCATTCTGTCAGGTTAATTTATAAATATTGTAGTAGTATAGCATACAGGCTAAGCCAAATCATTGATACTAAATTGCTTCTTTATTTCAGGCTCTCAGTTACCAGAATGGATTTCCTGTTAGCCGGCTTAATGAAAACAACTTTGAGAATGCTGAAATAACGATATTTCCTCCCCATTCGACTATCATTGATCTCCAGCCTGTCAGCCCTACTTTTCCCGGATTTGATGACAAGGTTACTTTTGAACCACTGCCTGATATCCTGCCTAAAACATTCACAGGACAGAGTGCAGCATGCTCCTCTCGACCTGCTCATTTTAGTGCTCTTTTAAGACACAAAGTGTCTCTACATGATTGGTTTGGTAAATAATGCTTTTCTTTGCTAAATTTTTAATTTATACTATATTTTATTTTTAACATTATTAACAAAAAAATTGAGAAGTAAACATTTATCTACATCCTGTTCATTAAGGGTTAAGTTCAAATATTTAATCCATTCACCAAATATAAGATTTTGAAACTTTTAGTTATAATCATGCTTTAAATGAAACATAACTACTCGAAATTTTTTTACCTTCTCCAATAAATGAGGAAAAACAAATCATTTTCTCATAATGCTGTCTATTTTGGGATGCTCCACACAAATGTTTCCATTTTTTGAAATTTTTGCACCTTACACAAACACACACATCTTATTACCCTCCTCTTTCTAATGAACATGAAGCTTCTGTGTTATTTTTCTTGTATTTGGAATGGATTGATATATTTCTGAAAATTATTTTAGATATATTTATTTATTATATTTTGCACAACGAAGAAATACAATGTGTTCAAGCATTGGACATATAGGATAACCTAAACTAAATTGGCTGTGTCTAGGCTACCGATCATTGGGTCTCCATATTGGACTACTGTCCAATATGGAGACCCAATGATATATAGTATGTTCATGCACATGTGCACTGTTGATGGCCGTTTTAACAAAGAGATCTGCTCAGAATAAAAGTAACAAATCTTCAATCGGCAACCAAACAGGCTAACATTTCTGAAACGAAATACTTAGCAGCATGGGAATTTTAGTTATTTCTATGTTAGAAATGGCTATTTTAGAAATTTACAATCATTTAGCCCCTAATTTTAGTAGGATATAACTAAATTTATCTTTTCTTTAAAAATTTTTGCCTAAATAGTGATTATTTATATTGACTAAATATGGATGTTACTGGGGGATTTTCAAAATGACCGCCTGTTTGATGTTCCAATCTTTGAACCTATATTTCATGCTAATAAAATTATTTTTTTATACTTTTAGAACATGTATTGGTACCATTTGTTTATAATTAATAAAATGTACTCATTAAAGTGTTTATATTTTAAAAATATTAGCTATTTTCTATTATTTTTAGTTTTCAAGTAATAAATTTGCATGTCCCAACTCAAAACACTACAGTTAAGGAAGTCTCTTTTTATGCTTTCAAACTAGATTAGCTTTTATATATGAATGAAAAAATATGGTTTTACATTTTAATTAACAAAATTGCAAGTGATGTTTTAAAAATATAATTAATATAATTTTAAAATTTAAATTTAATATGTGTTTTCTGTATATCTCAGGAGTGTTACTATTATTATTTTAAATAGGTTTTGATTTCTGCAGTTAGTGACAAAGCCAATGGAAGCCATATTGTTCCTTTTTATTTAGTATAAAAAAATATTACAAAAAATTAATAAGAGTATTATTTTATTTATAATCTAAATCACATTTTTATGTGATGTAAAGCTAAAAAAGGCAATTCATTTGAAAATCACCCTACCTGCTACCATTGTGGATAGTGTTTAAGCATATATTCTTCTGTACCTTTTTTTGGATAGTTTGTTAAAGGAATCGGGTAAGTTGGATTTGAAATTAATGTGTATATTTTGTTGACATCTTAACATCTAAATATGTATCTTGCCATTGTACTCGAGTCATATGTGTCTCATCAAAGTTCATTAGTTATGCTATGTTTATTTTATTTGCCTAAATCACCCATATTGTAATAATGTTATTAGTAATGCAGGGTGGCTAGGAAAATCTGTATCAGGGGAAATTTCTTGAGAATGAAGAGAGTTATCTCTATTTTTTTTTAATACAGTTGAATGGAAAACTCATGCGGCACTACACGATGAGACACTTTTTATCTATTTTGCTCCCTTTTAGATGTAGAGAAAAAAGTCAATTACAAAGTTGTGGAGCGTTGCCAAATTAGTAATGTATTTATCTGACAGAAAAAGCTGTAAATAATTGTCCAAAAAATATTTTTGAAAGCATGTAATTTTACATTTCTGGAATGCATGTAATTTTACACTTTCTTTAACACTTTCCAGACGGCGGCATTCCGGAACTATCTTGGCTCAAAGGACAGAGCACTTTGCTTCTGAACTGTTCTCAAAGGATGGCTAATTTTTTGCGCTAAACATAACTCTCGAAATAAATTCATTAAAAATCACCTATTCAACAAAGAAATCTAGTTTTTTCAGGAATAAAAGAAATACTTATTTTCTATGTGATGTATATTTTTCATTCGAATCTCAATACAAAATACTCGTCAGTTGCTTTTACTATGAATTCTACTATTTATCATCGAAAAATATGCTAAAAAAATTAATTTTTTTATCTAAATTAAGCGGCATAATATTGTGATTGATTCCAAGTATGCTCAAAAACTCAAAAGAAATCAGATCTTTCAAATCTCCCATCCAAACATTATTTGCAGAAACAGCTACTGAAGCTGGCGGTGTAGTAATAATAGTACTCTCAGAATCTGAAGAATCATTTGAATTTTCATATTCATCTTCAGAAATACCACAGTTTCACGAATCTTTACTATCTGCATCACTTTCATTACTACCCGGTTTGTGTATCATATGAGTATATTCTCCCACAGAAAGAAAACGTCCTGGCCCAGCCATTCTTTTATCCGAAATAACCTAAGAATTTCACTGCCGCTCATTCCTCTAAAACCCAAACTTAAAAAAATACTCTCTTATATTCGTATGATTCACCAATGAAATCATAAAGTGAAAAACAAAACGAGAACCGAAACTCAATTATAAAACAGTAGATGCTGCGAAAAATGCTCCTTTTGTTTATATTACAAAACCACGTTTCACCTCTCCAGATGGAGAATTAATTCATTAGATCCCCCTTATGCCAAGGTCAGGTATCTGCAAAATACATTGGAGTTGTTCGCATGGACATTTAACACCATCTAGTAGACAAATAAATTAAAGTAAGAATGTTTCATATGAAAACGCGCATCCTTGACCGTCGTCTTTTAGGGTAAATTTTTCCTCAACGTGGATGCGTGACAGTCGTCCTTGAATGCAAGTTCACCGCCGACGTGCGGGTGCGTCGACCGTCTGGAAAGGGTTAAACTGCAAAATCTTCTAGCAACAATTATATAACAAACAATGTAATAAATTCAATTTGAATTCTAACTGTCTTATTTGTCAGATTATTTGTCGGTAAACATTAACGTAATCGAAGCCAGAAAAATAATTAAACTGTTCTGAAGTTGAAAGAACATTCCATCTGCAGTATTGTATCCTTAAGCTATGTGTTTGTCACTTCGTATTTTTTTGTTTGGATTTTATGAACTATTGAAGAATGACTGTGTTTACTAATGAAGAATATTGTGAAGTAAGTGATCCTTACTTTTGGAGAATGTAACTGAAATGCCAGTGTAGACGAATGATTATAAGCATAGCATTTTCCAATGAAAAGTACCCCAATCGTCTTGAGTACATTAATGTTGTTTAATTGAGGAATTTAGAGTCTATTCCCTTGTTTTCAGAGTTTTTTTTTTCCAGCATTTTCTGTCAGACAAACATTTTTATACTAATTTGACAATGCTCTACAACTTAATTGACTTTTTTTTGCTCTATCTCTAAAAGAAACATGATAGCTCCTGTCCCTTATAAGGGGGATCAGTCCCCCAAAGTTGTCTCATCATGTAGCACCACATTTTTCTAAATTAAGAAATTCAGATTCATTTTTCTAAATTAAGAAATTCTTGATATAGCTAATTAAACACAAATTTACTATCAAAATTATAAAGTAGCAACAAAATGAAAATATATACCAAAAGCAATGCAATGTACATAAAATGAACATAGTTTTAACTATATTCGAGTAAATTCTAAATTGAAAATAATTAATGTGGAAACACAGAACACTGTCTACAATTCTAAATAGAAATCAAGATTGCATTTTGAAATAAGTATATAAATTTCCATGGATAATTTAAAATTAACGGTAAATAATTTATATTTATTTTCAATAAAAAATATATATATATAAAACTCTACATAATCAATTTAATAGAATTTTTCAATGGAAATTCTTAAGATCCTGGGTTTTTGCGGTAAAGAAAAAACATTTAAATAAGGTTTATGCCATTTTTTAAAATTGAATCTTGCTAATGAACATTTTAATCATATTTTCTTTGATTTGCTTATTACAAGATCACAGTTTTTAAATTTAAAACTAAATCAATTTCATTATAATAATACAACTACTAATTCTTATTGTGTTATCTCTCTCAAACATCCTATATATAATTCTATAAATTTTGGACATCTGTTTAACAAGTTTAAACATTTATTGCCTATTGGTGATTTATTTGTTTCAAAGACATTCAAATACAATAAGCCTATTGGTAGGTCTATATTTAATTATAATGAAATTTTCACAATCGCTCTCTATTGATCATTCTTCTCAGTCAATTGTAGATAGTGAATGTATTTGTAAATTAAATAAATTTGCTAAATTTCTAAATCCAGACTTGGGGCATATAGTTACAGGAGATTTAGACATTGTTAGTGACAATGTGTTAAGAACCATTATGTCATTTGGCACTAAATTTAGGATACCTTCTTGTAATAATTAAGTTTTAAAATCAATTAATCTAGATCTTGATAAATATATATATAAATTAGCTTGTAAATACGCTCTTCCATTAGAGGCATTTAATATGTGGAAATTTACTATATTAGAATCAATTAAAAATGCTATTAGAGATATTAAATTGTCTAGATCTTTATATAATATTGATAATATTAAACATTCCATTAATGATTTACAAGGATCCTTTGTTATCACCTATGTTGATAAAGCCTCTAATAATTATGCTATTATCTGTAAAAAATTTTATATTCAATTTCTGTTAGATTATTTAAAAAATAATAGTCTTTTTAAACCTGATTTACATTCCATCAATAGTATTAAATTGAAAATTATCAATATGTATAGTGATTTAAATATTAAATATAAATATCTTAAATTTCCTTATATAGTGCTTATTCCAAAATTTCATAAAAATCCTATTAAATTTAGAACAGTTACTAGTGGCCATAATACTTACTCTACTACTGCGAGTAAATTATTACTAAATTCTTTAAATCTAATAAATAATAGTTTAAGTCAGACTAGCAATAATTACCATATTCTAAATAATAGTAAAGAATTAAAGAATAAATTAACATCTCTTAGAAAAATAATAGGATTTCAAACTTTTGATTTTAAAGATCTTTTTAATAATATTAAGATATCTGATCTATATGATGTAATTTTAGCTCTATATAATGCTTATATTACACCTCTTTCAAATCAAATTAAATTTATAAATTTTCCTAAACTTCTTCACTTTGTTATTTTCAATAATTATATTTTTCAAGGAAATAAATTATACTTACAAGTCTCAGGAGTTCCACAGGGTGGCTGCAGTAGCAGTATGCTAGCTAATTTATACCTTTATCATTATGAAAAGTCATTTACTTCAATAGATTATACTTTTTACAGATATGTTGATGATCTGATTTGCTTAGTACATACAGAAAATTATCTCATAGATATAGATTACTATCCAGACAATTTGGAATTAATTCCTAATGAAGCTACTATTGGTAAAAATGTTAATTTTTTGGATTTAAATCTTTTTATTGATCCTTCTAATAGAATTGTTACAAATTTATATGATAAAAAAGACTTTTATAATTTTAATATTAATAAAATCTTACCATTTAATTCCTGTAACTCGATTCAATTGTTTAGAAATATTATACTCAATCAGCTTTTTAGAATTTATAGATTATCTGATAAAAAATTTCATGCTATGCATATCAATAATCTCAAAATTACTAGTAATTTATATAAATATCCCTCTTATTTAGTAAATAGTATTGTTAAAAAATTTAAAATAGCTGGATTTTTATAATTCTTTTCATAGTATCATATAATTCTAATCATAGTATCTTATATTAGCCAGACTTCTCCATTTTTTTATTTTTTTTTATTTTTTATTTATTTTTTTATTTTTTTTTTATTCACTTCCCACTTCAGCATTACTATTATTTGCCCCTCTTCTTAGTAGCTCTTTTTGTATATTAATACTTTTTCTTAACATTTCGCTTCACTGTTTTTCAATTCTTATGAATGGCAACAGTAAATGTTTTTTATTTTTTCTTTACGAATGGCAACACTGGTCTCTTCTATCAGTGTTCCCTGTATTGACTCGATTGTACATACGCTGTGCTTTTTGCAGGTATTCATTTTTTCTTTTTTATTCCTTCTATATGTATGTCGTCCAAGTAGAAATAGTTTATAGATATAATCTATCTATTTCTTCAGAAACATACATTTTTGTGTTTGCTTCTACAAAAAACTTGGACATGATTAGATTTTTGTAGAGGTTAACAATTCATGATTTAGGCTTAGAGCCTCGTCCACGTGTATGGCGTTTGTGCTTGATTTCGATTGTTATACTTATTTCGATTCCATACCTTTGTATTATATATTTTTCATTGACTTGTTGATTCGATATTTATTTTATTTATTTTTTTTCCATTTGCTTGAGGATTAGTTGATTTTTACTTTTGTTTTGTAAGCCAGTTAGATAGTTGAATTTAGTTTAAGTTTTTCTTTTTTTGTTTCCATACCTTTTAATTTGGTTGATTTTCTGTAACTTGATAGCTTGTGTTTTGTATTTTTTATCCATTTGATTGAGGATTTGCTGTATTATATTTTATTCTGTGGGTGTTTTAAAAAGTTAGGTTTATCGTGTTACATCTTCTTACTTTTCGTTCATTGGATTTTTAAACTTCTATTATTATTATATATATATATATATATATATATTTGGTTGACGCACCTGCGCATCGGCTGTGAACTTGGATTCAAGGACGACTGTCATGTATCCGCGTCGAGGAAAAATGTACCCTAAAAGACGAGGATCACGTCAGTGCGTTTTCATATGGAACATTTTTATTTGAATTTATTTGCCTACTAGATGGCGTTAAAGGACCATGGGAACAACTCCAATGTATTTTGCAGATACTTGACCTTGGCATAGGGAGGATCCAATGAATTATTTCTCCATTTGGAGCGGTGAAACATGATTTTGTAATATAAACAAACAGAGCACTTCTGGCAGCATCAACAATTTTATAATTGAGTTTCGGGTCTCTTTTTGATTTTAGCTTAATGATTTTGTTGGTGAATTATAGGAATATGAGAGAGTATTTTTTTGGGGGGAGGGGGTTAGAGGAATGTGCGGCATTGAAATGATTAGGTTATTTCGGATAAAAGAATGGCTGGGCTGAGACGTTTTTTTTTCTGTGGAAGAATAAATATACTCGTATGGTAAACGAACCAGGCCGTAATGAAAGTGATGGAGATAGTGAAGATTCGTGGACTACAAAGGGCAAAAGAAAGCGCATAGACAGTTATTATGAATGCAAAGATTGCAATGTTAGTCTGTGCGTGGATTCTTGCTTTAAAATACACCATATGCAAAAGGTGTATTAATTAATGAAAATAGCTACGCTATTTTCTTGTATATATATGTGCATAATTTCTATTAGCTATATAAATATTTCACTACAATCATTTCAATATTTTTTCTGATTAACTGATAACTATTTTAATCAAGGTAAGTAATGATTTTTAATACACTAAAATTTTTAATATTTTGATAAAGGAAAATTTGTATGAAAAATATACATCAAATAGAAAATAAGTATTTCCTTTATTCCTGTAAAAAGTAGAATGCTGTGTTGAACGGGTGATTTTTAGTGAATTTTTTTCGAGAGTTAGACTTAGCACAAAAAATTAGCCATCCTTTGGGAACAGTTCGGAAACGAAGTGCTCCGTCCTTTGGGCTACGACAGTTTCGGAATGGCGCTGTCCCGAAAGGGATATATAAGTTTTTTAAGAAAAATTGAGATGTATATATATGCAAGCGAGTAGGATAAGATGCATCTTCAGAATATTAGGTAGTGATTACAGTAAAAATTATTAATAGTAGTGAAAACTTATTTAAAGTACACTTTAGTAAATGAAATTTTTATGTTGTTACCAATAAGATATGTTGTTACTCAAGTTTTCTAAATAACAAATTACCAACTTTTAAGATTGTCATAACAAAGAAGCTCATGTTTTTCAATGATGAATCCACAAATGATAAATGACTGACACTGACCAAATGAATTGGAGCGACTCGTTGACCATATGAATAGTTTAATTGTGCATGTGCAGATACAATGGGCGGTAGCCCAATGGAGACCCCTGGGGTTGGTTGCCTAGACACTGCAAACTAAATTGGTGCAAATTGTAAAATATGATTTCAGTTAATAATTTTTTCTGATAAAAATTCCCGATTTACAAATAAAGTCAATCTTTTCTTCGTTACAGATGATCCTAACAATAACTTTCCACGTGAGCAACTACAGTATTTGCAAGAAATAGGATGTGGCTGGTTTGGTCGCATTGTTGAAGGTGAGGCCTCGCAGATCTGTGATAATGAAGAGAAAACTGCTGTTATTGTAAAAATACTTAGAGAAGAAGCTTCCCCATCAGAGCATTTGCATTTTTTGCATGAAGTGCGACCTTACCGGTAAATAATCTTTATTCAAGAAATTTTATTTATATACATTACCATCATTTTTAGAAATATTAAAAAAATATATAGCAGCACAAAATATTGTCTTTTATATATTAAAATATCTGGAGCGTGAGACTTAACTTGACTTTCTCCCACTTTCATATTCCTTATTGTTTAGGTTCACTTGTGTCACAATCAGAATAAAAATAAAAATCATATTTTTACTTTCCTTATATACATAATGTATAAGGAAAGTATTGTGACGGGGTCGAAAATTCGAATTCGAGTTTTCGACGGGAGAGCACGTTTCAAACATCTCTGATCACGAATCAAACATTTTTGAAGTGATGTCTGTGTATGTGTGTGTGTGTGTGTGTGTGTGTGTGTGTGAAAGTATGTGTGTGTGTGTGTCAGTGAGTCTGTGGAGACGATAACTGATGAACGAATGGACCGATTCGAACAAAATTTGGTACAAAAATCACAATCCGTAAACACTGGAAGCCTATTGTTTTTATACGCAATCGAATGTTCAAAACCCCCCTAAATTTTCGAATGAAATTTTGAAAAAATCGTCAAAAAATCAAAACCGCTAATAAAGTTACGCAAATAGACATTTCTTATGTAATTTTTCATTAGAAAACGATTGATATAAATTTTAGAACGCTAACATGAACCGTTACCGAGATATTGTACATTTTTCAAAAAAATTATCAAAAAGTCATATAAAATTAAAAAATATATATATCCTATTGAGAAACATGTTCACTTTTCATATGTAATACCATGCGATAATTTGGGTGACATCATTCTCGTGGATCTAGCTCGTTCCATTCATGAAAAAATATACTTTAAGTAATACTTTTGTATTTGAACGCCAATAGTCATTTATCTGCTGTAAGAATAACTTATTTCTTCATCCATAATGCTTGGTGAGATTTTGGCGGAATGTCGTCAACTTGGCGATTTTTTGAAATGTTGCCAAATTAATGAAAATCTCACCAAATGGATAAAAATGACGCTATATCAATGAAAATGATGACTAATTGTCGAAAATTCAATATCTTGGAAAGAATATTAGTATCTACTATAAGGAAAACCTATTTTTTTTTACTGTAAAAGTAGTAAATTTATTACATTATATAAGGAAAGTCATGTGTTGCCCACAAATTATTCAAGATTTCACAAGATTTCATCCACAAATTATTTAAAAAAATTTTTTTTTCTTTAAATTTTTCTTTAAAATTGTATAAGGTGTTTTTTTCTAGCTGTCAGGAGTGTAGAGTGCCGATAAATTGCATGCATTTGACTGATTTGTGTTAATAATACTTTCCGTAACTGGTTACTTCTATTATTTTTGGTATAGTTTTCTTATTTCCTATTATATTCACTGCTACCTTTTAAAGCGAATAAATTGTTTGTCTTTTGAAGTTAGTTGATAAATTTAGCTCACATAACTTTGGATACTGGTTACCTCTTTAATTTCTTTTTCAAATTCTTATTTCCAGTATCCTGCTTTGGTAATTCAAAAGTAGTTTAATTGTATGTTATTTGATTATTGTATCTAATTGACCACTGATATTTTTTTCTAAATTTTGTTCCTTCTTTAATTATTATAGTTTGTTTAGTTATCTCTTAATTAACTGGTTTTTAAAATTTTGTGTTTTGATGAAGGTAGCTCATTTAACCCATCTTATTTCCTTAATTTTGTTATTTGCTACATATTTCCGTGGATGTTGAATATGGTTATTCTGATTTTTTTGTCTTTGATGCTTTCATCATATTTCACTTTCATCATCTACTTTCACTTACTATTACTTTCCTTATATGCATATAATGTATAAGGAAAGTATTGTGATGGGATTGAAAATTTGAATTTGAGTTTTCGGCAGGGGAGCACGTTTCAAGCATCCCTAAACATGAATCAGACATTTTTGAGATGATGTCTGTGTGTGTGTGTGTGTGTGTGTGAAAGTATTTGTGTGTGTGTCTGTGGAGATGATAACTGACGAACAAATGGACCGATTTGATACAAAAATTACAATACATTGATACTGGAAGCCTATTGTTTTTATACGCAATCGAAAATTCAGAACCCCCCCCCCCCCCCCCCCCCCCTAAATTTTCGAGTGAAATTTTGAAAAAATTATAAAAAAATGAAAACCTTTAATAAAGTTATGTAAATAGTAATTTCTTATGTAATTTTTCATTAAAACAAATTTTAGAACGATAGCACGAACCATTCTCGAGATATTGTACATTTTTCAAAAAAATTATCAGAAAATCATATAAAATTTTAAAAAAGTATTACTTATTGTGAAATATGCTCACTTTTCATAAGTAATATCATGCGATAAATTGGGTGACATCATTTTCGTGGATCTAGCTAGTTCCATTCATGAGAAAAGATGCTTTAAGTAATACTTTTATATTTGGACGCCAATAATCAGTTATCTGCTACAAGAATAACTTATTTCTCCGTTCATAACGCTTGGCGAGATTTTGGCGGAATGTCACCAACTTGGCGACTTTTTTAAATGTTGCTAATTTAACAAAAATATAGCCAAATTGACAAAAATGATGTTAAATCAATGAAAATGATGACTAGATGATGAAGTAATTATTAAAGTATTTTAATATATGAACTATATTGCTTATTGAGGATGCTATCAATATTGATGATTGTTTGGAGTTGCACAAAGTATAAGTTAATTGAGTATTTTGAAATAGTGTACTTGTTGTTATCCTGAAAATCGCCCAATGTATAATTCAACGATAAAAACACAGTGCCGTGGATCTTATACATTCTTTTTTTTTATTGTAAAACTAGTAAATCTATTGCAATATATAAGGAAAGTCATGTGTTGCCCACATCAGATTTTTTCTTTATTACGTTTGAATAAATTTGACATATTTTTACACATTAATTAAAAATTTATAATTTTGCAAAAGAAGAAGAAGATCATTTATATTTTTCCCAATCATATCAAAATCTAGTGAGTATCAGAATAACCTTCAAGGAACATAACTACTAAATTTTGAAAAATGTCAATAAATAGTTTTTTCACTAGAGTGAAATCGTCTTCAGTTCCCCAATTTAAAAAACTTAAATATCCTGAGAATGTTCCTTAATAGAGTAACTGTGTTGGTCTTATACTTTTTGTAGTCAAATTAGGTATAAAATGTTCATTTAATTGATACATTTGTAGTATTTTTAATTTAAATCTTGACAATAATTTCAGGTCATTTCGTATAAAAAAAATGGCAGATTCTTTTATTCCGAATAATACCAAAATCTAACCAGCACCAAGGTAATACACAAGCAACTTAATTGCTAAATTTTGTGAAATACACTTAGTTTTTTAGTTAAAGTGGATACAATGGATTTTTGTGAACCAATTCGCAAAAAAGCAGGCTATTTTATCCCGAATCGTACCAAAATCTAATTAGCACCAGGGTCACACACAAGTGACTTATAAAATTTTATGAAATTTGGTCTATGAGTTTTTGAGTTTGAGTGTATATATACATTGCACAGACAGACACACACACAGACGTCACACTAAAAATAGTTTTTTTGTGTACTAGAGGTCTCGAAATGTGTTGACCCGTCGAAAACTCAAGTTGCGATGTTCGACAAGATTGCAATACTTTCCCTATACATTATCATGTATTGCAGGGAAAATAAAAAGTAATTGCAGTAGTCCATAGAGGAGAATTGAATATTTAGGATAACAAACTCGGCAAGAAAGCAAGATAGAAGAAATATGATTTGGACAGTATATGACTTTCTCTGCAGACTCATATTCATTTTTCTTAATTTCTTTAAAAATTCATTAAATTGAAGGAAAGTATTGTGACCGGGTCGAAAATTTGAATTCGAGTTCTCAATGTGAGAGCACATTTCAAGCATCCCTGATCACGAATTAAACATTTTTGAGGTGATGACATTTTTGAGGTGCCTTATCACTTGATGTTGATATCTTTATGACTGGGGTTTTATTTAATATCTGTTACCCCTGCCACAAATCCTCACTTTGGATGTTCAAAATATATGTATTGTACTTTTTTTGACTTGCCTGTTTACAGCTCTTGCTTCGTGTTTGCTAAGTAAAGGCACTTTTTTGACCTGCTGAAATTGGATGAAAACTCCCTGGAAATAATTGTCATGTAATTTGCATATGTCTGCTTTCTTTAAAGAAGTATTGAAAGTGTTATATACTATGGAGTTTTGATAATAACCCTCATCTGAATATATACAAATATCTGGAGAATGGTTTCTAAGTAACTGTTCATTCATTTTTGGTTACAAGTACAATAAAGTCATTCATTTGAGAATAGTGAGCATATTTAAATTTTTGATCATTTTACTGATAATTAATTTGATTTAATTTTTTAATGTAATCTTTTGATCATTTTAATTGATGAACATGGGTCTCTTATGTTTATCAATTAGAATAATCATACCGATTTTAATTGTTCAATTTGTTTGAGAGATATCCTGCTTAGAAACATACAGGCATCATTAAAAAAATAATTGATTTATATTTAGATGTGTAAAATGCATAAATCTATTAAAATCGGAGAATGGGATTTTTAACCTATCAAATTATTACTTTCCTTTGTATATATTATGCATTGTAAGGATAGTACATATATAAAGTCAAGGAGCCTTCACTTCAAATTATTACACCTCAAAACATTGTTTGCTCACAAGTATGGGCAGCTCAGTCTGTATAGATCTTGCAATATCGCAGGTTCGAATTATGCCTTTTTAATTGCCTGAATGTTGCTGTTTTCCTAGAATTTGGTTCAAGGGGATGAAAATGTAGTATTTTGTAATAAATTAGTGAGTGAAAAGATCAGTTAATGGATTATCGAGACTGAAGTTGAAGCTTCAAAGACAGGTGGGGAATATGAGGATTACTCTCAGATCCAGATTGCTTAATTGATAGAGCACTTGTCTTGAGATCAAGGGGTTGGATATTTGAGTCTTGAGCCAAACTTCACATAATATTATTGGTTGTATTATTTTGAATATTGTTTTAAAGCCGTTTAACTTTTAGTTTAGTATGCCACTTGTGTCAAAATTAGTATCCAGTTTTTATTTATATCCTTTTTCAAAATGTACTAATTTTTTTATCTTAAGTAGATTCTGAGATTATTGGCACAATGTGTAATTTTTGTATGTTCATTTTGTTAATAGTTATAATAGAAAAGTATTATCCTCTATTCGTGGAACTGAATTACATATTGAGCTAATGCAGGCCCATGCTACAGGCATTTTGGCACTTCAAGAAAAATATGATTAGAGGGTTAAATGGAAAATTGTACATAAGAATTGGTATCTTATATATAGCCAATCTTATTTCAAATTATATACTGCATTATTAAGGAATTTTGAGCATTTGCCTCCTAGTCTGTTTGTTTTAAATAATGTGTACGAATGCAAAACTGAATTAACGTGTATTGCTATAAATAACTGCTTTTTTTGCATTCTGAATATCTTTAGCACATAATCATTTCTACCATGCTTTTGCCAAAGAAATTCTGAAATATTAATTCTTAAAAATAATTGATTTTATATTTTCACTAACATTATTATTATTTTAGAATTTATAAATATGCAGTCTGTAAATTTGTTAATTTAAACTGCTGCATTATTTATTTGTCCCAGGCAATACATACATTGAATATTGTAATTTATTTAAACTCATTATAGAAGTTTTATATTGATGATCCACATGTAAAGTTGAAGATCTGAAAACTATTTCATTTAATCTTGCATAGCTGAAAATTTAAACAGATAAATATATATGGTTTAATAATTTATTTTGTATTTAGTGACCTGAAGCATCCTAATGTAGTGCAATTACTTGGCCGTTGCTTGGAGACTGATCCTTTTCTATTGATAATGGAACATACCATCTGCGTAAGTTCATTTTAATCTTGCATAATGAAGATGTGTGTGTGTGCAGTCTGTAACGATAAATATAAGCATTGTATGGCGATGAAATCTGATATACAGGTACTTAAGGATGCAGTAAGATGCATCTCGGTATTATGTTTTTCTATTTTGAATTAGTTTTTTAGTTATGTTATGTTTTAGTACAATTTGCATCAATTTTGGGCAATATTTATATAAATCAATCCCTTAGTGACTTAAAATATTATCATATAGTTTCCATCTTGACATCATCGAAAAATCGAAAGATTCTGTTTCAAACAAACTTTAAATGGAATCTATACTATCAAATTATTTTTCATGAATGTTTTAAAAATATATACTTTTCATGTGTTCTTATCCCTTTTAATTTTTGTGTTATGTTACAAAAAAAATTACGCGACATCTAACATTTGTAATTTTTAGCAGCTCCTAAATACATCACAGACTACTCCAGATAAAATAAAATTTCATAAACCCATACATTGATTAATTATAATTTTAACTAGCCATGTCTTCGATTCTTTTAATCAATGGAATATTCCTTCATTATCGGATGGACACCTTTTTCAGAGTGTTTCTACTTACTGAAGCCACACCTCTGCATGGGAAAATTATGTTGTCCATTCACACATAACTTCCTGATGTGTGATTGAGATTTGGCAATTTAATTTGTAGTGTAAGAAAGATTTTAGATCAAAACAAGTAATTTAGAAATTGAGTTTTGGAGATTTTATTTGTATCGTGAGAACGATTTTAGTTCAAAACAGGTGATTTGAAAATTGACTATGGTGTTATCTGTTTTATTTACTAGAAAATGTACCTGGCGTTGCCCTGGATTTAAAATGCAAACTAAAAGATTGCAAACTGACAAATATCACACCAGAACTTAGAGCCAATTCCTGAGAACCAAATAATGTTTTAACAATACTCTCCCTTATAACAAAAATATGATAAACAAGAAAGATCAATCACTCATAAAGCATTGATTATGAAACACATTTCAGCTGCAATGCATTTTTATTTAAATATCTCTAACATGCGATACATTTAGCAATGATATTTTTTTAAATTATCACAATACTACAATAATTTATTTTACTTGGAAACTTAACCATGGAGTTAAAAGCACTTTCTTAACTCCATGCTTAAAACTTCATCGAAAAAGTCAGTGCTATGAAATTGCCTGCTTCTCTATGTAAAATCAATCAATATTTTGCTGGGTTATACTTTTGGATATTTAATAATTTTAATAATTTTGTTTTTAATCTAAACGTATTCAGGGGTCTTATTTACATAGTTATTCTCTTTTAGTTATTCATTTTCCAATTGTTTAGGTTTTTGATATTCTTCTGTTCCAAATAGGTTCTTTTCCATAGGTTTTGTGTTAAAAACGGCGAAAGGTCGTTTTTTTTAGGTTTTAAAAATTTAAATTTATTTAAATTGGCTAATTTGGAATTCCATTTATTGCCCTTTTTATTCCCTTTAATTTGATTCCAGATTTATTGCTCTCAGTTAAAAATTCGTTAATTGATCGCGATTTTTCAGTTTTTTAAATATTTCAAAATCGTTCATATTTAAATTGTTGCTGAATTCGTATATTCCAAATCGTTTCACTTCATTTCTTTTTAATTTTTGTCTGCTTTAAAATTCCAGTTTTCTTTAAAATTTTGAGTTTTTAATTGGTTGACCATAATATTAAAATCGTCTGTCATTAATTATTTTATCGTTCATCGATAATTTTGTTTACAATGTTTGGCAGCGATGTTTTCACAGTATATAAGTAAATTGCACTCTTTTTCACTCTCTCTTATATTGATTGGAACTGAAATGGACTATCCTATTAAGTTGTTTTTTTGCACTTCGGCGCGAGGCGAACAGAAGTTCGGATTCGGCATGAAAAGTTGTATTTCACGGCTTTTTAACTTTATTCAGTTTATTTTCCTGCCGTGGAGACTATATTTAGTCTAAACACCCAAGAGCCTCTGAATTTTTAATGTCTGGAAAAGCTGAAATTATGTTTTCATCTCTTGCCTGTTGAGAGCAATGTGGTCATTGTCTACTGAAGTAACGTTGGTGCCTTTGGAATAATTGTTTAGTTCCGGAGGTCAGATTTCCTCTTTCATAATGAACTGAGTCGTTTAATTTTTCCGAGTCGCAGGACCGGACCTCCAAATGTTTACTTCTCGGTTTTTGATGATGGAGTTGTCTGTGCTTTTGTTCTGAGCGATGTCCACTGGCTCTCTGCTACTCTCGGCTGAGAATTTTATATCATGTGAAGGAGCTGCCCGTTTTTGTGCAGATCAAGTTTTGGGAGTGTCCTTTTCATGAAGTTTTGGAGCACCATATTCAACTTGAATGGTTGGACACACTTGATGTACCGATGCTTTACGGGAGGTACGTCTCCATTTGGCCTTTTCTGGAGCAAAAAGGGACCTCGCCCAAGCTAATTATGACTGACATCGATTTCATCCTCGAGACTTTATTTCGGCCGTTCAGCGTCTTCCCATTTATGGGTGATATCTTTTCATTAATTTTATTCTTTTACAGTATTTAAAGTTAAATTAAATTAGCATGTCTAAGACCCCTCAACTTATATATTTTAAGTTCTGAATCTTGGAATATTGTTAGGATGTTCTAAATTTCCCTTTTGGCTAACTGATGTTCTTTTTATTCCAAATTCTAGTTCGGCAAATAATTGTATAATTTTAACATTGTTAACTTTAAATTTAATATTCTAACATTTTTGCTATCACTTTACGACCGGCCATTCAATTTGTTTATTTAAGATGTTTAATTTGATTTGCTTAGTTAATAAGATGTTTTAAAAGTTGTAAAATGTTTTGAAAATTCTTTAAAAATGAAGTTTAAATTTTAATAAACGTTAGATTTTTGAAAACTAAAATTCTGTGTTCTCTCTTTTATTTTAATGTATTTTTATTTTTAGGAAAGTGCCATTTTTAATATTTTACAGGAGTACATATTTGTACACTTAGGGTAACTGGTCAATAGGTCCCTTTCAGTTTATTTTTAGAATGTTTATAGGAAGTTTAGAAACTTTTATAATGTTTTTAGTATTTCATTAATGCTTTGAAAATCAACCGGACAATTTCATTTATTTCACCTATATTCTAGACTCCAGAGCTAAATAATTTTGCATTAAAAATATTCAGCAATTCTTATATAACTCATCTTACAGCTTGATTTGTTTATATTCTGCATACATTAAAATTAGGCTTCATTGTAGAAATAATCAAAGTTTGATGATCATTTAAATTCAAAAATATTGTAATTGCATTGGCCCAAAATATAGATGCACAGAAAATGTGTAAAATAAAGCGGTTTTAGGACGGATGCAACACTAAATACAAATTTAAAAGAACTTTAAAAATCACGATTTTTACATTGGGAATAAAAGATGGATGCAATATTTTATTTTGAAGTGGGTTACGTGATCTCTTCATATAATATGGGTGTAATTATTATTTTAATTTTTATTTTAAAAACTACCAAATATATTTTGCTTAAATTTTTTTTTTTATATATTTTATGGAATAATTTAAATATTTCCTAAAATTGTCAAAGCAATTTGCGAATTTTAACTTCGCTTAAAATATGTTTGAAAAATTAGGTCCCATAGGGTTCAACATATTTCACTTTTTCAACCTGGGTTCAATTCAAAATTAATTGGGTGATATTATTCATTTACACATTCCCATATGTCCCACAGACCGTCTGAACAACAT
Organism: Amaurobius ferox; assembly: GCA_951213105.1. NCBI lineage: Eukaryota > Metazoa > Arthropoda > Arachnida > Araneae > Amaurobiidae > Amaurobius > Amaurobius ferox. The sequence goes on along the minus strand of OX578139.1, from coordinate 55,096,068 downwards.
ACTAAAATTTCATTTTGATAAAATCATTTTTATGACAGTTATCATATGAACAGACAGATAGACAGACAGAATGAACAAAGTGAAAGTCATAAACACTTTTCAACTATGTTGGAAAGTGTTAAAAATTGTTTCTTGGCTCATTTTAAATTCCAAGAAATGCCACGTACATTTTCTATTTAAGTAATAAAAATATCTATTTTCAAAATATTAAAGAGTTGCTATGCTACTTAAAAAACAAACCTGTAAAACTCTTAATTTGGAAATGGTTTTATGGAAACTTAGAAAACTTGATAAATTATTTGTAATGTTCCCTATGTGTGATACAGCAATCTTGTTAAAATACTTACTGTTAATTATTTTCTGAGAAAAAATTAATTTCTTTATAGGATCTTAAATCATATCTTATTAAACCAGACAACAGAGATTCCTTGATGAAAGATAGTCATGTGTTGCATATGGTTTCCAATATTGCTTCTGGTTTGAATTACATGCATGACAAAGGATTTTGCCATTTGTAAGTGTTAATTTGTTTTTTCTTTTCATTTTATTATGTAACAGTATCTGGGTCAAGAAAAATAAAAATAATTTATACTTAGAAAATATTTCTTATAAAAATTTGTTTTTAAATGTATGGCTGACATTGTAGACTCATTAAAAAATGCAAAATGATAAGATATAACATATTTTTTTTTCGTATTACAATATCCATATTAAGGTGTATAGCCAAATACCGAACATAATTTTTAAAATATATTTTTCTAAAATTTAATCACTGCACATGTTCTTAATAACATACAATTTATTTTGCTAATCATTAAATTTCATTTAATTTCCTACTTGGTGACAAAATTTAAATCATATTCAAACATGTAGATTTTGTATAAAATTTGTTAATTTCTTTTATACATTGATGTTAATTCTCTTCCCATTGCTCTAAACCAGCAATGGCAAATACGTGACATGTGAGAGATTTTTAGCAGCATGCAGAAGAATCTAATGCACAAAATCATGAGAATTAAAAAGAAAAAAATTAATTTGATTTTCGCCCACTAATTTTCCAAATTTTTTATTCCATAAAACAAAGTTTTCACAAAAACTTAATAAAATACTTTAATAAAATAATTAAAAAATTAGTAAAAGTTGTCAAATAGACTTATAAAGGATTATGATAATGACCTCTTTAATTGGATGCAATTAGAAAATTTAGAAATGCAAATTATCGATCTTCAATCTTATCTTATTTGGACAGAAAACTGAGTATATTTCAAATTCAAAAACATATTAAAAAACTAACCATATACCTGTTCTTCATCTGGAATATGTAATATAAAGAAACTTAAAATTCACAATTAGCAATGAACTTTTAATATTTGAAGCCTTTTTTTTTTTAATTCTATTATAATCCTAGCAAAACGGAAGGAGGTGAGTTCTCCTGTGCTGAGATAATAAACAGACAAATAGAAGCACAACTTGTATTTTTGTTTATATAGATAATGACAGATATACCTAACATTGCTTGTGGTTTAAAATGTGCAAATTCCTCTAATATTCTAAGGAAAATATTTCTTCCTTAGAATATTATAGGATTTCTTCCAATTCCTGTAAAGGAAAGAGGTGAGTTCTCCTCATTTTACAGGAATTCTCCCAATAATTGGGAATTTTCCTTTACAGGAATTCTCCCAATTCCTGTAAAGGAAAGATGCGAGTTCTTCTGTGCTGACATAATAAACAGATAGATAGAAGCACAACTTGCATTTTTATTTATATAGATTATGGCGAATATACCGAAAATTGCTTGTGATTTAAAACGTGCAAATTCCTGTAATATTCTAAGGGAAAGATTTCTTCCTTAGAATATTACAGAAATTCTTCCAATTCCTGTAAAGGAAGGAGGTGAGTTCTCACTTTATAGGAATTTTCCCAATAATTGGGAATTTTCCTATACAGGAATTGGGAAAATTCCTGTAAAGGAAAGAAGTGTCTCCTTTGCTGAGATAATAAACAGACAAATAGAAACATAACTTGCATTTTTATTTATATAGATAATGGCAGGTATGCCCAACATTGCTTGTGATTTAAAACGTGCAAATTCCTGTAATATTCTAAGTGACATTGTTATTCAAAACATTAAAATATTTAATTCTCTTAAAAAGAAGTATAATAATCTGTTCTTGTTACAAAATTATCTTCAAGCAGATCTGAAGAATAAAATTATCCTGGTTTCGTTTGTAAACAGATTTACAAAAAATATGAAATGTGATATTAAATATATGCCAAAATGAAAGTCCTAAAATGTAAGTCCTTTGTACACACTGATAACAATGTATAATATACAGGATGAGTCAGAACTCTTGGACCAAACTTTAAGGGGTTATAAATCACATATAAACAAGCAATTTTTGTCATACAAAGCAGGGTCGTAACGCAAGAGGTGAACCGCTAGTTGGTAGCTCATGAAATGAGGAAATGATGACTCTCTCGTGAAAAGAGGAAACACAAAAATGACAGAGTAGGCACGAAGTATGTTTTACTGACAGAAATTGCAGAATGCATGGACAACGTTACAGAAACTGCTCAAAAGTGCGACCACCAGCAGTAATGCAGGCTTCACACCTGCGACTTAGTGAGCTGCGCATGTTCGCAAAAACACCCGGCATATCTTGGACAACGTCTGCAGCAACAGCAATCCTAGCAACAAGATCGGAGTCGATGGGGCTATCGTAGATGAGACTTTTCATATGGCCCATAAAAAAAAGTCAAGACAGGAGAGATCAAGCGATCAGCTTAAACCCTGGCTAGTTCTGACGCAGTTGTCACTGCGTTCAATTTCAGCGACGTCTAACAGTTCACCTCTTGCGTTACGACCCTGCTTTGTATGACAAAAATTACTTGTTTAGATGTGATTTACCACCCCTTAAAGTTTGGCCTAAGAGTTCTGACTTACACTGTATATAGTGAAACCTAGTTAAGGAATTACCTTTGGAACTCTGAAAACTGGTCACTTTGGGATGAGCAGTTACTTTACCAGTTATATATATATATATATATATATATATATATATATATAAATATAAATATGAAATTGTAAATCCAATGGTAGAATGTAAGTAGTAACTCATAATACACTATCTTAAAATTTGCTTACAAATATATATATATATATATATATATATATATTATGCATATATTATTCTGTATATATTGATGTGATTTTATGCACTATCTTATTATGTTTTCATCTATTTCTAGGGACCTTGCTGCTCATAACTGCTTTATACATACTGATAACAATGTAAAAATTGGTGATTATGGTGTTTCTTTTGACCGGTGGAAGGTGGGTATTCATATATATATATATATATATATTACTAGCCATTTTACCCATGCTTTGTCTGTTCTCAATGACTAGTGGTCACCTACACACTTAATTAAAGTTCTAAAGATTGAAAAAAAATTTCAAATTTATGCATAAAAATGCAAACGTGTACATTTTTATAAAAAGTGGTTGTGTTATACCATAAGTTTAAAAAAAAAAATCCCTTTATACTGTTACTCCTAATTTGAATATTTGAAAGTTTCGACCTTTTTCATTGATCTGGAAGCTTAAATGAATTAAATGAAACCAAAATTGAATTTCTGGCTCGAGTGGAAGTGCTCGATCTTTTCAAAAAGTGGTCTTGAATTTGGCAACTACCTAACTAATTCAAACTAAACTTGGTTCAAATATAGAATGCTAGATGAATATTTAAAAAGTTTCACTACATTAAAAAAAGGACTGTGTTTTATAATATTTCCAATGCTATTCATCTGATTAAAACCAAATTTAGTACAAATATAGAATGCTACTTGAATGTCCAAATAGCATTATGGTTTTTGTAATCTTGTCTGTTATATGTGCGTTTTACAATATTCCAATTATCAAATTTACATCAAATTTAGTATGCAAAGATAATTTGATATAAGCACTTCAAAAATGAAATCAGATTTAGTATAATGTCATTGTGCATCATGTTCAACATGTTTATGCATGTTTTGAAAATTCCTAATTCTTATCTGATTTGAATAAAATTTTGTATAGTAAGTTTATTTATATTTAATATGAATTGGAAAAATAAAGGAAAGAGAAGTTAGATTTGCATGGCTATATTTTACAAAATATGCATGCTCAGTTGATAAAATTAAAATTTTTGTTAGATATAGGGCACAATTAGTATACTGCAGAAAAAAAATATTCAATGTAGTTGTCCAAATGTAAAGAAAGTCATGGTAACTACAATGTACTTTCAACCCTACTCACTTGTGTTTAACTATTCTGTTTTTTTTTTTAAACTGCAGGTAACTTTCATACATTGTTTTGTGTTACAATTGCACTTATCACACACACACACATATATATTAGAAAAATGTAATAATAAAAAAATCAAGTAATGTTAACATCACCATAGAAGCAAAACAATGGCCATAATGCCGATAACAGAAAAGAACAGCACCGGCCCAAATTCGATGATTAATCAGAATTAAATTCATCTTCAGGTCTGAGCATTTAATTCTAATTAACCCAAACAAATGCCTGTTTCAGATTGAGCAATAGTACATTACTATAAATGCTCAAACTCAGACTACAGGCATCAAAAGATGAAAAAATGAAGATAAGAAACATTAAGAAAATTTGTATTACCATGTGGCATGAACCCTTCTTCTTTCGCCACGTGTATATGCGAACAACCTCAACAATTTAAATTAACCAGAAGCACCAGAATGAACAAGTCAAAATACAACCAGGGAGTCAAGGCAGTAGGAACGTTCACAGCGACACTCCCAGACCCGTCCAGTGTGTCAGAGCAGGAGACAGGACTATTACACGTATAAGCAAAAAAGAATATGAACATGAAGCAAAGATCAAAATTCTTACTAAACAAGAGATTCATTGAAGAAATGGATAAACGAGGATGCCACTATAAGGGCTCTCAAATCATAGTTTCAAACTGGCTAAAGTTACAATTTTTTTAGCAAAAATAAAATTGAAAACATTAATATTAATGTATCTTATTTTCCAATTTTTATTTTATTTTTTTTATTTTTTTTATTCCCGTTAGCTGCCACTATAATTGGGATAGTTTTCTTGGATGTTATCGAGTGGAAGTTGATACATTGAGTTGATAATTTTAATAACGAATTTGGAAGGATATGCATTATTAGTCGCTGTACTCAATAATTCCATAAAATGTGCTAATTTATAATTTTCATCACAAATTTTATTGATTCTAAAAACCTGGTTTATTATAATATTTCTAAAAACAGATATATGCAAACAAAAGTCAAAATGTTGAATTTTTGATGTAATAAATTTAAAATCCTGTCTTTTATCATGCAAGTTTATAACCATATTACAATTTTGTGAATTTAAATTTAAATCTAAAAAGTTTGCAACATTAGAGTCATTATTACTTACATTTAATCGTAAATTATTAGGATAAAAGTTAAATACTATAGGGATATTATTAGGGGATACACATAATATGTCATCTAAATATCTAAACATGTGCATATTATGCAAGCTTAGATTAATGTTCTTTTCATAGAAGAATAAATACAGATTAGCTAACAATGATGAGGCATACCCCCCTTGTGGGATACCAAACTGTTGTTTCAAAAAAAGTACCACCATGTTGAATATAATTCTCATAAAGAGTGAAATTAAGTAATTTTTTTAAAAGAAAATTTGAATATTTTAGGTTAATATTATATTTTTCTAAAATTCCTAAAATAATTCTATACAGATCATCTATATCAATATTATTAAACAAATCTTTGAAATCATAAGTATAAATACTATGAATATTAGTAAGAGTTTTTAATTTCTTAACTAATTCAAAACTGTTTTTCACAATATGACAATTATTAAAGATCCCATCTGACAAGGATACTTCATGTAATATTTTTTAATAATAATTTATCAGCATTAGTAATGTAAGAATTATGTCCACTAGAAATAGTTCGAAAAGCAACAGGGGATTTATGAAAGTTGGGTACTAAAACACACACACACACACACACACACACACATATATATATATATATATATATATATATGTCAGAAATCATGTCAGTAGTGAAAGTCCTACTTAATCAGTTTTGCTTATTATAAGAAATTTTTTTATTTAATATTATGTTGGTTAAATATACTCCTGTTTGTAAAAGTTGCAGCACCATGAAGGAATCATCAGAATTGAGTGAAATTTAATCCATAAACGACCTGTATTGATACAAATAAACGATTAAATTTACAAATCAAAAAACAATATTACATGTCAAAAATCAGTATTAGGTGAAGCCACCACTCACTGCAATAAATGCTTCTGTACAACGTGGCATCGAATCCAACAGATTTTGAAATTGTACCTGATGAAGAGCATTCCAGATTGCTTCTATCCGAACTCAAAATTCAGCTATATTAGCTATAGGATGAGCGAAACGCCGACTGATGAAATCCCAGACATGTTCAATAGGCGACATATCCGGTGAATAAGCAGACCAAGAAAGAAGCTGTATCTGTATTCCTAGCAACATGTGGTCAGGCGTTGTTCTGTTGAAATACAGCTCCAGGAATGCGTTGAAGGAATGATAAGACTTTGGGCTCCAGAACTTCTCTGATGTACCGGTTGCTGTTGAGATTACTCACAATTCTTAGCAGCTGAGATCGTCCAAGATATCCAATGGCACCCTCGACCATCACGTTTGGCATTTGTCCAGCATGACATTGGAAAACGCACTCCGGAAGGTGATGTTCACTGCTACAACATCTAATGTGGAATGCGGCCATCGCTGTACTCCAAATTAAAGCAGGATTCATCGGAAAAGATGATTTGTTACCAATCGGCACACCAGTGTCTATGTTGATGAACCCATTGTATCCTCAGGCGTCGATGGTTTTGCATCAGAGGTATCCTGTACAAAGGAAATCTTACACGCAGTCCATGGTGCAGCAGATGCCAACGAATTGTTGGAGCAGACAATGACATACCTGTAGCAGTGCTCCAATGTTCTTCTAACTGTCGAGACGAAGATGTATGGTCCATCACTGCCATACACATGAGGTGTCTATCATCCTGTGCTGGCGTAACATTTTGTCATCCATTGCCGGTTTGCGACTCGTCCGGTTCTCTTCAGTCCACTGCTTCCACACTCACATTACTGTCATGGCATTGCACTCCATACGAACTGCTATTGCACGATAAGAAAAATCCTCCTTCATGAAGGCCGATCATTCGTCCCTGTTCAAACTCCATAATTTGCTTTTATGGTGCCTTCTGTCATCGTAGAGGCACAGTGACTTCTCATGAAATGTTTACCACTGGCAGACAACCATAGACTATTTTCAACGTCCCACTACAGCTCTCTATTTATATGCCTAAAACAGCAGGTTCAAAGGGCATTCACACATGAACAGTGACTCTGAAATCCTAATCATTTGCATAGTACAAGCCTACTTTGTATTTGCTGTAAGTTTCAGCTTAATCGCCTGGTTCCTTCATGGTGTTGCAATTTTTACAAACATGAGTTTACATAGTGCAATGTTCTGCTAACTGTCGAGATGAAGCTGTATGGTCCATTACTGCCATACAGATGAGGTGTCTATCATCCTGTGCTGGCGTAACATTTTGTCATCCATTGCCCTATTTGCAACTTAACCGGTAGATAGATATTTATAATATCTTATTCTGTTTCACCTAGTGATATTTAGTTATATTCTTAAAAGATTTTTATTTTATTAAAAGTCAGTAATTTATTTTTCTAATCTTTACAGGGTGATTATTATTGCTTAGGTGATATTGCTTTGCCTATACGATGGTATTCTCCTGAAATATTGAAATGTTCAGAAACAACAATTGAAACAAAAGATATTACCAAAGAGGCCAATGTTTGGTAAGGCATCAGCTGTATATTGTGAATTACACTGTTATGTTGCATTTTGTTAAAAATATGCAAAAAGATTGATTAAATATATTTTTGTTTTATATATGGCTGTGTTCCAAGTGAAATCCATGTATTGGTGATTGCATACATTGCAATATTCAAGAGAAATTGCCATTTAAGCATTAAGACAGGAGTGCCATTGTTTCACAAATTGTGGAATATCTCCTGATTGAAATTCCTTTTGCTGTTCCTTAATCCATTCATGACGAGTGAGTAGAGGAAGCAGCTTTTCTGCATATTAGTGTGGTGTGTAGCTGTTCCTTAACCTATTCATTCCCAGCAAGTGAAGAAAGCAGCTTTTTCATAGACCTGCGTGTAGATGTTTTAATCCATTCATTACCAGTAAGTAAAGGAAGCAGCTTCTCCGTACGCCTGCATGCAGCTGTTCCTTAACCCATTTATTATCAGCGAGTGAAGGAAGCAGCTTTATATATATGTGAGCCCGTGCGTAGCATGAATCGTCTGCTAGTCCAGGCTCAGGCACTTTTTACAGTTAAGCATAATACAGCAAAAATATCATATTAAATCAACTTTGCTTTAAAATACATGTACAATTGGATAGATAACACCAGCTTGCTGATCTTATGATTAATTTAATAAGTCATATATAATTTAAATATATATAATATATTTGAATTACACAACTGTAAAACACGATTTATGACCTTCTGATTGACCTCTTCAAATATTTAACCTCCCTAGCCAACTCTAAATTTTCTCAGAAAAAATCAGATTTTTTATCCCTAGAAAAATACGCAAATCTTCAGTTTTTTTTTTAAAGATTTTCAATATGAAATCTTGCATTTGAATGAAAATGGCTATTTTTGGCCAAAATTCGTATTATTCAGAAAAAATGCCTTTTTAGTATATTTATGGGGTTTTAATCCATTTCATTTATTAGTTAGTAATTTGTTAAAGATCGTTTAGTTAGACACAATCGTCAGTACATTTCACTTTATTTTTAAATATTTTCCATTTTGGCAATACGTTTGTATCCACTAATATTTATATATTTATTTTGCTTTTTATACAGGATGTTATCTTTCAAACGTATTATTAATGAAATAGAGGTACATTTTCAGAATAATGTTTTTAAAATATTATTATATATTTAGGCACTTAGAATGATTTAGGCTTGTTAGAAACACATTTGTTGAGGTCTCTTAAACCCTTTTTATGGAATTTTTATGTTTACATACTTCTTGCAAAAATTAAATGCCATTTTCAATTGCTAATCAAAAACATTGAACTGCTGCACAAGTTAGATTTTGTTGTTGTTGAGGCCTAGACCATCCGACCTACCAGAAAGGTGTAAGGTAACTGGTTGGACGGCCAGGAAGTGCCACCCAATTTAGACTGGAACCCAGTGGGGGAGGCATCCACAGGGACCGTATCCTCCTTCCCCTACCACCAACCTCTCGGAAGAACTTACAGACCCACATGTTTAACGTGATCGTACTCCACATGAACACGTGGCAGTTTTGGCAGTGGCAGGAATCGAACCCGGGCCAACCGAGTGCAATTCCCGCATGCTATCCACTGGGCTTCTGGGCTCTAAAGATAGATTTTGCGTAGCAGCTGTTGCTACACAATTTTTTTCTTTCTAAATTGAATTCTGATTAGTTTTATGAATGTTACGTCATATTCAGTGGTATAAGCAAAGTGAAAACAAAGAAGAGGGAACTAATGGGTAAAAAAGTGAGAAAATTAAATTTTTGTTCAACTGAAAAAAAATACAGAATTTTTTTTAGCAGAAATTTTTTTTTATAATAGTTTTATGATACTGTAAACAAATGTTGGATTTAAAAATATTTTTAACAATATGTTGACTTTTAGATTAATTCTTTGGGTTGTCAAAATGAATGAACTGTCATTTATTAGGATTTCTAAAGTGTTTTTTAGCAATTCAAACCTGTTTTTCTTTAATTATTCATTGTAAAAGTTTTTCTCCCATAGAAATTCTAAATTAATCACTTCAAATAGTTTCATTTAGTTGGTTTATTAAAATATTGTAAAATTCCAAGCATAATCTTTTATTAAATTAAATAAATATATATTCCTTACAGGGCATTTGGAGTTGTTATCTGGGAGATAATGGAATTTGGGAAATTGCCTTATGAAGAACTAAGTGATGAAGAAGTATTACAAAGAGTGCTCATTGAAAAGAGTGTTCAACTTTCACTTCCTAATTTAGAAATACCTTATAAGGATGAAATGTATGTATTATTATAAAGTACAGTAAAATCTTTTAAATTTGGCATTCAAAAATCATGCTTAATTTTCTTTCTCAACTTGAATTTTTAATGTGTACAGACTTAAAATTATAAAAGTGAAAAGATGAACGTTTTATTAGATTAATTAGGCAGTTGGATAATCTGTGTAATATTAAATAGGTGCAGAAGGTTTTGATTAAAAAATAAGTATGATGATCACGAAGCCTATCTTTTGGTATCACTTTCTTTAATTATGCATTATTGTAATAAGTCCCTTCCTCTATTTATGCATTTATTGAACTAGTATTATTTGTATATATTACTTATCCAGAGTTACTACTAATCCAGAATTTTCATTGAAAAGACTTTATCATGAAACTTTTATATTTTTTTCCATATTTTTAATGGTGTTAAACATGAAGTTTTATTCATGATCTCTGCCACGGGGGTAAAGGGAAGGAGTTAAAACTTTATGTTGGGAAAATGGCAAAATCGTTTGAGACAATCATTCAAGTGGCACTGGGGTAAGATAAGTCCCACTGCGTTGTATGTATTTCTATGACGAAAGGCTCATATTGAATAAATATTTATTTAAAACATTAATTTTACAGAAAAGTAAATTAGTACAATGCAAATTATAACTCAAACAATAAAGAATATTCCTACATATTCAAATTTATTTTTATTTCTATATATTCTGTATTCTGTTCTACGACTGGGAAAAATATTTATTATTTTTACTTATAATTAAGGAACTTTTATTTAAAAATAATAAAAAAATATGTATACTAAACACACCTTTGTGTTATGTCGAATAAGAATATATTTAAGTGAATAATATATTCATTGAATAATATATTTAAGTGAGACTTCCAAAACCAGAGTAAGAATTCAAAAATTTTTGCTTCATTAAAACAATTTTAATTTATGAACATTGGCATAATGTTACAATCAGCAGAATAATGAAATTATCTGTACAACATTAAAAAAAATGTGACAAATATATTTCATACAGCTTCAAGCTGCTGTTTATATTAAATGCTGAAAATAAAAAATAATCTCAAAATAAAAATATGTGTGCTGAGAGGTGAAACTTAAAGAGAATAGTTACTACTGTGGATCATCTTTGAGGTTTAGAGGTTCTAAACGTAAAAGAGGAACTAAGTTCTAAATTTGAATGATAAAGTTAGAAGCTTAATATATGGCATGTTGAGTATTCTACTGCTACTCTTAGGGAAAATCACAAATATTCTCAATTATTAAGTTTTAAATAACTGTAATGACTAGGAAGTGGATTTTTAGGTTTTTGAATATTTTTTTTCTGAGGTAAGAACATGTTAATTTCAACAAATCCTGACATTTAAAAGTAATCTGATAAGTTTAGCACTATTTTTATATAACATATTTTTTACCAGAAATGTTTTATAATACAGTTTAAAGTGTGTATGAAATCAGAAGATGCAAATACATATTGGATTCTGTACGGAGATCAGCAGATATGTCAAATTGCAACACTCGTTTCCTGTTATGCATTCATAACAGTATGATGTCACTTCTTTTTCATGCTTCTACTTTCATGACTGGTTGATCTTACGGACTTCCATAACAATCCTGAATTGTTTCCTGCCCATAAAAGTTTCACTTCAAATATCATATAAAAGTTAATTTTCTGTTATATACTACTTTATACTTTCATAACAAATGTAAGTTTTTTTACTTTCATAACAAATGAAAAGCAAGTATTTTTGTAGTATATTACAGGCACGTTTTTTTCTTTTCAATTTGTTAAATATGCTAGCTTTACTATAGTCAAATGTTTCAATATTAACATCCTATTTCATCAGATCGCTTTTGATTTATTATACACATTATTTTCGACATTCAATAACAAAACATTAGCAAAATTAATTTGCATCTTACTGATGTGGGAAGTCTATATATCAGTAGGATGCAAATATAAGTTAGGCTTTAGTATAAGTAGAAGTGAGTTTTAAATCTAGGTCCTGGTTACTATTTTAACTATTAGTTACTTTTTTGTCTCTATTTTTTCAAGGTAGTCACTATTTTAGCTTTTTTCAGCGTATCCAGAAATTCTGATATTCTCTTATTATATTCAAGTCTTTTTAATGTGTATCATACATATTTTTCTTTACTATTTACTTAACCCTTTCGGGACGGCGGCATTCCAGAGCTGTCGCGGCCCAAAGGACGACGCGCTTCGCTTCCGAACTGGTCGAAAAGGACGGAGCATTTTTTGCGCTAAGCCTAACTCTCGAAAAAAATTCACTGAAAATCATGTATTCAACACAGAAATCTACTTTTCACAGGAATAAAAGAAATATTTATGTTCTATTTGATGTATAATTTTCATACAAATCTGAATACAAAATACTCGTTAGTTGCTCCCATTCTTTTATCCGAAATAAACGAATAATTTCACTGCCTCTAAAACCCAAACAAAAAAAATACTCTCTTATATTCCTATGATTCACCAACGAAATCATAACGCTGAAATAAAAATAAAAACCGAAACTCAATTATAAAATTGTTGATGCTACGAGAATTGCTCTGTTTGTTTATGTTACAAAATGATTTTCACCGCTCCAAATGGAGAAATAATTCATTCGATCCTCTTCTGCCAAGGTCATGCCTCTGCAAAATGCATTGAAATTAGTTCCATGGACAAGTAACGCCATCTAGTTCACAAATTAAAACGTTCTGCGTACTGGCACTTATGCATGCCACTATCCGCTTGCGGTAAAATTTCCTCTGGCCCGAATGAGTGCCGTTCGTCCTTGAATGCATGTTCGCATCTGGCACCTGGGCGTGCCATTCATCGCAAAAGGGTTAACTTTCCGTTGCCTAATTTTATTGTATGCAGTAAAATAATTTATTAGACTTATTAACAAGGCCAGTTTCATCTTTCTGGTAATGATTTTTTTAATTTTGAATAATTGACTTATAAAAATTAGTGTTATTATTCATGTAAGCCTGGATTAAAGGGTGTCCCCGAGTATCCCTCTGTCTCATCAACTAAAGTTTTATTTTATTAGATTACTTTGCAATTGAGTGAGTCAATCCCTTCTTATCCTTGTAGATCTTCTTCATAATATTCATTTCATTTATTTATAGTTATGATTAAGATAAAGGCAGACCTTTTGAGTCTAGTCTTTTTTTTTTGTTTCAATGAAGATCCTTCCAAATTTCGCTATATTCCTTTATTTTACTTTCCCTGCAATACATAGTATATGTACGGGGAAAGTATTGGGATGGAGTCAAAAATCAGACTCGGACCTTGATGTATTTAGAGCATCCCTGAATACGAATCCATCAGATTTTCAGTAATGTCTGTTGCTTTCTTGCCACGATATCTCTCAAAGAGTTGAGTAAATCAAATGAAATTTTGTATGATTATTTTATTCAATGAATATCACAAGTCTATTGGTGATTTTGGGAGTCAACAGAACACAGTAAGGTCCTGAATTTCTCAAACATTTTTTTTTCTCAAAAATTGGTAAAAACATAAAAGCATAATGATGTATAAAAGTGTTACAAAAATAGGTTTTTTTAATGATAATTTTCATTTAAAAGTGAATGCCATCAATTATAGGATGCTTACATGTACTACCGCTCTCGAGACATTTTACATTTTTGATCTAAAATGGAAAAATGAAATGCAAAAAAATTAAATATACTCTGTATTACCAAAAGACTGCATGTTTAGAAGTGCTTTTAAACAGAAAGAGATGCCATTGCTTAAAAGCTATCATGAGCTCTTTCTTATTGAAGATATTGAAAATTTTACTTTTTTCACATGCAGTGCTACCTGGCTTTATCAACTTTTACAAATCAGATGACATTTGGTGTAATTATTACAATCAATAAGTATCAGATACCTATTAATTTTCAAGAGGCTGAACCCAGGGAAAGACCTTCAATTTTTGAACTTTTTTTTAAAATCAAAAGTAATAATAATAGATTATGCAAAAGTTCATTGCAAAAGTAGTCATTTCATGTGTAATGTTTTATTTGGAAGCAAATGATGCCATTTACAAGACAATAAAATATACCATTTTCGAGATATTGAACATTTTTTTATGTATAGTGGTAAGAGATTTTAAAATTATATATACTCGCTATTATTGAATCAGTAAATGATTTTGCAGAAATTGTGATCTATTTTGTATCTTCTGGCAAAAATGTGTGTGATTTATATACTAAAGGATTTTTAATTAAATTGCTGGGATGTCTTTCTAAAATTCCATAAATCAAAGAATTTTGTGTAAAACTTTGAAATATCAGAATATTTGCATATTTTTGCTCTGAACTGAGGAAAAATAGTGATCTCCTATAAAAATAAGAAGACTTCAAAGCCATGCAATTGTCCTAAATTGCTAATGAGATAATAGGTTAAAATGATAGAATGTTGCTAAAATAGCAGAAAGACATGGAGTAAAAAGCATTCCTTTAGTTCCGGTCGCTAATAATAAAATTTAGGGCTTCAATCCAACCTTCGTTAGAGAAATTGGAAATTGAGATGGGATTGCTGTTGACAGTCTTAACTTCAGTGTAATTCAATTTTATTTTATGATGCAGTAAAGACACTCATGCTTATACAACTGAGTTACTCTTATTCTGCATTAATCCTTTTGTCACATGAGCTACTAAACAGTTAATACATTCACTCAAAGATGAATGGAAACAAGATCATGGTCAGTTCCCTAAAAATATACCCCCATTTAAGCAAAATACAATTATATCTCAATAGAAAGTGAATCCTGAAAGAGAATAAAAATAAAAGGATTTTAACAGGACCAATGTACACAAAATCCCACACAGAAAGCAGGAAAAATCAAAGGTGGATTGTAAATTTATGCTGTTAAAGTTTATGCATGATCATTTGACTCAAAGGGAAAGTCCCCTTTCTAAAAGAGGGAAGTATCTTGCTTCATACGAGAGACCTGCATGGGTCATGTTTGATCTCCATCTGCAACAAAGAAAATTGTTAACCCACAACCTGATCTGAACCCATAGTATATGACCTGATCCGCGACCCTCAGTGGAATTTTATTTCAACATTCTATTTAGAAGATTTGAAATCTCTAATGCACATGCACAATTTTCTGTTGTTTACAATTTGTAACCTCCTTTTATACATTTATCTAGTTACTCTCATAAAAAGAAATGTGATAAAGTATAGCCTTTAAAAATAATTTTTGTGAGTAGACCTGTAACCTGATCCTTAGCTTGAAAGGAAACCTGACCTGTAACTTGAAAAATAAAGAAAACCTGACCCACAAAATAAGTTACAGTGGGTACCCAACCCAATACTGACTTATATGAACTGTTCACATAAGGCACTGTTCAATTCTTTAGTTCAATCCTGAAGTATTTGTTTTATTCTCAATAATTAGTTTTTGAATGGATATAGTGTTTTTCTTCTCATAATTCTTTAATATGTGTTTGGTATAGTAAAAAAAAAATTTTTTTTTCTATTGAATTTTAAAAGCAATATCTTATATGTTAATTTTCTTTTTTATGCAGTTCTCTAGTTATGAGTGAGTGTTGGAAACCAAGAAAGCATCGTCCACAGATGGAAAAAATTAACAGCTTCATTACACAGTTTTGTACCGACAAACTAAGTATTAAAAATAAAGAACTAACATTTGAAGAACGCTGGAATTCAATACATCCAAAAATTACTGAGATCAGCTCTTATACTGGAACTGAATCCTCATCCTTAAAATTTGAAAATGACTTTTCTACCAGATCCGATTTACAAAACATTTCTGATAATGAAATATTGTCATCCTTTGAAATGTCATTCGATATGCTACCTAAAACTGGGTTTAGTGCCCAGCTGTCTCCTAGTCTGAATGTTTTGAATGGAAGTATTGATGAATTGACAGAAAATGATGCATACCTGAACAGCATTTCTCTCAGCTGTGGCAAATATGATGCAGACACATTATCTAATATATCTGATAGGGAAAATTTTCAATTGGAGGATGACAAAGACAGCTTTCACCCAAATAATGTTATATCAGATCAGATATCGGCTGCTATTAGAGATTTAGATCTAGTCCTGGCCAACCAACCTGATTCTTCAAGAAATTCAACTCTACGAAAGCCTGCCAAACCTGCATTGGGTGAGGTGGAAATGGCAGACAATGAGGTGTATTTAAATGGTATATCAGCTGAATTAAGTAAATCATCTGACTTATCTAATATTTCTGAAAAATCCTTTTCTAAATATTCAAATCCAACTGAACACACTGACCCAGCAGTGAACGAGAGGTATGAGGATTTAAGTGCAAACTCCGATCTGAATGGTAACTGTAATTTTTATAATTCAAATGTTGAGAAAATGATTAGTGTACAAATTGAATGTAAAGCTGTTGAATCTGATTCTTTATGTAAATTTGAGCAAACTCATAATGTTGCTAGGGGTGACTATATAGATATTGATAGTTCAGACAAAATTACAAATAATGTGTTAGATATTAAAAAGAACAATGACTGTGTAGTTATTGAAAATACCCTCACTTGTAGTAATGATAAAAGCAAACTGTCCTCAGTGCCTGATATTGTAATTCATGAATCCCCTTCTATTAATGTTTCTGAAATCTTAGATGAATATTGCGAGTCTGGAAATAATCAAAATGTTTCCCAAAATGATAATTCTCAGAAGATATTTCGCTTTGTTTTCAAGGAAGCATCAGATCAAGATTCAGAAAGTAAGCATCAAGATCTTAATAAAGAATTAGTACATGATCTTACAGAATCCTTGAAAAAGAGTGATAGATCCAAACCCTTAACAAGTACTCCTGTAAAAAGTAATTCAGATTCCTTTTCACCTTGCCTACACTTTGATAATTCGGGGGATGTCAATAAAAATAATTTATCAAATGATGTTTTCTATGAAACTACAGGTATTACCACAGAAGAATTGAACAGTAATAAGAAAATACTAGATCGTAGTTCACAATCAGATCTTCAGACTAGCAGTCCAGAAGAAGCCTTATTCTATGAAAAAGATCCTAACCATGAAACAAATTTATATTTTAATAGTCAAAGTTATGTACAAAATTCAGACTTAAATCATGTAACTATCAATTCAACTGGCCTCGATCATTTTACTACAGCACAATCATCTCTAGATATGTCAAAAACTAAAAGCTTTGATGCAAAAGTCTCGGAGAACAACAGCTTGAATGAAAAGACTTATATGTCCCAAATTGAAACTGATATTACTGTAAATTTCAATGGTGAGATACCTGAGAAAAGTAATAAAATATCAGCTAATACTCTTGAAACAAAAAATAGCAATAATTCAAGTACTATGTATATTTCTGCAGAAAATGATGTATTGGCAAAAGAAGATTATTCAAAAAGTTTTCCAGATGTAATTTCCCCTCCTAATGGATATGTTTCTTCAAGTAAACCAGAAGTTGTCATCAATTTTTCTGATGCAGACAATGACATCGAAAATGGATATCTTGAAGACAGTAAAGCTTCTGAAACTGTATCTCCTCCTCAAGCCTTTCAAGATGATGGTTTAGCAGTTTTCAATGATTCTTACTCTGAGAGTCAAACATCATTTGATCAAGAATTTAGCACATCAGCTGAATGTGGAAGCAGTGAAAATCTCGAACAATACCTTGAAGATGACCACCTTTCCCAAGCTAACATTTCATCAGCGAAATTGTTAGAAACAAGTTTTCCTGAAGTTGAATCAAAGTCATTTACTTACGAAACACGTGCAGAGTTTTCAGGGAATATGAGACCAAGGAAAAATGGCTCATCTTTAAGTTTTGACTCTAGTAAGAATGACTCCAAATTGTACCACTCTGGGTTTGCATCCAATGACTATCAAACTTATAATCTTTATGAAAATGTCAAACCTTCTATCCAAACTTATGACCAAATGATTGTTGAAGACTTAGACACTGGAGAACAAACTGTCATTAATGAAAGTTATTCTGTGTGTGATGACTATGAGAATTCTGGGGAAAGTGATGAAATTTTGAAAATTAACACAGAAACTGATGAAGCAATAATTGTTGATTCTTCAGAAGCTCTTATAGGGTTTGTACCTAGTCGATCAATTGAATTGTTGCAAGAATTTGAAGTAATGAATCCAATGAATTCTTCATATGCTATAGAGGAAGAAAAAGAATCATCAGATTCGATGAATATAGATGCGTGTAATTCTGCATCACCATCACCAGGTAATAATTATTTTGTTTAGTAATTATGTATTATGCTGACCTCTACAATGCTTAATGTCAAAATGGATGCTTACTTCCAATTCTGTTGCTTTCTTTTGTAATATGTCTTCCTTCTCTGCTTATATATAATTCTAAGATACAGAACCTGTCAACCATTTTGAAATTAAATGAAACATGTAAAATTTTAAACATTTTATAAAAGCAAAAAATAAATTAAAAGTAGATAAGCTTATTTTGAATTACTCACACCACAGTAAATTTAAGATTTAAATTATAGTGAAATCTTTTAATGACCATTTTTTATGAAACAGATTTCAAATCCCATAGACAAGTCTTTCTCAGCCTTTTTATTAATTAACCTCACATGCCTTCCAGGGTGACCAAAAAATTGTTTGAATCCTAAGAAATGTTACATTTATTTTGCTTTATATTTGACATTTGAAATTCTATTAAAAGTTCTATAGATAAGAAATTTTACTTCCATCTCATCTGTAATGTTAAAAACTGCTCTTAAATCAATTTAAAATGATTCTGTAATTTGTTAGTACAGTACAACCTCGAAAATCCGGACTCGTCCGGACTTTGCCGATTCCGGATTTTCGATTTTTCCGGATTATAGAATTTGAATAAAATTCAGATTTGATATTAACTAAATACACTATAAAGCACTATTTTTAGTAAAATTAATGGCAAAAGTTAAGTTAATCAATTAAAACATATTATTTAATCTAAAAAATATGGCAAAAGAAATTTCTAAGAAAAAATATACACATTAATTATTTAGAATGTGTGAATGAAACGAAATGATAAAATTCCATTTTATCATTTCATTTAAATATTTGAATTAACATTTGTTATTTCATTAATTTTGGTTTATGGAAAAGCAGTTTTCTTTATTCTGTAGATAGACATTACTTCTGCTCGGTTATAATGCTTCTTTGTTCAAGACCTTTAATTGCATAAGATTATCAATGGGTATTTTTTCTTCTCCACATTTATCGTCACTACTTCGATCTTTTTTATTTAATATCATATCGCGAATTTCGCCATCATTCAATTTATTTACGATTGGCGCATCATCACCAAAGTGCAGAATTTCCGTTATATCGGCTTTGTCGAGATTTAATGAAGCGCCAGAAGATTTAATGCAGTGCTGAGATTTAATAAAGATCGAGGATTAGCACTTTTAACGATATATTTAAAGGTGTAAATGTGTTTAAACCGTTTTCGCTATTAATGAACGAAAAACAAAAAATAATAACTTTAAAGTTTTATTTATTATCTAGCATCTATGTAATGTTATGTTTAAAAAGACTGATGACTCTGAAAAAGTAAAAACTTTATTAGTAATAGTCAAATGTGTAAAAAATATCGCAGTAGATAAAATAAATATCTTTTCCAAAAAAGAAAAATATCTCTCCTCTCAATGATTATTCTAAATTACGATGAGTCATTACTAGGTTACAGCAGCACCCGGACGTGGTGGGGCAGGGAAAGCGAAGAAAGGAATTTGCTTAGTTCCTAATCGTAAACACAGCCGACTGTCACCGGTGGCAAGCCGACCCCTTTGAGAGGGTCTGTGTGTTAATGACCTTGTTGCTCGGTTCTGTGCGATACGATATTATTTAGTTATTTATTTGCTATTTATAGTATGTAAATATGGCTTTCTAAACAAAAAAGGCAAAATATACAGTCTATTTCAAGCTGACACATTCGACGAGAACGAAAAAATCGTCAGATATCGGGAGGGGGAGGAGATTCTAAAGACAAAACAGAATACATTGAAGAATGGAAATCGTACTACGAAGTGAATAAAATAAATTTCCGTGAGCGTTAATATGAATTCTCAGGATTTTTAGATTTAATTGAACATCTGTGATAAAATGTTACGATAACGTTTTAAAGTGTTTAATATTAAAAATTACATTGTTTCAGAAAAATGTCTTTTTCAATAATGAGAAAAGGAAATTTTGATAATAAAAATTCCGTATTTAAATAACGATGTATATTTTACGCGAAATAATTCATCAGGAGTTGTGACTTGAATAAGGGGGAGGAGGGATTAACGCTAACAACTCAATTCACGCTCCAACCACGAGCCTATCTATCTACTGCCGTCCATCTAAACTTTCGTTTCATTTCCGGGTTCAGAAAGTCGACCGGAAAATACGGTAAAATAAATAATCTTACCTTATTATATCTTTTTTAAATCCGCGACTTCGTCAGTCCGGGGGAAAAAAAAAAACACGAAAATTTGGAAAACATCCGGATTTTGGAGGTTTCCGGATTTTGGATGTCCGGATTTTCGAGGTTGTACTGTATTTAATTCTTTCAGCTATTTCATCTGATAATGATATAAGTGTATCTGATAATTAAAGTGATGGCTTTTTAAAATTAACGCAAAGTATTCTTGGATGGATTTAGAATTTAATAAAATTTCACTGTTGTAAAAAGTATGATAATTATTAAAATGTTCATTTCTGTAATGCATGAAATTAAGAGAAAAATGTTTTGATATAGAAACTGCATTAAATTGCATTAAATGACATTTATCATGTTTCTTTAGAAAAGGCAAACTGACCAATGAAGAATAAATTATGTAAAATTATTTTTTCAATAAAATGTTTAGATTTTATGCTGTCTTTATCTGTAACTCATGTGAAACTTTAACACAATTTTTATTATTAGTTCTTCAGATCCCTTATTAATGAGCATTTTTTGTTGGAATGCAGGGCTTACATTAGATAGCTTTATGTAATTCAAAGTAGCTATAACATTGAATATACATTATTTAGTAACTAATATTTAACAAATAAGCATGCTGAGGTTAAAACAACTGTTTAAAAACATATAAGATTTAAAAAATAAGATTTTTAATGTATCAATTGCTCATTTTATTGTAGCAAATCCTTAATAACAAAATAGCATATGGTAGAGTAAATATGAAAAATCACATATAAGAAACATATGAAAGGGGGAACATTGAAAAATAAAATTATATTTTAGTACTAAAAACCCTAATGCATATTTTTATGCATTAATCATATTTTGAGAAGTAAACATTTAAATTTTAATGCGTACCAGATGCATAATTAAGCATTTTAGCGAACCATGATCGAATGAGGCTTCTTATGCTAGATATTTTTACTACAGATGTCATATTAAGCTAGAACTTCTAAAAATCAGCTCAAGCTTAGCTCTAGTGCTTTACATCTTCTCATTGTAATTCTCTAAATGCTTCCTTTCAAGGTATGGCATAATATATTGATAAATATCAGCCAAGTGAAGGAAAAATTATCTTTTCTATATTAGATTTTCTAAGTATTTATGGAAGAAATAATTTAAAAAATTTTATAAAATATATTTTATCAAAAGTGAACATGTGAACATTCTTCTTTAAAATTTTAAAACTAAATTATGTATTTTTTAGCTGCCATGAAGCATACCTCTAGTCCTTATGAGTCACCTGAATCCACATATCCCCAACCTTATCGAAATTTCTGCCTTCAAAACCAAGTCATTGAAGAAGAAATCACTGATGAAATTGTTAGTCCTTCTTCTTTTCACTCAAGTTCATCTTACTGCAGCAATGAAATTTTCATGGATGAGGAAAAAATGTCCCAAAGTTCCGAATCTCCACAGCGTGGGGAGATGTATGAAACATCTATAATGCCTTCAGTTGATCATTTATATATAAGTGATGATGGCTCGAAGAGTGATATAAGCAGTGCTGGCTGTTCTCCTGAGAAAGAAAATGTGATAGTGAACTCTAAGTACAGAAGAGATGAAGAGAATAATCATATATCAGTTGATCAAGATGATGTGATGCATTCGTATCAACCTACACAATCTGTCAGGTGGCTGTCAGATGAAACTTTAGATGTGGATGGTGATGACCACAGTCCAATTATAATTGAAGGACGAGAAATTCTGGCTGGAGATATAATGCAAACATGCGAACTAACAGCAGAAGGTAAATGTTTATTTTCAGTGGTGTGTACTTAAAATGGTAATGGATAAACTGTAGGCTTGCATCATTCTGTTTCCTGTATATTCCCTATTTTTTAAAATACCACTCTTATTTTTCTGTTTTTCCTTATTGCTGTTTTTTGATATTAATATTTTTGGCAAATCCTCATACTGATTGTCCCTTTAAGTGTCTAAGGTCGTTGGGTCCAGAGTAGAATTCTAAGTATAATAAATTTTTCAAGATAAATAAAGAAGGGTATTTTTTACATCAGAATCAAACCTTTTAATTAAGCTCTATAGCACAAAAAGAAAATTAAAAAAAAAAAAAAAAAAAATGCTATCAATGTTAGTATTGCAAGTTCTGAGCGAGGGATTGGTCTTACTTGTGTTGTACACTCTTTTACCAACCCTTATTAAACTTGTTTAATAAGGGTCCTATTCACATAAACACAGATAACTTACAGCTTCATAAAATCTGATGAGCGTTTGCTTTAAACCCATATTTCACAAGCTTGAAAAATATGATTTGCCTCTATAGGACATTCTAGACTATCTAGATGATTTATGTCATTCTAATTTTGCCACACAGTTTCAACATTGTTAAAAGCCTTTGAGATATCCAAAAATATAGCAACAGTTTTTTTTATCAATGCTATGCACAATAAAGTTATTAAAGTTGAGTAACCTTGGATTCAGTAGTAAGTTCCTTTCTAAAGCCATATTGGTTAGAAGAAAAAGTATTTTTTGCTCAATATATTTTTGAATTCTAACATTCACTAATTATTCCAGAATTTTAGAAAAAATTGGAAGAATAGAAATTGGTCTATAAATATTAAGATCATTAATATCCTCTTTTTTATAAAGCAGAATCACATTTGCAAACTTCATATTTTCTGGAAAACTACCCAAAGTTAGAGATTTATTGAAAATAGAAGTAAAAAAGAATAAGAGTGACAACACATAACATACTTCATCATTTTAACAATAATATAATACCATCAATGTACTATCTTTGACAGTATTGACATGTACGAGCAACTAAAAAAATAAAATTTTGTTGGGTAACCCCTTGGAGTGCCAAACGAAATTGGACACTTGAAAACTCTTAAAGCGTAAGACATTTATTTAATTAATTATTTTATATACATCAATAAATATTAATTAAAAAATTCCAAAATTAAACATATGCAATATCAGAACCAATTTTTCTGGCTGATGTAAACTATAATCTTGTTTCTATTATTCTAGAAACTAATGCTATTCTTTAAGTTAAAAGAACTTCTATTAGTATGTCTTAATTACCGCTACTACAAACATTGAATTTTGTTCAAATTCTGAATTGCTACTGTTAGTGTAATAAGTAAAGGTAATAAAATAATAAATGTTTTATTTATATAATTTTAATATATTTATCTTAATTATTTAAAAAATAATTAAGATAAATAAATTTTTAAATAAATAAATAAAAAAATTCTAATCATTGTGTTAATCATTTTTACACAATTTTTTATTTTCTGGTAAGTGCATAAATGGCTGAAACATATATTGCCGGCAATAATAATAAAATTTCAGCTCTGTTTCTGTATTATATTTCCCCTAAATTGATTCTTAGTAATATTATATCTTATAACATGTAACTCAAAAATTTTTATGCTATTTTAGATATTGCTAGTGCTCTTAGTCAACTGGAAGCCAAAGGACATCTTAGTGGCTTAACTCCAAACCACCTAAGTGTGTCTCAATCACCATCACCATTCAGCAGTGTTGAGTCATCACCATGCCGAGACACAGTGTACACGCCTGACTTTGAGAGTGAGAGTGATGATGGTAGTGGCACATCATGCAGCTCTACCTCAGGATCATTTGAGTGTATTCATAATAAGTTTAAAAATACAGTTGATATTTCTAAAGTGATCGATGAAAGTGATAAATCTGCTAGTAGTCGGGAGCACAGCCCTCTGAAAGTTTTCTCAAAGACTTGGGACTGTCATGCTACTCCAACCAGAGGTGTTTTAGTGACTCCTGAGAAAAAGGTTAGTATTTTTGGCAAAATGTTATATGAAAATCATATTTTACATTATTTTTTTTTCTTTACTTTTTATCAAAATGTAGTGTTTAAAACTATGCAATTTAGCTATAAATTGAACTTGTTTAAAAAATTTTGCAACTGACAATAAGTAATTGATTATTATTTAAATTTTTTAATTTTCAAATTATATAGCACATGATATAGTATGGCTAAATACAGACTGTGGTAAGTATAGACATACTTTATGAAAGGTTTCTTTCGATTAAAAATAAAATAATGAAAACGGAACCTGTGGGTTTCGAGAAAGATTCTAAACCAATTGGGTTCTGAGTCAATTTCATTCTGATGAAAAGGTGTTAGAGACCTTCTGGAGTGAGGAAAAGAATACAAAGCATCATGCAATGTATCACACATATATTTTGACACATATAATAATTGGTAAAATTAGACATCAGAATATTGGTTATACACTTTTTAATATCCAAGCACTTAGAATAACATAACATATAGGTATGGATATTATACTTGAAGCATATCTAAGAAAACCTTTATCATTCACATAGAATATAATGCCACACTTACTGGCCCTTCAAAATTGAAATCGCCCCCCAGGGGACAGTACTATTCAAGTTGGGAACCAATGTCTTAACACTTAATCTTCAATAGAATAAATACTACTGCTTTATATTTTTATTTTGGGGGTTCTTTTGACAAAACTATGATAATAAATTTTAATTAAGCATTTTTCTTATGTATTAATATTTTAAAATACCGATTTGCATATCTTTTATTTCATATTCAGTTTAATTCCTTGAGAAAAAGTGTTTCTTTTCATGAAGAGGACATACAAGTAGTATTTGAATACCCTCCTGCTTCTGACAGTAGTGAAGATGGCTATCCTAGTGATAATGAAGAATTTTGTAAAAATATTGACTATCTAAAATATGCAGGTATGTTTTACACCTTTTTCCCTTCAAAAGTACTTCAAGTTCTTAAAAATTTTAATTTTCTAGATAATCACAAATTAGGATTTAATAAGATGTATGATGCATAAAAAATATAAGATGTATTTTTTACTTTTTTATAGAGAATTTTTCCCTTTTTCAGTCTATTTATTTCACCAATAATCCTGTATTTTGATATACTTATATAATCCTGTACTTTGATATACTTATATAATCCTGTACTTTGACTACCATTATTTTTTAATCTATATAAGAAACCCAAAAGAATACATTTTTCATGGATTTTTGGTTTGCTTAAATTTTGATGTTTTAGTTTTGTTTTAAAAACTCGGTATTTTAGATTTTTAGTACTTTAAGAAGAGAATTATTGAGAACATTAGAAAAATTATTAAGTTTTAGCATTTCAGATTTTTAACACTTTACAGCAAAGTTGAAAAGTGTTTATGACTTTGTTCATTCTGTCTGTCTGTCTGTCCGTTAGCATGATAACTGCCGTAAAAATAACTTATTCGTATTCAAAATGAAATTTTAGTATGTTGTTCAGACGGTCTGTAGGACCTATGGGAATATAAATGAATAAGATCACCCAATTAGTTTTGGATTGAACCCAGGTTGAAAAAATGAAATACATTGAGCCCTATGGGACCTAATTTTTCAAACATTTTTTAAGCGGATTTAAAATTCACAAATTGTTTCGAAAATTTTAGGTAATATTCAAATTGTTCCATAAAATATATAAAAAAAAATTCAGCGAAATATATTCAGTAGTTCTTCAAATAAAAATTAAAA
This sequence comes from Amaurobius ferox, assembly GCA_951213105.1. NCBI lineage: Eukaryota > Metazoa > Arthropoda > Arachnida > Araneae > Amaurobiidae > Amaurobius > Amaurobius ferox. Next base: position 55,069,895 of record OX578139.1, on the reverse strand, counting down.
TAATAATTACACCTCTTATATGAAACGATCACGTGACCATGATATGAAACGATCACATGACCCACTTCAAAATGATATATGGCATCCATCTTGTTTCAAAATCGTGATTTTTTTAAGTTCTTTTTAATTCATATTGAGTGTTGTATCGGTCCTAAAACTACTTTATTTTTGCTTAAATTCTGTGCATCTACATACTTAAACAACGCAAATACAATATATTTGAGTTGAAATGATTATCCAAATTTTATTATTTCTAAAACGAAGCCTATTTTTCACTTATGTAAAATGTAAACAGCAAAATATGTAGAATGAGTTGTATTAGAATTGCTGTATTTCTTTAAAACAAAATAATTTAGTCCATGGAGTCTGCATGGCTGATATGAATGAAATATTAATTGATTTTATGAAGAGAAGGACGATTTTTTTCGATGAAGTTTTAAGCATAGAGTTTTATTAATTATAGCTCCATGGTCTTAATTTTTAAATAAAAGAAATTGTTATAGTATTGTGATGAATGAAATAAATGGGAGAAAGTTTATGAATGGAATCCTGTTTTTATAGAGAGATCTAGGCGTGTTATTTTTTCTAAGACGTCATTTGAATTAATTTCAGTTGTTTTCGATGAAGTTTTCAAATATAATAAATTATCGTAGTATTATGATAGTTTTAAAAATATTACCATGGAATGTATCACATTTTAGAGATATTTAAACCAGGCAATTTATATTTCAATGCCGTCATTTGAATGTAGTTCATTTTTTTCAATGAAGGTTTAAGTTTTCAAATATAATAAATTAATGTAGTATTGTGATAAGTTTTAAAATATTACCGAGGAATGTATTGCATTTTCGACTTTTTTAAATAAAATTGCATTGAAGTTGGAAAGTGTTTCATAATCAATGCTTTAAGCATGATTGATCTTTCTTGTTTATTTATTTTTATTGTCAAATAAATAATACTTAAATTCTAATCAGCATCAATACCTATTCTGCTTGCCAAATTTTTCAATCAATTACACATTTTAATGATTGCACACTATTAAAGTGTTTTGTGTAGGATAAGGTCCTTAAAAATGCACTTTAGGTACTTAAAAGTCCTTAATACTTTTCTTATAAAACGTAATGGACAATTCTGGAATGCTTTTCATTGGAAATTAATTTACTAAAATGTAGACTATAAATTAAAATCTATCTAAATTTATAAATACCTTTAAAGGTACAGTAAATGTGCATGATACAATATTGAAAAATTACTGTAACACATTAAATTAATAGAGTAAAAATGTCTGTCTACATTTCACCAATATGCACTGAACTTTTCCAACTGCAACACTATCATATGATAATGAAGAATTTTGTAAAAATATTAACTATCTAAAATATGCAGGTATGTATTACACATTTTTTCCTTCAAAAGTACTTCATGTTCTTAAAAAGGAATAATCCTTGACAAAAGGAATAATCCCTTCTTGCAGGAATAATCCTTGACATGTTATCTCGTTACCCATGCCACAATGCTTGCAACCCATGTTTTAGAAGAAAAAAATTATCAATATAATTCCTTGTAGAAACAGTGCATACAACTGCAATATACCTAGCCAAGTAGATTCTTCCAAAATGAAAAGAATGCAAATGGAATAGCAAATAAATAATTAAAACATAAAATATTCATTTTATGTATTAATTTCAGCACTACATTCATTATACTGACTGTTCTTGAGTTGGCATTAGACTCTGCCTGCACATGCACAAAAGAGTATTACCATACTTAAATATTATTAAAGATGTTTATTTTTACCTTTTCAGATTGGGATTTGCAAGTTGGTGATGAAGCAGAAGAAATTGTTGAAATCGAGGAGTTGGATTCAGAACCCTATGTTCGTAGACCACCTTATTCTAGTTTATCTCTAGGTCCTCTAAACCGTCCAATGCACTATACTATTACTACAGGATTTTCAGATGAAGATCTTGATTTATCAGACACTTTTCCTCCTTCCTCATGTAATGCTCCTTCCAATTCTCCAGATGGTAAGTTGGTTGGGTTTGTACACTTGTTAAAAATCCTTGAATTTTGTTTGAAAAATTAAGCACTATTCTTAGTGCTTAAATTAGTTGTATTTTGTTGTAGGGCACTTAAAAGTGCTTTGTGTTTTTGTTACACTCTTGGATTTTACAAAATGTTATATGCAGATTTGTGCATAGCTTTCACCATTTCGGAAATGTACAGTAAAATGACAGATTTTAAAATAATAAATAAATAACTGAAGTTTGAGTTTATTGCTAGAGGGATTGGACCAGATCTTGTGTATAAAAAATGGCTTTATTCTTCTTACTTAATATTAACTTCAGACATAGTTCACCAAAAATAAATAATTATTTGCCTGATGCGCATCGAAATACATATGTTTTCCTACTTTCTTATATTTTAATTGCTGTACATATAACTTTCATCCTACCACATGCTATTTTTTTATTAAAAGTTTTCTATAATAAAATTTGCATTGATAACCTCAAGTTTTAATATGTTATTATGCATGTTCTCTCTTAGCACACTTCTGTGATAGCTTTTTATTAATAAATAATGTATATGCAGTCTTAATGTTCATCAATATAAATTTTTACCACTTTTTCAAACAGCAAACAATATTACTTTACATTTTGGGTTACAATATTACAAACGGTTTGGGTAGGAAAAAAAACCCAAATAAGTATAAATATATTTTATTGGTAAATATAGTAATAACACAGTAACTAATTATACATAAAATATATCTATATTTCTGGATAAAAACATATGTTAGTAAAATAGCCATGAAACAAAAATGTAAGGATATCAACCAGTATCAGACACAAAATCTTTCTTCCAAAGAAGAATAACAAAGAAATCTCTATAAATGCTGAAAAACGTCTATAGACAAATGCTTTAATTAATGCCATTTTCAAGAGTTGTATAAATTAGTCCATTGAAACAAAAATAGAACATTTTGTGGCTAGTAGAAAATCAGATTGTTATTATATAATCATAACTACAATTTTCTTATTTGTATAAAAGTAATATTTACAAGGTATGCCAAAAGTTTCTATGCTTAAAAGTGTAAAAATTTATTATAGGGTAAAGCAAAGTTTATCAAAATGCATCAAAATACCTATTATACTTCATTAGCTGAGGCAGGGTATGCCTCAGCTAATGAAGCCAGTTTTTCAGCTTTTAAATCTTAAGGAGCTAATACTTTTTAATTCCATTTTCTTTATAAAAGTACAAATATACTTTTTACCTGAATACTTCATGTGTCTTAAATTAATGCTATCTTGTCCTTATAATAGTATAATAAAAAGAAAAGAAAACCATAGAATATCGAAAGTAAAAGCATAAGAAACTAACTAGACCATCTAATTAGAAATGCCTATTTTTTCTACTGCAGATTTAATTTTGTGTTAAGTTTTATATAATTTGCTTCTAGAGCAAATCACCTGGCATTATCCAGGTTCTAAATGAGCACCTGCTACTTATATAATGCAGATACATATACCACCACTCAACTTCCAAATTGTCTGTTTAGAACTAACATTTCTCCCCTGCTTTATTTATTTCATGTGCAACTATGCCAATTGTGATATGCGGATGTAATATACCCTAAATAATCGAACTGCAATTTACCACGTATGTGCACAAACATCTAATTTGTCAATTATCAATTGTTGGCAGAATGATACAGAAATATCTTATATGCTTTAAATGCTATATTTTTTAAATTCATGAAGTTATGAAACTGATATTCAAAAACTTAAACTTTAGAATGACTTAAAATAAACACTAATAAATGGAAATACTTGAAATCACAAAAAAGAGAAAGTTCCTTTACCCCAGAAGTAAAATTAAAAAAAAAAAAAAAAAATTGCTATCTCAGCAAAAAATGCTGTCAAACATTAGTGTAGATTCTATAATGTTATCTTCATTTATCCCACACACTATCAGTGACCAGTATGGAAGAAAGGGGAATAGCCAGTTCAGGGAGAAAAAGTTGCCATAGGCAATTCGATTATCAGTGCTTTGAAAATTTATGAGAGGTTTCACAATAAAATTCATAAAAAATTCAGAAATAGAGTAATTAAATATGTGTGTATGTTCAGAGACATCAAACAATATTTATGCCACAAATTGTAATTGTGCTACTCTTCAATTTTGGGATGTTACAATAGACATATGAAATATCATAAACTTAAAATTTTGTTTTTTAAATATAATGGAATTATCCTATGGATTTGGTTTAAAGCTTGTTGAAAAGACTGTTTTTAATCTTTCTGATGGTGTTAAGATAGAAAGTCTGTGATAATATTTTCGATGAATAAGAAACCAATTTGTGCAAAATTCACTCAAAATGACGCTTTAGCATTTTACAAATAAAAGAACTATTTTAAATTTGAAAGAAATCACTCCGAGGTGTCTTTGGGCTAAAGTATCACTGTACAAAATTTCGTAACTGTTAGTCACTTAAATTTTTCACGACTGACAAGCAGACATACATCTCTTTTTATTTTAAATTTAATGGTATGCTTAGCTATATTTTATTCATTATTTTATGCTCTTTTTTATGGATAAATAATTTATCTTTGAATGTTTTATCTTTTCAGAAGAAAAGGTTACCGTATCAGACAGCAAGATGAGTGAATTAATTCAAAGCCATTTAAACTATTTAGTAGATGAAGAAAATCGGTTACAAGTAACAGGTGCTGCTTCTGAAAGTCAGCCGGATGATTTTAATTCTAAAAAAGAAAATTCTCCTGCTCCCATGACATCCGTCCAGGAATCCAATGTGAACTCAGTTGCAGTTGAAGATATAATCATAAACAAGCTTTTGCCAGAGTGTTCAGCAAGTTGTAAAAGTGAAACCGTCCACAAAGAAGATCACACTAGTTTGGATATTGATGGAAGTGATGTAGACGAAGAAGTAATTGCTGAAGAAATATCTATAGAAGATTCAGAACCTGAAGGTTATGAATTTAATGAAGAAAATGAAATAATTTTACCAGAAGCAGAATCTACATATACCCATAACACAGAGTTTATCAATGAAGCACCTATCAAAAAGTTGCCAGAAGAAAAAGAACCTTTAGTGATAAGTAGTATTAATCTAGAAAGTGATGTACTATCTGATATCAAGTTTTCCAATGTTGAAGAATATCCAGAAAATAAGGAAGTACTCCTAGAAAATTTATCATGGCTTTCAGAGGTAGCTACTAAGGAATTTAGAAGCTCTGATAAAGATGCTCATACTTCAAAAATTGCAGAAAACTCCGCACATAATTCTAAATCAATAGACTTGAATGATCTAATATATAATTCTGCAGAATATTCAGAAAAGAAGATACTCCCAGAAAATTTATCGGAGCTTTCCGAGATGGATACTACAGAATTTAAAAGCTGTCATAAAGATATTCATACTACAGAAATTACAGAAAATACCTTAGATAATTCTAAATTAATAGAATTCGATGATCTAAATAATTCCATAGAATGTTCACTAAAAAATAATATACTCACAGAAAATTTATCAGGGCTTTCTGATGTGAGTTCTAAGGAGTTCAAAGGCTCTGATGAAGATCTTCATACTTCAAAAATAACAAAAAATTCTTTAGATAATTCTAAATTGATAAATTTGGATGATCTAAATAATTCTGTAGAATGTTCAATGAAAAAGGAAATACTCACAGAAAATTTGTCAGGATTTTCTGAGGTGGAGTTAAAAAGCTCTGATGGCGATCTTCATACTTTAAAAATAGCAAAAAATTCTTTAGATAATTCTAAATTAATAGATTTGGATGATCAAAATGATTTTACAGAATGTTCAATAAAGAAGAAAATACTTGCAGAAAATTTGTCTGGATATTCTGATGTATATACTAAGGAGTTTAAAAACTCTGATGAAGATGTTCATGCTTCAGAAATTACAGAAAATTCCTTAGATAATTCAAAATTAATAGAATTAGATGGTTTAAAAAATAGAGAGAGTGTTCCAAGTCATGAAACATTAGTTTCACAAACTCCTGATTCAGATATGTTATTGGGAGAAAGTAAATTAATTAATGATTTTAGTAATCAAATAGATGTTTTGATAAATTTGGATGAAGGTCTTACCCAAGTAACTAACTCAACTGATAGTAATAAGAATATTTTATTTAATAGTAAGAATATGCATTCCAAATCAGAAACCTCCCTTAATAATCTTAGTGAATCCAAATTTAGTATAATTGAAGATCCCGTCCAGGCCTTGCAATCTAAGTCAGAATATGACAAACAGTGTGTAGTTGCATTAAAAGAAAATGTTGCTTTCAATGTCCCATCTGAAGTTTCCTCTGAAGAATTTAACAAAGATTCTTTTAATGTTTCTAAAATTTTAATTTCCCATGCTCAGTCTGATTCAGATTTGACAAAAAAATCCTCAAATAAAGTGAATGACTCAAGTGCTATTAGCACAAGTGTGAAAGTTTCACCTATCAAAGCTGTTGGATTATCAAATGCCCCTATTTGCTCAACAGATTTTTCTGTAAGTAAAACTGAAAGTTCCAATTTTTTATTAAATGATAGTTCATTGGATTTGGTCCGCCAGACTGGTGCAGATGTTGTTAATAAGAAAGATGATTTTGAAGAAATCAGCAATAAAAGCCTTAATGCTAACATTTCTTTTGAAAACAATCATGTTTTAAGTGACAGTTCAGTCTCTGCAGGTGCAAACGTTGCTCAAAATGCTACAGTAGAAGTAAGCTCAAACTGTGTTTTGTCTGAGGTGTTGGAAACCATTACTTCTGTACCTACAGATGATAAGGTATGCAATGTACAGGATGATGCATGTAGTTATGAAAATATGTCTATTGGTTCTCTACCTAGTACAGATTTACTTTTTACTGTTACACCTGAATTTGTATGTGAAAAAGATGCAGGATCATTGTGTGAATCTGCAAGTGTCGTTAAGCGCAAAGATTTAGAATCTTTGTTGCATGTTCCCAAAATTATCATAACTCCTGCGAGTGAGAGTGAAGCAGATGATGAACTGGAGGAATTCCTACGAGGGCAGTTGGAACATTTTCATTCTGAAGTTTCTCCACAGGAAGACTTTTCTGTCACGTCGGAATTCTCTAGTCGGCCTTTTGATGATGTGTTTGAATCCTATATTTCTGCAGACTCGTCGGAATACATTGAAGCTTATAATTTTGAGTTTGAGAATGGGAATTTTTTTGAAGATTTTATAGATGATTATCCTCGTGATTTACAAACTGGTATGAATGATACATTATACCCCGATGATGGGCGACAGAAAAGATCATCGAGTTTGCCACTCATGACAGAAAATCTTTCTGACGATGATAGCCTGACAATAAAATCTGATTCTAGTCTTGTGTATGATAATTCAAAGGGCATCACACGTCTTTGAGAAACACATGAAAGCATATTGTTAATTATATTTATTTGAATGTAAACATTATCTTAGCTACCTACAATGCACTCAGAATGAATAATTGCACATTGTTTTGAGTCACTTCAAAAACAATTTTAAAACTTTGTTTTGAGTCAAAATGTTAAGAACATAACTGAGGAAGTTCGTTTTTAATGAAATAGTTTCTTTTAAAGTATTTTAAGCAAATCTAATAAAAGTGTTTTAAAGAAATATAATCAGTAAAAGTTGCTAAATGCTAGTTGATATCTGATTATCATAGCATTTGTGTGTACTGCAAGATTTTTATCATTAGATTTTTAATATATCTTGAAATAAATGCTTTATTGTTATTTTACGCATTTCAATCCAGTATTAAATAATTATTTTTATATTTTATATTCTTTCATATATTTTAAAATATTTAAATATATATGCTGCTAATTTTTGAATTTATAAAATTTTGAATGAGCTTAGTATTGTATTGTTATGTACATTTTCGTATGTATCAAGTATTAGAAAATTTCATAAATTTAAATTATATATATCATACTTGATTTTAATGTTTAACACATTAAAACAATATTTTCTAATCATCTAAAAGCTCAAAATATTGGTTGTATTTAAGGATTATATCAGTATCTGGAAAAAAAGACCAATCATTTTAGTTATAAATGAATGCAAAAAATTAAGCTTTTAAAAGCCTTCTTTTAAGCTATTGGGTTACTTAACATTAATTTTTAAGGTAGTTTTGTATTAGTTATAAACCATGTTGAATTCTGCAGATAGCAAGTTATTGATACCAGTGTGTTTGTTTTGTTGTTATAAAGGTGCCATAATGTACATTTTGAGGCATGTATGTGTATTGAATTTTGAATTAAAGTAATATATAAAGAAAAATAATATTGATAGGTATTTAATAATTTTTTGTATGTCAGATAAAATATATATACATACATACATACATACACACTGTGTGTATTATATATTTAAATTAATTTTTATATATTAATGTTTCTCACACAATCCTCTTTTCTCAGGATATTGTTTATTTGTGATCCAATTTTAAGCTGTTTAATTTTGTTTTATTATATGTTACATTTGCTTTTATTGTTTCATGATCATTTTCCTTTGGCAGTATATAATTATTGAAATTAAGTGACATATTTATTCGCTTGGTAATCTTTGTTAGCTCTTCTGCTATCATAGAAAAATTAATGACATATTATAGAAAAAATTGTCAAATTAAAAATTAATTACTCAAGTATAGAAAGGCTTCAACTTATGTAAAAAATATGTTCCAGAAACATTTAACACAAAATTTTACATAAGTTTGATTAAATTAGTACCCCAGCCTCCTTTAACATTATTGAGTTAACAGCATGTGTGTACAGTTGAGACTTGTGAGGGCCGAGTCTAACCCACAGTAGAGAAAACTATCAACCCGCAACCCTACCTAAACTCCCAACAGAAAAAATTGTTGACCCTCAACCCAACTCATCAGCAAACACCCAAATATGCAACCCACAATTGAATAATATTTTAAAATTCTTTTCAGTAAGTTTTAAATCTAATGCATATGTACAATTTTCTGCTGTGTACAGTTTGTAACTTTTGTTTACGCCCTGTTACTCTCATAAAAAATGTGATAAGGTATAGCTGTTAAAAATAATTTTTGAAAGTAGACTTGCAACTTGACCCGCAGCTTGAAAAGTAAAGGAAACCTGACCCGCAGTTTGAAAAGTAAAGGAAACCTAACACCATAACTTGAATAATATAGGAAACCCAACCCGATGCAGGATTATAGTGTGCAGTGCTACATTAAAATCATTTTTGTTCATTTTCTTTACAGGATGTACAAAATATCAATTATTACTGCAAAGTAATATTGTAGAATATAAATAATACTTTTGAAAAGATAATCATTTTGGGTTTTGCTGTTTAACTTTCCTTTTAAAACTGAAAAAATCTTGAATAGTGATTTTTTCTCTCTCCATTTTTATGTTGTGTGCTATTCATGCTTATATGTTAAAAGTATAATAACAAAAACTTTTCTGAAGTTTTTATTTAATTTATTTTATATTTTTTTTTGGGGGGGGGGGGGGATGGGTAATTTAGCACTTAAGTTACAGATGCATAGTATATTAATTATAACATGCAATCACCCGCAGGCCTAATTGCATTTGCAAAAGTAGTATCAAACACATAATTGACCAATATTAACATTCATAAAAGTGAACTTTTGTACAAAATAATTAGGCTGCTTTATTTAGATACAAATGAGCCATACAACTAATAAACTATATTTGTTTTTTTCATCTGCGACAACGATAAATGCCAGTGTTTCTGCCTTTGTATTGATAGTATAATTTAGTGTTCATTTTAGAAGTTTTTAACTACAGTCTCCTTCCCCTTGAAAGCTCTTGCTGTGTGCTTGTTGCATAAATTGCAAAAAATTAATAGCAAACCATGAAAAATTCAATTTTCACATTGGCTTACACCTGACCACCAAAATATTCTAGTGAAATCACTACTATGCATAAACAATAAAATAATCTGCAGTGAAATTCATAAAATTGTTTTCTTTGGTTATTTATTATTGCTAATTTATTTATAAGAAAATATATTTCTCAAAAATACAATTAGCACTTTTTCATACTTTTTTTAAATTGAACTCTGTAGAATTGTTATTATTATTTGTGGTTGAAATTTTAAACTTATCCAGCTCTGGCCCAATGATACTTTTAAATGTTGAGCCCATCCCAGCTCAAAGATTCTTGACCCTTGGCTTGGTCCAGCCCAAAACAAAGTGTATCCAAATATGTCAAAAATATAAATATGTACAGTTTTTGTGCTAAGATTTATGGTAAGCCCTTTCCATGTTTAAGCATTTGTCTTTACATAATTGAAATCAATAAAATGATGTATATAGTCTAATAAAATTAATTGAAAATATCTCCAAAATAAATGCAAGTTATCCCCAAAATGAATGCAAGTTATCATTTACTGAAATGTAAAAAAATAAATATCTGTTCCCATTTTTTATTTCATTGGGTTGATAGATATGATTGTTTCATAAATAAAATTATTGTAAGTTTTAACATGCTTTCAGTTTTGCATGATACGTAATTGGTGCTATTTGGATCAGTATAATAAATATTACTTCAATTTGTGTTTTAAAATTATCCATGATAGTTGAATTCTTTATCTCTTGTAAAAAAGTTAAAGTACGCTGTTTGCTCAATCTTTATGTCAATCTTATTGGTGTAAAACAATTCCTACACTATTAAATCAAGCACTTCTAATTGAAGCTGTTATCAAAGTTATTCTTAGAAAAATATTGTTGTATTTTGGAATTGTAAAATTATTTTTTTAACTTTGTGTACCAAAATGTGTAGCTGAAGGTTGAAGTGCTACATACATTCTAATATTTCTAAAATTTTGGTAACATGGTATGTGTGAAGGAAGCTGGTTCAATGTGTATTGATGAATAGATTATGTTTGTATAACTCTTAATTTTCACATTTTTAAATCCTTGGTTTGAATAGTTGTACTTATTAGTATGGCCCAACTTATACTTCAATTTGATATGCCAATGTGATATAATTAGTGTATATATGTGATGATTTACAAAAAAAAAGTGTGTGTGTGTGTGTGGAGGGGGGGGGGGTCACTCGTCAAAAATTTCAAAATTGACTTTAGGGCCTTGTAAAGTAGGCAGCTTTTCAGTTTCTAAAAAACAAAACCACATGCCTTTATGATAATTACAACTCATCTCACAAATTTTGCATATCAATCAAGCTAGAACATTAAAACAGAGAAAATTAACTTGAAAGTTTATAGGTTGATAGCAGGGTTGGCTGGTTAAAACTTTGTTACCAATCCATAAACCTCATTGGTTTAAACTTTTAGAGGAGGGGTTTAAACATGGTTGTTAATTTAATTTTTTTTTAACCCCATTTTTTTCCAATCCTGATTTATAGTGAGAAGATTAACTTTTCAGAGTTGGTAACATACAGATCATAATGAAAACGTTTCAATATTTGAGAAGAATGCAGCTACTTAAATCCACAGAATACTAAAGAGGATACAGTTGTAGGTATACTTGCTATATTCCATGCTATCTCAGGAGTACCAACAACTGCACCCTTTTCTTGTAAACCATTATATGTTAACTTTGGAATGCCAAAATGGCAGTTTTTTCATGGGAAGGGGTGTGTGTGTGTAAAGTGATGAAATTTCACAAGTGGTGTTCTGACAAAATCATCACAGGACACTAATAATTAACCTGTAAAATTTGAAGTATTCTTTCAATTTTTTTAATTTACAACCAATTTTAAATGCAAATTTAGAAGCATGTTTTTTGCAAAATAGCTTTAGATTATAAATTTATATAAATTAAATTTTATTTTGTACACATTTAATCACTTGAAGAAATTTTAAAATAATGTGAACTAAAGGCATGTTTTTAAGTTTTAAACTATAATACATTCTATATATTTTTAACAATTTTTTAATAGGTGACAACACCAAATTTAAGTTTTGCGATTAATTTTTTGCCTAAAGTTGGGCCATTCTAATATCATGTTGAATATGTTTAGCAGTTTTTCCCTTTTTGAACATCTTTTTAGTGAGGTAGCTATTTGTACAATTGTTATAACCATCAAAATATGCATTATTCATGTTTAGAATGCAGCTTTTTGAGGAAGTAATGAATATAATTTGACAGATATAATTGAATCTAGTAACGAGCCGTCCAGTGTTAATATTTTAGTCTGTGGTAAAGTATTAAATGCAGTATCAAGCTACCATTTCTGAAGAAACAAAAATTTTTAGAATTTTTGATGTATGCATCTATTTAATTTCTATTATATTTTATGCCATGAATCACCTAAAAATATACATTTTCTTTTAGTGCATAAATACAGTGGTATTTATGGCTATAATATTTTATTACATATAATTACATCCTTAACAGCTGTTTTGATAAATTAAAAAGATTTTATATAACAGCTATTTTAATTAACTAAATTTTAGCGAGTTATTTATATATTTAATATTTATGTAAATAATTAGGGCTTTATTCAATAATTGTAAATAACTTATTAAAATAACTTAATAAGTTTCATGATTTGCTTAGATAGTTGGGTGCTATAAAATTAGTTTATATTTTAAATTCACTATTTAAAAAAATCAATACCTCATATCTATTATTAATCTGTTAACTAATAATTTAAATATGTACTTGTGTATATTTTGAGATCAGTGGTACAGCATTATCTAGGCATACATAAATATATATGGCAATGGCTTGAGAGCTTAGCATCCTTTGACCACTAGATGGCACTAGGAGAGCACCCAATTTACAAGTGCTATTCAATCACAAATTTCTAAAATACATAAGCTGCACAGAAGTGCTTCAAAACAGATTGCTTTGCATTGGGTAGACCTTTGAAAATCAGTTACGGTAAGCTTCATTGTTGTAGAATGTTTTTGCCGAAATGGTCTCACCTTCTATATTGATGTATGCTTAGGCATTATTTTAATTTTCTTTTTCCTTTGTAATTTGTTAAAAGTCAAATGAATTTAAGCTGGCCATTAAATAAATGCATTTATGGTTATTTTGTCTTTATTGAAAGTAATATGTATATATATATTTTATTCCATGCAAGTCTTTAATTACATACGTAACTAAATTTTAATAAATAAGTTTTTAATTACATACTTATACAGATTTAAAAAAAATTATGCCAGAGTTAAATTTTCAAAACATTTCCCTCTGTGCAAGAAATTTATTGTGTAGCTTGAGTAAATTCTTGAATATTGTGGGCACTAGGCTTCATTTTCCTAGAATGCAATGTATCCAGATTTGCCTTATGACAGATTTTAAAAAAGAAATGTGTGAGATAAAAATATTTATAGATTATACAATTGTATAAAAATCACAATGCATGTTTTACAATTAGATTGTGATTGATAGATAAGAATCACATTTGACATTAAGCTCATAGAAATAAAATAAATCAGCATTGTTCAGATATGAACCTATTTTATTTATATATGCATGTCACTATTGAATATTTTTATTATGAAGTTTTGCAGATTTCAAGTAAAATTGAATATTAAGCTTTAGATTTTAGTGAGCTAAAATGTTCCTAAAATTAGGGGAAATAACCTCATAAAATAACAAAAATACCCTTTTAGTTAAAAACACTAAACCAATTTTAAATTTATTTTGTCAAAAATTATTATGCTTGTTGTTAGAAAATATATTTGCATTTTTAGCCTTAAAAATAAAAGGTTAAAAATTTATATCATATAGCTGAGTGAAACTGATTAACTAAGTGATAAACTTACATCCCAAACTGCTGAAGAAAGAAACTTGAAACTTTGCATACATGTGGGATTTGATCTATAAATAGTGAGAAAATTATAAAATTTTGAAATTTTGTTCGAAAAATTTATAAATCTCAAATTTTTTTGTTTCAACATTCTTCAAGCTCTGAAAGTGGCTACACACACAAAGTGCATTTTCTTGTCATCATGTACAGAAAAAAATATCCTACATCTTTTTATTAACTCTATTGATGTACAGCAGAGGGGGGGGGGAGCATCTTGTTATTCGAACATCGTTCATTGTAGAACACATTTTGAGATGCTATTCGATTAGGAATAAAGTCCTCTACAAATTAAAGTGTATAAAATTTGTATAATTGGCCATCTTCATATTAAAACGTGCACAAACTTTGAAATTTCCAGTGGCAACAACAAACTTTAGCAGTTTGTTTGGATGAAGCATTTCTGAGTTATGAGTATGAAAAGTTTTGAACTCCTAAAGTTAAATTAGTTTCCCAGAATTTTATTCATATATTCTCATAAAAGATGAAAAATATTTAATTTTACTTTTTAATTATTTATACAATTTAAAAGCAGGCAAATTTTGCTTAATATACAAATAATACCTAAAGAGAATTACTTTTCTTAAATAGGTTATATTAAATCTCAGAAAATCTACCACTTTGTCCTACTTTAATCATTTTTCTACTAGATCAAAATGTCCAAATAAAGTTTGCAAAGATGCAATTCTACTCTAAAAAGTATTCATGATAAATATCAATTCTACATAGCATGCACCTCCGATGAAAGGCTTTAAGAAGCCCAAACTCAATAAGTATTAATGGTCTCATTTTTGATCGATACTCTCCAGGTAGGATTTGTAAATTATATTTGAATAAATAAAAGTGATAGAAAAATTTATAGATAATAATTAAGCATTATGTAAATTAAACAATTATCTTGCAACATGTTCTATATAAATTGTATTGTACATCAAAAAATATTTTATTTAAATGCATCAGAATTGCATTGAATTTGGTGCATCCTAATGTTTTCAATCGTGAATGAACATCTATCTTCTAAAAGTAAGGTTTTATACCTGAAAAACTTCTCAACATTCAAGGATATCATTGCAAGTAGGAATGATAGTAGATTTCGAATGTATGGTCAAAAAATCAAGTTTCTTTTAATTGCATATAAGAATAAAGATATGAAAATATTCTTGGGGAAGACTGGGAAAGATGTGCATTTCTTAAATAAATAAAATAATTGTTAAATACTTTTGAAATCAACATTTGAAGAAAATACATAATACTTACCTTCCAAAGAAAGTAAAATACCAAATGCATTATAATTTTTTAACAGGGATGTCCACCAAATTTGTTTTGGTAAATTAAATTTTACTAAAATCTTTTTTGCATAGTTTGTGTATCTCATAAATGAGACTAAGATATATATTGCAATAATATATATATCTTTATATATTGTAATAATTGGGTTTATCAATGTTATAGAAAAATTAATTTTTAATGTTTTAACAAATTTTGTATACCTATGCTATTAAAGTTATTTCACGTAAACATAATCAATGTAGTTTTATCCCACATTACTTATTTGATTTTTTAAAATTCAAGGGATTTATTATGCCAGAGTGTTTTTACTGTACTTTTTCTATTATACCTAATACTTTTGAAAATTTAAGAAAATATGAGTCGTAAAATACAAATTACATATTTTGTATTTGAAGAGTATTATAGCTTCCCAAGCCTTGCTTAAATAAGGAGAAAAATGCTTTAAAGATGATCTCAAGAGGATGAAAACCTCTTTAATATGCAAAAAAAAACGTTAATTTCAAAATTTGGACAATCAACAGAAGATAAACAAAGATTTTCAGCTACTTATATTTTAAAATTTAACAATTTTAAATAAAGCAGATTTAGTCCTTATGATTTAAGTATATTTTTAATCTTTTTAATTAGTATTTCATATTATGTAAAAGAATAATTACATGTCGGAAGTATTATTTATCAGAAATCAACTTTTTTTTTTGTGCAGCATATAACAATATTATTGATAAGACTTCAGCAATATATTGCAGATTGTGCATTGATGTGCAATATCTTCCTGTTTCCCACCTTAATTGAGATTAATAAGATGTATTTTTGTATTTAGTGTATAATTGTAATTTATGTATATGTGTGTTATTTACATTTCATTGTGCACAGTTTATTCTGTATGAAAATATGTTTTGTCCTTGCATTACTCCATCTTGTTACATAAATAATTTTTTAAGAATAAATGATATTGTAAACATATCATTTTATTGCAAATATACGGTTTGATTAAAAGCTTGTGTATAAATTTTGTGTGGTTTTAAAATTGCATAAGTGAATTAAACTGAATATTTAGCATGTTCAACTACTCAGATTGAGTTTAATTATTACTAGTATATAACTAATAAACCAGTGAATGGCACTTAGCATCTTGATCAAATCCAGCATGCAAAAAACCTCCAGATGCAGCTGGCCTGTACTGAAGTCATTCGCATAAAAAATTAGTCAAATAAAATATTATTTGTAAATAAAATACTTTAGTAAAAAGCATAAAATAAATAAGTTATCAACTGGTTTTGGAAGTGCTAAAAAAAATGTTAAATAAGTTTAGATATATATTTTTTATTAATTTAAATTAGTTATTAATGTTTCATTAGATGCAGCAATCGGTAGCATCGTTAGAAAAAAAATTTGAGTGTGGTTTTGGTAATCAAATATTTTATTTCCCACTTTTCCAAATATCATTTCTCTGAACTTCAGTGGGTTCCTGGGTGGGGTTATGACCCCCAAAACTCTCTCCCCTTGACAATGCCACTAGCTGTAATATTAAGCAGATTGTTTCGTAATTTTTTTAAAATACATTTTTCACACATTACTTTTACAAGATTTAAAAAAAAAAGTTATATGTGAACAAAAATTGTTCAGTTTAAAAGCAGATGAATGAAATTAGTTTGTTCACATAATTAGTCATGCATAATAAATAAAAAACAAAACCCCCCAATTTTTTTTTTTTAAATCATGATACTAATTTTTAACTAAAATCTGTTAGAGACGTACTATCACACAGATTGACTGACTTATTTAGATATTTTAATGTATACACATCAAAAACAACAATTGGTGAGTATAACAAGAAGGAAGAAAAGCCCCTTAGGTAAAATATAAAATGAAAAATACTTATGATGAGATATGTTCCTTTAAGAAAACAAATTGTTATATTGTTGGAAACAAATGTTTGTATGATGGCTGTAACCAAAAATATTACATGCATAATTGATGCTATATATATATATACAATTGATGCTATTTATAATGAACCTCCAGGGACCATGGAAATAGTTTATACTAGTTGTGTCTCATAACTAGCAGATAATTCTTAAAAATGTAGTTAACCAAACATAAAATTCATTCTTGGCATTTTCTTATATCCAAGTTCTAGTCTGAAGTCATTTTATGTTTTATTTATCAAAAGATTATCCACTAGTCAAATAACTATTATAGCAAATAGTATAAAGTCATAAGTAAGTGTAAGTTTAACGTTTTGAAAGCTTAAGCAGGTGAATTAAGAAACATTCTTTATTTATATAGTCACCAGGCAGCAAAACAGTCAAGTCTGGAGTTGAATTGAAGTATCCTTTTCTATATTATCGAAAAGAGTCATACGACAATATTTAAATCTATAGTGTTCTATTTAGTTTAACTAGTTGTTTCTATTTAGTTTAACACAACAGACTGAAAAAGTACAACTTTCAATATTTTCATCAAGTTTTTATTTATTTTATTTTGTGTGTGTCCTGGACTTGTTTTGAGAATATAAAAATGCAGATTTAAAAATATATCCATAACTTAGGGAAAATAGTCCAGTGAAATTGATTATGTTCAGATTGAAGTTTGTTCTAAATACTAATGCCAGAAGTGTAATTATAAATTAATAATATTGATTTTACTCAAAAAATGATCTAGTTTTTGTACTAGGTAATGGATGTCTCAAAACACATATAATGAATGGAAAAATAAGAAATTGATTTTATATTTTCAAAGGAAAACTCATTGTAAAACTAGATTTCATTTAATTGATATGTAAAATTGTAAATAGACATTGAAGTGACATGTATATGTAATATTCAATCAATGGCAATTTTTTATTTTAATTATAGAGATTTTAGAGGAGTTTGAACATAATGATTTAACCAAAGATCCATGCCTCTAGATATATTTTTTTTATATAAAAAATTTGAACTTTTCCTAAATTATTTTATTAAAAGCTAAAATTACTTTCCTATATATTTGCAAATAGGATCGGTAATTATAAAGTGTTTATTGGATGTATTGGACACTGCTAAATATAAAAGTTTGTGTTTGCTAATGTATTAAGTATGAGGAATGTTTTTGATCATATGTTTGAAGTTCTTTTGTTACTGTAGCTATTTAATTTTTATGTTGTGAAGAGACATTTTTATTTTGCCACTGTGTTAGGTATTAAATACTATGTATTTGTGAATAGTCATTGTAAGAAAATTTGAAACATGCTAGTTTTAACACAAGCTATTGGTAGTGTCTTAATATAATAGCAAAATTATTTTTAATATCCATTGATACATTTTTAAAGTTTTCTTGTTGAGATTATGAGAAAGTAATTTTCACTGCAAATATGTTATATGCAATGTAAAAACTGATAAAATTGTGTGTTAGTTGAAATTACTGTATTGCCTGTATTAGTTTTAACCACATTTATCTGTGTAAAAATTAAGAATAAAAATTAGTGGTTAAATAAATTGTTTAGTCATTGTCTCCTTTTGTTTAACATACAAATTGTATTCAAAACTACATTACACTTACAAATGCATACAGTCATGTTTTTCCGGATGAAGAAAGGTGTTTCTTGCCTTCAAAACCAGTTGACACTAATTTTTTTTTTTTTTGTATATTGCTTTAAACAAAGTTGTGTTGCATGCTGTTTTAAAAAGTTTTTATAATTTTATTACACTCACTTTATTACATTCAATGTGTACAAAATCAGCATTTCAATTAAATGGGATTTTTTAACTCTGTGTTTGTTTTTATTTTAGGATAAAATTAGTATGGCAATGTCTGCCTGTGATGATCTTTACAGCGAGAACAGATATTTTTATGTTTCCTTTTAGGAGAATTAAATTTAAAAAACAAACTGTTATATTTTTATATTGTTATATCAGTTATGTAAATGTAAGATTACAGTAATATTTTTGGAAAAAGGTTTTTTAAATTCGTATATTTTTTCGAATGTGTTTAAATGATTGTTGCAATAGGGTAAGAAATTCTTAGAGAATAACTTTTGCTATCATTTTAGAAGCTTCATTTTGTCATATATTTATCAATCTTCATATATGTATGTGTATATTGATTTACAAACAGGACCAGGATGTTTTATTCTTCAGATTTGCATCTAATTATACTTTTTATTGGGGAATTAAATTTAATGTTTTAATAGAATGTTTTTGAAAAGCAATATGAGCGTGTTTAGATATATATTAAACTTCATATTTTTACTTTTCCTGCAATACATGGTAATGTATAGGGAAAGTATTGGAATCATATCGAAAATCACAACTCGAGTTTTCGATGGATCTAAAAGTTTTGGGGCCTTTACGCTAAAAATAGTGTTTTCATATTCTAATGTCTGTTTGTGCAATATACACAGAATATATGTTGAAGACCCAGACCGTCCGACTCATCCTAAGGACTCGAGTAAACACAGTATATATGTGTATGTATCCACTCTAATTCAAAAACTAATGGACTGAATTTCATAAAATTTGGTAGGTAAGTCATTTGTGTGTGATCTGGTGTTGATTAGTTTTTGGTACGATTTGAGATAAAACCCACCTTTTTTTGTGAAATGACCCGCAAAAATTGCCTGTATCCACTCTAGCTTAAAAACTAATATATACAATTTTACAAAATTTGGTAGATAAGTCACTTGTGGGTTACTCTGGTGCTGATTAGATTTTGGTACAATTCGGGAAAAAAAAGAACCTGCTTTTTTGTGTGAAATGGCCAGTAAAAATTGTCAAAATCTATAAAATAAAAAACTACGTATAATCAAGTATATCAATTAAGTGCTTGTTTTATACGTAATTTTTAACGATGAAAAGAATGAGACCAACCCCATTCCACTAGGGCTAGTCATTCTCGAGATATTTTAGTTTTTTCACATTTTTGCTATGCCACCGTTGAAAAAAAGTCGTTACCAACTGAGAACGAAAATTGAATTAAAAGTGTAAATTCAGTGTCATTATAAATAATTATGGACATTATTTTGTGCAAATAAACTCAATATAATGAATTATTGAAGAAATAAAGAGAATGTGAGCCTGTAGAGAAAGTCATGTGCTGCCCACATCAGATTTTTATATAGTTTATAAACTGGACCGGGATGTATTATTTTTTGGATTTGCATCTGCTTATACTTTTATATATATATAGGGGAGTTAATTTTAATGTAAAAAAAAATTAAGTGATATGAATGTGTTTAGAATTTCCACATATTTTGAAATGATTGTTGCAAAGGGGTAACAAAATGGTTTGGGAATAACTTTTGTTACCACTTTAGAGCCTTCATTTTGTCATATATTTAACTAAACTTCATATTTTTGTATATTGATTTACAATAAGGGATTGAGATGTTTTATTCTTCAGATTTGTGCCTGCTTATACTTTTTATTTTTTATGGGGGAATTAAATTTAATGTTTTGAAAAAAAAAAATTTTTTAAAGCAAGATTGTGTTTAGAAAAAAAAAAAAAAACATTTTGTCTACTGGATTGGAGCCACTACCATTTCTCTAAATTAGGTAGGATTCACTTAACAATATACATTTCATAATTACATATAATCAAAAGACTAAATTTTCTCCTGCAGAAAAAGTGCACCATGAAAATACTGATATTCAAAGCTTTGACTTCTTTTCAAATACAGTCAAATCTCAATATCTCAAATCTGACAAAAATAGAAAAAAATCCAAGATATCACGGTTCAATTTTTAGATTAATAATATATGTATATACATACATATGTAGTGAATGTACATAATTTACAAACATACAGCATGAGACAGTACAACATACAATCTTCTCTAAGGCAGCAATAGAGGAAAATGCTTCGATACCTATATTTTCTAGGGATTCTAGAAAGGTATGCAATATATTCCCAGATTTTTGAGCCTTTCTTTACAATTACTTGTTCATACTCTCTTTGCTGTTTCACTTTATAATTTTTTTTTGCCTAATATTGTTTTTACATCCACTACAATCTCTACATTCGTTAAAGTACTACATGTTTCAAAGGAAATGTCTACTTCTAAGAAATATTTGAATGAAATGTCAAGATATTATTTCTTTTTTATGGCCATCCACTGTTCCAGAATTATGCTATATTTGTCCTAATCCATAACTATTTTAAATCAGCAGTATGTTTCTGTTCCTTATTGCGTTTTCTCCAAATCCTGCTTTGGTGAAACAATTATTCTTATTATAGCAATTCCCCAAGAGTCTATTTTTGAGATAGCAAGGGTTTTAAAGAATATACTTCAAGATACTTATGGAAAATACATTGATTCAATGCTGAAAGTTCAGGGAAAAAATGTTTTTTTCGCGATATCGAAGAATTCAAGATAAAGAGGTTTCAAGGTTCGACTGTATTTAATTTACAATGTAGACTACCGTGATCAAATAAAGAGACTAATATATATTAAAATGATTTATTTAAAATATTCAAGTTGTAAAAAATCAGAACTATACAATTATATACATTTTTCATACATATATCTTCATATATACATATATGACTATATTAACTAAAATACCATCACATAATGAGTGTGTTCATGTTTTAACTACTACACTACATACAGTTATACATTTTAACAAATATACATATATTCCAATATAAAATAGTACCACTATCTCTGTTCTCTTTTCCATATTATTACCATCCCACTAGCATCGCTTGATGCCAAGAGACTTTCATCATAGTTGAAACATACATCAATAACAGTTGATGAATGACCCTGTAGTTTGTTGACACAGGGCTTGTGTTCTTTTTCCAGATCAAAGAAATAAACACAAGTATCTTCACTTCCAGTAACTAAGAGAAAAAAAGAAGTTTTAAAAATTATTAAATAAATAATTTGGAACACACTAGTAAAGATTGGTAAAATACATGGCAATCGAAAAGTCACATTAAATGGTCGTATCAAATTCTAAAATCATATAATGCACTATGAAATAGTACAGTTAGAAATAGTACAGTTGAAATAATACAGTTATTTTTCAGTTAGGTGGCACTAGTATATACTCAAAATATATCAAAAATATCATCTGTTATTTTTAATACATCAGACAATCATTACAGACCTTTTTCTCATCAATCAAAGAACCAGAGTGAAAGAATTTTTTACATAGAATAGTCTTTGTGGACACCTGGTATGGGGTGTGGTGAAAAAAGCGTGAGATTGTGAAAGACTATAGTTTGGTGTGTAATAGTTGGAAGGAGACGACAGTGGTATCAAGTGTCCGGCTGAGGATGTATGTGTGTTATTAGGGGTAACTCATCCTGGTGATGCACGTGAGAAAAATACAGCCGAATGTGGGATAAGATAAAAATTACCAAGCAATAATCAACTTTCCAAGTGCAAAAATAATTGAAGGTTTAAACTTCGAACACAGTTGAGATCACTGAAATGAAATATTTCTCCAAATGAAAATTTTGTCGAAGACTTTGTAGTATGTACTGTTCAAGAGATAAGAATATGATAAGCAATATGATTGGTCAACAGACAGCACTAATTTGTAATATGTAGTTCAGTTGTTTAGGGTCCTAAAAGCTGAATTTATATCTTATAGCATTTTAGGTTTTATTTAGTTTTGAAATTAATTTATTAATTCTATAAAGTAGGAGGTCATAGTTTTATAGGATCAAATTTCCAACTTATTTTTTTAAATGTTCGAATTTGGATTATCTTTTATTAAATTGATATTTCTAATGCTATATTTTATTTCAGTTTTATCAAAGTTATGCTATTAATTGAGTTATCTTGATCTTTATTTATTACTTTTCTTACATATGTGTATTGGGAAAGTTTTGCAATAGGGCCCAAAAAACAAATTCGAGGTTTTGCTGGATTTAGTACACATTTTAAGGCAACCTAGATCACAAAGCAATTAATTTTAGCATGAGATCTGTGCAGTGTCTACTCTAGTTCAAAAATTATCCATTCAATTTTCATTAAATCATGCAGTTTGATCATTCATCCATTACCAGGTGCTGATTAGACTTTAGTGTATATTAAGAAAATAGAAGTGGTCCTTTTTCAAAGTGAACTGCATATTAAAAAAAAAAATTAATTAAATGCTTAACAGAACTACAAAAGTATTTATTCTAATAATTAAGAATGTAAAAATCTGAAGAAAAACGCCTTAATGCTTTTGGGCATCAAAAGCTCTTCATCAGAGGCACCAAGTAAGGTGAAAAATTTATATATGGCAAATAAGAACTACATTTGCATATTACAGTTAGCTAAAAGTCTAAGAATTCTTTATAATTTCTTATTCTTTTTTAATATATAAATTCTTAATTAAGAAAACTTAGTTAATCAATTTCATATTTTGCATTTTTTTTATTCTTGTTAGTCATTGGCACCTCTAAAAGTTTAAGAGTGACAGTACTAAAAAACATTAGTGAAAATAGAAAAGGATTTTATATCACAACTATTTATTACAGTAAGTATTTAAAATGCTATTATTTAAAAGCTACAGCTTACCAATACAAGCTCCTTGTCTGAATGACATTATAGGGCAGAAAGAACTGCGAATCATTGCTAATTGGGAGTGATGCTTTATTGAAAACTTTCTCTTCAATTCAAGGCAGCCATCTTTTCTCACTATGCTGAAATATAAATTTAATAAATATGTACCAACAGAAATTTTACAAAATGGGGCATTATTTGAAAGTATAAGTATTTAAATGCGATAGGGTCTAGATGACTAAATATCATGTGCTTATTTAAATAAATAAAATTTTATTGTATTTTTTAATTTATTTTAAATTGCATATGATGACACATATTGTACAAGTTTCTATAAAAAGCAGAATCAATTGGTAAAAACATTGTTTCCATTTCATTAGGCAAAAGATAAGAAAAAGATAGGGGATAAATTGCATTATCAAGATGATATTAATACAGTAGAGCTGTTTTTTATTTGAACTCCAAGGTGAATGCAAAAATATGCAAATCATCCAATTTTGGATAATTAAATGCTATGTACCTTAATACCCAGATAGCAAACTTTATGATCTAAATTTTCATCATATTGATGTCTATAATTACTCACTTTCAAAGGGTAATTACTAAATTGTGTGGTTAAATTATAAAAATTTAGAAGAGTTTCAAACTGTTACAAAATTAAAAATGCAAAAAAAATATTTCTCATGACAGATTATCCAAGAAATGTTACATTATCAATATTATAAAGACAGATTATCAAGAAATATTGCATATCAATAGATGCCTTTTTAAAATTGTATAAATCATTGATTGACAATAAAAGCAAAGAAATTAGCCAGTTTCTAGCTCTATTTTGCATACCATGACTTTTTCTTTAGCTGTAAAAATAAAAAGTTTGTCAAGAAAATAATTATTATTACAGTAGAATTCTTCCAACCTCATGGGGCACCAAAATATTTTGTTGTAATATATATTTTTTTCTGAACATTCAGGATCTATATATCTATATATGCTAGGCATTGGTCTTAATTTCATTAAATTGAAACTTTTAATAGTAGGCTTTCGCTTAGCAAGATTTGACTGAATCTGCATTTAATCATCTTAAATTTTAAATAAAAAATTCATATTTTTAATTTAATATTTTGATTTTACTTACTTTGCCTGACAAAAAATATAATGTATTGGTCCATGGTAGAAAATATGGGGAATCTATTGGACTGGGATACGTTTTGGGTTGCAAATCACTCTTCTAAGTAGCGGATAAAATTCTAGGCTTTGCTAGTCTCAGAGGTTTCGGTTTTACTTTAATTTTCTAAATAGCAGACATCTCAAATTAACAAACAAAATGGGTGCTCAATATTGAGATGCTTCACTATATTTCATATATTTTGGGAAACAGCTATTATATATATATATATATTCCCATATACACCCAACTCTTTTTTACACGAATTTGAAGTTACATGGTTAAAAAAAAGTCTTCCTTTTTCAAAAAATTTATTTGGTCTAACACGATTTCAAAGTCATTATCTTATGTACGTGACCATGAGCGGTCGGTCTAGTATAAATTGCAGTCTATGGTACCAATGTATAAAAAAAATTACGAATTAATGATAGATAAACCTCCAGATGTGGATGATCTAACTGATTTAATAACAAATGAAAGTAATAGTACTGAGGATCATAATAACGATAATGAGGAAGAGGCCGAAATATGTCAAATAATGTTATGCCGGGTTTTAATGATGCTACTTTAATTTAATTAATAGTTCAAAATTCGTTATTTTCTCCTTTCTCTTCAAAATTCTAAATTAATTTGTTGTTATTGAATATTTCAGAGATTTATCCCCTTTTAATGTTAATTTGTTATCCTTTTCATATTTTTCATTATTCAAAATTATGTACGATGTGTCTACAAATGCTAAATATCTTTTACTAATTCTCCGGTGTTAGCTTTCGGCCTTTTAACTTGACTTCACTTCATTTACGAGTTTGTGAAAAAAAGATGTTTTATAAGAGAAAAGTGGCTCCTTTTCCCGGCTTATCATCGACCAGCTGTGAATGGAGTGCTACACATTTCATTGGGTTTGGCGTACATGGTAGATAGAGCTTGGCGGCAATTTCACACCTCGTGGTTCTTGGCAAAGCATCATATTTATTCCGCGGTGTATGCATGGACACTCTGAGTGAGATGCAGGTTTTTACCCGCCAAGTTTGGCAGCTCATGGGAAGCGAACATGTTGCTAAGGGGGCTTTCGACTCCTGGCCGGCATTTGAGAAAGTGGTCTTTTATTTGCTGTTGAGAACTGAGGACCGGACCCTGTGGTTGCCGGGAACATGTTTTAAGTTAGTGCTAAGCTTCTGATGTACTGCAAGTGATAGTGACCTCTTCATCATGGCTCGTATCTCCCGTTTTCATCAAGCTTTGTAACCGACAAGTACTACAATGTGCCTTTGTGGCACTCTCTGCAATATTTTTGGGTTCCTAAAGTTCTCTCTGCATATGCTGCCTTCGCTCGGATCCGTCATTAGCATCAAAAGTGCCAAAACCGAGCTACAGTTTTTCAACATGATTTTTCCATTGATCACAGTTTTTCAATATGGTTTTTCCAATGATCACAGTTTTCAATATTTTTCCTCAGTGTCAACAAGTTTCGCACCATCAAAATAATGATCAATAGTTTTTCAACATGATTTTTCCAATGATCATAGTTTTTCAACATAGTTTTCCAATGATCACAGTTTTTCAATATTTTCCCTCAGTGTCAACAAGTTTCACACCATCAAAATAACGATCACAGTTTTTCAACATGATTTTTCCGCAGTGTCAACAAGTTTTGTGTCGTCAAGATAATGATTATAGTTTTTCAACACATATCAACTAGGGAGATATTTACCCCCCTTCAGTTTCACTAAATGAGTATTTTAATTTAAACAACTTTTATGAATCTAATTTTGTTGGCACTCACATCGCTATTACAGACCTTGAATTTATTACTTGAATTTTTACATTGGTGTTTGTTTTTATTAACCTGAGTTTTAACCTTTAATCTGTTGGTCTTTGAACTTTTACATTGGTGTTTGTTTTTATTAATCTGAGTTTTAACCTTTAATCAGTTGGTGGACAGTTCCTGGCAGACCAAACTCTGGTCTTCAGACCAGAGTGGATTCTGAACCTGAGTATTTTAATTTGTTGACTGGGCATTTAAATTGTAAACTCGATGTTTAAAGTGTTAACTGGGTTTGTTTTAAATTAATATGGGTTTATTTTAACTGAAGTTATTTTTAATTATTTTTTTCTCGCAATGTATTATGGAATTTAATGGTGTAAGAATTTATAAAAATCAACCTGTTTGTGTTTTGAAGCACTTAAGTAAAATTGTTGTTAATAAAGTAAAATTTTTAATTTAACATAATTGAGTTGTGTTTCTTTTGATTTTCGGCTCTGCATTATTGATATATATACTTAAGGTAAGTGAAATTTAGAGTTTAATAAGATGTTGAAAGGTATCTGGAAAAGTAAACATGGATGTGCACAGGCCAAACAGTAGGAATAGCAATTAGTAAAAGAAACAAAGAGATAATGTTAATAATTATAAAGGTAAATTTATTGAATTTTATATGATCAAGCCAAATCTAAATAATAACTTGGTGTAATATAAAATAAGTAAATACATAAAAATTAAATAATCTTCAAGTAAGAAGCAAGGAAGTCAGTTCCAGCATGACACATTAGTACCAGTCAGTCCAACACAACACTAACTGCTAGTTTAATTGGCGAGGGTCTAATATTTGGGAAATGTATGGTGAATCATTTTTTAAAAATTGATCCAAACATGGAACTTGCCCTAAAATTCGAACGAGATATGAAAAATTGTTTGGCTGCGTATCAAGAGTTGAATAAAGAACTTAAAATATCAAAAGTTCAACTGTCTATAACACATTTTTTAATAAAAAATGTCGACAGTGCAAGACTTTTCGGAAAGTAGTTCGGGAGTTCAAAACAGTATTACAGGACAAAAGTCTCCATTAAAGAGCTTGACGAATGTGAATATCTCTAGTGATGATAACAACTTTGGTCCAGTTCATTGCAAACAATTGTGCTTATTATCAAGTAGCGACGAATAACTATGTAACTAAATATTATTTTTTTATTTCTATTTTTAATTTTGAGTTTTCTATTCTTAATTTTGGATTAACAGATTCCTTTTTTTTTTGCTTGTGCTACTTATTTTTACCTATGAATTATGTATTTTAAGTTTTATTGCTCAATAAAATTGCATATGTAAGTATATATCATTCGTATGCATATCAGAGCTTTTACAGTTTTCAGCATTTTTTTTATATGGTTTTTAAACTAAATATAGTTCTTTATTTCATCTTACACAGTTTTCGGATAACATGGAACATATCCCCAATTTTACTACAGGAAACTTATCTTTTTTTACATGTTTTTTTTTACACGAATTTCTGAAGAACGTATCTACCGTGTAAAAAAAGAGTTGGGTGTAATCCAATCTTCACTGCAAAAAGGTGAAAATTCATAACACACATAACCCATGTATATGCAGACCCTGTAATTTTGTTTTTAAAATTTCAAGAAAAGTATGAAAACAAAGTGAGTTTGAAACAATATTTTGTTGAAACTTTATTATAGCACATTAAGACCTATCAACATCCAATGCTATATACATATCACCAAATATATTGTGAAAGTATGTTTCTATTACACTCTTGTCATCACTATATATGGCATTATGAAAATCAGACTCATTAGAACCATGTCTTATTTTTTTGCAACATTATCACAAACAATGTCCTTCACTGCACCATCTATAAAACTGATTTATGATATAGCATTTGAAGACTTTACTACCATTTCACATGGAACTGAGATTCATTCTTCTTTTACCAATAAAGTGGGCATTATTGATATTAGCTTTTTTCAAATTTCATTCCTTTGTTGGCTTTACATTTGCAAAGTACATATAATTGTTCTATAACTTTTACAGCTTATCTTTGGAGATTTATTGGTATACACATGAAGTAGTTGTAACATGGAAATCAACCCACCAGGTATCACAAGTGCAGCATTAGTATGGAAACATGTCTGAAATTAGACTGATTTTTTTTTTCTTAATTTGCAACATCTCAAACAAAATTAACTTGTGGAGAAACTGATCCCTATTTTGAATGCTAATTCTTAACAACATTTATAGCTTACATGCAAATATATACAGTAATAATTTTTTAATGGCTTTCACTATCAAATATGGTTATCACTATCAAGATTTTGAGTTGTTAAATTGTTACCTAAAAAGAAATACTGCATCAGCTGCACAATTAGCAAGGAGAGACGGATCACGGGCTTCTCTACTAGCCCAATTCCGAGCAGAAAGGGAAGTTATGGCACAGTTCTCCACAACCAGAATTCTAAAAAAATTAAGCATTCGAATTTAATAAATGAAGCTAATTTTTTAGCAAAATTGCAACAAAATAAACTAGATTTTTAAAATATCTATGAACAAAAACAGGTATATTTCTTGTACAAAAACACAAAATATTTTTTTAAATACTATGTAGATTCAATAAATGTCAGCAATGCACAAAACATACAACAATCAAAATAATAACAGTCTAACATGTTTCTGTCTTTCCAGATCCTCCAAAAGCCCCAACCCAGAAAACTGAATCTTAGCACACTTACAGAATTGACCACAGGATATAACCTAATGAAGCCAAATTTTCAATCTCCCCCCCCCCCTTTGATGGGAAAAATTGGGGGTTTTAGAAAGTGTTTCTAGGCTCTCCAGAAGCCTCCCACTCCTCAATTGATCTAAAAGGCTAAATATTTGGATACTTATAGTATCATCTACAGAATAGAACTTAATGAAGTTAGATTTTCAATTCCGTCTAAAGGTGGGAAAATGTTTTTTTTTCAAGTCATTCCAGGTTTTCCAGAAGCCCCCCCCCCCCCCTCAAGTACTAGAAGGTTAAATATTTGTATTATCTATGGAACAGAACTGAACAGAGTCAGATTTTCATATTCTGCCCCAGAGACAGACAAAATAGGGATGGAGTTGAAAAGTCTTTCCGGACCACTCAGGAGTCCCTCGGTGAACTAGACGGCTGATACTTAGCAAACTTATAGTATAGACTACGGAACAGAACCGAATTGGGCCAATTTTCAATTAAGATAACTATTTTCACCAATAAATGCCATACATTGTTAAACAAAATAAAACATATTAGAAAATATTGCAACTTATCTCTTTGTTTCCTTGTCTTTGGTAGGCTTAAATACTAATCTCTACTTATAATAAAACAGAGTGTGTGTTTGACGGGGAATGCTTCCGGGGCGATCCACTCCGGAACGCTTCCGGGACAATCCATTCCTCAAAGGGATAGACAAACCTATGATTTGTCCAAAACGACTTAAACCCATTGAGTTTATATTTGAAAATATATATATATATATATATATATATATATATATATATATCATGTTGTTAAGAAACGGAATTAAACCCAATGAGTTCTTACACCAGTAAATATTTTTCGATTTAAATAATAAAGAAATATATATATAAATACATTTTTATTGGAATTGCATTTTTGATTATATCATATCATTATGGCCTTTGGGTTTAAGGAGTTTAGATAATTTATATTTTCAAATTCTTACACAATTTCTTTTATTTTGGGGAAATATTTTGAAATCCATATATTGTAGTATGCGTATATCTACTAATACATAGATGTAATCTTCTAATCTATGAAAATATAAATGATTATGTCTGTCCGTCCTTGTAATGGTTGGCGAGAGATTTGGCGGGTTTTTTTTAATGTTGCAAAATTGATGAAAATGATGCCAATTAATGTAATTAATTTTATTTTGAAAGGGGATATTATTGTAATGATGTTTTGATAGTTTTTGACTGTCAGTCTATCCTACTTGACAACAAATTTGGCGACCCTTTAAAATGTGAACAAATTGCTCAAATATTGTCAAACTAACAAAAATATTGCCAAATCGATAAAACTGTTGTCATATTGATAAAAATGACACCAAATCAATAAAATTAATTGCGTTTTGAAAGATGACAGTATTGTAATGATGTTTCAGTAGCGTTTGTTTCTTAGTCTAACTGTCTCACTTTCTGACAAATTTGATGACTTTTTTAAAATGCAGTCGAATTGATAAAATGATACTAAATTAAAGAAAATGTCTTTTAATTTATGAAAATTTAATATTTTGCAAAATTAAGTTTAATTTCCTTGATAATCCCCGCCGCTTTGTGGAAATTAAATAATAGTTTTTGTAAATGTGTTTACGAACGGGACCAGGATATTTTTTTTTCGTCAGAACTGCCTGTGAAGATAATTTTGTATAGCGAGAACAGATATTCTTATACATGTTTTTAGGAGAATAAAATTAAATATTTTAATAAAATGTTTAGAATAACAATGTCATTTAAAGTATTATAGGAATATACACATCACTGAAGTTTTCATTTCTTTATATTATCTATTCCCTGTGAAGAACGGGTATACTGCTAGTTCATAATATATTTTGACAATGTTTTAATGGAATTAAATAAAGGATAAGGAAATGAAGCTTCCAAAATGTATTATATTTGATAAAAATAGATTAATAAATTTAGATATTGTGGAAAACAAGAACATGAATTAAAACCTTCTTATGCCTTAATCTTGTTGAAAATCAATATACTTTTTTTAATACCAATTAAAATAAGCCTACTTAATTTCATGGAAATAAGCTCAATTCTTTTGAGATCCCTGTAGAAAAGAACAATTTTTAATATATTGAGAACAGGTAATTCATAAAATAATGGTGTCCATTCATTTCTAGCTAAAAGTACTTGACAGCATTTACTCATTTAATAATAGTGAGCATGTTTAATGTTTTACAATTTTTTTTCCCATTTTAGATCAAAGACATGCATTATCTCAAGAATGGGACATGTTAGTGTTCTAGAAATAATGTCATTTACTTTTAATCAAACATTTGCATATGAAATGGTTATTTTTGTAGTTTTTAATACATTTTTTTAATTAAAAAAAATTGAGGGCTGCTTTGATTTGATCTAGGACTATTACATTTATTGATTAAAATAATCATATCAAATTTATTCACGTCACACTATTTATTCAGGAGATATGTACACATGCACAGACTTTATTGGGGAAATTGTTCAATCATATGGCAAGGATACTTAAAATGTGCAAATTCATCAAAATCTGAAAGTCAAATATTTTAACTCCTACATATAATTTACCTTTACATAAACTATATACTGTATGGAAAGTGAATAGAAGGCAAACATTTAAGTGTTTTCAAACTTTCTCATTATCATGCCACCAGAATACACTAATAAATATGATAGTATCTGCATACATAAACATTGAAGCAAAATTTGACCCAAATTTTTAGTGTCTATGCTTATACTAAATATTATAGTGACTGGAATACCTAGTGTCGCCTTCAATGAAAAAATCGGGTGAATTTTTCAGGAAATGCAACAGATGGCACTGCAGTTCAAACGGACCAGCTTATACCTGTAGCAGACAACTCTATGCTTTTCTATGCAAAAAATACATCATTTGAAATAAAAAATTTAAATAAACTAACTGTTTAAAATATGTTTTAATTTCAAAATAGGGTTTCATGAGAATTATTTTTCTACAGAAACAATTCCTATTATAGTTAACACGGAGATATTAATTCAAAATATATATTTTTTAAATTCGTTTTTTGCACTAAAACAGACTGTTTCATCGGTCTGTGATGCTTTGAATTTTTTTTTTTTTCAGTATTATTTTGTAAGACATTTTATTATTATTTGGTCAGAAAACGTTATTTTTATAATTATATAAAATATATATAGAATCATACAATTTCATCTTACAACTCAGGGAGGGATACAAAACGAATGTAAATTTACAATAAGTTTGTTTTAAATAATGCATTTGTAAACAGAAATGCATATAAACTTTCTTTTATACAAAAAATTAAATAAAATGCTCAGATAAAACTTAAATAAAATTTTTGTAAATAAGTCATTTTGTGAGTTATGTTTGGGGGAAGATATAGTCGAATTTACCTTTATAACTAAATAAATAATAAAACTTACCACGCAGCTCATCTTTATAGCATATTACTGTAAATCCTTGAAGATTACGTTATATCTATACATAGCACTATTAAGATAAGAATATTCTATCTTGATTATCTTTTCATTACATCTTTCTTGATTATCTTTTCATTACATTTATCTTGATTATCTTTTCGTTACATCTATCTTGATTATCTTATAACTATATGTATATATTAAATCAATTTTGGATCGATTAATTTGACATTGTATTGAGAACTTTTAAGTAATTTTTTTCTACATGTTAGAATTCAAACTGAATTAATTTCCAGATTTCAACAGTAAATTGAAAAAAAAAATGCCATATATAATGAAAAAAAAATGACATATATAAATTGAACAAAATATTTACAGATAAGGTATTATTTCTTACCTTATATTACATAATAAGTTTAATATGATACAATGTCTAACAAAAATCATCAGTATAATATAGATATATACATCCTTACAGAAAAATAAATGTTTAAAGAATATTATCTACTTTAGAGGAGACAAAAACTAAATTTAAAAATAAAAATATTTTAATAACAAAAAAGTATCATTATTTTAATATTTTACATGCATTTCATTTATTCACATGCACTATTTACATTTACTCATCTTTGAAAATTTTACTTTGTTTCTCTGTGTACATTTTTCTCTGTTGATACCTTTAATATAAAAATGAAGTCTTGTTATTAAGTAAAATTTTAATAATGTTTTTGTCAGTTCGACCTTGTGGCTTTCACATCCTATAAAGTTTAATGTGGAGTTTGACAAAGTGTCAAATAAGTCACTTATACTATCTCTGTGAATTAAATTTATAGAGAAACATGTTGTAAATTTGTATTTTAAATTTTTAATAAAATTAAATAGATTTTTTGAGGGGTACATAAGACCTCCATCATCAAATGCTTTTGTGAATGATGAACATTCATTTGGTAGAGAGTTTCCCTAATCTTCTATCTGCATTTCACATTCAGCATATCTGATTTTGCTTTTGAATTTTCTAACAACATAACCAGCTATGTAATAAATTAATCTGCTATCACTGTATTGCCCATCAGGTACATTATTAGATAAAGTTTGTGAAATATCTGAAATATTTCCATTCTCAACTAGTAAATCAACTTTAGATAAAATTGAATTTTCAGTGGAATTATCAGGGCATATTGTAATTAATAATGTAATCGGATTAATGCAATTATTCATAATGTAATCGGAGCAGCAAAAAGAGATGTTTTAGCTTTGCTTGATTTGTAGCCAATAGTACATCCTGGCACGAAACATTTACACCGTCGTTTATGACTTTTCAATTGCACATTAATATCATCATCATTTTCCATAATGACTAATGAAAACTACTGGTTGTTGAAAAATGAAACACGTTTTGAAACAAATAACAAATATAACATATGAACTACAATAAAAAGGCAATAAACTAATAGAGTATAATATATTGGATATAAGATTTCGACAGTAACAGACAAAAACAATTGATAAAGTAAACAAATAATGGTACTAAAACGATTAATAAAACATCAAATTACGATCTAGAAAAGTTTAACTAATAGATCCAGCTATTAGATAACTTCAACTGACAATAACAGATGGCGCTCTACTCTCTTGTACCACATTTTACCCGATGTGTCCTGAACTCTTGGACAAGTTTTTCAGCACCTTTCTCCTACGAACGTGACACTAGGTATTCTAGGCACAGTACTAAATATGGCTTTATTTTTCAAACTTTTAAAAGTCATTCTTAACTGTTATTATTTAAAAATAAATTTAGATGAGATGGTAAACTAGTAACAATACCCATATAAAAATAAAATACCCATATAAAAATTAAAAATATTTAGGCAAATAAAAAAAATAATAATGAAAAGTGCTAGAGCATCAATAATTTAAAATCAAGTAATTCGGTAAAAATATTATATGGACATTCAAAAATCTAAGTTATTTTGTTTTTTTAAATCATAAATAATTCAACATAAAGTAAAATTTAAGTTATTGTATTTTTTCTTTTTAACTTACTTTTTACCTTTGGTCAATCTCCCAGAGTGCAGATCAAATATATAAGATACAATGTTTCCCTGAAAAAGCCATAATACTCACACTATTAATCAAAGAAAGTAAATTGTTATAAAAATAGGCACACAGGATCTATTTTCAAAACTTATATATAGCAACAAATAACATATTTAAATTATTGTAATACAATATTTAATATACAGTAAAGCACATTCATAATTACTAACCAATATACAGTAGCATGTTGCTTATATCCTTCTCATTTGTACACTTTTATTCGTTGGTCTTGTCAATTGAAGTAAATTCTGATTATATGTTTTTGCATTTAGATGATTTTTTACCTGAGATGTGCATAAATGGTGAATTACTGTAATGTATTTAAATATAAATCATATTTAAGCAAATCAACTATTTTTCAACTTACTTAATGCAACAATACTTATTTATCTTGATTTGTGCTGCATTTTATGATGTAAACCCCTTCATTATTGATAGTGCAAAAAGTCATAAGCTTTACTTAATTTTTCAACAATTTGTTTAAAAATTGGTGATTATTTTTTACTTTACTGTAGATAACTACTTCCATGTTTAGAGTTTCTAGGCTCAAGAATAATCAACGTGTATATGAAGGCATAAACTGAACTAGAAAATTTCGTCCTCGGCCCCTTTTTTAACATTTCAGAAGTTTTTTTGGAAGATATCAAGATATCAATTCTTTTTTTGAGGCTTATAAAGATGATTTCATACCTTTTGAGCTTTATATGAAGCTTATTGAGCTTTATATGAGCTTTATATATTATCATTGTTAAATTGTTTTATTCTGATGTCACGTTAAAGATTATATTATTAAGACATATAGATATCACTAATACACTTTACAAATAATAATATATGGGTTAAAGAATATTATTATGAGATAGATTTCAGAACACTGCCACTCATTCACATTTATATTTCTGACAACGTTTTATGTCATTTTGCATCATTTTTGTCAATTTGGCAGCATTTTAAAAAAGTCACCAAATTTGTTGCTAAGTAGAATAGACAGACCCTATCAAAACATATATTCTACACTATTCAAATCACTATTAATTTACACCCCCTAAACACCTCAACTAAACTTAACTGTCCGTAAGAACAGTGAAACTTACTATATTTTGAATAAAAAATATTAAATTAATAATTTCCTCAAAGTAACAAAAATTATCAAATAAATTAAATTTGACAATTTGACAACATTGTTGTTGATTTAGCATTGTTTTGTTAATTTTGCAACATTTTTGAAAAGTTACCATGGTTGCTACATTTGTTGTCAATTAGGACAGACAGACAGACAGACCCTATTGTAAAATACTTAATATATCATTAGTTTATTAATCAGTTTGAATTCCAATTTGTTTAAAAAATTCTAAATCAAAATTCTAATTACTTATGTTTTTATTTTAAACTTTATCAATTTGGCATTATTTTCGGTAATTTAACACACATCAATTTGACGACATTTAGAAAAATCATTAAGTTTGTTGCCTAGTGGGAGAGATGAACAGATAGATTCTATTGAAACATACTTAATATAATATTTGTTTATTAATTAGTTTGAAATCCAATCCATTAATAAAATTTTAAATCAAAATCTTATTTATGCTTTTATTCTAAATTTTAACAATTTGGCATTATTTTCATTAGTGCTGTTTTCATCAATTTTAGCAACATTTTAATCAATTTTGCAACATTTTTGTCAATTTGCAGTGGCGGCTGATGCCCAGAGGGCGCACGGCGCATGACTTCCTCATAAAAAGTCCCTACATTATTATTTTTATTTATATAAATGTATTAAAAATTTTTGTAAAAAATGTTTGCATAATTTGCACATTCAGCAACTAAAATCGACAGTGTAGTTGCTAAATGCGTTATAAGATGGCAGTACTAAAAGAATCATCTACACTGTGGTTTTATCGTAGGGCTGCGAATTCAGAATGACCCAGATAGAACGAAGATACATAGTTTCAAATATTATTGCGAGTTTGAATGAACGAATATGAACATTGGCTATTTTCAAAGCATTGTCTGCTACGTATCATTGAGCGGCCGTCGCCAAAAAATAAGCCAGTTTATCGTGGGCTTTTTAGAATTGGCATTATTTCGCTATTGTGCTTAAGAATAATTAAGAATAATGTTATTGCGCTTAAGAATATGAATTTGATGGATTCTGTTGTTTTCCAATATAGTTTTGGTATTTTTAAATAAATCCTTGAATAAAATGACCATTTATACAAGAATAACTTAATTTATTTTTAAAGTAATATAAGTAATTCTACTCTAAATTGTTCAATAGTTTATATTTTTAAAATATAAAAGTTCATATATAAGTCCAATCAAAAATTTGTTACATTTTCTACATTTATGTATAGAAAGGGAAAGTGTGACGGGTTAAATGGTTAAATTTGTCTTTTTGATGGATTTAAATATTGAAAACATTCTTCAACTCAAATTTAATATGATCTACGTGTGTAAATGGCTGTTTATGTATGTGAGAATCTGTGGACACGATATCCAAATAACGAATGAAGAGATTTGAATAACATTTTGTACGATTATATTGTCTATGAAGTATGAAATGCTATTTACTTTTAGCGAGAACAAATATACAGAATGCACACATATTTATGTTTTTTTAATATAAAATAAATAAATGGCAGTCATTCATGTAAAATATTTTGATTATCAAAGTACATGATCATTTTATAAAAATTATTTTTCAATATAAAACGTTTTTTTAATATAAAATAAATAACTGTCAGTCAATCATATAAAATCTTTTGATAAACGATACACATGATCATTTAATAAAAGGTATTTTATAATCATCAGAAATCAAATTATACAGTAATTTTATTATCAGGAAAAAAGAATACCGATTTTAAAACCCTGACATGCCCCGATTTTGAGATGTTGGTAGTTAATTCATGAAACGACTTATATTCGAATAATAAACTTTACATGCAAAAATTGAAAATTAAATCGGTCAACTCTTTTCTCATGCAGCGTTTTCCCATTATAGCACATTTGGAAACAATGGTGAATAGCAACGCCATCAATGTAACCAAAAATGCCAAACACCAATTAAAGTAATAAGAAGTCAATATAACCTTTTTATATACTTGTTGTAAGTGCATATAAATGAGTGCGATTATTAAGTTTATTATGGCGTTGACGTCAAAAGAACCAAATTTTAATATATATGAGATTGATTTAACATTGTTCAAAGCTTTTTACATGCGATTATTAGATTGTTACAGAAATTAACTTACCTCGGAATGAAATAAATTTATATGCAGCCCACATCATATGTTTTTGACTCTTGAATGTAAAAAATTACGAAGAACGGTAAATATATCATAGATGCCTATAAATCTAATATGATTCAACATTTATTTTTGCAGTACAGTGCAATATTCAACTATTAAATCTCAAAAAAAAAAAAAACCTAAAAAAAACCTATCAAATTTAATTATAAAAGTAAGAAACAATAATTTCCCAAGACATTTAAAATATATAGTACAAATCACTCTCACAACAAAATGTTTAAAAGTCTTGAATTTATAATAAAACTTTATTATAAGTTTTTTTATAAATTCAAGACGTGGCAACGTTCTAAATAAGTGGCCAATTTTTCACTAAAGTTTGATGATTAAATTATCTTTAATTACGAGGTTAAGTTAAAGCAACTGAATATCTTTCTAAATCAATGTTTTTAAAACTTTTCTGCTTTGCAATGTAATAATTCCATTTTTGTGTCAAAAATGCATGAGATTTTTAAGATTTTGGGCTTGAAATAACATGAAAATAACAAAATAACATGAAAATAACATTTGGCTTAAAATAACATTAAAAGAAATGACCTAGAAATTCAAAATTTTTAGGAGACTTGTCTCATCCTATTTGTGAACATCTCTAAAAATTTTTGATATCAAAACATTGTCTGAATAAAAAGAATAAGGAGCAGAAGAATAATTCTGTAAATTTGATATCTTTTTTTAAAATTCAAAAGGCTGCATCTTTTGAAGATACAACCAAGCGACTTTGGAATAATATTCTAGACCACCATAGACCTTTCTAACACGCCACCTTAAATTCTTAACCACTGTAGTTTTAGAGATATAGGTATGAAGTATGTACCTTGAAATCATTTGTGTAATATAGCGTCTTACAGTGTTTTCATCACATGTCACTGATGTAACACTTAATTTCACTTTTAAACTTCTTATAGTGAGGGGAAATTTTTGAATCACAATGATTTAAAATGCTATGAGACTGGGTACATGTTTTAAATCATGGATAATTTTGGATATATCTGCTAGTACCCATTATAATTAAATTCTCAAATATGCTAATAAATAATACATATATATTAAAACAGTTTAGCAGTATTTCAGAAAAATAGACTGCTTATAAATTCTCATATTCAAATCAATAACAATGGTGCAGGACTTTGGAAATTGCATTGCAATCAACTTGAATGATGTTATTAAACATGGTTCCAGAAAAATGGAGGGCTAGGGATATCCTCCACACCACCAAAAGGACAAAATTTAATAGGTTTATCCTGCATTATAAGTCCATATACATTGCATGCAAGTTATATTTAATAAGTATAAATTTAATTATGCAACATACACGGTCATCACCAACCCATAGAAGTTTTCCAGAAGAATCAAAAACAATGGATAGCACACTTCCAGTAGTTTTACTGGTTCCTCCCTATAAAATACAAAATAATTATATACATAAAATAAAATAAATAAATAAATATGTAAAAGAAAATTATAAGCAATATTAAAAAGAAAATAGTAAACTGTAAGACCATTACTAGTGAAAATTCCTATAAATAGAATCAAATTTAATTTAATGAGGTTCTCTTGTTTAGCCGTTTTAGGTTTGGCCAGCACAGTCTTGAGCTTATACAATCTCCAGGCTTGTTTGCACTGAAGAATGAAATTCAAACATTTCCAAAATGTATGTCTACTTAACTTTATTTGCACCATACTTTACATTCTAATTAATTCAGTAATGATTGTGCGCAAAGTAATGCCCTATATGTAATGTCCTATATTTAACTCTGTTATAGTTTAATTTACTTCCGCTCAAAAGTGGCATATGCATACTTTGTCCAGTTTATTATTGTCCAGATATACTCTATGGTTTTGATTGGGGGTAAAGTTAATGCAAAAACACTAAATCAAAGTACTTTTAGCCAAAAATTAGTAAAAATATAGGAACCTGAGTTCAATGCAAATTTTAGAAGTACAATTTAAAGACCAGATTTTTTTTTTTTTTCTTAATGTATAGTAACTAAGTTAGTGCTTTTAAAAACAATCCTTCTAGATATTACATTAAAAAAAAAAGTACACTGGCAGCCCAAGATTTGCAATTATTGATACCACCAGTCCTTGTCCTTGTTTAAAATAACTATACAGAAAAATCAGTAGGTGGAAAAAAATACAAGAAACATACCTTTAAATAAATTCCTGTAGAAACACTCAAAACTTGTACCATTCCCTTACTATTTCCAATCTGAATGCTGTGTTAAGGTGAAAGAGGAAAAGCAACATAAAAGTTCAGATTTGGATTGAAAATAAAAAAAATAAATTTAGGATAAATGATTTAATAACAGAAACCAGGGCAATTTTACATAGTTTTATACAACTTCTTTTGTAAAATAATAAAGTTTCACAAAACTTAAAATTATAAGTATGTCTTGTTAAAATTAATACATAACTAGTTCTCAACATATAAAAACTGAAAAAAAAAAAAAAAAAAAAAAGCTGGGAACAACTTAGTAATGCCAATGGATACATTTAGCTCACCAGTCTTAATATAAACTACTAGAAAATGTACTCGGCATTGCCCGATATTTGAAGCAGGAATTAATTGAATTCAGTCATTCAAATTTTCATATTTTAGTTGCCAGCTGTGTGATGTGTGGCTGCACAGGGCTCGTTAAGTAGGTATAATATGCTCTAAGTAAGTGCCTAAACAAGTCTTATGCTCTAAATAAGTGCATCTCAGCAATATTTTTTCTTTGAATTTCGAATTAGTTGTTTAGTTATTTTATGTTTTAACCTGATTTACAGCAAATTTGGCCGATATTCACACTTCACACAAACTGATTCCTTAGCGACCTAAAATATTATCACGTTTTCATCTGGACATCATCAGAAAAGATTGAAAAATTATCTTTTAAATAAACTTTAAATGGAATCCGTACTGTCAATAGATAAATTATTGTTATTTTTTAAAAATATATATACTTTCTGTGCATTTTAAACCTCTCCCATATTATGGTATAAAAAAATGATGTGCCATACAAGGTTTATAATTTAGCAGCAGCTCCTAAATATATCACAGACTATTGCAGAAAAATATTTCATAAACCCATCCACTGATTAATTATAATTTTTTTAACCAAGTCATGTATTAAATGTTTTGAATCGATGTTTTTCATTCCTCAATTACTAAGTGAACTCCTTTTCTGGAGTTGTTCTATCTACAGAAGTCACACCCATGCATAGTTTTGCTTGAATTGTGTTTTCCATTTGCACATGACATCCTGATATGTGATCGAGATTTGGCAATTTTATTCGTAGCATGAGAATGATTTTAGTTCAAAACAGGTAATTTGGAAATTGAGTATGACGTTATCTTTATCCGTATTATTTAAGTAGTAGACACTTATTTAATGTTTGTATACTTTTGAAATATGAAAATTACATTGTTTGCAAAAGATATGTCCAATACATAAATTGGCTTAATTGTGCTGAGATTGTTTGAAATTAAGATTTAAATTGTGTTCGTTAACGTAGATAGTAGTCTCCAAAAGTGGCAGATTTCTGTTCTGTGATGGGGAGGGGCATATCATGCCCGATGCACCAATGTACATAGATTACATGCAATTTTCATTGTTATTTATATGAATAAAATTGAGTTATTTTGCTATTTTATATAACTACCCTGCTTTAACTCCTGTGCAACACTGGGTACATTTTTTAGTGTATCATATTATAACATTTTTATATTACAGAAATCTTAAGAACATCAATTCAAAGAATTTTGTAAAACTATAGATCCAATCAATTTAAGGATACAACAACCATATTATTATTAAGAGGCTGAAATGCGCAACATAGCACTGATGCTCCAAATGGATCTTCTACAACTCTAACACAAACACCACGGGCAGCATCCCACAGTCGTACAGTAGCATCCAAAGAGCAAGTTAGTATTAGATCATTAGAGATGGACCACTCAAAAGCTAAATTAAACAAATTAAATATATTAATGATAAAATAGTATCTTAAAGTATTCATATAAATAATATTTCAAACAGATTAAAAACAAGGATGTTTAAGAATAATTCCCTGCACTGCTCCTTAATATGTAGCAGATTCTATTTACAAAAATCTGATGTGAGCAGCACATGACTTTCCCTGCAGACTTATATACACATTCTCTTTATTTTAATTAAATTTAATTCACTATTAATTCAATTTTCGTTCTCATTTGGTAATTGGACTCATTTTCAAAGGTGGCGTAGAGAAAAAACGAAAAAACGAAAATATCTCGAGAACGGCTAGTCCTAGTGTAACGGGGTTGGTCTTATTTTTTTTTTTGTTAAAAATTACATATAAAACAAGGATTTAATGGATATATTTCAGCATACGTAGTTTTTTATTTTAGATTTTGCCAATTTTTGTGGGTCATTTTCCAAAATAAAGGCAGGTTATTGTTTTCCAAATCGTATGAAAATCTAATCAGCACCAGGGTGACCCACAAGCGACTTATCTACCAAATTTTGTGAAATTCGGTCCATTAGATTTTCAGCTAGAGTGGATACAAGCTTTTGTGGGCCATTTCACAAAAAAAAAGCGGGTTCTTTTATCCCGAATCGTACCCAAAACTAATCAGCACCAGATTCGCCCACAAGTGACTTACTTACCAAATTTTATGAAATTCGGCCCATTAGTTTTTTAGTTAGAGTGGATACAAAATTTGCACAGACAGACAGACACACACACAGACGTCAAGCTAAAAATAGTTTTTTTCATATTCTAGATGTCTCGAAACGTGTAGATCCGTCGAAAACTCGAGTTGCGATTTTCGACATGATTCCAATACTTTCCCTATACATTACCATGTATTGCAGGGAAAGTAAAAATCTGATGTGAAAATGGCAGCACATGACTTTCCCTGCAGATTTATATACACATTCTCTTTATTTTAATTAAATTTAATTCACTATTAATTCAATTTTCGTTCTCAGTTGGTAACTGGACTCATTTTCAAAGGTGGTGTAGAGAAAAAACGAAAAAACAAATATATCTCAAGAACGGCTAGTCCTAGTGTAATGGGGTAGGTCTTATTCTTTTTTTCGTTAAAAATTACGTAAAAAACAAGCATTTTAGTTAGAGTGGATACAAAATCTGCACAAACAGACAGATACACAGACAGACACACACACAGACGTCATGCTGAAAATAGTTTTTTCGTATTCTAGAGGTCTTGAAACGTGTAGATCCGTCGAAAACTCGAGTTGTGATTTTCGGTATGATTCCAATACTTTCCTTATACATTACCATGTTTTGCAGGAAAAGTAAAAAATGCAGCCAATCATAACAAACTAATC
Organism: Amaurobius ferox; assembly: GCA_951213105.1. Lineage (NCBI taxonomy): Eukaryota > Metazoa > Arthropoda > Arachnida > Araneae > Amaurobiidae > Amaurobius > Amaurobius ferox. Next base: position 55,026,441 of record OX578139.1, on the reverse strand, counting down.
ACAGTTTTATCACTATATTCTATTGCAATCATCAGTACATTATAGATGAATATGTTCTAAAACCTATAATGTAAGTCTTCTCCAGGATAGGACAAGGGGGTAGACTAGGTGTGAGATGTTTTTCCAACATTCTGCTGCAATTGCTTTCGTAATGGATAAAAAGGAAGGGAGGTGTGAATGTGAACATGAAGCTCACTTTCTACCTGATCTAATCACTTAGTCACAGATGACCCTCTGATGAAAATAATATAATAACATTAATAAAAACTTTAAATTAAATAGCACTAAAAATAATACGACAGTATTTACCATATTTACGAATTTTTACTTTGTGAAAAAAATTAAATTGAATATCATAACATGTGCCTAATAAATTAGAAGATTTTTAAAGGCAGGCAGTAAAATAAAAAACCAACCCCCATCACAAAGACCCCTCAAGCAATACAATTTAATAATCACTACAATGTGTTTTACCATGTTTGAATAATTGTGGAATTTGTGAATAAAAGACTTATTAAGTTGTACATAATAAGAATATAATGGTATCAACTGGTCAGTAGAAAATATGAGTTGCACATAACAAGAATATAATGGTATCAACTGGTCAATAGAAAATATGAGCTGCCTTCTTCAGGACTAGGAAACACATTAGTCACACTAGAAATTTTACAGCTTGTTTTGCCTTAAATGGTGTAACCGTTCAATTTATCTTGTCCTGAAAACAGAAGCTTGATTTACCTGCAAAATCATTAGATTCTGGTGTTTTTTCCAGCAGTTTGAGCAAAAAATTTTGCAGTTGTGGTACTTTAAAACATTTAAATTGTCATCACTAAAGATGATTGGGGCAAGCAATTTACTTATAATAAAATGTACCATTTCTGGGCATATTACTATTCCATATTTTGTCTTCAAACTAGAATGAATTACCTTATTATTTAGGACATAGGCATCACTTGGGTTCTAAATAAGTGTCTTATACATATTGGCCTTCAGTGCAGGCATAATATATCCCAAATAAGTTTCTTTGCTATGTCTCAAATAAGCATGCAGGGTGCATACAAATGGAGTTACTAAACTTGCTTAAAATCAACACTACATTCTCATAATAAATGAAAATACTCACAATTTTCACATATAAGAAAAGTTTCTTTACTGAGAGAAGTAAAATAAAAATAATTAAATGTTATCGCCACAAGTTTCCATCAGATTTAAAAGATTTTTTTAACACAATACATATGATAAAATAATAGCATATTTAAATAATATAAACAATATCTCCAAAATTAGTGAAATCATAATGATTGATTTTTAAACCCATTATCTGTCTTTAGCTGTAGAAATCTGTCTCACATCACTTGCACAGAGCTCAGAATCATCTGCTTGATAAATATAAGTTGAAAGTGGTGAAATATAGATCAAATTTCACCTTTAAACATTCATAACTTTTAAACTAATTTGAATTAAAAAAAATCTCTTCAAGGTATATCATCACAGGACCTCAGCTACTGCTGTACTAAATTTATCAGTTGTCAGTGGCTTTAATTTTCCCCTATGTGCAGCACAGACATATTTTTTTTTATTATGCAAGAAGTATGAGTAATGCCATGCTACTTTGTATATTCGATTAATTTAGTAATTCACTGGACATTAATTGAAAGCTATTCATTTTCTTTTTTTTGATATCAGAATTTTGTTATTATTATTACAATGCAAATTGTTATAATATTTTGAAAGTTTTGAAGAATATTTATTTGTACATAAAATATCATACATAAATTATAAATATTACACTCACCTGTTATACCAGCATTATGACCACTAAGAAGATATAAGACACTAGCAGGAGGTGGGATCAATTGGCAAATAGAAAGTTTGCCATCTAAGGAACAGCAAGCCAGAAGACTTTTATCATCATTGGCAAATCTTACAGCTGTCACTGAAAATTAGATTTATAGTTAAATATTAATACACGTATAATAATGACTGACTTAATAGAACTTGAATGTTTTGCATAACTTCCGCTATGGGGTAACTAGCTGGCTAATAATGTACACAGGATTGCCACACAAAAGGCATAATAAGATAACCTGAATTTTCCCACATAAGAATTAAAAAATTTTGCAGTTTTAAACATTTTAAAATATTTTGCAAATAATTCCTTGACTTAATGGTCTATATTTACAAATTCCCTGACAATTCCAGGTAGGATAGTAACCTTGCTTACATGACCCGAGATTGTTCTGTTAGCCATTTAAAAAAGAATGGAGCAAAAGTGTCCATTCAGTTACTGTGTGTTAATTTTTCTTTTTTTTGCTATTATCTAAATCATTTAATTTTTCTTACTCATAAACATGCATGCATACATCACCTTCAAAATATCCGATTCCAGTTCAGAAATTCTTAAAACATGTAAATCTATCAAAAATCTGAAACTCAACTTTGTCCTATTACAATATTTTCTCTGCATATTATATTTGTATGTTTGAAAAGTCAAAAATTGTGCACTTTACTATTGAACAGATTTATGGTAGCACATCCACTACATGTATACAAATCCATTGAATTCCAAAAAGTCTTAAAATGATCAATAAAGCTTTTGCTCAGGACACAAAATAGTTTATGCCCCAACTTTCTATAATTTGTTGACCTGCCACCTGTTCTTGCTGAATTTCTCTAAAACCAGAATACAATTTTAGATTCGGTTTAGTCTTGGTAATATTGAAAGCACACACAATTTATAAAAACCACAGAGTTTAAATATTATAACTTAAATTTAGGAAGTTTTGTGATTTAAAAAAAATAAAATTAACAGGAAAACTGTATTTAAAGACTTTTACAGTGTACTAGCATCCTACTTTTAATCGCCATGGGTTTGTCTTAGAATGAGAAAGTGACCAATTATTTTGTTTTCATATCAATTTAATGGCTGCTCACAATGGAGTGCATAGGCATCCCATGGGAAATATATTTGTGCCCACTGGGAAATTTAAACTTTTATTTTTTAATGAGTTATTAGTTCTCCAAAGCTGCGAAATCCTATAGTAAAGCTTGACTTACATACATCAGGATAAATCCGACAGGCAATCTTGGCGAACTCCAGGAATGAATTTACATGCTCGGGGGCCCCAAGCAGATCTTTTCTTAAGGATTCCTGTACCATCATCATATTTTGTATCTTCATGATATATAACTTTTTTGGTTCATGATGACATCCCATTAACACATAATTTCATATGTGCTTTGTGATTATAATGGTGTTATGTTAGATATCATTCATTATATTAACTTATACAAATCCAATAAATATAAGGATTCATTTAAAATAGAAATACTAATTTCAAAGTATATTTAAAAAACAAATTCGTATATTGTAAGTAATATATTTATGGTTTCTATGCTTTTACTTTTATTATATAAGAAAGACTACATGAGACGGAGATCAGGACCCCACCTAGACAGATATCAACTATTACCCAATAGTTCGCACATGGAGGCCCCTAATTCCATAGCTCAGAGTCTCTAGAAACAATCTAGTACTGCTTTTGACAGTAATATTCAGACACAGTAGAAGAGCCCTTTCAATTTTAAATATTTTATAGTGGTAACCAGGATAACACTTATTGGGAGCACTATAGTTGCAATTGTTTTCTAGCTGTCAAAATTTTTGCATTTTGTTATTTGCCAGAAATAGAAAGAATTATTTACATAATTGAGTAAAAATTTGTTATAATTTCAAACTGAATAAAGCATTGAGAAATTTGGGAACCCCATCTAAAGGGGAGATCCAAAGTGACTGCTTAGTCTGTTTATCAGTAAATCCATTCCTTGTGAATGCTGTGAAGTTTAGGAAATAAAGTTGGCCAAAATGTGCAATTATGCATCTGGTATGCACTCAAATATCTGTTTACACCTCCAAATTTTGTCAGTGAGTAAAAATATGCATAATATTTTTAGCAATAAAATGTAATTTTTTTTTATGAATTTTCAATTTCTTATGTTTTAACTGTTGTACATAGATTTACTTTTCAATTTTAATCAAATAATAATCTGTTACATCAAAAGTTTAGTATAATAAAATTTGCATTCATATGTTAATGAGCACTTTTAAGTTTCAATATTTTGTTGCTTTTACTTAGTATGCAGTTGCTTTTACTTAGTATACAATTGCTTTTACTTACAATGTTTATAAGATAAATTCGGTTACTAAATAATGTATATTCATTCTTGTTGTCTATTAATAAAATTAGTTTTTACTCTTTTTCAAGACAGTATAAATATATATTATTGATAAATATAGTAATACAATATTAATTATTTAAGAAACATATGCCCGAATTTGTGAATAAAAACCTCTGCTAGGAAAATACCATAAAATAAAAATATAAGGATACTAACTAGTTTCAGATACAAAACAAGTGTTCTTCAGAATAAGAAAAACAAAGCAATCACTCTATAAAAGTAGAAAAATGTCTGTAAAAACACATTTTTATTATTATTTTTCAAAATATGTATTGTGGTTTTAGAAAAATATACGAAAATAATTTATACCCATTAATATTTTTAAAATACTTCCCAATTTGGAAAATGACTCCTTAAATTTCGAGAAAGAAATAAGAATACCCCTTAAACATTTTTTTATGGCAATCTCCTGTTAAGTATTAAATATATCAAAACATTCACGAAATTTTCAGATTTTCCACTGACAAACATGCTCTCAGTATTACAGAAAATTAGATCAGTCTGAGTTATTTAAAAGATGTATTGTGTAAGTTTTCTTGAAATAAATATTAAATTGCAGATTACCTGCATCCTTATGTTGATCAAAGATATGATGTACACCAGTGAAAGCATAATTTTCAGATATTGAAGTTCCTCCAACTAAAGCACGACTAGCATCAGCTAAACGGGTAGGTACTACCCCTTCCTCAGTTGACAAACTAGCTCTTTTTGAAAATCTTCTGCTTTCACTGTATTCAAAACGATTTTCAAATGAATCACTGGTCTAAAATATATAGAAACAAACAAAATCATATGAAGAAATTAGATTATGGATTCTTTTATATATAGGTTTCTAGGAACGTCATTAAGTACCACAATAACTTTGTAAGGAAAAGTTTATATGTATACTTAGTGTGGTCCTTATTTTACAAGTTGATGTTATCTTATGCAGGACCCTCTCAGTTGGTTCCTTTATATAAATAAATGATTCCTGCAAAATTCAAACTTAATCAATAAAAACAACACATGCCCCACGTGGCTCCAAAATACCAAAAAAATCAGAATTGATTATAATATTTCTTGGGAAGATGCCACCTCGGGGAGTATGCTTTCGTCAACCTGCAGCATATCATTTAGCCAGATGTATGGACAAAGGAATCTATTGCCTGAAAATTTATTTATTTAGGGAGCAATTTAAATTAACTCAAGGGAAAGAAAATGCTGTAAAACATATTTGCTGTTTTATAATAAAATGTTATACAAAAGCATTGTTTTCGACTACAAATGCAATCGAGGCTCCTATGAACAATGTTCATTTCTTAAAAAAACTGGTAGCTTACAAAAAGGATGACAAATCAGTTGCAGAAATAGCAATTACAAAGTTTATTAACCATTTATGGTATTTAGAAGAATGTGTAGCTCTAGCAATATTTAACAAAAGAATAAGTCTCGAAGATAAAGAATCTAGCTCAAAAAATGTAGTTGAAAAAGAAGAAAATGAATCCGAAGATTTTAGAAAAACACTTCAAATTAAAATAGATTATTTAGGATATTTTCTTAATAAAGATCTTCCTCTACAAAGAATCACAAGTAAATCTACAAACTTTTTTGAGAGGTTCCAAATTCCTAAAGATTTTTTGCAACTGGATCCTGCACACTGGTAAAATGAAGAAAGTTATTCAAAAGGAAAGGAAATTGCAAAACCAATAAAAGTTGTTAATGATACAGCTGAAATGGGAGTAAAGTTAATTGAAGAATTTAACTCTAAGTTTACCAAAGGCGATTTTCAAACATAATATATTTTACAGACAGTGCAAGACTATCCCAAGAAATATCCAACACACAATCAGGAGACATTAAGAATCCCATGCACTTGAGATATCGTTTTATTGCTTCTATTCCGTTATTGTTTATAACTTGTAGAACTTTTAAGTTAAAGACTTTAAATTTTCAATTTTTAGATTTATTTGATTGTGAAATTAATTTGATAAGCTTTAGATAAAAATATATTCTACATAAAGTGAATACTCAAGAATTTTGGAAAATTTTAAAAACTTTTAATGTTCAACGTCGATGAGGCACGTGTTCTTGATGTCCAAATGAGTTCATATTTTGCACACATTTTTTAACGTATTGAAACAAATCTAGGGGGTTCTGAAATTTTGATTTCAAAAAAAAAAAAAAAAAATCCATATAAACAAGGATTACCCTAGTGTACATATTAGGTCTATCTATAGTAAAGTGATCATACTAGATCGTATAAAAGAGACTGCAGGTAATTTAAATAGTTAGGATAAAGAACTCAGCAAAACAAAATTGAAGTTCTAGAGCATTGTCTATAAAATAGGAATCAACCCTAAAAGTGTTACAGAAGGCATTTATTTGACACAATATGATGATTAGTGAATGCCTGTCTAATTCAGGAATGATACAATAAACAACACTTAAATGAACAGAATTCTAGTGGAAAGCCCGTTTAAGATGCCCTCCCTCAAAGACAACATGTATTTGAATTCCACAAAAAATATTACCATATATTTGGACAAGCTTTGTTGATATCACTGTGCTAGAGGTCCTAGTGATACAGCATTTTGGCAGGAATTTATTGCCTTCTGCATCATGGCCCCACAAGGGTGTGGTTAGCACGGCTACACCTAGGGGGCCCGAGGCAAACGAACATGAAAGGGGACCCGGCGGTTTTTCTAATTGACAGCTGTTAAAAAAAAAAAAAAAAAAAAAAAGACACTGGTTATGACTTTGAGGAATTTGAAAAATAACAACTGTAACATGATTTTTTTTTTATCAAAGAGGGCCCAATTCGTGGCTATGCCCTTAACGGTCACTTCCTTAAACATATGGTGTGACAAAAAAGATCAATCACAATCACCGCACCATCGCATCGTTTCGCAACTCACGGTAGTGGCTCCTTACGCCCCCATATATTATTAATGCTCAATTGTCCATGAATTTTTGGATGTTCGTTTTTTATTTACAGGTCCGCCATAAAGGGAGGGGGATAAGTGGAATTAATGTCCAAGGGCTCGCAGCCCATAGGGGCTCTTAAAGAATTTTGGCCAGAGGGCCATGTTCTGCACACATGTTTTGTTTGTCCCATGTATCAATTCTTACTAATTAGACAATGCTCTACAAGTTTGAAATTAGCTATTTTTGTCTATCTTGTTGCAGCGTTCATTATTCTAACTTTTCAAATTTTATGCTAGGAGCACTGCAATCACTTTTATTTAATTGGGCTGGATCACTTTGCTATAGATGAACCTAACGTGCATACTTATGGTCCTTTCCATACAAAGTTATTGAGGTGCTGAAGGACTTTCACAGGAACCCTGCATAAAACCAGACTTTGTATACAGCATTATGAACACCTGAATATAACTCAGAACTTTTTGCAATTGAAAACATATTTCTGAAAGTAAACAAATAAATAAATGTTTTACCATACAAATTTAATTCCATGATTTTGGCTTTCCTATTAAGTATCATGTTGATGTTGGATTGCTTTTACATATAATTTTAATGTTATTAAATTAAAATATAATTCATTGTAGGAAAAGATTTAATATAGTATATTTTGGAGCCTCCTAAAATATTGGGGCACAGGGCAAGTGCCCCATGTGCCCTTCTGATAATCAGGTTTTGCATATTGATACTGATATTATTGGGAAGTGCATTGGCAATTCTATAATATACAATTAACTAATTTATAAATTGTTAAAAAAGGGACTATAGGGGTCAAAACAAGAAAAGAGGGATTAAAAGGGGCTTGATGGCAAAATTGGAACTTTTAGGGGGGGGGGGAGAGACCATTTGGGAGCCTTGTAGTTATATTAGAGTTATACCAGGGAATGTTTATAGTCAGATGCGAACTCTGGAGACAGTTATGAAGTGTCACATGAAATGCCCAGGATATTTCTGTTTACCAGGTAGGACACAGCACGCTCCTGAGAATATCTCAAATTCACTTTCAAATTCTCCAGGCAGAACCTCACAGTATGACTTTAAAATATAATTTTAATATCATGTTGAAGCTTAGAAAATTCTAAAAGTTCGATATTATTATAATTTTCCAGGTTATAACCATACCATTGCGATACATTTAAAATACTTAAATAACCTATTTTGAATTTTAACATTATATATTAGCCTAAAAAATTTTAAAAATTTAATAGCACTGACCTTATCATACTATCAAAGTGAAACACTATATATTAAGGTGGAGCGAAAAAACCTTTAATTTTTAAATTTCAGTTACGAAATTATTTTTGAGTTACTACTTATAAAAAATGTTCCCTTATCCAGATCACTCCTAGTCTATTAGGATCTGGATAATCGGCACTCTACTGTATTTTAAAATAAGTATTTGTTTACTGTAAAATCTTTTTTTTATACTTTAATCCTATATGCAATTGAAAGAGTAAAGAAAATAAATTGTAATTGAAGTTGTTTTGTCTCCAGAACATCATCTTTCACCTACTATATAGATCAATTCTTATTGATTAGACAAATGAGAGCTTAACTTCATATTTGAACTACATCTGTCCTCACCAAAATGGGAAAACTCTTAAAGTTAAAAATTTGAGTTATTGATAAGACAGAATTGAAATGGCAAAAAATAAATAAATATTACCTCTAATGTTATCCTGCTATTACTCCTTGCCCCCATACTTCGACTTCTAAGACTACTGAAAGAATAATTTCAAATTTAACAAAATTTACATAAGATAACTGAAACAATAAGTAATTAAATATTAATGTAATTTACGCTTGATCAGGAGAAACTCCATATCGTTGAGCCAAGAGTTGATTTCTGACACGCAAATACTGCTTTCTAGCTAAAGGGTCCTATTGAGGGAAAAAATGTATGTCAATGCAAATAAAAATATATATAAAAATTACAACTTTTGTAACTTAATTGAATTAACCTCTTGTTTGGCATTTTCTCGTAGAAGTTGACTCCGTCTTCTGATATATAATGTACCTAAATAGAAAGAAATTAATACAAAAATTAAACTGCCTTTCATTTTTATATTTTACAAATACAATCTGAATATAAAGGCAAATTAATCTTGTTAACACAAGCAATCTGGAGGATCGAAAATCTATTAGTGCTAAGCAGGCCAATGATCAGATAATTTGGCATCTGAACCGAGATGTAATAAAGTGCCCCTTTACTCTCCATTTATAGTTTCATAAAAAAGATGCGAGTCCAACATATGACTTTCCTTGTAGATTCACAAATTTTAAATTGGTGTGAAAAATAAATTATATAACAGATTAAAATAGTATCGTTATATCTGCATATGCATTTAATTCAGGGGATATATTTTAACAATGAAAGTCAAAACTCGCACATAAATAATGAATGCCAACAAAATTAGTCTTTAATATATTGAATAAAATGGACAAATATCGCTAAAGTCCCATGCACAGATATTTAAAGACACAATATGTACAAATTTGTTTTGGCAATCCTACACACTATAGTGCAGAATACACAAATATGTGGAGCAAATAACTCAGGATTTGGAAAGTTAGTTAATAGGAGTTAAGCCATCTACAGCACAGCATTTTATGAGTATTCTCTGAACTAATTAACAAAGTGCTTTCTGACAAGCGAATATGATAAAACCTCAGTTATTTGCCATACAAGCACTTTCTGACAGTTCAGTCATAAAGTGCTTGTCATAAGATCAAGAGGCTGGTGACTCGAAATCACAGTAGTCTGTATAAAACTATACAAACCTCTGTTAAATGTCGTTAACTCTGATGTATAAAATGAATATTGCATGAGAATTAGAAGCCTTTCCTTGAATAAAAAGGAGATTTTGAAGTTCTTTTATATGGCCTGGATAACTCAGGGAAGTGACATATGTAGAAAAAGATTTTGGAGAGGACTCTGTCACCTGTACATGACTCAATTTTTCCATAATATAGCTTGACAACACAGGCTTTTTCTGGAAAAGTTTGTTTCTCATTGAAAACATATATTTATGATCATTATCTAGGGATGGTGAAAATTTTAGTCTTAATTAGTTCAAAATGAATCCATTGGAGTAAAATAATGTATCCCATATCATTGAGATTTAAAATTTAAAAAGAAGTGTTCATTTCTTAAAAGTGCATTTTATTGGTGTTGAACAATGGTTGAATGAAATCGGTGAAGTTCTTAAATCGTCATTACCTTTATTGCATTAAACAAATGAGATAAAATAAAAGTTTTTGTGCAAAATTTTTTAGCAAAAAAATAAATGAAAACTTTCTGAAGGTTTCAAAATGTAAATTTTACATGGAAGTTAAAGAATACTAAAGAGTTTGATTTAATCTGGTCCAAAAATGAACATGTTACTGAGTAAACAGAGCTTTAATGGTTGCAATACAACTGTATTTCCTCCCATCACCAGTGATTTATTAATGGCAAGCATGGGACTCCTTGACAAATTCCTATTATACATCCAGTATTTTAAGAATTATTTTTATGCTTCAATATTTATAGGGCAAGGCTCCCTGAAATTTTGTAACCCTATATAACTTTACTGCCTGTTGCTTCTACAGCACCAGCTATATTGTAAAGTAAAATGACATGATGCCAAAAGGCACTTCTTGACTTTACACAAGATCCAATGATTTTTTAGGTCAGCTATAACAGTTTGTATTGATATTATTCAATTTAATATAAAATTTGATAATTAGTTTTCATAATTGATTACATTTAATTTGTTTAAAATATCTGAACAAACCCATGAATTAACATTACAACGTCCACCACTAAGTCATGAGGAGTCAAACTTTTGAGGATGCAATCCTCAGCTTAATATTGACAGGTTTCCCATGATAACTTATCATGATAGCGTGTAATGGCACAATAGCCAAAAAGGGCAGTTTTTCTAGAAAATTCTACCATAAACATGTGTCCTCACTTGGCAGTATGTCTCTTCCTACACTTTCATCCCCCCCCCCATCTCATTTGAAAAAATCTGATGTGGGCAACACATGACTTTCCTTATATAATGCAATGAATTTAGTACTTTTACAATAAAAAAAATAGGATTTTCTTATAGTAGATACTTATATTCTTTCGAAGATATTGAATTTTCGACAATTAGTCGTCATTTTCATTGATTTAGTGTCATTTTTATCCATTTGGCGAGATTTTCGTTAATTTGGCAACACTTCAAAAAGTCGCCAGGTTGGCGACATTCTGCCAAAATCTCGCCAAACATTATGAACGGAGGAATAAGTTATTCTTATAGCAGATAAATGACTATTGGCGTTCAAATACAAAAGTATTACTTAAAGTATCTTTTCTCATGAATGGAATGAGCTAGATCCACGAGAATGATGTCTCCAAATTTATCGCATGATATTACATATGAAAAGTGAACATGTTCCTCAACAATTAATATTTTTTTTAATTTATGGGATTTTTTGATAAATTTATTTGAAAAATGTGCAATATCTCGAGAACTGTTCATGCTAGCGTTCTAAAGTTTATGTCAATCGTTTTCTAAGGAAAAATTCATAAGAAATGTCTATTTAAGTAACTTTATTAAAGGTTTTGATTTTTTGATGATTTTTTTAAAATTTCACTAGAAAATTTTGGGGGGTTTTTAAACATTCAATTACGTTTAAAAACAATAGGCTACCAGTATTCATGGATTGTGATTTTTGTATCGAATTTCATTCGAATCGCTCCATTCATTCGTGAGATATCGTCTCCACAGACTCACTGATACACACAGACAGACATCACCTGAAAAATGTTTGATTCGTGATCAGGGATGCTTGAAACGTGCTCTCCCATCGAAAACTCCAATTCGAATTTTCGACACCGTCACAATACTTTCCTTATACATTATGTATATAAAGAAAGTAAAAATGAAAAATATGCCTTTTACTGACCTGAAGTATCTTGCATAGTAAAAGTTACTTGTGTGTCTGTGCATCTGTGTGTGTAGTCTGTAGTAGGAAATATAAGCTTCGTACAGTGGCAAAATTTGGTACAGAGGTACTTCAAGACACAGGACAATATGGTTTGACGAGATTTTTTTTAAGTTTAAATTAGTGTTTTAGTTATTTTAAACATGATTCTGAGCAATTTCCATACATTGTCCTAAAAAATGCCTTCCTCAATTTTCAATCTGTGATCATGAATTTTTTTTTTATACAGGAGCTGAAGATTTTTCAAAGGAAACTGATGAGTTGGAATTTCGAAATTCAGATTGATAGTTTTTTCTAGACTTTTGAAGGTGATAAAATTTCAAACAACTCAGACAAAGAGCAACAAGGAGATGTATTTTAAAAATCTAACTTACACCTCAGTTTTAGCTCTACAATTTTCAGTTTCTTCATTTGCTTTTTTGTAACTGAAACTATGAGTTGGTCGAAAATGAAAGAAAAAAAAATCGATAGTTTCTTTGTTACAGATATTTTAATTTTTTACAGATGAAAAAACCATCTTAAAAATAGCTAAATAGATACCTATCTTGAACATCTGTCTTTTAATACAATTTTCGTGACACAATCTCCATTTTTTTTTTAAACTTCAGCTAAATGTATATCAAAGGGACACATGGGTCAAATTTTTGAAAAAAACCTTCGTATTTTTATATAGATTTTCAAAGATTGACAAATTTCTGTGAATATTTCAAAAAAATTCACCGATATCTGGTCGCAGTACATTTTTATGACCCATCTTCTCTTTGATAGAAAGAATTCTATTTTAAACCTTTTATTTAATTTTTGATTTCTGATTACCATAGTTGGGGAAAATGCTGGCTGATGAGTGGTTGCACGCGTGTGTGTGTGTGTGTGGGGGGGGGGGCAATTTCATTCACAGTTTCATGAGAGGTTCAAATTGAGATATTAAATACAGTATTGGGAATATAAAAATTACGTTGTTTACAAAAGAAAATGTCAATATATAAACTGGTGAATTCTATCTGTTTTTAGATTATTGAATTCAATTAATCCCTGCTTTAACGCCCAGGCAATACTGGATACATTTTCTAGTAATTAATAAAAACCCTTAAATGTCCAACACATTTTAAAACACTAACAAAATTTAGAGCTTTTTTTTTAACTTGCTGAAAACAAATGAACTTATTATTACCGAATTGAAAAAGCATATTAAATATTTTTATCTTACGAGAAATATTGCATTCCATGTGGAAAATGTAAAATTTTTATAATATATTTGAAGAACGGTTGTAAATATCTTCTAAACAATATCAACTCATTTCTGGTTAAAAGTACTTAAAAAGCATACACTTGTTTTACATATTATTGTGACCATCAGCTAATATCCAGAGTACCCGCTGTGTGCAGCACGGACAGCAGCTAGATGGGCTGGGAATGACTCAATAAGATGCTGGATGATATTCAGAGGTATGTAGAGTCATGCTGGCTGCAGTGCATTTGACAGCTGCTGGAGGGTAGGGAAGTACTTTGAAGACTTCATCATGCTCCTCCAACCACTCTTGGACAGTTCTCGCGGTGTGACACATTGCATTGTCATGCTGGTAGATCCCATCTACCCCAGAGAAGACAATCAGCATGTATGGGTGTACATGGTCTGCAAAAATGGTTTCATAACAAATTTGGTTCATTGTGCCTTCCACAGTTCTGAGTGGACCCAAAGAATGCCACAAAAACATTCCCCAAATCATAACGCTGTCCCCAATGCCTTGTGTTCTTCCAGGAATAGTTGATGAATGTTTGTTCTCCGAACTTTCATGCCTTATATGCCAATGTCCATCTGTTTGATAAAGCAGAAAACGTGACTCATCAGAGTAGACAATCTTTTGCCAATCAGCAGCTAGGTCCAATTCCAATACTGCCATGCAAATTTAATTTTTTTAAGCTGATGCACCTTCGTCAGCATAGGTGCAGTGACTATCAGCCTGCTTTGGAGGCCTATATGCAGCAGGGTTCGCTGAACTGTCATTTGAGACACGCTTTCAGTAGAGCCGGCTACTCAATTTGTTGCTCATGCCCTAGGGAGAGTCGAGTAGTCTGGGTTTTCGACACTTTCGGTAGCCCCCTGATTCATTCGTACCTCTACTGTAGAATGACAATTAGCCATCACAAACCTTTGGAGCCATTCATATCAATGGCATGGTGCTCCGAAGTTTCCACATAGCTTATTCGCAATGGTGCCATTTCTCCATTGACGATACACTTTAACCACAGCAGCACACGAATAATTCACAAACTGTGCTATTTCGGAAATTCTGCCACCCTTGAACCGAAACCTGATAATCATTCCTTTTTCTAAATCTGGATGTTTACACCACACTTTACATATCCACCAAGCTAGCTCACGACACATACCTTCTTTCATTGGCTATGCACTGTTGGTACCAAAAGTAGGAGGTGGTCATAATAATGTGTCTTGATCCTGTATAATACTGATGATTTAATTATGATATTCTCATTTTATACTAAAAAATGTGCAATATCTAAAGAACTTCTGCATAGGAAGTTTTACTTCCCATGCAGGCTGAGTTGTGAAAAAAGTTGTATGCTTGTACAGCAGCAAACAAAGGAATTTCTCCTAAGGTAAAGTTATGAGAGGTTCTTGGAGTTCATGATGAAAACAGAGGTGCAGCAAAACAAATGCACCAAAATAGGGTAGAAAATTTGGGCTAAAACAATCATATTTTTTAAAGTGGGCATGCATTTTTTGAAATTACAAATTCAACTGATAATTCTTATTGTGCTCAGTGTAGAAAAAGAGCATCTTGAAAAACTATCAAGCAATTTATGTAACTTATAGTCACTTAATTACTATGTTTTTTTATTAACAAAGTTTCTGTTTTACAGCACTTTTGAGAGTTTTAATTTTTAGCACCCTTATTCAAAGTGAATTGGTTGAATCAAAAGCTAACAAAACTTCGTAAGAATATTCATCAAAACATGTAGAAGTGATTTTATGCACAAAAAGAAAAAAAGAAAAAGAAAAAAACCAAGGGAGATTTGAAACTGAAGGTTATAAACAAGGATTGAAGGTTTCCACACTGAAAATGCACAATCTCAAAGTGTGTAATTTCGAATTAAATGAAAAACTTAAATTTATATGCAATCAATAAATTTTGTTTTTCTAAGTTATTTTCTAAGCAAAGTAACATAATTTCCTGTTTTTATCAATCAGCTTCTCAAGGAAAACATTTTCAGCAATACGAAAGTCGATTAGAGAATCTAGACAGCAATTGCAAAATAGGAATGGATAGCAATTGTAGCTAACAGCATGAAATTTCTTACTGAAGAAATTTCAAATGTAAAAAAAAAAATTCAGAAACTTTATTTGTAGTAAATACAAAGACTTTGCACATAAGCAGCAAATAATTAAATCACAACATGAAATTCTGTGCAGATAAAATGCCATGAGCAAACAATTATTTTGGAATTCCTTGAAATTTCTTTTTTATGCAAACAAGCATACAGATGAATGTCAACAAATAAGAGCTTGATCATGCTGCATAATGGATAAACCACTTAACAATATGTGATAGCACCACCTAGTGTGACGAAAAAGCAAAAAGTAAAAAAAACAAAAACAATAAAATACTGAAAATATGAATGCAAAGTATGGTGCAGAAAAATATTAAGATATTGAAAAAAATAATTAGACATGATAATGTTATAACTTCGAGAAATGTGGTGTCATGAAAAATCAAAAAATGAATATAAATTTAATTGCTAATGTTTGTTGGATTGCTAGTCATTGGTTTGTTTTTTCGGTACAAATGCTGTATTATCCCTTTTTAATCTTGGTGATTTTTAGATGAGATTCTGGAAACCCCTACTTCGATTTGGAAAACATTCCAATCTGGTAACCCTTTTTGTGTCACAAGCGTGCGTATCTGTTTTTGATTTGAAACGGTTCAAGTATGTTCTTTGTAGTATGAAGACTTAGTCATTGTTTCTAAAGTTAATCAGGTTGTACCGTTTACTGTTATTTTGATTTTATTTCACTGCTTTTTTACATTTAATGAAAAACTACACCTAAATGTCTTCCCCCGGTCGTCCAATTTGTTGCTCTAAGTCCTCTGGACGAGCCGGACGGCCTGGGGTTTTCACACCTAAATGTCTTCTGTTTTCAGCGTTATTGAAAAGTATCAAGCAAATTGGAGTTTAGTTTTTCGAGCAGTAGGACTGACTTTGGACAGAGGATTGACTTTGGACAGAAACTGACTTTGGATAGAGTTGGGGTGGCTAATAGGGTTTTTATTAGGGTTGCACCGAATACCATCTTTTGCCGAATATTGAACATTCGGTTAAAATTCTAACCGAATATTCGGTTCTATTTTATGCCAATTTAAAATAGAAAATGTTTCTATTTTGTGCCTTTTTTAAATGCATTTATATTTAACATCCTAAATTTATTTGCATTTACATTAAGTATAATTATTAATTTAAAATAAATAATAAATAAAATTAATCATTCCAAAAGCATATTAATATTGTAAATAGCTACTTAATAGCTACTTACAATTACTGTAATAGCTTATTGTAATAGCTACTCAAGAAAAATAGTTACACATTTCAATCACTCTCATCCACATTTCAATCATTCTCACCCTGGCCTGTACTAATCTACAAAAAAATACAAACAAGAGTTGCATATAACTTCTAAAAAACTTATACAAGATGTAAGCACAAGATGGAACAGTACTTTCTACATGTTAGAACGTCTGGTAGAACAAAAAAGGCTATTTTGTTATTTTCAACAGAGTACGGAATTAGTAATTTAAAAGCAGATGAGTGGGGCACCGTAGAAACTATCCTTCATCTTCTCCAGCCATTTGAAATTATAAGTAGTAAAGAATCAATTCTATAAGAAGTAATTCCAACTGTTTCAACTTTGAAATGCTACTTATCAAAGAAAGGACCAGAATTCTTCGGTGTTGGTACAATGAAAGAGACATTGAAGACTGGACTGGCAGAATACTTTTCAGACATTTACAAAAACAAATTCTTTTTTTTATCAATTCTGCTAGACCCATGTTTCAAAATGGCATTTTTCATTAATGAAGATGAAGTTGAAGAGGCAGTATCTGCTCTCAAACAAAAAATGCAGGAAACTAATGAGTTGATCTTGACGACAAGTGATACAGAAATTACACCAAAAAAGAAGGATAATTATTTTTCACAAAACGTGCACAATTTCTTTTGGCAGTGCTTTAGTAAAATTGCTAAATCCACAGAAACAACTTCAAATAAACATTACTGCTCATTTAAACAGACAAATAATTCTAATGAATTGAATGTTTACCTATCGTTACCCTTGATACCAAGGAACAACAATCCATTGATGTGGTGACGAGAAAATCAGCATTCCAGCCCCATACTTGCAAAGATAGCAAGAAAGTTCTTGTCTGCACCAGCTAGCAGAGTTAATAGTGAAAGTTTATTTTCAAAAGCAGGGAATGTTTATGAACCAAAATGTAATAGGCTGCAACCAGAAAATGCAGAACGCCTAATGTTCCTGTACCATAACTTACCTCTATTAAACTTTGATTACAAAGAATAATTAGCTTATGTTTTTAAACAATATTTCATATTTCTTATGGTGTAAAACTTAAATTAAAATACTGCAAAATTGAATATTCATCCAAGTTTTTTTTTATATATATAATTAATCACCTTAACCTTTTTTTAATATTGGTGAAATGATAATTGATTTTTTTTTTTTTTAGCTGCATATTTTATAAAAAAATTAACAGTTATATTTTTGAACACGTAATATTATGAGTTTTATTTTCTGGTTACTGTTTCATATTTAACGAGTTAGTAAGATTAAGGTATGATAAGATTTAAGAAAAATTGAAATAACAACAAAATTTAATATCAGAGTGTTTTCTTTTACATTAAAATTATTTTAAATGCCATAATATTGGTAAGTAACAATTTGAATTAATTTTCTACTATAATACTATAATTTTCATTCATTATATAAAAAAATGTACTTTGCCAATTGTTGAATATTTTAAATTTTTTTACTATTCGGTTTGACTGCCGAATAGGCAGTATACCGAATAGGCAGTATACCGAATAGGCAGTATACCGAATACCAACCGAATATTCGGTGCAACCCTAGTTTTTATTTTTCAGTTGTGCAGTGATAAATAGCATTTTTGCATTTTCTCAGAGAATTAGGATTGCTGAAATTAAATTCAATATGAGGGATGTAAAGAGGGAAGAATTTAAAATTTCAGTTTAATGAGTTTACAATGTATTAAAAAAATTAAGTTGTTGACATTTGCTTCCTTTCATATTTTTGTCATTTAAATGTTTTTTACATTTTCTGATTTTTATGTTATGTCTGCACAGTGGACGTAAGCCTGTGCTCTATGTGCTACAGAACACCTGCTGCTATATGTGACCTCTGACAGTCAGTGGTGCCAGAATCTGTGATGTTTTTTTACACGACGAATGCAGCAAGGTCATCCTGTGTAGTGGTCGTAGGTCCATGTTCGAATTGCTTTGGATCAACTATTGCCACATTGCAGCCTTTGACAGAGAACAACTATTCCTATATCCTATCACCAAAAGGAATAATATAGCAGCTCTTTTTTTATTTATTCAAAATTATTTTTATTATTGTATTTAATCAAGATAAATTTTATGTGTTTATGCATTTCTAACCATTTCCCTTACGGCAAGCATGTCGTATAACAGCCTTGGTGACATTTTTCCATCATCAAGGTAAAAATTGCCTAAAGGGATAATACAGCAGCTGTTCCAAATTTGCTTCTGCCTCTCTCAGTAATTTTAAGTTTTCGAGTTGGATTTCTTTGAAATTTTTCATAAGAACAAATATACCAACAATCTACTTAATCTGGTTTCTTGCTATTTTGTAATAATTTGTTAGAAAAAGTTGCTTTGCTATAATACTGAGCACTTAGAATTTTGTTGCTGATTGGTGCTTAAAGCTCTGCATTGTTAATGGTTTCGAAGAAAATTCTTATAAAAAACAAAATCTAAAATTCTAGCTTTTATGAACTTTGCACTCACTAATTTTCTCATCATCTGTCTTGTGCCGATGAGTGACAATAATTGTGAAACTATAGACCGCAGGTGGTGAGGGATCAGTTGAGCACACTCTTGCCAAACTGGCTTATGATTTGTCTATAATATCATATTTCACTCTCATGGTATGACCATGTATTATTATTATTTTCTACACTCCATTATTTTTTTTATGCCACACTTTGCAATTATATTTTCTACATTTCATTGATTTTTACTTCTTCATTTTTATCATACTAGGTGGTGCTACTACATTAGACTCTGTGGTTTAGCAATGTCGCTCATAAGGTATAATCAAGCTCTCATTTTGTATTCAGCTTTATGCTTCTTTGTATTGAAAAAAGAATTCCTTCACCATTGTTTATTCACAACATTTTATCTGCACAGAATGTTATGATCTAATTACTTCATTTACATCTGTTTTTCCTTCAAATTTGACACATATTAATTCAATATGAAATGTGCTGAAAACAATAGCAACACATTTCATGTTGAATTAATATGTCGGAAAACCCAGACCACTCGACTCGCCTTAGAGCAAGTCGAGTGGGGCATATTAATTCGATGGAGTTTCGACATATTAATTCAACATGAAATGTGTGTGTTGCTACTGTTTTCTAATACATATAATTGTAAGTAAAACAATTTTTTTAAACGTATTCTGACAAGAATTAGTTTTGGAAATTATTACAAACGCTATTTCTCAGTTAACAAAGAGTAACTTGGATAACAGAATCAAATTCAATTTAATCTGTTGGCATTAAATTCGTATCACACACATATAATTCTGGAGAACCTGTCCACTGAAAAATACTCAAATACTATTAGTATTGACTTACGAAAATGTGGATTACTAGGCGCTCTGTAAGCATTATATCGAGCATCTAAAGCTAATACTTGTTGCCAAACAGCTCCCATGTTCTTTTAAACACAAACATAAATTAACTGGATACGAAATAATATTTCATACTATATACTACTCAATTTACATTTATACTCAAAATCATAATTTTAATTTCAAAATTTCTCGGAAACATAGGATATGCATTTAATAGAAGTTATGTTTCTAACTTCGATCTCAAAACTTTTTACGATATAAACCTGAGAAAGAATCGAAATTATTAAAATAAATTTTGTTTGCATTAATATATTTTATCAAAATTTTTGCTAAATTTGTAAAAAAACCTTGAAGTGCGATTGTTTACTTTCGAAAGCAAAACAGGTGACTCAGCCAACGGATACAGTGAAAATAAGAAAATTAAATACTTAATTTTTTTATATGAATTATGATAAACAAAACAGAATTTAATCATTTCTTTAATAACAAACTATCAATATCCAACATGTGCATAAATTTGAGTTAGACGTATATACTTTTAAAAATGGAGATAAAAATTTTTATTCTGCAAAAATACAAACCGATTTTAAATAAATAAAATACATAAATATGTCTAGTATTTTTTATTTTAAAGTATGTGCTTCTTTACTTGCTTTGAGAAAGGAAGAGATAATCACTGTGGAATTCGCGATTCTGTAAAAAGAGGGGGGGTTGAATAAATAACGCCATCTTGTTTCCCCTTTTGAGTGGTCGTAGAGGTGGAGTACGATAGATTTGACTTTGTGAATCTGGGCTTTAAACTTTCAGTGATTTTTAAAATTTTCAAGTATAATCGTTTTTCGAACGTAATTTCTACACAATCATTTGGAATAAACAAAAATGCAAGCTATAAAGTGTGTTGTTGTGGGAGATGGGTAAGTACCACTGTTGTAAATTTATACGAGTTGTAGGTTATTTCCATTTGGCAATTAGATGACCATATTTCATATGATTAACTTTTTGTTCCATTTTGTCAATATTTTGCTAATAATTTTTCTTTTTAGTTCATAATTAATTGATTAATTATTTGTATACATGTCATATGGAGAAAGAAAATCTGCATATCGTGTCAAATTGTGTTGTACCATTATTTATATTACAGATGTGTTTATTAAATTGCAGAGATTTCTTTTTTGTATGGTTTTGTTCACTCTTTTTATTATGTTTTTAGTATATATTTAAATCTTAAAAACTATTAAAGAATATATTGACCTACCTAAGCATTTTAATGACTTAAGCTTTTTCTATACTGAATTTATACATTTTTGCTGCCATATTATATTCATATATATTTAGATTATGAAACAATTATACTAATGTACCGAAGATAATAATTTAAATGCAAACCATTGGATAACGTGTCCAAGTTCTAATTGACGCACACAGATTATATATATATATATATATAATATTTAACACAAATAAATATATATATATATATTTGTGTTAAATATTGTTTATAGTATTAATTGTAACACATAAAAATAAAGTACGTTTATAATTGTTGTAAAATACATAAATATGAACGTAACATCTGCTTTATAAAATACTTAGTATCCAAATGAGTTAGAATTAACATTTGACATAATTCCCAAAAGAAGAGCTATCAGCAAGCTAGTCACATATCTGAAAAAATGCACAAGAATTAAAATAAATGGGTACCAGACCTGATCTAAACATATACTTAAAAACACATTCCCAGTGTAGCTACCATTATCAGCAGGATTTGTTCCTATAAACAATATTGGCCATAGTCATGTATGTAATAATTATTTTGTAACCAATGCATTTTTAAATGCATTTCTTGTCATTAATATGAATATAGAAAGATTCGTTTCCAGTCTGTTATTTTATGTTTGCACTAGTTGCATGATGAGCCTAACTTTAAAAGTAATGTTGTGAAATATCATATTTTAAATTTGTCTCATTCACTGAATGTCTGGTTATTCAGGTATTCAGTTACTGAATTGCCAGTTAGCTGGATCCCCCTACATACAAAAAAATCAGTGCATCACTAATATTATCTATTAAAGTACAGAGTGATAGTCACGTTGCTGATTTTTGGCAATTTCATTGGATATTTGTGCAATCATGCCAAATGTAACAATGCTTTTTTTCCTCCATAAAAAGGCTTATTGAACTATTATTAGGTTTAAACATTCAGCAACTACAAAGCAGGGAACAAGCGCTTTGAGATTCAGGCTGCATATAAGTGCTTGAAAATCAGGAAAGTACTTGAGATGACCATTTTTAAGGCCTTGAAAGTACATAAAAATTCCTGTGTTCTTCGTTAAGTCCTTGAAAGTGCTTGAAAAATACAGGGATGAAAATATTCCATAAATCCATGGTATTAGGTTTTTTCCAAGAAGTTCTTTCCCTGGAAATTTTTCCAGCGATTCCACTATTTACGAAAATTTCTTATACAACATTGTTATTCCCAAAAATTTCCTCAACAACCTTAACAATAAACAATAACATTAGTTTGCCATGATTTTTTCTCCTAGAAATGTATACAATTCTTCATAATGAAAAGTTGATTAATATCCTTAAAAAAAATTGCATAGTACTCGAAATTTCACTCACCTTGCAGATCCATATCCTTGTTTTTACTAAAAGCAAAGGGCTGAAGTGACAAGTGCATAATCAACTAGTTAATAGAAACGGCTTACGCAAGAAAAAGATGGATTCACATAAGTTGGGACTGCTTAGAATGAGCAGATTGGAATTCGTGTTGGTCAGGAAATAAATTATTATTCTACTGCAGAAACTATCCAAAAGTCTTAAGTAACAATAATTCATAAATTTTTATAAATGCTTGATAAAAGGCTAATCGGTCTGTAACTCTCGGCTAGTGAAAGGTTTGGTTTTGGAAGAGGAAGAATTGCAGCAGTTTTCCAACTTTGGGGGGGGGGGGGGTGATAGTCGATCATATGATTTAATAGTATGGTCAGCCAGCAAATAAATGTGTGGCGGAAAGGATATTGCCAGGCCCGAACTCGGGACCTGGTGCTTTCAAGACCGACATTATAATCATGGAGCAAAAGCTAGTTTCCGCTCTGTTCTTATAATTCGAATACAGGTTCCAAGCAGGCCCAGACACACGACCAACCCAAGGGTTTTCGGTAGCAAAGTGTGTGGCCGGTGCTTCGAGTACAGGTTCCAAGCACCGGCCACACACTTTGCTACCGAAAACCCTTGGGTTGGTCGTGTGGTCTGGGCCTTCAACAGGTTCCAAGCATCAGATGCTATCGCCATTTATGCCACTTGCACCAAAATGAACTAGAAGCTAGCTTTTGCTCTATGATTATAATGTCAGTCTTGTTCTTGTAAGCAAAGGGTCCCTGGTTCGGGGCCCGGCGACTCCCAATCGCCACAGTGGTGACCCAGATGTGATGAAACACGCAACCTTCTCACCAACAATCTCACCTTTCAACATGAGATGGCAGCACCACACCAGGGGTCCCATTTCAGCGTGAACCCGCGAGATTCTCGTGAAATCCATATAAAATCTCGCGTAAAAATTTAGGCTGCACTAGAATTTCTCTCTCTCCAGTTCCGGCCTAAAATTATTTTTTCCTTCAAATTGGATACCAAAAAATCCGATGCCCGATGTAGAGATACAGATTCACGATGGCCAGGTCGCCATTGGCGACTAAAATTATTACAGTAAGTCGCCATTTCTGGCGGCTGAAATTTCTCCAGAATCCTTTCAGTCCCACGGCGCCTGCGGCTGGTAGATCGGGCCGATTACTTCGGGACCACAACTCTCGATCAGTTGCTTCGTTGTTGCGAATCAAGGGCCGATTGCCACACGGTTGCGGACCGTGATTCCGTAGCTACGTGTGAATTGCAGTCAATCGCGATTTGGGTACACTAAAAAGTACTACGTGTTTCTAATTAGCGAGATATTTTATAGAAAACTATAAGTGTCTCCCCCGCTTGCGCGGGTCGCAAATTCGATCAAATAAAATTTTGCTTTTTTTTTTTTTTTTTTTTTTTTTGTAGGATTCTTTCACGGATTTGAATTATGTTCTTTCCGAGTACTTCCCGCATTTTTCGAGTTTTGCTTAAAAAAATTTCTTCTTTCCGATAACAAAAATCCTTTCCCCCTGTACACAGTATGTCTACAGGTAATAAAAATCCAGAAAATGTTGTGAAATTGGCCATATATGCCCCAAAAATGTCGCAAAATTTGAACAAAGCCACGAATATCAGAGACATTCCTTTCTTACATCTGAAAATCTGTTTCTCCACGATTGCGAAAACAGCATTCGCATATGGCGATTCCCACAGTTTCTGAGGAGAGATGACCAATGAATATCTTTTTGCCATTTTTATAATATATTTGCATCGACTGAATTTTTTAATTATTTCGTTTAATATACAAAGAATAAAAACCAAACCATTTTTCTACCGTATTATTAATAAAATGAAGGGTTATTTTGCAGCAGCATCACGAAAATCTACATTTGTACGCGATCTTCGGCATACCTCGTTTAATTTGAATAATATTTCCCACTTTTCCAATCTGTTTGCATCGACTACAGTGTTTGTAATGGTTTCGCGTTTTATACAGAAAAATTATTTTACAAATGTATTATTTATGAAATAAAGGGCTATTTTTAAAACAAAAAGAAGAAAGTCGACACTTTTCAAACAAAATGGCTAAAATCACATGACTGGCTGGAGATTCAACAAAAGTATGATGCAACCCTTAAGTTCTGCAAGTTTTGTAAAAAAAAAAAAGAATCCATTTTCAAACGGCAAGTCAAAATTATTACCTAATTCTATTTGCCTAGTGAAATAGTTCTCGGCGATCAAAAATCAATAAAGTTTTTAATTGCTAGTGCTGCATGAAAACATGCATGTTCGAGGTGCCCCCCCCCCCCCCCCCCCCTCCTCGCCAAAATTCAACCCGGGCTTCTCATCAGGTAGGGGAGTGTGTGACAGCAAAGACATCTGATCAAAGATGCTTGAAACCTGTACCCGAATTATAAGAACGGAGCCGAAGCTAGCTTTTGCTCTATGATTATAATGTCAGACTTGTAAGCACCAGGTTCTGAGTTCGGGCCTGGCAATATCCTTTCTAACTATCGCCATTTATGCCACCTGCACCAAAACAAACTAGAAGCTAGCTTTTGCTCTGTGATTATAATGTCGGTCTTGTAAGCAAAAGGTCCCTAGTTTGAAGCCCGGCGACTCCCAATCGCCACAAAAGTAATAGGAAGTAAACCTTAAAATTCCCACTCGCCAGTTGCCACATGGTGATTAATCTTGAAAAACTGGCGATTAACGAAATCCTCATTAACGACCAAACTGTGTGATAGGGTAGGATGGCTATTTTCCCTAAACAATTCTACCTGTGGAGGAGTGAGAAAAATCTGTCAACACCACCGCAACAATAATACTCTATGGCTCTCCCATAGTTTTCCCCCTACAAGGCGATAGTAATTTATTGCATTTGCTGCCGAGAATGAGTGCAATTCACATTCCTATCCTACCCTTCCCCGTAATCACCGATATGTTTTGCGACATGCCGGGGCGTAGTGTTTTTGCTGTGTCTTTGCTACAATGAACTAAAGTTCCTCCATTTTTACACCTAACTTAAATTTAAAAGAATTCCTGAAAGCAGATGCTCAAACGGAATTAAAATAACTCTAAAATAAAAATGGTGCATGAAACTTGTCTCCTATATTTCCTGCTTGTGAGTTTGTTTATTGGTTAAATATTCATTATAGCATACAGGGATGTATCTAGAGAAATGTGAGTGGTGGTTGATTTTCCAGAACAATTATAATTGAGAATATAAAATTTCGAAACGAGCTACACGTTAATTCGCAAACACAAATAGTATTAGTATTGTATACTTTTATATTAAAGAAAAACATTTGATAAAATTGAATATTACTTTTTTTAAATGTAATTATAATATATATATATTTTTGGATGAGTGGTGGTCGGAAATTCTGAGTGGTGGAAACCCCGACCACTGTAGATACATCCCTGAGCATATTTTTCATAATGAAAAATTAAAAGAATTAATCTATATGAACGGGTTTTGGGAATATGCTGCGGCTCGGGACTGGAGCGAACAGGTGCTCAGCTCGAATAAAGGACATCAGCCTTGGGGATGGGGGAATGCTTTTCCAAACTGAATTGCCGATATTACAATGTTATATATTATTGTTCTACTTTAACCTACAAATGGTCCATAAACGACTATACGGAAATTATGAATGTGTGTAGCATTAGTTAAAATAGCGCGTTTAAAGTATACTATCCCGGATATGCTTTGTATTAATTTTAAAGCTATATCGCAAGAATTTAATAATTTTTTAAATCTCGAAGCACGACAGTTTTTCGCTAATATATCCATATATTTTTATATATATTTTATTATATATCCATATATTTTTATATATATTTTATATATATATAGTATACCGATTTTTATATATATATATTAGTAGATTTTTATATATATTATCTTTATGAAATGTGAAAGCAAATTTAGTAAGAAAATGGATTAATGTTTACTGCAATTCCAATTTACAGTACGGTACACAAAGCAGCTATAAATAAAATAGAAAATATCAAAGAAACAGTCGCATACCGGATACAAAAGCTGTAAGCTTAAGGTAATAATAAGTACTATTTCGATCATAAAGAATTATTAGAAAATAACTATTTGCTTTTAGCTGTTATCAAGCCTAATCTGAAAGCAAATAGTCACAGGCAATTTATGGAGTTGACCAATATATATTAATATGAATTAATGTCAATTATTGGTCAGCCATTGAGCACTTACCTGCAAAAGTCAATTTCAACACAATGGGCATAAAATGGATGAACTCTTGATATATCAATGTACAATCAAATATATTTCAATTACAGTGTTAGATTAAAAAAAGGATATAATAAAATGTAAGCAACATATAATGTGATTTTAACATCTATAGACATAACAATAAATGTTTATAATTAATATAAGCAACATGAAAAATTAAATCATTAATTGAATTATGATGAATATGATGTTTAAACTTTTCTAAATTATAGAGAATCACAAATTTACCAATGGAATCTAAATAATACACACATCACTGTAATCCATTTTATAAAATCTATTCAATATAATTTGCAATACATTTAGAATTGCAATAGACCTACTTAATTCTAACTATTAATGAGTGAACAATAAAACAGATTTTGGTGTCACCATCTGCGAACAAAAGAAATTGCTAAAACTTTATATTATTAAATTTATTAACAGTTAGCAATGTTTTTAAAACAAATGTAGTCATTGATAAAATTCTATAATGAATTTCTGAAAAAAAATTCTGCAGCTGCAATAACATATAGCATAAAAATGAAAAAAAGAAAAATTGGTGATATTTAAAATAGCCTGGCGTAAGCACTGGCTGTTTCAGTCACTGTAGTTAATTTTTGAAGATTCACCATTAATTAATAATCAAGATAAATATTAGTTAATAATGGGTAACAAAAGTGGTATTTCATTTATAACAAATAGCTATAAATACAATACAATTATTTAAACGCAAAATTATTGATAAAACTGTTGATAAACTTTTTGAGATATGAATGTTTAAGACATTTATTTTGTAATTCTAAAATATTTTTATTTATATTTTGGTTAGAACATAATCTAATTATTCTAAGTAAGCTATTATTAACTATATTTCTGAATATGCCACTAGAAAGATTAGATGAGAGGAACTGCATATTAGTAGTTTCAAATTGAAACAGTTTCAAACTGTTTAATTTTACTATATAAATATCAAATACTAATTATCATTGTCAAGTAATATTGTAAGATCTAAGTTTACATTATTGAATGGAAATTTATCTTTAGGCAATAGTTCAAGGTAGGAAGGGTAATGAGTGAGTTATATTATCGTTAACTTTTTCAAAAATGAGTACAAATATATCATCAACAAATCGTTGAATTTGATAATGAGAATTAGAAAAGTTTCTCTTATAATAATGTGAATATTGGCTAGGCAGCTTGAGCTAACAGAACCTTGCAGAAGACCAGAGTATACAGCTGACCATATTGAGATAACTAGTTATTATAAAGCACAAAGCTTTGAATACTTCTGAATAAATTAAAGTTAACTGTAGTGTTTGTTTCTTTAAGTTACATATGACATTAAACATATCTTTTAAATCAACTGTACTAAATAAATCTTTAAAATCAAAAGTTTATAATGCTTTTATATTACTAAGTTGACCAATACTTAATTCATGACTGTTTTTGGTAATTATCTGATTATACATTTTAAGAGTAATTAGTAGGAACTTATTAGCTGTAGTAGAATATATATCGAATCCGCATGTAACTGACCGAAAGGTAATTTTAGGGTTTTTTTATGAAATTTTATATATATATATATATATAAAATGTGTGTTGTTGAAACCCAGACCGTCCGACCTACCAGAAAGGTGTAAGGTAACTGTTTGGACGGTGGGGAAGTGCCACCCAATTTAGACCGGAACCCAGTGGGGGAGGCATCCACAGGGACCGTACCCTCCTTCCCCTACCACCAACCTCTCGGAAGGACTTTCGGACCCACATGTTTAACGTGTGGGTGTTAATATAAAATGTGTGTGTATATATACAAGGTAGGATCAAAAAATTCGGAGACTGGCTTACTTGATGGATATGATTTATTGATATGTGTTACACACAACCACCTTCAAAGTACTCCCCCTCTGCAGCTATGCACTTCTGGCAGCATGAGTACAGTTGCTGTAAACATCCTTGGAAGCTTTTGGATGAGATAGTCTTCAATGCGTCCGTCGCAGCTTCCTCAACCTCAGATGCACTCTTGAAACAGCATCCTTTGAGTTCGTTTTTGAGACTGGGGAACAGGTAAAAATCGCATGGGGCAAGATTGAGTGAGTAGGGAGGTTGTGGAAGGGTTGACGTTCCATGTTTGTCCAGTGCGGACTACACCATGACAGACCGATGAGTGGAGGCATTGTCATGTTGCAGCACCCAAACCTTTCTTTTCTGGAGTTCTGGGCATTTCCGGCGAATAGCATCATGAAGACGCGCTGGGATCTGTGTGTACCTCTCCTTGTTCACTGTTGTCCCTTCCAGAATGAACTCGTAATGCATCAAGCCCTTCTGGTCAAAAAACATCTCCAGCATTACCTTCGACGATGGTGACTTCCACAGTGAGGACTGCTGTTTTGTTTGTGGGTCGTACAAGAAACACTACGTCACATCACCGGTGATAATTTTTTAAGGGAATATTGCATCTTTGTCAGCAACATCAATCAGTTTTCCACATGCGCTCATCACACTGATCTTTGGTTAGCATTTTTGGTTCAATGTGTTGAGACACACGATGCATGTTCAGTTTGTCCACCAGGATAGCTTGGCAGCTTCCGTACAAAATTCTTGCTTTTTTAATAATGACGTTGATGGTTTGATGTCGGTCGGCACGCACAATTTCCACCAACTTTCGAATGTTGTCCTCCTTAATTGATGGTGACGGTCCCCCAGTCCACAGAATGTCTTTTACGTATTTACGGCTGTCTGTGAATTGGGAGTGCCATGAAAACACCTTTACATGACACATTGCTCTCTCACTGTACACCTGCTGCAACATGTGCAATATTTGTCAGTGATTTCCCTAAGCACTGGCAGAATTTGATATTCGCACATTGTTCTTCAAACGCCAGTTCCGTTTCGACGAACATGAATGACTATAGTTCACTGACACGCATTGTCTGGAAAAACCCCTGTACTGCGAATCTGCTTCTTCCCTTTCACATCTCACATCACATGTGCTACGACACGGTAAAATAGTTCCCCTCTCCTACAATCAGGGTTGGCGATATCAGTACAGTCTCCGAACTTTTTGAT
Organism: Amaurobius ferox; assembly: GCA_951213105.1. Classification (NCBI taxonomy): domain Eukaryota; kingdom Metazoa; phylum Arthropoda; class Arachnida; order Araneae; family Amaurobiidae; genus Amaurobius; species Amaurobius ferox. Next base: position 54,996,403 of record OX578139.1, on the reverse strand, counting down.
CCTACCTTGTATATATATATATGTATGTGTTTGTATATATATTTATATATATATATGTGTGTTTATATATATATATATATATATATATATATAATAAAAATAATTTGAAAATCCAATGATAGAATAGAGAAGTTGTAACTCAAAAAACCTTAACTTTAAAATATGCCTACAAATAAAAAGTATTAAATAGAGAATCATCAATCATGTGGAAAATAAAATGCAAATTTCTAATCATCAAGCTAAAAATAATCAACAAATATCAATGGAGTGGATTCGATAATAGAAAATCAAATAAAATCCAAACATTAAAGCTATACACGTGGATAAGCACTAAGCCTAAATAAATTGTTCATTTCAAAAAAAATTCTTTGTCAAGTCCAAGTATTTAATCAAAATGAACAAAAAATATGCATGTTTCTGAAGAAAGAGATAGTTAATAACTATAAACTCTTTCTACTTGGACTACATGCATAAAGATTGAAAAATTATATAGGAAGCAAGAATACCTGAGAAGAAAAAAAACTGCATATGTCCTATCCATTGGAACCTTGCATGAAGAGATCAATGTTGCCAATCGCAAAAGATAAAAGTAGAGAACTACTGTTGCCAATTATGAGAAATAAATAGCAATAATGCGAAAAGGCAATAAAAGGTGATATTCTACAGTAAGAGCTACAAAATAATGGAGCATATAATATAATAGAAAACATAGAGGCTAAAGTATAAAGGGATGTTTATTCAAGAAAAAGTTGAAGTCTCGCTGATATAAGATACTAAGGCGAGCATTTAAGAATATTCAGCTAATCCATTTAACTATACCGTTTACTAAATATACTGGATATTTATATAATTTGTTGGTAATTTTTAGATTATTAATATGCATAGCATGAAATTTTTTATCTGATAATCTATAAATTTTAAAGTTGATTAAGGATAATATTTCTAAACAATTGAATTAAGTTGCAGGAATTAAATGGTAATATTTTATTAATATTAAAATTAAAATAGTCTTTTGTATCATAAATTAGTAACTATTCCATTATTAGGTTTAATTAGATTTAAATCCAAAAAATTAGTATTATTACTAGTGACTTCATTAGGAATTAATTCCAAATTATCCGGATAGAAATCTATATCTATGACACAGTTGTCTGTAAGACCAAACAAATCAGATCATCAACATATCTGTAAATTTTATAATCTGGTGAAGTAAAAGATTTTTCATAATCATAAAGGTATAAATTAGCTAATATACTGCTACTACAGCCACCTTGTAGAACCCCTGAGACTTGTAAGTATAATGTATTATCTTGAAATATATAATTATTGAAAGAAAAAGTGAAGAAGTTTAGGAAAATTGGTAAATATAGCATGAGTAGAATGATTAGTAATATAAGCATTATATAGAGTTAAAATTATTACATAAAGATCTGGGATCTTAATATTATTAAAAAGATCTTTAAAATCAAAAGTTTAAAATCCAATTAGTTTACCTAGTGATGTTAATTTATTCTTTAATTCTTTACTATTATTTAGAATAAGGTCATTATTGCTAGAATAACGTAAACTATCACATATTACATTTTTTAAATAATTTAGTAGTAATTTAGTCACAGTTGTAGAGTAAGTATTATGACCACTAGTTACTGTTCTAAATTTAATAGGACTTTTATGAAATTTAGGAATAAGCACATATGGAAATTTATAATTAATACTTAAATCAATATACATATTGATAATTTTCAGTTTGATACTATTAATGGAGTGTAAATCTAGTTTAAATAGACTATTCTTTAAATAATCTAACAGAAATTATATATAGAATTTTTTACAGATAATAGCATATATATATATGGTATATATATACACAGGGTGGCCATAATTAAAAGAGGTGTTTAGAGCCCGACAGTGAGAAAACTGTTGAGCCAAACTCAACCAAATTTGCAGTAAATATTTAGACCATGGGGTTTTGATTTTTAAAAGAAAAAATATAGTTCAAGTTCTTGCCAAAGTAGCACTGTAAGGTCCATTTTTGGAGTAAAATAGGCATAGGAAGTACAGAAAGTTAACATTTTACATGCATTTTGAAAAGGACATCACATTTACATTTTATACCTATTTAGTACATTTTATATTTACATTTGCATCTTACATTTACGTATGTATGACATTAATTTTTATATTGGCGTATTTTACATTTGTGATTCTATGTTTTCCTTGCATATGTTCCAAAAAGTGCATTCTCTGAACGGCATTCTCTACTGCAGATCTCCATTGATTTGCTCGATGTGCAATGTTATTTGGTCCTTCAAATGGCTAAATTAGCCACATTCCCTTGGTATATCAAGCTCTTTACATGACCCCACAACCAAAAGTCACAAGAGGTCAGTCAGATCAGGCGAACAGGCTGGCCACTTCATAGGAAACGCTCGACAAATTATTCGGTTGTATGTAAAATGCTGTCATAGGACTTCTTGTATGGGGAATTCAATATGAGGGGGTGCTCCATCATACATAAATATCATAGATTTAAGACATTCACGCTGTTGAAGTTGTGGAATAACAAAGTTCAGCAGCATTGTTCGATACCTCTCAGCATTGACTGAACTTTCTGTACTTCCTATGTCTATTTTACTCCAAAAATGGACCTTCGCGGTGACAAAAATCTGAACTATTTTTTTTTTCTTTTAAAAATTAAAACCCATAGTCTAAATAGTATTTACTGCAAATTTGGTTGAGTTTGGCCCAACAGTTTTCTCACTATCAGGCTCTAAACACCTCTACTTTAATTATTGCCACCCTGTGTGTGTATATATATATATATATATATATATATATATATATATATATATATATATATATATATATATATATATATATAAAAAAGATAAAAATAAATAAAAATAAAAATAGTGACTAATTTAAAACATGATCAGTGTCATACCCTGGTTGAAAAACAATACGGAGAAAAATTAAGTAAAGAGGATATGTGTTACATACTTACAAACGTTACTTTACAAATGTTAGATCTTTTATGTGTTACATACGTTACTTTACAAATTTTAGATCTAAATCGAATCTACTGTACTGTAACTAATATTAATAGCAATTTATATATATATATATATATATATATATATATATATTCTTGGTTTCCATACCTTTGATTTTAAAGACCTATTTAATAATATTGTCATTAAAGATTTATATAAAGTTATTATCTCTCTTTATCATGACTATCTATTTTCCAATAAAGTTGCATTCAATGTCAAAAACTTTCCTATGCTCTTGCATTTTGTGTTATACAACAATTATATTATCCAAGGTGATAACATTTATTTACAAACATCTGGTGTACCACAAGGTGACTGTAGTAGTAGTATACTCGCTAACTTTTTATTATTATGAATGTCATTTTAACTCTAATTCATATATTCTATATAGATATGATGACGACTTAATTTGTATTATCATTGATGATTCCTATCCAATTAATATTGATTTTTACCCATCTAACCTAGAATTAATTCCTAATGAGCCTAGCATTAGTCAAACTGTAAAAATTTTTTAGACCTAAATTTAGATATCCTCAATAATCATGTAATCACCAATCTATATGATAAAAAAGATTCTTACAACTTCACTATCATTAAGCTGCTATCATATCAATCTTGTAATTCTATTCATTTGTTTAGAAACATCATTTTAAACCAGCTCTTTCGAATACATAGACTTTCTGATCCTCGGTTTCACTTTCTCCACATCAATAATCTTAAACGCATTTGTCAAAATTACCAATATCCGGAAATATTTGTAAATAATATTATTAATAATTTCAAATATACCACGTAATAATTTTACACATACATTATTTATCTTTGATTGGATAACTCAATTTTGAGAAGTCACCCATTCTTATCACCTAACTTACCATTTGGCCTGAGTCTAATACTGTTTACTATTTTCGAATGACTATTTTCCACTTGTCCTGAGTCCTGTACTGATTACTATTCTTGAAAGTCTCCATACATAATATGTATCGTTCAAGTGTATTCATTCCGGTGCCCTCTCGCATTGACGAAGTGAGGTGAAATGCTCAGTCGCTTGTTCAACTTACTCGTGGTAACAAAGCTTGTGAGTTCATATTTCTGTTCGAGGAGGTATTATTTTTCTGATTTGTAATTCAATTGATTTATTTTTCTCCTTCCACTAGCCAGTTCCAATGGTGTCTATAGTTAAATACTATCGCCATTGTCAGAAACTGGCTATTCTATCGGTTTTAATTCGAATTGTATGGCTGTCCTGATGAGAATGCAATTTCGAACTAACTGCCATTTTTTGTGTAGTTTCAATTGATTGTTCTCTATGTCTTAATCTTTTATCTTGAGCTAATTATTATTGCCTTTTCTCATTTTTGCCGTGTTTTCTTTTTAATATATTTATATACTTTTAATTGTGAATTTTGTATCCTAATATTCTTCTCATCCCCCTTTCCATTGTAGTGATATGTTACCTTCTATCTTTATCCTTAGTCTTGGTCTATAGTTACTCATTTGTAACAGATATGCTAGAGATGGTTTTTTTTGTACATACAGTAGTTTATGCATAATTTTCGATTAAAATCTTTCAATTTTTATTTATTTATATATATATATATATATATATATATATCGATTTGCTTTGTAAGTAATTTTTCACTTGTTTTTAAATTTCCCCCCCCCCCCCCCTTTATTGGTCAATTTTCTTACTCACCTTTACATATCTTGCCGCATTTATTCATTAATTTTGCAATATTCTTTTATTTAGAAGTTAATGTCTATAATGCTATATCTTTATTCAATTGTTAACTAATAGACTATATTATGCTTTATCCCCTCATCTCCTTGTATGTATGTATATATATATATATATACACATATAAATTATCAAAAAGTTTAATATAAAATACCAAGCATATAAAACTAGTATGTTTTACATAACTGTACAATTAAAATTACATCTACTTATTGCGTTAGTGCAGCATATAAATAAGATGTATTAAAGTAGAATACAGTAACCCCTCGTTATATCGCACCTCAATATATCGTGCATTCGGATATATCATGCTTCTTCTGTGTCTCCCATTTTTAACACTTTACAACAAAGTTGAAAAGTGTTTATTATGACTTTGTTCATTCTGTCTGTCTGTCTGTTAGCATGATAACTGCCGTAAAGATGACTTAATCAAAATGAAATTTAGTATGTTGTTCAGACAGTCTGTAGGATCTATGGGAATATAAATGAATAATATCACCCAATTAGTTTTGGATTGAACCCTTGTTGAAAAAATGAAATACATTGAGCCCTATGGGACCTAATTTTTCAAACATTTTTTAAGCGGATTTAAAATTCACAAATTGCTTCGAAAATTTTAGGTAATATTCAAATTGTTCCATAATATATATATATAAAAAAAATCAGCGAAATATATTCAGTAGTTTTTTAAATAAAAATTAAAATAATAATTACACCTCTTATATGAAGCGATCACGTGACCATGGTATGAAAAGATCACATGACCCACTTCAAAATGATATATGGCATCCATCGTGTCTCAAAATCGTGATTTTTAAAGTTCTTTTTAATTCATATTGACTGTTGTATCCGTCTAAAACCACTTTATTTTTGCTTAAATTCTGTGCATCTACATACTGAAACAACGCAATTACAATATATTTGAGTTTAAATGCTCATCCAAATTTGATTATTTCTACAACGAAGCCTATTTTTCACCTATGTAAAATGTAAACAGCAAAATATGTAGAATGAGTTGTATAAATGAATAATGAAATAAATTATTATAGTATTGTGATGAATGAAATGCTGCTTTTATAGAGAGAGCCAGGCGTTTTATATTTCGATGGCATCATTTGAATAAATTTCAGTTGTTTTTGATGAAGTTTTCAAATATAATAAATTATTGTAGTATTATGATAATTTTAAAAATATTACCGAGGAATATATCGCATTTTAGAGATGTTTAAAGCAGACAATTTACATTTCAATGCCGTCATTTGAATGAAGTTCATTTTTTTCGATGAACTTTTAAGTTTTCAAGTATAATAAATTTATGTAGTATCGTGATAATTTTTAAAATATTACCGAGGAATGTATCGCATTTTAGAGATGTTTAAATGAAATTGCATTGAAGTTGGAAATTGTTTCATAATCAGTGCTTTATGCATGATTGATCAATCATGCATAATTATGCTTCTTGTATATTATTGTACGTTCACTCCTAAATTTTTATTACATATGTTCATAAAAGTATAATTTTTATCATATCGCTCGATATATCGCGCATTTTGCCCTGCCTCCCAGCAAGTGTGATATAACGAGGGGCTACTGTATTTGAAGAGACATATTAAAGCACCCATGACAAACAAAGGAACCTATTTTCTAATCAGAAAAAAACTTGAGAATGCTAGTCATCAATATGAACAAGATAAATCATGCTTAAAGCATTGATTATGAAACACTTTCCAACTTCAATGCAATTTTATTTAAACATCTCTAAAATGTGATACATTCAGCAGTAATATTTTAAAATTGATCACAATACTATATTAATTTATTATATTTGAAAACTAAATCTTCATCGAAAAAAATGAACTTCATTCAAATGACGGCATTGAAATATAAATTGCCTGGTTTAAACATCTCTAAAATGCGATACATTCCTTGGTAATAATTTTAGAATTATCATAATACTGCGATAATTTATTATATTTGAAAACTTCATCGAAAGCAACTGAAATTCATTCAAATGACATCATAGAAAAAATAACACGTCTGGCTCTCTCTATAAAAGCAGCATTTCATTCATAACAATTTCCCATTCATTTCATTCATCACAATACTATAATAATTTATTTTATTTAAAAATTAAGACCATGGAGCTACAAGTAATTAAACTCTGTGCTTAAAACTTCATCGAAAAAAATCGTCCTTCTCTTTGTAAAATCAATGAATATTTCGTTCATATCAGCTATGCAGACTCCATGAGCTAAATAATTTTGTGTTAAAGAAATGCAGCAATTCTAATACAACTCATTCTACATATTTTGCTGTTTACATTTCACATAGGTGATAAATAGGCTTCATTGTAGAAATAATCAAATTTGGATGACCATTTAAACTCAAATATATTGTAATTGCGTTGTTTCAGTATGTAGATGCACAGAATTTAAGCAAAAATAAAGTGGTTTTAGACGGATACAACAGTCAATATGAATTAAAAAGAACTTTAAAAATCACGATTTTGAGACAAGATGGATGCCATATATCATTTTGAAGTGGGTCACGTGATCTTTTCATGTCATGGTCACGTGATCGCTTCATATAAGAGGTGTAATTATTATTTTAATTTTTATTTAAGAAACTACTGAATATTACCTAAAATTTTCGAAGCGATTTGTGAATTTTAAATCCGCTTAAAAAATGTTTGAAAAATTAGGTCCCATAGGGCTCAATGTGTTTCATTTTTTCAACCAGGGTTCAATCCAAAACTATTTGGGTGATATTATTCTTTATATTCCCATAGGTCCTACAGACCGTCTGAACAACATACTAAAATTTCATTTTGATTAAGTCATTTTTACGGCAGTTATCGTGCTAACAGAGACAGACAGAATGAACAAAGTCATAAACACTTTTCAACTTTGTTGTAAAGTGTTAAAAACCAGGAAACAGCCTTTATAATTTAAAACGAATTGTAAATAGCATTAAATCTTCTCTAATGGCATTTGTTGAGCTGAAAAATGCGTTTGGTGTTCCCCTACATAAAAACATAAAGAAATTTGAAATATTTTTAGGGTCCATATAAACTGGTCTAATTTTTGCATTCATATGCATTGAGTTGTTATTTACTTCGAATTTTTCAAGTTTTTCCGTCCTACAATTTCCGCCACATTTACAACTCTACCGTTTTTTTTTTTTTTTCACTCATTTAACTTTTTTCACGTTTTCTGCATTCGGAAACTGCGAAGGCGCTGTTTTCTCAAGTAGGTTGCAGTACTTTATGCGTGGGATCACCTGAGGCCTTTATATGGTTAAGATCCTTCTTGTGGTTGTCTCACAAATTAGGTCATCGTTTCCTAAAAATAGTTGGACTTTTTACTTTGGCGTGGTGTTTTTTTGTTTGGATAAAAAGTGTTGATGCATGGTGTACGTCGAGAAACAATTATGCTAGTTTGCATATCCACATCTTTTCGTCAAATTATCTATTCTAAATAATGCAAGAGTTGCGCTTTGAGAAGCTCGGTTTATTAAATAATTAAATTTAGAGTTTCTCCTGGTAAAAAAACATGGGTTATGTGCAAGGATAAACTTTAAATCTTAGTGAAAATCGAATACTGGGATCTAAAAGCTTTAAACACCTGTGATCGCGCAGGTGTAATTTCAAGGATTTAAAATGCTAATTCCCTGTGTAAAAAGTAGCGGTTTTTCATAAATGGAAGATAGAAATATTTAGGAGTCATGATGTGCATGACATTTTTTGAAAAATAATAGATTTTTAATTATTTAAAAAATAGCTCTGGATTTTATACCACTTCCTTTAAATTGGAGGCGAAAGAACCAAACTGTATATTATCAGCTGATGAAACCAGTTATTTCTAATCACCTGTCGTAGGAAAGGGGGAGACGAGTTCTTGAACTTTTCCGAGCAACTTTTAAAGCAAAATGAATTGAAAGTTCTTTATTTTTGAGAAGTATGTTTGAGATTTAAAATATGAAATGTATATCATTAATAATGATGTGTCGAAAAATCATAATTCAGATTTAAAATATGACCGTGAGCTGCCCGCGGATATCCTTTCCGCTACAGGAACTCATTCAAGGCGGGATAGGCCGGTGGTTAGAACACTGAGATTGCACTCGGAGGACCCGAGTTTGATGCTCAAGCTATCCCCGTGTCTACGTGGAGTACGTTTTCATGTTAAATATGTGTATTTTCAGTACTTTAGATCCGACTTTAGCAATTTAGAAGTCTATCGTTAGCTGCGGCGCTGCTAAAAAAAAAATTGACATCTTATGGCGAGCACCGCAACTAGTTTTTCCATAGATGTGAAAAATGAACCGCCTTACCATTGAATTTCTCTTTAACATACATAGCTGATGGCAGGGTCTAATTTATGCACAGACCACCTGTGTCTGGGCAAAAAATTTTAAACCTTTAAAATGTTTTAAAAATAACCAAGAATGTTGGTGATATGCAAAATTTCGGCAAAATTAATGTTAGTCGATCTCTTGATTGTCTCTATATTATTAGTTTTAAACATGTATAAACTGTTGGCAATACACATTAATTGTAACATATTTTGTAAGAAGCCTCTAAATTCAACTGAGACTCACCTACATGGGTACCATCTTCCGTAAGTCAGGTACTGGCGGGCGGTTATGTGATGATTATTTTGATCCAGATTTTTATGGATGCGCCTATTTCTGTAAAGCTGTGTCTACCTTATCCGAAGTTTAAATGGTGAAAGCATTTTCTTCATACAAGGGACACTCTAAATGAATGAATACTTCTAAAAATAAATGTTACAGAAATTTTGCTGCGAAATGCTAAGTAATCGAAATTTATTTTGATAAGTAAAAATAAAGTTTTTACTCATCGGTAAATAATACATTAAGTCTTCAGTATTTCATTTCAATTCTTTCCTGTTATACATGGATTCTTTCGGATAGGACATTGCATCTGAAGTAGTATATGAAAACACGACTTCGTGTGTTTACTTCCATCCTTCGTCACTTCTGTAGGGAAAACAATCTTTCTGCCTTTAAATTTTCCCCGAGTTGTGGTGACCTTCCCTTCGGGTTTCTAAACAGTTTATGCGTTGGATAGATGGGCCCTTTACTACTAAGATAAGATGATTATTAAAATTATATGTTGGTGTTTTCCGCAGGCAACCTTGAAAAATCAGGCGTTCCGGTGCAAAGTGTAAGAGCGTAGTCTTTTCAAGTGACCACGTGCTTTATATTTCAAGATAGGTCATCGATGCGGGCAGAGCCCAATTACGACTCCAGAGCAACATAGGCCTTATGTCATTTCCATGCCTAACTGTATATGTATATATATATATATATATATATTGTATAATCAATATTAATAGTTATAGAAGGGTTTTTTTTATTTTTAAAGTTTATTATTAGATGTATTAAATACTTTTTAATTGATTAAATAAAAAGTATGAACTTTTTATAATAAAACTACTTTATATAACTTATGTGTTAAACCATGACTTATGTTAAAAAATTTCGAATTGAAAGCTGAGTGGATGTTTTTTTAGTACTTGGGTTTTTATTTGACGTTTTAATATTTGGAGTATTAAAAAACATTGTGTATAATTTTACTTTTAAGGCTTTTAGTGACTATTTTTATCGTTCTTTGTCATTTCGTCGTTTTGTCTTTTATCGTTCTTCTTTGTATTGGGCTGCTCGTCGACTTATGACCGAGAGGTCGGAGACGGGTATAGGATATATATATATAAAAAAAAAAACTTTTAAAGAGGCAATAGGTGCTGTTAAAATTTTCATCCAAAGTGAATATAATGTTTATTACATTAAAAAGCATATTTTTCAAGTATCTGCTTCCTTATATCAAGCTCAAAAATAAAGTGATTTTAGCAATGTAATTATTGAAGCAAAATTTTAACACCGAATGTTTTTAGTTTGGGGACCTTGAGAAAAATGGAGGGTATAGGGCTAGGCCTTTCCAGTAATTAGGCCTGAAGTACGAGTCCTAGTGCTCTCTGGTTAGCCATGAGTCTTGCTCGTCGGATATCAATTTTTGAAGCTTGAAGTGCTGCATTTTGAGATACCTTGGCTCACGTTTGTTTTCTTTTTTAACTAAAATTGCCTTCTATGTTTCTTTTTTGTGTAGAACTTGGAAAATAGTGATATTACTAAACAGCTTTGTGCATGATGATGATTTGATTTTAGTATGATTCGGAAAAATAAAATCGCCCTTTCGACCCACCCCCCACCCCTCGTTTCTACATTCAAATAACTAATTGTGCTGTTTCTATCGTATGTTCTTTGTATGTCAAAATTTACATACGATCTTATATCAATATCTCATGTCATTCTCATAAGACTATAATGAAATACGGTTCAGACGAAAAGTTTGTGCTGGTCTCCCATATTTCGTGCTCTATTTCCATTGTAAATAGCTATTTAATACTTTTTAGATAAAAAATATTTTCTTCTATTCGAAATAGTGTTTAAAAATCGATATAGCATGTTCTGCGTTTTTCGTAATTTGTTAATGAAAAGTAAATCTTGCTTTTACATATTCGTCACTTGTGAGATGTTTCAACTGTACAATTATCACTTTTTAACCCGACATTGAAAGCGAAAGCGTGACAATCGTGTGATGTATATTTCTTCCTCCTTTCTCAAGTTTGTTCCTTGTATGTTAATTCAGCAGATGGAAGATGTTTTTGGTTGCTGAATTTGTGTAAGGGTAGAATTGCGAAAGAGTGTTTCGGAAAGGAAATTAGGCGCCTTCTGATAGGAGGAAGACATTAAGTCCAATTTATTGCTTGAGTCGGGATCTCTTGCATTAAAACTGGGGGACGTATACATATTTTTTGTATTATACTTTATTCCGCTAGCAAGATTTATTATGTGACTTTTGCCAGTAGCGTCACCAGACAATAAAATTGGGGGAGGAGGGTGTGTCCGCCAAATATTTTTTATCCCATTTCATAAAGTAGAATTTCTTCAAACCTTAATGGGGTCTTGAAATAGGGGTTACGACACCTCAGGCGGCGCTCCCTTAAATATCTTAGTAAGCCACCGACTTATAACTCGCTAGACCATCCATTCCACAGAATACTATATTAGTCTGTGGTCCATTCGATCCGTGGGAAACGTAGCTAGCACTATACAGATTGGTACGGGGTAGGAAATTCGAATTTACGTTTTCGACGGAAAAGCACGTTTTAAGCTTCCCTGAACTCGCGAATCGAGCGTTTTTGGGAGGATGTCTGTGTGTGAGTCTGGATGCGATTTCTCGGGAACAAATGAAGCTGTTCAAAAATAATACAATGTTGAAGACCCAGACGACACGACTGACCCGAAGGATTTCAGTAGCTGTTTGTGTGGCTGGAAAATAATGCAATGTTGTTGTTGTTACCCAGACCGTCCGACCTACCAGAAAGGTGTATGGTAACTGTTTGGACGGCCGGGAAGTGCCACCCAATTTAGACCGGAACCCAGTGGGGGAGGCATCCACAGGGACCGTACCCTCCTTCCCCTACCACCAACCTCTCGGAAGGACTTACGGACCCACATGTTTAACGTGATCGTACTCCGCATGAACACGGCGGCATTTGTGGCATCGTGCAAATCTAGCGCGCAAACCACGGGGATACCGCACCCGAGATGTGCCAACAGCACGCGGTGTGCCCAGGTGGTCACCCACCAAGTACTAACAACGCCCGATGCTGCTTGACTTCGGTGATCTAACGAGAACCGGTGTTTTCAGCACGGTACGGTCGTTGAAAAAAAAAATAATGCAATGTGTTATAATTATTACAATTAATTTTAATCGCAAAGATCCCCAATTTTTAAAAAAAAAATAAGGATTTTTAATAAGTTTTCATTAGAAATAATTGGCACCCAATTTAGAACGCTAACATGAACCATTCTTGAGATATTGCTCGTTTTAAGATTAAATTTATCAAAATATTACATAAAATTAAAAAAAGTAGTATCCTCCGGTATATTTACTTTCCACTTGCAATAATTTGCAACAAATCTGGTATCATTTTCGTGGATCTAGTTCATTCCATTCACGAGAAAAGGTACTTTATGTACTAACTGGAAAATGCATACGACGTTGCTCAAGATTTAAGATGCAAACCTCTGATTTTAATTAGGGGTGCAACGGATATCCGGTAAACATCCTGTATCCTGCCCATCCGGCTATTAAGCTGGATATTTGGCAGTAGTCGGATATTAGGATTATCCGGTCATATAAATAATATGCAAAATAAGTATTTTAATAACTCAATTAATAGTAATATTAAAATTTTCAGGTTTCTCAATTTTTATTATAGTTTCTTAAATTAAACCTTCATTTTATTACTTAATATAAATTCAAAATCTCTCCTTTACATTCAATGTCTTTGACAATGAATATTACTTTAACTTACGATTTACATTACAAATTAAAAATAAATTTTCCGTCAACAACATTCTTTTTTATTTTTTTACATGCATATGTGCGAACTGTACTGAATTTGGCGGGAGACTCCCGATTTCCCGCTTTTGAAGACACATCTCCCGATTTTAACGATTTTTTGAAAAGATCCCTACGTTTAGGGATAATATCCCAAAAAATTCCTTATAAAAAGGATTTTTTAGCTAAGTGAGAAATTTTTCTCTATTTGATCAAAAGTACGTTCATAAGATTACAGATGCAGACGTGCCAACTCTCCGGAGATTGGCTGGATACTCCGGATTTTTCATTACTTCTCCGGCCTCCGGATTACTAACAAAATTCTCCGGCTTTTTTTTTTTGTTTGTTTGTTTGAAATTTATCAATTAACCAGACATGGTATAATACCTCGGAAACAGCGATTTTCCGCTTTTTTTAGCACTGATTTTTACCATTCCCGGGATCGTAGTAAATCCACAAAAAAATGCAGGGTAATGCCAATCAAATTAACGGAGATTTACGGCCAAGAGATTTCGATTAGATCTCAATCGTTTATTTTATGAAAGTAATAAATAAACTTCTTTAAAGGTTGTCTAATTCAGCATAAAATGTTATTTTGTTCATTAATTTCGCATAAACACTGCGATTGCGCAATTCAGTTTGTTCATGAATCTCCGAGAGTACAATAGTATCTTTTTCCACCCATCTCAATCTTCTACATATTGCATTTTTGATTGACTAAACTAGCTTATTTTCATATTCTGGTTAATTATTATGGTTAATTTCTTAATTATTTTCTCATAAACAGTGCGATTGCGCAATTCAGTTACTTCGCGTGAATTGCCGGAAGTACGTTAGTATCTTTTTCCATCCATCTCCATCATTTAAATGTTGCATATTAGATTGACTAAACTAGCTTATTTTCATATTCTGATTAATTATTACTATTAATTTCTTAATTATTTTCGCATAAACAGTGCGATTGCCCAATGCAGTTACATCGCTTGAATTGCCGAGAGTACGTTAGTATCTTTTTCCATCCATCTCCATCATTTAAATGTTGCATATTAGATTGACTAAACTAGCTTATTTTCATATTCTGATTAATTATTACTGTTAATTTCTTAATTATTTTCGCATAAACAGTGCGATTGCGCAATTCAGTTAAATCGCGTGAATTGCCGACAGTACGTTAGTATCTTTTCCATCCATCTCCATCATTTAAATGTTGCATATTAGATCAACTAAACTAGTTTATTTTCATATTATGGCTAATTATTATGGTTAATTTTTACTTTCCCTGCAATACATGGTAATGTATAGGGAAAATATTGGAATCATGTCGAAAATCGCAACTCGAGTTTTCGACGGATCTACACGTTTCGAGATCTCTAGAATACGGAAAAAACCATTTTTAGCGTGACGTCTGTGTATGTGCCTGTCTGTGTGTCAGTCTGTCTGTCTGTGCAGATTTTGTATCCACTCTAACTAAAAAACTAATACACCGAATTTCACAAAATTTTGTAGGTAAGTCACTTGTGGGCGAGTCTGGTGCTGATGATCTGGTACGATTCGGGATAAAAGAACCCGCCTTTTTTTTGCGAGATGGCCCGCAAAAGCTTGTATCCACTCTGGCTGAAAAATTAATGGACTGAATGTCACAAAATTCGGTAGATGAGTCACATATAGGTCACCCTGGTGCTGATTAGATTTTGGTACGATTCAGATAAAAATAACCTGCCTTTTTTTTTTTGCAGAATGGTCCGCAAAAATTGTGAAAATCTAAACTAAAAAGCTACGTATGCTCAAATATATCCATTAAATGCTTGTTTAATACGTAATTTTTAACGAAGAAAAGAATAAGACCAACCCCATTACACTAGGACTAGCCGTTCTCGAGATATATTAGTTTTTTTCGTATTTTCTCCACACCACCTTTGAAAATAAGTCCAGTTACCAAATGAGAACGAAAATTGAATTAATAGTGAATTAAGTTTAATTAAAATAAAGAGAATGTGTATATAAGTCTGCAGGGAAAGTCATGTGCTGCCCACATCAGATTTTTTAATTATATTTCCATAATACAGATTTTTCTATTTTGTAAAATGGGTAGTATGAACTCTGAAGGGCTATTTTCCAAAGAGTGGTATTAAAGCAATGATTTAGGCAAATAAAAAGGAAACCATTTTGGCAGGACTGTAATTCAGTGATACATATATATATATATATATATATATATATATATATATATATATATATATATATGAATGAAAGTAGAAAAGAACGGGAGTGACCATATGAATTACATAAGAATGGTAGGGGTGGATTGCGACACCCCTTTCCCGCTTAAAGCAGCTTTTACAACACGGGTAACGCTCACGGAACCAACATAATTCCATGGTCAGCCTCCCAAATGTGCGAAAATAAAAGCACCAGAACAGACTCAGAACCAAAGAAGCAAACGAATCCATGAAGGAGAAACATCCGCTAGTCCAACCCGATGGAACGTCTCTTTATATAAGTAAAGTTGCTCATGCGCAGAGAAATATCAGGATAATAGTTTCGCAGTCATGAATATTAAATCTCTATATCAACAATCAGATTACAAATTTTCTTTAAAAAACGATTTGTAATAATGTTGTACAAAATTGACTGGATAATTTCTTTTTATAGCTTCATCTGCAAATTTTTTACATTTGCAAATGCAGTCTTTCCTGAAAGTATTATAATTTTGGTTTCTTCTAAAATGTCCAATTATTATATTTCTGAAGACATACTTTGCAAGATTTGAATTCCAATCGATTATATGATTTACCTTGATCCTGTATGAATCTCTTTTGTCGTGTAACTCTGTGTATATTCCATATTTCTTGTGTTTTTTGATAGCTAAATCCAAGAAGAGATTCATACAGGATCAAGGTAAATCATATAATCGATTGGAATTCAAACCTTGCAAAGTATGTCTTCAGAAATATAATAATTGGACATTTTAGAAGAAACCAAAACTATAATACTTTTAGGAAAGACTGCATTTGCAAATGTAAAAAATTTGCAGATGAAGCTATAAAAAGAAATTATCCAGTCAATTTTGTACAACATTATTACAAATCGTTTTTTAAAGAAAATTTGTAATCTGATTGTTGATATAGAGATTTAATATTCATGACTGCGAAACTATTATCCTGATATTTCTCTGCGCATGAGCAACTTTACTTATATAAAGAGACATTCCATCGGGTTGGACTAGCGGATGTTTCTCCTTCATGGATTCGTTTGCTTCTTTGGTTCTGAGTCTGTTCTGGTGCTTTTATTTTCGCACATTTGGGAGGCTGACCATGGAATTATGTTGGTTCCGTGAGCGTTACCCGTGTTGTAAAAGCTGCTTTAAGCGGGAAAGGGGTGTCGCAATCCACCCCTACCATTCTTATGTAATTCATATGGTCACTCCCGTTTTTTTCTACTTTCATTCATGTATTCTACTAGGGAATTTGAGCAGCATTTGCGCCTCCTCCTTTGTAGTGAATAGTTCTTTTTAATTTCAGGCTTATTTGGGATATATCCTATTTTAGTCTCACTTTATCGTAATAGTATATATATATATATATATATATATATATATATATATATTATTAAAGAACAATATTTATTACATTCTTTAGTGAAAACCTGTGTTTTACCAAACATAAATATTTGTTTTCATTATAAAGTAATTTTCTCCTGATAAAACCTTTATATATTTTTTGTTTTACAATTTATTGTCCTGAAATTTTATGAAATTGGTGCCCTGAATTTTCATATTCTACCAGTACTATGCTTGATATTTAATGCAGTATTTTATTTTATTTTTTTGGTGGGGGGAGGGTGGAACATTAAGATTTAATAAATAATCAAAGATTAATATTATCAAGTTATTATTTTTTTTATAATTTGTTATTAACACTGTTTTAATTCAAAAGATAATTCATGATTTTTTTTTTCAGATAAGTTTAAAGCATAATGTACTTAAATGGTATACAGTATTTTAATGTTTTAAGCAAATATTAGTGTCATAAGTAAACAATATATTTGGGACAAAATAGTCTCCTGCTTTTTTTGTTTGGAAAGTTGGTATGTCTGGTGTATTTATAAATATGTATATAATTCAAATTTAGGGGGGGGGGATGAGAAAAATCCGTATTTTTCCCTAAATGTATGTTATTTTTATACTGCAACGTTTGTTATGACATTGAAACGCGCACTTTAAAAAATCTACTGAATTTTCTTCAGTGAGGGTTGGCAGGTAAACATTCAGAAGACACAAATATTTCAACCATCATAAATTTTGTTTTAAAAATTAAAAATTTGTTTCCCCTTTTAAAATTTTGAGGCAAAAAGAGTAGATTTTCTGCATTTTTTGGCAAAATTCTATTTCTCTTTTTGTCATAAATGACTCCTGCTTCAGAAAACAGTCTTTCACTATATACACTGCTTGATAGTGGGGCAAGTTACTTTTTTAGCAATCGCGATAAATATAATAAGTAAAATTACTCCTATTCATTTTCCACCAGTCAAATGGTGACATTTTTCTTTCAATTACTGGCTGTGAAAGATGGTTTCTCAACTCTTCAGAGTAAGCTAACTCGTCATCTTGTTGCACTTGTGATTGTGATATGCTAGAATTAACAGTTATTTCAGCAAAGCAATCCCAAAAAGATGTAGGGTTATTTGCGAGATTAGAATTTCAATTACTTTGAAATTTCGATATGTAGTGGTCTCGCCTTTCGTCTTACTGAACACACAAAACAAGGCCGATAATTGTCCAAAACAAGTTGCCTAAAGGCCATATCACATTCAAGAACTTTTGGAACAACCAACTAGTTCAGACAACTTTTCCACCAATTTTCTGGCAAAAAAGTTGGTTATAGAGTTGTTGGGCAATTGAAGAAGTTGGGCTAAATGAAAAACTGCGAGTGAAAGCACTGTATTTTTATCATTTTTTAGCGAGAAATATACAGTTGTGTATTTTGCAACATTGCGGTTAGGGTTACGCCAGTGTGTTTACCGCTTGGCAATTCGTCTGCTTTATAAAGGTCGAGATTAGCGGTCGCCACATCGCCAGTGGCGACTAAGGAATTACTCTTGGCGACCGTAAAATGTAATGTCTATCGCCAAAAATGGCGACCTGCAAAATTTACATGTTTCTATATCAGAACGTCAAAAGTCTAATCTCTGTGGAGTTTCAGGAACACCCGCACGGATGAGCTTAATTCCTCTGAACCAAACCCAAATTAGACAGTCGGTAAACAAGACTGGTATCATAAAGGGTTTTTCATTGTCGTCCCCCCCCCCCTCCTCGGGAGAATATTCCGTAGGTATCCTATTTGTTTCTCCCCAACCCAGCCGTTAAAAGTCTTACTTGCCCATGGCGATTCAACTTAAACGATCTATTAACGAAATCGTGATCGGCCTAACTGCGATAGTCTAAAATGACTCTTTTTCTAAACAATCCCTCTGGGGAGTGAGAAAAATCTGTCAAAAATCACCACAATACTGCTACGGCTGTTAATTTATTGCACCTGCAGCCGAGAATGAGTGCTACTGCTATCCACATTCCTATCTCCTTCCTCCCCGTGATCTCCGATATGTTTACTTTTGAGGCATGCCCGGGCGCAGCGCATTCTATCAATTGACCCCCACAGCAATTTACCGAAATTCGGAGTGGCCCCACTTTTACATACTGTACTAATAGAGCTTTCATCATTTTTACATTTGCCTTAAATTTTTAAACTGTTTCCGAAAGCGGAATTAAAATCGCGCATTAAAATAAAAATGCCCCCGCTATTTTCAGCTTGTAAATTTATTTATTGGTTAAATATTCATAACGTATTTTGCATCATGATAAATTAAAAAAAATAATCCATGTACAATAGTTTTGGGTATACGCTGTAGCTGGGAATGCCAGGCGCTAATAAAAGGCGTCAACCTTCGGGATGCTTTTCGGAGCTAAATTGCCGATATTGCGACGTTATGAATTGTTCTATTTCAACTTACATATATATGTACTGTTCATTAACGATCATATAGTAAATATGAACGACGATGGCAAAAATTGCGCGTAGTTGCTTCTATGCTGCCTAGATATAATCGCAAAAAATTCGCAATTGTTAAAGTTTCGGCGCGCAATAGTTTCTCCATCCGAGAAATTTCAGATTTCCTGTTATAGATGATACCTTGTTTTATGTTATTAATCTGTCATCGATGATGTAAAAAACTAAAAATGTTTGTATTCTTAAACTGTTTACCGCTTAGTTGTGTTTTCATTAGTGCCAACGGTAAACAATTATCAATTCAAAGTTAAATCGGCTCGATTTTCAACTTATCCGCGGCCAAAGTTGGTTCATGCCCCACCCCGTTGATTAGAAAATTCGAGTGAAGCAATAAAACGGCCTATGTTTTCAGCTATACAAACAGATATTTTTTAAATTCAAAAACGTCAAAATATTAAATAAAATCCAATTTCTTCAAAAGGATAAAGAATTTAGTTGTTATAAAATAAACATATTAGAGAAATTTTACAATAAAAATGGTTGCTAAGTTTATAATGTCCGATAATATAACGGGAAAAATGACCGAAATATCGGGATCGCGATAATTTTAAAATTACAGACTAAGTGATCAAAAGGTAGAAACAAGAATATAGATTATTTAAAAATCGCAGAAACTCATTGGTAAAATCCCATAAATTAAAAAAAAAATGAGTGGCCGGATTTCTTAATAAAAAAGGCATAAATATTAATAGTAAATGCTTCATCAGCTGTGAAAAAAAAAGATCAAAATAAGAGAATTTAAAAACTTAAGAAACAGGCATATTCAGAAATAATCTGTAATTTTGGCAAAAAATTAAAGCTGACAAAATGTTGAATAAGTAAAGTGTTATGGGAAAAAAGGAATTTAACATTGACCCCAAAAGTATTTGAATCAGCTTCATGGTAAATGAATTTTTTTAGATGACTTGGTAAACAATTATAAAACACTGAAAAATTCCTATAATAAGAAAAACTTCGGTAAGATTTAAAACAGGGTTAAAAAATGAGTTACAATAAATGTTTAAAATATTCAGAAAATGATAAATGAAAGATCAAAATTTTGAAAACTTTTAGGAAATGGAAAAGATGGGGATACTGACAGTGACTTGCAGAAAACTTAGATTTAGAAAAAACACCTGAAATAAAGTTTTGAAAATGTATTCAATATCCAAAATGAGAAGTTAGCAATAAATGCATGTTGACAATATTACTCATTAAAAAATAAATATATATTTATAAATTTGTGTTATCAGAAAAATTAAGTTTTGTATTTTGCCAATCTCTTAAATTTCCCCTAATTTTTACCCCACCTCCTCATCAAATAATAGATCTTAATAATAGAAAAGTAGATCTATTATTTAGTTTTCCTTGTTAACATAGTAGTCTTTCACCTAACTGAAGTACTCGCCATCTTAAGGTATGGAGAGAAGGATCTGTTGTTTTACTTATATCTACCATATAATAAACCTGTAAATAAGTATGGGTAATATATCAGTAAATTTTTTAATTATAAAATATTTAAACACAATTTTGCATAACATCAAACAAGTTGAAAAAAAAAAATCGCACATTTTTCAGTTGTCAACAATTGGCCTCATCATGAACCTACCAGCCAGTGACTGACTGCTTTGAACCCAGGCATTGTTTACAATGGGTTTTATTCCTTCCCTTTAATTAATGTTCCTTATTATTTCCTATCAATAAGAAATGTATTAGCACTTGCATTACACATGAATATTTATAACCATCATTGTTCTTTTATGAACCCCTTATAAATATCCTCCGCCCCCACCCCCCTTATATTATAAAAATTTATGTTTGTGTATATAAAATGATGCATAAGTAATTAAGTATTTCTATCTACTTTTCTGATCTTAAGTAAGCAGCCTAAATTATGAGGATTCTAACTATTATCTTCAATTTGTGCAGTTAAAAAAATTAATTTATCAAGAATATATTTTAAAGTAAGAGATATGTAATTATAAAATTTTCTGTATATTTGCAATTTTGTTTTGTTAATTTTTTTTTTTTTATGCTTTGAATTTAAGTTTTGAAATAGATAAATTATCTGTATCTTTTTTACTACATGTGGGCCACATTATGCAATGCATTCTTTAGCTAAAATTTATAATTGTGCCCTTTCGTATGCAATGTGCTCCTTTTTTAAAGTCAGCAACCTGCCCTTTTGAAATCCTAGAATGGACCCTGTAAATATATATATATATATATATATTAGAAAGAAGTAATAATAAAAATAATTAATTCAAGTAATCTTGAAATATTAACATCACCATAGAAGCAAAACCACTACCATAATGCCGATAATAGAAAAGATCAGCACCGGCTCAAATTCGGAGATTAAAAAGAATTAAATTCATCTTCAGGTCTGAGTATTTAATTCTATTTAACCCAAACAAATGCCTGTTTCAGATTGGAAAATAGTACACTACTATAAATGTTCAAACTCGGACTAGAGGCACCATAAGATAAAAAAATGAAGAAGCATTAGGAAAATTTGTATTAACATGCGGCAGGAATCCTTCTTCTTTCACCACATGTATATGTGACCAACCTCAACAGTATAATAAATATCTAGAAGTACCGGAATGAACATGACGAAATACAACCTAGGAGGCAGTACGAACGTTCACAGCGACACTCCCAGACCCATCCAGTGAGTCAGAACAGGAGACAGGACTATTACCCGTATAAGCAAAATAGAATATGTACATGCAAAGATGAAAATTCTTACTAAATAAGAGATTCATAGAAGAAATGGATAAACGAAAATGCCACTATACAGCATTATAAGGGCCCTCGAATCGTAGTTTCAAACTGGTTAAAGTTACAAAATTTTAGCAAAAATATAATTGAAAACATAATATTAATATATCTTATTTTCAGATGTTTTTGATTTTTCTAATTTTTTTAGCTTATTTTATTACTTTTCATTTTTATTTATTTATATAATTAATAAATAATTATTATATATATATATGCTTAGAGCAAATTGAATGTGTTCGTGGAAAAAAAAAATTGTTAGAAAATTGGGGGGGGGGGGAGATCAAAATCGAGTACAAAATTATGGCCACTAACATCATCAAAGTGGCCACTGAGCTTTATGAGGTCACTGGCCACTGGCTACTGTTGATTTTTTTTAATCTAAAGCCTTACTGCTTTACATTCCATGGATATTATAGATCGATTTCGCATGAAATCTATAAAATTTTAATTTGGCCTGATTTTTCGTCCAATTATGAGTTTCGGATTATTTTATAGCAGGTATTTAACCATAAATGTATAAAGGTATTTATATAAAAGTTTTAATAAAAAGTTGTTCAGGGTTGTCCGTTTTTGCTCTATCACACACGCGTTTTCCCCCAACTCGGGGTAAAAATTGTTCAAAAAGTTGGTTGTCCGAAAAATTGCCTGAAAAGTTCTTGAATGTGATACGGCCTGAAATTGTCCTAAACAAGTTGCCGATCATTGACCAATTTTTGTAAAAAGTAAAAAAAAAAAAATCTTGTTTTTCTATTTTTGAACGTTTGATATCATTTGTATAGCAGAGGTGCGCACACATTTTCTTTGATCCCACCTTTTAAACTTCTCAACACTCGCCGTTTAGAGTTTCTCGAACATTCGTCATATGACATTTTGATCAAATTTTACAATAAAATTAAGAATGTAAATGCCTCAATTTTTATATTTAAAGATGTCTGCTATGTTCAATTGTAAATATGGTTTTAAAATATATATATATATATTTTAATTAAAGCTTGGTCAAGCGAAGTTTTGTGACGGTTGTCTTGGACCGGGCCGAAAAGTCTCTATCCTGGGAGAAAAGAATTACTTCCGTCCTTGAAACAATCCCGCACAATTAATTATCCGACTCTGTTTCACTTTCAATAGTGCTTTTATCTTGCTAACCCTGCTGACTCACAATTAACTAGCATTTTACTGCTCGTGAGTCATGCTGTATTTGAAATCTCGAGCCTCGCTCATCCCGCGAGCTATGATTTGGTGATGATTAGGGTTCTTATTATCTCGCTGCGGATTTTTTCCGCGAATCATGTGTGTGTGTAGGGGGGGGGGGGGTCTTAAAAAATATATATATTCGCGAATTTAGGAAATTTTTCGTAATATTTATTGTGATTTTTAGCTCTCCCCCTTTCAGAAATTTCACGAATATCAAATTAAGTCCTCGGATCATTTAATTAACGAATAATTTTATGGGCGCATGATTAAGTAATCAAGTGCTCGGCTTGTTTGCTTTGAATTTCTGTTATACGAAAAAAAAATAATCGTTTTCCTAATTGTATAAAGTTCCCGTTCATTGTTCTCTGTCAATACTCGCAAAAAATGTCGATGTCGAACGATCATTTTCAAAATTTTTAAAAACGTGTTACAGGACAACAAACACTGCATAAAAGAATAAAATTGCATTCTAATGTATCAAAACGTTATCCACTTAAATTAAAATCTTGATGTCATGTAATGGCGCGATAAATTGTGCTTATTGATTTGCGTAGTAGCATGTTAACTTTTTTTAATGTAAGCTTAAAACGTTGGCCACGAAATTTCGCGATTTACCTCGCGACCGCCCCGTAAATTTGCCCCCCCCCCCCCTAATAAAATTGCTGCCCTAGTGACGATTTGTGAAAGTGGCAAAGACAGACATTTGCATGGGATGGGGAGAGGCTTTCAGCAAAGCTATGGAGTTGTAGTCTGTAGCAGTTTTGTCGGAGTCTGAAAATATTTAGACGCCAAAATAAAATTATTTTATTATTTTTTTAAACAATTCTATGGGTTTTCCACTCCCTGTTTGCTGTTGCAACCACCGGACCTCGCTTCATGAACTCTTTTGTTCCGCCTGCTACGTTAGACATAATACGCTGATGCTCACCACCCTGCCCGCGTAGCTGTTGGCGCCTTCTGTTCGCCAGCCTCCAAAGCGATCTTTATATATTTTTTAATTCAAATTAAATGAATAATTCCTTAATGGGGTAAGAATTTGCTGTAAATAGAAAGTAGTCTTCAAAAATAAACTCCCTTTCTGTCTTGTTCAGTTCTCATAAAATATCTGAATATATTTGAACTTATTAACATCTTTAGACGTAAAGCATAATGTATATGTATAGTAGTGGCCAAAATTGTGGAAACCTTTTGGAAAAAGGGATTTTTGAGGTTTTATGGCTCATAACACCATTTTTTTTTGTACCAATACCATAAAATTATATATAAATGGAAAGATAATTTAATCAAGATTGTAATGCAATAACATTTATGAATTATTTTTTAATGGAACAGCATTTATAAAGAAGGAAAATGAAATACATTGAAAAAATGAGATATACAAAAATTCTCACCTTGTCAGTTAATACTTAGCTGGGTAACCTTTAGCCTTAATTACAACCTTACAGCACTTTTCCATGGAGCGAACCAGGTTTTTTTTGTTCTGCAGATGTTATAATGTGAAACCAAGATTGAATTATTGCTTCTGTTAATTGGATTTTATTGCTGGGTTGCTTCTGACTAACAAGTTTCTTTAGTCCGAGTTACGGTCTGGGCTATTCCCAGGCCATTCCAGCAACTGAATATGATGATCTTGAAGCCACTTTTGTCACACACGAGCAACATGACATGGAGCTGAATCCTGTTGAAATATAAATGCTTCATTCATTATCTTGGAAAAGATCACATGCAGAAGGCTGTAGTTTGGGCTCAAGTATTTCATTTATGTATCTTTGGGCATTTATATTCCCATTGATCAATCGAATTCTGCCCACACATCTTGATGTCATACAACCCCAGATCATAACACTAACTGGGTGTTTCACGGTAGGTGTAAGTCGATCAGGATTCAAATCTCCAATTCTTCTCCTTGCGTATTTTACGCCATCACCACGAAACAGGGAGATTTTTGTCTCATCACTCCAAATTACACTATCCCATTGTCCAGTTAACATGGGCTTTAGCCCAGTTTAATCCTTTCAACCTTTGTTTGAGAGATAAAAATGCCTTTTTCATGGATTTCTAGCATTTAAACTAAATTCATGCAGTCTGTGCCGAACAGTCCTTTCACTCAACTTCACATTGCATTGTGCCATTTCACCTTGTATACACCGAGATGATTTCTTCTGTCCCCTAGGCACAGTCTCTTAATTCTTCTATCATCATGTACTGTTGTGCACCTTTTCTTGCCTTTACCAGTTTGGTTTTGTAGTGACTGAGTCTCCTTATACCTCTTGTCTTCAAAAATTTAGAAATACCACCTTTGGTTAAGTTTCCCCCAATATTTCTTCATAACTGTAGCCTTGTTCACTTAATAGTACTATTTTACATCGCTTTCTGGGTGACCAGTCAACTCTTTGCGCCATTTCTTTAATTTTATTACGTTTTACAAGCTCACTAAATCAAAGAACACGAAAAAAAACCAACCAACTTGATAGCAATCACATAACACACTGATAAAAGTCCTGTGACCTGTTGGCTTATTGCTAAAACAAGATGACACCTGATTGGTTCTCTATGCACTCATGCTCATTGGCTACATTCAAATGAAGGAAAGCTAGCTACTTCATATAAATTTACGCAAGTTGTGCTTCTCTTTTCGGGTTATTTAGCTATAATACAGATAATTGAACAAATGTTATTGCATTACAATCTTTATTAAATTATATTTCCATTAATATATATTTTTATGGTATTGGTACAAAAGGAAAAGTTGTGTTAAGAGCCATCAAACCTCAAAATACACTTTTTCCAAAAGGTTTTCACAATTTTGGCCACTACTCTATGTTAAGCACTATTTCATTTCAACTAGTTAATTTTTTTTCTCTCTCTCTTCCTCTTTGCAGAGCTGTAGGTAAAACGTGTCTCCTGATCAGTTATACAACAAATGCTTTCCCTGGGGAATATATACCAACAGTGTAAGTGTTTTATTTATTCTATAACATTCATGCTATTTTTCTTAAATATTACTTCAGTTTTTTACTCGCGGAATTTTTCAAACTTATTTGTGAAAATTTACAAGCCTACACTATAAATGAATCTTTATTTAAAAGAAAATACATTAATAATAGCATAAACAGCCAATTAAAAGTGTCAACTAGTTTTGTAGGCCCTATCAGCCTCTTTCAGGATAGAGTAACAAAACAAACACACCAAAAAAAGCAACCGGTCGTCCAAACAGTTACTCATGTCCTCTGGACGAGTCGGACGGCCTGGGGTTTCCACCAACAAAAGCAAGAAAATTGCTATAATAAAATTTAAGTTTCTGTTTAGAAAGGCATAAGTAATGGACATGTTCTTTTATTTGTTGGTGTGGTTGTTCTATCTGTCTGGTCTAAAGGAGGCTGTATCGGCAACCAGCCCAAGTGTTTTAAAGAGCTCTTAACTTGTGCAATAGCTATTTTACAATCATCAACGATGTAAACAGGAAAAATCTAACCATCGCAGAAATGCGCAACTTCATTTTTACTTTCCTTATATACATAATGTATAAGGAAAGTATTATGACGGGGTCGAAAATTCGAATTCGAGTTTTCGACGGGAGAGCACGTTCCAAGCATCCCTGATCACGAATCAAACATTTTTGAAGTGATGTCTGTGTGTGTGTGTGTGTGTGTGTGTGTGTGTGTGTGTGTGTGTGTCAGTGAGTCTGTGGAGACGATAACTGACGAATGAATGGACCGATTCGAACCAAATTTGGTACAAAAATCACAATCCGTAAACACTGGAAGCCTATTGTTTTTATACGTAATCGAATGTTCAGAACCCCCCTAAATTTTCGAATGAAATTTTGAAAAAATCGTCAAAAAATCAAAACCGCTAATAAAGTTACGCAAATAGACATTTCTTATGTAATTTTTCATTAGAAAACGATTGACATAAATTTTAGAACGCTAACATGAACCGTTCTCGAGATATTGTGCATTTTTCATAAAAATTATGAAAAAGTCACAAAAAAAAAATTCCTATTGAGAAACATGTTCACTTTTCATATGTAATACCATGCGATAAATTGAGTGACATCATTCTCGTGGATCTAGCTCGTTCCATTCATGAAAAAATATACTTTGAATAATACTTTTGTATTTGAACGCCAATAGTCATTTATCTGCTGTAAGAATAACTTTTTTCTTAGTGCATAACGCTTGGCAAGATTTTGGCGAGGAATTTGGCGGAATGTCGCCAACTTGGCGACTTTTTTGAAATGTTGCCAAATTAATGAAAATCTCGCCAAATGGATAAAAATGATGCTAAATCAATGAAAATGACGACTAATTGTCGAAAATTCAATATCTTGGAAAGAATATTAGTATCTACTATAAGAAAAACCTATTTTTTTACTGTAAAAGTAGTAAATTCATTACATTATATAAGGAAAGTCATGTGTTGCCCACATCAGATTTTTTAGTTAGTATTCACGGAAATTCAATGTCATCTGCTTTCGGTTTTCTATGTCATCTCATTTCAGTGCATCCGCGGACATTGATATATAATATATATGTATAATTGCAATGTTTAATAATATCTCGTCCGCCCCCCGCCCCACACACACACTCGTTAATAAGAAATAATCGGTAATCCCTGATAACCCATAAATTTCTGATTTTATTACGACAATTAGACGAAACAAGAAGAGTTGGAAATACATACTACGAAAAGAAAAATGAAGATTGGCAAATCGCTAGTAAAGTTAAACATAATAAACACATTTCACGATAATATTTACCCTGAAAATTAAATATTACTAAATTTGTCATGTCAGATAGAAAAAAAAATTATCAAGAAAATATATCAAAATGCTGCGATCAGAAGGATTAACATTTTCGTAAAAAGCAAATTACGAATACAAAATATTCGGGAAAACATTACGGAATAGCAATTTAAGCTTGACAGAAAAACTGCCGAAAAATTGAGCGGCTGATATTAAAAAAAATTTAATAAATATTTAAGAAATTAAATATTACTAAATTTATATTGATCCACATTTTCAGATTTAAAGAAATCGCCGTAATAATGAATTTTTTCTATAAATATTTAAAATTATATTCATCATAATTGTCAATTTAATTTCAGTTTAAATAAAAATATATCAGAATACTACAATCGGAAAAAAGGATATAAATAAAAATTGCCGCGAATTACCGATACAAATATTCAAGTAAAATAATACGGAATAGTCCCCCCCTGAAAAAAAATGAACAGCTAATCCTAACTATAAAAAAATGATAAATTACGGCGTCCGTCCACTAAAAGAATGCTAAAATTTACTTAAAAACGTTTCATCTGAAAATCCCTTGAATCAATTCAAAAATCCCAAAAAGCATCAAAATTAAATAAATTACGATCATTAAAAATTCTTTAAATTTGTAATTTGTTTTTAAGGGACCTTAGCCCCTATTTTTACCAAAATCTCCTTTAAAAAGTTACCTCCGAAATCCGGACAGTGAGGAATACAGTAACCCCTCGTTATATCGCGCCTCAATATATCGCTCATTCGGATATATCGCTCTTCTGCTATGTCTCCCATATTTTTCTTTCTGAATTTTCGTTTACATTCTTTTGCTTTCCCACGACTGGAATGTTACAACATGAGTCGTCGGTGGGACGGGAGTCAATGAGGGTTTTATTATTGTACTTTTACTCCTAAATTTTTATTACATATGTTCATAAAAGTATAATTTTTATCATATCGCCCGATATATCGCGCATTTTGCCATGTCTCCCGACAAGGGCGATATAACGAGGGGCTATTATTAAAATACTTGAGAATTCTTTTTACCGCAAAATATGCAATTCATTAGCTTTATCTAAAGTAAAAAAAAAAAAAATCCCCTTTCACATCTTCTGAAAGAAACAACATAGAAAGAGATGTATAAGTGTTTATGCTATGCTAAGTCGACATGTCAAAAGACAGGCTGGGAGCAAGAGTTATGTCTGGTTAATGTTTGACTGGAATTGATGAGGTTAAAAGGGGTCAAGCATTATAATGAGATTTGAAAATATAAATATTTTTTTAAATGTTTATTTCTACATATTTGCCTGATATCGTTTGAATTTTAAAATTCAACTTTCGGTCGCGATATCTTTTCATTCAGATTAATTATCTTTGAATAACATGCCAGAACCATTACAAAATTGATTAAAAAACACATCCAACTCTAAAGAAGTATTTGTTCAACAAAAATACTGATGTTCGCAGCTTCACGACTTTCTCATCTGCACAATTAATTTTGTATTCTCGTGCATTATTGAGAGTGTACAAGCATTTTCTCCCATCTGTTTTTAGGGCTCCTGCTTATGTGCATTGTATGTATAGATTACTCCAATATTTTTAAAGCGGCTAACTTTAAATATCGAATTATTTTTTATAGTGTGCTAACTTAAATTAATAAATATTTTACTAACCGAAATACATCCGATTTTAATTCCGATATTCCAGATATTCCGATTTTAACTGTATAGTTTAATATGATAATGTACCCCTTAATATTCGCACACACACACACACACACATATACAGGGTGCCCACTTATATCCGTTACAACCCCCTTAAATTCTAAACGGTGACAGCTTAGGCCATAAAGTTGGTGTCTAGGTATAGTAAAAAGGCTATGCGCTACTCGATGAGACAACTTACAACGCCATCTATCAGCAAATTTTGAAATTAGCGGTCCTATCTCATAAACGATGAAAGATACGTGAAAAAAGTCAAGTAGAAAGTTGTA
Source organism: Amaurobius ferox (assembly GCA_951213105.1). Classification (NCBI taxonomy): domain Eukaryota; kingdom Metazoa; phylum Arthropoda; class Arachnida; order Araneae; family Amaurobiidae; genus Amaurobius; species Amaurobius ferox. Next base: position 54,966,395 of record OX578139.1, on the reverse strand, counting down.
GAGCACTCTCGATTTCGTACGAAAAGATACCTTGCGCACATTTATACTCAAAACAGAATGCAAAAAATGAACATTTGTTTGGTCACGATTTCGAAAATTGTCATGTCATAAAGAGTGGAAGAAAGAAACTGAGACACTTCCCTGTCTTCAGGACCATTTATTTACAATAGTATATTGCTCAAAATGCTCTCCGTTAGCCACTATGTACATTTGCACTCTGGACTGGATTTCTCGCTGCACATTGTGCAACGTGGCAGGTGTTACGGACGCACAAGCATCAGTAATGCGTCGTCGAAAATCCTGTAATGTTGGTGGAGGAGTCGCATATACCTGCCCTTTTATGTGTCTCCATAAGAAGTCCAATGGGGTCAAGTCAGGTGAGCGTGGGGACCACTTGACTGAACCATATACCCAAAGACTTGATTCTGGAATGTCTCTATTAGGTACTGCTGAACGTTTGAAATCTTATGCGGAGGTGCACCATCATGTTGGAACCATACATTTAGGAGTTGGTGCAACGGTAGATTCTCAACAAAGTCGGTTATTACATCCTGCAGAAGCTGCAAGTACCGTTGTCCCGTTAACGTGCCCTCGTAAAATACTGGTCCAATGAGCCTGTCATTAAAAATTACACACAAAACATTAATCTACCAGTGTTATTGATGTCGAACTTCGACGGCATATCTCGGATTTTCCAGCGACCAGGTATGAATGTTCTGTCTATTAAACATTCCGTTCCTCGAAAAACATGCCTCATCCATCCATATTATGTCTGCCAGGAATGTTGGGTGGACCTCTAAGTTATTCATCACAAAGTTGCACCACGTGTAACGTCTCTCAGCATCTCTTGGCAGCAATCCTTGCACAGGTGTGGATCGGTATGGATGAGCACCTGATTCATTCCGGCTTTTTGAGAGGCCACAATTTTTACTGATCATTCTTGTGCTGCTCTGAGGATGGGCGAGAGCGTATGCTAGCACATCTTCAGGTTACACTTTGCGTCCTACATTATGAGGTGTACGAATTCGAGGTCGGCTGGTCACGCAGCCCTTCTCCCTTAAACGTTTTACAACTTTTAAGATGGTCTGCCATGTAGGATGTGGGCCTTGAGGGAAACGTTCACGATACAGCCTTGCAGCTAATTTTGCCTTACGCCCACATTCACCGTAAATTAACATCTCGCAATACTCGTTACTGCCAAATTTTGCCATAATTCTCCGTTTTAACGTACAACCCAGCAGAAACATCTTTTTTATAGTAGTAGTCTCTGGTGAACAGGTATGACGTTCCATCCTCATTTGCATAATACATGAGATCCATGTGATTTTTATACCAGGCATGGTTGAGTTGAGCTGTATGTTTGGAGAGGTGATTTTGCAAGATCAGAACCGGTGGGGACAGAACCATGGTTCTCATGAATGCGAATCACGTGCGTTTCCCCTGTGCCACAACACAGGCTCGTATTTAGTCCGTAAGGTGGCTTTTTCTCGCTTCGCTTCACAATCAAACAAATGTTCATTTTTTGCATTCTGTTTTGAGTATTAATGTGCGCAAGGTATCTTTTCGTACCAAATCGAGAGTGCTCTACAACTTTCTAATTGACTTTTTTCACGTATCTTTCACCGTTTACGAGATAGGACCGCTAATTCCAAAATTTGCCGATAGATGGCGTTGTAAGCTGTCTCATCGAGTAGCGCATAGTCTCTGGTGAACAGGTATGACGCTCCATCCTCATTTGCATAATGCATGAGATCCATGTGATTTTTATACCAGACATGGTTGAGTTGAGCTGTGTGTTTGGAGAGACGATTTTGCAAGATCAGCAGAAAGTTTTCATGGTTTGTAGAGACATTCAGTAAAACACGCAACCGTTGGGGACAGAATCATGGTCCTCATGAATGCGGATTACGTGCGTTTCCCCTGCGCCACAACACAGGCTCATATTTAGTCCCGTTAGGTGGTCTTTTCTTGCTTTGCTTCACAATCAAACAAATGTTTATTTTTTGCATTCTGTTTTGAGTATTAATGTGCACAAGGTATCTTTTCGTACTAAATCGAGAGTGCTCTGCAACTTTCTAATTGACTTTTCTCATGTATCTTTCACCGTTTACGAGATAGGACTGCTAATTCCAAAATTTGCCAGTAGCTGGCATTGTAAGTTGTATCATCGAGTAGCGCCTAGCCTTTTTACTATACCTAGACAACAACTTTATGGCCTAAGCTGTCACCGTTTAGAAGTTAAGGTGTGTGTAACGGATATAAGTGGGCACCCTGTATATTATTAACATGCTTTATCAAAGCATGAATTGTGAATAAAAATGTAACAATTAAAGTAGTGATACTACGTATTACTAATTACTACTACATACGTGTAGTATAGTGTGCTACAAATTGAGAAGGTCGTCCTTCATATTCTCAGGGAAGGAAAGAAAATCACAAAGGCCAGAAGACGACAAGAAAGAAGCCAGGATTCTGACATCTGAGTCAGATGATCTGACCAGTCAAAGAAGGCAAGTGCAGAATGTCAAAAATGTTGAAAGGAGGCAAAATTTTCATGGAAGTCAATCCATTAAAAGAAGAATTTTTATAGCAGTAATATTATATTTTCGCATATGTATAAAACAAAAAGTACACTCAATTATAATATTAAATTAATAGATTAAACAAAGAATATATTTACAGAAACACATCTAACAAGAAAAATGAAAAATTTCAAGAGTATAAAAAATGTTAAATGAATATTATACAGGGTGTAACAAAAAGATCGGGACGGTAGAATACCTCGATAAATACACTTCGGATCGAAAAATAATAAAACATGTGTTCAATATTTTCAAAAAATCTATTCAATGATACCAAAATTGACCTCCACCCCTGGGGGGTGGGGTAACTTTAAAATCTTAAATAGGAACCTCCATTTTTTATTGCAGGTGTGGACTCCCCAGAAAGTTATGAACTCCCTTACATAACTTGGACCTATGATTTTTAATTTTTGCTCCCACAATTATACCAAAAGCACTGAAAGTAGTTAATTTATTGACTGTTGCTAAGTCAAAAAAAGGAGGCAAAAAACAAGTTTCACATAAAATTTATGTATTTTTTTTTCTGCTGATTCTGAATCTGTAATAAAAAGTGGGGGTTCCTTTTTTGACTTAGCAACAGTCAATAAATTGCTTTCAGCGCTTTTGTTATAATTGTGGGAGTTCGTTTGTGAGAGCAAAAATTAAAAGTCATAGGTCAAAGTTATGTAAGTTTTTCTGGAGAATCCAAATCTGCAATAAAAAATGGGGGTTCCTATTTAAGATTTCAAAGTTGCCCCACCCCCCTGGAGGGGGTCAATTTTGGTATCATTGGATAGCTTTTTTGAAAATATTGAACACGTGTTCTTTTATTTTTTGATCCCAAGTGTATTTATCGAGATATTCCACCGTCCCGATCTTTTTGTTACACCCTGTATATATCTGAGCATGAAAATCCAGCATTTATTGAAGTTACTAAGCATGAAGCAAAACCTTATTTTTAAAGTTATGGACTGGTATTCATAAATGCACTGTGTATGTTATATAATTATACATAGAATGAAATATATTCAAGTTTGATAATTAAAATTACAATTTATCATTTACAAAATAAATGTTGATACAGAATACAAATAGAATGTAATAACTATAAAGTAGCTTGCCTGATTTACTGTATCTGTTTATTATTTTATATACATCTATCGAGATGTCTTTATGGACATGCATTAAAGCTAGCCCCGTCAGACGATCCTCAATCATCCTGTTTATCAACCAAGTTTTAAGAAACTTCTCTCAGCACTAGCTACGCTGACCGACAGTATCAGAAGTATCGAACGAAGTTGTTTGATATTGGGATACAAATCCCCATCACAGTTTTCTAAGACATAAAAAACGTTACTATTTGGACTTGATGACGAATCAAAATTTGCACTCTTTTCGTGATTGCATTTTCCTTTCCACATTATTATTTCACTGAAATTTTCTTCCGAGTTTTGATTGATTAACTTACATAATAAGTTGCTGTATGTATTCCACAAAACTTCAACTAATTTATGAATTTCTTCATCCCTACTTGAAATTGTTATGTGGAAGAAGGAAACACAAATTAAAAGCATTTGTTGTGTCTGAAGAGAAACGTTAATCAAAGTCTGCTATGGGAGCATCTATATATAGAATAAATAGACTTCGTCTAAAATATTTTTATGGAGATGAGGCCAGGTAATTGTCTCTCATTGTCTGTTGGTAAGTGAGCCTTGGAGTTTCAATATCTATATCTAATTGATTTGCTACTTTGGAAGTTTTTTCCCTAATTCTCTTAAATGCTTTGTTTAAGTCTCTTCTTTGCTCTATGAAATCCTACAAAATCTTCTTATACACTTTTTTACGTTAAATAACGAATGATAGCGCTCATTTGAGATATGTGGGACACATCAGTAGTTTCATCAAAAATTACCAAATATAACTTCGCATTGCTTACTGAATTTTTTATGTGTTGCAATATTTCTTCACCGCAACATTCTATTAATTCATTTTGCGTGGTTTTTTTATATATAAGTAGCATTTGAAGATGAAGATTCCAATTAATTTCTCAGTAGCTGATCTCCACTTGGAATTCGAACTCTGAGCATTTATATAAAATTTCCCTCGTTTGTTATGCTACCAGAGGTATAAGGTGTGTCAAGAAGAGACCATCGCCTCTATGTTCCCTAAGTGGAATATTTTGTCTACCAAGAAAAATAATCGTATCAATTATGGGTTTTAAACATTGTCGATTTTCGGTTGCTTGTTTCAATTTTGCTGTATTTAACATATTTTTGCAGGAGTCTCATAAGATTGTATAAATTCTTTTGCAGCTTGTACAGCATTTCTGTGATATGTGGTTTTCTGATGCAATTCTAGATGCCCAGTGTTTCCTCTACGTTTTGAGAAAGATGTTAGAGCAGAATGAACTAGCATTTGAGGCTTGGCTTGACACTTTGTAGCACCCACTTCAGCTGTTTCAAAAGTGTGCAATATTTGCAAAACAAACCTAACTTGTTTGGTGACTACACCAACCATGGGTAGTCATCTAAATGTGACGGATTAATGTACCTTTTCTAAATTTTGCCATTTTTATTATGTTCCGAATAAGGAAATTTAAACCCCCTTCAGTAGTTTAAAAGGGTTGTCTAGCAATTCCTTTTTACGTCTGTCATCTAAATGCAATTTATTAACTTACTGCCCTATATCATTGGAAAAATTTTGCAAGGAAGTGTCTGTAGCAACTTTCTCCAAGACGAAATATTCGGAATTCGATTTTATCTATGTATCGTTGTCGGGAAGTTTTGCCCGTTTCATGTTTTTCAATTTTTTATCTGAAATATTGCAAGAAAAATAAATGTAACCACTTTTAGTTGGAAATTAAAAAAAATGATTGAGATTGAAACGAAACATTTTTAATAGAAGAAAAAGGATGTATAACAAAACGACTTATATAATATATATACACAGACATATATATGTGATATTGTCTTTTACTTGACTAAATAAGTATGTATTTGGTATGTTTTCACCGTATTAATCATTAAAAAAAGGATTACAAATTTATTTTATTGAGAAAAAATATTAAAAATATTTTAAAATCATTTAAGAATATGTTGCGAACAGGTTTGATTTTTTTTTTTTAATTTCCCGCATCTACAGAATACAAATGACCGAACTCCTCACCACTGGCTGCCATATACCTCAGTAATTGAGAATTAAGTGTATTAGCATTTTCCAATGCAACTTTCTTAGACTTTTCTTACAAGGAAAGTACTCGTCCCGGAATGTTCAATTTTACTGAAAAAAATATAACTGATTCTACTCATCTAATATGATCGCTAAAAATAACCTTGTAGCGAAGTTTTTTGCACTTTATGCATTGTTTGTAATTCCGGTTGCTAACTTCTTCATCGAAACTGATCGAAATGCTTGCTTTTTAAAGTTTTATCACGTCACCAAATGCACTTCATAGCCAATTATCATTATTTTTATGATCTTTTACGGCTTCCCCTTAAAACGATTGGGCAGCTATTTTTTTTATTGTTATACATTATTAGATCAGTAGAATCAGCCATATTTGTTTTAGAAATATTGAATATTCCGGGGTCGAGTACTTCCTTGTTAGGCCGAAATTCACTGTCCCCTTTCCCCACACTTTAGAAATTAGTTTTCCTAGGCAGCCCAAGATGATGATGATTTTATTTTATTGCACTAAGATCATAAATGAACTATTTTAAGTGCGAAAAACAATAATAACGGCAGAAAAAGAGATAGCCAGGAAACAGAGTGGGAATCAAAACTCACATCCTTCAGTTTTCGGGAGAATGCATTTGCGTGACTCCACATCCGGGCGAATGCATAAAAAAATATATATATATATATTTCAATGAACATAGAATTTGCGCGAAATATATATATATACCTTTATACAATAACAGCATTTTTATAAAGAAAATTAAATTCCAGAAATATCGGAATTGAGATTTTGAATCCCGGTACTTTTGGGACCGAGATCGAAGAAACCTCCGGGATCCCAGGATTAGATGTCCTACCTACCCATGGCTGTCGGACGAACTATATTTATTATCAGCTTATGTAATTTCTGTTTGTTATTTCTTATTTGTATTAATATTCGTCTAAAATAGATTTGATTGGACATGTGAACGAGGTTAAAAACTTAAAAAATTCCCCTGCCTGATAGAAAACATTTATTGTTGAATGAAGGGCATAGAAAAAATAAATATTACAGCAAAATACAAGAAAGAAAAAAATCAACAAACCTTTGATATCGGTACAACTTCCTTGTAGTTTTGTATTTGGTGTATGAGAATTATTCGAGTCATTATCTTCAGAAATTTGCGTGTTTTTTAAAAATCTGAACAGAGTTTGTTGTTTCCTTTTTGACATAGTTTCATTTACAATGAAGATGGTGAACAGGGATTGAAAGATGTCATGAATCCCAGATTAATTAAATGATCTTATGTCGAAACACTCAATAACTCAATAACTCAAAAAGAACAATTTCCAAAATCTGATTATATTTATTTCAAATGCGCATAGCTTAGCTTTTTCTACAAAACTCGAAAGTGAAAATTCTAAAAAAACAATAAATATACAATCTAGCGTGGGTTTCAAACCAAACTAAACTTTAACTGACAGCTTTTGCAAAATATGGATGCACTTAGGATTAGAAAAGACGGAATATACCTGGACTCACACTGGAAGTCTATTGCTATGGAAACGAGGCATAACCCATTTTTAGTAGGGAGTGCTTCACCAAATGCATTCACATTAGCCAACTTACCAGACTTCGCGCATCTCCCCTACTTGAAATAAATGAGCACCATTTCTATAGCAGCACTTATTGGCGGGAGCTCTTCTTCTGGTCGACAGACAGTAGCTAGTTTAATATTATAAAATGTCCAACTTCCGCTCTTTCAAGTTGCAATCACCCGCGAATAACTGATAACACAAAGTGGATTTTGTAAAAACATTGGAAGAAGAATTTCTAGTACATGGAGTAATTCCGCAGTCAGCAACAGAGTTTTTTGCGCAAATTTCATGTTTTAAAAATTTATTTAAAAATGCAATTTTTTTTAAACCAAGTTTCTGGTACTATTTTTTTTCATTTTCCATGACATAATATAGGCTCAAGGGGGCGGGGGCAATCTCCCCCACCCCACCCCCCACCCCCTGGATCCACCAGCGGCACAGCCCAGGCCCAGATGTTCTTTATTTTACAATTTTTAATACTTCTCTTTCTATTCTGAAAATATGAACCTGCCTTTTTTTTCCTTCTATTAGATGGCTTGTAGTAAACTAGTCAAAGTCTAAAATAAAAGACTACATATGCTCAAATATAAATTAATGCTTCTTTTGTATGTAATTTTTGGCGGCACAAAGAATAAGACTAACTCCATAACTCTGGGATTCACCGTTCTCGAGATATTTTAGTTTCTTCATATTTTTGCAATGTCACCCTTTAAAATACGACCATTTGCCAAATGAAAATTTAAGCAAAACTGCAAATTCAATGTAATTTCAAATAATTTTCCATGTTATTTTTTTAACTTAAACTCAATTTAATGAATTGTGAAATAAGGAAACAAAATGATTTTAAGTCTATAAGGAAAATCAAGTGCTACCCATATTAGATAATTTATATTATTTCTTTAAAATCTCTGTTTTAATGCATAATGCGTAAACTAACATTTTTGAATAAGCAACTTGGATTTTACATAACATTACTTAGTTTATTCCATTCTATTGTAGCAATTTTGGAAACTATGCAGCTATGTTGATTCAATGTAAATTTAAATTTAATATTTTACAGATTTGACAACTATTCAGCAAATGTCATGGTTGATGGCAAACCAATAAATCTTGGTTTATGGGATACAGCTGGACAAGAAGATTATGACAGATTGCGACCATTATCTTACCCTCAAACGGTAAATGTGCATTGTTTTATATAATTCACAATTGTTAAGAAATTTGAATATTACTTATTTATATTTTGCATTTTTTGAGATCATTCTCTTTTGTAATTGCACTCTGCTGCTCATTACACTTGAATATGTCCTTTTACTGTGTATGCCTTCTAAAATCTTCATGGCCAATTTTGCTAAAGCAAATCCATGAAGTAATATGCTCAGTTTGGATGAATGAAGAATTGCCTGCAGATTGAAAATGTCCAATTCATAAGGAAGGAGACATTTTAAATTGCTCAAATTGTAGATGAATTAGCTTGTTGTGTACAGCATATATAAAATTTTCTCAAATTTTTGCCTTTTTGATGAGGCAACTGTTCAAGACTGCCAATGTGGATTTAGAAGTAGAAGGTCCACCACAGAACCGATCTTTACATCAGATTCTAGAAAAATGTAAATAATTTAAGTTTGAAACTTGTAATCCTTTCCTTGATTGATTTATAAGCTCGCTATGATGGTATTGACAGATATGGTCTTTTTCAGGCCATGAAAGAATTTGAAATACCTAAAAGATTAAATAGACTTGTGGATCTTACATTGACTGGAACTTGTTCTATTATACAAATCCAAGAAGGAATCTCAACACCTTCTTATATTAAAAATGGTATTGCACTGGGTAGTACTTACTTGTCTACTTTTCAACTTAGCTCTAGAAAAAGTAATTAGAGAGTGTAACATCAACACTATAGGAAACATTTACTGCAAAACTGTTCAAATTCTTGCATATGCTGATGACATCGATATTATAACCAGTACCACTAAAGATTAAAGTCTTTCAAGGTCTTTATTGTTTCGTAAAAATGCTGCTGATAAAATGCATCTTAAAATTAATGAAGCCAAAACTGTATCTGATTTTTACTGAAGTTGGTTTCCCCTTTTCATATATAATTTTAGTAATGAGATTTAAACACTTAAAATTACTGCTTTTTAAAAAAATTTTACTGAATGTTTTATATTCAAAGAAGCCAATTATTGATCTACATAAATGTTAATCTCCAGGTTTAGTCAAGAACATTGATAAATAATGTGAAAACAGCTTTAGTAATATATATATCTCTTCTTTTAGTAATTGAAATTAATATATATTTTTCGCGCTGCTTTCATCTTGTATTGTCCCTATGAATACAAAAGGAGCTTAATTCCAACCGGAGTCATGAGCAACGTACTTTCCTGCAGGTCCACAGAATATTTCAAAGAGCCGATGAAAGTCCCAGTAAATTATTATCTCATCCACCTCCAGTCATTTATGTAAAACTAGAACACTGAATCATTGATGAGGTATATTCTTTGTTCCTGATGGGACAAAATCAGGAAGCAACTCAGTGTAAAAAATTATAGAATGAAGTTAAGTACTTATAATGTTGTGTGGTCAGTAACACAAATTATATCGATGCCAGGAACCTTAGTTGTTGTAGTTTGGGGATCTGTTTAGGTGAGTCTTGATATAGTAATTCAGATGGGAAAATTGTATGAGGAGCCAAAATACAGCCAGGACTTAGGCGATCCAAACCTTGAGCATTCACTGGAAGAGAGCATTACATGTTCCAGGGAAGCCCAGACACTCCCAACCTTTGTTCCATTGAATGTAGAAAACTCTGCTTCAAAGATTGGAAACCATGACTGAATCCGACCATGTGCAGGTTCATCTCTCTGTACAGTAACATTTTTCCCTCAAATAAAGCTCATCGTTTGTGTGAACCATCCACTCATGGTCAGAGAATTAGCCGATTAAAGCACCGAAAATCTGTGGTGGATGTGAAGTTTCAAACAGCAAGTAAAGGGATCTTCTCTCCTCCTCGAATCAGGTATTTTACCCATTTAGCAGCACAGATCCTCAGTTTCCCTCACCACGGACTGTATAGGAAAGCTACCAAATTCAAAATTTGAACTTCAACCAGTCTGGATCTTTCCTTATGCTACAACATTTGAAATTCCACATGACATGCATATATATTCCTAATTCAGAAAGTGAAACTCATTTTTCTCTCTTTTATTCTAAACAATTCCATTAGTCTGCCAAATAATCTGCTTAATGAGAAGGTGACACGTGAAAACCGATTTTTAAAATTTGATTTTTTTTGTTGTTGTTGTTATTTAATGTTTTATGCGATTTTAACTGTTTTTTTCCCCTTTTCCCTCAGACATCGTAGAAAAAAACAAATCAAAGATTTTAAAACGAAAGTCACTTTCGGCTTAAAAAAACGAACTTTTGTTTTTAAATCCTCACATTGGAAAAGTTCCTGCAATTTCGACTAATAATTTACATTTTTAGAAAGCTCAAACATCAGGCACTCTTACAAGCCCAATCTGGTCAAGAAATAATAAAAAATAGCTGCAGGATCGGGATTTTAAGAATTTTCGAATTTCAATTTCTCAGCAGCAAGCCGGCTCCCATGCCCTCGCACTGCACGCGGAGACGAACAGTGTTTCGATGGAGATTGTGCATCTCTCGGATTAGAAAATTACTTGATATTTTAAATTAAGAGCTTAGCATATGGTCATTATAAAATTTAAATGATTGAATTGTGGTGGATTGAATTGTGGTGATGTATTGTATACATTGGGTGGTGGTAACAGTATACTAGTCTTCTTTATTTCTTTTGTTTATGTGTATTTATAAATATGTATGTAATTCAAATTTAGGGGGGGGGGAATGGAGAAAAATCCCTATTTTTTCCCTAAATGTATGTTATTTTTATACTGCAATGTTTGTTATGACATTGATACGTGCACTTTAAGAAATCTACTGAATTTTCTTCAGGGAGGGTTGGCAGGTATGATATATTCTGAAAATATAGGTTTTTTGTACTGAGATCTGTAGCAAAATACAGAATTTTACAGAATGTTAACTTTGCTGTATAAAAACAGATGGTGATGGACTACTAGTCAGTAGCCAAACCAAATATTCTGATCGCATCAAGAATCTACATTAGTACATTTTTGAAAGACATTTTAAAATGGGCCATACCCACTTTCATCACCCCCTGGATAAAGATGTAATGAACCGTGATAAGACAGTAAAGAAAATTAGTTTCATACTCTATCTTATTATGAAACCAATATGTAAGTTTAGTATTTGCAAAATGTATAAAATGTTTGTTCGTGTCTTTCTTTAAAAATATGTTTCCTACTAAAAGAATCTACTGATTTTTATGTATATTTTATTTAGCTTGTATTGCACTTGTTTGAATGAACTTTTCTAATGTGTCATTTTATTTTTAGGATGTATTTCTTATTTGCTTTTCATTAGTTAATCCAGCTTCATTTGAAAATGTTAGAGCAAAGGTATGGTATTTTTCATCTTTCGTATTCTTTCACAACATTTTAAATCACTTGCTTGTAATTTCCATTGGCTACCTTTTAATTTTAAGCTTCTCACTGGCAGCTTTAATTTATTGGTCTCGGCTAACTTTTGGACCAATAACAGGGTTCACATTCCTCCTACTTTTCAAGAAAAACTCCTATCTTTTGAACTCAAGGTGACTCTGAATAGCTTCATGGCTTTCTGCCCAGCTAGTTTCAGGTTCGAAACTTTAAAGCCTTTCAAGTACAGTATGGCCCAGATGGCTTTTGTGCAATGAGAAAAACCACCCATCCAGATCTGGATATTCCTACACCAGATGCAGAGATCACTATTAATGATGTTGTGGACGCACTTTAAAAGGAGCATTGCAACCCCCCCCCCCCCCCCTGAAAAAAAAACTAACTAGAAGTATTTTTTTATTAATGTTATTAAAAAAAATCTGAAAATGTTTGAATTATTAAATTGTTTGAAGAAATTAGATTTAAACTTACCCCAAAAAGAATGTTTACATGCTACATGGTAAATTAAATGTTTTAGCATGTCATGGAAAGCAATTGGGGATCATTGTTTGACATATTCCGAAAATGAATTGAAAATAACTAAATAAAATTATGTAAATTTGGAATACTTTTAAAAATTGAAATTATGGTTAACGACAAACTTTAAATCAGAAAAGTTAAGAGAAACATTAGAGATCAATTTCAAAAATTAAATACCAGAAATGAAAAAATAGTTATAAATGTGTGTTAATAATATTATTCTATAAAAAATATAAATGTTTTTTTTAATTTTTGCATGCATTACTTTCAGGGAATAGTAATATGTTTTATATTCTGTTGTGAACCTTTTAAATCTCCCCTGATATTTCAAACTATTTTCAAATATATTATTAATGAAATAAAGGATTATTTTCTCAATAATGTAATTGAAACAATGAGAATTACTTGCAAATATAGTCATTTTGGAAGAATAAAATTTGATATGTGCATGTATCTATACTTACATGTTTATTATGTTAATTAAATATTTAATTTTTGTTTTAATAAATGTAATTTAAACCAACATTGTAATAATAAACATAGTGTGTAGAAATTGAAGTATTTAAAAACATACATGAAAAATGACTAATTTTGCGAAACATTCCATGAAATACAGAAGCTAAGCTCAATATGCAAGCTACAGATAAATTTTCAAACCTTCAATCTCTGTCGTAGATCAACCAGAAACATCCTGCTATTGGGCCAGGCCAGTAATTATCTAGTTTTGAATATGCTGAAATAAAGTGGATGGACAATAAAACTGTTACAATGTTGATGAGTTTACCAAAATGCGTAATTGCGTATCTGGTATGCACTGAAATATCTATTTACTCTTCAAAATTGTTCCTGTGCATAAAAATATACATAATATTTTTTGCATTTAAATTCAATTTTTTACTAGTTTTTCACTTTCTTATGTTTTAATTGCTGTATATATATATATATATTAAGAAATCAATTAATTTTAATTTTATTTTGTTTATTATTATTATTATTATCGCTAACGCATTTCTATAGTTTAACTACGAGCCCATCTATGTCTTAATATGGCCCTCTTTGGATATTGTTTTTATTTATCTAACCCTTTCATTCCTTCTATTGATTGATTATGGTATGTCTTCACATTTCGCATTTTGGAGTATTTTGGTTTGAGTTCTCTCATCGCTTTTATGATTTTTTCTGCGGGTTATTGCTCTTTTTGGTAGATTTCACACTCGATTCTTCACTCGTTATATATGTGTATAGTGCTGACATCTCTCGGCAGGCATTAGAGTTTATTGTGTTTTTTGTGTTATTTATTTCTGTATCTTTTAGTTAACCCGGACGTCAATATCTTTTATTGCTTATTTTTACATTTTAATCTAGACATGTATTTCCACTATATGTGGCCCTCTTTTGCCCGCAGTTGTAGAGATTCAGTCAGACACATACGTATTAACGGTTTTGTATATCTTCCATTCGGGACCAATATGATTATTTGTCCACACTTCGCTCTTTTATGAATATTTCGTATGAAAATCTCTCTTTTCTACTATGCTTGTTTTGTTACTCTCCAAAATTTCGATTCAATTCTTATGGTATTAGTTAAAATTTGATATTCGTACCTGACAAAATAGTTTTTGAAGGGGTTTATATTGGGAATTTTAATTAGAATTCGTGATGTAAATTTTCTTCATTACCTAGTGTCCGGTCTATTATTATTATGAATTGGGATAATTATAGATCGACAAACATTGACCAATTAAGCGTTATAGACGATTTGGAAGAATACCATACCTTCTCTCAATCCAAAACATATTCCTTCAATAGATGCAACAATCTTAGGTGCAAAACTTGTCCTTTTGCTGACCCATTACAAATTAATAATAATTCCACTTCACAAAAATTCTGCAAAGTTTTTAATTGCATATACAAACTTAATTGTACTATTTGTAACTTATCTTATATTGGCCAAACCAGCAACCCTTTACATCTTAGAATGAATGTACACAGGGATCATATTAAAAAATTTGACCATAAAGTCTTTAATGATCTCCCTACTAAAAATCAATTTGAATATCAGCACTTTGCTACACACGGATTTAAAAATGTATCCCTTCATATTTTAGATATTAAAATTTCACTCACGGATAGATTAGTATTTGAAAATTATTACATTAAAAAATATAAAACTCTCTTCCCCTTTGGCTTAAATCAAATTTATAATAATAATAATGTTGTTAACTATAGTTTTGAATACAATTCTCATAAATCTTCAGTATATAAACATCTTTTTCATTATTCAAAGTCATCAACTCCTAGTAAAAAGCGATATAAGCGTGGCAAAGGAAAAAGTAACTTAAGTAAAACTATTGATTACAAAGCAGACATTTTGAAATTACAATATAATTATTCTCAAACTTTCAATTTTTTACCTGTTAGAACATGGTTATATAAAGTCAGAAAAAACAAATTAAGTATTGTTTATACTAATTTTTTAAAATTAAAATTAACTCATGAGCATTTTAAACATTTATTTTTTGATTTGCTTCTTTCTCGTACAAATTTCTTAAATTACCACCTACTCCATACACCAAATCCACATACTAAAATAGCTTACTGTGTTATTTCTTTTAAACACCCTATTCTTAATTCTCTTAACTTCAATAATTTATTTGCAAAACATCAGCACTTGTTACCAGTAAATGATATCAAAATACAAAAATCATTTAAATATACTTTACCAATTGGTAGAACTATTTATAATTACAATGAAGTTTCCAGGACATTAAACTCTGATGATCTTACATCATGTGTATGCAGCAATCAAAATCTTGCCCCTTTTGTCAACTCCACTCATGGTCACATTATTACTGGGGATCTCAGTATAGTTCAGGATGATATACTTAGGGATATTATGAATAAAGAGTCTAAATTTCGCATTCCATTCTGCCATCACCCTAAACAACTTCTTCAGTCTCTATCATTTGATTTTGATAAATTCATATATCAACTTGCTTGTTCACATTCTATTCCTATTGAAGCATTCAATCTATGGAAGTATACTACCTTATATCTACTTAAAAATTTTATTATAAACATTAAATTAACGAAGCCTAGGTATCATTATAAACAACTCCTTTCTGCTATCAAAGAACTACAACAACATTTTGTCATAACTTATGTAGATAAAGCTTCTAATAATTATGCCATCATTTGTAAAAAATATTATGTTTCTCTGTTACAGAATTACTTAAAAAATAATCAAATTTTTAAACCCATTAATAATCAGTCTATCCAAATCAAAACTAAAATGCTAAAATTATATACACAATTAAATATTAATTGTAAGTATTTTAAATTTCCTTATGTTACTTTGGTTCCTAAATTCCACAAATCACCTCTCAGTTTTAGAACAGTCACTTGTGGACATAATACCTTTACCACTACAGCTAGTAAGTACTTGCTTAACTGTTTAAATCGAATTAATGAATCTCTTAAATTCAGGAATTCAGGATATTTCATTTTGAACAATAGTTTTGATTTAGTTAATCACCTTAGCAAGTTTCCACAAATTCTTGGTTTCCAAACCTTTGATTTTAAAGACCTATTTAATAATATTGTCATTAAAGATTTACACAAAGTTATTATCTCTCTTTATCATGACTATATATCATCCAATCATGTTGCTTTTAATGTCAAAAATTTTCCTATGCTCTTGCACTTTGTGTTATACAACAATTATATTATCCAAGGTAATAACATTTATTTACATACATCTGGTGTACCACAAGGTGGCTGTAGTAGTAGTATACTCGCTAACTTATATCTTTATTATCATGAATGTCATTTTAACTCTAATTCATATATTATATATAGATATGTTGACAACTTAATTTGTATTATCATTGATAATTCCTATCCCATTAATATTGATTTTTACCCGTCTAACCTAGAATTAATTCCTAATGAGCCTTGCGTTAGTCAAACTGTTAATTTTTTAGACCTAAAATTAGATACCCTCAATAATCATGTTATCACCAATCTATATGATAAAAAAGATTCTTACAACTTCTCTATCATAAAGCTGCTATCATATCAATCTTGTAATTCTATTCAATTGTTTAGAAACATCATTTTAAACCAGCTATTTCGAATACATCGTCTTTCTGATCCTCAGTTTCACTTTCTACACATCAATAAACTTAAACGCATTTGTCAAAATTACCAATATCCGGAAGTATTTGTAAATAATATTATTAATAATTTCAAATATACCACGTAATAATTTTACACATGCATTATTTATCTTTGATTGGTTAACTCTTTTTTGAAAATTCACCCTTTCTTATCACCTCACTTACCACTTGGCCTGAGTCTAATACTGTTTACTATTTTCGAATGACTATTTTCCTCTTGTCCTGAGTCCTATACTGATTACTATTTTTGAAAGTCTCCATACATATTATGAATCGTTCAATTGTATTCATTCCGGTGCCCACTCGCATTGACGAAGTGAGGTGAAATGCTCAGTCACTAGTTTATCTTACACGTGGTGGTGCTATGCTTGTTTTTTCCCATTTCTGTACAAGGAGGTATTGTTTTTCAGAATTGTATAATTCAATTGATTTATTTTCTCCTTCCACTAGCCAGTAGACAGTTCCAATGGTGTTTATAGTTAAATACTATCGCCATTGTCAGAAACTGGCTATTATATCGGTTTTAATTCGAATTGTATGGCTGTCCTGATGAGAATGCAATTTCGAACTAACCGCCATTTTTTGTGTAGTTTCAATTGCCTGTTCTCTATTCTTAATCTCTTATCCTGAGTTGTTTATTATTGCCTATTCTCATATTGCCGAGTTTTATTTTTATTTACTTTTATTTACTTTTATATACTTTAATTGTGATTTTTGAATCCTATTATTCTTCTCATCCCCCTTTCCATTATAGTGATATGTTACCTTCTATCCTTATCCTTAGTCTTGGCCTACAGTTACTCATTTGTAACAGATATGCTAGAGATGGGTTTTTTTGTACATACAGTAGTTTATGCATAATTTTCGATTAAAATCCTTCAATTTTTATTTATATATATATATATATATATATATATATGCATTGTATTAGTTTTATTCGCCCCTTGATTGTTGAATCTCTATTTTTTACATATCAGAAAGCCATAGTGTTTACTTGCTCAGCTTTCCTTTTCCATAGTAGTAGTAGAAGATAGGAAAGTGTTTCAATTTTGTTACCCATATGCTGTTGTTAAAAGTTTGCTACAAAATTTTCATTGATAATTTAATAAACATCTTAAGTTTCAATATACTGCCATTCAGTTATTTTCCCTTAGCACGTCTATGTGGTAATTTTTTTTAATATTTGTGAATAAAAACCTCTGTTATGAATATAAAAACATGAGCATATCAACTAGTTTCAAACTCAAGTGAGCATCGGAGTAAGAGAAACGGAGCAGTAACTCCATAAAAACAGAAAAACATCTGTAGGCACATGCTAATAAGTATTGTCCTTTTAAGAAAAATATAAGAAAATGATTTATACAATTACCCATTACTTTTTTTTTAATACTCCCAACTTTGGAAATTGACTCCTTAAATTTTAGGAAAGGAGTAGAAAAACCCATTAAAAAATTATTTGTTTTTATCTATGTGTTGACTACTGCACACAGTCCAGTGAATGTTTCATTTGTAAATAGAACAAAAAAAGATGGTAATAAATCAGAAATATCTTGCCTCCAAAACTCTATCTTACTCCAGAGCTCTATATAGCATCATAGGAGGCATTAATTGCTTAGATTAAAAATAAAGAAAGATACCAAATATGATGATGATCTGTAAAATGGTGGTACCATATCTTTTATTTCTTGATTGATGCCAACATTGTAAATTGTTTTATACTTTTGCAAGGGGACAGAGGAACAGAAATTTAGACCAGCCAATAATCTGTATAGTACAGGGGTCTCAAACGCATGGCCCATGGGTTACCTGCGGCCTTTCTATCTATTTTGTAAGGCTAGCCTAAGTTCTTAATATTACAAATGTAGTTGCTTGAATTGACAAAATGAAAGTTGGCTATCAGTATATTTCACAAAATTTCTTTTAGTCGCTCTGCTTTTCTTGTCCTTACCCATGCCTAAAGGCCCCTGTACATTTACTAGTGTGCATTCATTATTATTTGTTTACATTACTAATAATAAATATAATTGCTAATAATAATAATTACTAATAATAATTATAAATGACACCAGCACCACTTAAAAACTACACTCGCACAATTATAGTTGATATATTTTTAAATTTAAATTTATACCAAATTAGGGCACACACACTGGTTGTGCTGCCATTATGTACCAGACTGAAACCTCTCGTTTGACAACTTGTAGTAACTGTATTATAATAATATATTATACTATTAGTTACTGTTCGGTTTTGTAATATTTGTAAGCAATTTTGATTATTCAAACTATTCTGTCAAAGTGAAATAAGACATTTATTAACTAAAGAACTAGATTTGGGTTATTAGTTCGTTAAATTATTACTTATCATGTCAAAGAGAACATTTCAACATTTTAGCAGTACTAAATTAATACAATTTATCTTGACATTATGAATCACTCCACAAGAGAAGATATACAGATCTTGAAGGAAAGTTACGAACTGATAAATGAAATCAATAAAACTGTTTTTGCATTGCCAGCAGCAATTATTTACCTCTTCTATTAAAACAAGTTAAGCTGCTTTTAATCAAGCAAGTTTTGCCTTTTCTTGGATCATTGCAAAACAATCAAACCATTTACTGACTGTGACTTTGTAAATAAATGTTTAATGAAAGTTAGTAAGGTATTATGTCTTAAAAAACAATTTAAAACCATAAGTCTTATGCCAAGTACAGTGGCCCAGCATATCAATGAAATAGCTGAGGATTTAAGTTACCAACTGAAAGATTTCATTGCATATTGGATAGCAAATTTATGAAAGTGCAGATGTCACAGATATTGCTCAGCTTGCAATATTTATTGGAGGTCGCAATGAGAAATTTCAAATAGTTGAAAAATTTTCAGAATTAGTTTTTATGAAAGGGAAAACAGGTGCTGCAGACATATTGCAAGAATTAATTACAGTTATAGAAAAGTATGAACTACCTTGGAATAAAATGATTTATTTAGCAAGTGATGGAGCACCATCTATGATGGGTAAGAAAAAAATTGTGTTGCAGAAAAGTAAAAAATCAATTAAAAGAAATAAATATATCAAGCCCTTTCACCAATATCCATTGCCTTCATAAAAAAAACCCTATGTAACAAAAGACTGGAAATGAATTGTATCATGGAGATTGTCATTAAAATCATAAATTATATATGTAGAAGTAGTTTAAATCACCATCAATTCGTCATCTATCTTAAAGTAGAATGTGAATATAATGAAATTTTTTGCCACAGTGAAGTAAGGTAGTTAAGATGAGGATCTGTTTTACAAAGATTTTTTGAACTATGGGAAGAAATTAAAATTTTGACTTCAAAGAATTTTGACTACATACTCATTCATGATCTAAATGATGAGTTGTCAATAAGTGATTTAAACTTTTTGGCAGATATCATGGAACACTTGAATTCTCTCAAATAATTTCTGGGAAAAGTTAAACCGATAACAGAAATGTTTGATAGTATCAAAGCATTCAAAGTTAAATTGAGACTGTGGGAGTCGCAGTTACAAATTGAAAAATATTTTTCTAATGACTTAAGTTTTTTGTATATTGTGAATTGAGTATTAGAATATGCGAAAAAAATTGGCCTGCTCAGACAAGATTTTGGAAGATAATTCCAAGATTTTCAAAATCTTGAACTGGAATTTCAATTGTTTTCATTACTATTAAAAATGGCTGTTGAGAAAGCACCAGATTTGCAGTATTGTACTAATTTGTCAGCAAAGTACAGTGAAACTAATCTCAAAGATTTTTATTGTTTGTTACCAGAAGATAAATATCCCAGCTTAATGTAGTTAGCATTAAGAATGATTGCCATGCTTGCAACTATATATTTGTGAGCAGTTTTTTTCTGAAAATTAAAAATATTAAAAGTAAGATAGAACCAAGTTATGTAATGATCATTTGAAAGCAATGATAAGAGTAATGTCTAGTAATATGTCTCCTGCAATAAATAATTTAGCAAATGAAAACCATTGCCAAGTATCTGGGCAAGCTAAGAAATAAATTATGTACTTTTTTTTTTTCCTCTGTGTGTGTGAAATTATAAGTTTTAACAGTCAACAAAAGAGGGTTGTTTTGTAGATATCAAAATCTGATATAACAAGTAGCCCACATACACATGGAGAAGGATTAAAAGTGACTCAAATATATTCCCTATATAATGTGCAATTGTCAGTTTTTGTTATCAATTATTGTTTGAAATTCTTTATATTTACCATAATTTTCTTTTATAGTGGTATCCTGAGGTTAGCCATCATTGCCCAAATACACCTATCATCCTTGTAGGGACTAAGCTTGATCTGCGAGAAGACAAAGAAACAATCGAGAAATTAAAAGAGAGAAAATTAGCTCCCATCACCTATCCCCAAGGACTGGCTATGGCCAAAGAAATTGGTGCAGTAAAGTACCTTGAGTGTTCAGCTCTTACCCAGAAAGGTCTTAAAAATGTCTTTGATGAGGCTATACGGGCTGTTTTATGTCCACAGCCCAAACCGAAGAAGAGGAAGCACTGCAGACTGCTGTAACCCCCTCCCCACACACCTACACATGCAAATCTGTCATTTCCTGCCCACAAAAAGAGGCTGTGCAGTGCAACACAAATGACTACAACAACCAAGAGGTTTGATAAACTCGCTACTGCTTGTCTTGGTGAAATCTGAAGAATAATAACTCAGAAATGCCAATGGATGAGGTTACCCTCAATCTGTATCTGAACAGCTCTAAAGTTGTCTTTAAAATGAATGCCAACTGTGAGACTTGTATTATAATCTACTTCTGGAATTAGATAGTAACTTGAGCGTTATCTTTCATATGTACTAAATATTACATTATTTCCATTAGACATTAACAGCTATGATTTTACTAAGCTATGAATGTGTTTATATTTTTTACTTACTAATTTAACATCAAGTCTTCTGTGTTTGTTCTAGAATGTTTATTTTCATACTTTTATTTATCACCTAAAAGACAGTCTTAGAGCTACCAGAAGTTGTAAGATTTTGACATTTTTCATTTATTGCCTTATTTGAGTTATTGTTTTTCAAACCAAGAAGCTGCCATTATTCTGTTGTTAAGCTTGTTTAACTATATTTTTGCAACTTATGTAAATGGATTTACCGAGTTTGTTAACTTTTATGTATATTCACATATATTTTGTGTAGAAACTAAGGCTCGCTTTATACTACATTGGTGGCTGTAATAGTTTGAGTAAGAGCAGCCATTACATCATCAATGAGTTGCATGTTACAGTTGCTTTTTGGTGCTTTTATATCCTAACATTTGCAGGATTGTGTTGGTTAATCAAATGAAATCTATTTTCCAGTTAGACTTACAAGAGTAACTATAAATGTGTGAGAAACTCATCAAGCAAATACAATGTTTGAAGTCAGCACCTGTATAAATTTCCCTAGTTTTTAATTATAATGTATGTTTTTATCCTGTATTTTCATATGCATTGTCTTTTAATGATTTGAATTTGTTTATATGTTTTGTACATAGAATAATGCAATCATATCAGCATTGGATTAAGATACATTGTGCTAAAAATTTCATAAAATGTTAGGAATTAAATCACTGTTATAATGTATCCATTGTTTCATATCAATAACATGTTCCGATACAATTGTGCATGTAATTGTAAAATTGTACATGTACAACAAGGTTTTTGGACTAAAGTTTTGTGTGTATATATATATATATATATATATATATATATATATAATATATACCAGTCCATAATGATGCTGTAATATTTTGCGAACTATTGTAAAAAAAATAGCTTTACATTGCTGTAATTTCACACAAAAATAAACTAAATCCAATGCTGATTCTAAAAGTGATATATTGGTTAAAAAAATTAATCAATTTTTATATTGTATTTTGTTTATTTGAAATTCGGATTATAATTTGTTTTCATGTTTAAAGTTTTAAAGAACAATTTCTAATCAAATCAATTACTTGTGTTAGAAACTAAAATTTATATTAAGAAAATTATTATATATTAAATATAATATTGAGAATAGAAGATTTTAGTTCATTTTGTGATTATGATGTAAAATAATCAATTTTATGAATTAATTGCTTGAATGCTTAGACAAAATTGGTTTTTCTCCATATTTGAATTTTTTTTCTTTATATTTAATATGTCTATTGTAATCAACTTCATAGTCTCAAAAATATTTTTTATTTGTGACAATTTTGTGTCAAATAAGAAATAAGAATAGTTTAATATAGAAAAATCGTGTCTTTTTTTATTAATAATAAATTCTTTCTTTTTACCAAGAATTTTCTTAATCTGCTGAAAACACTTGTAGCAATTTGTTTTCTGTGGAATTACTAATTAGAAGTAGTCATTAAGTAAATCTGTATTTTAATTGTTTCTTTTATGGAAACATGTGCCATCTTTCTTACTTTGAGTATGCCCTAACAGATTCTTATTAGCATTTATAACTGCAGTATGTTCATATCTAAAGTGTAGTTGCAAAAGATTGTGAATGTTCACACAATTGTATAGTAAGTGCAGTTAAAATGAATATTTTAATTGTAACATTTGTGTTTGGTGCTTTAAATAATTTTATTTGTTGTTGGATAATCTTAGCATGTTACGTTTTCTTGAAACTTTATATTTACTTGCATACCAATAAGATTTTCATTTTGTGCATTTTGTGATAATGCTTATATGGAGAAAAATGTTGTATGATACTTTAAACATGTAGCAATTGTGTTTTATTAATGAAAAGATCTATTAGTTAAATAAATATATTTTTTTAAAAGTAGAACTTTTTTGATGTGTAGCATGTCTTAAGACTCTGATCACATAGAAATTTATTGCCATTTATATTTTTAATTAAATTAGTTTATAATTTGTAATAATTTTCTCAAATTAGCTTCGAAACTGAATAGTAGTTACTAACTTTACCAATTACTGCCATCTCAATTACAAATTTTTACTTCAAAGTTACTTATTCCAGGCATCGAAGAAAATGCCAAATGCCATTAAAAACATCAATTAATTTCAAGTGGAACCTTTACCTTCTAAGAAGCTTTGAAAATCAAACAAAAACGGATAACACACAATGGTAGTCTTGTTTTTTCTCTGCATAATTGGAAGGTAATGTGAGCTATGAATAAGTTATTATGTTTGCAGAGAACTATATAAAAAACACTGATGTAGGGAAATGAACAGGAATTGAGCATTAGAAAAGCATATGCTTTTTGCACTAATAAGAGTATTCTTGCTTTGGTGGCTTACAATGCATTTAATAAATGGTAATCTTTTAAGAAAAATAGTGAGGACGATCAAGAAGCTACAGTGCAGTCCTGTTAGCAAATTGATCCCATAAAGTTATGCTGCTATAAGTAAAATTAGTATGTGTTCTAGTTTGACCAGAATCCTGTTTGGACTATTATGGTCAGAAAAAAAAGATACATTTGAACAAGAAAGATGCAAATACTGATAGTTTTTCTCTGAAGAAAATTAACTGAAAATTTGAAATAAGTGTATTGGAAATATAGACTGTTATCAGTTGGTACCCTATTCAATTTTGTCTTATTTTTTTATTTTAGTATAAAACATTTTGATAATTGTATATAATTCTCATTACATCACTTAATGGTTTAATATGAACATATGTGTCATAGTTTTACTGCTTGAAAATATTGTGACATAAGCTATAACCTTATTTTAAAAAAAATAAAAAAGTAAATAAATAATAAAAACCTGAAAAATATAGTGGTAATATAGATTAAAATGATGAAATGGGAATAAATCATTTCAAAGGATTTCTATTGTTCAGTATTTGATGCTTACAAGTATGATTTTGATTTTATTAATATTTTAATAAATGGGGCAATTTCCACAATAGTGCTGTTATAAGTTTTCTACAATAATTATAACAGCCATTTTTCCTTTTAATATTTTAATTGATTGCATGATGGAACATTTATTATGAATAAAACAAATTGCTTAATTTACAACCTTAGTGACTGACTAGCATACACTGGATCAGCAGATAATATGTTATAAATGCCATTGGATGTGGGTTTGTTTAATGGTCCAAAATAAACTTTAAAAGTCTTGGTTCCCACATATAGCTTGACTATAAATTACCATAATGGGACATGAGTTTATTATTTTAGATAATGTGCCAGATATAGTATGTGACCTTGTTCTATATCCTTTGCATGCTTGGGATAAAATAATCAGCAATTTTAGTCGATTTAAAAGATTTAGAAGCTGAAAAATATGCTAATGTCAAGTTGAAATTTTCAGGTCTTGTTCTCTTGAATAAAAAGTTAGTTACAATATGTACATTTTATGTCACATATTGCACTTCAAAGCTAAAAACTATTTCTTTATTTATAATATTCTTTAGTAAACATGGAGCGAAAAATCGGGGGAGGAGGGTAAAGGCTTACAAATGTCTAAATGACAGTTGTTAGATAAATTTTGAATCTGATTTTGATGGTTTCTTAACAAAGTTTAAATATAGACCAATTTTAAAAGCTTAAAAAGCTCCTTTCAAGATGCAAGGCAGCAATTTATCTCTCTTCAAGCAAATTCAAACTTTCTTTTATTATGTTACTTTTCATTTTTGTTTAATGTGTTTATGATGATATTTTTATAAATTTATTCTGAGACATACCCTGATAGCTGGCTGCATACCATTATATTCAAAATTAAATAGTATGAAAATGCAAAATATAAATTCATGTGTTAATAGCATGTTGACGGGACAGCGTTGTGATCAAATGTAAGAAAAACTGGCATGGCATTTTGTTAATATTGTCATTATTGCTTACCTTTGGTAGATGTGTGTTGACCTAAACATTTCAGAGTACTGATTAACAGTAATATTGATAACTTGGCTCAACAGTAACTATGAAACAATCGGGAAAGAGTTATTCAAAGTTGAGGTATATTGGCAAGAATAAAAATTACATGCATCTTGAGCAAGTAATGTAATAATAGTACAGTGACTGTTACTTATATAAATCACACTGATATAAGGTGATGGTGATTCAATAAGATCAAGTGGTAGATTGAATTTGCTTGGAAAAAAATAATTCTTGCAGCAATAATTTTAATAACATGCATTATTTAAAGGGAAATGCATACTCAAGCATGGAAAGTGATTTAAATACTGATTATATTTTATTACTGTAAAATTTTGACATTGTTTTTCTTTTGTTACGTTTAGAAGGAACATCAAAATTCAAGAACTCTTTTTCCTGATAATTTAGATTATATCTCACCTGGCATTTTAAAAAAGCAATAACAATAAATGAAAATTTTCAAAATAAATACTATATCATTGTTTTGTGGAATCATGCCCTTCTATTCATCCCAACAGTATATAGATTAATAGTTTTAGCCATATCCATACCATTATAGCTTAAATTATATGCTCATCATTAGCAGTCAGGCTAATAATTTTTAAAAAATTGGATACTGAATTTTAAGTTTGTTTTAGCTACTGTGGCTATTAACCCGTATTAGTTGATTTGGTTCTCATATCAAGTCTATATATATCTTATCTAATCACCACAATAAAATAATTTTAATTACTTTTTCATTTTAGTATAGGTAACATTTCCAATTTATAACATTGAGTTGGGGTTCTAAAATAGACTAATACAGAAGGTCGTTTGCATTTTATAGAAATGATTTTGATAATTTTTATACATAAAGGGCGTATTGCTTGCGGCGATTTGTTTCTATATGATAGCCTTGATTCTTGACTATAGCTCTAGCTTGAATTTTTCATGAAAGTAAATTTTTTCTTAACACCTTCGTGTTAATTTTATCCCACTCCTCTTGGGTTGTTTTCCAAAGTCCATTCAGTGTTCTTGGATGCCGTTTTCCTAAGGCTCGTTTTAATAAACCGAAAGCGCAAAAGTCCATAGAAGCGTCAGGTGATTTTACAGGTATTTCATTAAATGGGATGCATTTTATTCCTGTTTCTGATTCTTTCTTTGCTAAATATGTAGCAGTTGTCTTAGACGTGTGACTAGAGGCTTTATCCATATGAATTTATGTCCTTCCCATATAAAGCTGGAATTTCTTCTTCAAAAATTGGTTCTAAAATATTCTGCTAATAGAGTAAATTAATTTTAGCTTTACTTGAGACTTTTTTAGGTTTAATTTCCGTTGTAACAAAATCCTGCAGCTATCATGAATCCCTTTTTGAACTTTTCTGCACATTAACGAAGCTATTTCGTACAGTTATTTTCATCAGTTGAGCAATAGAAAATTGCTCTTTTTTTTATTACAGTCACTTAAATACACCCATGCCTCATAGAGTGTTACCACAAATTTCCATTTATCAGCAGCTAGGTGTTTTTCATATAATTTTCTGCAATTTGTTTTTCTTTCTGTAATATGCTTTGGCAAAAGTAGATGAACTTTAGATTTAAACATCTTTTTTAACTTCAAATCTTTATGAATGATTTTACTTACAGTGCCAGAAGACATTCCCAGTTTCGATGTAATGGATCTTTGAGTCAGTGGATTTTCTTTTAGGATCAGAGACTTTATTTTCTTGATATTTACTCTCATTCGAACAGTCTTAGGATGCGATTTTGCAGCCATTTTTTCATTTTTACTTTCAACTAGACTCTTTTTCCCTTTCAAATCTAATATATCAAAAATGCCTTTCTTGAAATGCAATAACCTTGATTTTTACACCGCTTTACAATTTGGTGATACGAATATTTTTCCTCGAAAGCACATTTACGTAACCTTCGAGCCATCTATCAATTTCAGGAACCATTTTCAAAATAAATCTTTTATTCTACATTTCAATCAAAATAAATCAGTAGCAGATGATTATATTGAAAATGCCAAATCTTTTCCTCAAAATCCTAATGAGAAACATAAATACAAAATCGTTTCCATAAAGTGCAAACGACCTTCTGTAGTTATTACACTGAATGTGGTTAATGAGAAAATAGTAATTCTAACCAGTAACTGAGACGAGATAATTATAGTGTGAGCAATAACTACCATGGCTGTGCTTTTAATACCATTATTATACTCTCTAGTCTCTAAGGGATAAAAGGGGGGGAAAAACTTATTAGTTAAAATTAATCTGGTTTGTGTAATTAATATAACTCTGATATTTCCTATGAATCAAAAATGAACAATAAAAAGTTGAACTAATTCATTATTCAATTAAGTAGTAGTTTTATAATGACATTTTGCTGCTTTATATTTTTGATTTAATGAAGAGAAAAACTACTTTTAAGTGGTGGTTGTTGTATTTATCTTTGTAGTGGTTAATTTTTATTTCTTTCTGAAATTTGATGTTAGAGTTCAAATGTTTGAATTTGTAGTGCTTTCAGATGTTAATTTTTAAATGTTTATTTTTCATATTTTATGTTTTGTTTTGATCGTGTTTGCATGTTTTAATTGAAAAGCATTTGTTGCGGTTTCACTTATGTTTTTGATCATTTCTTGGATTAAATGATATTAATATAAAGCTTTAATAAAAGAACAGACTATCTAAAGAAATCGTAAAATAAGAAAAAAGTTGCAAATGACCATTAGAAGCAGAAAATTGTGGTGATATATGTAATTTCAGTTGCTGTTGAAACTAATCTTTTCAACCTGCCTCTTAATTTTATAGTATTGCTTTATCAGTGACATAAATAAGTCAATGCAGTTTCATTGGAACCAAATTTAAAATTTTTTTCATAAACACATTTAATTAAAGTATATAAAGTTTTCAATAACACAAAATGTAAATAATAAATAAATTTTTAATGTATAACATTATGCAGCTGATCGTAAAAATTACATATTTTAAAATTTTCTATAAGAATGTCTTAGTTTAGCAATTACTTGGACAAAGCTTACTTCATATCTAAATTCAGTTGAATCTTACATTAGCTGACATTTCTTTCTATATTGTTAATAATTATATATATGTTTAAAATAACTTTTGTTTTAATTGTACAAATATACATGTAAAAATCCTCAGTTTTTCCTATATAATATTCATGTTAGATGCTTGCATCTGTTACAAGAATACATGCAGATTACATACATCCTTATTGAAAGCAAAGTAAACTAAAATTTATAAAAAAAAATAAATACATAAAGATGTTAATAAAATCTAATGAAGCCCTTAAATCGAAGGTCCATTGATTTCAACTTGCATAAGGGCTTACTAGCTGGAGCTATGCCACTGGTCTTTTTATATGCAGCTGAACTACATTAAGATGAGAATTCCTAATAATTGCTGCTGACATGAACTCTGTTTGATTTTCATTAGAATCTATTAAGTTTCCAAAATTACTTTCTGTTGTCACAAAATTCAGCAACGGGGGCGTCCTTCAAACTACAGCCAACTTAGAAATAAATTTGAAGCTGACTGCATGGTATGATTGACTTTCTCATACATCATGGATGTTAGCTAAACTGTAGCACATAACCAGTTTTCGTACTGCCAGTGCACTAAACTTTAAAGCATTAAGCATTGGGAGCTATCTAACTAATCACAACAAGATCTTTTCAGCCGATCATAGGATGTGTTTGAAATAGGAAACTCTTTGGAGCCTATGTATAGAATGTGTGCAGCCAGTGTCGATGTTAGGGCAAGGCAATTATTTTAAGCCTCATACTCCCAGGGGCTTTAACCAAATAACACTCAAACACAATTTTTTATTATTATTACTATTATCATTAATCTAACATCAAAAATTCAGGAGCAAAATGATAGCATCTTTTGGTTCCTTAAAATTTAGAAAATGGAAAAAGAAATCCATTATAAGCATCCTTTATTCCGAATAAAAGAGAAATGGTGTTTAGCAATATAAAGGTACTTCTTTTGATCTACCCATTTTTTGACACCCTGTATAAATTAACTTAAATAACTTTTTTTTCTTTGCCTTGAGGAAAGGGGTGTAGAAGCCTCACAGTCTCTAGCACCGAACCTGCGTGCAGTGTATTTAAATGTCATGATACCATTCATGCATACAAGTAAACAAACATTTAAAATTTACTTGAATCATTAAAAAAAATTTTTAAATTTAAATATTTATATTATTCTATTGTAGATAAAGCTTTTAAAAACCAGTGCATTTATTAGTCTTTTGATGCTGAAAAAAGCTAACAGGTACAAAGCCTGTCCATGAATGCTGATCACTGCACTGTAAGTGTAATTTTAAAAACTTTTGAGTTATGGTAAATGGTTAATATTTATTTATAATAAATGCTATAAGATAGATACATTTTTTTAGCCTTATTGAGTTCATTTTAATGAAGTTTGACTGTAATATTGTTTTTTGCATTCTACGTTCTGTATCGGAAACTGTATTTTTGTGAAAACATTAAACACCTTAATACAAGGATTATGTAACTTAATTAAAAAGTGTGACTGGTATTTTCGGATTTCTTCATGGTTTATTGTAAATTAAGTTTATGAATGAATATATTGAGATAAAAAATATATATAGTTTTAGTCATGATAATTCAATCTGAAATATTGTAGTTTTAAAAAAAAAAAATTGGGAATTTGATATGTATTTATGTAAAGATTAATCATAAAATGAAAATGTATACATTCCTTTTCGTGTAAATTTTATGCATTAAGAAAAATATTTCTTCACTTTCATTATAGAACTAAATTTTCATTGCAATATTTGCCTTTTAAGTTGAATTATATTGATTCTGTAGTCAGGGGCTACTCATTTGATTTTAAAATATACTATGATTACTGGGGTTCCTAACCAATGTTCTAATTTATATCATGAGTTCCTTCCATGGTATATAAGGCCAAACTGTCTTCTCCATTTAATTACAGAAATTTCTACAATATAGTAAATTATGAGTTAAGAACTAACATAATTAAATGCCAAATTACATTTATTATAATAGCAATAAGTGTCCTGAAGTCATTGTACAGAAAATAATAAGTAAAATCAACTTAGTATAACAGTGAACTGACATCTGCCCTTATACAGGACATTTCAAAATATAAAGAAAGCGCTCGGTCCTTCACCACCCTTAGACTAGTTTCGCTGCTCTTCAGCAAAGGTTTGGAGATCTGATACAAGGTGCACAAAACTCCTTGATCCCTTCAGCACTCTGGTTTTATAGCCTTTAGTACTCTGGAAGAAAAACCATGAGATGGCCAAAGCATACAAATTCCTTAATTTCAAAAAGTTTTGTACAGAAATAAAATGGCAAAGCCAGTGCAAAGACGGTAAAGGGACCACATTTGAATGCTATCTTACTATTTTATTTGCTTTGTATTTCACAAGTTGGACTGTTTGTGAATCCCAGAGATATTACTTTTTGTTTTTAGACATCATTTTATCTATACAAACTTTGATTAGAGGCACATAAGGATTTGATCACTATGTATATTTTTAGGATCTAATAACCTATTCATCAAGTAACAATTAGAAGAGCAGAAAGTGTGTTAGTTAAACAGCAAGTTATAACTAACACATCTTTATTAGGTGTGATGCAAGTGTATTAGTTATAAGGCATTATTTGCTCTCATTATATTGAGATGGCATCTTTCTATTTTTAACTGATAAAAGGATACTGAAGCATTTGAAATGTATTTTACTACCTGAAGAAATTTTGCTATTTTCTGTATTGATGTATCAAAAGAAAATCAAATTTAAAGTTTTAAATATTTGTTATGTTCTTTCTGTTCAGTTTTGAAATGTTAAAATAGGATGTCAATACTGGTGTATAAAATAAATCCAGTCTTACTTCTATTTCGTCAGTTAAGTAAGAGGTTCGTAAAACACTTTAATGCATTACATATGTACTGCATATATATATGTACATTCATGTATATATGTACAAGTTTAATGGGATGCAACAATTTGTAAAAATATAAATAAAGATGAAATGTGCAATTTTAAATATCTGATTGCCCGTATTTCTATTGGGCTGTTAACTACTCTGTAAGTGTTATTGCAGATATTTTGTATAAAAGAGTGCACAGTTTAAAACTGCCACTGTAAGATTTAAAAATGCTTTGACAGTTATAGGGATAGTTCAGTTTTTCTTGTCTAACATCCAATTTTTGATCAGTCTTCTTGGCACTTATGCCTTCTTACAAAATTACTATGATTAATACTTTTCGACTTGTTACATTTTGACTGTAAAAATGTACATTAAAATTTTTATTTTCTCTTGAAAATGTAGGTGAGCTTTACAAATCAGTATTAATATTTAGACAGTGTTTCTTCTTTTAAAATTTTTATTTTAATTGGTATTTTATAATATATACATAATGTTTAAATAATGGTTTATCATATGAAATGTCATTTATCTTTTGTAGCTCTGTGACAGTGTTAATATGGACTATAGTTTGCAACAGTTTATCATATTTGTGCATTGACTACTAAGGATCTAGACAGTACAAGTTTTGTTTGGAGTTTAAATTTAATAAAAAAAAAAAAGATTGTTAAATCTGCTCCACATAAAAGAATAGAACAAGTCAGGAGAATCATTTTTATTCAGATGAATTATCTTTTTTTCTATTATTAATATAGCATTTAGAATAATCAAACAATACACTAATTTTAATGTTGGATAATTAAGCATATGAAAAACAAAAATGCTAAAATTTTATAAATGTTTGATATTTTTAACATTTTAAATTACTAAAATTCAAGTTTGTCACTTCAAAATGCTTTTAAGTAAATTTCTTATTTGCAGTTTTGTGTCATTAACAACTTAGTTAAGAAACACTGCTCTAAAAGTATTCACATGTATTTCATTAAAAAGCAGTTAAGTATGGATCATAGTATTTTTTGTTTTTGTACTGATGTGAAACGTACATACTTATCACCACACTTCATAAACCTTTTCCCTTGGTGAAGTGAGAATAAGACTTCATAAAGTAAAGATAGGATTCTGTACATTTTCTTGCTGCTAGTGGCTGTGTGGTTCAGTCCACTTTTGCTTTGTATATAACAGAAAGCTGAGAGCTTTAAAATGCTGATGCTCAAATATGTTTTTAAATTAAACAAATTGGTAGCTTGCTGTCTTCCCCCCATCTTTATAATGAGATACATTTCTTTTTTGCTTTGGCTCATCCTTATTAGTTCCTGTATTTTGTAGTATTTCCATAGTATTTGTGGTGAATGCTCTGAAGTTTTTGTTTTTGAATTAATTTAAATTGCATAGATATTGCTAGGCCGGGAATTGGCAACATTTCGTATCATCAAACCCTGTTTCTATAGTTAAACCATATTGATCTCAAAATGTTAAGTAACTTTGAAGTCTGTATAAACTGGAATTTTACACCCTAGCCCAACCCCAAATCTCTGTGCACTGAAAACTTCAGTCCAGGTTTAAATTGGATAATTTACTCAGTCTCAATTTATGAGAAGTGAATTTAACATATGTAAAAGATAAATGTATAACAAGCCTGACCCATTTTAAATTTGAAAATAGAAGTCCCCAAACCCAGCCCAATCAAAATTTTGTAGAGCAGAGCCTGTGGGCCAAGCTTGTGAGAGTTTCCAGAGTAACTCTATTAACAAAGTCAAATTACATTATTACAATAGTCAACATGACAAATATGTTATTTTCAAAGCACGTTTTCATAAAGTGGTTTTTACTAAATTGTTTTATGCATTTTCAAGATATAAATATTGAAAATAGTTTAATCATGTGAAGTCAAACCTATAAATACAGAATCTGCATTTATAATCAATATTTTATTTAATTTAATAGCTGTTACATATTGTATTCTGTGAAAAATTTATATCATCAGTATCCAGATCTCTAAGCAAAATACATTTAAAATTAATAAGTAAATTTACGTAGTTATTTTGGAATTTTTATTCAGAGTGTATCACTAATATTTTTTTTTTGTGTTATAATTTTGTGTGTGGAATTTTTTACATTCGATAGTTTTGTGTTGGTTTTTTTCTGTACAAAATTCTATGTACTGTTAAAAATAATATGAGATTGGTTACTTTCTGAAATAGCAAATGAATTCTGTGTATTTCTTGTAAAAATACTTTTTTTATCAACTGTTCTTTCATACAAAAATACTAAATGTAATTTATCAATGTTGAAAATATTCCAGCTTCTACAATATCTATTAAAAATTATTTCTTGGTAATATTTATTATTACCTTCAGCATACCATAGAGAAGTCCAGCATGTCTCAATTAGCACATCTGTTGCCAATACCTGTGCTTGCGTTTAAGCATTAAATTAATTTTGTAAATTTTGGAACATTCATAATACCAAAATTTACATGTGTAAATCTGCCAATGAATTGAGTTCCAAAGCTTTTTCCATTCTGAATTTTTTACTCCTTGTACATAAACATGTGTATTACTAGAAAAAATTGTGAATCTTATTACAGTTTTTACATTTAAAATATGCAATTCTATTTCTACATTTTTTGCTGAAACTAGATCATCAGTTTATTATTTAGTTGCACTTTACTCCTAAGGTTGCTCTTTTGAATAAATCAGCACTAATAAAATAGGAATTTATGGCTTGGAAAATTTCAATATTACTGCTTGTTGATCAAGAATATAAATCTGCATTTGCCTTCGAATAATAGAACATGGCGGTTTGGGCTCATGGTGACATCAATTTTCAAAAAATAAAAATAGCACATTTCAGGGAAAAATCATTGTAAAATAAAATATGAGCAGGCAATTTTCTCTTAATGCAATTTTATGTTTTCAAATATGTGTGGTATGTACTTTTGATTCGTTAAATTTTAAAATGTTTCATTTACAAATTGATAATTTAAATTTAAAATAATTTATGCAGACTGCTGTTTAAGTAATCTAAAAATTAAAATATTTTATTAGTAATAACATAAGACAAATATTTAAAGATATCAATGGGTTTCAAAGGCAGAAACAAAATTTCCTTCATCAAATTACATGTGGTAGTGAAGTTACTCCACCAAAAGCTGGAAAATGTCTATCAAACATGAGCATTTTCCTTCCTTTTGTAGAGTCACAGCTCTGTTTCATTTATGTTGACAAAAAAGGCTTATTTTCTCTTAGTTAATTCCATCAAAAGCAAGAAAATGTCTGTTAAACACAGTCATTTTACTGCCTTTGCTGTCATGACTGTTGTGTCATTCATCTTGATGAAAGAGGCTGTTTGATGCCTTCGAAATCATTGACACTTTTAAATATTTGTCCTTGACTATTACTAGTGAAGTATTTTAATTTTCAGATAATTTACATATTTAAATTGAGAAAGGCTATAGTTTATTTTCACATAAATATAAATATTGTAACTATGTTTATGCATGATTTTAAAATTCAAAATATATACAAAATATTTTTTAATTTAAATTCAAAATGTATGCAAAGAAATGAAAAATTTGCACTTTAAATTATGATATTTTAAAACATTTTATTGCGAATTTTGTTTGCAAATTGACATCATTAAATTAATTATAGTGTTTTTGCCAGCCTTGATTCATTTTACGGTCACTCGTTTGATATGCCATTCTATTCTACATTTGTTTCCATTTTGACCATTTAAAAAGATTTGAATATATTGCAAATATGAATTTCCTATTGTGCTCAGGGGAAATCCATTCTAAGAATATCCTTACGAAGGCATTTCTTAAAGTCTATATAGTAATTATTTTAATTTGTTCTGCATGACCTTTTACCATTCTTAGAAAATATTCATAATCCCTTTTTATGTGCATATTTCATGCATATTTGTTATCAAGTTTTAAAGTTGTACAGATATTTTTAAAAAAGTGTAAAGCAATACATCAACTGCAAGGGAATTGCCCAACCAGGATTTTTTCCTTATTTGAGCCAAAGTGTTTAAGTAAAAAGAGTAGTATCCCATTTTGATGTTTAGCTGCCAGTTTTGCACAACAGTTATGATTCAATAGCTAACAGTATGGGCCTGCTCTTCGACAGTGCAGCAGAAATTTGCTAGACTGTATGTTGTCTTCTGTTACAATTTAAATTTTATGTGTTCAGTTTATATGTAATTATGAGACTTTGGATCATAGTTGTATTTGTTAAAGATGAAAATAAATTGCCTTATCTTTTCCAACTTTGTTTTTTTTTTTTAATAGTTTAAATACACTACCCGACACAGAAAAAGCAACAGCATGAAAGAGCGAATACAGTGTGGCGGTAAAGGACACACAGACAGAGATGGCATATATAAATAAGTGATATTAATTCCAGAAGTAATTAAGCAATACAGTAATGGCATAGACAGGGTGATCAGTAGGCAGTAGGATCACCTCTTGTGGCGATACAAGCAGCAACCCTTCGAGGAACAGATTCAATCAGCATGCGGATAGTTTCCTGAGGAATGGATGACCATATGCCTTCAACCATCCTCCACAGGTCGTCCTCTCTTTTAGGCGGGGGCAGGGCAGTCAAACGATGGCCAATCAAGTCCCATAGATGCTCAATGGGTGAGAGTTCTGGAGACAGCGGATACCAAGGGAAAATGGCACCTGGATACCTTGCAATGCTACTCTGCTGATGATTGCCATGTGCGGTTGCGTTATCTTGCTGGAAAACAGCATTTTGAAACCGCTGAAAGTAAGGCAGTGCAACCGGCAGCAGCTCCTCATCCACATATTGTCGTAGCGTCATTGTGCCTCTGATACGAACCAGAGGTGATCGGCTATCGAAGCTGATGTCACCCCAAAACCATCATGCCGCGTTGTCAAGCAGTGTGGCGTTCAACAGTTGCAGCAGGATTGGTTGTTTCCATGTCTGCTCCAGACTCTCACACGGTGATTTCTATGTCTGGTAGTGTATGTTTATTTGTAAAATAAATTATCTATACTAACAGTTCAACCTTTATTTACCCGAATATTTCTTAACTTTCCACTTCTCTCATTTGAACCCCCCGACCATTAATTTTGCTCAACTGTACCCCCATGACTATCCATTTCTTTTAACTGCACCGCCGTGACTGTCCATATTTTTCAATTATACCTTCCTCTCCCATATTTTTCAATATAATAAATATTGCGATTATTATAAGTTTGATTTCCTAAAATTGAAAGTCTATGATTACGTTAAAAAAAAATCCCATATAAATTTTAATTTAGGACATAAAATATAATTTTGAATATTTTAGAATAAATACAAGAAATACAAAATTTTGAAAAATGTTAAAATAAAATACTTATAGAGGAAATGCACCATAGTCAGACCCCTCCCCCTAAGTAGGATCCCGGGCCTTATTACATTAAGGAAGTGTTGCTGATTAGTAGTAAGCAGTAGCGTAGTATGAGATTTTTGACTGGGGAGACTGAGCGATTGGTATTTTAATTTGGAAAAGGTGTTGGTAATACAAAGGACATTCATATTGGTATGCACTCGTTCAATAAGTTTTATTCCCTTGGTAAGTCAAATAAAATAATCTAACATCCCCAAATGACGGATCCGATAGCCTTTCTCTAGAAATATTTCTTCCTCATTCCCCACCATCTCATTCACTAGGGAAAAGTCATGTTCAACATCCAATATCATTAAGGTTAATATCCACACCTTTATTAAGGCTAGCATACAGTGCCACCCGCTCGCCGTAGGAGGGGCTTATGAAACTCATGAGGTGGGGAGTTTTAATACCATGTTATTCGTAATACACAGTGAAAGGTGAACACGATAAGCTTCCAGTTGAAGTTTTTAATGGGGAAAATACTTTAAGCAAGTAAAATTAACAATGTTCTCCAAAATATATATTCGAAAATTTATTTTAAAATGAATGTGATTAAATATTTCTTTAAATTAGATTTTAAACAGGGGAGGCACTTTAGCTTCTATGAATGCTACGCCACTGGTAGTAAGTGGTGTAATTAGTTGTAGGGTTTTGTACATCATTACATAAGGTTAGTTACATCATCAATCATGGAATTATCATTATTAAGTTCAACACAGTAGTTGCCAGCGAGTGGTGTATGCATAGTTTTTTATTTTTGCTATTCATCAAAGTATTATTATTTTATTCATAAAAGTATTATTTAATAAGTGGCATCATAACTTTGCTTTCGAACACGTAAGAGTTTGCTTCATATTACTGACGTGTAGAAATAGTGAAGGACTAATAGATTGCATGCTTTTTTTAGCAGTTTCTAACACGTAATTTAATAAAATTGACACCGCCATCAGCGATAAAAAAAAAATTCCCTTTTCCCATGTCGAGCCCCCCAAATGTTCCAAAGTAGTACTTCCCCCCCCCCCCCTCCCCTGTGCATTTCAAATTTGGACCCAGCTTTTTTTCAAACGTCACTATCAGTTAGACTGTTTACATCTTTAAAAAAATCTGTTGTAGGTAGCACATGACTTTCCTTATATAATGCAATGTATTTACTACTTTTACAGTAAAAACAAAATAGATTATTCTTATAGAAGATACTTATATTTTTTCCAAGAAATTGAATTTTCGTCAATTAGTGGTTATTTTCATTAATTTCGCATAATTTTATCCATTTGGCGAGATTTTCTTTAATTTGATATTTGAAAAAGTTGCCAAGTTGACGACATTCCACCAAATTCGTCGCCAAAATTTCTCCAAGCGTTATGGACGGAGAAATAATTTATTCTTATAGCAGATAAATGAATATTGGCGTTCAAATACAAAAGTATTACTGAAATTATATTTTCTCATGAATGGAACGAGCAAGATCTACGAGAATGATGTTACCAAATTTATCGCATAATATTACATATGAAAAGTGAACATGTTTCTCAATAGGAATTTTTTTATATATATATATAATTTTTTGATACCTTTTTTGAAAAATATGCAATATCTCGAGAAAGGTGCATGCTAGCGTTCTAAAATTTATGTTGATCGTTTTCCAATGAAAAATTTCATAAGAAATAGCTATTTGCGTAACTTTATTAGAGGTTTTGATTTTTTGATGATTTTTTCAAAATTTCATTCTAAAATTTAGAGGGGTTCTGAACATCCGATTGCGTATAAAAGCAATAGGCTTCCAGTATTTACGGATTGTAATTTTTGTACCAAATTTCATTCGAATCGGTCCATTCGTTCGACAGTTATCGTCTCCACAGACTCACTGGCACACACACACACAGACATCACCTCAAAAATGTTCGATTCGTGATCAGGGATGCTTGAAACGTGTTTTCCCGTCAAAAAACCGAATTCGAATTTTCGACCCCGTCACAATACTTTACTTATACATTATTGCATATAAGGAAAGTAATAAAGTGATTAGACTGTTTGACCTCCTTAATGGTTTCTTCCTCTCTACCATTGAATTGATTAGGGATTAGACACATGAAGTCAGGAGTTTTTTTTGTTAGTCCCCACCTGAAGAAGACATCTCACTAGTCTCTGAAGATCTAACTCACACTCCTAATTATATTTTTTGACTAGTGGGCATCCGTGAAAAATCATGGGAAAACTTTTGTTTTAAGGGAGTTTAAATATACTGAAATCACACTTCAGAAGAGATTAGGGTTCGAAATGGCCCGCACTAATCGTCAAGATCTAAAATAAAAGACTACATATGCTCGAATGCATCAATTAAATATTTATTTTATACGTAATTCTTGACGGCGAAAAGAATATGACCAACCCCATTACTTTAAAATGGACCGTTTTCGAGATATTTAATTTTTACTTTCCTTATATACATGATGTATAAGGAAGGTATTGTGACTGAGTCG
This sequence comes from Amaurobius ferox, assembly GCA_951213105.1. Classification (NCBI taxonomy): domain Eukaryota; kingdom Metazoa; phylum Arthropoda; class Arachnida; order Araneae; family Amaurobiidae; genus Amaurobius; species Amaurobius ferox. The sequence goes on along the minus strand of OX578139.1, from coordinate 54,927,166 downwards.
AAAATTCGAATTCGAGTTTTCGACGGGATAGCACGTTTCAAGCATCTCTGATCACGAATCACACATTTTTGACGTGATGTCTGTGTGTGTGTCAGTGAGTCTTAAGGCCCTATCACATTCAACAACTTTTGGAACAACCAACTATTTCGGACAACTTTTCCCCCCAATTTTTCGGTGAAAAAGTTGGTGATAGGGTTACTGACAGTTTGAAGAAGTTGTGCTAAATGACAAAACTATGGCGGTATGTTTATCGCCTTTTGGTGACAACTATACATTTGTACATGTACTTTTCGGCAGGCAGCGCGTTCTCGCTTCGACTTCGGCAGTAAAACAAGACTTTTACTTAGTACTTCCTTTTGTAACCTTTATTACTTTGTAATTATGACTAAATTGCTATCAGCTGCGGGGAAAAATCAAATATGCCTTGGCATAATTATGCTAGGATTATTCCTGCTTAAGAAGAAGAAACAAAGTAAACCGAGAAGGATGTGGACAAAATATATTGTACATTTTTGATTTGCTCTTTTCTATATGGATTACTTCAAATATCAGAAGCTTAAACAGATGAATGAACATTAAAGAATATTTGGATTTGTCACACATCCGTATAAAAAAGCAAATAAATATTTGTTGAAAAATATTTACTCTATTTTAAGATACAAAATTAGTTTAAAAAGCGATATTGCCGATATTGACTGAAATGAAACAAAGAAAAAGAAAACATAAAAAGTATTTAAATTCAAGAATGCCGTTATTAAAATATCATGTCTTAAACAAATTTAAGTTCATTACCATTTTATACTTGATTTTAAAGGTTTTCAAATACGTATCTATATTAAATATCCGAAGATGGTCCTTGCTCATTTGTAACGTTTAAAATATTTCTCATTAAAGTAAACTTTTAAAAATTATTTTATCTACATTTATATTTATTGAATAATTATGTTTTAAAATAGATTTAAATGTGCATTCCATCTATAGCTGGTATAAAGTATACTTCAAGATGTTTTTCAAAGTAACTTCGAAATAAATTTTTATAAGCATTCAAATTTAAAAATAATTTACTGATATAAGGTTATTTTGTATATAAAACGTAAAATAATTTAAAACAAAAAAATTCTGCAGATTATTAAAGAAAATTTATATTTGAATATTTTAGCAACAGATGGCAGCACTTGTAAAATTTAAAATTCGCATGGATTCGAACCAGAGCCCATTTGTTTGCTGAGCTGATTCTTTACCACCCAAGCCAAAACTTCACATTTGTAATGTACTAACAAATTATATCATGCAATGCATTTAGTGTTATTTTAGAGTACTATTTTGAAGAGTAAACAGAATAAGTTTTCAGGTTGTTTTAGTATTGCAAAAGAAAAAAAAATGTCTATGAAGAACATACGTGAAAATTCATTTTCTAAATTCTGTCTGATGTTTTTTTTACCGTTTCGAGAAAAAGAACATAATTGTATTCGTTAAAACGAGGAAATTGCCATAGTGTAGTAAATATTCTAAATGGAATCACTTTAGTTAGCTTATTTTAGAAAACTGATGAAATATGTATATATCGCCAAAGCAAACTCGCGTACGCTCTTGTTTAAATTCACAGAAAGGCGGATTTTCTGAAATGCGGTAATACTGTAAACTAGCAAGCCTCTGGTAAATATAAATTTGAATCAGAAGAGACCAAAGAAATTATATTAGTAATAATATCTTAATTTTTATTATACAATATTTCATGTATATAAAATCGCTTTGGAAGAGATGGTTCGTAAAGATGATATTTTCTCGTACGCATGTTTCTTCAAATTCTTTTTTAAATACAGTGGATCTTTTAGATTCCACAAAAATGATTTTTCTCCATTTCCATCTCGCAAGACTACTTTTCTTCGATTTCGAGACGACTTCCATTGACATCCACCTTTATGACACAGAAATATTATAAATACTTAACAAAATTCTAAATCTAAACTAAAATAATACTTCGCACTGCCTGGTTATTATATCAATATAATCTATCTGTTATTATATTCTATCTGTTAGCGCTCCACAGATTCAAACTTGCGCGAGGATTTCACGCCAAACCAGAATTTAGTAAAATCTGCGCCAACTACACACGTGATTCCTTCGCTACTCATCTGTGATTGGCTGGTTGGTAAAAAATTGTCCCAAATGAACAACTTTTTCTATACCGGTCAGATAAAGTTGTCCCAATTTTTTGACCTTATTTCACACGAGTTTTCCCCCAACTCGGCGTAAAAATTGTTCGAAAAGTTGGTTGTCCAAAAAATTGCCGGAAAAGTTGTTGAATGTGATAGGGCCTTTACGGGGACGATATCTCACGAACAAATAGAGCGATTCGAATGAAATGTGGTGCAAAAATCACAATCCGTGAATATTGGAAGTCTATTGTTTTTAAACGTAATCGAATGTTCAGAACCCCCCTAAATTTTCGAGTGAAATTTTGAAAAAATCAAAACATTTAATAAAGTTACGCAAATAGCCATTTCTTATGTTCCTTAGAAAACGATTGACATAAACTGTAGAACGCTAGCATGAACCGTTCTCGAGGCTTTGCACATTTTTTAAATAAATGTATCAAAAAATCCCATAAATTAAAATATATATATATTAACTGTTGAGAAACATGTTCACTTTTCATATGTAATATCATGCGATAAATTTGGGGACATCATTCTCGTGAATCTAGCTCGTTCCATTCATGAGAAAAGATACTTTAAGTAATACTTTTGTGTTTGAACGCCAATAGTTATTTATCTGCTATAAGAATAACTTATTTTTCCGTTCATAACGCTTGGCGAGATTTTGGCACCGAAGTTGGCAGAATGTCGCCAACTTAGTGACTTTTTAATTTTGCCAAATTAACGAAAATTTCGCCAAATGGATAAAAATGACACTAAATCAATGAAAATGACGACTAATTGACAAAAATTCACTATATTGGAAAGAATATAAATTTCTACTATAAGAAAAACCTATTTTTTTATTATGAAAGTAGTAAATTTATTACATTATATAAGAAAAGTCATGTGCTGCCCACATCAGATATTTTTAATTTTAAAGGACTGAAGACATTTTTCATTGTAGTTAAAAAACTAATGATTTTTTTTTTCAATATAGTAGTTAAGTTCCTTGATGATTATCCTGATGTTGATTAGATTTTGACATGATTCGAAAAAATATAACCGATCCTTTTTTTTACTTTCCTTATATACATAATGTATAAGGGAAGTATTGTGACGGGGTCGAAAATTCGAATTCGAGTTTTCGACGGGAGAGCACGTTTCAAGCATCCCTGATCACGAATCAAACATTTTTGAAGTGATGTCTGCGTATGTGTGTGTGTATGTGTGTCAGTGAGTCTGTGGAGACGATAACTGACGAACGAATGGACCGATTCGAACCAAATTTGGTACAAAAATCACAATCCGTAAACACTGGAAGCCTATTGTTTTTATACGTAATCGAATGTTCAGAACCCCCCCTAAATTTTCGAATGAAATTTTGAAAAAATCGTCAAAAAATCAAAACCGCTAAAAAAGTTAAGCAAATAGACATTTCTTATGTAATTTTTCATTAGAAAACGATTGGCATAAATTTTAGAACGCTAACATGAACCGTTCTCGAGATATTGTACATTTTTCAAAAAAATTATGAAAAAGTCTCATAAAAAAAAAAAAATTCCTATTGAGGAACATGTTCACTTTTCATATGTAATACCATGCGATAAATTGAGTGACATCATTCTTGTGGATCTAGCTCGTTCCATTCATGAAAAAATATACTTTGAATAATACTTTTGTATTTGAACGCCAATAGTCATTTATCTGCTGTAAGAATAACTTTTTTCTTAGTGCATAACGCTTGGCGAGATTTTGGCGACGAATTTGGCGGAATGTCGCCAACTTGGCGACTTTTTTGAAATGTTGCCAAATTAATGAAAATCTCGCCAAATGGATAAAAATGATGCTAAATCAATGAAAATGATGACTAATTGTCGAAAATTCAATATCTTGGAAAGAATATTAGTATCTACTATAAGAAAAACCTATTTTTTTACTGTAAAAATAGTAAATTCATTAAAATTATATAAGGAAAGTCATGTGTTGCCCACATCAGATTTTTTTTTTTTTTTGCAAATGGGCAAGAAATTTCATGAAAATCTGATATAAATGACTAAAATTGTTGAAATATATTAATTATGTATACTTGTTCTTTGTGTAAATTTTGTCAACAAAGCGAATAAGACTGACCCCAATACCCTACGACTCTAGGATGAACCGTTCTCGAGATATTTTAGTTTTTTAGAAATTTGTGGATCTCAAAATTTTAAAGTGCATTAATTTGCCAAATGAAACGAAGATGCATTGAAATTAATTGCACATTGGATATAATATCGGAAAAGATATTCATGTGATTTTCTGCAATTAAACTCTTGAATGCATTATGAAACAAAAAAATAAGAAAATGAATTTGAGTCTAGGGAAAGTCATGTGCTGCCCACATCAAATATGTTACTTTTCCTACAATACATGGAAAGTATTGGAAAGAAAGTAACTAATTGTGGAGTCGGATAACAGCAGAGGCCATGAAATAAAATTGCGTTGATAAATGGATAATATCGCTCAAAGTAAAGAACTGTATTTGTAACTAATCGACAAAATTTCATGAAATTTTACAGGTAAGTCACACGTAGGTTACCATGGTGCTGATTAGATTTTGGTACGATTCGGTACAAAAGAACTTGCCATCTTTTCAAAATAGCCCGCAAAAATCATGTGTAGCCACTCTATTTTAAAAACCAATTGACCAAATTTCGTAAAAATTGGTTGATAAGTCACTTGTAGGTTAGTCTGGTGCTGATTAGATTTTGGTACGATTTGGGGGGCAAAACATAACTTGCCCCCCCCCCCCCCCCCCTTTTTTTTTTGGCGAAATGGCCTGCAAAAATATGAAATGTAAGACTACGCATGCTCAAATGTATCGATTATATGCTTATGTTATACGTTTGTGCATGAAAAAAATAAGACCAACCCCATTACTCTAAGACTAGCTGTTCTCGAGATATTTTATTTTTTTCGCATTTTTACTACATCGCCTTTGAAAATACGCCCAGTGAAAACAAAAATTAAATTACAAGTGCAAAATCGGTGTCATTTCATATAATTGCACGGGTTATTTTGTACAATTAGACTCAATTTAATGAATTATTGAAGAAGTAAAGAGAAAATGAAATAGAGTCTGTAGGGAAAGTCATGTGCTGCTCACATCAGATGTTTGAATTACTTACGGGAAGAATGCTCGAGAGCCTCACTAGTACTTATAGACTTCATAGTTTCAGTCGTCTGATAATGACCAGAGTATCTTTGCTTTCAGAGAAAGGATAAAGAATGCCCTTCATACAGTTTTCAGAATTTTTCTCTATACTTCGAGGAAAGCTAACTTGACAGTAAAGAGGTACTGGGAAAACTGTAAGCCTTTCCATTAAACTATGCAGTGTATTTTATTAAAAGTCGTTACGAGGTTTGTTTCCTAGAATATTGTTACGAATAATCTAAAATGTTTTCACTGTACATAGCCTATCCTCGCTGTAAAAACAGTTTTACAGGCAATCATCGTTATTAATTAAAGGTCCGGGTCGCTTGACTTTGGCGGCACATTTGACAAATTGCCGCCAACTTGGAAGTTTCTTAACAATGAAGTGGTATGATAACATGAGAGAAAAGTGGAAGGAGGAGGTAAAAGGAGGACGCAATATTTTAAGTAGCGGGGTAGGGAACGTAACCAAACTGAGCTCATCCACTTATATACCATGCAAACTACAGGTACAAAAGAAAAATAGTGAGTAACTCGTTATAGATTGATTTGAAAGATCACTCCTTTAGCATATTTCGAATTGCAAAAGGTTAATATGTGTTGTGATGGTATAAGGTTAAGGAAAACTTAAGCAACGAGTATAAGCACAAATAAAATGATATTGCCTCATACAGCTGTTTCGAGGATACGTTCGATCCCTTTCGTCAGTGAAAGGAAGCCAACATAAGTCCAAAAGAGGAGTTAATTTCTATATATATAATAATAATAATAATAAGATTGATTAATATTATTATTATTATTATATAGTAATTAAAGTATCGAACTATTAAAATGCTCCATGGTTTAAAGGCTTTAACCGCATAAACCGTTTGTGATAAAAGTTTATTTGTAAAATAGGAGGTAGTAGGGGCCCCTGAAAAATTATGTTGGCCACACTAGCAACCCCCTTTTCTTTCTTTTAAAATCTGAATAGTCTATCCGACAACATTCAAATCTAGCATGCAGGATGCAGGTGCCATGATCTAACATCGAAACAAATGCAAAAGTGTAAAAAAAGTTAGAAAACAAGATCATTGTGATTCAAAGATTTTGTATTGTGTCTTTATCTACTTTTACAGAAATAATACATATTAAAATTTGCTTGTACTTTTACAGAAATAATGCTTATTAAAATTTGCTTGTGCCTTTTTGTGAAAACTATTTTCTTCAACATCCAACCCATTTCCGGCGCTCCCATCCTACATACAACCCATTTTCTGGCGGCGTCCGGGTCTGTACGCTTTCCTTTTGACACCCTCGTGCGGGGTAGCACGGATTATTACTTGTTCTAAGATAAATCCCTGCTATTACTTGTTCTGTGATAAAATCAAACGATAAAAATAAATAATATGTGGGAGGCGGATAAATGTTTTCTAAATATTACGTGAATATTTTCTAATTAGTCAAAAAGTGTTCCTTGACCAAAAACGCTTAGAAATCGATAGTGTTGTTGTTGTTGAGACCCAGACCGTCCGACCTACCAGAAAGGTGTAAGGTAACTGTATGGACGGCCGGGAAGTGCCACCCAATTTAGACCGGAACCCAGTGGGGGAGGCATCCACAGGGACCGTACCCTCCTTCCCCTACCACCAACCTCTCGGAAGGACTTACGGACCCACATGTTTAACGTGATCGTACTCCGCATGAACACGGCGGCATTTGTGGCAGCGTGCAAATCTAGCGCGCAAACCACGGGGATACCGCACCCGAGATGGCCAACAGCACGCGGCGTTCCGAGGTGGTCACCCACCAAGTACTAACCGCGCCCGATGCTGCTTGACTTCGGTGATCTAACGAGAACCGGTGTTTTCAGCACGGTACGGCCGTTGGCCCCAGAAATCGATAGTGTATATAAACGAAAATGATTGAAGAGAGAGAAGGGGTAGCCGAGCTGGGTATATGTCTCGGTTGAAAAAACATCAAGCTTTTGTAACCATAGAACTTTTCCGGGGGGGAGGGGGGGGAAACGCTAGAATAAGACAAAATATAATCTAACTTGGACCCTGCCTTTGTGACATTGAATGGGTATACGTCAAAGAACTAAATATTTTTTATTTGTATTTCTTCTTCTAACGACGAGTGTTATATTGGAAGAATAAAAATAAGAAATTTAGTTATAGAATAACAAATATTAACTTGTATTTTTTAAATTACACGATCATGAACATAATGATATTATGATTATATGAATATTGTTTTGCTAAAACTCTGTGGAGATTGAGGTGGCTGACCCTCTCCCCCTGGACAACGAGCATCATCAAAACACATCGAGCTACTGGCACATGTGTTGTCAAAATATCTATTAGTAGTCAAACGAGTCGGAAAAGACGAGCCGTTACTGTTAGAATGCCTGTTTAGAACAACAACAACAAAAGAAAACCCCATTCTTTAGAATAAAAGACGCCCTCCTTATTAAAATCCATGGAGGGGAAAAGAAGCCCTCCTCTATCCACGATTGGAACCAATGCGGTTTAGAACGCAGATTAAAAACATTCCTATATTTATCATAAGGGTATGCGGGTATGTATTTAGAGATACGGCCATCAAAAACGTTTGGAGACCATTGGATTAGAAGATCCCTCAAAATGGAATTGTAAATTATGCAAAAGATCCCAGAAACAGTAGAAAGAAAGTTCAAAATTGGATCTTCTTGTGATTATGGGAATTTTGAGCGAACCTCCGACCCAGCTCCAAGGTAAAATCGCGAAATTTACCCCAAGGCTGAAATGTGACAAAAATGTATGTCAACTGGAAGAATTGGAACTTCTATTTTAGCGGTCTCATAACCTGGTCTATCATGTTAGGATGTTGTTTTTATTCAGTCATTTCTTTTTCTTTTAGTTTTCCTGTTTTTAAGCAATAATTTATTTCGTTTATCTAATTTTTAAATATTTATATGCATAAACACAATATTATAAAATTGTTCTGATTTAAAAATATTTTGGCATCATGCATCAATTTCTGATAACAAATTTCCGATTCATGATATTCTATCTAACCAATCACAGTTCAGGAATTTCGAGTTTACCATATATGGAAGTGTACGTTTCTGGATGAGTCCAATACGGTATAGGTGGGAGTAATTGTATTTAAAATTGTTAAAGCTTTTCATAACACTAAAACTTGTCAAAAATTCTCCTTATGTCTTGAAAATTCAGTATATATTTTGTAATATTTATTTATAATTTCTTGTATTGATTCTAAACTTTTTAAATTATCAGATAATTTGAATATATATATACCACCCTCCCCTTTATGTAGTGCTTTCAGTGGTTCGTTTTGCAATTAAAGGTTTGGATTTGTCCATTTGCGATCGGCATTCATCTGGGGCGTATCTCTGACAATCCCAACGTAGCAATTTATTTATAAAGTAATTACAGATATTTTTTGGCTATTGAATGTTCTGTTTTATGATATTTTATAGTGTATTATATCTACTGCGATTCTTAATTTCACCCCCATTATTATTTTTATTGTTTCCTTCGTAGTTGCCGGTGTTGGCCCTTTAACCCTAAGTAAGTGACCGGCCTTTAAACTAATGTAACGTATTATTAGTATTTAACCATGGGTATTTCCGCTTAACTATTGCTGCTGATCTCTGCTTTTTGCAGATATGTTCGTCTAAGTATAAATTGGTTACTCCGAATCAGTCTTATAATTTAAATGCTTTGATGTATTGAAAGTTAGAAGGGCGTGGACCTCAAACTTATTTCCGGACTGCCATTTAACTTTGGTGCTGAATTTTATGTTCCGTTTCTTGTTTTAAAAGATTTAGATGTCGTGAAAGACCTATCCAACAAAGAGCTGCAAATAATGTAGAAGTAGTAATCTTATATTTATAGATATGACAGTTTACATTTTATTTTGCAGAATTAAAAAATGTGCGACGACGAAGTAGCTGCACTTGTTGTTGATAATGGATCTGGTATGTGCAAAGCTGGCTTTGCAGGAGATGATGCGCCTAGGGCCGTCTTCCCATCAATTGTTGGCAGACCTAGACATCAAGTAAGTACTGCATACTTTAGTGTACTTTTTTCATTGGGGAGCTTTCACCCAAATTGCATGTTTAAAGTATAAAGACAAGCTTGCACGCTATGAATTTTGATATTTTTCTTAATATTGAGATCCAACTTGTGTTTTTATATTTAGTTTTCCAACCTTTTTACTTTGAAATTATTCTTTACTCCGGACCTCGATGTTGCTAGAGTCCTATTTTAAATAATTCAGATAGGAAGCGCGTAACTTATTTATATTTTGAATGTTTCTATGCTGTATTAAATCGTTCATTGGTGAAAACTGTAATACTATGCCTGCTCTAAAGTAGGATGGGTTGTACCTAGACAGAAATCAATATTGAAGCAGACAATTTTCAAAAAAAAAAAATCAACAGGGGAGCCCGTCAATACGGCTTAAATGAGTTGTGTAACCTTCAACTTAAAGCATAATATTTGAAGCACTTATTTGCCAGCAAGGTGCATGCCTACATTTTGCTTTTGTTTCCTTGTAAGTGGGTGTTTGGCATGCTCTCCTAGTGTTCTGCAGCATTCAAACAATGGTATATGCCCCTTTTGTATAAACTTCACCTCGTAGGGTTGTTGTTGAGACCCAGACCGTCTGCGACCTACCAGAAAGGTGTGTGGCGATTTGGCGTCGCCGTGGTCCCGAACCAGGGACCTGTTGCATTGTAGACTGACATTATAATCACTGAGCAAAAGCTAGCTCCCCCTCTGTTCTTATAATTCGGTTACTGGCTCATGTGGCATCTTTGATGGATGTCTTTGCTGCCGCACACTCCCCTCGCTGATGAGGAAGTTGCCGAGAGGTGTGTCGCCTCGGCGTGACGGTCAGGGCCGGGAGGCGTGTTGCCTCGGCGTGATGGACAGTTGTGGTCAACCAGGAAGAGAGTGTCAAGGCTTCTGACTCCTTGTGGTGCTGCCATCTCGTGCTGAGAGGCGAAGTCGTTGGAAAGGAAGGTTGCGTTTTTCAAACGTCCAGTCATCATTGTGGGTGATTTGGCGTCGCCGTGGTCCCGAACCAGGGACCTGATGCATGGTAGACCGACATTATAATCACTGAGCAAAAGCTAGCTCCCCCTCTGTTCTTATAATTCGGTTACTGGCTCATGTGGCATCTTTGATAGATGTCTTTGCTGCCGCAGGTGTAAGGTAACTGTTTGGACGGCCGGGAAGTGCCACCCAATTTAGACCGGAACCCAGTGGGGGAAGCATCCACAGGGACCGTACCCTCCTTCGTCTGCATTGTCTGTATTTTTTGGAGGGTCTATAAATGTTCAGTAAAAGGTAATGCCTAAAAACATGTCTTTATTTCTAATCTTTCCTTAGAACTCTCCATACTCCCTTTCTTAAATATTTTTGTATTGCTTATACTTGCGTATCTGCAGTTTGCTCATCAGACTCTTACCAGGATGCAATGTCATCGATGAAAGTTTGTAAATTAGAGGTAACTGATGGCTTTGGGAAAATCTCTGATCATTTTTTTTTTTCCCCAACCTCCACAAATATAGCTAAATGATAACAGTCACTGTTATTTTCTTTCATAACAAATGGCATCTGCAGCAAATTTTGCAGGAAAGGTGACGTCACAAATTCATACTATCCCAATGTTTACTTGTTGGTTGAAAGATTGTCATGCCCATGACAATTTGCCCAATATTGAGAATCAAATTATAATTTTAATTATAAGAATGGAGAAAGAGCTACAGTTGAGATGTGTAAATGTGACCTTGTACACAGTCAATAATAAACTGGATAACTTACAATGCAGTGTAAATATAGATAATTATCTCTACTTGTACTGCCTATGTTGTGATCCAGTTTTTATAAGGGGGTGGGGTTTTGCCAACTTGGCTGCATTTTGAATTTGACAAAATTAAAATTAAGATCCTTCAAAAGGTAGAAACCACATGTTTTACAAAAATGGTCTTAATTCTGTATGACTATAACAAATCTATATACAAATTTTAGAGTATTAAACAGACTACATTTGGCATAATTGTTTTCGTCTGTTTGTTTACCATGTATCCATATGTTAAACAAAAGTGCCAATTGTCAAATAAGTATCTGGTTTCATAAAGCATTGTTGCAGTTTGTTAATACTTAAAACAAATGTAAAATATCTTTTAATGTTTTATTATAAAGTTCCTGAAAACATTGCTTAAACTCAAGAATACATGAGTTTATTGTAACTTGAAACTCATCTTTTATGTTTTTAGGGTGTCATGGTGGGAATGGGCCAAAAGGATAGCTACGTTGGAGATGAAGCTCAAAGCAAAAGAGGTATTCTCACCCTCAAGTACCCCATTGAGCATGGTATTGTGACCAATTGGGATGATATGGAGAAAATCTGGCATCATACTTTCTACAACGAACTTAGAGTTGCTCCTGAGGAACATCCAGTACTACTTACCGAAGCTCCTTTGAATCCTAAAGCTAACAGAGAAAAAATGACTCAAATTATGTTTGAAACCTTCAATACACCAGCCATGTATGTGGCTATTCAGGTAAAACTTGCTTAAGTTTATTTTTGTATATTATGTCAAAATAATTTAAATCTGTAATTTATGAATATCCTATTCATGTTGACTGAAATTCCTGTCTAAAATTTAAAGTTGTAATTTTAAATTTCTCATCAAATTTCTGGTTAACTGGATGTAAAGATGCTGTAATTATAAGTAGAGATACTGACATAGAGAAGCTTTCCTCAGAGCAACCTGAAAAATCTAAGTGCACAAATTAAAACAAAATTGGTAGATTTTTTAATGGGCATCTTTAAAAAAATTTGGAACAATATAAAAGTTATCTACTATTTTTGGTCTTTTGATATGTATCTTTAATGAATTTTCCTTTCATCTTTAAAAATATCAGACAGATTTCTAAAAGTATTTATGAACTAAAGTTCTCTTACCAGTATTTGAATGCATCAATTTGGTAACAAATTATCTTGAATAGATAGATCATGTTACTGAAATTTTTGATTTATCAATAATTTTAGCAGAAATATTTATCACAAGGGGAAATTAGAGCATTTTGCTTAAAAGATGACTATAAAGTTGTAAATGCAGACAGTTTATTGAATTGATATGGTGAAATTCCTGCAGGATATTGCAATTAGTATCCTGATAAGTTTACTTAAATATTCATAAAACCCATTGTTAATTTGAAATATGTATAAAATGTTTAGCATTTAGTTAAACAAATGTTGGATATTTTATATAAATTTGTAAATGCTTTACTGAATATGTATAAAAATGCAATACTTTTTAAATGCATTAAGGGTGAGCGTCTGTAAATTTTCTGCCCTATCCGCGCTTTGTTTAACTTTTGCGGCACACATATTTCGCCGAAATTCTGCTCAAACAGTTGCGAAATATTTTCGGATAGATAAAATGCAATGCTTAGATTATATTAAAACTAAATTTAATGCCCCAAAAAACATAGAATATATTTTTTATTTTAATCCGAAATATTTTTGATGCTGCCATCTGTTGTCTTAATTAAACTCATACCGATTATTTTTAATGAGCATTTTTAAATATCTATTCCTTCTAATACAGTGTTAAATACAAACAACAGATCATATATAATAATGCCACGATCACGGAAAGGTAATTTATCATTCTATAAATTTGATAAGGGATCTGAATGTACATCACGGAGGACTGCAGTTTTGTCTTCAAGTCAAAGTTCAATTACGTTTACGTGATTATGGCATTATATATGATCTGTTGTATTTAATAGCGTATTAGAATGAATAGACATTTTAAAATGTTCATTAAAAAATAAAAATAGTCTGTATGAATTAAATTACGATAACAGATGGCAGCACCAAAAATATTTTAAATTAAAATAAAACATATTCTATGTTTTATTGGGTATTAAATTTAGTTTTAATATAATCTAAGCATAGCATTTTATCTAGAAGAAAATATTTCTCAACTCTTTGAGCAAAATTTTGGAGAAATGTGTGCCGCGAAAGTTAACAAAGCGCAGATAGGGCAGAAAATTTACTGACGCTCACCCTTAATGTAGTTACTTTTGATATCTTGGTAAAAATGTTCATTTTAGCTTGTTTGTGATTTGGTGCGTAGTCTTTGAAATTTTTGATTTTTAAAATGAAACTATTGTTCCCAATAAAGCTTGGGTTATACAGGCTACTAAATCAGTAATATAATCATTATTTTTGATCAGTTTTCATTATGAAAGGTTTGGTAAAAAATTAAACATTTGTTGGTATTCCTAAATGACTTGAGATTATTTGATTAAAGCATTTTAAAAATTGAATCTGTGTTCTATATTACAATACTCCTCTGTGTTGTAATAAAAATAGACTAAAATATCCCCTCTACAAAATTAAGATTCTTTCAGAATTGTATCTACAGTTTGTCATTTTTATATTCAATTAAAAAATTTGTTGCACAATTGATGGAAGTTCTAATTTATATTCTATAGTAAGCATTTTCATTAGCATGAATTTATTTTTGTTAAATAATTAAATGAAAAAATATCTCTTTACTGAAAAGAATGTGAAAGTTTAAGATTTTAATAAAATAAGCTACATTTTTTATTTTTTAAGAAGTAAAATATAAAATGAAAGAAACTTGTAAAACTAGCATTTTCCTCTTTGCAGAAAACCTAAATAAAATGAAAATATGTAAAAATGAATTTGACCAGATTTAAGGTAGATAAAACATCTAACTATAGATCTCAAAACTGCAGAGAAAACCAGACTTTATCTATCCAATCTAAATTAGACAATGGAATATGAAAAACAAGTGAAATCTAGAAATTTAAAAACAAATTTTAGAACAAGACAAATCTTCAGATGGTAAAAACCAGGGTAAATCCGGAGAATAGGTCACCGCATATATTTTTTCAAAGTACAAATTGCGCCAAGTTGGTGTATTCTTCAGTGTTTTGAAATTGGCCCCACCTATCCTAAATGACATATTCTTCAGTGTTTAAAACTCCTCCCACCAAAATTACATTTGCTGTTCACGTGTTGTAAACAGATTTTCTATTGTAAATAATGGTGTAATTTTAACAGTGAATAATACTCATATAAAAAAAAAAAAAAAAAAAAAAAAATTACCAAATAATTCTTGAGTTTTAAGAAAATTGAGTAACTTTGTAAAACTGCAGAATGAAAACTTATAAAATGAATAGTACTCATAAAAGGGCGATTTTCAAAATGACTGCCTGCTTGATGTCCTAATCTTTGAACCCATATTTCATGCTAAGATTTTTTTGTACTTTTAGAACCTATATTGGTACCATTAGTTTATAATTAATAAAATGTACTCATTAAAGTGTTTTAAAAATATTGACTTTTTACATAATAGTTTTCAAGTAATAAATTTGCATATCCCAACTCAAAACACACTTAAGGAAGTCTCTTTATGCTTTCAAACTAGATTAATTTTTGTATATGAATTAAAAAATGTTTTTACATTTTAAGGACTTTTTACATTTTTTTTAACAAAATTGCAAGCGATTCCTTTAAAATATAATTTTTAAAATTTAAATTTAATGCGTCCCCCGTACATCTCATGAGTGTTAACTCAGGAGTGTTACTATTTTAAATAGGTTTTGATTTTTGCAGTTGGTAACAAAGCTAATGGAAGCCATATTGTTCCTTATCTAGTATAAAAGAATATTACAAAAAAAAAAAAAAAATTAAAATTAAGAGTATAATTTTATTTATAATCTAAATTAGGGGTGCACAACCTTTATAGCAGAAGGGCCATTCACGTGAAATAAGGCTGCAGAGGGCCAACATGCCCAATTCAGTTTAAAAGTAAATATCGGCAGTTTACGTTTGTGTATATAGTATTGTATAAAAGTCTTAAAAAATGTGTAAAGATTGGCCACAGTTAAGCACATTAGTGTGATGGTTGAGACTGAATTTTACAATTTTTGGTATATTGTGTTCAAAGCTAGTTGTTGATATTCTCAAGACAGATTGCAAGTGTTGATCTGTCAATTTATTTCTTAATTTTGACTTATTTGGATTCATAAGGGAAAATGTTTGTTCGTATATATAGGTACTACTAAATATGGTAGCACATATACTTGCATTATCTTTTAAGTGCAAAAATTCCAGGTAGAGTTTTATAAAAGTCAATGTCTAAATCACTAAATCTAGACTTGCATAAGTCGGAAGTTTTTAAGTCAATGAGTTCCATTTAAACATTTTTGGGACCTTCCTGAATTGGAACAGAAAATGGACACCAAACAATTTTATTTTAACTTTGAGACTCAAAATCTGTGACTTGCTTTTCAAAGAGCTAAACAGCTTGTTTATTTGTTCAGAATAATTCAGTGGTTTATCGGGAAATTTTTCCTTGAGTTTCATCAGGTAAGGAAAGTTAATGAAATTTTGACAACTTAGCTGCTTTGAGAATAGTTTTAGTTTGAAAGCAGATATTGCATAGTCATTTGGTTATCAAACTAGTTTTTTTCCCCATCAATTTTTTTTGCTTTGATCATTCAGATGGGCTGTCACATCAACCAAAAATGCTAAGTCACACTTGAAAGATGGTTCTTTTTAACATCCTAGTTTGCTTTCCTTTTTCTTCAAGGAATGGTATTATTTCATCAGTCAAGTTGGCAAACCTTTTTAGTGCCTCTCCACGGCCACAGTGCTTCACAGTAATATATCAGATCACTGTGATGCATCTGTATATTCTAACATCTCCTTAAATTGTGCGATTCAAACCATGTGAGTGAATAAAATTTAATAGCATCACTCACTGCCTTCATTAACCCTTTCGTGACGGTTGGCATGCCCGCGTGCCAGCTGCGAACTTACATTCAATGACGTATGGAATGCACTCGTGCCGGAGAGAAATTACCCTAAACGGCGAGTGGCATGTCTGTTTCTACGTGAAATGTTTTCATTTGAATTTGTCTACTAGATGGCATTAAATGCCCGTGGAAGCAACTTAAATGTATTTTGTAGATGCTTGACCTTGGCACAAGGAGAATCCAATGAATTATTTCTCCATTTGGAGCAGTGAAACATGGTTCTGTAAAGTAAACAGACTGAGCAGTTCTCGCAGCATCAACAATTTTATAATTGAGTTCCGGGTCTCCTTTGATTTTAGCTTTTAATGATTTCGTTGGTGAATTACAGGAATATGAGTATTTTTTGGGTGGGGGGAGGGGGGTTAAAGGAATGTGCAACAGTGAAATGATTAGGCTATTTCGGATAAAAGTATGGCTAGTTTGAGACTTACGAACCAGACAGTAATGAAAGCAAGGCAGATAATGAAGATTCGTGGAACAGTGTCATTTCTGATGATGAATCTGAAAATGCAATTGATTCTTCAGATTCTGAGCGCACTATTATTATAACGCCGCCAGCTTCAGTTGCTGTTTTTCGAATGATGTTTGGACATGTGATTTGAAAGATCTGAATTCTTTGGAGTTTTTGAACATACCTGGAATAAATCACAATATCACACCACTTAATTTAGATAAGGAACTTTATTTTTTAGCATATTTTTTGATGAACTAGTAGAATTTATCGTAAAAGCAACTAATGAGTTTGCAAAGAAAAAATGGGAGAAAAATCTCCTTCCACATCAAAGACTCCACCTGTTTCAAATGTATTTACACCTATGATTTTTTAATGAGCATTGTCAGAAAACTAAATCTTAAAAATGTCTTTTTTTAAGAATCCAATTATCAGTACTCCTTTTTTTAATTCAGTTATGAGTCGCGATCGATTTATAAGAATATTACGTTACCTTCATTTTAGTCTTGATAGTAATGCCCAAAAACTAGATAAATTGAAACCTGTGTTAAATGCATTAGTTTCAAAATTTAAATCTATACACTCCTAGGAGAAATGTGTTCATTGGTGAATCTTTGTTCTCATGGAAAGGAAGGCTGGGATTTCGTCAATATCCCCTCAAAAAGGTCAAAAATATATAAATTATATCGGAATCTGGTTATAAATGGAATTTCCTTGTGTATACTGGAAAGGACACTGAATTATCAAGCTCTGACGATGGGTATGGAGAATGTGTTGTGAAAACATTTCCAAGTGATTTTTTAGGAAAAGGATTATACTTTGTATTTGGGATAAATTTACCTCGCCTGTACTTGCAAAGTATGTTTAAGAATACACATATGTGGTACAGTTTTAAAAAATCGGAAGGACATGCCAAAGAATTATCCATCTGTACCTAAAACATACACTAAAATTTTTAAAATTTTGATAAAAGAAAATTTGTATAAAAATATACATCAAATAGAAAATAAGCATTTCCTTTCTTCCTGAAAAAAGTAGAATGCTGTGTTAAATGGGTGATTTTTAGTGAATTTTTTTTTTTAGAGTTAGGCTTAGTGCAAAAAATTAGCAGTCTTTTGGGAACAGTTCGGAAACTAAGCGCTCCGTCCTTTGGGCCACGGCAGTTTCGGAATTCCGCCGTCCTGAAAGGGTTAAGCTGTCACATAACAGTGCTTTTGCACCCAGCTGTTCCTGGTGAATAATGCAATGATACCCGAGCAAATCTTTGCCTCAATCACCCAAATGGTTTCTCAGCAAACTCTCCATACCATTCTGAACTTCAATCATAGCTGGAGCATCAGCTGTGGGATACTAACTAGTTTGTTATTATCAAAATTATGTGTGGAACACAAATTCAAGATGGAGGATAAAATATCGGCTCTAGTTCTCCCTTTTATTGAATTCATTCCAACCAGTTCTTCAGTTACCTCAAAATTTTCAGAAATTCCTCTAACAAACAAAGGCAGCTGAGCTGTTGACTCATCAGCTGCTAGAGAAAAGTACTTGGTAGCAGCAATCTGTAGTTCATTAATATAATCAAATTTTCAATTCTTTGAATTGTCATTCTGCTGAGACCCATTTTTACTTTCCCTGCAATACATGGTAATGTATAGGGAAAGTATTGGAATCATGCCGAAAATCACAACTCGAGTTTTCGACGGATCTACACGTTTCGAGACCTCTAGAATACGAAAAAACAATTTTTAGCGTGACGTCTGTGTGTCTGTGTCTGTCTGTGCAGATTTTGTATCCACTGTAACTAAAAAACTAATGGACCGAATTTCACAAAATTTGGTAGGTAAGTCACTTGTGGGCGGGGCTGGTGCTGATTAGTTTTGGGTATGATTCGGAATAAAAGAACCCGCCTTTTTTTTGCGAAATGGCCCGCAAAAGCTTGTATCCACTCTAGCTGAAAAACTAATGGACCGAATTTCACAAAACTCTGTAGATGAGTCACGTATAGGTCACTCTGGTGCTGATTAGATTTTGGTACGATTCGGGAAAAAAATAACCTGCCTTTTTTGCAAAACGGCCCGCAAAAATCTTCAAAATCTAAAGAACTAGGTATACTCAGATATATCCATTAAATGCCCGTTTAATACGTAATGTTTAACGATGAAAAGAATAAGACCAACCCCATTACACTAGGAATAGCCGTTCTTGAGATATTTTAGTTTTTCGTACTTTCCCTACGCCACCTTTGAAAATAAGCTCGGTTACCGAATGAGAACGAAAATTGGATAAAAGTGAAATAAATTTAATTAAAATAAAGAGAACGTGGATATAAGTCTGCAGGGAAAGTCATGTGCTGCCCACATCAGATTTTTAAATTTGTTGGTGGCTTCAGGGTACAATTTCTCGGCAGCCAATAAAATGCACTGCTTGGCAAAATCGCCATCGGTAAATGGGTGGCTACTTTTAGCGATTGTGGCTGAGATCCAAAGATGTTTCAATACAATTATCCAATTGTGCAGACGCTTTTGTAAACGCATTCCTTTGTGCAACAAAACAACGATAAAGAAATTAGATTCTGAGATTTTAACCTTCTCCCTCAAGCTTTGAAACTAGAGTGTTTCGTCTTGTAGCGCCTCTTAATGTTATACTCCTTGCAAACACTAATCGTAAAATTACATATCAAGCGTGTAATTTAGACTATCTTTCTCTACAAAAAAATACTTTGAAGTCTGGGCTTCCAAAAACTTAACCATTATTGTCTGCTATCTTTCTTTTCATTTTCTATCTTTCCATTGTGGCAAATAAGTATTATACGAGAGATGTAACGTGTACTTGCGAAGTCAAAAGTACAACCAGCACAAATCACACAAGCCGCCCTTCGGAAGTTTTTTTTTCTTCTTCTGCTTCTAGCGTATAAGCACACTCGTGCCTGCGCTGTACAGACTAGAAAAGCTCTTTTCCACTCAGGTGGTGAAACTAGCTTCGGTGAATGCTGGGCTTTACTCTTGGCTCATTGCCAAATCATTGAAAATTTTTCTTACGAACCCATTCTAAGCGATGGTCAAATCGTGATAACAGAGTCCTCTGCGGGCCACAGGTTGTGCACCCCTATAATCTAAATCGCATTTTTTATGTGATGTAAAGCTGAAAGGGCAATTTATTTGAAAATCGCCCAAAAACATTCCAAAATCAGATTTTTATGAATTTTAAAATTTTTATACTATTTTATTTGCATGTCGCACATAGCAAGACCACTTTCTCTATACAACAGGATCTGTATAGGGGTTCAACTTAAAGGTCGAAATCTGTAGAACGAATGTACCAGTGGTCCATATGTACCAGTGGTCTATGTACCAGCAGTCGGGGCAGGGGTTCGACTTAAAGGTCATTCTATACACCAGGACAGGACCCCCTCGGTGATCTCCGGTTTATTAGGAAGTGTTCCTGCAGCGCCCAGACACCGAATATGCTATAATTTTATCCGAGTGTCTCGCGTAGCAAGATCACTTTCACCATGCAACAAATGATCCTTGTAGGGGTTCGAACTAAAGGTCAAAATCTGTGGAATGAATGTACCAGTGGTCCGTGTAGAGACAAGGGTTTGACCTAAAGGTCTTTCATTTCAAAATTAAAAAGAAAAAAAAAAAAACTTGGAAAGAAGTTTGTACGCTATCAAAATTTCAAAAAAATTATATATATATAAGTTTGTAACTGAAAAGATTAAGAACTTTTAAAGGAGAAAGCAATTTTCTAAACACAGAAAAATAAACAAGTTTCAAAACACTAGATAAATTAAATTCCAACCTTCAGGACTCCTTTTCCAGCTGAAAATTTCCAAATTATAGTAGAATTTTATACAAAAATCAAATAAAAGCACTTCCAAAAATATAGAAAGAAATGTGCTTTTACATCAGAAAACTGTAGCAACCACAGAAACATGTTCTCATTGGATGTTGCATAATTACCACTGAAAACATCAGATACAAGAGGTTACAGATTACAACATAAAGTGCTTTCAATCGGAACACTGTGTGTGGCCTATTCTCCAATTTAACCAAGGTGACTTATTCTCCAATTTAACCAAGGTGACTTATTCTCCAATTTAGCCAAAACCAGTTCTTGTGAATCTAGTTTATAGCATAAAGTACCATAGTCTCTGCTAATGCCCTATGCATATGGTTGAAAGCCCAGACCTTCCGGCTCATCCTAAGACATGAGTAGCAAGGTGGGCAGCCGGCCTATGCATATGGTGTAACTCCCAGAAATTTTGACTACAATTTCCAGATAATGTGCAAGCTATTTCACTTGCCCTTGGGTCTCTTTTCACCGTATGGTGGAGCAAGAGTTTCTACAATGTACACACACAAGTCAAGCTTTCAAATCTTGAGTGTTATTCCTAGAATATTTCCGAACACTAACAGTTGGAAATAAGTAGTAATAGTACATGAAATTCTTATATTGACATCATGTACCATTATTTTTATACATTGCAAATGTTTAGATGTACATACTAGTTTAGTTAGTAGGGGCCTAAATCTGGCTTTAACAAATTGTCTTGAGGTTTTGTTTCAACAGACTTCCACTATATTATATCCTAGATTTAAAATGTAGTTTGATGCATACCTTAAGCATAAATATAAGAGAAGGTAAGACATTGCTATAAATAAACCTTAACTAATTAATTTTTTCAGGCTGTCCTTTCTCTTTATGCTTCTGGTCGTACTACTGGTATTGTGCTTGATTCTGGTGATGGAGTATCCCATACTGTACCAATCTATGAAGGTTATGCTCTTCCTCATGCTATCCTTCGTTTAGACTTGGCAGGTCGTGACCTTACAGACTACCTGATGAAGGTCCTTACTGAACGTGGTTACTCCTTCACCACAACTGGTAAACATTAAATTTTCAATGTTGCAATTAAGAAATATTTACTATATTGTTGATGCTGAAATGAGTTGCATGCCAAAATCTTAAGTGTTCATATCAATAAAACCATTTTAATTAGCCTTTGATTCTAAATATTTGATCACTTCTATACAAACCACCAAATTTGTTTTCAATGATGTTACACTTGAGACCCATTATAATAATTCAATAAGCTGCTGTACCTAGATTATTGGATAAAAGTATTTTTACCACAGTGTGCTTTTTCAGAAACTTTTACTAGTAATTGGAAGGCTATTTTGAGAACAAAGGTGTTATAATCTGAAATTGGTTATTTTTTTTGTCATGCATTTACAATATAAATGATGCACGGAGGTCTGTTTATATAGTTATTTTAATGTTAATAGTTCAAAAGTGGGCAGGAAACTTGAAATTTAAACATGCAACTAACTTTGCACATGTAAACCAATTATATTTTGGCGTTTTAAATAAAATAAAATTGGAGCTTTGTTTATGGTTTTTAGACTTTGACTATTCTAAAATGGGCAGACTCCAAACTTTCCATCTCCATACATGTATTTTGGTGCCAAGCTCTTAAGTGCATTGTTAATGCATCTTGTATTACAAATTTCCCCGGTTTGCAAATAAAGAGTGAATGTAAATTTGATGTTCTAAAGTGATGCTCTTTTAAACATTTTAACATTGAAGGGCAAAATTCCCATCAGGGCACAAATGAGAAATTTTGTAACAAAGCTCATAAAGATTAGTTAACATTTTCAAACTATTAGAATTTTATTGCAGATGTCCTTTTTTTTTTTTTTTCCTCCCCAATCAACAACTCTGCATGCAAAGATTGATATCATGTATTTTCCTCTTGAACAAACATCTTCAAAGTTATACAAACAATTAAATTCAGACGTGGTGTAAAGTTTTGTTTCACCTGTGAATATGCAGCATGTATTCTGTAAAGTAACTGGTGTTGTGTTTAATGTACACAAAAAGTAAAATTGTAATTGGTGTACATGTTAATTTGGGAGAAATCTCCTGAAACATCTTTTTCACCCTGTTACCAGACATTAGGTCGGATGAGATTTCATATAGTTTGATAGCAAAATACTTTGGATAGTGGAGACGGGATGGGACTTAAACTGTTGGCTTTTTGTATTTTGCCAAAATAAATGTCGTTCAGCTAAAAATTTTGAAATTTTAGCTGAATAGTGAGTCATCAACTCTACATCAGTCCCAGGATTCCTGGCAATGTGCACATTTAAATTAAAAATTTCAATAAATGGAATAGTGCAACAAATTCACTACCACTAATTTTTTAAATTGCCAAGCCTAAGATATTTAATATGATTGAAATGAATTTTTCACACTAATACAATTTTTACCTTTGTATTTTACTATTTTTATCGAAAACATTGGAATGTAAAAGTTAATGGTTATTTCCAGTGGAATAATTTCAGGCTTCTAGATAAAAGTAAATTTTAGGGCTCTCCATAGAACTGTTGCCTTGAAAAAGATACATTGGTTTTTGATAAGCCTAAAACAAATGACAATGTTTGCTCAAAGGAATTGCATGAAATGTTTAATAATCATTAAATACTGACCCACCAAACATTGTTTTATATTTTGGAGGAAAATATTTCAATACAATATGAATTTCTAGTTTTTAGACAAATATATTTATTTCGAATATTGAAAATTAAAGACCAGATCTAGCTGAAGGAAATTAAAAATGCACAAATTTTGACTATTCTAGTTAAAATGCCAAAGATATTTGTTGGTTTTAAATAGGTCTATTTTCCTGGAAAATTTTCCAGAAAATTTTGAAATTACTCTCAAATATTACATATAAGTTAGTGATATAAGTTAGTGATATATCCATTGACTTCTAAAAGTATTTATTTTTATATTACAGCTACAGTCATGCATATATTAAATTACATGGATAAAAAATATTGGAATGTAGAATTATATAAAATATTCTATACATGCAAATTTCTACCTGTGTATTATAGTTAGTCAATACAATTTAATATTTTCATTAAGTATGTGCTTTTCAAAAGTTTATAATTCTATTTTATCTGTAATAAAAAAAAATATTTTTCTAAATCAAATTTGAAACATTGCACAAATTAGTAACAATTACATGAAAACTAATGTTTTAAAAATGCCTGTTAATAGTTTGGAAAAGAATTGGAAGTGGCTCCATTCTGATGAAGCTAAAATGATTTTGCATGAATAATAACATTTTCCTTTAAGTGGTTTATTTTCAAAATAATAAAACATAGAAATTAGAACCACCTTTTCAAAATAAAATATCAATTTGAAATGCCTTTTCAAAATAGTTTAAAATCTTTATTATAACCACTGTCTCAAAAACAAAGAACCTTATCCAAAATAAATATTTATTTATGGAACTTTTAAAAAGCTACAAATTGCTTCTTATAATTTATAGTTTATAAATTTTAGTTTTAAAGCTAGAAGCATTACAAACTTGAACTGAAAATTTTCAATCACCTTTAACTTGACAAGATTCTTCCAAGTTTTCCAAAGAAAAAATGAATCTAGAAACTGGATTTCCTACTGAACATTTTTGCTGCTTACTATTTATCTTATATTTTGGAAGATATTGAGTGATAACAAATCAGGCAAAAACTTCTAGAACAAAGCTTTTCAGTTTTTATTTTAAATGGTCAAAATATTAAAATGCAAAATTTTATATTAACTAGAACGATATTCACTACCAAATAATTAAAATTGTCTACATTTTTATTCGGTTTGGCAATATAAATATCCAAAGTGTTTACATTTTTTGTAACATTCCAATTTTAGCCAGAGATGCCCCAACAATAGGTGCTATTTGCTTTAAAAAATATTTGCTTTTTAAACCAAAAAACATGGTTTAAATTAGACAAACTATATTTCAAATCAATAGTTTGAATCTGCCAACTTTACTGCTGATAATTGAAAGAGAAATCTAAGATTCGTGTTTATGCCCTTCAGCAAGCTAAAATATCCATAGTAAGACTTAAAATGTTTTCTTCTCAAATATATATTTTCAGTTCTAATTTTAAACTATTAACTGGGAACCATTTTACAAAAATTCATTTTTTATTGTCTTTTATAAAATTCTGTCAAATATTAATCCGACAAAAATATCTTGCAGCTGAAAGAGAGATTGTCCGTGACATCAAGGAAAAGCTGTGCTATGTAGCTTTGGATTTTGAACAGGAAATGGCTACTGCTGCTTCTTCCTCTTCACTTGAGAAATCTTACGAGTTGCCCGATGGTCAGGTAATCACTATTGGCAACGAACGATTTAGATGTCCTGAGGCTCTCTTCCAGCCATCTTTCTTGGGTATGGAGTCATGTGGTATACATGAGACAACTTACAACTCAATTATGAAGTGTGATGTGGATATCCGAAAAGATCTCTATGCCAACACCGTGCTCTCTGGTAATTAGTGCTATGCTTGCTTATGTATTCTTTACATTTTATAGTTAACCTGTGTCTTAATTAGCTTGAAAAATTGTTTTTGGATTGTTGAATGCTGCAGTGAAAATATGCTCAATTATAAAAAATGTTTATTCACAATGCATATTACATGAGTTGTTTGGCAAAATTGGCCTGATTTTCTGCAAAGGCTGTTTTCCATAGTCCTTTGCTGCCTATGGATAGGGGTAATCGAAGCTTAAGTGGGCATCGTTTCATTTTGATTTCCACAACTATGCTTAACACTTAAATTCATTATGCAAATGGGTGCATGAATAGGAAAATAAATTGCTTTGTATTTTAATAAGCTAGAGTTCTTAACATCTGAAAAATGTTCATTAATTAGTACAACAAGCAGAAAAGATGAAAGTAAAATTTCACTCATAAGAACTACTGTAACACTTTATGTATTGCACATACTGGCCAGTGAATTAAACCTTGGAACATGTATGCAAATGTAGGTCACTAGCGGATGTATGAAAATTATGTTGGTCATGGGAGGTACACATGAGCTGTTTGTGCATGTTCAAAGAGAAGTGGAGGAAAGCGAGATTGCAGTTTGAAAAAGGTCTTTGCGAGGGCCTGTTTGGCAGAAGCCATCTAGGATTGCCGAAACAGAACAACTTGCTGGCTTCTTGAAAGGAGAGATATCCAAGGTGTATATCAGTTGGAAACAAAACCTCCTAGAATGTTTCGGTAGTTTTGTTTGTGGATGAACATAGTTATAAATATAAATAAAATTGCAGGCAATTTTTTGGTGTTTAAGCTATCTCAGTTTATTTAGAGATGTGTTTAGGTTCCAATGTATTTTTGTTACTAAACTAATTGTTGTTCAAGGGATTTTGCCTTTACTTAAACCTCCATGTAAATTATTTTTTTTCATTACCTCTCTCACACTTGCAATACATGTACATTGGATATTAAGTTTTAATTGTTTGTAAGCAATGAATTTAATATTTATACTGCATAGCCAGTGACAAAATAATTCATAAGATACTTCTATATTTTGGTTTGACAAATATCAACATGCTATGTACTGGTATATTTGCTAGTTGTGTAATTTTGACTCTTTTTGTCCAAAATGTTAACAAGTTGATATTTTAGCTTGCACTTTTTATTTTATAATTCTTTTTATTGTACTGTCTTGTGTCGTACATTTTGATAGTTTTCGGAAAATTACAATAAAACATCTTACAAATTTAAACATGCTTTAAGTTTCATGCTGTATTCAGTCTTGCTGGTGCATGTTAAACTTTAAATATTAATTTAAGTATGTAAAATTTGCATGTAGAGTGAACAAGATGCACACCTGTGGGACAAACTTATTGGAGTTTTTCACATATCAAATGGTTTAAATTGTTTTTCTGAAAAATTTCCATGCAGAATTATTTACTCAGTAATCAGATGGTATAAAATCTAACTTTAGCATATTTTGCAGTGGGTTCTTAATCTATATATTTTAAATCCTAAATATTGCATTGGGATCCAACAGAGGATACTATATAGTTTGTATGAAATTTTGTTCTCCTGAAGTAGCTCAAATTTTTACTTTTGCATTGCAGGGGGTACCACTATGTACCCTGGAATAGCTGATCGTATGCAGAAGGAAATTACTGCATTAGCCCCAAGCACCATGAAGATCAAGATTATTGCTCCTCCCGAGAGGAAGTACTCTGTCTGGATTGGTGGTTCCATCTTGGCTTCTCTCTCCACATTCCAACAGATGTGGATTTCAAAACAAGAATATGATGAATCTGGTCCTTCCATTGTACACCGCAAGTGCTTCTAAAAGTAGAGGACCACTAAATTTAAATTGCTACTTTTTCTCTTGCTTTCCTACAACAAACCATTCCTGTGTAAAAAATGAACTTGAGTGAAAATTATTCATGATCCTCATTGGTTTATATCTGTAAATTGATCTTGGAACTCCATGCTATTTATTATATTTTGGTAATAAACATGATTCATCTTAAGTGTCTTTTGCTATGCATTCTTTTTAAATCTTAGTTTATATTTAAGATCACAGCTGCAAGGTGTCCACCTTTTTGCTAGCAATGCTAATTTGCATGCTTTCCATTGATATTGAGAAATAAAATATTCAAAATTTTGAGCAATTTAGTTTTTGCATATTAAATCCCCACCCCCAATTATAAAACTCATAGCTATGTAGTTAGTTTATCTCTAGCTTATAAGTAAATAAAGTTGGAAGTTTCCTATTGCAGGACTTCAAAGATAGATTTTATTTCTTGTTAAATATTTATGTTCCATCATATTGGTCAAACCTCCAGACAATTTTTTAATCTCCCAGTCCCTTGAAAATAAGGTGTTAATGTATTTTGCTCCCCATTGGCAGACAGGGTTCAGGTAAATTTTTGTCAGGATTTTGGTATGTTCCGAAATTTAACATTGGAATAAACCTTCTACATAAACTTTAAGTTTATTTTAATGTGAAATTGTCTAAATGTCTAGAATTAACATGAATAATTTTTAATGTTAATGTTTGTTCATGTAAATCTACATAAACTTTGTTCATATATAGATTTACATAAACAAATATGCTAAAACACCAATTCCTGAAGAGCATTTATTTCATGCATAATTGTGGATTGTGAGAATCTAAAATATCCAGAAAACATCTTAAAGTTTCGAAAAGAACTCTTCATTGGGAGTTAATGTGCAGTTGACAGAATATAGTATTTTGCAATTAGATGTTAATGAAAGCTACTTTCAGTGACCATCTGCTAACTGCATGTGTATTTGGTCTCTTTTTAGCAATCTGTTTTCTAAATGAAATTAACAAAAGATGCCTGAAGCCGGCCTGGTCACTATGACCTCTTAACTTGCAGTAGCTGTCAACTGCATAACCAGCCACTTACTTCATGGGTGTCATAGCCCACTTTCCGTGACAAGCTCAGTAGCTTTTTTAAGACTTAACTTGAATTAGCTTTCTTTTGTTAGCTGTTGACGTGTAGCTGCATGAGTGTTTGTATCAGTGCTGCATGAGTGACGTGTAGCTGCATGTCAGTTTGTAACCCACCTTAGTCAATGAGCTCTGTTTAAAAAGTATTTGATTTGCAATAGATTTCTTGTAGGAGTTGTCGATAGCATAAGCCCACACAGTTTACAATTAAGCAATCTGGTTATGTACACTGCTGGTGTGATATACTCTTAATAAGTTGCCTTTAGACCACTACACAGGCTTAAGGTGCTTTGGTCACTATCCTTTGTCAATTTTTGGTAAGCAAAGTCTGCAGCTTATGAGTAATAATTTGAAAAGAAAAAGCCAGATTTGCCACAATTATTAAGGTTAATTTTTAATTAATCTTTTATTTGTTCGGATTAGATTTGTTTCTACTACCATATTTTATTGGGGCCCCTTCAGCCCTTGCAGAACTTTGATGTGCTGTAGTGATTTTGGTGCGACTTGGGAAATCTCCCTAATTTCTATTTTCCTATGTTGGCAACTGTGCTGTATATTTAGTCTAATTTTTCTTATCTTATTTTACTGTTGTGTATATTTCTATTTTTTGAAAAAATATATTATTAAAATTTGAACTTTATGCTTGTTAGTATATTTCAATTATTAAAGTAACATATTTTAGACTTCCCCCACTATTGATTGGTGCTATGTTCCCCCTTTTGTTTTTTTTGCCAGTCATTAAAATAACTTGTATATATATACTTCTAAGAAAACATTAGGAAAAATAAATTTCCAGTCATTAAGTAAGCAACCTTTAAAAAACTCTTGTTTTCATTATAAAAGTAGGTCTATTGCTACAGAAACATGTTGTATGTTAAATTCAGTAACCTTGGAAATGCAGGCATTTTGAATGTGAATTACTTTTTACCTCAACTCAATTTACATTCCTCATCAAATGTTACGAACTATTTTGTTAGTGCAATTGCTGGGGTTGCATGTTATTGGACAAATATTTTCCCAGCTAAATATTTGTTAAAAAGGTTAGACTGTAATTATAGTAAGGGTACAATCTTCATATATTCAGTGTTAATACCTATATGGACTTCCAAATAAAATGTAGTTATCGATGAAAGACTTTCAATAGTTTGCCTTTTAATTTTTCAAAACTCTTCTGGTTCTATTCCAGGGTTTAATAGATACTACAGATTGGCCATCTGATTAGACTGGATAGATCCACTGAAAGGGGAGGAAGGTTGTGATGTTGGCGGCAAATTATTTATTTGTCTTCCATGTGTATCTTTCGTGAGCAATAATTGTAAATTATTTTCAGATTTATTTTTAATACATTTTCATAAAATTCACTTTCCGAAGTATGATGCCATGTTGTACCATTACTTATTGCCATAATGATAAAACTTGTGATGTTTGGTTTCATAGGATTCCAAAATGTTGCATGGATTCACTCTGGCAAAAGATATGGCTTGTTTTCTGCTGACACAGTGCAGATTTTGTTCTATTCATTTCTCTAAAGATTGACTGAATTAATGGGCGGAACCCCCTAACATATTTAAAATATACAATTATTTTAAACACTGATCTAAAATACGAGTAAATAAACTTAATTAGCTAAACTGCTTATAGAAACATAAATTAAAATACAAATTTTTTTTAAATGAAATGTGCTAAATATTTGTATAGACGTAAATTGAACTAAATATTTGTATAAATGTAAACTGATCTAAATATTTGAATTTTCTAGTTAAATGGTATTTGTATTCATTGTTCTAATGTACAGAATGAAAAAACTTGCAGCAGTAGAACAATTTGAAAATCGCTCTGAGCTTTTCCAAACTACATACCATTGATTCTTATTGCGAAGCACATGGTTTGGGGCTATTGTTCCCAGTTTCTGCCAGCCAATTCAGAGAGACTAGCAGATAGGCCAACCTGTAGTATCTATAAACCTTTGTTCTATTCTTGCTAGTTACTTTTCACGGTTGCTTTAGTAGCATTTCATAGTTTCCTTCCCATGACATAATGGAACAATTCTGATGTTATGAAAATTATTTGATTTGCTACAGAAGGCAAAATCAAATTTGTATTTTAACTTAAAAAAAAAAAAAAAAATTCTGAAATAAGCAGTCAAAATTTGGTGGAGACTAGTCACCAGTAAAATTTTCTAGCTAGCCTCTTGCATAGTAACGGATCACAATTTAAAGAAATTCCTTTGTAATTTAATTTTTTTACTGGGATTACAAGAAGTTTA
The DNA here is from genome assembly GCA_951213105.1 of Amaurobius ferox. Lineage (NCBI taxonomy): Eukaryota > Metazoa > Arthropoda > Arachnida > Araneae > Amaurobiidae > Amaurobius > Amaurobius ferox. The sequence continues at coordinate 54,896,956 of OX578139.1, read as the reverse complement.
TTTAACTTTGTGGATTATCTTGGAAAATTTCTTACTTGCTTCAACACATTGAAGAGATTTTATCCATGAAATTTTAAAACAGCAAGCAGTCAATTTGAATTACATCAGGCCTCATGTCATTGGGAACTCTGAAAAATCGAGCAAAAGCTGATAATTTTCCCAGTCTCTTTTAGCCTTAATCAAATAGGAGTTCTTAACAGTTAGTTGTTAATAGCAAATACTGTTTTTATGATCTGAGAAAAAGGACTTGTAACAATTGTAGTCGCTTAATTTATGCCTTCCTTTTTTCAAAGACATATTAGAAAGTTATATTTTCACAGGCAATTTTTTTTTTGATACAAGAATGTAGGACTTTTCCCCATATGTATAATCACTGTAAATTATTAAATTTAACCTCTAGTAAATATATAGTGTGGGGTGGGGGGCAACTTTATTGGGAAATTTAACTTGATTCATTATCATTCATTTTGTTGAATGAAAAACTAACTTGGCAAATGTTATTATAGTCCTGAAAGTGCTTCTGGAACTTTTGGTAGTAGAGTACAAGACAAAAACATCTAAATAATTGTATTGATAAATGATGCAATTATTGGCATTTTCATACCATACTCATTAATTTTGAAGAAGAGCTCCTTTGATTTGAGAGTATCAGCTCAGTCCCAGATTTTGCATCTTTATGGGAGGGTTAGGATTTTGTTGAATCTTGCTATTATCTTCTCATTATCTTCAGATATTTGTTTCCAACTGGTATTATCAGCTCAATTATCACAACATACACTTCCAAAATATTTATTTCTGCTGTGTCCCATGTAGATTTTTTAAGCATACATGCATTTCTATCATGCAGAGAAACATCCTGTCTGCCAGGTGGCATTTATAGTTGTATTCGGGGAATACCAAATCAAAGTGTCTGTCAGTTACTATTTGCAACCAAAATTGACTTGTAGATGATACCCTCTTATTTCCCAATGGAAAATAACTGTCAAATTTGTCTTATTGTAGTCACATTTCTGTTTATTAAATGCAATATGGGTAACATTTTTATAATTTGATTCTTTTCACTAAAGGTGCTATATATATATATATATATATATATATATATATATAAAAAAAATCTGATGTGGGTAGAACATTACTTTCCCTACAGAATTAAATTCATTTTATCTTTATTTCTTTAATAATTCATTACATATTGTACAAAATAACACAATTATTTGAAATGACACTGCATTTTCACGTTTATATGAATTTTCGTTTTCATTTGGTAGCTGGATGTATTTTCAAAACCAGTGTAGCAAAAATACGAAAAAACTGAAATATCTCTGGAATGGCTAGTCCTAGAGTAATGGGGTTGGTGGTTGGTCGTATTCCTTTCATCATCAAAAATAACATTTAAAACGAGCATTTAGTTGATACATTTGAACTTGCGTAGATTTTTACGAGACATTTTGCAAAAAAAGGTTCTTTTCTGAATTGTACCCAAATCTAATCAGCATTAGGGTAACTCACAAGTGACTTATCTAGCAAATTTGTGAAATTTAGTTAATTAGATTTTTAACTAGAGTGCATACATGCATTTTTTGCAGGAGATTTTGTAAAAAAAAAAATCTGATTATTTTATCTCGAATCGTATCAAAATCTAATGAGGACCAGGGAAACCCACACGTGACTTACCTATGGAATTTTTTAAAATTTATCCACTCTAACTCAAAAACTAATAGGCTACATACATTGCACATACCGACAATGCTAAAAAAAGGTTTTTTTGTAGTGATGCTCTAAAACGTGTAAATTCGTTGAACTCAAGTTTTGATTCTTGACATGATTATAATACTTCTCTATACATTATCATGTATTGTAGGAAAAGTAATATTGCACTCACATCAATTAAATTACTATTTTATAACTTCCTTATTTAAAGCACTTTTTCAATTGAAACTATCTGTCTACAATCAACGGTTCGAAAAACTTCTACTGTTCACTTTTTGAAACACCCTGTAGTATATATGTCAGTCCCCAGGCCAGTGAATCAATCGATTCCCAGATTAATTGGCCACACTTTTCACTGAATTCACAGTTTGGCAAGGTGGCTCTCTTCCGACCCCCCCCCCCCCTCTCTGGGCTTGTAGCAGGGATCAAGATATCCTTTTCTCTAAACCATTTGAAAGATTTAATAGATTGGTAAAATTTCCAGACTGTTTGATATTTTTATCTTGGGTCCACCCACTGCGAGACTGCCAACACATTTGGCACAGGGTTTTCCCAAGGAACTCCTGAAGCACAATATATTCAGTTGAATTTGAAATAAGTTTTAAAGCAGAGTCGAATTTGCATATACCTTTTGCCGTAGATGTATATACAGGGTGTCCCAAAAGGATTGAAATATACTTTAATTCTTTACTTGTTGGTGATAAGTGGGCAATGTAAATTGCAAAAATGTTGAAAGTAAGGTAGGAAATAAGACTATGTTAATGAAATAGTCCTCCCATTAATTTTCAAAATGTTACTTTTTAAATTTTTATACGACCCCCTCAGACAAATTGGGTCAATCAGAATTTTTTTATTTTTAATGCAACAAGATCATTAAAAAAACCCACATATCTGTATCTTTAAAATTGAGTGAGTTATATTTAATTGAACATTGTGAATGGGGACCATATATCAAATTAGAAATGCAAATTTGTGACATATCACAAAAAAGATAAAACTGGATGATAATACATAGGAGACATTTTTGCAAATTCCGAGTAGGTTCACGATGCAATCACAGATTCTTAAGTACTTTTCAATAACTAACAAGGAAATGTTCCCAAGTGAAGCTCGTACAATTCGACGAAAATTTGACGGGCATTAGTAGATGGCTCAAAATATTGACAGTGAAAAAATTAGCTGCTGAATTGCAATGGAAAAGCTGTAAAAAATTAATAAAATTCAACATCTTTGATGCCAAATGCAACCTTACTTGGTGAGTATGTATAGAAAAACGACAAATTCTGAAATGAACTATCCATGTTTTCTCTGTATAACTTGAAATTTGTTGTAAAGTTATTTTTTTATAGTTTGCATTCAAAAGCATTTGAAATTGAGTTTGAATATATATATTTTTAGTGTAATCGTGCATTTCTCACAGTTTTATTATCTTATGAAAGTGAAACAAATTAGCGATCTGCTATAATTTTGTGTTGTTTTGTTTAATGCTCAAAAGTCTTGTGCATGAAATTATTTTTTTTAATACCTCTATATTTTTGAATCTATTTTTTTAAACCAGCCGTGGCTTTCAAATAAAAAATACCACCACATATTAATGTGTTCAACGTGGTGTGGATGCTGTACCAAGAATTCTCTGTTCCAGAAATGGAGCTAACTGATTTTACAGAAGTCGAAATAAATGTAAAAAATAAAATAACGGAAATTTTGCAAGAACCTAAATCTATTTCTGAAATGTTTGTTAGTGATGAAGTGGAAGACACTCTGGATTTCGAGTCAACGGTTGCCTAACGTGATTTTGAGGATTCTGATTTTGACAGTATAGTTGAAAATAATGAAATGTTTGTAGGTGAGGAGGTAGAAAATAAAGAAGTCCACAGTGTTCCATTTGAAACTAAACGAGCAGTTGTTGAAGACTGGCATAGCAGTATAAACAAGAAAGATTAATTATGCTTAAAGCATTGATTATGTGAAACACTTTCTAACTCCAATACAATTTCATTTAAACCTCTCTAAAATGCAATACATTCCTAAGTAATATTTTAAAACTTATCACAATACTACATTAATTTATTATATTTGAAAACTTAAACCTTCATCGAAAAAAATGAAGTTCATTCAAATGACGGCATTGAAATATAAATTGCCTGGTTTAAACATCTCTAAAATGAGATACATTCCTCGGTAATATTTTTAAAATCATCATAATACTACAAAAATTTATTATATTTGAAAACTTCATCGAAAACAACTGACATTCATTCAAATGACGTCATAGAAAAAATAACACGCCTGACTCTCTATAAAAGCAGCATTTCATTCATAACATTTTCCCACTCATTTCATTCATCGCAGTACTAAAATAATTTATTTTATTTAAAAACTTAAGACCATGGAGCTACAAGTAATTAAACTCTATGCTTAAAACTTCATCGAAAAAAATCGTCCTTCTCTGTAAAATCAATGAATATTTCATTCATATCAGCTATGCAGACTCCATGATCTGGCTAAATCCCAAAGACCGACCGGTACGGTTGTTTTTTTCTATTTCGGCGATAAGCGGAGGGCTATGTTGCGACCTTGGTAACTCTAACTCTTCGTAATTCGTAACCATGGTAACCTTGCGAGTTGATAACTCTGGCAACTGTCTTAATTTGTGTTATTTTATGCTCATTATGAATTATTCTACTGATCTTTTAAAATTAGATGTTTGGGAACAAGATTTAAATACAAGTATTGGTAAAATTTCTTTGATTTCATTTGAGTGTATTAAATGGCTGTGAAGAGCGAAAGATTTAGTATTGTTCTTTTTGATCGTTTGGTTGATAGTGGTAAATATGAATCAGGGCTTGATTGCAAGTGGGTAATGCGATTGTGTGAGGGGAATGATAGTACGGAAGAGTTTGATGATTATACGTGGGCTTGCCGTGTTTTTGGAGCGAATGCGCATTACGTATAAGGAATCGTACGTGGTTTATTCTAGATTGAGCCTGATTGAGATTTTGAAGCGCGGAAGTAACATGAAAATCACTTTATGAGCTATGGAACACTTATTGCACAGATAGATGTTGCTATGTGCGATCTCTGACAGCCAGGGGAACCGGATACTGTGATATTTTTTTAGCTGGCGATCGTAGCGAGGTTAGCCCGCGAAGCGGTCATAGATTCATGTTCTAATTACTACATCACTCTATAAGCCACAGAACACCCGTTGTACAAGAAGTGTTGCTACGTGCGATCTCCGACAGCTAGCGGGACCGGATTCTGTGATGTTTTTCAACGGGCGAGGTTAGCTCGCGAAGCGGGCGTAGATCCATGTTTTAATTGCTAGATCACTCTATGAGCCACAGAACACCTGTTGCACAAACAGCTGTTGCTACGTGCGACCCCCGACAGCTAGCAGGACCGGATTCTGTGATTTTTTTTTAGCGGGCGAGGTTAGCTCGCGAAGCGGGCGTAGATCCATGTTTTAATTGCTAGATCACTCTATGAGCCACAGAACACCTGTTGCACAAACAGCTGTTGCTACGTGCGAGCTCCGACAGCCAGCGGGACCGGATTCTGTGATGTTTTTTTAGCGGGCGTAGATCCATGTTTTAATTGCTAGATCACTCTATGAGCCACAGAACACCTGCTGCACAAACAGCAGTTGCTACGTGCGACCTCCGATAGCCAGCGGGACCGGATTCTGTGATGTTTTTTAGTGGGCGAGCATAGTGAGTTTAGCTCGCGAAGCGGACGTAGATCCATGTTCTAATTGCTACATCACTCTATGAGCCACAGAACACCTGTTGCACAAACAGCTGTTGCTACGTGCGACCTCCGACATATACATTGAATTACGATATATACATACGTATGTATATACTTATACATACGTATATATATACTTATACATACGTATATATATATACATATACATTACTTTAGAAACTTACATTCGTTTAACCTCTAAATTTTGTAGGATATATCTAAATTTATCTGCTTTAATGGATATTTTTAATTAACCGGAAAATAAAATATTAACTTTCATTAAAATATATACATGAGTTTTTTTGCGAAAAATCGTTATACAGAGGCTGTTCGCACATTTTTTAGACAATTTTGGTAAGCGGTAATAAAAAATCGTTTGCTGCAAAAGAAATAATTCCAATTGTACTATGTTTTTAAAAGTCAATATTATCGTCTGCGGCATGAAAGTTTTGTTTTTATTCAAAAATGGCGTTTTTAACAAAACAGTGGTTCGAAGGCTACATTAATGCTCTTTCCGAAGAGAAATATGCATACTCTGTTATCCAAAAATGATGTGAGAGTCATGGTTTAGTGATATCTAAAGCGTCGATAGGTAATATCGTCAACAGGAAAGGAAAAAAACGTCAAATTGGAGCCTCAAGTGGGACAAAAATTCCAAACAAGTATCCAAGGAAAAAACGGACATCTTCGACTATTGCAAAGGTACGTTGTTTAATGTTAATAGAAAATCCCCCTAGTCAAAGGACAGTTGCAAAATCATTAAAATGCTCGGTGTCCACTGTAAACAAAATGATAAACGTTGATTTAAATCTTAAGAAAGCGAAAAAACGCAATGTGCATCGTCTTCCAAATCATATCGCTGAACGCAGGACACGTTGCAGAATTCTATATGAGAAACACTTATCCAAAGAAAAATGGAAAACAATTGTCACAATAGATGAATCATGGGTGTATTTAAATGATTGCAACAAAAAAAGAGCCATTTATTATCATAAAAGGGGAGAAAAAAAATTTAAGTACATGGTTCAAAGAATCGAAAGAAAGTTTTTCTAAGGGATTCATGATTGTTGCTGGTTTTTCTTATAATGGCAAGTTAAAAATAAAGAGAGTGGGAGAAAATGTCAAGATTAACTCAAAATTCTATCAGGAACATATTTTATTGAATGAAATACCATCGCTTTACCCACAGTGCCATCAATCTGTGAGACTCCATCAGGACAAAGCTAGCAGTCACACATCAAAATCCACTGTAAATTTCCTAAAAGAAATGGAACAAAAAACTGGTATCAATGCCATACCCTTCACTGATATCCCTACTAAATCTCCCGATGTATCACCTATGGATTTTTGTGCTTTCGGACTTTTAAAATCTGCATTATCCAAACGTCGTCCCAAAACTCTTACAGGACTCTGGAAAGCTGTTCAGGAGGAATGGGATAGAATACCTCTTCTGACACTTCAAAAGGCATTATTATCCTGGAAATTGCGGTGTCGAAAGATAGTTCAGAATAAGGGATGTCAAATAGAACATTTAAAATACAAGAATTTTATGTAATTTAGTTTTGTGAATACAATATACATCGTCTAAAAAATGTGTGAACAGCCTCTGTATATCTTCCCCTCACTCGCATATACATTGCAGAATTTGCTAGTAAATGTATACATCTTTAGAATGCTACTTAGTGACTATGATAACAATGAGTAGTAGTGTATATTCACTTAAAATTCACTTTAGCAAATGAAATCTTTAAATATATAATGTTAGTAATGTATTCTAAATAACTAATGTTCATTACAAATATAAATTCAATGTTTAATGGGATTAATTTCAATTTTTATTTGGCATCGTCAGTTTACCGTTACGCGCTATGATAAAAATAATGTCACTTTGCACTTACGTTTCTGCGCATTTTACTACGCAGGTTGGTTATTTACATTCTTGCTCACATAATCATGGTAACGTTGCGACTTGGTTGGATACTATGGCAACTGTCTCAACATCGGGCGCCAGAACAATCGCTAAATTCAAGACCGTACCGGTCTTTGGGATAATGCCCATGCATGATCTAAATACTTTTGCTTTAAAAAAATACAGCAATTCTTATACAACTCATCCTACATATTTTGCTGTTTACAATTTACATAAGTGAAAAATAGACTTCGTTGTAGAAATAATCAAATTTGGATGATCACTTAAACTCAAATATATTGTCATTGCGTTGTTTCAGTATGTAGATGCACAGAATTTAGGCAAAAATAAAGAGGTTTTAGGACGAATACAACACTCAATATGAATTAAAAAGAATAAAAATCACGATTTTGAGACAAGATGGATGCCGTATTATATTTTGAAGTAGTTCACGTGATCTTTTCATATCATGGTCACGTGATCGCTTCATATAAGAGGTGTAATTAATATTTTACTTTTTATTTAAAAAACTACTGAATATATTTTGCTGAATTTTTTTTTACATATATTTTATGGGATAATTTGAATATTACCTAAAATTTTCGAAGCAATTTGTGAATTTTGAATCCGCTAAAAATTTTTTGAAAAATTAGGTCCCATAGGGTTCAATGTATTTTATTTTTTCAACCCGGGTTCAATCCAAAACTAATTGGGTGATATTATTCATTTATATTCCCATAAGTCATACAGACCGTCTGAACAGCATACTAAATTTTCATTTTGATTTAGTCATTTTTACGGCAGTTATTGTGCTAACGGACAGACAGACAGACAGAATGAACAAAGTCATAAACACTTTTCAACTTTGTTGTAAAGTGTTAAAAATGATACATCACACACTACAATCTGTTCAAAGCAGGTATAGATTTGTAAAATGTCTGTCCCAAATGTATTTGTGGGAAAATCAAATCAACAAATTCGGTGATAAGAGGCTCAAACTGGGTGAAATTGAACAAAAAGGATCAATCATGCATAAGCATTGATTATGAAACACTTTCCAACTGAAATGCAATTTCATTTAAAAATTTCTAAAATGTGATACATTTAATGGTGATATCTTTTACATTATCACAGTACTACAGTAATTTATTATACTTAAATATTTAAAACTGTATCGAAATATAAATCATCTGATTCTCTATGCAAAACCAATGAATATTTCATTCATATAACTTGTATTTCATACTCCAGAGCTAAATAATTTTGTGTGAAAAAAAATTCAGCAATTCTTATGTAACTCACCTTACAATCGCTTGAGATATTTGCATTCTGCATAAGTTAAAATTAGGCTTCGTTGAAGAAATAATAAAAGTTTAGGGATCATTTAAAATCACAACTATTGTAATTGCGTAGGTACAGAATTTAGATACACAGAAAATATATGTGTGTTTGTGTGTGTGTATGTATTCAAAGTATTGGAATCGTGCCGAAGATCGGAACTCGAATTTTCGAAGGATCTACACGTTTTAGGACTTCTAGAACACGAAAAAACTATTTTTAGGAAGACGTCTGTGTGTGTAAGGGTGTATCTGTGTATATTTCTGTGTGTCTGTGAGGATATTACATCCACTCTAATTGAAAAGCTAATGGACCGAATTTCATAAAATTTTGTAGGTATGTTTTTGTGGGAAATCCTAATGTTCATTAGATTATAGTACGATTCGTAATAAAAGAATCTGCCTTCTTTGCGAAATGGCCGGCAGAAATTGCCTTTATCCACTCTAGCTAAGAACTAATGGAACAAATTTAACAAAATTTGGTGTATAATATTTCAATAACCTACAAGTGATTTATATATCAAATTTAACAAAATTTGGTATATAAATCATTTGTAGGTTATTCTAGTATGATTCGGGAAAAAGGAACGGACTATTTTTGGACATGGGCCGCAAAAATCGTTAAATATAAAAATAAAAGACTACGTGTGCTCAATTATATCAATTAAATTAGTATTTTATACGTGATTTTTGACAACAAAAAGAATAAAACTAACCCCATTACTCTAGGACTAGCCGTTCTTGAGATATTATAGTTTTTTCGCGTTTTCGTTACGCCACCTTTAACAATAAGTCCAGCTATCAAATGAGAACCAAATTTAAGTTTAACGTGCAAATTCAATGCCATTTAAAATACTTATGGCTGTTATTTTGTGCAGATAAACTCAAATTATTATTGAAGAAATAAAGAGAACGTGAATATGAGTCTGCAGGGAAAGACATGTGCTGACACATCAGAATTTTTAACAATATTACAACAATGATTTATAGAAGTGAACGGGGATTATTTGCAGGCCATTTCGAAAAAAAATGTATAATCTATATTTAAAGATCCACCAAATTTTTGTAGATTAAAATGTTTAACAAATTTAAGCTGTGTACCAAATTTTAACTCTAGGACGTAGGAAAGTGCATTAAAAATGCCATCAAATAAGTATATCATGAAGAGTTATATAAAATTAAAAAAAATTTGAAAAATTGTTATCTACCAAATTTATTTTAAAATGTGAAACTCTCTCATATATAAAATGATTAAACTTTTGGAAAGATATATAGTATATAATATATCTCTTTTTTATTTCTGGAGGATATCCCAAAAGTCAGAATTTAATTGGATTTGTTTTTTTCCCTATATTAAATAATTTTTAATTAAAAAACTACTTAATATATTTTACTGAAATTTTTTTTTATATATTTTATGGGATAATGTGAATATTTCCTAAAAATTTCGAAGCAATTTGTGAAATTTAAATTTGCTTAAAAAATGTTTGAAGAATTAGGTCCCATAGGGTTCAATGTATTTCATTTTTTCAACCCGGGTTCAATAAAAAACTAATTGGGTGATATTATTTATTTATATTCCCATAAGTCCCACAGATCGTCTGAAAAACATACTAAAATTTCATTTTGATAAAGTCATTTTTACGGCAGTTATCGTGCTAACGGACAGACAGACAGACAGACAGAATGAACAAAGTCATAAACACTTTTCAACTATGTTGTAAAGTGTTAAAAATGTGTTTTAAAAAGTTTCAGGATACAAGGAGCAGGCGTGTAAACATGCCACATGACTCGAATTTGAAAAGATGGATTTGTGATAAAGCTCTCTCCCTAAAAACGCTTGTCAAAGCTTCTGGACAATGGCTTCTGAATTTTAAAAAGAAATACAGAATCATTAGCAGGAAAATTACTAAAATTGTCTCTCAAAAGCAGATTTATGAACAGAATCATATTGCAAATACTTCACAAGCATTTTTAACACTTTACAACATAGTTGAAAAGTGTTTATGACTTTGTTCATTCTGTCTGTCTGTTAGCACGATAACTGCCGTAAAAATGACTTTATCAAAATGAAATTTTAGTATGGTTTTCAGACGGTCTGTGGGACCTATGGGAATATAAATAAATAATATCACCCAATTAGTTTTTTATTGAACCTGTGTTGAAAAAATGAAATACATTGAACCCTATGGGACCTAATTTTTCAAACATTTTTTAAGCAAATTTAAAATTCACAAATTGCTTCGAAATTTTTAGAAAATATTCACATTATCCCATAAAATATATAAAAAAAATTTCAGTAAAATATGTTAAGTAGTTTTTTAATTAAAAATTAGTTAATATAAGGAAAAAACAAATTCAATTAAATTCCTACTTTTTGGATATCCTCCAGAAAGAAAAAAGAGATATATTATATAATAAATATCTTTCCAAGAGTTTAATCATTTTGTATACGAGAGAGGCTTCACATTTTAAAATAAATTTGGTAGATAACAATTTTTCAAATTTTTTTTTAATTTTATATAACTCTTCATGATATACTTATTTGATGGCATTTTTAATGCACTTTCCTACGTCCTAGAGAGTTAAAATTTGGTACACAGCTTAAATTTGTTGAACATTTTATTCTACAAAAATTTGGTGGATCTTTAAATATAGATCATACATTTTTTTCGAAATGGCCTGCAAATAATCCCCGTTCACTTCTATAAATCAATGTTGTAATATTGTTAAAAATTCTGATGTGGGCAGCACATGTCTTTCCCTGCAGACTCATATTCACGTTCTCTTTATTTCTTCAATAATAATTTGAGTTTATCTGCACAAAATAACAGCCATAAGTATTTTAAATGACATTGAATTTGCACGTTAAACTTAAATTTGGTTCTCATTTGGTAGCTGGACTTATTGTCAAAGGGGAGTAGCGAAAACGCGAAAAAACTAGAATATCTCAACGGCTAGTCCTAGAGTAATGGTATTAGTCTTATTCTTTTTGTTGTCAAAAATCACGTATAAAATAGGAATTTAATTGATATAATTGAGCACACGTAGTCTTTTATTTTTATATTTAACGATTTTTGCGGGCCATTTCGCAAAAATAGCCCGTTCCTTTTTCCCGAATCGTATTAGAGTAACCTACAAATGTTTTATATACCAAATTTTGTTAAATTTGGGATATAAATCACTTGTAGGTTATTGAAATATTATACACCAAATTTGTTAAATTTGTTCCATTAGTTTTTAGCTAGAGTGGATAAAGTCAATTTCTGCCGGCCATTTCACGAAGAAGGCAGATTCTTTTATTACGAATCGTGCTATAATCTAATGAATATCAGGATTTCCCACAAAAAACATACCAAATTTTATGAAATTCGGTCCATTAGTTTTTCAATTAGAGTGGATGTAATATCCTCACAGACACACAGAAGCATACACAGATACACCCTTACACACACAGACGTCTTCCTAAAAATTGTTTTTTCGTGTTCTAGAAGTCCCCAAACGTGTAGATCCTTTGAAAATTCGAGTTCCGATCTTCGGCACGATTCCAATACTTTGAATACACACACACACATATATATTATCTGTGTATCTATGTATTATCTGTGTATCTAAATTCCGTGCTTATGCAATTACAATAATTGTGATTTTAAATGATCCCTAAACTTTTATTATTTCTTCAACGAAGCCTAATTTTAACATATGCAGAATGCAAATATCTCAAGCGATTGTAAGGTGAGTTACATAAGAATTGCTGAATTTTTTTTCACACAAAATTATTTAACTCTGGAGTCTGGAATACAAGTTATATGAATGAAATATTCATTGATTTTGTATAGAGAATCAGATGATTTATATTTCAATACAGTTTTAAATATTTAAGTATAATAAATTACTGTAGTACTGTGATAATGTAAAAGATATCACCCACTGAATGTATCACATTTTAGAAATTTTTAAATGAAATTGCATTTCAGTTGGAAAGTGTTTCATAATCAATGCTTATGCATGATTGATCTTTCTTGTTAAATTATGTACGTATTTTTTTAAAAATTCGCAGTTGAACGATAACCAGATGTTTAATACTAATCAATCGGGATTTAATAAAGAAATTCATTCGGGAGAACGCTTGATTTGTTGGGATCAAAACAGAATGAAAGTGCTGCACAATCTATCCATGCTACGACCCATTTATATACTGTAATGCCAACAATCAGCAAAGATGGAAAGCTTCTATCGCCTTTATTTATTGCGTATTTTGAACCGAAGTGCGGCAGAAAATGTTTCAAGCTGACAACATTTATACCGTTGCTTCGAAATCGGGGGAAAATGGGATCAAAAGAACTGCGCGAATATTTATCAGAAGTGTATTTTAAAAACCAACCAGATGAAACTGAATTTTTAGTCGATTCTTGGTCAAACAACGATTTAATTGATAGTGTTACGCCACCGGGTAAAATCGTTCATGTGTTTGTCATGCCACCTAAAACCACTCATCTAATACAACTTCTTGATAGGTACTGTTTTCGGGTCTGAAAAAAATTTCGTTCGAAAATTTTCAGATTTAGTTATGACTATTCAAATATAAATCGATTTGTTTCATCGAGACAATATCTTTAAAGTACAATCCATTACACACAACCAGTTTTCTTCACCACGCTACGTTAGCATGTGGAAATATTCATGGTATGCATGCTCATACACAGAAAATCATCCTGGGTATTTTGAAAATCCTGTTGAGTTCATATTTACTGCAAACAACTTGCATGACTGTGGGAAACAAAACTGTGCATTCAAAATATTCGCTCGGTGTAGCTGGTGTAACATACGTTTCTGTTTTATTCATTTCTTCAACGAGCTTCATATTTGTAAACTTTCAATTTATAAAGAAATTAACCCCTTTCATTCGACCTCAATCATTTATCATCAATTATATCTCTTATAAACTATATACCATAGTACTGATACATGTAATCTGCATTTTCTGTTTTCCGAGTGATAGTTTTTAAGAAGCTATTTTTCAAGTATTGCGCCTTTAAATACAGCATAAAATGCGTTTTGATAGTATAAACACATTCATGTATTCGTCAATTTACAAGAATGCAAAGTCGCCAGCATAACTGTACGGTTTTGGTAACCCAGACCCAATTTTCAACATTATTCTACTCCTCTCCTAATACAATTCAGCAGCTAATTTTCAGAGTATGGATTTTCTCTAACTTCTTCTAACACCTGTCAAATTTTCGTCGAATTATATGAGTTTAGCTTGGGAACGTTTTCTTGAAAGTACTTTTTCAATAATTAAGTACTTTTTTTTTTATCTAAACAATTTCCATCGTCAATTTGTTTATGATCCTTATTTTCACTGATGAAACAGCCTTTCATCTGGTACGGAAAAGTGGCATAAGTCAGATTTTTTCCTTTATCATAATTCAGCTGATTTTAAAGATACAGATATGCAGTTTTGTTAAATGATCTTGTTGCATTAAAAATAAAAAAAATCTGATTGACCAAATTTGTCTAAGGGGGTTGTATAAAAATTTAAAAAGTGTAACTTTTTGAAAATTAATGGATGGACTATTTCATTAACGTACGTAGTCTTATTTCCCACCTTACTTTCAACATTTTTGCAATTTACATTGCCCACTTACTATCTCCAATAGGTAAAGAATTAAAGCGCGTTTCAATCTTTTTGAAACACCCTGTATATGTTCAGTACTATCATGCCATTTTGGGGATGGAAATTTTGTATTGCACATATTTCAGGAAATTTTGTAAAATACTACAATGACCTTTACTAACAGCGACCGTATTCCCATAAATTTAATTCCATGGAACATGTATGTATAGGATGTTTTTGGGAGGTGCATGGCAGAATACAAACCCCGATCGTGCACAAAGAAGGGGGGGGGGGGGGACCTGGTTATGGCACTGAAACAAGAACAGCGAAACCTACTTCTAAATCTGCTGTACAATCTTGTGAAGAGAATATATAACCAATGTCCTTTATGCATTACGGTTGAAAGTTGGACATAAATCTGTTCCCTGCCACCACACACACAATAGGAAAAAAAAACAAAAAACTTTACTGTTATCTCGAAAAAAGAAAAATACTTCATGCGTTCTTATTTTAAAAAACAAATTTGTATAACCCCTGCAAAAGATTAAAAATATTAGTTTGAGATACTGACAGTATAATGCCCTGAGTTAGTTAAAACCATGGGGCTCGAAATAAGTTGCGACGAATGCCAGGAGCTACCTTAAATCCACCGCGATAATCATGTACTTCTCACGGCAAGTTTTGTTGCAAGATAACCCAATATTTCTATCTTTAAAATCCATCAAATCGACTTATTCATAAATTTGATAGTTATTGGGAAAATAAAGGTATGTCTACAACTAATGTATTTAAGTGCTTCAGTGCTCAGAAAAGCAAACTGTGAGAATATATCTAAAATCTATATTTAAAACAGAACAGAAAACTAAATTGTGATTGAATAGCTCACGAACTTCGATAAAGCTGTATTGATAATGGCGTGAAATGGAAAACACACCCAACTAAATTGATCTCTTTGTATATAGATAATTGGGCAATTCTTCGTACCGTTTTGCCAACCGGGAGACTGGTTTTACTGTGCTATTTGTAACGATGCTGGGAAACATGATTTACAGGCATTTAAAACGAGTTTCCGGTTTATTTTTACTTTCCTTACAATTAGAGGCGTAAAATTCTGATGTTTATAATCTTTGTTATAAGATGGCGTGGCAAGATGTTGTATTGTATGTAAGTTTTGGTATGGTTAGATGCTATAATATCTTGGAGAATATTCCCCAACAGGAGAAAAATCGAAAATTCAGTCTCCCGGTTGTCTTTCCTAACGGCATAAAGTATAAAAATATGGCACAGCATATTTTTAAATCGATAAATGAATAAATAGGATGAAAAAAAAAATCATGCCTTATAAATAGTAGTTTTTCGTAAGTCTAAAGTTAGAAATAAAGAAATAGAAAGAAACATTTCAGTTATTTTTGTACTTTTTTCCTTTCAACAATACTTTCATCTAATAATAACTATTTGAAATTGAAGTTGTTATAGCGTTCCCAGGGGCTTTGAGAAATCCTTAGAAAGGCTTGATTTTCCATTTTGTTTTTAAGGGCCCTTAAAAATGCCTTATTTTTTGTTGAAATATCTTGAAAAGACCTTATTTTTTAATTCTTCTATGTCTTTTGTATATATCGAATATTTGTGCAAATAATTGCGGTGTGTGTGACGAACCCATGACTCATCTTTCAGTAAGTATCTTGAGTCTCCATGCTACGCCATTCCTTCCTTGATCGGCCAAAGAAAAGAAAATTGAGCTAGGGGACATAAATAAACAAGAAAGATCAATCAGGCATAAAGCATAGATTATGAAACGCTTTCCAACTGCGATGCAATTTTATTTAAACATCTCTAAAATGGGATACATTCAGCCGTAATATTTTTAAAATTATCATAATACTACAATAATTTATTATATTTGAAAACTTCATAAAAAAGAAATATGAACTTTTTTTCAAATGACGTCATTGAAATATAGCGTATGGCTCTTTATATATAAAAAAAACAGTAAATGTTTCATTCATACACTGTTTTGCATTCTTCCATTCATCACAATACTACAATAATTTATTTTACTTAAAAACTTAAAACCATGGAGGTAAAAGTAATTTAACTCTATGCTTAAAACTTCATCGTAAAAGTCTGCTATAAAATCGTCTGCATCTCTTTGTAAAATCAGTGAATGTTTCATTCATATCAGCTATATTGCAGACTTCAGAGCTAAATAATTTTGCATTAAAGAAATTCAGCAATTCTTATACAACTCATCTTACAGCTTGATGTGTTTGCATTCTCCATAAGCGAAAATTAAACTTCGTTGCAAAAATAATCAAAGTTTAACGATTATTTAAACTCAGATATATTCAATTGCGCTATTTCAGATTATAGATGCAGAGAAATTAAGCAAAAATAAAGCAGTTATAGGACAGATACAACACTAAATATAAATTAAAAAGAACTTTAAAAATCACGATTTTGACACAAGATGGATGCCATATTTCATTTTGAAGTGGGTCACGTGATCTCTTCATATGATATGCGTCTAATTATTATTTTAATTTTTATTTAAAAAAGTACGAATATATTTTGTTGAAATTTCTTTTATATTTTTGGGGGGATAATTTGAATATTTCCTAAAATTTTCGAAGCAATTTGTGAATTTTAAAATTTGCTTAAAAAATGTTTGAAAAATTAGGTCCCATAGGGTTCAATGTATTTCATTTTTTCAATCCGGTTTAAATCTAAAACTAATTGGGTATAATTATTCGTTAATATTCCCATCGTCTGAACAACATACTAAATTTTCATTTTGATAAAATCTTTTTCACGGCAGTTATCGTGCGAACGGACAGACAGAATGAACAAAGTTACTTTTCAACTATGTTGTAAAGTGTAAAAAAGGAGAAAGTTAAAGCAGAAGTGTTAATTATTTTTTTTTTAATTTTAAAATCAAAGCGAACCAAAGATAGGTTTAAAAGTTCTTTAATTAAATCCCCTTTCCTTGACGTACAAAATTACACGGCCAAAGCGCTTTCGGGCATCAATCCACTGATGAAGGGCATAGTGATGCCCGAAAGAGCTTTGGCCGTGTAATTTTGTGCGTCGACGAAAGGAGATTTTATTAAAGGACTTTTAAACTTGTTTTTGGTTGTCTTTGACTTTAAAGTTTAATTAGTTGACGTGCATCCGTACTATTTATTTCTGTTTAGTATAGAAAAATATATTTAAAAGAGTGTTTATAGAAGAATATATTTAATATTCTTAAAAAATACTTATTTAATAATACTTGCATTTTTTATCTCTAATGTATATTCGTTTCGTTTTTCTTTGATTGTACTGCTAAGGTCTCAGTAGCCTTATATAAAAAAAAAGAAATTTCCTTGAAAAGGCTTTATTTTTTTTTTTTTTTCAGTTTGAGGTGTGGAAACCCTGTGTTAAGAATTCATTATCCTGTATGATCTTATATTAATAGTAAATTCAATTCCAAGGTTTCATAAAATCACCTACAAGAATTCATCCATTTACAGTAATGCACTCAGAAACTTTTTTTTTTCGATTTTCTTAAAATTTGGCAGTTGGGTTAATTAATGAGTTATTCTGGTGCTGAGCAGATTTTGTGCAAAAATAAAGAAATATATTAGTCCTTTTTTACTTTCCTTATAATACTTAGTATATGCAAAGGGTTAAGTATTGCGATGAGTTCAAACACACAACTTTTGAAGTTCGTAGATTTATACGTTTTGAGCATCCAGGAATACAAATAAATCATATTTTGTGTGTGTGTGTGTCTGTGAGAGACTGTGGGAATGATACCTCTCTCAATCGAGAAAATCAAATTTCTTTTTGTACCATTATTTCAATCGATGAACTTTCAACAATTACTTCAGTCGAGACCGGTTGATTTTTAGAGAGTTCAAATTGGGAGGGAGGCTCACAAATTTTCAAACATTTGTCTTGCGAAAACCGGGAAAAAAATATTAAAATTATATTTAACATGTCTTTATTAGTATAAATACGTTAAAAATTGCTGCAAAGTTAGCCATTTTATATGTAATGATTTCGTTTTTTTCTAGGTAAAAGTAAATGACATCATTTACGAAACATGAGCATGCGCAATCCTTGAAATGAAATATGCATTTCATTTAATTGAATAAAATAAATACGGTTACAAAAATTAAATGGCTGAATGCCTTGTAAGTACTTTTACCAGAAATAAATGGATATTGTTGTTTAAGAATGCTCAGGACTTCTCTGGAGATTGGAAAATTTACATTTCTGCACGGCGAGCGATATTTCTCTAAGAAATCTTATAATTTGCTTGAAATTTGGTATGCTTTTTAATGTGAACAACATCTCTAGTTTGGGTATATCTTGTTGGAATTGGGGCATTACAAAAAATGGGAACACTTTGGACGTTTATATCTCAGAACCTATAAAATATAACAAGAAAGATTAATTATGCTTAAAGCATTGATTATGAAACACTTTCCAATTGAAATGCAATTTTATTTATGCATCTCTAAAATGCGATACTTTCAGTACTGATATTTTTAAAATTATCACAGTACTACAATAATTTATTGAACTTGGAAACTTAAAACTTCAAAAAACTTAAAACTTCATCAAAAAAGGGCAATGTAATAAAATCGTCTGCTTCTCTATGTAAAATCAATGGATATTTCATGCATATCACTTATATTCCAGACTCCAGAGCTAAATAATTTTGCGCTAAAAAATTCAGCAATTCTTATACAACTTATCTTCCAATCGCTTGATTTGTTTACATTCTGCATAAATTAAAATTAGGTTTCGTTATAGAAATAACCAAAGTTTAGTGATCATTTAAAATAGAAAATATTGTAATTGCGTAGGCAAAGAATTTAGATACACAGATAATTTGCAAAAATAAAGCTGTTTTTTAGGACGGATGCAAAGCTAAATATAAATGCGTATAAACGTTCCTTAAAAGTTACGATTTTCACTAAGCGTAATAGAAAAATGAATGCCATATTCTATTTTGCAATTAGTCACGTGATCTCTTCATATAATATGGCTGTAATTATTATTTCAATTTTTATTTAACAAATTACTTCATATATTTTGATGAAATTTTTTTTTACACATTTTGCTTGATAATTTGAATATTTCCTAAAACTTTCGAAGCATTTTATGAATTTTAACTCAGCTTAAAAAATGTTAGAAAAATTAAATCCCATAGGGTTCAATGTATTTCATTTTTTTTAATCCAGTTTAAATCCAAAATTAATTGGATGGTATTATTCTTTTACATTCCCATATGTCCCACAAACCGTCCCAATAACAACGTACTAAATTTCATTTTGATAAACTCATTTTCATGGCAGTTATCGTGTGAACGGACAGACAGACAGGCAGGTAGAATGTACAAAGTCATAAACACTTTACAGCTATTTTGGAAAGTGTTAAAAATGTAAACAATGTTTACTTGTTTTTATCGGAAATAGGGTTATAGTTATGAATATATAAAATGAACTTTAATATTTTGAACTTTTTTTTTTGTCCGAGTGAGTTTTTACCTTAATTTTCTTACTTTCATTCAAAATATCTTCTAAACTATATGGAAATACTAAGAGACAAAAATACTCTGTTGGAAATCTAGTTTTTGGATCGAAATTTGTTTTCACGCAGCTTTTACACTTTTTGAGGAATTTTCTCGTCAAATTGAAGAAGATTGAAAATTTTCCGTTTTTCTAGTTCGTAATGATTATATATCTCGAAAACTGAAATGGCTAGTTCTATGAGCTAAAGAAGTAATTTCTAGCCTTTTGAAAGACCAATAAGGGTGCATAATTGGATTTTGGATCGAGTTCTTAGTTTTCGAACTATAATGGTTATAAGCGCGATATTTTAATATTTTGATCTGTTAAACTTTCTGAATGAGCGGAAAAGCCGTAAAGTTTAAAATGCCGCAGTTGAAAGCGTTTCCTCTTTGGTGAGATATTGGTGCACAAGTACAAGAAATTTTGCCTTGTTTAAAAGAAATTAGGAAGTGTAGGGAACGTGGGAATTCTAAATATATTTAATGTTTGGTGAGGTTTGAAGAGAAGCAATGGAATTATGAAATTCAAAAACATCTTTTTGTGCCACTAGGTGTCAGGTAAGTTTATAGCTTCACCTAAATCTTGAATCTCATCAAACAGGGCCTTCCATATAAATTATTGGCCCCCTATAAATATTTATCTCGGGTCTCCTTCCATATATGATTTTCCCCTCTTTACTAATTTTTCATACCTTCTCGCCATTCTAAAACGTATATTGGTGGCCCAGGCCTTCTCTGGAGCTCGGTTATCTCCTACTCGAGTGGTGTCGATCCTTCCAACTTCTTTTTCACATCTCGCGTCACATGTGCCTCTACGCCACGGTAAAATAGTTCCCCTCTCCTCCAATCAGGGTTGGAGATGTCAGCACAGTCTCCGAACTTTTTGATACCTTGTATTTACAACGTCCATAAATATGCCAAGCAAGTTAGTTGTTGTTGTTGTTGAGATCCAGACCGTCCGACCTACCAGAAAGGTGTAAAGTAACCGTTTGGACGGCCGGGAAGTGCCACCCAATTTAGACCGGAACCCAGTGGGGGAGGTGAAAAAACTAAAAGAAGGTTCTGAATATTTTGAACTTTTTCTTTTAAAATTGAAAAACTCTGATGTGGACAGCACGCGACTTTCCCTATATATTGCAATGAATTTACTTCTTTCACGGTAAAAATATTATGTATGAGGATGTATTGCACAATGCTTTGAATGTTGAATTATGCATTTGACGCTTTTCTGCATGACATGCACTAAATCTATTTCGAAGAGTTGCCAATGAATTTATATTTCAAGCAACTTTAAATTGACAATTATCAATATTGATAGCATCCACAATAAGTAATATAGTCCATATATTAAAATATTTTAATAATTAATTCATCAATTTGTCGTCATTTTCGTTAACTTAGTGTCATTTTTTCAATTTTGACGATATTATTGTCAATGTGGAGCAAAATATCGCCAAGTTGGAGATATTTCGTTAAATCAGTCGCCAAGTTCGCCAATTTTATTGTCAAACGTTACAGACAAACGAAGAAAAGAACATTTCTTACATATAAATGACTGTAGGTGAATTGTTACGCATCAAAGTACAACGCTATTGCTCAAAGTATACTCTCTCGTGAATGGAACGAATAAGATCCACGAGAATTATGTTAACAAGTTTATCGCATAATATTACATATGAAAAGTGAACATACACAATGGTTAATATTTTTTTCATTTTAAGTGATTTATTTCATAAATTTATTTTAAAAATTTGCAATATCTCGAGAACAGTTCATGCTAGAGTTCTAAATTTTATGTCAATCGTTTTTTGATGAAAAATGGCATACATAATTGTTTACGTAACATTATAGAAGGTTCTGATTTTCTGGTGATTTTTTCCGTATTTCTTTGGAAAATTGAGGCGGGGGGGGGGGGAACCGAACATTTGATTGTGATTAAAATCAATAGGCTTCTTGTATTCAGTGATTGTAATTTTTGTATCAAATTTCGTTCGAAACGCTACATTCGTTCGTGAGACATCGCTATCACAGCCTTACAGACACATACACGCAGAGACAGACACAGAGAGAGAAAAACATCACCTCTAAATCGTTCGATTCGAGTTCAGGGATATTTGAAACGTGCTCTTTCATTGAAAATTCGAATGCGAATTTTCGACCCCTTCACAATACTTTCCCTATACATTATACTATGTGTATAAGGAAAATAAAAACGTTATAAAAATATATAATTATGTGAAAAATTAAATTGTAATAACATACATGAAATAGTTTATTTTATTTTCTTTAACGTACACAAAATTTTGAAAATTTATAAATTGAGAATATAAAGAAAAAATCGTCTGTGGCTCCCAGTCCGATGCAGCTGAAATGGTTTTTCGTGAATAACATTTTGCAAAATAAAACTCTTCTTTTGTAATATTGAAAAAAAAAAAACTCTATTAAAAGTCTGATTATATACATTTATAGGGCTTTCAAAGAGCAACAAATTCTTGCTTATTGTTTGTAGCTATCGCTTTTAGTTTTTTAATATAAGTATTATAAACTTGATAAAAGTAAAACCTTCATAATTCTTCAATTTGACAAGATACTTACTCGAAAACTATAAAACTAAAGAACTTTTTTTAAAAATTAAATATATATTTAGAAACTAGATTTCCTCATACATATTTTTGTCGCTTACAATTTATATCTACATTTTACAGTTTTTAAGATATTTCGCATGAAAGTATGAAAAATAAAAAATAAAAACTCGTTCGGACACATACTTTTTACTTTCCCTATATGCAAAGTATGATGTATATAGCGAAAGTATTGTGACGGTGTCGAAAATTCGAATTCGAGTTTTCGACGGAAGAGCACGTTTCAAGCATCTCTGAACTCGAGTCGAACGTTTTAGAGGTGATGTGTGTGTGTGTCCCCGTGCGTCTATGGAGACGATGTCTTACGGACGAATAGAGCGCTTTGAAATTTGGTACATAATTTACAATCAGTGAAAAATGGAAGCCTATTGATTTTAAACGCAATCAAATGCTCGGTACACCTAAGTTTTGAACAAAATTTTGAAAAATTCACCAAAAATCAAAACCTTCAATAATGCTACGCATATAATCATTTCTTATGTCATTTTTTAATTAGGAAATGATTAACGGAAATTTTATAACGCTAGTATGAACCGTTCCCGAGATATTGCACTTTTTCAATTAAATTTATAAAACAATAACATAAAATTAAATTTATAAAACAATAACATAAAATTAAATTCATAAAACAATAACATAAAATTAAATTTATAAAACAATAACATAAAATTAAATAAAAATTAAATCTCGTGAAATTTGCTGACTTTTCATATGTAATATTATACAATAAATTGGTTATCGTGGATCTTTCATTCCATTCATGAGAGAAGAAACTCTGTTGTTGTTGTAGAGACCCAGACCGTCCGACCTTCCAGAAAGGTGTAAGGTAACTGTTGGGACGGCCGGGAAGAGTCACTTAATTTAGACCGGAACGCAGTGGGGGAGGCATCCACAGAGACCGTACCCTCCTTCCCCTACCACCAACCTCTCGGAAGGACTAATGGACCCACATGTTTAACGTGATCGTACTCCGCGTGAACATGGCGGCAGTTTTGGCAGCGGAGGGAATCGAACCAGGGCCTACAGAGTGCAATTCCCGCACGCTAACCACTGGGCTACCGCAACCCCAGAAGAAACTTTATTGTTGTTGCCGTTGTTGAGACCCAGACCGTCCGACCTATAAGAAAGGTGTAAGGTAACAGTTTGGACGGCTGGAAAGTGCCACTTAATTTAGACCGGAACCCAATGGGGGAGACATCCATAGGGTCCGTACCCTCCTTCCCCTACGTCCAACCTCTCGGAAGAACTTACGGACCCACATGTTTAACGTGATCGTACTCCGCATGAACACGGCGGCAGTTGTGGCAGCGTGCAAATCCAGCGCGCAAACCACCGGGCTACCGCGCCCGAAATGTGTCAACAGCACGCGGTGTTTGTTCCCAGGTGGTCACCTACCCAAGTACTAACCGCGCCCGATGCTGCTTGACTTCGGTGATCTAACGAGAACCGGTGTTTTCAGCACGGTCGGAATTTTCAATCTTCTTCAACTTGGCAAGACGATTACTCGAAAACTATAATAGCTTTTTTTGATAATAAATATATATTTTAATACGAAATTTTCTAGTATACATTTTTGTTGATTCATTATTTATATTTATTTTTTATACTTTACTATATATTTTGAATTAAAGTTAGAAAAATGAAAGGGGAAATAAAAACCTCGCTCAAACAGATGCTTTTTAAGTTTCTTCGGGAGAAAAAAAAATGTTCAAAATATTAAAATATTGAAATTATTTTTATATATTTATAATCTGGACCATATTTCCGGCAAAATAGGAAATTATTTACATTTTTATCTACTAGGTACTAAAATACCAAGCAGGCTCAATTTAGTAGTAAAACTTGAATTTTGTTATATTTCTTTGATTTCGCATACTATTGTATACCGAAAATATTGTTTTTAGATTTTGATGAAAGAGCACGTTTTAAGGCCTCACAAACACATTTCGAACACCTTTGGAAGGACTTCCGTCTCTCTATGTGTATGTCTATAAGGTGTGGGTATGATATCTCAAGAACGAATGCACGTGCTGTTATAAAATTTCACATGTAGGTAAATTATTAAATTTTTTTGAATCGATAGAATCGTTTGACATTTGTATGATTAGAATGCAAATTATTCGATGTTTAAAATTTCCATAGAATTATTTCCTATGTAGAAATATAAAACCAGGGTTAATTTTAGTAGTTTGTTAGTGCGAGAAAATTATAGTTTGAACTACGTTATAGATATAAAGTGTATTGAAATAGCATATATAAACATAGATTATCCAAATGTATGCAATTCTTCGGCGTGACGGATAATTTAAAATGAAATAATTTTAAGAATTTTCATAAAACTTAAAAAAAAAAAAGTAATTTTTGAACGAAAGATGATAAAAAGATTCCATTTTTACTTTTCCTAACATACAATTAACAGGGAAAATACTGTGACCGGGTCGAAAATTTGAATTCGATTTTTCGACGGAAGACCCTGTTTCAAGCATCCCTGAACTCGAATCGAACGTTTTAAAGATGATATCTGTGTGCATATATATGTATGTATGTTAGTGTCTGTGTGTGTTGTCTATGTGTCTGTGGACGCGATATCTCACGAACAAATGAAGCGTTTCGAAAATAATTTGGTACGAGAATTACAATCCGTAAATACTGGTGCTCTATTGATATTAAACGCTATTAAATATTCGGAAAATCCAACAATTTTCAAATGAATTTTTGATAAAATCATTATTTAAAGCTTAATAAAGATAAGTTAATAATCATTTTAGACATATTTTTTAACAAATGACTCAAACTTTAGAGCGCTACCCTAAATCGGTTTTGAGATATTGTCCGATTTTTAAATTAATTTATCAAAAAATTACATAACATGAATAATGTAGTAGGTATTATTAAATAAGTTCACTTTCCACATGCAATATTTTGCGACACATCTGTTAACACCATTCCGGTGGATCTAGTTTGTTTCATTCCCGAGCGAAGATACTTTTTGTAATAGTTTTATTATATTTTGACGTCAAAGAATAGTCCATTATTTCACGGAAAATTAATTAAATGTCAATTGCATTTAGCTAAGGATTTTGAGCATGAATAAGTCATCCTGTTTGCACTAATAAGTTACTAAAAGCACCCAATTTCAATTTACATGCTGTTAATTCAATGCCAAAAACATTGTGCTGTCCTAACTTCGCTGTGAAAGAGGTACTAATCTATACTAAGTACTAATGTTAGTTTGGTACGAATAGATTTAATAAATATGGAGTATTAATATATTAGAAAATCCACCGGAGAGTCACATTCAGGGCAATTTTTTAAAATGGAGATCTATTTAAATTTCTGCGCTTCCCCCTCTCCCCTCCCCAAATATATAGACCATAAATATAAATAAATTTATTTTTCTCATTTGCATGCGTGTATTAATGAACATATCATTACACATAATTTCATTCAACCAACAAATTACTCAATTCTACAAATAGATCAACATTTGCATTTTTCGATAGATTATTTTGTTTGGAGCAACACTTACCTACCCACTACACGATTTCCATCTTGTGTACATCTTCCAAATGTGCCAACGGTCTGGTGACGCGGTTTGGAAAGCATGTCATCCCGATTTAGAATGATTAGTAAGGAGTTGGCGACGTTTTTTCACTTGGCTACGTCTTGGCTCACAAGCTGCGTACATTTCATTTTTATTTGTATTTTAAGCTTGTTATAAAGATTTTTAAATTGCATTGCTGTAAGTTTTTAAACTTTACATAAATAAGTAAA
Organism: Amaurobius ferox; assembly: GCA_951213105.1. NCBI lineage: Eukaryota > Metazoa > Arthropoda > Arachnida > Araneae > Amaurobiidae > Amaurobius > Amaurobius ferox. Next base: position 54,870,654 of record OX578139.1, on the reverse strand, counting down.
TTTCTAATCTTGGGACAAGCGCTCTAACTTGGATTTTCGGCCTAAGAGAAAATATCATATTCTCCTTTTCTTTTCCTTTCTATTCTCCTTTTCTTTTCCTTTCTATTCTCTTTCTCTTTTACTTTCGCAATTCGGTCCATGATTACGAATAAATATTGAAATATCGCACATAGCAATTTGCTTGTGTTTTTCAGTCTGAGATGCTCTTTGATCTTGAATAACTCGAACAAAATTTCCCATTCATTCTTTTCTTTTTAAAGTTTAATTTAACAATAAAAACTAGAAAAATTCACTGCAGAAATATTGTGACCAACCTACTTTTCCCCATCGAACCCCCCAATACCATTAAATGGAAAGTATGCGTAAAGCCATCAAGATAAATGGAAAGTATGCGTAAAGCCATCAAGGTAAATGGAAAGTATGCATAAAGCCATCAAAATAAATGGAAAATATGCGTAAAGTCATCAAGATAAACCAGGGATATTACATGCAATTTTGCGTTTAAAAGCTAATAAAACCGTGTAGTGTGATCACATTGGAAAATATAAAGGGTTTTCTTTGGGTTATCGTGGAAACATCACCATGCTCGGCTATCTATATAATAAAAGGCAATGTCTGTGTGTCTGTGCGTCTGTCTGTCTTATACACTATACGTTTCGCGACCGCGCGTCGGAGAGCTACGAAATTTGGCAATCGGAGACCCTGGGGGGTGGGAAGGGGACACGTGAAAACCGATTTTTAAAATTTTAATTATTTTTTTTGTTATTTAATATTTTATGCGATTTCGACCGTTTTTTGACATTTTTGCCCTTTTTTCTCCACGATCCAGACATCGTAGAAAAAAACAAATCACACCATCGGAAAGAGTAGAGAATTTCGAGTAAAAATATATCAATTTCAAATCTCAGGGACAAATTATAATATTTTTTTATGATTTTAAAACAAAAGTCACTTTTGACTCAAAAAAACGATTTTTGGTTTTTAAATTCTCGCATAGTAAAAAGTACTCAGAATTTCGTCTAATAATTTACATTTTTAGAAAGGTCAAATATCTGGCATTCTTACAAGTCCAATCTGGTCAAGAAATATTCCGTATTGGCCACAGGATCGGGATTTTAAGATTTTCCGAATTTCAATTTCTCGGCGATCCGCTAAAGCATTTCTTAACCGACGTTTCTCCCCCACAGAAGAAGGGAAGGTGGTGGGTGGGGACGTCAAGGTGGAGGTGACGTCACGGTTCTGTATATGCATAGCGATGGGTGGGACAATAAGAAACCGAATTAGTTTTTACTTTCCGTTTCCCGCGCTTCCGATTTTAAATGAAATAAGAGCTTAACATATGCACTGTAGAAATTATTATATTTATATTTTAAATGATGGAACGATATGGATTTTTTAAATGGATATTTTAATTTTATGGATATTTTAAATGATGGAACGATGGATATTTTAATTTTATGGATATTTTAAATGATGGAACGATGGATATTTAAATTTTATGGATATTTTAAATGATGGAACAATGGAATGAGGATGATGGAATTAAGAGCTTACAGAGCATATGGTCATTTTAAATTGTAAATTAGCGCGCGGGAAGTTAGCGGTAGGCCCGGGTACGATTCCCGCCACTGCCAAAACTGCCGAAGTGTTCACGCGGAATACGATCACGTTAAACATGTGGGCCCGTAAGTCCTTCCGAGAGGTTGGTGGTAGGGGAAGGAGGGTACGGTCCCTGTGGATGCCTCCTTCACAGGGTTCCCGTCTAAATTGGGTGAATATAAAGAAAGTTGCGGAGGGCGAGGCAGCCCAGTGGTTAGCGCTCAGGAATTGCACTCGGTAGGCCCGGGTTCGATTCCCGCCACTTCCAAAACTGCCGCCGTGTTCACGCGGAGTACGATCACGATAAACATGTGGGTCCGGAAGTCCTTCCGAGAGGTTGGTGGTAGGGGAAGGAGGGTACGGTCCCTGTGGATGCCTCCCTCACAGGGTTCCCGTCTAAATTGGGTGAATATAAAGAAAGTTGCGGAGGGCGAGGCAGCCCAGTGGTTAGCGCTCAGGAATTGCACTCGGTAGGCCCGGGTTCGATTCCCGCCACTTCCAAAACTGCCGCCGTGTTCACGCGGAGTACGATCACGATAAACATGTGGGTCCGGAAGTCCTTCCGAGAGGTTGGTGGTAGGGGAAGGAGGGTACGGTCCCTGTGGATGCCTCCCTCACAGGGTTCCCGAAAGCCCAGACCATCCCTCACAGGGTTCCCGTCTAAATTGGGTGAATATAAAGAAAGTTGCGGAGGGCGAGGCAGCCCAGTGGTTAGCGCTCAGGAATTGCACTCGGTAGGCCCGGGTTCGATTCCCGCCACTTCCAAAACTGCCGCCGTGTTCACGCGGAGTACGATCACGATAAACATGTGGGTCCGGAAGTCCTTCCGAGAGGTTGGTGGTAGGGGAAGGAGGGTACGGTCCCTGTGGATGCCTCTCCCACTGGGTTCCGTTCTAAATTGGGTAAATAAAAAGAATGTTATGGAGATAGTCGCTGGGGGCGAAGAAGCCCAGTGGTTAGCGCGCGGGAATTGCACTCAGTAGGCCCGGGTTCGATTCCCAAAATTGCCGCCGTGTTTACGCGGAGTACGATCACGTTAAACATGTGGGTCCGTGAGTCCTTCCGAGAAGTTGGTGGTAGGGGAAGGAGGGTACGGTCTAAATTGGATGAATAAAAAGAAAGTTATGGAGATTGTCGCGTAGGGCAAAGTAGCCCAATGGTTAGCGCGCGGAAATTGCACTCGGTAGGCCCGGGTTCGATTCCCAAAATTGCCGCCGTGTTTACGCGGAGTACGATCACGTTAAACATGTGGGTCTGTAAGTCCTTCCTAGAGGTTGGTGGTAGGGGAAGAAGGGTACGGTCCCTGTGGATGCTTCTCCCACTTGGTTCCGGTCTAAATTGGGTGAATAAAAAGAAAGTTATGAAGAATATCGCGGAGGGTGAAGTACCCCAGTGGTTAGTGCGCGGGATTTGCACTTGGTAGGCCCGGGTTCGATTCCCAAAATCGCCGAATAAAAATAAAGTTATGGAGATTGTCGCGGATGGCACGGTAGCCCAGTGGTTAGCGCGCGGGAATTTCACTCGGTAGGCTCGGGTTCGATTCCCGCCATTGCCAAAACTGCAGCCGTGTTCACGCGGAGTACGATCACGTTAAACGTGTGGGACTGCAAGTCCTTCCGAGAGGTTTGTGGTAGGGGAAGGAGGGTACGGTCTCTTTGGATGCCTCCCCCATTGGGTTCCGGTCTACATTGTGTGGCACTTCCTGGCCTTCCAAGCAGTTACCTTACACCTTTCTGGTAGGACGCGCCAACGAGTTTGCCACGGTCAGAATTTTCAAGGGTAGCGAACAGGCTGGTCGCCAAAGGCGGCTAGTAAATAATATGTTTAACTTTTGCAAAAGAAAGCTCACAAATGAAACGAAGGAATACATTTAGTCGATTATTATCACAATAACTTTGTTTTTGCAGTTTTTTATTATGCATTTGCATTTTTTGGCGATGTGAGAATATCACAATAACGAAAATTAATATAGCAATAATTTGTAAATTTAAATATAATACCGGTATATAAACGACGATGAATTGAATGTTTTGTCGGCATTTTTTTCACCGGTATACTTCTTTATCATAAATGTGCATTTATATTTACAACTATTATCGACGTTCGTTTATATTTCCACAAATATCTCCTATTTATGAAACATTCGGTTATATTGTCTGTTGGTATTTGGACGCAACATTTAATATACAATTTAAGTTCCTGTGAAAGCCGCTGAAAAAGATAGCACAACTTGCAGAACCAAAATAATCTCTCATGCTAAATGCGAATAGAAAACATTTTTATTGCTAATACACTTCAAAGCATAGGTATATATATCGCATTTTATAGATAAAATTTTATTTCAGAGCGAGTTTAAATATATTTTTCATTTAAATTAAATCCCTCAAACTGCTGCAAAAATAATTCTAAAGTTGAAACACAGCTAATAACAAATTAGTAACGGATCAATCCGTTTTAGAGGGGGGTAAAGAAAAAAAAAAAGACTCTCTTTGCAGGATAAAAAGATAAAGTAACCACAGAAATAAGATTTCTGTTAAAATAAGAAATAATACTTCTGAAAAAATAAATATTTCTGAAAAAATAAGACTTCTGTTCTTCTTTCGTTGGTGTGTTCGATCTATTTTTGCCTCCAAAACCGGAGTACTTTACTTCTACCTGTTTCAGAGACAAAAAAACGACGGACTTTAGATGAGTAGATGAGATGATGGGTAGACGACCCACCCCAAGACGAGCTTGTCATTTTTATTATATTGGAAGTGGACCTTACAAACTATTTAAAGTAAACTGAAGGGTAATATGGGAAAGCCCGAGAATTTTTTCAGGGTAATAACTTCCAAAGTTTGCGAGAAGATGAGATTCCCACGCTACATTCAGTTATATGAAAAAATTCGGATGTGTGTCAACACACAACTTCTCTAGAAACTCATGTTCATTTTTCTTTCACGTATTTCGTTAATTTAAGTTTTACCGAAAAAAAAATAATAATAACGTATAAAATATATACTTATTTGAAATTATTTCCAATTTGCAGTTTTTAACATTTACTTTTTTATTTGGCGATTCAGCGCATTTTAAAATGGCGCCAAGTCGTAAAAAATTATTAAAAGTAAATAAAATAAAAGAAAGAGCTGGAGAACGATTTATTATAAAATAGTTAAATTGTTTTGGAGGTCGCCTAAAGAATTTTTAGGGGTAATTTTACTCCTTTCCAAAACTTGAGGAGTCATTTTCTAAAGTAGGGGTTATTTAAAGAAAAAAAAATAAAGGGTAATAATATTAATCATTTTCTTATGTTTTTTTAGTCTGTTTTTTCCCTTTTCATCTATTTTCTTTGCAAATTGAGGTTCAGCTTCTTCAGGTGAAACGTTCTCTTGGTTTTGACGCTTCGATACATGTATGGCACTAAGTAGGTTTGAACGTAAATTACGTAAAAATGAAAATTAGAAAGTATGAAAATTAGAAAGTTTTTTTCCCAATGTTCTCCTGTTTACAATAGTGGCGCACTGAAAAGTTGAAAATAAATTTTAATTACATACGAAAATGAACCAAATTGCGGGTGTAGTCAGAGTCAATTCAAAATATGTACTACTTCAATTGAATCTAGGCATACTTTGGACAATGATCTTATCATTTCCCAAAGTTGATATTATGCAAAATTGTTGAAGGAAAATGAAGGTGTAGCAGATTCAATTTAAAACAATACTATATAAATCTTATTTAAAATTGATATTATGCAAAATTGTTAAAATAAAATGAAGGTGTAGCAGATTCAATTTAAAACAATACTATATAAATCTTATCTAAAATTGATATTATGCAAAATTGTGAAAGGGAAATGAAGGTGTAGCAGATTCAATTTAAAGCAATACTATATAAATCTTATCTAAAATTGATATTATGCAAAATTGTTAAAGGGAAATGAAGGTGTAGCAGATTCAATTTAAAACAATGCTATATAAATCTTATCTAAAATTGATATTATGCAAAATTGTGAAAGGGAAATGAAGGTGTAGCAGATTCAATTTAAAACAATACTAAGTCTTATCTAAAATTGATATGCAAAATTGTTGAAATTATTTCTATTGGCTATACCTTCATTTTATTTTGTTCGTGTTACATAATATCAATTTTGGATAATGAGGAGATTTATATTATATTATTTTGAATTGAAACTGTTACATTTTAAATTGGGTTTAATCTGGTGTGTGGTTAACATTTGTTATCTATTTTTCTGTCCGTCACTGTTGTGCAGAGGAAATTTTTTTATATAATAACTTATAAGTGCTCTTAGCAGAATTGATGATGGAGATGGGCGATTAGGAGTTGAAGAGCACTGAAGTGTCACACCTCTTATTAAGCTTTTCATGGGATATTTTTGTTAATGTAAAAATGCTATTACATATTGAATATATGTCTACTGTAAAATTAACAATTATTTAACATATAAGAAACTTCAGCAACTCATTTAAGCGTAAATAAGATAATAATGTAGCATACAGCTGTTTTGAGGATACGCTGGATCCCTTCGTCAGTGCAAGAAAACCAACAGGGCCGAAGTAAATTTAAAAAGAAAAAAAAAAGTGGGCGCAAGTAAGAGAAACAGAGGGATTTATATATCCAAATCCTGGATTAAGAGTTCACCTGAGAGGGCCAATCAGAAAGCAGAATGAAGAACAGTTCAGCCAAGGACGGGACAGTCCAGTGGTTAGAGTACGGGGATTGCACTCGGAGAACTTGAGATCGATTCCCGCCTCTTTCCAAACTGTGCGTGTGTTCACGCAGAGTACGGGCAAGTTAAATATGTGGAACTGAAACTCCAAAAGGTTTGCAGTAAGGGAAGGAGGGTACATGCTTCCTGTGGATGTCACCCTCGCTGGGTTCCGGTCTAAATTGGGTGGCACTATAGGGTCGTTCAAACAGATATCTTACACATTCAGGTCGGATGGTCTGCTGTTGTTGTTGATGTTGAGACTCAGACCGTCCGACCTACCAGAAAGATGTAAGGTAACAGTTCGGTCGGATGGTCTGTGTCGAAAGAAAAGAAAAAAGCTGTCCTTCCAATCCGAAACGAGAAGTAACACACAAGATTGGCGTGCGCCAACACGCAACAGGAATCAGCTTATTAATTAGAAGATTCAAGTTTCTTATCCTTTGCACAAAGTGTTTTTTACTTATTTATTTAACATATGTCTACTGTACATTGAGATACTTAATGAATTGAAAATCTGTATTGTCAATGAGTGCATGCGAGGTGTTTGGATTAGCTAATGAAACAGAAAATTGAAATGCCCTGCCATAGAAAGAATATCATATTATTTCACTTTATGAATATTATACAATTCAATTAGACTTATCCATAATAGACAGATCTTGGCGGACGGACAGTAAAAAAAATATAAAATAGAAGCAAATAAAACGACCCAAAGTGTTGTTCAGAATTAAAACTCCTCCTCAAATAGCAGATTTAATTTTATTTTGCTTTTGCGGGTCGTATAAGCAAAATAAAGCTAAATGCGAGTGAGTAGTCTAGTGTCGCCGGTTGCTGACTCCTGGTTTAGAAGATATTTCGAGTAAAAGTAAACAAAATAAAACGAAAAAATTTTTTTTTTTATTTTTCGAAAAAAAAAATAGTTCAAAATATTAAATTATTGAAGTTATTTTTGTATATTCATAAACGGTACCCTATTTACGACAAAACATGTATATACTTTAATTAATAAATGAATGACAAACCATCAGATTTTAAACGTCATTTTATTAAGCATCCATCAGACGTACATAAAGATACCCGAAAGCGCTCTGGCTTTTAAATTTTATGTACGTCTGATGGATGCTTAATAAAATGACGTTTAAAATCTAATGATTTGTCATTCATTTATTAATTAAATTGATTTGAAGATTTGACGTGTCGCCTTCATTATTACGTGTCTGTACTGTTTGTATTTTAATATATTAGTTTCGTAGATATATATGCGGACAAAGTTTTTACATTTTTCGTAACGCTTCGATTTCAGCCGGAGATTCCAATTATTCAAATCAAAAGAGAATTAGAACCTATAAAGGCCAAGTCATGTGCTGCCCACATCAGATTATTGATTCTATGAAATTAATAACAGCATTAAAAAGAAGTGAACAGTAGCTTTTTTTTTAAGTCTGCCTTGTTCTAGCAAAGGATTCATCTTTGTCCTTACTTTTGTGGTTTCGCTCATTAACAGAAGCCTGGTTTTACTCCTCGAGGAGAGAGAGCTCTTTGATTTTACTGCGCCATCTGTAACTGTGCTGAAAAGCATGTTTTACAGGCATTTAAAACACTGTTCCTATTTTTATAACTTTCCCCAACCATGCATAAGCACAGTGGTCGCGCTGTCGATCGCCATTGTCGCATTTGGCGAAAGAAAATTCAATTTGGAGATTGAAAAAAATGATTTGGCGAACATTTTTGCGATTTTGAATTCAGCCAATGTCAGAATCATAAATCTCGGTATACTAATCGTAATGTATATTGTCTATCCGTTTGTCTTTTCCAAAACAATGAGATTTGGAATTTGAGAATTTCTAAATCAAAACAAATTTTTCAAATGGAAAGTCAAAATTAAATTTGGCGAATAAAAATTCCATTTGGCTAAAGAAAATTTCATTCGGTGAAAGTAATCGAAAATCCGGACCAACAACCCCTGCATTAAGAAAAAGTATTGTGATCCGATTAAAAAAGACTTTCGGGGTTTGACGAATTTACACGTTCTCAACATCCTTAAATGCGAATTAACCTTTTTACTTTCCTTATATACATAATGTATAAGGAAAGTATTGTGACGGGGTCGAAAATTCGAATTCGAGTTTTCGACGGGAGAGCACGTTTCAAGCATCCCTGATCACGAATCAAACATTTTTGAAGTGATGTCTGTGTGTGTGTATGTGTGTGTGTGTGTGTGTGTGTGTGTGTGTGTGTGTGTGTGTGTGTGTGTGTGTGTGAAAGTATGTGTGTGTGTGTGTGTGTGTCAGTGAGTCTGTGGAGACGATAACTGACGAACGAATGGACCGATTCGAACAAAATTTGGTACAAAAATCACAATCCGTACACACTGGAAGCCTATTGTTTTTATACGTAATCGAATGTTCAGAACCCCCCTAAATTTTCGAATGAAATTTTGAAAAAATCGTCAAAAAATCAAAACCGCTAATAAAGTTACGCAAATTGACATTTCTTATGTAATTTTTCATTAGAAAACGATTGGCATAAATTTTAGAATGCTAACATGAACCGTTCTCGAGATATTGTGCATTTTTCAAAAAAATTATGAAAAAGTCACACACACAAAAAAAAATTCCTATTGAGAAACATGTTCACTTTTCATATGTAATACCATGCGATAAATTGAGTGACATCATTCTCGTGGATCTAGCTCGTTCCATTCATGAAAAAATATACATTGAATAATACTTTTGTATTTGAACGCCAATAGTCATTTATCTGCTGTAAGAATAACTTTTTTCTTAGTGCATAACGCTTGGCGATATTTTGGCGACGAATTTGGTGAAATGTCGCCAACTTGGCGACTTTTTTTAAATGTTGCCAAATTAATGAAAATCGCGCCAAATGGATAAAAATGATGCTAAATCAATGAAAATGACGACTAATTGTCGAAAATTCAATATCTTGGAAAGAATATTAGTATCTACTATAAGAAAAACCTATTTTTTTACTGTAAAAGTAGTAAATTCATTACATTATATAAGGAAAGTCATGTGTTGCCCACATCAGATTTTTTTAAACTGTGTTTGTGTGTCTGTCTGTGCCACGATATCTTACGGGGGATGAAAAAGAGAATTAAACGATCCAAATGAAATTGCGTACAAGTATTTCAATCGTATGATATATTTTTCCAATAATTCTGTCTCACTTATCGAACGCATTGAATAATAATCAATAGATGCATAATATCGAATAGTGACCTATTTGATAATGGTAGAATTTAGAGACTGGGGGGTTAAAACTTGGCGAACTAAAACTGTGATGTTATAGAAACGTTTTATCATCGGAACAAGCTACTTTAATCCTTTGTATCAGTAAAAAGCAATATTTGGGTTTTGAAGAACGATTATGTTCTTTATAATGGAACTTACAATAAGTAAACTTAATTTATTAATTATGATTATTACTTTCCTTATATACATAATGTATAAGGAAAGTATTGTGACGGGGTCGAAAATTCGAATTCGAGTTTTCGACGGGAGAGCACGTTTCAAGCATCCCTGATCACGAATCAAACATTTTTGAAGTGATGTCTGCGTGAGTGTGTGTGTGTGTGTGTGTGTGTGTGTGTGTGTGTGTGTGTGTGTGTGTGTGTGTGTGTGTGTGTGTGTGTGTGTGTGTGTCAGTGAGTCTGTGGAGACGATAACTGACGAACGAATGGACCGATTCGAACAAAATTTGGTACAAAAATCACAATCTGTAAACACTGGAAACCTATTGTTTTTATACGCAATCGAATGTTCAAAACCCCCCCTAGATTTTCGAATGAAATTTTGAAAAAATCGTCAAAAAATCAAAACCGCTAATAAAGTTACGCAAATAGACATTTCTTATGTAATTTTTCATTAGAAAACGATTGACATAAATTCTAGAACGCTAACATGAACCGTTTTCGAGATATTGTACATTTTTAAAAAAAATCATCAAAAAGTCATATAAAATAAAAAAAAAAATATTTCCTATTCAGAAACATGTTCACTTTTCATATGTAATACCATGCGATAAATTGGGTGACATCATTCTCGTGGATCTAGCTCGTTCCATTCATGAAAAAAGATACTTTAGGTAATACATTTCTATTTGAACGCCAATAGTCATTTATCTGCTGTAAGAATAACATATTTCTTCGTCCATAACGCTTGGCGAGATTTTGGCGACGAATTTGGCGGAATTTCGCCAACTTGGCGACTTTTTGAAATGTTGCCAAATTAACGAAAAACTCGCCAAATGGATAAAAATGACGCTAAATCAATGAAAATGACGACTAATTGTCGAAAATTCAATATCTTGGAAAGAATATTAGTATCTACTATAAGAAAAACCTATTTTTTTACTGTAAAAGTAGTAAATTCATTAAATTATATAAGGAAAGTCATGTGTTGCCCACATCAGATTTTTATTATGATTGTTTAAAATTATCCCATTACATTTTCCAGTATATATGTAAAGTACACATGCTTATCTAACGTAAAACAATCAGATTTTTTTTACATATTTTTATTGATTAATTTAAGGAATATGACTTTGGCCGATTCACTATTGTTCAACTTTTTTTTATGGACGTGGATAGTCAGTGTTTATTACAGTTGAACAAATCTATCAAAGTATATTCTCTTATTATAAAGATGTTAATTGTATTCGAAATTGCTTGTACCGAAAGTTTGTTATAAAGAGATCTCAACGTGATATTTTCGTTTAATTACGTGATATTAACATTTATAGACAAATGAATGGCAACGCATGAGCTTAAAGTGTAACTTCCTTTAAATGAAGTAAAATTAAATTCTTAATTTCACGGGATCCCGGGAATGAAAAATCCTTAATCTCGTATTTCCTGGATTAAAAAAAGAAACCCATTCCGGATTGCAATCCCCAACTGTCAACGAGATTTTAATAATTAAAGATTTACCTGTTTCATATCATCTCAATGGAATGTTAGATTTCCATCTCAGGATCTATCTCTCTCGGCATCTTCCATTTCTATATTCCATTGACCCATTTTTCCCTCTTCTTCCACCTCCTGGCTCAGCGTGTCTCCAACGAGGAGATTTAAAAATAAACTCCCTCCCACACACTGATAACGATGTTTGAGTCTAAAAAAACTGAAGATATTCAGCAGACGCTTCGGATTTCACAGCTTACACCCCTCTCTTAAAACATAGGTCTCGGGAGCTATACGTTTAAATTCCATTTGGAAACGTCATCCGAATACTTGGATCGATAACAATGCGAAAATTATTTAACGAACGAGATATAGATGTTGTATGTGGTGGCAGGGCCACCTACACAAATTGTGACCTCACATACAAACATTTAGCACCCCCCCCCCCCAATTTTAAATTTATCCTCTTTGTGAATCTGTCATATCTCCTCCTTACTCAACATAAGAAAATGGGGGCCGTTCCCTCCTTTGGTTCTACCCCCCCCCCCTACACACACTTGAGTGGTATCCATCTCTCCTACGCGTCCTTGGTGGTGGTAAAAACAATATTAGTCAATGCTAAATTATTTCTACACCATGAACATCTTAGATTTCCTTACTGAAAAGGTAAAATTAAAAGTCAGGGTATTTTTTTCTCTTTTTTTTCCCTTCTAGGTAGAATCAAAAACTTCGGAGACTGTGCTGATATCTCCTACCCTGATTGGAGGAAAGGGGACATATTTTATCGTGGCGTAGAGGCACATGTGACGCGAGATGTGAAAAGGAAGAAGCAGGTGTTTTTCCAGACTATGCGTGTCAGTGAACTGCAGTCGTTCGCGTTTGTCGAAAACGGAATTGGCGTTTGAAGAACAACGTGCGAATATCAAATTCTGCAGAAACATTGCACCTGCTGCAGCAGGTACAATGTTTCTGTCGGCGATTTCCCCAAACGCTGGTAGAATTTGATATTCACACGTTGCTCTTCAAACGCCATTTCCATTTTCGACGAACGCGAACGACTACAGTTCACTGAGACGCATTGTCTGAAAAAACCCTGCACTACGGATCTGCTTCTTCCTTTTCACATCTAGCGTCATATGTGCCTCCACGCCACGGTAAAATAGTTCCCTCTCTCCTCCAGTCACGGTTGGAGATACCAGCACAGTCTCTGAACTTTCTGATTTTACCTTGTATAAAGCGCAAAGCTCTCCGAGCCAAAAAACCTCTTAATGGAATATTTTCTAAAATCATTAACACATGGAGGATTTACTTCGAGGTGCAAGATTTCAACTGTAGCCAAACAGCAGTTCTCTCTTTGACTTTCCAATCCATAAGAGCCGGGTTTTTACCCTGTAGGGTGGAGAATTGTGTGCATACATACATGCTGCCAGTGGTTCGAAATCCACTTTGAACTGTAGTTCTTGGTCAATTTATAGCTCTAGATTTCATAGAAAACACCTTTACATGCAAAGTGAATATGGCGTGAATTTAGAGTTGCCATATATGGAAGTTCGAGGAGGGGTTGCCAGATTTAACGATTTATCGACAATTTGGCGATTTTTTAAAGGTTCAAGAACTTTTTCGATATAGTGAATGTTCTACGAGATACTAGTCCCTTCTGGAAGTTTCTACGGGGAGTATAGAGTATATAAAAGGAGACATCGCTCAGAGAGGGTGGTTGACATGATGTGAGCTGTATTGAATTGTGAGATATGTCAATGTTTGGAGAAAAGTATCTATTACTTTGTGAAATTAGCATTTATTTTGAGCATTTATTTGTCGTTTTACTGTGAGATAGTTATCGATCTATTTGCTGTATATTGTTCCTGTTTATGCTGTGCTTGTAAATAAACGTGTTGTTTATTCAGAATTTTTGGACTCTTTTTTATATCATGAGAGTATACCTACGATACCAGAGGAAATGTCGTAACACATAAACATGAGTGATTCGTATTCTGGGATGCTCAAAACGGATAAATGTATAAAAATGCCAAAGTTAAATTTATGACACTATCACATACTAGCACACTTTAAATAGTTGTAGTATACCCTGTTCTTCGTACGGGATATATAATATAAAGAAACTTAAAATTCACAATTATTTGCTAATTCTTATCTATACTATTGAAACGTGTCCGCGTGTGTATGTAACCGCTTTTCCGAAGCTTCTATACTTGGCCTAGAAGTCCACGGTTATTTTAAACTTAACCATCGACCGGAGATGCGCCCGCAACTTTCGAAAATTCGAAAAATTTTATAGATTTTTAAATATCTGTAAAAACCTCCAAACTGGGGGAGAAAAGAAGGGTCCCGGAAAAAGTTATCTCCCACTGCAATAATAAAGTTAGAATATCGGTTTTTGGTTTGCACGGCAAAGAGATGAATTTTGAAGACCTTCTAGAGGCTGGAATTTTGATAAAGTTGATAATTTTTATTTAAAGATTTTTTAAAATAGCGGAAAACGTCATGAAATGCGTTGAGAACAACGTGTTGTGATCCCAGATGACGAGTCTCGTTCGGCGTACTTGCGAATGGAAAACATCTGCTTCTTCACAAGCAGCAGACGCCTCGACTCTGCAGTGTTTCTTTCAAGCATATATTCGGAGGGGGCTGAAGCCCCCGGAGACGATTTTTTGTCCCCCCCCCCTCGGAGTTATTTTATATTAACTTAGTGTCTACTTATGTGACAGCATTTAGATATATTTATATAGGACAAATAGAAAACCTGCCCCCCCCCCTAAAGTTTCATCCGTCCCCCTCCCACGGCCAAAAAGACCTGAAAGACTGCCTGTGAGGTCGGGGGAGTTAAAATTCAGAAATCTAAATTCGCGAGGTAAACGGATGCAGATGTGATTTTTAAAATATAAGATTGTAACGTTTTCACCTGAAATATTCCATGAAAAAATCATTGTGCTTTGATAGAAACTTTGACAAAAAATTCTACTTATTACTCGAAATTAAAATTTTGTAAAAAAAGTTTTCGAGGTACGGTTTTCAAATTAATTTAAATGCCATTTTGTTCAAAGCGTAGCCAGGCGAAGCAACTGCATCGAACTTCATATTCGAATGCCTCTAGTAAAATTATCTCTATCTACTAAATTGGGTACAAAATAGAAAAAATAAATATTTAGGCAAATGCGCGTGCGCAGTTTTCCTAAAACATCCAATAACACAAGCTTCAACTTTATTTATGTCCCAGAATAAAATGACTCACGTATTTTAATTTGGATGCATATCGGGTGAAAATACACTACCCGACATAGAAAATGCAACACCATGAAGCTTTGGTCGTATAATTATGCAAATTGCGAGACAGACGCAGCTGCCGACGTTTGTAAATGATCTGAAATGCAAGTAGGTCACATGATTAGAACGCAGGATAAAAGGGATGGAAACGGCAGATCAGCCAGCAGTTGACACTGTCTGTCGCCTACGGAAACCTGTTTTCTTTTTTCATTTCAGAAGACATGTGCTGTTAAAGAGATTCCTGGTCGACGCCGAAGTTCGTTTCAGCATTTGGACAATCGTACGAGGGCATTCATTTTAGGCTTACTTACGGCTGGGTGGTCGTACCGACTTATCGTCGCTGAAATAAGCGTAGATGCTCCCACTCTGCAAAGGATTTGGAGAAGATGGATTGAAGAATGGCATGTGAATCGTCGCAGTGGTACAAGTCCATCCAAACGTACATCAGAAAGTGTGTTGATCGACGCGTTCGAAGGCATACGGCGGCGGCCCCACAAACGATGACTGTCGACATTCTGCAGAATTTTCAGGGTATATTGGATGTTCCAATATCAGCGAGAACAGTTTCTCAACGATTGGCTGAAAGCGGCATGCATTCAACTCGTCCTTATAGAAGACTGCCATTGATGGCAAGATACCGACGTGAGAGATTGCAATGATGTCGGGCCCGATCCTCTTGGACGACTGAATGGGACAGGGCTGTGTTCAGCGACGAGTCTCGGTTCTGTTTGTCAAATGACAGTCGACGTATGAAAGTCTGGAGGTGACGTGGAAACAGATCCAATCCTGCTGCGACTGTTGAACGCCATATTGCTCGACAACGCGGCATCATGGTTTGGAGTGCCATCGACTTTGATATCCGATCACCTCTAGTTCATATCAGAGGTACAATGACGGCACGACGAGATGTGGAGGAGGAGCTGAAGACGGTTGCACTGCTCTACCTTTAGCTGTTGCAAAATGATGTTTCCCAGCAAGATAACGCGCGACCGCACACTACAATCATCAGCATACACGCATTGCAAAGTAACCCGGTGCTTTCTTGGCCTCCGCTGCCTCCAGATCTCTCTCCCATCAAGCATGTATGGGACTTAATTGGCCGTCCTTTGACTGCCCTGCCTCGCCTCAAACAGAGGACGACCTATAGAGGATGGTTGAAGGCATATGGTCATCCATCTCTCAGGAAACTATCTGCACACTCATTGCTTCTGTTCCTCGAAGAGTTGCTGCTTGTATCGCCGCAAGAGGTGTTCCAACTTCTTATTGATCACACTGCCTATGCCATTACTGTATTGCATTATCCTTCTGGAATTAATATCACTTATTTTTATATGCCATCTCTGTATGTGAATCCTTTACCATCACACTCTATTCGCTCTTTCATGGTGTTGCATTTTCTGTGTCGGGTATAGTGTATATATTTTACGACACTCTCGTGCGCATACTGTGCAAAAGAAAATTAAACAGCAAAGAGGTTCTCAAATGCTACATTTCAATTTACAATTTTATATATAAGAGGAAAAAATGGAGTGTAATATTTTCAATTTTCTGTCATAAATTATGATAAAAATTTGAAATATATATTGCATTTGATTTTATCATCTTTATATACAATTTTAAACTAAAATATAACATCTAAGCACTTCTTAATTCTTTTTAAAAAATTTTGTAATAAAAATGTAAATAGTTCTTAATTTCAAATTTACTCGTGGTGGAACGACCTTCTGGTTATATGATATTTAATAGTTCTCATAATGCGCAGATTTGTTGATGGCGAGTTCTGGCCTCATCTCATAGCGCGTGAGCTGTTTCTGTTCAGTCTCACCATTCAATTTAAATAGGTTCTTCGGTACAAGAACTAGCTGGATCATGCTGTCTTTTTCCAATTCCAGAGGCTGTGGGTTCGAGTCCATTGTGGTATTTATGCTTTTTCTAATCAGTTTCTCTTAAATATAAATAGATTAACTAGGAGCTTCAGTACGTAAACTGGCCGGCTCAGTGGTTATGTTGTCTGTTTCCAGAGACTGTGGGTTCGACTGGCATTGAAAATAGGTTTTTGAGTCGTTTCTGTGCTTTTTTTTTATCAGTTTCTCCTATAGGTTTAAGTAAATTAATGAAGATCGTCAGCATATGAACTGGCTGGCTCAGTGATCAAGCTGTCTTCCTCCAAATCCAGCGGCTCTGGGTTCGAGTCCAGTGAGTCATTTTGGTATCTGCACTTTTTCTAATGAATTTCTCCGTTAAATATAAATAGATTAACTAGGATTTTCACTACGTGAACTGGCTGGCTCAGTGGTTATATTGTCTGTTTCCAATTCTAGAGACTGTGGGTTCGACTGGCATTGAAAATAGGTTTTTGAGTCGTTTCTGTGCTTTTTTTTTATCAGTTTCTCCTATAGGTTTAAGTAAATTAATGAAGATCGTCAGCATATGAACTGGCTGGCTCAGTGATCAAGCTGTCTTCCTCCAAATCCAGCGGCTCTGCGTTCGAGTCCAGTGAGTCATTTTGGTATCTGCACTTTTTCTAATGAATTTCTCCGTTAAATATAAATAGATTAACTAGGATTTTCACTACGTGAACTGGCTGGCTCAGTGGTTATATTGTCTGTTTCCAATTCTAGAGACTGTGGGTTCGACTGGCATTGAAAATAGGTTTTTGAGTCGTTTCTGTGCTTTTTTTTTTATCAGTTTCTCCTTTAGGTTTAAATAAATTAATGAAGATCGTCAGTATGTGAACTGGCTGGCTCAGTGGTCAAGTTGTCTTCATCCGATTCCAGAGGCTCTGGGATCGAGCCAGTGCGTCATTTTGGTATCTGCGCTTTTTCTAATCAGATTCTCCGTTAAATATAAATAGATTAACTAGGAGCTTCAGTACGTGAACTGGCTTGCTCAGTGGTTATGTTGTCTGTTTCCAATTCTAGAGACTGTGGGTTCGACTGGCATTGAAAATAGGTTTTTGAGTCGTTTCTGTGCTTTTTTTTTTATCAGTTTCTCCTTTAGGTTTAAATAAATTAATGAAGATCGTCAGTATGTGAACTGGCTGGCTCAGTGGTCAAGTTGTCTTCATGCGATTCCAGAGGCTCTGGGATCGAGCCAGTGCGTCATTTTGGTATCTGCGCTTTTTCTAATCAGATTCTCCGTTAAATACAAATAGATTAACTAGGAGCTTCAGTACGTGAACTGGCTTGCTCAGTGGTTATGTTGTCTGTTTCCAATTCTAGAGACTGTGGGTTCGACTGGCTTTGAAAATAGGTTTTTCAGTCGTTTCTGTGATTTTTTACTTTCCTTATATACATAATGTATAAGGAAAGTATTGTGACGGGGTCGAAAATTCGAATTCGAGTTTTCGACGGGAGAGCACGTTTCAAGCATCCCTGATCACGAATCAAACATTTTTGAAGTGATGTCTGTGTGTGTGTGAAAGTATGTGTGTGTGTGTGTGTGTCAGTGAGTCTGTGGAGACGATAACTGACGAACGAATGGACCGATTCGAACGAAATTTGGTACAAAAATCCCAATCCGTAAACACTGGAAGCCTATTTTTTTATACGCAATCGAATGTTCAGAACCCCCCAAAATTTTCGTGTGAAATTTTGAAAAAATCGTCAAAAAATCAAAATCGCTAATAAAGTTACGCAAATAGATATTTCTTTTGTAATTTTTCATTAGAAAACGATTGACATAAATTTTAGAACGCTAACGTGAACCATTCTCGAGATATATTGCACATTTTTCAAAAAATTATCAAAAAGTCATATAAAATAAAAAAAAATTCCTATTGAAAAACATGTTCACTTTTCATATGTAATACCATTCGATATATTGGGTGACATCATCCTCGTGGATCTAGCTCGTTCCATTCATGAAAAAAGATACTTTGAGTAATACTTTTGTATTTGAACGCCAATAGTCATTTATCTGCTGTAAGAATAACTTATTTCTTCGTCCATAACGCTTGGCGAGATTTTGGCGACGAATTTGGCGGTATGTCGCCAACTTGGTGATTTTTTGAAATGTTGCCAAATTGACGAAAATCTCGCCAAATGAATAAAAATGACGCTAAATCAATGAAAATGACGCTAAATCAATGAAAATGACGACTAATTGTCGAAAATTCAATATCTTGGAAAGAATATAAGTATCTACTATAAGATAAATCTCTTGTTTATTGTAAAAGTAGTAAAGTTATTACATTATATAGGGAAAGTCATGTGTTGCCCACATCAGATTTTTTTTTTATTGTAAATGTAGTAAATTCATTACATTATATAAGGAAAGTCATGTGTTGCCCACATCAGATTTTTTTTATCAGTTTCTCCTATAGGTTTAAGTAAATTAATGAAGATCGTCAGCATATGAACTGGCTGGCTCAGTGATCAAGCTGTCTTCCTCCAAATCCAGCGGCTCTGGGTTCGAGTCCAGTGAGTCATTTTGGTATCTGCACTTTTTCTAATCAATTTCTTCGTTAAATATAAATAGATTAACTAGGATCTTCACTACGTGAACTGGCTGGCTCAGTGGTTATATTGCCTGTTTCCAATTCTAGAGACTGTGGGTTCGACTGGCATTGAAAATAAGTTTTTGAGTCGTTTCTGTGCTTTTTTTTACCAGTTTTTCCTTTAGGTTTAAGTAAATTAATGAAGATCGTCAATATGTGAACTGGCTGGCTCAGTGGTCAAGTTGTCTTCACCCGATTCCAGAGGTTCTGGGTTCGAGTCCAGTGCGCCATTTTGGTATCTGCGCTTTTTCTAATCAGATTCTCCGTTAAATATAAATAGATTAACTAGGACCTTCAGTACGTGAACTGGCTGGCTCAGTGGTTATGTTGTCTGTTTCCAGTTCCAGTGACTGTGGGTTCGAGGCCCTGCATTGAGACGGTTGGACTTTATTTAACCTCACATTTTTCTTTACCTGGTATTATAAAATTGCGTGTTTTCCTTAATTTTACTTCACCGGAAATGATGTCACAGGAAGTTACGTACAGGAAGGGACGTCACAGGAAATTACGTACCGGAAATTACGTCACCTCCGGTACGTCATTTCCGTTTCGTCCACTGAAAGCACGTAAAAGAAAAGAGATACACTGGTTTCACAAATGCATAAAATTTCGGGACTTCTGTAGCAGAAGTCACGTGGTGCAAAACAAACCCTGCACGAATTTTGGACGAGGAAGGGTGGTGCGCTCGACACCGAAGCCAGCAGGACCGAAGAGAAACCCCACCAGCAACGGTGGAGTTCACACACCGCTCGTCCTCCATCTCGTGCAGATAATTTAGTAAGAAATATGTTAGAGGAAAGACCTAAGAAAAC
The DNA here is from genome assembly GCA_951213105.1 of Amaurobius ferox. NCBI lineage: Eukaryota > Metazoa > Arthropoda > Arachnida > Araneae > Amaurobiidae > Amaurobius > Amaurobius ferox. The sequence goes on along the minus strand of OX578139.1, from coordinate 54,850,825 downwards.
CGACCTAATCAAGTACCCGCGAACTCCCAAATTCCTCAACCCTGCCGGAACGCGTTAACACTCGCAACACTACAAGTCTCTAACACTACAGTCTTATTCTTTTTACCCACACTGGATGCGAACCCCGAACCTAGAGCCCCGCAACTTGACGCCCCAAGCCTCTCGGCCAAGAAGGCGACGGCCGTAGCTTCAATTTCGATGTATTTAAGTTTAACATTTTAGTATAGCCGTTTAAATAATTTGAAAAAACGCGGCTGAAATTGCCCAGGCCAGAACTCTCGACAAAAACGTTCGCCTCACGTTGTTACCGCAGCACTTTACCGCTGCGCTGCTAATGGCGCTGTAATATTATTTTATTTTAACAGTATAAAGCTTTCATTAGATTGACAGCAAGAATAAATCTGGGGCACAACCCACAAAATCTATTATCCTGACAAGATTGTTTAAAACTGTAATCGAGGAAGTACTGCATTTGAGGTGAGGACAGAACTCGCTATCAACAGATCCGCGTACTCGCTGCCCAACTCTTTGACCACTAGACCGTTTTAATCGCGAGGGAAAGTGATATTAGGAACTATTTAAGTTTTTACTATGAGGGGGAAAAAAAGAGAGAGAGGCAGGAAGCCCTTGAATGCTATATTTTAGTTAAAAATTGTATAAAGAGGATAAAATCATATGATAAATCTGTTTTCTATTATACTTTATAATAGAGAATTGCAAAAGATTACACCAGATTTTGACCTCTTATGTATAAAATTCTAAATTGAAATGCAGCATTCAAGGACTTCCTGTCTCACCCCCCCCCCCCCTTTTTTTTTACAAACGAACAATATCCGGCGAAAAAAACTCTATTATCTGATATGAACTAAACCTAAAATCTATATATTTAATGCGCAAGCAGTTTTTGTTATTCAATTTCTGAGAATCTATCGAATCGATTTTCAAAATTATTTATTTTTTTTTTTGATAGCTGATACTTTCAGGATGAGCAGAAGCCCCAAAGCCCCATATTTTTAAATGGGGTGGTAACAGGTACATTCTTCAAATTATTTTATCGTTACGGAGTAATTGACGTGGTTCAAAACAAGCTATCGGTATGGTCTCTGTGGCGCAGTCGGCAAAGCATCAGCTTCGCAACAGAAGTTTTCTAGGCTCAAACTTTGTAATAGAAGGTTTCCGGTTCGGCGCTCGTTTGAAGGAAAGTTACATTTTTTCAAGCAAAATGAATAAAGAATTTAGATTTGGCTCATCTTCTATCTATTCTTAAAACAAAAGCAGTTCTTCAGCACTTCATTTCTGAGGATCTATCTAACCGATTTTAATTATTTTTTTTTAACAACTGATATTTTCTGGATGCGTTAAAAGGAATAAAGGGCCTAGTCATTAGAAATAAACAAAAGTTAAGAGGAAACTTTCCTACCTAAAGCTAACTTGAGAATTCCACGTTAATCAATAGAGGAATTTTACTAGCTAAATATAGCATTGGATTTTGAGATTTTTTTTTCCTAGAATTTTTTGCAAAACGCTAAAATCTTTTTTGGTGTTGCTACAGAAAGCAGTGTTGGAATACCAGGTAATAGAAGTGACTTTTATAGCCCTGGCTGGAATAAAGTTTTTGGCAGTTGTAGGTAGCACAAGGAAAAATTTGGGGCTTCACACGCTGAGCCTATCTGGTAACAGTGATCCTCAATCCTTCACTGCCATGTAGCCTCCTGTTGTATTAGTAAAGAAACTCTAAATGTGTATAACTCAAGATTTTTATGAATTTATTTTTTCTACTTTCTTTAAAATGAATATTTCAATTATAATTTTATTTTCTATTTGGGTAAATTAAAATGGTGTATTAAAACAGTATTATAATCACAAAAGCGTATACAGTACAGGGGGACGGGTAAAGTTGCAAGTAGGTCGAACAGGTTTTGAATGACGGTAGCTATATCTATGGAAGTGAAGCATTGATGTAGCAAAGTGACCATGTGCTACCAGATGAAACTGACGGCGGCGTCCCTAGCGACAAAAATTGAAGTTAACACGCCTATCTCGTGAACTATGAACGAAAGGAAAAAATATGTCAATCAGAAAGTTGTACATTATTGTTGATTTAGTAAGAAATGTGATTTTTAGAAAGAAATTGTGTGCAGAATCTCAATGCGTTACTGCAAGTGTCTTATATAAATGATGGATGACTGTGACGGCAACAACGCTCCTGCAGATAGAGCATGCGAGGCAATTTACAAACGATTGTCAATCATCAGATGAGTATTGCATTTCGTGTGTGTGTGTTGAAGACCCAGACCGTCCGACTCGTCCAAAGGACTAAGAGCAACTATTTGGACGGCGTGTATTTTTATGAGTATCGGATCAAAAAAAGATCATGACATGTTGCTCAAATGAAGATTATTGCGACATGGTACTTCTATACGGCGAATTTGAACAAAACGCCGGAATGAAATCTGCTCGGTAATACTTTTTACGACTTTCAACTGCTTTATATCCATCTGTAATGCTGGAGAACACTCAACAAGAAGTTCTTACTTGCATACACGCATGTATTTTTCCAGACGATGGACATATTGAACATATTTTAAATCAAACTGTATGTTATCTTAATGATGTTTTTGTATTAAACGAAATGACGTTTCTTACTAATTTGGTGATGCTCTACAACTTCATAATTGACTTTTTTTCTGTATCTCTCATAGGCTGCGAAATAGGAGTACTAACTTCCAAAATCCCCCATCCCTGGGGGTGCTTCCCTTACTCTTGTGGCGGAGCTGCAGTGAGTAACGCAATGCAGCCCCGCCGCAGTCTCATCTGGTAATGCATAATCATTTTACAGATGTCTCACTTCCACAGCTCTAGTTACCCTCGTTTAAAACTTATATACCCTTCTCGCAACTTAATCGGTCACCCTGTACAAAATTATGCGGCATTAATGCCGTGTCACCTTATGTTCTTGGAAGACTAAAAATGACATCATATGAGGACATAACTTATGATGGCGTCATAGCGCCCCCAAGAAAAGTTCCTATTGAGTCCCCCTAAGACGAAGTATATATACGAAGTGCATGCAAAATTTGATTAATAACACTTTTCATTATAATCAAAATAAGAAATATAATATTCTAGTTAAAATGTTACATTCAAAATGAGCATTTTAAAAGTATAACATATTTCGAGACTCTCAGATAAAATCAGAGTTTGACAGTCGGTAGCTTAAAAAACAGACGCATAGAAATGTGCTATTATAGCGATAAATAGCAAGAGAAAGTAACCCCCTTTTCGCCAAGCACAGCCGTCACTCAAACACAAGGTAAATGGAAGTAAGAGTTCCTTTTTGTAGACCTTGACTCAAACAGGAGCTTCAATGGCCGCTCTTGCGCCAGCCTGTATATATAGGAACCTTAGGTCCCCCCGAGCATATACATAAATCCGCTCTTGGCTTGGTCTAACGATGCTGTTGCATTTGCAGTTGAAGTGCCTATCTTAAATGAGATCTAACAGTTTGTTTTACCATCCACGATGGTTGCGGAAAATTAATTGAACAACAATCGTATCGCCCAAGAAGTCTCTTTAACTTAAGAATGGGTGTAAAGAGGCATTCCCTGCTCCGAAATGTTGAATACTTTCCAAAGACGCTCCGTGGAATCAAAAATAAAGGGTTCTCAGCGGGAATGGCACGCTCTGGAAATCCAATACGGCGATGAAAGGAATGGAAAAGCGATCGATGAATAATAGTTCACGGCAGGGAATACCTATTATTTTTGATGCGAGTTTCGTTTTAAGATCTTGCCAGACTTACACGGTCTGGGAAACTTCAGCGACTCAACGTCAAGCCCTACACTCATTCAAAAATGTAATATTCTTTCATTTCAGCTAATTTTACTTGCTCATACGTAGTATTAAGAAAGTGTTGTTTTTTCAAGAAAATTTTCAATTTCGAGAATTTGATGCCAATATCAAGACCTCCTGAACACGTTTTGACTATTTTTCGGAGTGATGTCCGACTGTCTGTTTGCATGTTTGTATGTATGTATGTATGTATGTCTATGGCCGATTTCTTGTGTACACGATAGCGACCACAAATACTAATGCATTTTCACGAAACTTTATATCCGGTTTTGTTATAAAAAAAAATTAAACTAGATAGAATTATTTGAAATTTAAGCGAAAACTTCGAAATTTTATATTTTTTTAACATGGCAGCACAGGACATCTGGTATGAAAAACTCGAGTTCAGCTACACCCCAGTTTATTTTCTTTTTCATTACTAACAAAAATAAAACAAGATATTTCTGGTAAATAAAACTGCAAATCATTAAAACAAACTTTAATAGTAAAGATAAGAGAGTTTTAGGCCAAACGGAGGAGGCGGTACGGCGGTACGGCTATACCGCCTCCTCAGCACAGGAGGAGGAGGAGGTTCAGCTGTATGGGCATACCGCATTCTCAGAAGAGGAGATTGGAAGAGGGAGTGAGTCATAGTAGAGGGGGAGATGTTTTGAGGAGATGAGATACAAACGGAGGTTTCGGTATGGATATGCCGCCTCCTCAGCAGAAGAGGAGGAGGTGATTCTGCTGTATGGGCATACCGCATTCTCAGAAGAGGAGATTGGAAGAGGGAGTAAGTCATAGTAGAGGGGGAGATGTTTTGAGGAGATGAGGTACAAACGGAGGTTTCGGTATGGGAGTAGAGGAGGAGGTGATTCTGCTGTATGGGCATACCGCATTCTCAGAAGAGGAGATTGGAAGAGTGAGTGACTCATAGCAGAGGGGGAGATGTTTTGAGGAGATAAGATACTTTGGGTGGTGGGGAGTATTGATAAAGGGAGGATGCTATATTGCCTCCTCAGAGGATTCAGAGCAACTCCGCGTTCACCAGAAGAGGAGATTAGAAGAGGGAGTGAGTCATGCATTTTGGGTGGTGGGGGTTGGAATGAATTATCGAAGAGGAGATGAGTGAAAATGGTTTGCATGAGGAGGGAAAAGTTGGAGTCTGTGATTGCAGAGGAGTGAAGGTACTTAGAAAATTTTTACTTACGGGAGGAAAAAATGAGTCATACCCATAGAAGCCCGGGGAAGATGTTCGAAAGAGATAACGCACTTATAAAATTTTACAAGATTTTCGTGAGGAGGGAAATAATGGAATGAGTCATATCTGTAGAAAAGGAAATGATGAACTTTTCAATGAGGAGGTAGTGTGTTAGACATTTTCGACGAATATTTTTTCTGAAGGGAACATGAGTAATACATATAATTAAAAAAAGCTTACTTTTTTACACTCACCATGACTCTGGTCAGCTGAAAATAGAACACTCTTTAAAAATTGATATACACATATTTTATAGCATTATATATAGTATTTACTGGAATGTTCAAATTTGTTTATACTTTCAATGGTTTATACATTGATTGCATTTTTTTTTTCTTTTTGGGATATGTTTGACTTTATAAAATATAAATAGTCCTGAAAAATATATTATCAAGTTTATTGTGTAATAAAAGGTGTTATGGTTGTAACATATTTTAGTGTGTGTTGTGAAAGTGTTAAAATCCGCCAATGTTTTCTGAAAATATGTACAGATGTATTTCTCAACATATTTTTAGTCAAATAGGGTTTTCCAGTGTAGTGCATATCAAAAGTGGAAGTGAAGGACTATGTACTGGTTGAGTTAGTAAAATAGGGTTAAATTTTCTTTTATCATTATCTTTCCTTTCTTTGGAAAGGAGGGAATTCCTTGAAGTATTTTGTAAACAAATTATCATGAACATACATTTTAAATATATTTATGTTGCATTTTTATATTGTTTTAAGTATGATGCAGAACATTCTGTATCTATCGGTTTTAAAAGTTGAAATTTCTTTTATTGGAGATGCATTTATACAAATACATCTATTAACCCCCATGTATCCTAACGCAGTGACACGTAAAGTCGGAGCGGTGAACAAAAAGTAGAACAATGTTCAATGAGAATCTAGCTAAACCTGTTACGACTATTGTATTGTTGTACTCTTGCAATAAAGATGTAAGTTAAATGCAATTTTATTTATCTTTACTGCTTGAATTTTCTTTCTTCACGTCGCAAATAAATAGTCTGCAAATTTTAATACAATTAATGTTTCCCACAAATCTAAATATGTGGTATGAAGTGTGTTTTGGAGGGTTCAAACTGCATTTAGATGATAATGATATGTTTATTTAAAAGATAATGAATTGGGGTTATTGAAATACTAGTTCCCATTTTAAGAAAGGAATTTCCGTAGTTTCAAATCCAATATTTACAGTAACAGAATAATAATACTGCTTTACCTAAATCGTAAATGTGTTTGGCTTTGATTGGTTGTACATAAAAAACTCACCAACTTAAATGCAATTCGTTATTAATAAATAGATTGAGATTTGGATGGGATATAGACTTTGTTTATTAAGTTGTTAATTTCCTAAGGTCTTGACAAGAGAATCGTGTGGTAGGTTCAAAGTGTTTCATTTTATATTTTGCTTCTATGTGGTTGGATATAGTCGATGTTGCGCAAGTTCAAAATATTAAAAAATTCAAAATAGTAAAGTTATTTTTATATATTCATAAATATAACCTTATTTCCGATAAAAACAAGTAAACATTGTTTACATTTTTAACACTTTCCAAAATACACTGCTGGCCATTAAAATTGTTACACCAGGAAGGGAAGCAAATAGTAGAATCTTATTTATTATACATATACAGTATATTATACATATGCAGTTTAATGGGAGGAAGACATGATTAAATTTGCAAGTGGTTTGGGGAACACAGCATGCAGAATTCAGTACACAGAGCTGCCACCTCTGGCAGCAACAACGGCTGTAGTCCGGCTGGGCATCAAGTCGAATTGAGTTTGGATGATAGATACGGGTACGTCATTCCATGCGGCTTCAACTCTATGCCAGAGTTCATCAATCGTAGTGGCTGGTGAGTGATGGCGTGCCAGTCTCTCGGCAACCCATAACCAGATGTTCTCAATAGGTGACATATTTGGAGAACGCATTGGCCAGGGCAACAGTCGAACACTCTCTTATAACATTATCCAATATTTATAATCTACCAAGCTTGCCGTTCAACTCATAGTATTTTGATACCAATCCAAAATATTAGTTATAACCGAGTTAGTTCAAGCGATACAATTACAAAGAATTGTATTATATTTTGAAAAATATAAATCATATCTTTAAAATTCAAGAAATAAGAAAACTTCTCAATTTAAATCACTTCATGTCTTTCGTCTGCTTCGTTTTCGTGAATGGCGAATTAAATGCTATCTCCGAATATTTTCGTGCTATAGAGGAGATTGATTGAGCGAATTCTTATAACAATAAAATATTTTCAATTTAAAAAATCAAAATGATATCTGTAAAATTCTGAAAGTTAGAATTTTGATTTTATCACCCAAATCGTAGTTGTTGAGACTCAGACCGTCCGACCTACCAGAAAGATGTAAGGTAACTGTTTGGACGGCCGGCAAGATCTCACCCAGATCGTGTCGCACCAATTGTCTGTAACCGTCTGACATATATCTCCCATTCTTCAAAGAATAGTCTGCTGGGATAAATTGGTTTAAAAACGGCGAAATTTCGACTTTAAATATTCATAACCTTTAAACTAATTAGAAATTTTAAAAAAAATCTCGGCGAGGTGCATATTTGCATAAGTTGAGATACCACCTTTATTCAGATTTTCGAAACTATTGAAAGCTTATGTATAAATTAGAATGTTACTCTAAAATGTTAACTACGTCGAAATGTTTTTGTAAGCCTATTATTAATCGAGAAAAATATGTTAATTAATTTAATTAATCAATCAAAATTTGCATTTGTTATAATTCTGCTGTTGTACATTTTGTAGGCACATTTTATATATTATATTTTTATTAATAATTAATCATTATTTTACTTATAATTACTATTATTTTATTTTCAAAATAAAATATTTCTGTCTCGATCAAATAAAAATCTCTCAAAATATTATTTAAAATTAAATAAAGTTATTTCAAAATAATAAACCAACATTGATAGTTGCGAAATATTGTGTTCCAATTTTTTGTGGCCATCATTTGGTATTTGAATAGTCACAAACTCATTACTAGAGCTGCCACTATAAGTAGGAAACAAAAAAGTTGTGAAATTGATCTTACATATTAAATATCGATGAAAAAGTCAGTAAAATTAATCAAAATAATGAATAACACAATTTTTTGTTTTTGAAAATCAGCTGTCCATAAAATAGTGATGCTTTATGATATTTCATTCAGTTCTGATTCTGTTTGCGACTCTTAATATGCACTCATTTCCAGTATTAATTTGCCTATACTGAAAATATTGGTGTTCAATTAAAATATATATATTTTTTTTGAGAACTTCCCTTCTCTGCAATTGGTTTATGTAATCTCACTCTCTTTCGTAGTATTTATTTCTAAGACTTTGACCGAAGTTGAAGAATTTTTATAAACCAGGAAAGTCCGCGCACTTCGCGCGGCTTGTCCAAGTACACCACGGCCATGAATGGGAAACAGGAACCGGCGGATATAAACTGCTACCGATCCTCCCATCCGCTCTTAATATCCACAGTCACATGCGAGCCATATACCCCTCCAATTCAATATTACTATCTCTTATATAACTATCTCTCATACGATTCTACTCCCTGTCAAAACATGCATGCTATAACGTATGCATGCTATACTGACTCCTAACATAACGCAATAAATTTACGCTTCCCTATAACCTTAGTAAACCAATTTATCAAGTTTAATACCTCGAACTTTTCATTTCAAGTTTCTAATTGGTCCCGCCATGCCGTGGAAGAAAAGCGACTAACTCTCTCTAACTTTATAATTATCATTCGTCATATGATACAGCTCCAACCAATCTATCTATAAACAAAGTTTGTATAATTGCATTGTTTACAAGGTGATTTTGAAGATAAAGTTTGAATAAGTCTCTCAAACTCCATGGCTTTGATATTCATATTCTGAATTTTTAAATTGTATTGACCTCTCAAAATTAACTTTCCTAGTCAATCATAGAGGTAGTCTCACCTCTAACTCCATGAACTGAATTCAATTTTCATTTTATTTCTTCAAGCATTAAGAACCACCATGCAATTGCACCATTTTGAGGCAATACCTTCGACCTGAGATTATAAACACAAAAATATCGAAAAAGGCCAAACTTTGAGAGACTGTTTTCACAGTTCCAAAGATTAATTTGAAAAACGACTTTCAGATTTGGATTCAGCATGGTAGAATTAGTGAACAGAAGTTTTTTCAGCCTTTGGGGTTGCATAGGGTGCTTTGACATATTGCGCTTTTAGAAAAGTGATTAAAAATTCGTTCAAATCACTGCTGAAAAAACATTGAAGCTATATACACTGTGTTGCAAAAAATTATATGCACCCGTAAGAAATTGAGCCTACAGCCGCGAAGCTCGGTATGTATGTCTCGTTTGAGGAAATATGCAAATGATTAGAATTTGGGATCAATAAAAAAATGTTTTATTAAGAAATGGCGACAACAAGAAGATGACATTTTAGTAAGTGGTAAATCTTCATCGGCCAGTTTTACAAGCAGATATTCGGTGCGGTATAGGGTTAGTTAGGTTGCTTAAGTCACTCTGCGGAAGATTCTGTCTCAAATGTTGTAACAGAGAAGGCTGCAATTGCTGTGTTGGGTTGCTTTAGAATTTAGGTAATTTGGGGATTTGAAAATTTACTTTTATTTCTTTTTCCTTGGCTCAATATTCTTAATTTGGTAATATTTAAATAATATTTATTGGCTTTTTCATTTATTCTTTAATTAGAATATTTTTAATCTTCTAAATTAATTTTCTTTATAATATTCTTAGTTAAAAATGTTCCATTCCTTAAATTAATATTACTTTTGATTTGTAAATTTTAAAAATTATTTATTTATTTGATTCCCCTTAAAATTCCCTTTAATTTGATGTCTCATTTTCCCATTTTGGTTAGAAATTCCGTTTGTTCTACAGTTTCAAGTTATTTCCATGTCTCACTGCAATTCAAAAATTTCAGTTGCGGCCATTTTCGGAATTCTGTTTTGCGGGCTTTTTACTGCGATTAATAACGCCACCTAAGCGTTTTCGCGCCTCTTTGGAATTCGTGATTTATTTTAATTGGTTCGCGTTTTTACGGATCGTCTGCTCTCGGAATTATGAGTATTATTTTGGCAATTCTAATTTCGGTAAGCGAATTTTAATTGCTGCCGTTTATCTAAACTCCGCGCTTTTGCCGCACATATAAATACGCGCGTAGAACTTTTCAGTTTCAGTTTTTTGTTGAAATCCTTCGTCGTGTGTTAGCGCGAGAAGCGCGTTGTTGATTTTCGAATGGAACTTATGTTCCACGCGAGCTTTTCTGTGGAACGTTAAGTTCCTCGCGTTATTTTTTTTTTACATTAGTTGTTTTAATTTAAATGATGGATTTTTCAAGCTTTTATCGCGAAATTCACGAAGTAGCTCTCCGGAAAAGTGTGTATTAAAATTCCGTATGCGAGTTACGTGGAAGTAGTATCTGACGAGGACGGCTGACTTAAGAAGATCCTAGTTATCCCGAAGTAGTGGTTAGGCCTCTGCTGATGAATTCACTCCTGATCTCCAGTAAACCAGTCTACAAAATTTGTCTCCTCTTATTGGAACTTTCCCCCCCTGTCTGATGGCCCATCCGGGTGAATACAGATGTTTTATTTTTTTAAACTCTTTCTTTAATTCTGAATATGATTTCAATATTTTTTGAAATGCATTTAATTAAATTTTATTCTGTAAATTTAAAATTCTAAAACTTTATTCTGAGAGCAAATTTCTAAACCTTCATAAATTTTTAAGAGCCTGGGTAAAATTCTAAAATTCTTTAAATTTAATATTTTTGTTAATGATTTTTGATGAAATTTAAATAGATTGTTTTGAGTTAAGTTTTTATGCTAATTCCTTAATTTTAACTAAGTTGATAAAATTCTAATGTCTAAAATTCTAATGTTAATTCTTCCTGAGTTGCCTGCCTGTGAGCAGTGTTTTTGTATTTGTTAATTTGAATTTATTTGAAGTACTATTTAATAAACTAATTTTCTTTAAACTAAATATTATGTCTTCATTTATCTTTTTTAAACACAGCAGGTTTTATTCTATCTTTTAAACACAACAGCTGTCACAGCATGTCCCAAACGTTCTCTATTGGTGATAGGTCTGGGGATCTGGATGCCATAGGAGGGTATTAAATCCTTGAAGACATTGTTGAGAAAATTGCGCAGTTTTGAACGTTGTCTTGTTGGTAAATGGAACATGGGCGACTTGACAGCATAGGCAGAACAATCGGCTTCAGAATATCGTCGGCATACAAGCGAATCATTAGATTGGCTTGTAGTACAACTAGAGGAGTTCTTTCCTCTTCCGACCCAGACCATACGACCTACCCGAAAGTGTAAGGTATTTGTTTAGATGGCCCGGATATTCCCGTCCAATTTAAACTAGAACTCAGTGGGGGACACATCCACAGGTACCGTACCCTCCTCTACCACCAACCTCTCGGAACCCACATATTTAACTTGCTCGTATACTCCGCGTGAACACGGGGTCAGTTTGGGCAGGGCCGGGAATCGAACTTGGTTCCACCGAGTGCAATTCCCGTGCCTTTACTATTGAGCTGTCCCGTGCCAACTAGAGGAGATGGGCTGTTCCACGAGATGGCTTCACAGCCTATCACACCACGTGTGATGCACTGAGAGAGAAGCGGGATCTGTCGCTAAAGGCAACATGCTTCTAATCGAACACTGTCCAGGATGGCTGAGCTAGGCACCAAACCAGATGCCTCTGCCTATGTTTAGGAGTCAGTGATGGGCGCTCTAATGGACATCGAGGCCCAATCCGACCTTCTGACAGTTGTCTCCGAATAGTATCTCTTGATACATACAGGATGCATGGAGGATGGTAAATGTCTTCGAATGGATGATAGCGACGTCATTGGTGTGGACGTGGCTCATGTCCTGACTGTAGGATCCACTCGAGCAGTTGTCTGTCTGGAGCGTCTTGGGCCTTTGCGACGGTATCATGTGCTTTTCTCTGTACCACTGTTGCCAATACCGAGGAATTGCCATATCGCTCCGACCAAGGCGACGACTGATATTTGTGTTGGACCAACCAGCTTTCCTTGAGCCTATGGTGTTACCTCTATCTAAATCCGACAGTGTTTTTCGTACCGCCGTCGTATACGTCTCAAAGGCATTTTTGTACATAACGTGCATTATGAAAGCAGAAAGTACAATTCCAATTGCCCGTAAGTAAAAAAAAACTGGTCGTTTTTAATGCTGCACGATGCGTCGTACTCATGCGCGTTGCAAGAGCCCTATAACATCATTGGCGCTGGCAGTTTGATCATTTGCATAACACTTAAAACAACATTTGCATGCCGAGTTTCGCAGATACATATTTGTTCTGCATATATTTGTTCTGCATATATTTTTTTAAATCATAGTGTATTTTCGTTAACATTTGTATAGAACAAAATAAAGGTGTCAACCGGTTTCGGATGCGAAAAACAATCTCCTTCATCAAGGCAAACACAGAGCATCAGCTGCTCCAGCATTTTATTAATGTTAATTTTTAAACAATTTTTTGCAGTTTTATTAATATTTAACAAATACATTTGACAGTTTCGCAAATTTTAAATAGAGGGCTCCCAAATAGCAACCGTTTTATTAGCCTAAAGCACGTAGTTTAGGTTTTATGTAAGCGCCTTCTATACAACTTGACTAATTCAGAATCGCATCTTCAAGCGCGGATGATTTTCGCCAACTCCGAAAGGGACCGCGGTCAGACAAACAACGTTAAAATTCGATATGCACTTACTCCAGTTGTATATTATAGATTACTGTTTTTCGAAGATTTTTGGTCTCGAAACTCCTTTTTGGAAACTTCACTTAATACAGGAATCTCAAAATGAGAAAAAGTCCTATGCAGTGCAAATTATGCATCAAAATTCATTAATTTTCCGTAAATTTACACGAAGCTATAACACACGTTGAAAAACGCTGTATAGCTCAATGTTAGTTTAAAACCAAATTTATACGCATGCGACCCACAAACCTGGAAAAAAAATATATAAAGAAACGATCCTTTCTCTAGGAGAGAGCTCGGGCATGCGCAATCCACCGGGGAGAAACCGCAGTCTTCGCACTTCATTAAGGGAGATGCATTTATTGCTTTGATGCCTTTTCTTAAAAAAATGTAGTAATAAAAAAAATTGATAGGATGTGAAGATACGCACAACTTTCTGTAGAATTCGGTACACATATAGATATACACACAACAAACTGTAGAATTGAGCCAATCTTCCTGTTTTGGATGCTGCGAGATAAGTATCAGATAACCTAAAAAATGCAATTTCCATGTATTTAAGAATATGTGTAAAGCCACATGCAGGTAGGTTTTCTGGTGGACCATTTGGAAATTTTTTTTTACTTCCATGCTGGACGAGTTTTTGAAAACAAATATCGAGAAAATGAAGAAACGGCAACCCCTCATGAGCACTACAAATCATATCATATTAATTTCCTTTGAAAAATGTATGTATGCTATTATGCACATCTCGTGTTTTACAAAGCTAATTCTCGGCTTAAAAACTCATGTTTTTCTTCTTTTTTGAGGAAATTATTTGGGAATGTGCAAAGTGCATTCGAAAATTAGGAAAAAATTAATAAAGTTTTAAATATTTACAAAAACTTATTTATAAATTAATTAATTAATTATTTAATTTAATTAATTATAAAAGACCCAAATTTAGCAAAAGAAAGATGCATGTCCCGCAATTTACACAGCCAATTCTTGGCATAGAAACTCGCGGGTTTTTAAATGCGAGGCAATCACCCGGGAATGTGTCAAGTGCATTCGAAAAAAAGAAAAAATCCTAAAACGTACGGAATTTAATGCTTTTTTAAATACATTTGAAATTCTGCTACTTCTTGCTCTAGAAACTTGCCTTGTTTTAAATGGCAGCTAGAGATCTGGGCATTTGCACGACATATCCGATAATTTAAAATATGTACAATTATTTATAAAAAAAAGAACTTTCCAAAGCAGGCTCAAAACCAAAAATTTGGTTTTGAGACTTTTGTATGTTTATGACATTTGTATGATTTGCATGTATGACAAAACACTAATTTTTAAGCTACAAACACGCGTTTCCCCTCCCCCCCACCCCTAAATTGGGGTATGATTTGGATACATACACAAAACATTCGAAAATTAAAAAAAAAATAACAAAAGTTAACTCAAAAAGTTAACTAGGAAAATTTCAATACTAGTGGGGAAAATTTCCTTCCCACCAAGATTGCCCACTTACGTCCCTGCCTTCCTGTGCAAAATTTTAGTTCATTCCTTTCAGTACTTGTTGAAATACAGACCCATATTCAAAACGACAGCATTTTGAAACTTTTTGGAAGACCATCCATCTATTTCCAAAGGAAAATACTCACAAGAAAAATTTCATAATTGCGGTGCAATGCAAAGTTTGGACTATGGCGTTAGAATAACTGAGATAAAACTCCTATGAATGAAACGCTTGAAAATGCCATAATGCTTTGGGAATTATATCTAGATGTCGCTAGTGTTGGTAAAGTAGTTGCTGTTAGTTGACACAACAGAAAGGCGTTGTATTTAGTATATGTATTTTTGATTATTTTTGAATTAAGGGTTCCTTAATTATGAGTATATTTAATTAATCAATATTTTTTCATTGTTGTAGGATAAAGTATAGAATATAGAGATAAAAATAAATTGAAACATAAAATAATTTTGAATGCGTAGGAATATTCTTTATTGTTTCAGTTCTACCATGCATTGCGCCAATAATTTATTTTTACAAAATTGACAGTTTAAATAAATATTTTTGGCTTTTCGCCATAGAAATGCATGAAATGCAGGACTGCTTATCCCAGCGCCACCTGAGTTGTTGTCTCAAACGATATTGGTATTTTCTGAATATGAAGTTTTGACTCCTCACTTTTACCTCCATGGTTTGGAAACTTGACATTTGTGCAACGAGAGACCAGATATTGCTATTGCATTCGTGTTAAGAAAAAGTTCAGAATTTAAAGTGAAAGGAAAATTTGAAAGTTGATTCAGCTTATAATAGATAGATCATTGCGCGATGTACCTGTTCATCGTTATATAACTCTCGAACTTTATGTTAAATACTATACAAATTTTTTATATAAAACAATTTTGATTTTAAATTTCATTCAAAAGTCGAAATCAACAACAATAAAGAGTGAAATTGTTAATTAATCTAAATGCATGTATTTATTCAGTGGAAGGAATGCCCTTGAAGAATATGTGGGAAAAGATTAAATTTGCATTCTTGGGACTTTATGTGGTTGCACAGACACAAGAGATTTGGGCTATTTATCACTATTTTGTTGAAGTACGCAAAAAATGTGTCTGTGACCCGCCATTTGGTGACTCCTGGTTTAGGGGATTACAGTCACATTAAAGATATCGCGTTTGTGAGCAGAAATATATGAACTTCTGGACTCATTCCCACTTCTCGCTTGCACATTTCAGCTTATTACTTTACCGACATACATATAATGGCATTGTGATGGGTCGGTCAATCGAATACGAGTTTTCGACGGAAGAGCGCGTTTAATGCATACCTGAACTCGAATCGAACGTTTTTAAAATAATGTCTGTGTGTGCGTATGTATGTTAGTATATGCATGTGGACATGTATGTGTGTCCGTGAGTCTGTGGAAACGATATCTCACGAACGAATGGGGCGTTATAAAAGTAATTTGATACACTTATTATAATCAGTGAATATCGCAGCCCTATTGATTTTAAACGCGATCGAATGTTCGAAAGACTCCCCCCCCCCCCGCACCTCAATTTTTGAAAGAGTTTTTGAAAAATCTATGAAAAAATCAGGATTTTCAATAATGATAAATAAATAATTATTTCAGACATAGTTTTTCATTAGAAAAGGAATGGTAATAGTTTTAGAAAGCTAGCATGAAGCGTTTTCGATATATTGCACGTTTTTTAAATACAATTTTCAGAAAAATTACATAAAGTAAAAAAAGTAGGATACTATCAAATATGTTTATTTTCTATTTGTAATATTATGTGTCGTGATGCGTCAAGAGTGCAAAGCGTTGTTTCAAACTACAAAGAATAATTAAGAAAGGCCCCAGCCTCAAATTAGGAGGGGAAGAATTAAGTATATGTATTAGTTAGATCGATCGTACATGGAGAATGGTAAATAGCATTAAAATTCCGAAACATTCAAACATAGAAACCATAAATACAATTAAATCTAATAATATTTTCTGTCTCTAAGGAATTTATGTGAAAATCGCCCAGAGTCGTGCTAAAACATAAAGTAACTAAAAGATTAATTCGCATTATAAAAAAGTCTCGCTGAGGAGCATCTTTTCGGTTCCCAAAGTACCTGTGTTCCAAATTTCATGGCCGTACGACGCTTAGCTGTTTCGCTGCTGAGAGCACAAATAGGCGAATAGACATACATCTTCCTTTATTATTTTAGATATACAGTAGTTCTCTTATACAATAGTTATCTTATACAGTAGTTTTTTTATACAGTAGTTCTCTTATTATTTACAACTGACCACTTTCTCCTTTTTATGAAGTTTTATTGTTAATTTTTAAATATTTTGATATTGAATGACGTTTAATCAACACTTTTGTTTCTATAATATTGCTAAACAAAAATTTAGTCTTTAAGGAATTTAAAATACCTTTTCTTTAGAATAGTAGGAGAAGGTAAAAATATAAAATAGAGCAACGAATATTGCGCTGTATAATTTGTGATAAATCAAAATAAATTTAAGTAGGATCAATTACATGAATACATTTATATACTAGAACGGATTACCTGGCGTTGCCTCCCGTCCCAAATAAGCTCCCGCTACTTAAATAATACAGATACGGATAACACCACTCAATTTTCAAATCATCTGTTTTAAGCTAAAATCACTCTCGCGCACCGTTTTTTCCATGCCCGATCATGCCATTTGTACAACGCGGGGGTGCAATACAATCTAAATAAGCTCTTTTGGTACTCCCTAAATAAGCGCTCAATTGCCAACACAATATCTTATTTACTTTATACGCTATACGTTGAAACACAAATAAATCAAAATACTCGAAATCGCAAAGTTAAAAAAAAGTTTCTCTGCTCCTGAAGTAAAATTCAAAACATTATTGCTATCTCAGCGAGTTTTCATTTAATTAGAGTCAAATTTTAGCACAATACTCATAATGATAATATAATACCAAATTACAAAAAATAGTACGAAATATTTTAAATTCGCAAAGTTAGAAAACCGATAAATTATATCCGCTAAGTTTTCAAACAGCTGTTTTTTCGTGGGGACAAAATGTCTGCCATGTAATCGAAACACCTGATCTCAAATATCGTCTGCAGAGAATGGATAGATTTGATTTGAAGATCTGGCAGGAAATAGCGATTTTCCGCATCAAAGGCTTGTTACTTTTAAATTAATTCGAATCTTTAAAAAACCTCGCCGAGATGCTTTGTACGGGAAGTTGAAGTACCTCTGTAGAAAATTTCACCACTTTTCGACGCTTCGATATTCCGCTACAGATGGCATATACAGATAAACATCTCCTTTGGTAAGATAAGCTATTATTTAAGACAAGTAAGTGCGCTAAATGACTTAGAAACTTTTACAACTGTAAGTCAGAGTTGATTTAGTTTTAAGTATCCTGTTCTCTCCGCATCTCCACCTTTAATTGTTGTTTGAAATACCGCAAATAACAACGGAAGCAACACATCCGTTAGAAGTATAAAAAACAAAGCAACTATCTCTCTGAGCTGTGAACAATGAGCGATTAGTAACGGTTGATGAGGTGCTGTCAGACAAGGTGTTAACCTCGTCCTATCTGTTTACTGTTTGAAAAGAAGAAAGACGAAACAAACCAACATTTACGTAATTTAGCCCATGATCTGATAACAAAGCTTGAACTTTTTGTCAGTTCTGCCAATTTATTAGTACTTAATTACTAGAGTTTAGCGTTTTAATGATTTTAAAACTGTGATAAACAGAAATATAAATTTACAACCCTTCCTCCTCATCAAGCATAACAATGTCCTGTAAATACACCTTTATTTATTTTTTCATGACAAACATATGTTACAATATTAAAAGTTCAGCTTTTGTTTTGCGTTTTATCCAACCTTTTTATCCATATATCTTTTCTTTTCTTTCTTTCATTTCCCTTTTAAATTTTTACTGCTCAGAATTTTATAGATTAATGTTGAGGATATACTGGTAAGACCATTGCAGTTTTTGTCGTATATAAAATGTTTATAGAAGTGCATTAGTTTTATGTCTTTCAACTTTACAAACTTTATAGTACTATTTATTATATATAGTGAAAATATTGTTTTCCCTTCAAAAATGTTCGATTTCAATACTTTGACGGCCTCAGTTATAAGACTAAGGAAAACATTCTCAATTGCAGATATAGGAATCACTTTTGCGCTAATTATGCGCTCATCAGCATTTAACCCATAAGAACCCATTGAAGATCGGAGAAATGATATTTGGAGAAATGGGGAACAAAATATCTGGCTACCCCCCCCCCCTCTTCCCAATTTTTTCTATCGACGCAACTGTAGTGTGTGTGTGTGTGTGTTTTATTATTAGGTAAATATTATTAGGTAAAATTGTGTTATTGTGTATATATTAGGTTCCGCGTGTCACACAATACACCTGCACGTATCAAGGGCGCGGTAACCCAGTGGTTAGCGAGCGGGAATTGCACTCGGTAGGCCCAGGTTCGATTCCCTCCGCTGCCAAAACTGCCGCCGTGTTCACGCGGAGTACGATCAGGTTAAACATGTGGGTCCGTAAGTCCTTCCGAGAGGTTGGTGGTAGTAGAAGGAGGGTACGGTTCCTGTGGATGTCTTCCCCACTGGGCTCCGGTCTAAATTGGGTGGCTCTTCCCGGCCGTCCAAACAATTACCTTACACTTTTCTGGTAGGTCGGACGGTCTGGGTCTCAACAACAACAACCTTCACTTGTCACTAAGTGGCACGCGTGCCGCGGGCTAGCCACCACTGTTTTATAACTATTAAAAATAAATCATTTACCTTTTTTACCGCTTAAAAGAGAGAAACTGCGATAGTTTCAGTGTATTTTTTTTTTTTTTTAGTTTCATTTCAGTTTGGGATGTGAAAAGAAACAAAAAATAATTACATTTTACTTTAGGTTGTAAGAAAATCTTGCTTTAAGGTGCCAAAAGTATGGTACATTTTTAAGTTGGAAAATTAAATATTAGAGGGTGTGGGCACCCACGTTTTGTATGGACAAGCCTGTCGCCAACGATTTCAAATCACGGAACGTCACATTGAACGGGATGTTATCAGGTATTTTAATATGGAAAACATTCAGTATGTCGTTTAAATTAGCAGTTCCCTTCAATCTGAAATCTGAAGAAGAATGCAGGATTCACTTCAAGGAAAGATAATTGCCTCTGTAGCTCAATGGATGGAGAGCACCGACTGTCCAACAAGAGATGAGTCGTTCGATTTCTCCCCGAAGTCATTTGCAAGAGTGTATATTTTGTGTGAAATCTCCAGCTAGGAATTAGAACCAATACATATCTCATAGGGTCGCTTTATATGTGGTTCTGTTCAGAAAAAAAAAATTCTGGCATAGATATTTTTATTTTACGCTTTCCCACCAACTGCAGAAGCGTTACTCAACCACGCATCTCGTTTATTGTTACTGCGTTTAGCAAGGTTCGAAATAAGTCGCCTGAGAAAAAGAAATGTCTCACGGTCGTCCATGAACTGGGTTTTCAGCCCGCTAAAAGGTCATATCGCGTCTAGGAATACCTCGGGAAATTTACCGTCAAAAACGAAAGCTTTTTCTGGACGGACTCCGCCCCCACAGCGCTCTTTTCGGTAAGCGCTTCCTTACAGGGAAACTTGTGCGAGTTCTCCGACCAATGAAGGGATGCTACGAGGATGTTCGGAGCATCCCGGAACGGAAACCACCCTCAACAGAGGAGCTTCTATTTTGTCGCGGGGCTGGAAAAGGAAGAGCCTCTCTGCGGATGCTGCCAGATCATATGTTTGTCAAAAGGAGTAGTGGGGGGGTACGTCGGCATATTGAGAAATAGCGCGATCTGATCCACAGACATTTGAATTGAAAATTTCTATTCAGAAGCTCTCAAAACTTTCATCTTGACTCACTTTGGTAGAATAGAAATTCTCCGCGATTCACTTAGATGGATTGCGACTCACTTGCATTAACCTTTCCCAGCCGTCCTAATGGTTGCACAAGTCCTTGGATGAGTCGGACGGCTTGGGTCTTCAACATCACTTGCATTAACGATTGTAACTGTAAAATAAGAAGGGGGGGGGGGCAGTTCAGGTCAAACTGCAATTTAGAGACCTTTACAAATAAATTACCAAACCTTTTTTTTTATTAAATTTTCCCAAAGGGCTAAGATAAGAGTTATGAATTTTAAATATTTACTTAATACAAATCTAACTAAGCAAATAAAAAGAAAAAATAATGCATTTAGTAAAGTTTTGTAAAGTTAATAAATCTTAATGATCAAAGCACATTTTTACCGAGTTAATTAATGCTGATGATTGTGGATATTTTATTTTTAAAATGCGAAAATTATATTTAAAGCACTGCGAAATAAAAATATGTTAATTGTAAAATAAGGATAGGAGGGCAGTTCAGATCAAACCACAATTTAAAGACCTTTATAAATAAATCACCAAACCTTTTTTTTTTTTATTAAACTTTCCCAAAGCGCTAAGATAAGAGTTATGAATTTTAAATATTTATTTAATACAAATCTAAATAAGCAAATTAAAAAAATATGCATTTAATAACGTTTTACAAAGTTAATAAATGTTAACGATCAAAGCTCATTTTTGCTGAGTGTAATTAATATTCATAATTGTGGATATTTTATTTCTAAAATGCGAAAATTATATTTAAAGCACGGTGAAATGAAAATGTTAATTGTAAAATAAGATACGTATAGTATTTGTTTTTAATTGTATACCTATATAAATAAGATTGAAAATTCGCCTGTTTGTCTTCATCATCACCGAAGAACGGCTGTACTAAATTTCATGAAATTTTGATAGTTAACCTCTGTATGGTTCCAATTAAAATTTAAGTATCCGTCTGTACTTTTGGCAGTTTCCTCACTTTAAGCGTGACCCAATTATTTTAACAGCCTCCAAACAAACAGGACTCAATAGCTATTTGAGTCAGAATATTTATTTGGACAGAAAGGTTATAGGCAAGTTACTGTCATTAAGAAATGATACGATGAACAATATTTGCATTTACAATAACCTAGTGTGGAGCCTGCGTTTTATCTCACAGATGAGTACTATGTCAATGGCATTTATTTGTATACGGTCGTAAATCGTTCGGGGTTGGATTTTGGTGAAGTTCTAGCTCGCAGTTTTACTTTCCCTACAATACATGGTAATGTATAGGGAAAATATTGGAATCGTGTCGAAAATAACAACTCGAGTTTTCTATGGATCTACACGTTTCGAGCACTCTAGAACACGATAAAACTATTTTGAGAGTGACGTCTGTGTGTATGTGTCTGTTTGTGCAATGTATGTATCCACTTTAATAAATTACCACTTTGGTAATAATCGTTTCTAATGTATTTATCCACAAAAACGAATTGACCAAATTTCAGAAAATTTGGTTGATAAGTCATTTGTGGGTTACTCTGGTGCTGATTAGATTTTGGAACGACTCAGGAAAAAATAATTTGCTTTTTAATGCGAAATAGCCATAAAAAATCATCAAAATCCAAAATAAAAAACTACGTATACTCAAATATACCAATTAAATACTCTTTTTATACGTAATTTTTGACTACGAAAGGAACTAAGTCCACAGCTCTATGACCACACGCTCTTGAGATATTTTTGTTTTTTCTCACTTTTGTCGCGAATCGCCTTTGAAAATATGTTCAGCCGCTAAATGAAAACGAAAATTGAATTAAAACTATAAATCCAGTATAATTTCTAATAAACATTCATATTATGTTGTGCAATGAAACTCAATTTAATGAATTGTGAAAGAAAGAAAGAAAAATGTGTGTAGAGAAAATCATATGCTGCCCATGTGAGATTTTTTCGCGAAATTGCCCGCAAAAATCGTCAGATATCTGAAATAAGAAACTAAATATATTCATATGTATTTATCAAATGCGTGTGTAATTTCATACGTAAGTTTGATGATGAAAAGAACAAGAAAATAACATTTTTCTATAAGATAAAACGTTCTTGAGACATTTTACTTCCCCCCCCCCCCCCCGAGCTAGCGACGTTTTAGTCAACAGATGAAAAGAAAGACGCCACATGAAGAAAATAAAAATGTTTTAGAACTGTAAATTGAATATAATTTTAAATAAACATCTATTTCATTTTGTACAATTAAACTGTATTTAATGGGTTAAGAAACTTTGTCTGTAGGGAAAGTCAGATGCTGACAGTATCAAGTTTTTTCATAAGTAAAAGGCGTAAAAATATAGGCAAACGTCAACAAGCGCTGTAAATGTAAATATACTATTTAATATTTAATAATATTTAATAATCGTCCGTGGTCATGAACACCAGTAATGGGTGCAAATGTAAATATGCTATTTAATATTTAATAACATTTAATAATCGTCCGTGGTCATGAACACCAGTCATGAGTGCAAATGTAAATATACTATTAAATATTTAATAATATTTAATAATCGTCCATGGTCATGGACACCGGTGATGGGTGCAAATGTAAATATAATATTTAATAATCGTCCGTGGTCATGGACACCAGTGATGGGTGCAAATTGGGAAAGAGAAATCTTTGCGTAAGCGTGCTTGAATTAAAAGTGTTGTCTCCGTTTAGGGGTATGTAGATAAGAGGGATGCGGGAGAGCGAACACGTGCTTGTCGTTTCCGAGCAGTAATTCTATGTAGATGGTGTTTTCCGAACGTAAAATTGGAAAGCGCACAAGGTCGCCCGAAGACGCCTTGAGTCGCAGACTTGTTGATGGAAGACGAGTCGTGCATTGTAGACGCTGTGAGCCAACCGAGAAGCATTCACATGAAAAGGAATCAGGAAAACTACAAAGTGAAGATATTTCCCAAATGGAGAGTTTGTGAATTCGAAAGTTTTAAAATATTTGCGCGTTTTACTTTACTCTAAAGGCTACTGAATCATCTGCAGAGCGATGGTTAGGTCAATGAGGTTGTCGTGACATGAATTTTTGCGGTAATTTCTGAAATTTTTGTCGGTTTTAGTTTCTGTACAATACATAAAAGTGTATAAGGAAAGTATTAGAATAGTGTTGAAAATCGAAACGGGAGTTTTCTATGGATATAAACGTTTCGAGCACTCTAGAACACGAAAATCCCATTTTTAACGCTACGAGTGTGTGTGTGTGAGTGTGTGTGTCTCTCTCTCTCTCTCTCTCTCTCTCTGTGTGTGTGTGTGTGTGTGTGTGTGTGTGAAAGACCCAGGCCACCCGACTCACCCTAGGGTATGAGCAGTTGGTTGAGTGGCGGGAGTGTGTGTGTGTGTGAAAGCCCCAGGCCGTCCGAGGGCCTTTTCTTAGTGTGTGTGTGTGTTGAAGACCCAGGCCGACCGGCTCGTCAACAGGGACATGAGCAACCGATTATCCGGCCGGAGTGTGTGTGTTGAAGACCCAGACCGTCCGACTCGTCCAAAGGACTAAGAGCAGCTATTTGGACGGCCGGCCGGAGTGTGTGTGTGTATTAATTCATCCATTCTAGCTCAAGTTATTCGGCAAAATTTGACAAAATTTTGTAGGCAAATTTATAGTGGATTAACTTGTTGCTGATCAGATTTTATTAACATTCAGAGAAATTGAACCGGTAATTTGTTTCAAAATGGCTCGTAAAAATAGTCAAAATCTGAAACAAAATACAAAATATGCTTAAATATACAAATTAAATGCTTGTTTCATACGAAATCTTTGGCGACAAAACGGATAAGACTAACCCCATTACTCTAGGATGAACCACATTCGAGATATTTCCGTTTTTTGGAACTTGAGTAGCTGGCGGCGATTTAAAATGAGTAAAGTTGCTAAATGAAAGAAAAGATGTATTAAAACTTCAAATTGGATATAACTTCAAATAAGTCGTAATACGTCGCCTTTGAAAATATGTCTAGTTGCCAAATGAAAATGAAAATTGTAATAAAGCTTCACATTCAGTATAGTTTCAAATAATTATTCGTATTATTTTGTGCAATTAAACTCAATTTTATGTATTGGAAGAAAGAGAAAATGAATTTTAGTCTGTAGAGAAAGTCATGTGCTGCCCACAACAGATTTTTACTTTTCTTGCAATACATGGTAAATTATAGAGAAGTATTGGAATCGTGTCGAAAATCGGAACACGAGTTTTCGACAGATCTACCGGATTCAGGCACTCTAATACACGAAAAATCTATTTTTAGAATGACGTCTCTATGTGTGTTTCTGTGTGTGTGTGTGCAATGTTTGTATGTACTCTAGGTTAAAAAATATTCGATGAAATTTCACAAAATTTGGTAGATAAATCACTTGTGGATTACCCAGATTCTGATTAAATTTTGGTTCAATTCGAAGAAAGAAAACGTGCTCTTTTTTTTGTATGGCCCGTAAAAATACTCAAAATAAAAAATAAAAAAACAAAATATGCAGGAGGGCATTAATTAAATGATTGTTTCATACATAATATTTAATGACAAAACAAATAAGACCGACCCCATTACTCTAAGATACCGTTCTCGAGATATTTTAGTTTATGTGAAATTCTTTGCTTTCCGACGCATTTAAAATATGCTAAAAAGTAAAAAATAATTTTTAGCACACAACACAACATTCAACAACACAAAATTAATCGCCACATTCTTCGTCACATGCGACTAAAAATAAAATCGTCTCATAAAAGTGCCCATAAAAGAATTGTATTAGTTGGGAATGTATATTACATTAAAGCGTAATATCGAACATATATTGAAATGAAATTGATTTAAGCAATTGTCAGAATATTTATATACGCATAGAATTTTTAATATTAATACGCTAACGGATTTTTAACAAAATTGTCAAAGAGAAATTTCAATGCACTGAATGTAACCATTCTTTATATATGTCATTTCTATGGTATCACTTATATTTGTCCTTCAAATTCTGTTAATGTCCAAATACAATTCTTTTACGTGCACGTATCTGCAGGCAGTAGTCACACATATGTAGACAAACATATATATATAATTAGAAAATGATTTATTCGTATTTAGGAATGCGCAAAGCGTGTAAATCCAGGGCCTGGTTAACCCACCCATTTAGGGGAAGCACGACCCTATTTGGGGGTAGGTGAATACATTTTGATTTGGAGAGTATGGCCCAAGAAATGTTTTCAAACTAATTCCCGAAAAATTCTATTATAGAACTGCTCAGGCCAATTAAGAGTTTTCATCAACAAACCGATTATTTTAAACTGGTTGGCTGTACCGAAATTCCTAAACCATAGTCGATTTTATCATATAATCACGGATGGTCAATGTTTACTTTTGCAATTAGTTCAAACTTAAATATTAACTGTCATGCTACCTTTTTTCGTTAAGAGTTTAATATTTAAAAAATAATCTGGGCAATATAAATTTGCGCTCAGACAACTAAAATATTTCCTTGTTTGTTTGTACGAGCAAGATACTATGTAACTTAACTATTTAACAAATAACTTAAAAAGGAAAAAAAGTTTAAATCGGGGATGCAATTTGGGGGCCCTTTGAAAGGAAGTACGTGCTTACCGTGCCTTTTCGGTAATCGGGCCCTGCGCAAATCCACCCAAAACAGTGTCTCGGATTTCAGATTACCGTCACAATCCTTTCCTTTTACATATAATATGTATCGTGTAAAAAATGCAAACTGCCTCTGGAGCTGCTTAGTGCAACTTTATTACGACTCATCTCCTTCACTTAGCTGCTTTACAAATACATATCACCTCTGTCGATCCTCCTTTGGAGACACATTTTTTTTTTAGTATTCTCCCCGGCTTGGGAAGGAGAGGAGAAAGAGAGACGACTGAGACAGACAGGTTAGCGCCGACGAAATTTGAAGGTTACATTAGGTGCTTACGGAGGACTTGATGCGCATTGTATCAATGAGTCGCTTCGTTTGAGTTGGCCTCTTCAAATGATGTTATAATGAGGCAAGTAATACCTAAAGGAAAATGACTGGAACGGAGGTTCAACTCGATTTTCTTATGCATTAACCTTTTGCTTAAGGGTGGGACAGCGTCCATCCCAAACGAAAAACCTCTCAAAAAGACAGGTATTTGGTATACCCTATCCCAAACAGTTCGATCCCCCTGGACGCCAATGCCTGCAAAAGGGGATCGAACGGTTTGGGATAGGGTATGTCAAATACCTGTCTTTTTAAGAGGTGCTTCGTTTGGGATGAACGCTGTCCCATCCGTAAGCAAAAGGTTAATATTTTCAGGACAGGATTTATAAACAAGAACACGACTCAGGACCGTACGGCTATGGGACGACACGAGTGACGTTATATTAATTTTAACATTAAACTTTAATCTGGCGTAGGGTAATATAATTAAAAAGCTGATCGTAAAATAATAATACAGTCGAACCTGCCTTAAACGGAATTCAGGGGAACGGAAGAATTTTTCGTCTTGAAGAGGTTTCCCTTTCATGCAGGTCGTTTCAGGAAAAGATAAGTTTAAAAGTTTACCTGTAAATGCTGATAGTCCATATGTGATTGCTCACCTATACACTAGACTTTAAAAATTCTGAAAAGTGTATTTAAATAAATCCGATTAATACTATATTATACCATAATAGCTAATTTAATTATTTTAAATATGTATATACGTATATTTTTGCATACTGCGATCACAGGAGTATATGTAAATAAAAATATAGTGTACCCCATGTCTTTAACTGTTAGCTTATTACCATACCTTAAAAACTAGATTAATTGACATACAGGCAAACTATTACTGCTTACCATAAGACAAAAAAAAAAAAAAAAAAAAAAAAAAAAAATGTGAGATAACTTTCAAAATAACCCAACGTGATTTCTTGGACATGCGTCTTACTAATGATGCGATTTCCAGTTAAAAATCGTGCATTTATTAATATTTCTAGCATTTCAGAGTCTCCCTGATCAACGGAAAATTCTTGAAGTTCTGAAATGGTTTTCAGAAAATTGTGATATCATTTAATAGAAAGTTCTGTGAAAAATGGTTCTCATGAAAAAAAAAATGGCTAAAATAGTGGGACGATTTTCATTCATTTTACAGTTTGTTACAACAGGTGCTTTTTAATAACAAAATATTTTAAATTGGGCTTCCGGTTCCGCGTTGTGCAGGTTCCGTTTCACACAGGGGAAAATAACATGAACTCATATCTTTTCGGACGGTCTTAAAAATATTTTCCGCTTATTACAGTATTCCGTTCCAAACAGGTCCGATTGTTATACCTAGCAAAAAGTCGAGCTTTTGAATAAACTCGCGAGTATACTTGCTCGGCTCTGCCTAAATGTGTTCAAAAATTTTACTTTTTCCACAGGGGGCGTGATATATCGTGAAATAATCGTGCTATTTCCATAAAGTTGGATATGTTTGTTTTAATCAGTAACAAAACTAACCCTAAAGTAATTTAAAGCGATTGAGACATAAGTAAGATCTACTTTTTGTTAGTCTAGAATTCATTTGTGGAGAAATTCATACATTGATCACATCAGTTTTTTTTCTGCGAAAATTAAATCGATGAGTTTCAAATGCACATATTTATTCAATGTGCAGAAAAATAGAACTTTTTATAGTACGAATTAAAGTTCGCTACTATTTATGCGCTTCCAAAGTAATAATTTTCTTATATACGGAAAAAAAAAAACAATATCAACTCTAATTCACATGAAATGCTTAAAGAGAATAAGCAGTTGCAAAATAAATTTTGAAAAAAAAAAATAGTAATAATATTTTTATAACAGCTCTCAAAAATATTTTCCAACTTTGTTTCATTTCCCACTGTAAAAACTAGAACGTCCCATAAAAACTAGAAAAAATAAAATAAAATAACATTTCGGAAAAAGTTATATATTGAAACTGCAACGGTTGCAGTTTCACAAGAAATGGAGTTGAAACGTTTCGTGTTGTGAAGTTTATGCGAGGTGTTTGTTATCTTTGCAGTGAGTTTGACAGTTTTCAGAATGCGCCAGCGTACTGACGATTTCTTTGCTAGAATTATTTCGAGAAAACTGCAAAAGACTATAAAACTACAATTGTTTTGAGAGCGTTTTACAGCCTTCGACAGGCCAAAAAACAGTGCATTCTCTTAATTATCACTAAGGAAGAACTTTTCACACACACACGTTCTTTTATTACGTTAGATAATATCATTTTTATATAGTTAATGTCAGAATAAAGATTACAAATTACTTTCTAATTCTCAATCGTGTGAACTGTAATACGTTAAAATTCCGAAAATTTAACTATTTGGATCAGAATTTTCCTGACACCGATACGACACATTATCGATACAGAGTGATATCGATACATTAGCAACGTATCAATGCATAACATAAGCTTGCCCCGCACTATCTGCTGGTTATTCAGCTAGCTATTAATTCCCCTATTTCAGTTCTTCAGACAATCACTGAAATAAATAAATAAATAAAAACTTGCAAAAGAAACATTGTACCTGCTTCAGCAGGTGCAATGTTTCTGTTGGCGATTTCCCCAAACGTTGGCAGAAATTGATATTCGTACGTTTTTCTTCAAATGTCATTTCCGTTTTCGAAGAACGCGAACGACTGCAGTTCACTGACACGCAATGTCTGGAAAAACCCTGCACTGCGGACCTGCTTCTTCCTTTTCACATCTCGCATCATATGTGCCTCTACGCCACGGTAAAATAGTTCCCCTCTCCTCCAATCAGGGTTGGCAGTATCAGCACAGTCTCCGAATTTTTTGATCCTACCTTGTACATATATATATATATATATATATATTTGTAGCATTTAGTAGTAGAATCGGAGCAAAAATTGGAACTCGGGTTTTTGACTGAACTCCACGTTTCAGGTACTCTAGAACGCGAATCCTCTACTTTTAACATGACATTTTTATGCGCGTGTGTCTGTGCTGAGCACGTATCCATTCTAGTGCAAAAAACTATTCGACGAAATTTCGCAAAATTAGATAGGTGCGTTAGCCTGGTGTGGATTAGGTTTCCCGTATGATTAAAAATAATAGAATCAACCGTTATTTATTCTTTTTTTTTGCGAAATGGCCTGCAAAAATCGTCAAAATCTGTATAAAAAAAAAAACTTAAATGTATTGATTAAATGCTTGTTTTGATTAAATGCTTGCTTAATATTTGACGACGGAAACAAAAAAATAGGACTAACACCTTTACTGACCCTTTTCGAGATATTTCGGTTCTGGGGCATTTTTACCAGGTCGCATATGGCGACCTGGTAAAAATACCAGGGATTGGGGATACCACTCGTATCCAGAACCGAAGATACGAGTGGTATCCCCAATCGAAAACGAAAAATTAATTTAAACTGCAAATTCGATGTCATTTCAAATAAATACCCCTGTTTGTACAATAAAACGCAATGCAGTGCATCATGAAAGAAAGACAGAGAAAATGAATTTTGGTCTGCAGGGAAAGTCTTGTGCTTGCCCACATCAGATTTTTGCTTAAGAACTACATAAAGCAAAAACTTCTTCAACCGACTATATTTCATAGTAGATTCAGTATACTGTATGCCAATTTAATACTGATCAGATAAGAAATCAGATGTGTATGACGTAAATCAGATCTGCATCTAACACTGCAAAAACTTTCTTTGTGTACTTCTTCCCGTAAGAAGCAAATAATAAAAGTGTGATATTTTTTGTGTTCATAACGTCATTAGCCTCTTTCGGTGTGTGTGTGGGGGACGTTACCCCCCACCAGATGGCACATTGTTAAATTTGGTATCAATTGAAATATTTTTTTTCAAACCCTTTAAAATTAATCGTTGGGATCCTTTGGACCAACGATACAGATTTTTCAAATTTTCTCTTACAATATTTGCAAAACAGAAAGAGAAAAAAACAAGAAATATCAATCATGCATAAAGCATTAATTATGAAACACTTTCCAACTGAAATACAATTTTATATAAACATCTCTAAAATGCGATACATTCCTCTGTAATATTTTTTAAATTATCACAATACTATATTAATTTATTATATTTGAAAACTTCAAACTTCACCGAAAAAAACGGACTTCATTAAAATGACGGCATTGGAATATAAATTACCTGGTTTAAGCATCTCTAAAATGCGATACCTTCCTCGGTAATATTTTTAAAATTATCATAATACTACAATAATTTATTATATTTGAAAACTTCATCGAAAACAAATGAACTTTATTCAAATGACGTCATCGAAATATAAATCGTCTGGC
Source organism: Amaurobius ferox (assembly GCA_951213105.1). NCBI lineage: Eukaryota > Metazoa > Arthropoda > Arachnida > Araneae > Amaurobiidae > Amaurobius > Amaurobius ferox. Next base: position 54,820,248 of record OX578139.1, on the reverse strand, counting down.
TCTCTATATAAAAGCAACATTTCATTCATAAACTTTTTCCATTCATTTCATTCATCACAATACTATAATAATTTATTTTATTTAAAAACTTAAAACCATGGAGGTACAAGTAATTTAACTTTATGCTTAAAACTTCATCGAAAAAATCGTCTGGTTCTCTGTTGAAGACCCAGACCGTCTAACTTATCCTGAGGACTTGAACAACTATTTGGACGGCCGGGTCTAGTTCTCTGTGTAAAATCAATGAATATTTCATTCATATCAGCTATATTGCAGACCCATGAGCTAAATAATTTTGTTTTAAGGAAATGCAGCAATTCTTATACAACTCATTCTACAGCATTTGGTGTTTACATTCTCCATAAATGAAAATTAGGCTTCGTTGTAGAAATAATCAAAGTTAGATGATCATTTAAACTCAAATATATTGTAATTGCGTTGTTTCAGTATATAGATGTACAGGATTTAAGCAAAAAATTAAACGGTTTTAGAACGGATACAACATTACATATGAATTAAAAAGAGCTTTAAAAATCACGATTTTGACACAAGATGGGTGCCATATTTTATTTTGAAGTGGGTCACGCGATCTCTTCATATAATGGTCACGCGATCTCTTCATATTAAGGGTGTAATTATTATTTTAATTTTTATTTAAAATACTACTGAATATATTTTGCTGAAATTTTTTTTATATATTTTATAGGATAATTTGAATATTTACTAAAACTTTCGAAGCAATTTGTGACTTTTAAATTTGCTTAGAAAATGTTTGAAAAATTAGGTCCCATAGGGTTCAATGTATGTCATTTTTTTAACCCGGGTTCAATCTGAAACTAATTGGGTGATATTATTTATTTATATTTCCATAGGTCTCACAGACCGTCTGAACAACATACTAAAATTTCATTTTGATAAAGTCATTTTTACGGCAGTTATCGTGCTAACGGACAGACAGGGAGAATGAACAAAGTCATAAACACTTTTAAACTATGTTGGAAAGTGTTGAAAAGCTTCATAAAAATAGATTCTAGTATGAGAAAGACAAGTTGAGCCACATTACAGTTTATATTAAATTGTATTTATAATAAGGTCTTTAAACTGACTAAAATCAGTAGGCTTATTCATGAATATAGCTTTAGTTTTTTGAGAGGTCTTCCCGTGAAAAAGTACCATTTCTACTATCTTGTGAACAGCTCATGATAATTCTTATCCATCCGTTTTTTATGAGTACATACTTGATAAAAGGAGTACATACTTACTTGATTATGATACATACTTGATAAAAGGAGTATAGGTTTTTCTCAACACTTTTTTGCATTTTAGATCAATAACGTACAATATCTCGAGAACGGCATACGTTGGCGTTATACAATTTTGCCATTCATTTTTACTGAAATTTACATATAACGTGAACACTTCTTTAACATTTTTAAACATAAATATTTAGGACATAAATAATAAAGATAAATATTAGGTGCAAAGTGCGCATGCGCACAATATGCAAAATTTGGATTTCAGTCTGTTGGGGTAGTTTGGGAGAAAAATCGGTTACGCGGTTTCGCAGTGCAAAATGTATATGCGCACAATACGCACGACACAGCGTAACATTTAAGAAAATAATCTCCATATCAGTTTTAAAAGTATTTAATAAGCTGCATTTGTACAAAATTTAGTTTCAAACGGAGGAGTAGATTAAGAAATATTGAAATTTTGAAAAAATTACTGCGAACAACTCGTGTAAAATTTCAAAAACATCGCCAAGCTATTCACTGGTTCACGTAGCAGCCTAACATTTTGCAAAGTTTGGCTTCATTTTGTTGAATAGGAGAAAACGGGGTTACATTAAATTGGCGACAGCCAATAGACCATCCAACAGGTAAAGGAAGAAAAACGAATGACTTTTTTTTCTTTCTCCTCGGCTACCTTTAAAAAATTATAGATTTTAAATATTCCCGAAAAGAAAAATTATTACCTTTTAGTGAGAGAAGTAAAAGTAAAATAATTCTTAAAATAATGAAACATTTATTTATTTCCATTAGTATAAGTTATTAATTTTATAGCATGTTGTGAGAGTTTTGGGATAAATCGTTCCGTAACTTTAAACGTAATTTGCTTGCGACGCCGAAGCGCAAAAGAATCTTCATGACGAAGAGAGAAATTCTATTTAAGAATTCCTTTCCGCCGACGCGTTTAAAAGTATGCCGTAATTATGGTAATTTATCTTTGTCATTTTGTTTTGGGTTAAATTTGAGGCTTGCATTTTTACTCAGAATAATTTTAACTGAGTAAAAAAACTTTTTTTCTTGCTTTTTTATAATTTACCTTATAATACACAAACAATTTAATTTCAGATTTTAAAAGTTCACTTTATTATACTATTAGAAAATTTACCCGGCGTTATCCGGGATTAAAGGTTGAATTTTTTTTTTCTTGACAAATAAACTTGCTTCATAAAAATCCAACTCAATCTTCATGGGGTGCATCAAATAAACCTCATGCGTTTTAGCTCATAAAACAACTGTAATAAAATTTTCAACATAAAACATAATCATTGAAATTCGTAGCAAGCTCTATTGACAAAAGAAATCGGCGGCGGCTCCAGTCCGATGGAGCCAGAATGACTTTGCGGGAATAATATTTTATAAAATACAAACTCTAATACAGTTCAATAAGTTTATTCAATGTTTTAAGACTCATTTGTATCGTTCACAGGATTTCAAAGCGTCACAAATTACTCGCTAATTGTTTATAGCTAGCTAGTTAGCACTTTTAATTTTCGCCCCGATTTCATCTGAATATTCCGACCGCAGACTTCATGTTAAAATATCAAATTATTTTACTAACTTGTTTGGCGGTATATAAATTGAACTTGTATAATATATCTAACGATATTTTAAATTCAAGTTATTCTACAAACCTACCTGGCAGCACATAAATACGTATGTTTCCATCTATTCTGTTCAAACCGCATCAATCATCATGCATTTTTAGAATCCCCAAGTTCATATAACCTCTTAATTTTCTTAAAACAAAACAAAATATACCATGCCCATATTTCACGAAGGAATAAGTAAACACTTTGAGTTGGGATTTTCGTAACATTTTAAATAGTACAGCTTTCCCAATTATTGGAAAATCCAGGTTAAAATAATAAAATATCGAAATTATAACAAGTATAACCACTATACTTCGAAAACTAAGAACTCGATCCAAAATCCAATTATACGAATATACATTTGTAGAGTGAATTCAAATGCAGAGTGTTCAAAGAGCTACAAATTCTTGCTTATTGTTTATAGTTTTTTAAGAATAAATATAAGCTTTACAAACTTGAAAAATGGAAAATTTTCAATCTTTTTCAACCTGTCAAGAGGATTGCTCGAAAAGTTATAAGAGTTATTTAAAAACAAACTATAGATTTAGAAACTGGATTTTCTAATACTACATACTTTTGTCGTTTACTATTTATATCTATTCTTTATAGTTAGTTTCGAAGAGTGAAAATAAGAAAAAAAAAGAAAAAGAAAAATATATATATATATATATATATATATATATATATATATATATATATATATATATATATATATATATATATATATATATATATATATATATATATATATATATATATATATATATATATATATAAAATAAAAATATAATATGACGAAGTTCGTCACTGATGAAAGGCATGAATTTGCCCAAAAGCGCAATGGCCGTGTGATTTTATACGTCATGAAAAGGAGATTTTAATAAAAGACTTTTAAACTTATTTTTTTTGTTGTCTTTGATTTTAATGTATTTATTAATAACTTTCAATCTTCAGAATTATTATTCAGTAAGCCATGTCAAAACGATGATGTATTGCCGTCTCTTTTGTTTACCCCGGCTGTTTTTCCAGTAGAAAGCAAAGTGAATTTCATAATAGATATAATCATTTCATATTGGCCTGTGACTTTTATTCAAAATTCCGTAATTTACATTAGAATTGCCATTAGTTAATAAAATTTGTTACTAGTTAATTGAAATATGCTAGTATGCACTGAATTTTTTTCCCCCTTAACTGTATCCATGCTATGAATTAGCTGTAAAGATGATTATAGTACTTGGCATCACGGGCATTACTTGGTTAAATGTGTTCAGGTCATGTCTACAACCTTGAGAACTTTGCTAACTTCAGTGTTAGATTATGCAGTCAAACCAGAACAAAACGATTGTGTATTACGGTCTCTTTTGTTTACCCCCAGCTGTGTTTACTGTAGAAGGCAAGGTGAATTTCAAAATAGATATAATCATCTCATATTGATGAAGGAAGACGGTCGCTTTTCTTCAAATCTCCATAAAATATATTGGAATTGTCATTGACCTTTAAAACCTGTTACTATATAATTTTAGTAAAATCCCCCATGCTAGAATTCATTGAAAAATATCCCTTTATTTATATTCATGCTTTGAATTCGCCGTAAAGATGCGTATCGCACATGACAATACGGTCATTACATGGTTAAATGCGTTTAAGGTCATGTCTACAACCTTGAGAAGAACTTTACTGACTACTCCAGGGTTAGATTATGCAGTCAAGTCAAAACAAAACAATTGTGCATTACGGTCTCTTTTGTTTATCTCGGTTGTGTTTACTGTAGAAAATAAAGTAAACTTGAAAATAGACACACCCAAATTTTTTTTCTCTGTGAGCGGGCGCTACCATTTAACATATCCGAAAATCGGCCGGTATTCCTCCTCCCTCACGTGAATATTTCGGGGTGACTAAAGTAGGTGATGGCAAAACGCTCTGCTCGCATGGAACAGCACCCAAAAATAGATTCTGTTTCTCGGTCCCTTTCTTTTAGGGAGAGCAGCCTTCTCCCACGCCGAGTTCTTTTCCAACAATTCCTTTCGCTGGATTTCATATTTGGTTCGACGTGCACCCGAAATAGCGCCCCTGGTGCCAACGGCTTATTCCGTATATGGCTGAGCCCGAGTTCGGCTCCAGGCCATCATTTTTAAAGCCCCGCATCCTGCCCGATTCCCTCACTCGTAAACTCCTGTTCTCGCAGCTCAACAGCTAGCAGCTTGTTCTCTCGAGTCGGACCCTAGCATCTAACGGTAAAATATAGTATGCTTCTCATGGATTTTACTAACAGCTTCCGATAACGACGCATTTGGTTGAGTGACAAAGTTCGGAGAATTACCAAGTAGTTGTCTGGACATTTGGACATTAATCTTAAACAGTTCGAACATCACTGGATACTCCGATTTGCTACTGGTATTGAGTAATGCACGATTAGAAATTAAACGGTGCGATCTCTTTGAATTTCGAAGGATTTTGCTCAGTGGAGATATATAAGGCATTTGAGAAATTTTTTTTTTGGATAGTTTTTGGATACTTTGGATTTTATCTTGAATAATCTGAAGCCATTGGATATTGCTTCCTCGATTTTCCTGGATTGAAAAATATCCAATTTTGAAGAAAATCAGTGACGTGCTTAAATTTAAAGATATTTAAAGAAAATTTTTGGCAATTCAGAAATTAGCTTGTTTTAAATTTTTAATAATATCAGACTTCAAGAATGTAAGTTTTTTTTTTAAATTCTCAATTTGCAATATGGTTACCTGATTAAAAAAAATATATATATCTCAAACTTTTCTTTGACAAAAAAAAAAAAAAAAAATAAGGCAAAAATTTAAATACATTCAATTAGCTGAAATGATTTTAGATATTTTAAATTATACTTTTAATTCTAATATTATAATAGTAAGGTGTATTTAAAAAAACTAATTCTACTAATAAATTTTGAAATTACCTCTAAACTTTTTAATTAACTGTTAAATATTAGCTTTTATCAAAATTTTTGGTACTTACTCTTTGCTGTTAAAATATCCGTGTTTTAGAAAAATATTAACTTTTCTTCATATAAATCATTAATGAAAATACTTTTTTTTTTTATATACTTTGTCACTTTAATTTGCTAATAGGACATTGTAAGTCCACTATTTAAGGACATAAAAATATTTTTGGGTCATTAACCTTTAAACTTTTAAAGATTTGTCTTCATTATATTAAGTAAATTATTGCATATAGTGTTATTACATTTAAAAATGAAATGACTATGGAATTTGTTAAATAAATAATAGATTAAATCTTATAGAAAAAATAAATTGATTAATAAAACTGGAAAAAATTTAAAGTTTTTGATTTCCGATATTTTACGAACAGATATTTTACATAAATATGCGGGTGAAATTAATATTGTTAGTAATACTTACAAACACTAATTAATATTCAATATCGCTTGAGCATTAATCGATCCATTTAAAAATTTAAATATTGCGATATTAGAATTCTAATTTGTATTTACAATTTTACCAACGATAAAGTGCCAACATTAACATTAGAAAAATCAATGAAATTAAAATTTTCTAATCAATGAAATTAAAATTTTCTAATATAGAAATTTCTGAAAAAGTTTAACCTTGTGAAATTTCTTAATAACAATCCGGAAAAATTAAGTAGACTTTCAGAAGGATTTCAAAAATATCGGTTAGAACGTTTCACCGTTCTCAAATTGTTACCTTTCTCCAACTGTTTCATTTTTCTTCTTTTCTCCGCGGTCTTCAACATCTCCGTCAGCTGAGATTACGTCAATTGTTTGAGGAAGCATTTTCTAATATTGGAAACACCGCGGGAGAACAACTTACAAACAACGTTACCTAGGCGCTTGACAATATGCCAAATAAGACGCGAAATCGCTGGCATTCATTTAAACTCATTCCGAAACTTCTGTCGAGTGGAAATAATTAATCACCAGACGATATTTCTTACAAATTCTAACGGAATAAAACTCATTTTTTTAGATGCTGAAGAATTGGTAATAAAAAGTGCCTGTTTAAATTAAATTATTCAGTTAAAACTTGCTTTAAAATGCTTTCAACTTCCTATTTCGGATAAAATTAAGAACGAATAACAAGTTTTTATAATTAAAAAAAAAAATAAATCTTCAATATTTTGCCATTATTTAAAATTGTTCCATTCTATTGCGTGTTTCATTTCACTACAATTCACTCTCAGTGCAAAAATTCGTCGCACAAAAAATATTCTCAATTTTATTTTGTTTGTTTACGTTATTGAAATAAATTTAGTATCGTTCATTGATTGAAACGTTCATTGATTGATCTTGTTCACGTCTCTCTTTTAGAAAAACCACCATGTGTGACGACGAAGTTGCCGCCCTTGTTGTTGACAACGGATCCGGTATGTGCAAGGCCGGATTCGCCGGAGATGATGCTCCCAGGGCCGTCTTTCCATCCATTGTTGGCAGGCCCAGGCATCAAGTAAGTAAAATTCAATATATTATTTGAATATTCAAAGTTTATACAAGCAAAATATTTTAAATGCTGCTTTATTGAAATATGAAACATGCACAAAGCTACTTGAACTACTTTACATTAGACAATAACATGAACTTGAAAAATCTTTGGGACAGTAAAACAGATGACTTAATAAATGGAAAATATCAATAATTTCCGTAAACTTATATCCCAAAGTCGTAACTGACACCCTCCCCCCCCCCCCCCAATCGAAAATATAATAGCGTTCATTTATAAAATTTATTTTTCTATCAATTTCTTTATTTAAATTGTAGAAATTAAATAAAATGCGTCAAAAGATTTAATTCTGTTGCCAAAGCAACATGATATATTTTTCTTCAAATAAATTTTAGGAAAAAAAAATCGTTTATATAATGTTATTTCTATGAAAGATTTAATTTTGCGTTTTGTTAATAACACCTCGACAACCTCTGGTCTTAGAAACTCGAAACGTGGACCGGGTTACTCACAGTAAAGTAGAAAATAATTATACCAAATTTGAAAAAAAAAAAGAAAAAAGAAATCCTTCAAAAACTGCCGATTTGTACACGGAACAAAAAAATAAAGACACAGACTTTCATTTAGATATATAATGATAAAATCAATCCGCGATTAAAAAAAAAAATCAAAGTTTTTGTAATACTTAAATGTTAAATGTATAATAAGCTTAAACGTTTTAATCTGTATTGCATGAACGTAGAATTTTCTAAATTAATTTTAATTCAACTGTTACTAATTATAAATATCTGAATTGTAGGACTTTATTCAAACTTCTCATTTCATATTACATATAGTTTAAGCTCACTTATATCACAATACATATCAGCATTAGAAATATTTATATCTTTTTATCAGCTTTTTCCGGTTTGCAAGTTCTTCTTTTAAAATATTCCTAAAAATTCTTATAAAATAAGTATTAAATAAGTATTTCTTTTTCGGAATACTGTACAATACAATTGTTTATTAAATTAAATTGCTTCGGCTTAAGTTATAATGTTATAAAAATCTGAAGTTATGAATAATTCATATCCTAATCAAACGCACTGCAAAATTATTTTGCATGTTCTATTTTTGTACATAAAATTTCATAGTGATACGTACATTTGTTCTTGAGTTATCATGTCCTACACACCCCACGCATGCATGTTCAAACTGGCATATATCTGAAACTGTTCCATAAGCATCCAGTACTTACAACGCGTTTTCTCTTAATTACAATCTTGAATTTAAAAATTTTCGTGAAACAATTTTTTCTTCAAAATCACGAGAAAGTAAATACAATATTTAAGATTTAATTCTAAATTAGCATGCATGTTTACACAAGAGAATACAATAAATAACATTTAAAACCTTTTGCTTAAGAAAATTCTCCGTCGTAAAATGGTTTGCTACCGTTTTTTTACAAATTAAATAAGTATTTCTTTGAGAAAAAATTAGATTTTATTGGCATAAATTTACTTGGATCGCTTTTTTTAAATCTACGTTCAAACTAAATTCGATTATGTTTTAACATTTCATTCTTGAGATAAACAAGGAACTTGAAATTAAAAAGTTATTAGATATAAAATACACTTTTTAAAAAGTAATTTAAGAAAATGAAGAGAGGAGTTTATCATAATTTGAGATTTAAAGAAATGTTTTTGTTGTTTCGAAGTGCAACAAAATGCACATACAATTTCATACGAACAAAGTAACTAGAAAATTGTATCATAGAAACAAATAAAAGTGCAATTGCTTTACTACAATTTAAAAAAGAGTTTAATGTAGTCACCTTAAATCTAATGAATGTACCATAAATACTCAATAAAACCCATGAATAGTTATAACAAAAATACTGCATGAAAGTCATAGATTCATATCAATCATTTTCTTCGCAACAAGTCAATTAACTATATTGCAGATTTATTTCATATTCACTCTACTTATAATCTGATTTAAAATAATTTCAATCGATCAGTTAGCACTTCTCAACCTCGGCTTTGTTACTCTACAACATAACACCGCCACCCTGTAATACAACATCGGCACTATTACTCCGTACTGTTACTTTTCTCCGAGTTACTATTACGTTGCTACACGTACAACGGACTGCACTATCATTATTATCTTTTTTAACGCGTTACTTTCTCTTTGTCACTGTATGTTTTAGTGTCACTCTGAGTCCACCACTAATGACGCTCTTTTTTAACCTTCCAGGGTGTCATGGTGGGTATGGGTCAAAAGGACAGCTATGTAGGAGACGAGGCTCAGAGCAAGAGAGGTATCCTCACCTTGAAGTACCCCATTGAGCACGGTATCATCACCAATTGGGATGATATGGAGAAGATCTGGCATCACACCTTCTACAATGAACTCCGAGTTGCCCCAGAAGAGCACCCCGTCTTGCTCACAGAAGCTCCCCTCAACCCCAAAGCCAACAGGGAAAAGATGACTCAAATCATGTTTGAGACCTTCAACACACCCGCTATGTATGTTGCCATCCAGGTAAGTACCGGGAAGTTCCATTTTTCGCTATCACATCCCATAGCAAAACAGTTAGAGACCACAACAGATCAATGGACATGCAGAACACGAACTTTTTACTTGGAGAAATTATATTCACCATTTGAAACTTGGTGAAAAATAAAAATTTTGTTCATAATCTATGTCTATGACATAAAACTCAATAATACACTAAACATTTTAAATTCAGCTTCTGGGATTGAAGGGAAAAAGATGTAATTAACTTCAACTCAGCATCATAAACACGTAGTCTATATTTGAAGCTATTCATTTTTCTTTTCAATAATCATGATAATAAACATTGTACAATAATGTACCAAAATCTATGAAACGAAGTTTGAAATTATATCTTTATAAGGCAGTGTTAAATGCCATGAACTGAAGAATTCTTCAACTCATCATGATCACGCTGGCCTATCTTTCAAGAGATCCCGTGTTTTGACCTCAAGATCATATGTTTATCAAATATCTATCCTTCAAAGATATAAATACCAGAAGTACAATATGCAGAAAGTACACAAACCAACCATAAACAAAATAATCCATTTTTTTTACAACATAATATTGTATGAAATCTATGTGCCGTTCATGCAAAATTTCAATTTCTGCCCTAGGCTGTTTTGTCCCTGTACGCTTCCGGTAGGACCACCGGTATTGTACTCGACTCTGGTGATGGTGTCTCCCACACTGTTCCCATCTATGAAGGTTATGCTTTGCCTCATGCTATCTTGCGTCTGGACTTGGCCGGACGAGATCTCACAGATTACCTCATGAAGATCCTCACCGAACGTGGCTACTCTTTCGTCACCACTGGTAATTATCTTGTTTCAATTCTTTTAATTAATCCCACACGACAACAAAATACTGATCTAGTGAAGTTAGAGGCTATGAAATCAAATTATTTAAATGACTTAACTCAAACTGTTTCTCAAGCATCAATCAAGCATTCAATAAAATTTGCAAATTACCTTATACTCAGCATTAAAATGCGGTAAATTAATATCTTTCTTAAAACTGAGATACTAATAGTTTGAATTTTTCATTAACTTTCCGGAGATTTAATGTCTTTGCATAATGATTTTAAAGTAATAGATTTTATTCGTAAAACATCGGAATAGAATTTTTAAACCTGAAATAACTCTTTAACAGTGAAATTGAATTTGAAAGCCCAAGAAAAATGTGAGAGATCATGGATAATTAGATTTTATTCTAAATTTCTGAAGACATTTATCCCGCGTCAGAGACGATTTTTTAATTAAGTACTTAACATACGCCACGTCGTCCACTATACTATAAATACAGTACCCCATAAGGCCATCACATCAATGCATTTAACGTTCCCCGTATCGACAAACAACGCATTTGACGTTTCCCATATCGTCCACATACTTATTGTCCCCAAGACACGTATAATTCACGAACCGATAATTACCCTGTATTGTCCACATAGCTATTTTGGCTAATTTCTTGAAATAATCTAATTTAGCAAATTTTAACCTTTACAGCTGAGCGGGAAATTGTCCGTGACATCAAGGAAAAGCTCTGCTATGTCGCCCTGGACTTCGAGCAGGAAATGGCTACTGCTGCATCCACCTCTTCTCTCGAAAAGTCCTACGAATTGCCTGATGGTCAGGTCATCACCATCGGCAATGAAAGGTTTAGGTGCCCAGAAGCCCTCTTCCAACCATCCTTCTTGGGTATGGAATCTTGCGGTATCCATGAGACCACTTTCAATTCCATCATGAAATGCGACATTGATATCCGTAAGGATCTCTATGCCAACACTGTACTTTCTGGTAAGTAGCACTTTGTGGAACGTTTAGATTAATGTAATTTTACTCATGACTACTCAAGAGCTATATTGCAAATTTATACCAAGAGTTTTATACCAAAAGTTGTTAAGAACTTCCCTTGATGAAACTTGGGACGTAAACTCACAATTTAGCTAAGTTAGACGTGAACTTTTTTATTTGAAAAATAAATGGTTCTTTTAAGTTTACAATAATTAAAGACAGAAATTAAAGCTTGGTATTGAAAAATTCAAAAGATATCGTGTATTTAAGAATTAAATCTTTAGAATCAGAATTTATAGACAGTACATTTATTCTACATGAATCCAATGGCAAAAGTCTTCTATACCGAATAAGTATTGGTAAATGTACAATAGAACTATTTGAATATAATTTTATGATGAGATCAATGTCGATGAAATCTGCTACGTAGTTCGTCATTGTCAAAAGATCAACGCTAAATGTTCGAAACTTATATGTTTTTTCTTCATCTCAGGTGGTACCACCATGTACCCCGGTATTGCTGACAGAATGCAGAAGGAAATCACCGCCTTAGCCCCCAGCACCATGAAGATCAAGATCATCGCTCCCCCCGAGAGGAAATACTCCGTATGGATCGGTGGTTCCATCTTGGCTTCCCTGTCCACCTTCCAACAGATGTGGATCTCCAAACAGGAGTACGACGAGTCTGGCCCATCCATTGTCCACCGCAAGTGCTTCTAAACGACGACGAGGGTAGATATCCAGCCAATATCAAATTTCAAAAACACACAAAACTGCTAAGTGTTTGTTACCTGCTGTCTTTACGAGAACACTGTCCTATTTTGCTGTATAATAAAGTTTAAAAAACTGTAACCAGTGAGAACTTTTTATTGTTTTGTTCCTTCCATGTGTAAACATTGATGTAATATGCTATCGAAGATCTCATCTGTCATCTGGTGAAGGAATGGTAAAAACAAGCAGTTGTTGTACAATGCCATTTTGCGTATGTGCAAACGCATCTGCGCATTTTCTTAGAAAATATTTGATAATTATTTTTTGAATATGTGTAACGAAAGTCTATACACGTGATCCTGAAAAAATAATAAAAATCTATTCTACAACATTTTTATTCTTTTTTCACATGTACACTAACAACTAATTTTGCAGACACATTAAAAAAGTCACGTTTAGTATAATTACAGTAAGACATAAAGTAAGTAAGAGTACATAAGAGTAATTAAAGTAAGACTCAAGTTAAAAATCAAAGTAATTCCATAAAAAATAAAATACTTTTTATTGAGATTGGAGATAACTTTGAAATAAAAATTTTGTTAGATTGGAAATAGTAGTAAAACATTAAGAAATTGAAAGGAATATGAGAGTAATGCTCCTAATAGACTATATGTTTATTTTATATCAGCTAAGCTTTAAACATTTTTATTGTATATTCTAAACAAACTTATATTCTACGATTATTAAAGTCTACAAAATTTCTATAGAAGTTAGAATTTAATAGGATTTTACTGAAATTTTAGCATCTTTGTTGCATACAGATTTTATTTTATATTATATGATTTAATTTATTAAATTTCAGCATAGAATAGTCTTTTATTAGGGATTTTTTCTTTTTTCACATTAGATTTTATTTAATTACATTTAACTAATATAAAAAAAAAAATCCGTTGATGGAATTGTGGAAAGAATCTGACTGTGAATTCAAAAAATCTGATGTGGGTAACACATGACTTTCCTTATATAATGCAATGAATTTACTACTTTTACATTAAAAAAAAAATAGGTTTCTCTTATAGTAGATACTTATATTCTTTCCAAGATATTGAATTTTCGACAATTAGGCGTCATTTTCATTGATTTGGCGTCATTTTTATCCATTTGGCGAAATTTCGTTAATTTGACAACATTTCAAAAAGTTGCCAAGTTGGCGACATTCCGCTAAATCCGTCGCCAAAATCTCGCCAAGCGTTATGGATGAAGAAATAAGTTATTCTTATAGCAGATAAATGACTATTGGAGTTCAAATACAAAAGTATTACTCAAAGTATTTTTTCTCATGAATGGAACGCGCTAGATCCACGGGAATGATGTCACCCAATTTATCGCATGATATTACATAAGAAAAGTGAACATGTTTCTCAACACTTAATATTTTTTTTTAATTTATGGGATTTTTTGATAAATTTATTTGAAAAATGTACAATATTTCGAGAACGGTTCATGCTAGCGTTCTAAAGTTTATGTCAATCGTTTTCTAAGGAAGAATTACATAAGAAATGTCTATTTGCGCAACTTTATTAAAGGTTTTGAGTTTTTGATGATTTTTTCAAAATTTCACTCGAAAATTCAGGGGGAGGGGGTCTGAGCATTCGATTACGTTTAAAAACAATAGTCTTCCAGTATTCACGGATTGTGATTTTTATACCAAATTTCATTCAAATCGCTCCATTTGTTCGTGAGATATCGTCTCCACAGACTCACTGACACACACACACAAACATCACCTCAAAAATGTTTGATTCGTGATCAGGGATGCTTGAAACGTGCTCTCCCGTCGAAAACTCGAATTCGAATTTTCGACCCCGTCACAATACTTTCCTTTTACATTATGTATATAAGGAAAGTAAAAATGTTTTTCCTTTGAAAGTGTTTACAGAATATCTTACAAAAGTACATGCTAGAATCTATAATTATTTAAAATATTTCAGAATTTCAAGGTGCTAGAATCAGATAATATATTTTAAAATGATTTCTACGCTTATTAAGTGTTCCATAACTGTTCAATGTGAAACATCTCTATATTAAAGAATATTAGCTGCCACCGTTCTTTCACAAGTTAGCATCCCTCGTCACGTACTGCAAAAACTATACCATATAAGCATGAAATTAGGTACATTTGTAGAGAATTGTTAGGAGAACACGCTGCAATGAACCGTTTCATATTTAGACTTTAGTTTAAGAGAAACTTAATGCTAAAATCAAAGAAAGAATATTTGAACCGCGAGTTCGAGTCTTGGACAGACTAACAATAGAAAGACCCCGAAATTTTTCAGTCATGTACCTACATAGTAGAATTCTTGCATGACGATGCCACGCTTTTTTTTAATTTCGATTTAGTTTGTGAGTTATTTTACTTTTTATGCAATTTTGAAGTGAAAATTTATATTTTTGCACCATTTTTCCTTCATATGTTTTCAAAATCTAACAAGCTCTTATTGTTGAAAAAGCTTTTATAGTTGCCATTTCAAAAGAAGTCATATTTAAATAGCTTAAAAAAAAATATTATTACTCAGAACTTTAATACTAAAGCTATCGTTCAGACTTTCATTATCGCTGGTTATCATTAGATTTTGTGCCAATGCATTGATGCGTGCGCACCAAATTCGGGGGTTGGTGAGCGCTGCAAACAGGGGGAAGAGCCCGCTAGTGCGTATAAAAATAATATCTGTCAACAGGGTAAAAGTGTTGAGAATCGAATGCAATAATTAAGGTGGTTAAAATCAACAATATTTCTAGTAGGTAAACCGAAAAGAGGCAGGCCTTTCCCTGGCCTCCAATACTGATATTTATAATTGAGGGTCTTTACCTGGACTCGTCCGATAACCTCCAGATATACGGAGAAGAAAAGGCCGGATCTGAATCTGGTGGACTCGTAGATATATCCTGGACTGCTCGACTGTCAGCCCAGGCCCCAGCACCATAGCAAATTATTTTTTCAATTACAGACGAGTACCATACCTTCATCAAACCGTTATCAACTCCCCACTCATCGAGACATTTCCAAAAGTGATGCTGTGATAATAAAACTTTTCTGGTTAATATGGGCCCATCAATTGAGCTTGTTGTCAATCCTTATGACTAAATACAATAGATTTTTACAATGTTAATGACCTTACTCCAACCCTAAAAATTGGACACCTTTTATCAAGTGGACTTGCCCTTGCGCAAAACAATGGCAAAACTCTTGGCGTAAGCAATACTAAGTCTCAAAGTAAGGATAAATCTTTGAACTCTTATAGTATTGAAACACGAACCGGAACGTAATGGAATCGGATTTTCACTTTCTTACCCAGGGGTCATTTCTTCCTAAATGCCACGCATTGTTAAAAAAATAAAACTTATTAAAAGAAATACAACCTAATCTTTTCAAGAGTGATTGTTTCCCTGTCTTTTGACAAGCTTGAATACTAGTGTCTTGCAATGTCACAAACCCGTCTTGTTTACTTTTTGTCCAAGATATGTCCTTTTCTCTAAGAGCATCCTTTCACGACTCAAAACATTCAGATTGTTTTATTTATGTATAGCACATGTCCCTATCATTCGCTCTTATATTCTATCAGATTAAAAACCCTAATCAAACTATTTATTACTTTTCAGTTTGAATAATTTGAACAAACAGGATGCAAGTACATGGGATTTTTACTGTACATTATTTTTTTTTTTTTTATCAAAACATGAGCACAAAAATGATAAGAACACAAAATTATGTACGGAATATATAAACATTCATTTTATTTACATAAATGAAATACATTACACTCAGTGTGACCAGCAAAAAAAATATCTTCTCAAGTGTCGAGTGGCAAGAGTATTTGTATTTCTATTCAAAAACTAGCAGGCAACATTTCTTTCATTCAATAAAAATTTTAAAATATGTATGAAAATATAACAACCAACAAAAATTAATCATATATGATAACAGATTAGGTAACAGAGTTACTTAAACAGTGGCCGCCACTCATTAAGTTCACAGGTGGATTGACTCAGATATGCAAATGAATTAACATATAAAATCAAACACAAACAGCTGATTTTCACAAAATTGATTAACTGAATCAAACACAATTAAGTAGCACATAAAAAAACTCACTATTTATTAAATTTACTTTTTAATTTTTTCTCAGAAAATAGTAGCGTCTATATTACACAAACAGTATAATTTTTTAACCAATTTAATATTTTCTTTTTCTTCTTTAGGGAGTGGTAAATTTAGAACCCACCTGCCTACAGTCAGTAGGTAAGCAGTTGCTCCTAAAGAATAAAGTGCTTCATACTTAATATTGATACTTCTTACTAGTTACCTACATAAGGCTGTCAGTCCCAGTAAGCCCAGGCCTAAAGCAGGAAATTTGGGAGAATTTTGGATAATTAATATCTGAAATATTGCAATATAAATGGTGAGGGTGAAAGGGGGTGAAAATGTGTTTGGGTGTAGAACGGAACAGAAAGTTAAGATGCCTCTGATCATCAATATCAATAGTAACATATATATTAGTTGCAAAAATTTTTTATCTTATGAATGCTGCGATAATGAATCAAAATACTCAAAAATGCTTCAATATATATATATATATATATATATATATATATATAAAAAATTAAATAATATAAGAACTTCAAGTAAATACAACATACACTAAAATTTAGATCAACCAGTTTTGAAAGCAAAACAAAGCAAAACCATTCTTCTGCTTCAGGATAAACAAGAAGAGCAACCTCACTCTGATGATGCAAATTTGCTTGAATAAGTGAAGTTGTGCTTCTTGTTTATCCTGAAGCAGAAGAATAGTTTTGCTTTCGGAACCAGTTGACCTAAATTTTAGTGTATGAGGTATTTACATGAAATTTTTATATTATTTGATTGTAATAATTTTTTAGAGTGTATAATTAAACAGTGAATTTATGTAAAAAGAGATGTGCTTGAAGTCACTTTGGGAAGCAAAAGGCTTATGCTACTTAAACTAAATGATAATAATTTACATATTTTACTGAGATTGATTCTGTTTGAAAATATTTTGCTAATATTGAAAAGACACCCTCAAATAAATAAATCAGGAGCTGCAGGTGAAAATTTCAAAGCTCTTTAGTCACTCCCCATAAGGTGGTCTACTTTGCTTATTGGTACACCACTGTTTGGTGACAAAGGCTGTTGCAGGATTTTGATGTAGGGCCATGGTAGATGTATTTTCAAGGCCATTTCTATTTACCTTTATCTCCTTTGAAATGGGCAGGAGTAGGGCTTTGATAAGAGGCTGATGGTCAAATATTGATTTTTTTTTTATAATATGTTCACTGAAATATAGCTTTTTACTTTAATTATCATATATAGTAATGCACAGAGAAATTATTGGAATAGAATAAAATATTTAAATCTCAAGTTTGGATTTGCACATTTTGGATGCTCCAGCAAACAAATCCCTCCCTCATTTTTAATGACATCTGTGAGCATGAGTATCAGTGTGTCCATGCAATGTATCCAATGTATGCAATGATATGTATCGGTTAAAGCTAAAAAACCACCAGATGAAATTGCATGAAATTGAATAGTTAAGCTACTTATGTGTTAGCCTAGCGTTGAGTAGATTTCAGTACAAAATGGACAAATGGAACTGGCCCTTTTTTTTATAAATATTTCGCAAAAATCTATAAAAATGAACAAATACATTCTTAATGCATTGAATAAAAGCTTGCTTTTGGGTAATTTTTCACTATAAAAATAAAATCCTTCAATACAGCTAGGATAAATCGCTTTTGATATAGTTTGGTTTTAATTTTAGTGTCATTTTAAAAAGTAACAAGTCATCAAATGGAAAAGGAAAGTATTCTAAACCCACGCAGTTGAAGAAATTCAAAATAAGTAACCTATCTAGTGTGATAAAACCCAAAATGATGCATATAAAGAAAAAAAATTAATTTGAGTCTGCAGAAGTCATGCCCACACCAAATGATTTAAAATGTTAGATTAAAAATACTAAAAAGTGTAAGAAAAACTAAAAATTTTATGGTTTTGATACAGTTAATAAAATGAGTCAGCCACTTTTGTTATTTAAAAACACTTAATACCAACATGATTCAAATAAGAGGCAGCCACTATATTGATGCAAGAAAAAAAAATTCAGCATGAATTCTTCATTTAAAAATATGAAAAGCTACATTATAAAAACATCTCAGCTTTAAAGCTGGGATTTAACAAGCTTTCAAAAATTTGACCAAAAATTTGCAATATTCATCAATAACTATATAAAAAGATTCTACTAGATTTCTACATTTTAGAAAAATAATTAAAATATATTTATTAGCAACTAGAAAATACTAAAACAGATGTCAAAAAAATCTCATTATCAGCAATTTTATATTAAATTTCGAAATGGTATAGTAAACATGTGTAGCAAATGTAGTAAGAATCTCATTACTGGAATGTGTTTCTTAACTGTCATGAGTATAGAAAATATTTTTTTTAATATGAGAGTTAAATTCTCACACATTTTATACAAAAGTATCTCTCGATTTGAAAAATTCTTAAATTACAATCCCAGTTCTACAAAATGCAAATAGCATAATTAACTTCATACATCAAGGAAAGATTACAGTTTTCTATTCTTCACTGCTCAACTTTTGCATAGTATTTTAAATATGCCAATTTCCTATACAGATACAAATTTATCGCAATATCAAATAGAAATTGAAAAAATCAATTAATACTTGCAGCATAAGCTCTTAGGGCATTTTCCCACAATACAAACCTACATGTTTAAGACTAGTGAGATTCAATACCAGATCTCGAAAACTGGTATTAGGGTAAATTTTTGTTAGTTGTTTAATACTGTTATTGATGCTAAAATACTGGTATTTTAGTATTACTTATTTACCAAATTTAGATTTAAAACATAACTTTTTAACTACTGTTTATTATTCTTAATTTTCAAGTTCTTAATAACAATGTAAGAATTAATATCTTTCATTGTGCTCCTTTGTTGAGAATCTATCCATTTTATCATAATTTAATCAACTTTTGTTAATTTGGAACTATATTCTTAATTCATTCCACAGTTTAGAATTTGAGAACAAAACACATTTTCTAAAGTTCCCTGCCTGAGAAATTCTTGTAAATATAAATTGCTTTTTAACTAATTCAGTATTTTTGAGTTTCATTATTTAAAAATAAAATACACATTGCAATATATTAATCTGTATAACTGAGTTAATATTCACAATAATTTCAAATTGAGTAAAGTATTGAGAAATTTTGGGGCCTCTCTCTGTGAAGTGGAATCCTAAGTGACTGCTTAATCTACTTATTAATAAATCCTCCTCAGTAGAAACCCTAAAATTATACATATGACCCCCCCCCCCACTCCAGGTACTAAAAATGATTGTCACTATAATATAAATTAATGTAAAGATAGTATCAAATTTTGTTTTACATGAGGTAAAATCGGCAAGATACCAATACCTAAGTGAATAGCACCCTAGTTAATACTTTTCTTTGAATATTATACTGCAACACAGAGAGCTAGGCAACAGAAACGACTTAAAGTAAGTTGCTTTAGATCGTTTCATGTTAAATACTTTGACAGGGGAAAAGATTGACAGAATAAGGAAACTGCACCTTCCTCTTTGACTAGTTATCACAATGTGAAATATTTTATTTCATCAAATATGCAAGAAACATTAAAACATTCATTTCTAAAAATACAGCTGTTTCACTTTTAATTCTCAGGTAATGCACTTTCAAAGTTCCAATATATGTAAAATAAAAATATAATTTTATTTTTCAATTCACTGGATATTATTGACAATGCAGCAATGATCACTATATTTTTAATGTTTATATAATAAAATTTAAAGTTGCGAAAACATAATTTTGCTTTTAATTAAAGAAATAAACACAGTGGTTCTTAAAGAATTTTTACAAGTAATTTAAAATTTTGAGCATTAAATACCACAGCATTAGCAAGCATGCATGCATTTGAAGTACATTTTAAAATACAAATACTGGATGAAAATATGCTTTCTAACAAACAAAAACTCATATCCTGGTCAATGTGCTAGCAAATTTTACTATTTAATCCAAAAACTTTGACATTAAAATAGCAACTTTACAAAGCATGACAAATAATAAGCCTGAAATAAAACCTGCTTATCACTTATCTTATATGCATATATCTTATGTATACAAAAATAAAAAGAAACATTAAAGGTGAATCAACTGTATTTTTTCCTTCAAAAATTAAAAAAATCACAGCCTTGTATGTTGAGTCTCACTATTTACTCTTAATTTTATTGAAGTTCCCGACACTGTATTGCTTTTTGCATTATAACTCTGCTTATCATTTCCAACTTCAATAACAGTTCGAAACTTATCATCAGGACTAGTATTATTCTGGTATTCTGAACCAGTATTTGAATCAAATACTGGATTATCATAGCAACTATTATTTCCATCTCCTCCACTACTAAACCAGAGTGTGTTGGACTGACGTTTGTCATCTCCATAGTGATCAAACCATGTAGGTGTTCCACCAACAAAATGGCAGTCTTTCGAAAAGCTGCTCTCATCATTACTTGATGGATTTTCTGAACTGCCAGACAGTTCAGAACCATAATCGCTGGTAGTCTTAGTTGTATTTAACACTTTTTCCACATTTGTTTTCTTGCTTGTGGTCTTGGTTTCACTGTAAGTGAACACTTTTTCTGTAAATTTATTAATATCAATGACTTTCTCACAAAAATGAACACTCTTCTCTTTGACTTTGTTATTTTCCATATTTTTAAATACTTTGGAAGCTTCCTCTTCATTATCGGTATCATCCATGAAAGACATTTGGCAATCATTGTAGGTATCACTTCCAGAACTGTTCAAGGAAATACTAATGTCATCAAGCTCGATAATTTTATCACTTTCATCGACTTCCTCAGAGCTGATAGATGCTGTTTTGATGTAAGAGTCTGGTCGTTCTGGGGGTGGAACAGATGGCCTTTCAATGTGTTTTAGAGTCCTTTCTGCAACAGGAGGTAAGCCATTTCTGTTTTGTCTGGGTGGCTTCTGCCGTGGTGTTCTGTTACGAACATTTGGTATTTCTACCCTTTGATGATTGGATGTAGCAGATTCAGATGCACCTTTTAAAAAAGAAAAATACATGCATAAAATGAATTTTTCTTTGTGCAATAGATGTTAGAATATAAAAATAATATAATCCATGCAAACATCATAATTGATAAAAACTGATTCGGCGATTTTATGGATCACCTTCATCAGAGATAAAGGAATTTAAACCATTAGCTAAAACAGCAATGAGCAAAAGAGTGAAGCTAAATGTAGACCAGAGGTCCACGACTTGTTGCTTGTGAGTAAAATTCAACAAAATGTGTAATTATACATCTGGTACGCACTGAAATATATGTTTATTTCTAAAAACTTTACCAAGTTAGAATTCAGAAAAGGAGTAAAATTACCCATGAAAAAGGTTTTCATAGCACCACAATGCTCTTGATCATTAATTTGGTGTTCAACTTAATCATGAAGTAGCATTTGCAAATATTTGACATAAATCAACTTTGAACAATTTTTTATGCTTTTATTGCTTTAAATCCCATAAGAAGATAACATAAAGAACTTTTAACTAAATGATAATTTCGTAGTAGTTAAGATAAAAGAGTATGCTCACATCGCACAACAGCAATTAGTTTTAAGGGAAATGTTATATGTATAAAAATTATTTCTTCGGACTGATAATCACACTTTTTCCTTGAACCCAATATTTATAATCATACAACAAGATTCATTTCTATATAAATTTTGTAGTTTTAAGCATGCATTTTAAATTGAATAAATTTCTATACTAATATTTAATTATATATAAATAAGACTACGGCAAAAATTCTTCAATGAATAAATTCAATATAATATGTTAGGTGATGAAAACACTGACATTCAAAAAGTTAAGTTTCAGTCACCCGAATCTTACTTAAAAATCTAATTTTAGGTCACATGTTAAGTCCTTTCTATTAATTTGAAAACTTGTGATATATGTTGTTAAAATCTGTGCACTGGCTTGGTTCAGCATTAAAATGAGTTATGCAAGTACTCATGGATAAAAAAATCTACGGTTTATAGTCCATGCTTCAAAATACATAGATTCCATATTTTTGCAGATTATTGATCTGGATATTTTGAACACCCATGGATATTTTAAATACCCTAAAAATATGATTTTGTACATGTTAGCTGATGAAAGACGGCTTATACGAAAGATACTTCTGTATGAAGAGTTTTGGACACTAAATATGATTAAAAAAATGTCAGTGATATCCAAAAATTCAAGATTTCCCTTCAAATCTTTGAAGCTGGAGATTACATGGAGCCTATTGTATTGACTGGCAGAACTGTGAAATTTCTGAGCCTCTATCTTTAAAGTAACAGATAAAGACTTAGAGAAATGCTTAAAAACAGAAAAAAGAGTAACAGAGTTTCCTTGTTGCACACAGTCAGAAGAAATAACTAATAAACTTGTATCAGAGGTAAGCTTAGCTCTTTGTGAATAAAGCAGGTGAGATGGATTTGCAAGAGTCGTGATTCAATTTATTTTTTTAAATATCCGAATTTTATGCTGTTTACGCTACCTCAAGATATATTTAACAGAAAAGATTATGCATTTATAATCTTCTTTTTGCTCCACTTTAATATGCATATATGCAAAAATATTCATCAGTCACTCTCAATTAATTTAATTCTGTGTTCATGCTCTCTGGAAAAATTTAATAAAGTGTGCACAGTGCATCTCTGGCAAAATATTATGGATTCCTGATATAAACTGATAATACTAGTAGGGGTGCTATTTTCACCAGTGTGATCAGGATATATCCCCCTCCCTTTATAATCTTCTTTTTGCTCCACTTTAATATGCATGTATGCAAAAATATTCATCAGTCACTCTCAATTAATTTAATTCTGTGTTCATGCTCTCTGGAAAAATTTAATATAGTGTGCACAGTGCATCTCTGGCAAAAGATTATGGATTCCTGATATAAACTGATAATACTAGTAGGAGTGCTATTTTCACCAGTGTGATCAGGATATATCCCCCTCCCTTTATAATCTTCTTTTTGCTCCACTTTAATATGCATATATGCAAAAAAATTCATCAGTCACTCTCAATTAATTTAATTCTGTGTTCATGCTCCCTGGAAAAATTTAATAAAGTGTGCACAGTGCATCTCTGGCAAAAGATTATGGATTCCTGATATAAACTGATAATACTAGTAGGAGTGCTATTTTCACCAGTATGATCAGGATATATCCCCCTCCCTTTATAATCTTCTTTTTGCTCCACTTTAATATGCATATATGCAAAAATATTCATCAGTCACTCTCAATTAATTTAATTCTGTGTTCATGCTCTCTGGAAAAATTTAATATAGTGTGCACAGTGCATCTCTGGCAAAAGATTATGGATTCCTGATATAAACTGATAATACTAGTAGGGGTGCTATTTTCACCAGTGTGATCAGGATATATCCCCCTCCCTTTATAATCTTCTTTTTGCTCCACTTTAATATGCATGTATGCAAAAATATTAATCAGTCACTCTCAATTAATTTAATTCTGTGTTCATGCTCTCTGGAAAAATTTAATAAAGTGTGCACAGTGCATCTCTGGCAAAAGATTATGGATTCCTGATATAAACTGATAATACTAGTAGGGGTGCTATTTTCACCAGTGTGATCAGGATATATCCCCCTCCCTTTATAATCTTCTTTTTGCTCCACTTTAATATGCATGTATGCAAAAATATTCATCAGTCACTCCCAATTAATTTAATTCTGTGTTCATGCTCTCTGGAAAAATTTAATATAGTGTGCACAGTGCATCTCTGGTAAAAGATTATGAATTCCTGATATAAACTGATAATACTAGTAGGGGTGCTAT
Organism: Amaurobius ferox; assembly: GCA_951213105.1. Classification (NCBI taxonomy): domain Eukaryota; kingdom Metazoa; phylum Arthropoda; class Arachnida; order Araneae; family Amaurobiidae; genus Amaurobius; species Amaurobius ferox. Next base: position 54,795,876 of record OX578139.1, on the reverse strand, counting down.
TTTCACCAGTGTGATCAGGATATATCCCCCTCCCTTTATAATCTTCTTTTTGCTCCACTTTAATATGCATGTATGCAAAAATATTAATCAGTCACTCTCAATTAATTTAATTCTGTGTTTATGCTCTCTGGAAAAATTTAATATAGTGTGCAGAGTGCATCTCTGGCAAAAGATTATGGATTCCTGATATAAACTGATAATACTAGTAGGAGTGCTATTTTCACCAGTGTGATCAGGATATATCCCCCTCCCTTTATAATCTTCTTTTTGCTCCACTTTAATATGCATATATGCAAAAATATTCATCAGTCACTCTCAATTAATTTAATTCTGTGTTCATGCTCTCTGGAAAAATTTAATAAAGTGTGCACAGTGCATCTCTGGCAAAAGATTATGGATTCCTGATATAAACTGATAATACTAGTAGGGGTGCTATTTTCACCAGTATGATCAGGATATATCCCCCTCCCTTTATAATCTTCTTTTTGCTCCACTTTAATATGCATGTATGCAAAAATATTAATCAGTCACTCTCAATTAATTTAATTCTGTGTTCATGCTCTCTGGAAAAATTTAATAAAGTGTGCACAGTGCATCTCTGGCAAAAGATTATGGATTCCTGATATAAACTGATAATACTAGTAGGGGTGCTATTTTCACCAGTATGATCAGGATATATCCCCCTCCCTTTATAATCTTCTTATTGCTCCACTTTAATATGCATGTATGCAAAAATATTAATCAGTCACTCTCAATTAATTTAATTCTGTGTTCATGCTCTCTGGAAAAATTTAATAAAGTGTGCACAGTGCATCTCTGGCAAAAGATTATGGATTCCTGATATAAACTGATAATACTAGTAGGGGTGCTATTTTCACCAGTGTGATCAGGATATATCCCCCTCCCTTTATAATCTTCTTTTTGCTCCACTTTAATATGCATGTATGCAAAAATATTCATCAGTCACTCTCAATTAATTTAATTCTGTGTTCATGCTCTCTGGAAAAATTTAATATAGTGTGCACAGTGCATCTCTGGTAAAAGATTATGAATTCCTGATATAAACTGATAATACTAGTAGGGGTGCTATTTTCACCAGTGTGATCAGGATATATCCCCCTCCCTTTATAATCTTCTTTTTGCTCCACTTTAATATGCATGTATGCAAAAATATTAATCAGTCACTCTCAATTAATTTAATTCTGTGTTCATGCTCTCTGGAAAAATTTAATATAGTGTGCAGAGTGCATCTCTGGCAAAAGATTATGGATTCCTGATATAAACTGATAATACTAGTAGGAGTGCTATTTTCACCAGTGTGATCAGGATATATCCCCCTCCCTTTATAATCTTCTTTTTGCTCCACTTTAATATGCATATATGCAAAAATATTCATCAGTCACTCTCAATTAATTTAATTCTGTGTTCATGCTCTCTGGAAAAATTTAATATAGTGTGCACAGTGCATCTCTGGTAAAAGATTATGGATTCCTGATATAAACTGATAATACTAGTAGGGGTGCTATTTTCACCAGTGTGATCAGGATATATCCCCCTCCCTTTATAATCTTCTTTTTGCTCCACTTTAATATGCATGTATGCAAAAATATTAATCAGTCACTCTCAATTAATTTAATTCTGTGTTCATGCTCTCTGGAAAAATTTAATAAAGTGTGCACAGTGCATCTCTGGCAAAAGATTATGGATTCCTGATATAAACTGATAATACTAGTAGGGGTGCTATTTTCACCAGTATGATCAGGATATATCCCCCTCCCTTTATAATCTTCTTTTTGCTCCACTTTAATATGCATGTATGCAAAAATATTAATCAGTCACTCTCAATTAATTTAATTCTGTGTTCATGCTCTCTGGAAAAATTTAATAAAGTGTGCACAGTGCATCTCTGGCAAAAGATTATGGATTCCTGATATAAACTGATAATACTAGTAGGGGTGCTATTTTCACCAGTATGATCAGGATATATCCCCCTCCCTTTATAATCTTCTTATTGCTCCACTTTAATATGCATGTATGCAAAAATATTAATCAGTCACTCTCAATTAATTTAATTCTGTGTTCATGCTCTCTGGAAAAATTTAATAAAGTGTGCACAGTGCATCTCTGGCAAAAGATTATGGATTCCTGATATAAACTGATAATACTAGTAGGGGTGCTATTTTCACCAGTATGATCAGGATATATCCCCCTCCCTTTATAATCTTCTTTTTGCTCCACTTTAATATGCATATATGCAAAAATATTCATCAGTCACTCTCAATTAATTTAATTCTGTGTTCATGCTCTCTGGAAAAATTTAATAAAGTGTGCACAGTGCATCTCTGGCAAAACATTATGGATTCCTGATATAAACTGATAATACTAGTAGGGGTGCTATTTTCACCAGTATGATCAGGATATATCCCCCTCCCTTTATAATCTTCTTTTTGCTCCACTTTAATATGCATGTATGCAAAAATATTAATCAGTCACTCTCAATTAATTTAATTCTGTGTTCATGCTCTCTGGAAAAATTTAATAAAGTGTGCACAGTGCATCTCTGGCAAAAGATTATGGATTCCTGATATAAACTGATAATAGTAGTAGGGGTGCTATTTTCACCAGTATGATCAGGATATATCCCCCTCCCTTTATAATCTTCTTATTACTCCACTTTAATATGCATGTATGCAAAAATATTCATCAGTCACTCTCAATTAATTTAATTCTGTGTTCATGCTCTCTGGAAAAATTTAATAAAGTGTGCACAGTGCATCTCTGGCAAAAGATTATGGATTCCTGATATAAACTGATAATACTAGTAGGGGTGCTATTTTCACCAGTGTGATCAGGATATATCCCCCTCCCTTTATAATCTTCTTTTTGCTCCACTTTAATATGCATGTATGCAAAAATACTCATCAGTCACTCTCAATTAATTTAATTCTGTGTTCATGCTCTCTGGAAAAATTTAATATAGTGTGCACAGTGCATCTCTGGTAAAAGATTATGAATTCCTGATATAAACTGATAATACTAGTAGGGGTGCTATTTTCACCAGTGTGATCAGGATATATCCCCCTCCCTTTATAATCTTCTTTTTGCTCCACTTTAATATGCATGTATGCAAAAATATTCATCAGTCACTCTCAATTAATTTAATTCTGTGTTCATGCTCTCTGGAAAAATTTAATATAGTGTGCACAGTGCATCTCTGGTAAAAGATTATGGATTCCTGATATAAACTGATAATACTAGTAGGGGTGCTATTTTCACCAGTGTGATCAGGATATATCCCCTTCCCTTTATAATCTTCTTTTTGCTCCACTTTAATATGCATGTATGCAAAAATATTAATCAGTCACTCTCAATTAATTTAATTCTGTGTTCATGCTCTCTGGAAAAATTTAATAAAGTGTGCACAGTGCATCTCTGGCAAAAGATTATGGATTCCTGATATAAACTGATAATACTAGTAGGGGTGCTATTTTCACCAGTATGATCAGGACATATCCCCCTCCCTTTATAATCTTCTTTTTGCTCCACTTTAATATGCATATATGCAAAAATATTCATCAGTCACTCTCAATTAATTTAATTCTGTGTTCATGCTCTCTGGAAAAATTTAATAAAGTGTGCACAGTGCATCTCTGGCAAAAGATTATGGATTCCTGATATAAACTGATAATACTAGTAGGGGTGCTATTTTCACCAGTATGATCAGGATATATCCCCCTCCCTTTATAATCTTCTTTTTGCTCCACTTTAATATGCATGTATGCAAAAATATTAATCAGTCACTCTCAATTAATTTAATTCTGTGTTCATGCTCTCTGGAAAAATTTAATAAAGTGTGCACAGTGCATCTCTGGCAAAAGATTATGGATTCCTGATATAAACTGATAATACTAGTAGGGGTGCTATTTTCACCAGTATGATCAGGATATATCCCCCTCCCTTTATAATCTTCTTATTGCTCCACTTTAATATACATGTATGCAAAAATATTCATCAGTCACTCTCAATTAATTTAATTCTGTGTTCATGCTCTCTGGAAAAATTTAATATAGTGTGCACAGTGCATCTCTGGTAAAAGATTATGAATTCCTGATATAAACTGATAATACTAGTAGGGGTGCTATTTTCACCAGTGTGATCAGGATATATCCCCCTCCCTTTATAATCTTATTTTTGCTCCACTTTAATATGCATGTATGCAAAAATATTAATCAGTCACTCTCAATTAATTTAATTCTGTGTTCATGCTCTCTGGAAAAATTTAATAAAGTGTGCACAGTGCATCTCTGGCAAAAGATTATGAATTCCTGATATAAACTGATAATACTAGTAGGGGTGCTATTTTCACCAGTATGATCAGGATATATCCCCCTCCCTTTATAATCTTCTTTTTGCTCCACTTTAATATGCATATATGCAAAAATATTCATCAGTCACTCTCAATTAATTTAATTCTGTGTTCATGCTCTCTGGAAAAATTTAATAAAGTGTGCACAGTGCATCTCTGGCAAAAGATTATGGATTCCTGATATAAACTGATAATACTAGTAGGGGTGCTATTTTCACCAGTATGATCAGGATATATCCCCCTCCCTTTATAATCTTCTTTTTGCTCCACTTTAATATGCATATATGCAAAAATATTCATCAGTCACTCTCAATTAATTTAATTCTGTGTTCATGCTCTCTGGAAAAATTTAATAAAGTGTGCACAGTGCATCTCTGGCAAAAGATTATGGATTCCTGATATAAACTGATAATACTAGTAGGGGTGCTATTTTCACCAGTATGATCAGGATATATCCCCCTCCCTTTATAATCTTCTTTTTGCTCCACTTTAATATGCATATATGCAAAAATATTCATCAGTCACTCTCAATTAATTTAATTCTGTGTTCATGCTCTCTGGAAAAATTTAATAAAGTGTGCACAGTGCATCTCTGGCAAAAGATTATGGATTCCTGATATAAACTGATAATACTAGTAGGGGTGCTATTTTCACCAGTATGATCAGGATATATCCCCCTCCCTTTATAATCTTCTTTTTGCTCCACTTTAATATGCATATATGCAAAAATATTCATCAGTCACTCTCAATTAATTTAATTCTGTGTTCATGCTCTCTGGAAAAATTTAATAAAGTGTGCACAGTGCATCTCTGGCAAAAGATTATGGATTCCTGATATAAACTGATAATACTAGTAGGGGTGCTATTTTCACCAGTGTGATCAGGATATATCCCCCTCCCCTACTCTTACAGCTTTGACTGGTGACCTGTTCCTTTAGGTGTAAAAAGTGTAAAAAGTGAGAGCAAATGGGATCATAATTATCCTTCTTTCATCAATTACAGAGAACACTGGAATAGACTAGCATATTTATGTTAAAAAATAACTTTAAAAAAAAAAAACGCATGCATGTTTTAAAAACCCAATTATATTTACATACAATAGACCTGATAATTTGTAACTGTGGGGACTGAAAGTTCCACCAATTAGTGAAATTGGCAAATTATCGGGTAGTCTTTTAAATTTTAATTAAAGAATGCCAGTTTATGCATATCACATAGTATAAAAGCTAATGGATATATACGTTATAAATGTTAAATATTATATGTAACTAATTAAAAAATATCATAACTATAAGAGTCTAACAGTTCCACCAATTAGTGAAATTGGCAAATTATCGGGCAGTCTTTTAAATTTTGATGAAAGAATGCCAGTTTATGCATATCACATAGTATAAAAGGTAATGGATATGTACGTTATAAATGTTAAATATATGTAACTAATTAAAAAATATCATAACTATAAGAGTCTAATTGTTTTGATAATTAAAGTTTTTGATAATTTAAATTAATATTCAGTAAAGTTTCTTAATAATTTGAGTTTTCTTATATTTTTTTTCCTTCCAGATTTCAGATTTTCTATATACATGTGTATTTAAAGAAGGGACATCCATTTTATGTCTTAACCTTCTTGTTATAAATGTAAAGTGTGTAAATAATTAAATAAAAATCCTAGTTATGAGGGTATATCGTTTTGATAATTCAAATTAAAATTGATTAAGTTGATCCATAAAATCACAGAAACATCTGTTAGCATTTCTTAATTTTTTATATTTATGTGGATTGTTATGCCGTTTTTATGTTTTAATATATACATATATATAGAGTAAAACTAAGGAAATCATATTAGAAATCTAAAGCATAAAAAGGGAAACTATTTGTTCAATCATTACATTTTACATTTATAAAACCAATACAATTTCATCTTCCTCAGAGCTCTAACTAAATTCTTATATTCCTCTATTGCCAAAAAATATATAGCCTGTTACTTATCCTTAGCTGGTATCTTAATTTTTTAATACAATACAACATGAAACAACTGTTATGATTTTTCAACACCAGTATCAATTGTAAAATAATTATAATTACTTAACTGTAAAATAATTATACTTATTATGCAAAACATTTTATATAAATAGCTTTGCACAAATACATACTAAGAAACTTATAAAAGCGCAATAAATGCACATTATGCTTACCAATCACTTTACAATCTTTTCTGATCTGTGAGTGAAAAATTACATTTCTGAAAATGTATTGTTAGTTAAAAGTTTTAATGTGCACCGGTTGTCAAAGTTTTGGGCTAGAGATAAAGTATGTGAACTAGAGTTGCTTATAAAATCTAATGAGTATAGTCCGGTATCTTAAGGCAGTCTATTGTTAAAATATGTAGCTGAATACTGGATTAATTTGGCATTTGGTTTAATGCACTTTTGGTTAAAAACCAAAAGTACATTTTCCTTTGTCATGACCCTGTCTCTAGAAACTGCATTATGCTATGTGGCATATCTAAACATCGAGACCTTTTCATTAATATGTTTTTCACCAGTCTCTTTCTTTTCAACTTTGTACATCTACACTAGTGATTCCCAACATTTTTCTTGTTTAGAGGCACCATTAAAATATTTTGTCAGATCCACAGGAACCCCTACTTGGCTAATACATATTGGGTTCGATAGGGGTAAAATGACAAGCATTTTTACTCGGCAATAGGTTTACTAGTTACAAATAAACATTGTGCATATATTTTGTGTTAATGTAATTGCAGTGCTAAAATATTAATAATTATAATTATTAATAAATATGAATTATTTAAAGTTAAAATATTTAAAATATTAATTATTAATAAAAAAAAATAATAATATATTATTTTTTTTTTATCCAATTACAAAACAGGTGGCAAGTTGTACTTTTCTTTTATGCAAGCTTTGGCAAATTCTCACAGAATCCTATCAGTGGCTTGCAGAACCCTGATTGGGAAACACCGAATTACATTGAAAGTTCTCTTGATATTCTTTGTTGTTGTTGTTGAGACCCAGCCCATTCGACCAACCAAAAAAATGTAAGGTAACTGTTTAGACGGTCAGGAAGAGCCACCCAATTTAGACCGGAACCCAGTGGGGAAGGCATCCACAGGGACCGTACCCTCCTTCCCCTACCACCTACCTCTCGGAAGGAATTATGGACCCAAATGTTTAACGTGATCATACTCTGCATGAACACAGAGGCAGTTTTGGCAGTGGAGGAAATCGAACCCGGGTCTACCGAGTGCAATTCCAGCACTCTAACTACTGGGCTACCATGCCCATTGATATTCTTTGTGTAAAAACAATTAATATATTTTGTATGAACTGGTTGTCATTAGTTAGTTCAACTCTTAAATTAATTCTTAAAATTATTGTAAATACTATATTAATTGTAAAAGGTGAATATAAGTTACTAACCTCGAGGTTTAGTTTCCGTTTTGTCAGGAAAAACTGAATCGTTGAAACCAGCATTCACCAGATCTTCATGTGAAATACTGTGATGATACAGCCGGTTATTCTGCACTATATTGTTGGCCTTGGCTAATGCATTGGCTTGGAAGCCACCACAAGACAAGGATCGCATGATTTGGTTTTTAGACTGAGAGGGGGGAGCTCGAGGAGCAGTTTTCTTCCTGGGGCGAATGGGCACTCGAGGGCTTGGTGATTTAGGACTGCTGAAAAGTGGATGAATGATAAAAAAATTAGTATGGAATGGCATTGATAAAATTTAGCAAACAAGTTGACTGAAAAATAAACATCAATTGATTAAATTAAGTTTTAAATTGTAATATTTTTTATGATTTGTAATAATATTTGTAAATTCTTCAGACATGGAAAATAATACTAATAATAATACGTTTTTGTGCTCAAAATGACAGAAAAGCAATAAATCATAAAATGTAGTAAAATCCTTTATAGCCACTCTACAAGGGGGAGCACAGGGTGTGTTTGCACATATATTTTCAATTTATCCTATCCACAGACATATCTTATTTACAAGAAATGGTACTGTAAAAATTTTAATTCATTACCAATGAGAGCTGTTTGAAATAGCATTGATTCCTACACAGGTTTTAACAATTCCACCCTGCACTACCAAAAGAAAATATAATTTAAGAAGTGTGTATGCTAAAGAATGCTCAAATAGGAAAAGTTGCATTCATTTTTAACATTTTCCAACATAGTTGAAAAGTGTTTATGAATTTATTTATTCTGTCTGTCTGCTCTTTCGCATGATAACTGCCATAAAAATGACTTTATTAAACTGAAATTTTAGTATGTTGTTGAGACGGTCTGTGGGACCTATGGGAATGTAAATGAATAATATCACCCAATTAGTTTTGGATTGAACCCGGGTTGAAAAAGTGAAATATACTGAACCCTATGGGACCTAATTCTTCAAACATTTTTTAAAAGTTAATTAAGTTAAAATCAAAAAATTGAAAAGTTAAAGCTTTGAAAAGTTTAGGAAATATTCAGATTATTCCATAAAATATATAAAAAAAAATGTCAGCAAAATATATTCGGTAGTTTTTAAATAAAAATTAAAATTATAATTACACCCATATTATAAGAAGAAATCGTGTGACACACTTCAAAATAAAATATGGCATCCATCTTGTGTCAAAATCGTGATTTTTAAAGTTTTTTTAAATTTATAGTATTGCATCCGTCCTAAAACGACTTTATTTTTGCATATTTTCTGTGCATCTATATTCTGTGCCAAAGCAATTACAATAGTTTTGAGTTTAAATGATCATCAAACGTTGATTATTTTTACAACGAAATCTAATTTTAATATATGCAGAATGTAAATAAGTCAAGCTGTAAAATGAGTTGTATAAGAATTGCTGAATTATTTTCACGCAAAATTATTTAGCTCTGAGTCTGGAATTAAAGTGACATGAATGAAATATTTATTACTTTTACATAAAGAGCCAGAGGATTTATATTTCAATGATGTCTTTTGAATAAAGTTCATTTTTTTTTATGAAGTTAAGTTTTCAAATATAATAAATTTTTGTAGTATTGTGATAATTAAAAAAATATCACCGCTGTATGTATCCCATTTTAGAGATGTTTCAATAAAATTGCATTTCAGTTGGAAAGTGTTTCATAATCAATGCTTTATGCATGATTGATCTTTCTTGTTTTATTTGCATCTAAATATAATGAGCATCATGAAAATATGCAAGGTATTAAAACAAAATCATTATGCCACTACAGATAATAGCATCCATGGACCAGTTATATGCAGCTTATTATGTGTTAAACAGCTTATACTTTTATCAGCATAGCATAAAAGACACTTGTATTGACAGTAAGAAAACTTGCTATGTGCCACAACTTTGTGAATCTCTAGAGACTGACAAACTCAGTCCTTTAGTAAGATACAGATTTCTTACAAATTGAGCTCAAGCTGTACAAGGTTACACACATCAAGTTCATAAGTCTTGGCCATTAATAAATTACATTGTAATTTGAATCAAGTTATTAAATATAGCAAAAATTTGTTAAGTTTTCTCCCTTACTCCTTCAATTTCATTTTTTGCTAAAACCCTGCTTTTCTTTTCTTAGGTTGAAATAAAAACTTTTATGAAACCAACAGCAGACAGAAACACTTCTCACTATGGGAGAAAAAAGGTTCAATAATAAATAAATCTAATAATTAAAAGTTAAATTCTATTAATTTTGAATCCTTTCACATAAGACACTAAGATTAAAAGTTTATGCTTAATTATATATAACTACTGTCATTCACAAAATATGAATTTTAAATCAAACTAACATGATATAAAATTCTATGCCACTATTTAGAAAAAAAAAAAAAAAAATAGATTTTACATGGGGGTGGAGTAGCGGCAGGCAAAATTATTAGTGTTTAGGACCTTAAGGGTGAGCGTCAGTAAATCTTCTGCCCTATCCACACTTTGTTAACTTTTGCAGATCATGTTTTTCACCAAAATTCTGCTCAAACAGTTGCGAAATATTTTCTGAGAAATAAAATGCAATGCTTAGATTATATTAAAACTAAATTTAATACTCAATAAAATGCAGAATATATTTTTAATTTTAATCCAAACTATTTTTGGTGCCGCCATCTGTTGTCGTAATTTAATTCATACCGACTATTTTTATTTTTTAATGAACATTTTTAAATGTCTATTCCTTCTAATACGCTATTAAATACAACACCAGATCATATATAATAATACAACAATCAGGGAAAGTAATTGAACATGGACTTGATGACAGTCCATTGCAGTCCTTAGTGATGTACATTCAGATCCCCTTATCAAATTTATAGAATGAGAAATTACCTTTCCGTGATTGTGGATTGATTACATATAATCTGTTGTTGTATTTAACGGTGTATTAGATGGAATAGACATTAAAAATGTTCATTAAAAAATAAAAATAGTCGGTATGAATTAAATTACAACAACAGATGGAAGCACCAAAAATATTTTGGATTAAAATAAAAAATATATTCTATATTTTATTGAGTATTGAATTTAATTTTAATATAATCTAAGCATTGCATTTTATCTTTTAGAAAATATTTCGCAACTGTTTGAGCAGAATTTCGGCAAAAACCGTGATCTGCGAAAGTTAACAAAGTGTGGATAAGGCAGAAGATTTACTGACACTCACCCTTAAGTAATTTTAATTGCCCTAGTTATTACACAGAGCTGACACATAATGGTACTGAATGATAGTATTAATTTAATGAGTAAAACAACCATATAAATACATATTTAATCTGAATTGATTTTCATGCATAAAAAGTAAAAATTTCTAGCCATATATTTAGTTGTAGTATTTTTTTTTTAATTAAAACTCTGCTAAGTTCATACTTTGCACCCCCCACCCCCCCCACCTAAAAAAAAAAAGCTATGAACATGGATGATATATCAAGCACATGGTGCATAAACTAATCCTAAGTACTAGTATGTTTTCAAACACTGGCTAATGATAAAAAGAAAAATATTACCTGTTAGTGGGGCTACTAGACATGGAATCCACAGCTGAGTCACCATTCGATAACTTTGCGGTGGACAGACTGAGTTGTGAACTGGAAAGTGAGGGTGGGGGTAAGCCTTCAATATGCCTTGGGGATGTTGGAGTACTCACATAAAACTCACATTCTGGAATGATAAATATCATGTAGTGAATGTAATATAAAGTACAGAACTGTATAACAAGTAAGCACATAGATACAGAGAGGGGTTTAGAAGCCCCCCCCCCCCTCATAGACATGGTCAAACCCCTCCATGATGAAAAATTACCCGATTGCAAGTAGAACAGGTTAAATTTATATTGATAAAATTTACAATACAAACTAACAATTAGAGAAATTTTTTGGAATAACTTATTTTATATAATAAAGATATAGAATTTAAAGCTAAAAAATATATCAGTGAATATCTTAGATCAGTAAGTAGGAGGTTTGATCACATGGATGCTGAACTAAATAAGTTCAAGAGAGCAACAAAATAAGAATTGGCCTTTAATGAAAGATCCTATTCCATTATGATGATATCCTAAGTGAAATTAAAAAAGTAAGCACACAAATTTATAATTTAAAAGTGCTTTTCTCAGTTTATATACCAACTATTTTGACGTTTTCAAATTAATAGATAATATACAAATTTCCATTTATCTTTAGATGTCCGTAGTTAAATTTAGAGCTAGATTAAGGCAGGGTCCTCAAGGACATATGCCTAGGACTACAATTTTTATGAGATCCTTAAGATCTTTGTTGGGGCAGAAAAAAGTAAACTAGATCTTTACATATACTAGGGTAGTTTGACATTCAAATAAGTGCAGTCAAAAAATAACTCATGAATTTCCTGGAAAACTTCAAAACTTTTCACTGAAGCTTATTTCACTGCAGTTTTGAAAATACTAGGTGATTTCTAAGTATGATTTTTTTCTTTTAATTCATATTTTTCATATATTTTAACACTATCAATTTGAACCTCACTAGATGCTGTTTAAACACATCAAAGTAAAAAAAAAAAAAAAAAATAATAATAATAAATGAAAAATCAAATTGTGCAGTCTATTATGAATTGTTTTCTGGTGCTCTGGGCATATGTTTAATAGCTCAGGTCAAACAAATCTGCTTTGTAAAATGAAGTAATTACTATTTAAGCAGTATTTAGCAGCTGTAAAAATTTCAGAACGTCAACAGGGTATGATTCCAATAGGTTTTTATTTATTAACAAGAATATTTAATAGTATTATTTTTACTACTTATTAAAAACATGTCATATATTATTAAAACAAAGTAGAAACCCCATGATAAGTTCCTAGTAAAAAAATTCAATGTTTTATCTCAGTTGGGTCTTGATGAGAAAAATACTGCTAATTCTGCTTACCTCTACTAGGGGTTTCAACTTCCGAATACTTGCTTAGACCCAGGGCCCCAAAACAGGTTAATCAGGCCCTTCCATTTAACACATTAAATGTGGCGTCAGTCCATGGAGACTGACAGTGAACTTTCCTTTTAGGAGGCGTCGGTCCTTGGGGACTGATGCCTTCTTCTGTTTATACTTTGTTTATACTTTATCCTGTTATCTTCTGTTTACACTCTATGACAGAACACCTCGCCGAGCAATCGCCATTATGTGCCCCCTGAATGGTAGGCAAAGCAAGAATAGCTCAATGTGTTAAAGAAAATTACTCCCAACTTATAAACAAATATTAGGAATCTATAAAAAATACTTCAAAAATTATTTATATTCCTTGACAGTGCATTAATTTTTCAACATACAATTTTAGGTTGTTATATAATAAAATTGTATGTTGTTATCTATTCTATTTCTGCAATTATTTTTCAGCATATGATTGCCGTTTTTTGACAATAGTTTTTCAATAACATGTTGAAAAATAATCACAAAAATATAAAGATGTTTTTTGGAGAAAACAAAACACTGAGTAAAAGACCATATACAGTACAAGCTAAAAGACAAAAGTATCTTGTAAACAAACAATCATTTTAATTTTACCTCCAGGAAAAAACCATTCAGAATAAGTTATTAGAGTATCTACAATGGAGCTGTGAAGATTTGTTGCTGTCATATTCATCCTGAAAATACAAATATATATTCCCTTCATTACAAAATCAGTGCAGCTTATTCAACAGTAAAATAATACATTGAATCCTCACTTTTATTAGGTTCTTTTAAGTAGAGTCTGAAGGTTAGGTCTGATGGTCATTTTGTTTAGAAAATTTCTCACATTGCTTATAAAAATATTTATAACCTTTTCACTTTTATATTTTAAATTAACTAGATATGTTTTCACTAGGAAGTTATTAAAAATAGTAATTGAAATATTGCTTATAGTATAGTGGTTTAGTGAAATGTAATGTATCTATTACAATTACTTTTGATTGAATTCAAATATTTTAATAAACTAAACACAAAATAATTTTTTGAATATGTCCTTTTCTATCTATTATGCTTTAATATAACCACCAAAAAACTTATATTTATGTGAATGATAAACAGGTTTTTTGATGCTTATTTATTTTTTTTATTTATACATAAATAAACAAGATTACAAAAAAACAAGACAGACACAATACAAAATGTATTTCAACTTTTTTGCAACCAGGAGACTGCAGGAGCTCTTTGGGTCACATAGAAACTGGGTATTGCACAATAGCAGGCAAGAGTAGAATAGTATGTTCTGTATACATACGCGTAGCCAGGGGGGGTGCCCCCCCGGTAAAGATTACCACAAAATTTCTGCAATAAGTCAGCTACCAAAAGTTCTGACCACCAGATTTTAAAAAAAGTGAAACGTTGAAAAGAACAATAAAACTCTTTACACTTCTATCAAAGTTTCATTTATATAGTTAAGTATTTGAGCGCATCGTATATGGCGCAAAGTCAGAATCAGACTCTAACACTACCTGGAGTGCTCAATGTAAAAGAGATGCCTTAGCATTACTGAATTCTATAACATCGTTTGATTATATAGCAACTTTTGTCACCACCTACCAGTATTTGTCACATTTAGAAGGCCAAACTTCAAAGCCAAGTGACCGACCATCAAACTTCAAGGCCAAGTGACCGACCATCAAAATTCAAGGCCAAGTGATCTATATCGTTGAGGCCTACAATCAGATTGAAGAAATATTAAATTTGTACATTTGTACAGTGGATGAAGGTTATGAAAGTATCTATCAGCAAGCAGTTTTGATGGGTCAAAAAATCAATATAGAACCCTCAGTGCCACGAATTGCAGAAAGATAAGTTCATTGAAGTAATGTGAAGTGCAATTCATCATTTAATTTTTATAAAGTAAATTTAGCCATACTGTTACTTGACAGCATAATATCAAATTTGAAATCGTGATTCACTGGATTAGAAAAAAAAGCTTCATCCTTACTGTCCATTTTACCTTCAATTTCATTGAACGAAGCTAAAGAAAATATTTTGGAACAATTGAGGAAGATATATAATGATGAATTGCCAACCCCAGAACTCTTAGCTCAAGAAATGAAGTGCTGGTGTGCACATATCAAATCTAATTCCCAATCAGATCTTCCAAACACACCAGCTACAGCTTTAAAATACATACACAAAATTTTCTTTCCAAATATCAGCATTCTTCTTCGTATTGCAGCAACCCTTCTTGTGACATCTTGTGAATGTGAACAGTTTGAGGAGACTGAATAATTACACTAGAGCTACGATGACTGAAGAAAGAATTGCTTTAATCCATATTCACTACAACAAAAATATATCAATTGACAGAATCATTGATGTTTTTGCCAGTATACACCCAAGAAAATTGCAGTTAGGAAATATTTAAATGGCTAAAATAGAGTAAAATAACCTTTCAGTTACCGCAGGCCATTTACAGATTCAAGGGCTTTTTTATTTTCATTGTAATTAATAATTAATGTGTTTTAAAAAGTTTCCTGTTTTCATTTGGAAATGAAGTTACTTATCTTGTATACAGGGCCTGATGAAAGTATTTTTTAATAAATTTTTTCAATTGAAATTAATTTTTTTAAATATTTTTATTTATACATTTCAAAGAGTCTTCGGGGTGTGGGTCAAATCGTTGTGTGGTTTATAATCGCGTTCCTATAAGAATTTTTTTCCCTTACGAATTTTTTTAATCAGGGCACCTCCCCGCACCAACAACTGGCTACGCCTATGGCGTACGTTACAACAAGAAGAAAATTAAGTACTAAAGTTATAAATTCATTTAATATACCTCAACAGTAACGTCACTATGTAGTCCACAGAAATATAAACTCCAAGTTTACTTTTAAAAGAAATAGATGACCTTTTTAATTTTAGCTCTATAGATAACTCATTGTACGTTTAAAGCGTAGGCCATGAAAAATTTCAAATTTTGCTTCAGGGCAACATAATTATGAATGTCAGAGCAGGGCCCATGATTACTTACCCCAAAGCACATTCATCCACTTGAGGCCAAATGAGATTGGGTCCAATCACAATTGCAACATTCTGAACAGACATTTTATTCACATCACTGTTCTGGCATAATTTAGCAAAAAATTTGATCAAATATCTGCAACATAGTAAAACATTTTAGATTATGAAACCATGGAATACTGAAACAAGCAAATTAAAATTTATATATTAAAATTAATCCTGCCTTACAAAACCTGTACTGTTGTTTACATTATTCCTCTTACTGTACATGTGTGTGTCCTATAAGATACTCACATGTACATTATAATTGTACTAAAAAAAAAAAAAATGTAACATTGATCATACCTGAGTATATTTAAGTATTTATATTTTTAAGTTCTGTTGACATTTCTGTCCCCAGTAATTTCTTGTAATCTACTTGTCTGACTTTTATAATTTTTTTAAAATGAAAGTTCTGGATGAGTCAATTCCCTCCCTGGGGTAGGCATAGAACATGGGTTTTCCAAAAAAAATTTCCAAACCCTTTCCCCTCCATGATTTAGAAGATTGAGTGTTTACATACTTAGAGTATTAACCATGAGGCAGAACCTAATAAAACCAAGTTTTTGTTTTATTCATCAAGGAAGGTCAAATTGGGATGAGGGGGGGGGGGGGGGTGAAAAGTCTTTTCAGGTCTTTGATGCATAAGGATGAAGATTTGCACACTGTTACTGTAGCTACTAATCCCCTGTGGTGAAGGAGCCTCTATGCAGCACGTCCACTAGACCCCTGGTCCCATGGCGAAGGAGAGAGAATATGCAGCTTCACTTTTATTGAGGCTCCCCAAGGGCAGAAGCTTTGCACACTTATGGTATCGACCACAAAACAGAACCTAACCGAGCCAATTTCTGATTAAGATGTCTATTTTTGATGCTAAGCATCATACATTGTTAAACAAAACAAAACTTAATAGAAAACAGTTGTAATTTAGTTTTGTAAAAAAGTTAATTTTCCTGTTTTTAACAGGCTTAAATACTAGTACAAAGCATATTTATCAATATACTATTGCATTTTGTTTCTTTATTCAGCAATTTATAAATAGCAAACAGAAAAGTTAATTAAATAACCCAGCTGTAATGTTATTTTCACCATTAAATATTTAATTAAATAAGGAGAAGACAGATATAACTTTTAGATATTACATAATACACAATACAAAAACCAAAAGTAATGCAATGCACAACAATTTATTACCTCAGATTCTTGAAATGGGCATCAGGTATAGAATTTACAACACTCCAAAGAGATCGCAATTTTGAATCATGATCACTTTCCCTACAGAATTAAAAAAAAAAAAAAAATACAATTATTTACATGCATTCAAAACCTTGGTAATAGAGACATACAATTTTTATATGACTTACAATAAGTTTATTAGATTAAAAAAAAAATACATGTACACAACTCTAACATACATATAAATATTTTATCTGTATCCAATGCATCACTTTCCCAGCAAATTATATAATTTTGATATTGTGGGAAAACAGTAACACAAATCAAAGCTTTATTATGCCATCATCTTGCTGATCAATTGGTTTACTGTTACTAATTATAGTATAATCATACCAAATTTTATGAAAAGTTTATGAAAATCATTTGATTCTTTTAAAAAATCATATTCTCTCTGGGAAAGAAAAATTTCTAATATCTTGAGTTAAGAATAAGCTAATTTATAATAACTTATAAACAATGGTGTCTACTCATTTGATTAAAAGCATTTGTAAAGAGAACTCCCTCATTTGATAATAGCAAAGTACACTTTATTTTTTTCAATTCAGATTTTAGGAAAATGTGGAATATATATCTCCAGAACAATGCATGTTAGTATTCTGTAAATGATATCATTCACTTTTAAATACAAAAAATAGCTATTTCAGTAACATCTTTTTTGCATAATTATTTTTATAATCTTTTTCTAATTGAAAACAAAGGTTTGAGAAACTGGGGGTCTGCCCCCGATTCATTCACCCTGAAAGTTAATAGAATTTTGATATTAATCGATTAAAAGAATATATATGGGTTTTGAATGTATTAGTATTGTAGGGAAAGTATTGACACAAATGTAAAGCAATAACATTACTTACAGTGCTGCATCCATCCACTGTTCATAGAACTCATAAGTTAAGAGAGGCTCTGGTAGGGATCTCAAATATAACTTAAGGACACCTTAAAAGGTAAATATACATTAGAAGTACAGAAAAATAGAGCAAAAACAAGGCAATATTCAAAGAGAAACTTAAACTTTAATGGTAAACAAAATACCACATTTTTTCAAAGAATATATTTATAAAACAAACATTTTTAAACATCTATAATTTTATTTTGAATAATCTTAAATACATAAAATTTTTATGTATTAAAAATAAGTTTACAGCAGCTAGATATAATATGTCTTATACCAACAGCTGCTACATTAAAAAAAATCTGTTTTATCCCATCAAATTTGAAAACAAGTTTTAAAAGTAAAAATAGTAAAGTACATCAGACAAGAAATTCAATGTGCAGATGCTGATAAATTTCAATTCAAATGCTATTTAATATAATGTTTAAGAGAGCTAGCTCATAACTCATAGAAAGGTTCCAATATATAACAATTAGTAATTTAAACATCTATACTGAAACTGAGTAATAATTAGTAGCTTTGTTTAGAATTTTGGTGTTGATTTACATTTTTAAAGGCATATACTATGGCAGATAGCCCTTGGGGACTCTGATATCCAATATGATCAATAACTTTTTGTCCAATTGTCAAACAGAAAAGTTTGTATCATATAATATGCTTGGAAAAGTAATCAACATTTAACAATATTAAAGACATTTCCATATTTTTTTAAATTGTTATAAAATAATTGCACAATTATGATATCCTATAGTCAGTTTATGGATATCGCTCTAAAGGATTATAATTATACTTATTTTTTTCAAGAGGAAGGAGTTCATATGAAGGCATTCAATTTTAAAAAGCATTCTATGAACATTGATTGATACAATATTTTACACATAGAAACTCAGGGGATGTCGTATTTGGCAATTTGTAGCTAATGCAATCCTGACTAGTTTTTTAGGGATGTGAAATATACATTAAGGACATTTTAGGTTCCTACGGTTCTTACTCAAAGGTGGAATTTTACTACAGGCTACAATTATTGTCAGTTCCTCAATAATTTGGTAATAACTATTGCTACTAAATAAAAGTTTTTTGTTAAAATCATTTTTCGTCTGTTTAAAAGATGTAAAAATTATGATATACGGAATCATAATCTCAATAATGATTACGTATGCATTATTTTCCATTAGTAACAAAAGTATATAAACAAAAAATGAAAAACAAAGATATATATATATATATATATATATATACACACACACACACACACATATATATATGATACAGAAATTTTAAGCCTTTCCCAATAATGCACCCTTTTCTTTCACAATTATTATTCCAAATTCCTATTTCATGTCCAGCACATTTTGCAACTACATTAAATTCTATCCCATGCCACTAATATTAACAAAGTCTGCAGACTCTTCCTCTTATCCTTGATCATACCATATATGGTCACTAATCTTAACCTCTGTATAAACGTTCTCATATGAAATTGCATTCCCAATCACATTTTTAAAGCCTAAAACGCAAAGATAGCAGCCCCATGCCTCACATCATCCCTCCTCCTCCGATGTAAATGTAATTTGTACTTGTGGAAAACTATGCAGATAGCATTGAGATTTGGTGAAAGATGTTCAATGATCAGGAGCTCGGCCAATCTATGTAACTACTTCTGATTCTAATGTAATCTAATAAAGTAGATTTGTGATATCGAGAAAGGTCTCTTCCTCGGACTATTCCAACCTAATATTACACACATATATATATATATATACACACACCTGTCCCCTGATTTACATGGAAGATAGGTTCTGCACAAAACCGTGTAAATTGAAATCTTGGTTTTTGCTAAGTAAAATCGTGTAAAACGAAAATAACCCTAAAATGTGCATGATTCAGTCATTTATTTAAGTAAAACAAAAGTAAGACATCTTAGAAAACTTAAAATTATACTTAGTTTATAAAACAACAAACATATGAATGTAGTAATATAACATATTTAATTTATTTCACATTAGGAACAAAGAACAAAAAACAAAAAGACCCTTAAAAATTAATTATAAGTTCAATCACTGTCATCACTTTCATGTACTATCAGTCTTTTCTTTCTGATAGGTATGATGTCACTTTCATCACTTGAGCTTTCTTGATGCGATTCTGGCTCAATGGTTGACGAATTAGGCAAGATCTTGGGTTGACAAGACTTTGTCATGAAATCGGTAATTAACAATTACGTAGTTTTTTTTTGCTAAATCTTTATAGACCCCTTCATATTGATTTAAGCATTTACGAAGGTCTCGTTGGAATCGGAGAGCTCGATCAACATTTGTGTCATATTGTAAGAAATGGTTGCCCAATTTTCTTCCCAAATCAAGTCCTATGCTTATGATTCGTGCTGTGAACGCAACTGGTTCAGATTGTTCTTCATCAGAATCATTGTCTTCATCATGTTTGTTTGTTTCACGAATCATGTTAATTAAATCATCTTCATTCAATTCTTCATCAGCCATTATTTCTTCAATATCTGCCTGAGCTAAATCTTCAAAACCTTCTCCTCCTATAGTATGGGCAAACTCAGTGATCTGAGAATATTCATGTTCTATTGGTGATTTATCATTTCCACTTTCAACAACATCCAGCCATATTGCTTTCCAGCAGGCGTTGATCATTGATTGTTTGATCTGAGTGTATGACAGTCCAACATGCTTAACACAATCTAAAATTGTAAATTTCTTCCAAGCATCCATCAGAGTAAGAGATTCATCATTCTCCATTTATTCTAAGATATACCTGAAAGTTTGCTTGATGTACAGTGCTTTAAAAGTCGAAATTATCCCTTGATCTAACGGCTGTAATAAGGAAGTTGTATTCTTTGGTAAAAAAACAACTTTTACATTTTCGTGTTGTAAATCTGGTGGATGACCTGGTGCATTATCAATTAATAGAAGAGCCTTAAAAGGCAATCCCTTTTTAGTTAAATAATTTTTGACATCTGGAACAAAGAAGTTATGGAACCATTTATTGAAAGCTATGGCAGTGACCCATGCTTTTCTATTAGCCATCCAATAGACGGGAAGGTTTTTGATATTTATTCCTTTGAATGATCGTGGTGATTTTAATTTGTTAATCACCAATGGTTTCATCATATAATCGCTAGAAGCATTGCAACAGAAACGAACTGTTATACGACTTTTCGCTACTTTATGACCACTAGCTGATTTGTGAGCTTTGGCTATAAAGGTTCTTTCTGGTATTTTTTTCCAGAATAATCTGGACTCGTCAGCATTGAAAACCTGATCAGAAGTGTAGGAGTTAGCGGTAATGATTTCAGCAAGTTTTGCCGGATATTGTTGTGCCGCATCCGAATCAGCAGATGCACTTTCACATTTCATTCTCAGATTATGTAAAGAATGTCTTTGTTTGAATCTCTCAAACCACCCATGGCTTGCGGAAAAAGATACCTTCTTTTCATTGGACGAAGTCGACGGTGACTGATTCTTAAGTGATTGATAAATCTTCAAAGCTTTATTTGTAACAGCATTGGTATCGATCGGGATTCGCTTTTGAGTTTGGTCTTCTATCCATATCACTAAGGCTTTTTCCATATTTTCCATTGTAACATCTCTAACATACGAAGTCGTACTCATACTGCTGCAGGTTCCAGTTGCTACACTTTTTCTAATGGAGTCTTCATTTTTTCTTATTGTCCTTATTGTGGCTTCATTCATGGAGTAAAATTTAGCAACATCCGTTACTCTTTCTCTATTATGTAGACGGTCTAATATCTGAATTTTAGTTTTTAAAGAAATAACTTTTCTTTTCATTTAATTTTTCTTCAAATCCTTTGACATTATAGAACCTTAACAAATTTACGCAAACTATAAAGATGCAAGCAAAACTATAAATGTTGAAAACTTACCAGTTCAAAAAATAAACGCACAAAAGATAAACGCACAGTAAGCTTTGCTGCTAAAATGTTTCTGCACTATGTACTTGCATGAACCAGATAGCTTTACTGTTGTGAAATACATACGGGGATTTCCCTATTATGAGGATTCCCCTAAATGTATATATTTTACAACACCAGGAATCCCCTGTTGTTTTCATCAGTCTTACCAAAGGAATAAAATTCAAAAATGTCATCAAATCTTTGTATAGGTGTATATGGAGCGGAATATACATTTTTATCAATTTTTTTAAATCTATTAATTTATAAACCATGTAAAAGCAAAATCGTGTAAAACAAGTGCCGTGTAAATCGGGAGATAAGTGTATATATATATATATATATATATATATATATCTTTATTTTGCATTACCTTCAACCTATATGCTAATGTAACAACTTGAATGAATGAATGATATGAAGGTGGGTGGCTCCAGAAGAGCCTAGCACATCGACCAGAGGTCTATTGTACTACCCCAAAAAGTGAAGGTCCCTAAGAGAAGAGACCAGTAGCCGATGCAAACATAAGCAGGCACTTGACAGGAATGTCGTTCAGCTCCCAGAGTTCAATCACATGACGACCAATGTGTTCGAATCTGTGAGCAGAGTAGGCCTCACATTCACACAGAATGTGAGCTGCAGTTTCTTCGCTGTAATTGCAGCCTCTGCAAAGCGAATCCTTGGAGACACCCATAATATTAAGATGTCTCTTGAGAGTGCAGTGCCCAGTAAGGAGCCCAACAGCTCTCCTGATGCCAGTTCTACTGAGCCTAAAAAGTTCCTTTTGACGTGCACTAGGGCAATTACAGTTGAGAATTTTCGCTTGCCTTTGTCCCTTAGTGTCACGCCAGTTCTTGCATTGAAGCTTCCTGAAGATGTCAAAGACAATTCTTCTGATAAGATCATTGGGAATACCCAGGGCTGGCTCAGGGCCCACAAAAGGAGTACTAGAGCCTTTCCTAGCAAGTTCATCTGCCAATTCATTGCCAGGAATGCCCGAATGACCAGGCACCCAGTACAGAATGACACTATTATTACTAGCAATTTTACAGAGAGCTTTATAGCATTCCCAGACAAGGGAAGACGTCACAGTGAATTTCCACAGAGCCATAAGAGCAGCCTGACTGTCAGAACAAATGAAAATCTGGCTATTCTCGTACTTTCTGTCATAGCAAATTCTACAACACATAAGAATGGCAAATACTTCAGCCTGAAAGACAGTAGCAAAATTGCCAAGCGGATAAGATAGCTTAGTGCCATCATCAGGGCAACAGACTCCCGCACCAGTACTTGTGCCAATCTTCGAGCCATCAGTATACCATACAAAGCAATTATGTTTATTGTAGGTTGGAGTCCTCTTCCAATCATCCCGCGAGGAGACAAGAATTTCATAAGGCTTATCAAACGTAAATTTGACATGTATGCCATCAGATGGCATACAAAAATAAGGATGCCTAGCAACATTACTGTTAAGTTTACCCCAAGATAGATACCTTGAGTAATCTTTCCAGTGTTTCAGATATTTGAGTCTGTTCATGCAGATAAGTGCTTCTGCCTCAATACGCATATAGAGCGGATGCAAGCCAAGTAAAAGTTCAAGAGTTGCAGTAGGAGTGGTTTTCATGCATCCGGAGATTGCAATGCACACCATCCTTTGAAGCTTAACTAAATCAAGTTTAGCAGTTTCACTTCTAATTCTGGACCACCAAACAATGGATCCATAAGAAATGATAGGACAGACTATCATCGAGTAAATCCAATGAATAGCTCTGGGATTAAGGCCCCAGGTTTTCCCAATAGCATTCCTACAAGACCAGAAGATTCTTCTGGCTTTAGTTGTGCAGTAGTCCAAGTGTCTCTTCCAATTAAGTTCCTTGTCAAAGTAAATTCCCAAGAATTTAACCTCCTTGGAGCAAATAAGCTTCTGTCCAAAGAAGCAAATATTCCCAAGATTAAGTATGCGTTTCCTTGTAAACGCAACTAAAGCAGTCTTCTGCGGATTAACCGTAAGACCTGCATTTTTACACCATGTTTCAACCCTCCTAAGAGCAGTAGACATCATGTCAGAGACAGTGTTGCCAAATTTGCCCCTGGCAACGATGACAACATCGTCAGCATATCCAATGCAAGAAACACCAGAGATATTAATGCTTTCCAGAAGAGAGTCCACAACAAGACACCAGAGAATTGGTGAGAGCACACCCCCTTGTGGACAGCCCGAAAGTGCATGCACAGTCATACTTTCACCAAGTAAAGATGCACAGATATACCTGTTAGATAACAGGTTCTTGATCCAATTAGATATCGTGGTATCAACACCTCTTCTGTTGAGAGCAACAAGAATGGTGTCAATAGGTACTTTATCGAAGGCACCTTCAATGTCAAGAAAGGTAGCAAGAGCAATTTCCTTGGCATTGAGATTTCTCTCTAAAATAAAGGAGAGACTGTAAAGAGCAGTGTCCGTAGATTTGCCCGGTTGATAGGCATGTTGAGAACTAGACAAGGGCTTAGAGGCCAGAATCACTTCCCTTAAATACCTATCGATAAGTTTTTCAATAGTCTTAAGCAGAAAAGACGTAAGGCTGATAGGCCTAAAAGATTTGGCCTCATAGTAATTGTCCTTTCCAATTTTTGGAATGAAGATTACCCTAGTATGCCTCCACACATTTGGTATATGACCAAGGGCAATACAAGCTCTGTAGATGTTGCAGAGAATAGGAGCAAGCATCTCTATTTCCTCCTGGAGAAGAATAGGAATGATGCCATCAGTTCCCGGAGTTTTATAGGGTTTATGGGAATTAATTGCCCATTTAACCCTATCAAGAGTAACAATGCTCCTAGCAATACCCCAGCTATTGTCGTCAGACAAGGTGGAGCAAGCAATACCACTGTCATTCTGAACAACAGGATGAGAAACCGGAAAGTGAACTCTGAAGAGCTCACTAAGGGTCTCCTCACCAGTGACAGTAAAGTCACCATTGGGCTTCTTGACAGTGTTAAGTTTACAATTTCTGTCTCTAGCCATCAACTTAACAAGTTTTGCAACGGCAGGAGTATCATTAATACCTTCGCAGTATGTAACAACTTAAAAACTACTGTTATTTATTTATCTTAAGAGTGAAGGTGTGTTGGCCAGAGTTGTGCCGGGATATCTCAGATTGGACCTGTAATCCATAAGTTCGAGGTTCGATTCCTGGTTCCACACATTTTTTACTTTCTTGAATTTTAATTGTGCTTCGCTTCAAATAAATTATATATATGAGAAAATTTGAGTACAAAAGGCATACAGATATAATTTGTTAATTATTTTTATGTTTGTTAATTAGCCCTTTACATTAAAATTTTGTGACAAAATGAAAATCTTTCATTAAATTATTTATTTTATGTAAAAAGATGTAATGAAATTAGGAATCATTTCATGATGAATATCCTTTTCATATGATGCATAAGATTCATTATCTTGTTCATTAATATTTTATATTCTCATTACTCAAATACCTCATGAGTTTCAAGGAATTTTAAGTAATTTGATTATCATCAGCTAATAACTGAATCATAAAAGACTGGTTGAAATTAACTATAAAAAATTATTTTAAGATATTGGGACTAAAAATATGAATCATTAAGATTTATCAAAAATAAAGCAAATAAAAATGATAAATAAATAAAATAAATGATATTATCATTTATTTATCATTTTTATAATACATAAATTTTCTTTAAAAAAAGAATGAAAAATATTGTCAAAAATATATTGCCACAGTTAAGGAAAAATTTATTTCTTAGAAGATAAACATCTTCAAGCTTTTTAAAATATGCAAGTGAAATGGATTGAAAATACAATCTATTGTTTTAGCAAAGATATAAGTTTTAAAACATTTTATGTGTGCAGCACATGACTTTGACTACAAACTCAAATTGCTATTTTTCTTCTCTGTTATTTATATTCATTGAAAAGGTGATATATTATTTTAATGTACAAAATACATAAAATGCAGAAAATATTTTTTTTTTAAATTACATAAAATATGCACTTCTTTTAAAATATCATTTTATATTTGGATATATGGTGCATTTCTCAAAGATGCCAACTTGACAATATCTTGAGAATAGTTTATATTAATTGATGGGGATGGTGGTAGTGTTGTAAATATATATTTTTATATAAAAAATTACATACAAATCAAGCATTTAATTAATACTACTTGAACCAATTACAAAAATATTAAAACTAAGTGGGTGACTCATTCATCAAATGACTTGATTTTATGTCAATATTCCGTATTTGTTCTCCCTTAGGCACTATTTCAATGTTTTACTTTTCAAATATCAAGATTGTGACATAGCAATAACAGGCTGTGTATAAATATAGACTTGCTTAATGAAAGGTTTCTCTCATGTAAAAGAAAAATTATGAAAAACTGTCTTGTAAATTGTGAAAACACACTCTGGAGATAAACAGATTCCATATATTGTCATAATTCAAATTGAAATGTGTTGTTCTCAAGTTACACAAATTTTTTTGTATATTCAGTAGGTTAATGCCTTTTGTTTTAAAAAAAGATTATAAAAAATTGTTCGAGTAGATTTTAAGAAACACTGCGGTAAAGAAAAATTGGGTAAATCCAGACATTTAGTTTAAAAATAATTGTTTGTTGGGGTTCCAGACTTTTTGTTTAAAAATAAAACCATGAAAATGGTTAGAGTAGAATCTGGGAACATAGTGGTAATAGTTACAAATTCAACAAATGACCTTAATTTTAATGCATTCTCGAGTTAGTAAAAAATATTGAGCAAATCAGCAGGTCGAGAAGTTTCAATTAAAACAAAAAATCTAAACATTGGCAATGGAGATTTAAAAAACTTCCTGAGGAGAAAAACATCGGTAGAATTTAAAAGTATAAATAATGAAGCATAATAATACTTAAAAAAAATGACCAATAAACAAGGAGATATCATAAAATATTTTCAAAGATCAAAAAGTAGAAAACAATAGAAAGTAAGTCATTAAAATACAAAATGTTCAGGGGATTATCACCAATGAACCAGAAGTCAAAAGACATAAAAAGATAAAAAATAAAAACTGTGGATAGTAAAACGAAATTTTACAAAATCCATTTTACTTTATTGTCCGATAGGACATATAAAAAAAATATCAGAAAAATTCTACTGTTTTGATTTGCATCAAAATGTAACTAGCACCAGATTGATATAGTGCAGCAAACTGCAAAATTTGGATAATTTTTTTTTAAATATCTATAGAGCTACAGTAGACACAAACTTCTGTATGCATTCACACACACAAATACTACACAGAAGAAATTATGCTAAAAATAGTGGATTTATGTTCAAAGATGGCCAGAATGCATAAATCCATTGAAAATGAGAATTTCAACATTTTCTTCAATTCAATACTTGAAATATACATTGTATCACATAAAATTTATTCATTTTTATTTTAATAAATAATCTAATTTGTAATTTGTTGCGAAAGTAAATTTTACAATTTGGATTTCTTCCTTTACAAATTAAGCAATTACAATAGAAAATGGGTTCTTATCATATTCATATATAATTGAAATAAAACTTAACTCTCTTAAATAAATATTTTTTTTATATTCCCATATAACATAAGACTGAAATAAATACATTTTGGAAACTAGATGTGCAAAATACATATAGAAAATAAATACCAGAAATTATCAGAAAAAAAAAAAGATGGGAAAAATTACCAGCTACATTATGGGGATCTCTATCCTCTTCTATTAAATGCTGAAGACCAGCGTCAAAAGCACTCTGAAAAGAACAAAATATAAATAATAAGAACATGAAGAATGAAGAAACATATCATACATACTAAAGTAAAATAAAAATAAAACTTACTTTCATTTTTTTAATTTTAATCATACTGCCACCAATTCTAAACAAACCCTGAAAGAAATTGAATATAATATCAATGATAAAATTATTTTATAATGAAGCTAATAAAATTAATAATTTGGAATAGAAAAATGCATGAGGATATATACCTCTTCTTCCATTGCTGATTCAAGAAGCCAGCACACACACGTTTCAATAACTGTCGCTATGTCCTTTTTGGTTGTATTTAGATGATCCTCCAGAGGTACACCAAAGACCCTCTGATAAGGACAACACTCTAGAGAAAATACATTGTCAAGAATTAAGATTCAATAACAAAGCTCATACTGTTATATTGTAATAAATACTAGTTATTTTTAACCTACACTTTCCATTTATAATGAAGCTATCTAGGGGTACAGAAAAGTTAGGCTCTAAATCAAATGCTTTCTTGATACAAATTTGAACTAAATCCACTAAAGCACTGGAATTAAGAGCTATGTTGAATCTCTTCTTTCACAGTGTGCGAAGAGGCGACTTAATCATTTTGCAATAAACAAAATGCCCTATTCCAATACAAAAACCTTCCATGCTTTTATAAGACAGGTTTTAAAAAAAAAACTGCATTAAATAACTTTTTTTTCTTTGGACAGAAATAGAAACACTCAATACTGATGGTGAATAAATTCATGGTGAATAAATTAGTTTTGTGCTACTTCGAACAATATTTATTTCATTTATATATACTTCACACTTTTTGTGTATGAGTGAAGTGGATATTTCACTATAAATAATGTAGTTTAGTATTTTTTAAGTAGCATTATTTTTAATGGAAGAGATGCAATTTTAGGACCTTGTTGAAAAGTCTTCCGCCAAGATAGTGGAAGATAGTGGAAGGGTTCTGTGTGGGCTAGCAATTTATGATCTCATAAATTATAGTGCTATAATTATGTAATGATAATGCCATCAGCAAGTTTCTTAATGGCAAATAGCAATTTTACAAACATTAGTAAGAATTTATAAATTGAAAAAACAACTATTGTTTAAAAAAATAAATCATATTTTACTTTCATATAATTGAAAGGCATGTAACACCCTTTTTTTTTTCTCTTTTTATAGACCATCTTAATTTAAGAATTGAGAATACAAGTATTTATTTTTCAGACTTGGCCCCTTACTTTGTTATATTGTTTCTACCATTGAATAAATTCCAATGATATTTCAAATCATAACAAATAAATTCATTCCATTAAAAGCAACATTAATATACAAATTATGAAGGAAATCTAATTTTGAACTTGCAAGCCATGATATAAAAAAATATAACAATCTTATGTTTTAGGGGGTAAGCATGCCTTTAAAAAGAAGGGGGTTAATGAATTGGGCCTAGATAGTTTTACAAAATTTCTTGATTATTATAAAGATTTACTAACAAGGAAGGATTTAAATACATTGATTCACTTTAAATTTTCTTGCAGAATGGCCATTTTTCTTTGATGAGGGCTTGGCTGAGTTATGTCAGAACCAAAAACTTCAGCTTTATAGTAAATCTGATACTGGCTACACCAAGAAGGACCTACATGGTTTTACAAAATTTCATGATTATTATAGATATTTACTAACAATGAGTGATTTAAATACATTGATTCTCTTTAAATTTTCCTGCAGATGGCCATTTCTCTACGGTGACAGCTTGGCAGAGTCGAGTTAAAACCAAATACTTCAACTTTAGAGCAAATCTAATACTAATATACTAACTGCACTGAGAATTTTAATTTCCTACAAAGAAACTGTTTTTGTACTAGGTATATATAGCAGTATATCAAGAGTAGTAAAAATGGGGCAACTGATTCTGGAACTGAGTGAAACATGATGCTTTTAGTACAGTATTAAATATATGGATACATGCAAATTCCATGCAGAGGTTGGTTTTGACCCAGGTTTCTAAAATGATTACAAGATGTATAATACAATGTAGATCATTGATATAACTGAATATAACATAAAAATGTTACACACAAAACAAACAGAAATCATACTTATTTGAGTTTCCAGGTCAGGCAGAGCAGATTCAAGCATATAGAATGCTTTCCTGTGGTACTCTAGCTGCAGTTGACATAACCTCACAAACAACCCAGACATTTCAGGTTCTCTACTGATCAGATTAAACATCTCAGCAGTAAGAGAATCCTAATGCAAAGAAAAAGATATTTAGATATCTACATGTAAATTCTATAAAGCACAGAAAATAAGCCTGGATAAGAAATCATCTGGAGTATTAGATGCTACTAGATTTTCTTCAGTCATATTCGTTCTGATTAGTAATGCATAATCTGATTGGTATTAATAAATAAATACTGTTTTTAAACATAAGGAAAATTAAACATATTTTCCTTGTTTCTGTCAAGTGTTTTCATGTCATACATTACTACTACTGTCATTTTCCCAGGAAAAACCAATGTTTATTATTGAAAATAATGGTTATCAAGATCTTAAATTTTAAATAACTATTACTCTAATGATACAAATTAAAAAAATATGTATATCTGATTCTAGTTTTTAACATAATCTATCGAAATATAACATTTTTTGATAATATATACATTCATTGATGTGTTATGTTCTCACCTCTCACACATTCCCTCACGCATGTACATACAGACAAGCATTATTCTAAAAGTTGTCAAAATATATTTAATTTTAAAATTTGTATTTCTGTCAAAACTGTGCGTGTGAAAATATTTGGAAAGACAATACAATAGTATGAGAAAGTTAAAATAATAACTGAAAACAAAAGATGTGAAAGACAAAACTGAAAACATTATTTAAAATAAAAAATCTTGGTTCACAAAACATTCTTCTGAATAACTGAAAATATAATTTAAAGAAATGAGATAATTTTCTCCAATAGTTGTATCTTTTTGCTCAATGGATCCATTTAATATTTTTTTCACATATTTGAAGAAGTTATATTCACTTTAATAATTTAAATTTTATGTGACGGAAGTATTTTGAAATTTTTGGTGTCTTTAGATTCTCTTCCATAAAATTTATAAAGGAAATTCTAAATATTCTTGTTGAAAGAATCTACATCTAAAAATTGTGTTAAAATTATACTGTCAATGCAGTACCAATTAAGAGGCCCTAGGTAAAAAATAATTGAGGCTACACATTGGGAACAACCTAATATGAGTTGAACTCAACACCATCTGATGCCCTGAGCTATAAAAGAATTGAGGCCCCACATGGGTATTAAAGGACTTTTTCTCAATTAGGTGTTTCTTTTCAATGTGGATCCTGGTCTGTATTTTTGTGATTCTATATACAATTTAAAAAATATTGAATATTTTTATTTATCGGCTTTATGCAATTTAAAATAATGAATTAAATGTATATTTAAAGCAGTGAAACTCATAAAATTATGTGACATCAATGTGATGTGACTTTACACAAAATAAAAATTAAACAAGATGATGTGACAAAATATGATGACATCATAAGGATCCCTTCCTGAGAATAGCATTGCTTAGAGCTCTCAATCATATAAATTTGCCCCTGAATATATCTGATAAAAAAATTAACTAAGCATTTTAATGCCACAGCTTTTGTTCCAGAATTTGTGGTACTTAATTATTCGAAACTGATATTTTGAATGCTACAGAAATTAACAATAGAAACAGGTAGGATAACCATACATTCTGTTTTGAATGGGAAAGTATCATTTTTTTCCCTTCTATGTCCAGTCATCTCATTGTTTTAGTAAAAATGCCATTCTTGTACCCTCATATAATTCTGAGAAATGAAAATTATGTGCTCGCAACATCTGCTCAAGGTACAGAAATATGTTGTGTAAAACCAGTTTATATGAAAAAGATTTATTGTTTGGGTATGAGCATGAAGAAATACGGACCCCTCTACATTAAACATGAAAGGTTTTATGCGAGTTCTGCGAAAAATGATTGCAAGTTAAATATTTTTATCTAATAAAATATTTTTTAAAATTGCCCCTTCCTGTTATCTAATAAAATATTTTTTAAAATTGCCCCTTCCTGTTCTGTTTCTGTCTCGAGTAAATATGGTCATCCTAAGAATAAGTATTGTTTTCAAATATTCAATAAAAATCAGTAAATATATATCAATAAAAATTTCAATAAAAATACTGTACAATTTAAAGGTAAAACATGCTGCTAGAGTTTCTTCAAACAGTACATACACGACACTGTTCTACTCGACTTGTTGTATCTTCTGCCTCTTCTTTCAACAGCTGCACTTTAGCCATAGTTGCAGAATTTCCATTCCCAGTCACTTGCTGACTACCTCTCAAAGAGCCTTGGTACCTGAA
This sequence comes from Amaurobius ferox, assembly GCA_951213105.1. Taxonomy (NCBI): domain Eukaryota; kingdom Metazoa; phylum Arthropoda; class Arachnida; order Araneae; family Amaurobiidae; genus Amaurobius; species Amaurobius ferox. Next base: position 54,763,762 of record OX578139.1, on the reverse strand, counting down.
AATAAAAATAATAGAATTTGTAAATATTCAGATCTTAATTGTTAAAATAAAAGTTTTGTGATGATAGAGAATTATGTAAATATATTCTGTGCTTATGTTTTATAATTTTATAAGGGTATTATAAAGATGATACTGAATATCCAGCTGTCTGTACACAACAAACAATAATTGTAATAAAATTATACAATTCAAGATTGATAAAGTTTGAAGCCATGTATAAAGATTGTAGTTTATTAATTGATTTTTACCCATGAAACACAATTAAAAAAGAAATATATATACATAGCCTAATTATTCAAACTACTTTTAGTAAAGAATTATTTATAAAATGAGCCTTTGATCTCAGCAATTTTTGCATTAAAATAACATATGAAAATTTAATCTTAAAATGATCCACTATTACCAAATTCAATAAAAATAATTGGTACTTTAGTATTAACCACATGCCATTGGCGAATATCAACCAAGTTTTGTTTTGGGTAGAAAATGTTTAGCAATTGCCCTTAGGATAGCATCAAACATATCATTATCATTTGAGGCTTGTTTTTTCTTCCACTTGAACTACACAAGATAAGACTCGAGGTGGTGGCGAGATGTTCCTGGAAGTTTTTTTATTTCACAATTTTGCACTTCCCCTGATGCGTTCTATATTATGTGTGTGCATGTCAGTTTCAGCATCAATGAAATTGTATTTGTGGTTCACTTGTTTAAAAAAAGTTTTGCAAAACAACTGAAGGTTATTGGTCACTTCACTTCAGTTCATACCAGCTGTTTATCGCTGGCATGAGGTTAATACGAATGTACCAAAAAATTTAACTAAAAGAAAGATCAAAACCTGATCTAAGTGAAATCTGAACAAAGCAAGTACACTAGATTCCATAAGATTACATACTCTAAATGTAGGAATTCAAAAATATGGCCCAAGGCTCAGATCTGACCTGCAAGCTGCTTCTATATTTCCTGCAAAGGTCTCATGTCTACTAACACTGGACTAGAGAAAATTATTTTCATTTTAATCAGTTTACAAAAATTGGTGGGCTAAATTTTTTAAAAGGCAAATATACAAATGGTCGGTGAAATGAGAAGTAAAAAAGGTAAATATAAATGGAGATGAATGACTTTCAATGTTCAACGACATATTATAAGTCAAAATTTGAAATGTTTTGTTTAGTTGATTTATACAAAATCTTGGACAAGAGTAAATTTAAAAATCTGATAGTGGCTATCCAGAAAATGTTAAAGTATCTTAGGAAGTACATTTGTGTGTGAACAAACATTTCCAATTATGAATAAAAATAATTCAAAATTGCTAATTTAAAATATGGGAATTTGGGAGACATCTTGAGGATTGCTACAACAGGATTAAATCTTGGCTACTAAAGTCTTGTGAATGAAAAAAAAAAATGTAACATGCCACATTGATTTTTGGGCGTTTTATAAATTATAAATGCTTAATAAACAATTACCCCTAGAATGTGGATAATTGTTGTCAATTCCTTCTTCACTCAGCATCCCCCTCTCCTTCTTCAAACTAATAGCTCTGGTCCATAACACAGATTTTCTTTACACTCTGGACCATAACACTCAGTTGTGCACCCCTGCTCTATTGTGTTACATAGCACAGCCAAACACTTTGTACAAAAGAAATAGTTCTATTCTCAAACATTGCATGAAGATTAATAATTTCCCAGACTAACTAAAGAAGGATCCTATTTTAGATGTGAATCCAAGGCACTGGTCTCATGTTTATAAAATAATTTACAGATCAAACACAATGGATTATAAAGTGGCATTTTTGAATAAAATTTACCTTAATTTTGCTGAATCCATATCAGATGTTAGTTTAAAAAGCTGTTTTCGAAATTTCATGATTTTGTCAATATCAATCTAAAAAATAAAACTTTATATTAGAAAAGTAAAGAAATGTGAAATTCTTAAAGAATAAATGACTGTAATTCATATCACTTAACAAATATTTAGAAAATTAGCAACCATTATATGAATTCGGTGTTCACATAAATTCTACGTTCGATACATAGAGTGGTGCTAAATATTGGATTATTTCTTAATAGGCTTAAACAATGATCTTACACCAATATCTTAAGGTGGAATTGCATTTAAAATTTTATATAACCATTGTTGAAATAATTTAAAATCTGCATTTTAATTTTAAGTAAAATGGGAAATAGAATATAGCAGAATAACCTCTTATGGATAGAAATAGAATACTTTTAGAAGGCAGTTTTCAAAGTTACACTGAGTCAGGGGGTAATCAAACAGCCATAGTCAGGCAGGGGTCAATGGGGGCTGAGCGCGTAAGAGGTATACTCAGTCCCTTAATAAAAATATTCAATTTTGAATTCAATATGAAATTTCATCCAACATGTTATCCAAATTTTGCATAGAAAAAATTGCTTTCTGAGAATTTTTTTATAAATACTTTTTTTTTTTAGTACAGATATAAAATTTATTAGTTTAACTGAATTTGTGGTTACAATGATGATCATAAATTTACGATCAATTGATGATCAATCAGTTACACTGCTGATCATCAGGACTATTGAGTCTTCTTGGATTTCGTTTCTAGCTACGGATCTGCCAAAACAAACATTCTTTGCCAGAGAAAGTAAAACAGAGCTAGGTCAGAGTTCTTTCAGTTAGGCCAAAATTGACTGTCAATTTTGTCAAATTCAAACCTGGCACTTTGAAAGTTGAAATCATAATTATTCAACAACAAATAGGCATATGTTGTGCAAATTTTCAAAATAAGCTTCACTTACATTTGAGAGTTTATGTAGCACAAATGTTTAAAAACAAATTCATCAATAAAAAATATATAATTTAAATGAAACAATATAAATTTTAAAATGTATTTATGTAATTAATAAACAAAGTTTTCTACATACGTAAAACAGTAATTTACAAGAAGTGCCAACAGAAAGACATAAAACTTACATTGAGAATACTTTGAAGAGGCTCCACTACAGTTTCTTCGACTTGAGTTTTATAATTCGACAAGTCATTAGCTAAAGTGTCTTGAATCCTTGCATAATCAACAAGAGTCATACTGAAATTAAATTTCAAACAAATGTTATGCAATAAATAAACAAGTTTTATTTTAAAAATGAATAACAATATTTTTCAAACACTCAGACTCAACAGAATAAAATCTATATTCATAAAGATCAGGATTCACAAAAATCACTTCTCAAATTCATTTGATCTTAAAAACTAAACCAATAAAACCTCCTTGAATTTGACAATTTGCCTTTACGAGCAGGCCCATTCATTTAAATTATGTGGCCCTTAGTATATTTTCATTCAGGAACTCTTCTCTTGTCTGATACAGTTATCATTAATAATTACTACTACTGGACTGCCTCTCTCCCTTAACTATAAAGTCCTATATCTGTGCTATATGTAAAATATCTGTGCTATATGTCTCCCCCTACGGTCAGCCCCGTTTATGAGTACTTACATATCCATACAGTACATTTAGAAAAGCCCCCAACAGAATGCAACAATTCTGCATCTATTTCATTTAGAATATTTATTGTTATATTTTATTTTCCTTTTTGCATTTAGTTGGAACTGTACTGAATATGTATATGTATGTGCATGAGATAAGATAGAACTTGCAAAATCTCAAAGTTTTAACTAGCATGTCTTGGTCTGTCAATACCAGAATCCAAACCCAATCTAAAAGCATTTTCAAATATAGAACATAAGTCTAAAAGTCTAACCTACCTACGCCCAAAGACACTTAAATTTTAGCTTGTTCCGGTCAGGCATGAACGAAATTTATAAAAAGGTATCAAAACAATGAATTTGTACCATTTTGTTCTAAGGTTTACACATAATGGTGATTTTATTAAACATTTGTTTACACATAATGGTGATTTTATTAAACATTTGTTTACACATACATGAATTTTATAGAATTTTTCATACATTCTATAAAATATAATGTAATTATTATAAACACTGACTGCATTAGGAAAATGCTAAAACTGAATATAGTCGACTAAATAAGAATCCAATGCAGATCTCTAACGAAAGAAAAGAACTACTGTGTGTTCTATAAATTCTACAAACTCTATATGTTAATTCATTTTTAAACTAATTCAAAGCTCTTTATTCATAAACTATACGAAATTAATCAATAAATATTAAAAAAATGTGAATAAATAAAAATAAGTTCTCATTACCCAAGAATCGAACTTTCCCCTAAAGACAGCCCCCATTCTTCCATACATTGTGCAAGGGCAGCTTCTGGTAACTTTTTCTGAAAAATAAATCAATGAAAGCAATTAAAATCAACTGGAATGTGGCTCAACTCGACTTCCTCACACCAGAATTCCTTTTTAAACAGCTTATGTTTTTTTTTTCTTTTTTACTGGCGGGAGATTAAGATATTCTGCCTTTTCGGCGAGTTCTCCAGTTAGGGTTGTGGAATAAAAAAAAAATTGTATCTTTAACAATTTCAAGCATGTTACCCTTCATTTTAAAGGTCTTGAAAAAAATATTTCGATTGATACTAAGTTTGATAATATGTCCCCTACAGGATCAACTTGCCCTCCTCCCCCCAGTGGGGGTAATAACGTTACGAACACAAAAATTGTATCGCGACTATTTTTCACTACAATGATTGAGCTTGTTGACAAAGCCGAATATAAAATTTCGTGAAAATCCATTAATATCTGCGGCAGCTACGTGTACACAAGAAATCGACCCAAGACAGACAGACGGACATCACTCCAAAAATAGTCAAAACGCGTTCCGTTCAAGAGGTCCTAAAACATAGACTGGCACCAAAATCTAGAAATCGAAAATTTTCGTGAAAAAATTACTTTCACAATACAACATATGTGAAAGTAAATATTTAATTCAGTAAATTTATTGCACATTTTGACTGCGAAACGAGAGACTTTCACATTTATAATTAGTACTATACAAATATATGACATGAAAATGAGGCATAATATTATTTTATATTTTAAACAAGAAAGATCAATCATGCATATGATTATGAAACACTTTCCAACTGCAATGCAATTTTATTTAAACATCTCTAAAATGCGATACATTCAGCGGTAATATTTTTAAAATTATCACAATACTACATTAAATTTATTATATTTGAAAACTTAAAACTTCATCGAAAAAAATGAACTTTATTCAAATGATGTCAATTGAAATATAAATCGCCTGGCTCTCTATGTAAAGGCTGTAAATATTTCATTCATACACTTTTATTCCAATCCTTGCATTCATCACAATACTACAATAATTTATTTTATTTAAAAACTTAAAACCTCTGGAGGTAAATGTAATTTAACTCTACGCTTAAAACTTCATCGAAAAAGTCTGCTATAAAATCGTCTGTTCTCTGTAAAATCAATGAATATTTCATTCATATCAGCTATATTTCAGACTCAAAGAGCTAAATTTTGTGTTAAAGAAATTCGGTAATTCTTATACAACTCATCCAAGATCTTTATGTGTTTACATTCTCCATAAGTGAAAATTAGGCTTTGTTGTAGAAATAATCAAAGTCTCATGATCATTTAAAACTCAAATATATTGTAATTGCGTTGTTTCAGAATGTAGATGCATAGAAATTAAGCCAAAAATAAAGCGGTTTTAGGACGCATGCAACACTAAATATAAATTAAAAATAACTTTAAAAATCACGATTTTGACACAAGATGGATGCCATATTTTATTTTGAAGTGGGCCACGTGATCTCTTCAGATAATATGGGTGTAATTATTATTTTAATTTTTATTTAAAAAACTACCGAATATATTTTGCTGAAATTTTTTTCATATTTTTTATGGGATAATTTGAATATTTCTTAAAACTTTCGAAGCAATTTGTGAATTTTAAATTCGCTTAAAAAATGTTTGAAAAAATAGGTCCCATACGGTTCAATGTATTTTATTTTTTCAACTCGGGTTCAGTCCAAAACTAATTGGGTGATATTATTCATTTATATTACCATACGTCCCACAGACCGTCTGAACAACATACTAAAATTCCATTTTGATAAAGTCATTTTTACACAGTTATCCTCCTAACGCACAGACAGACAGACCGAATGAACAAAGTGATAAACATTTTTCAACTATGTTGTAAAGTGTTAAAAATGGGATCTGGGTAAGTTAAAGCATAGATAAGTTTTAGCTTACTATATTTTAATAGATAAGGATCAGAGAAGGACATGCACTATAAAATGAGATATTTTCTTAAATAATATTCTAAGGCAGAAATTCCTAAGAAGTGTACTAAAAAATTTCTATTGTGTGCTGCAGGATGCAAAATTCTGAAAAAATCAGATTAGTAACTTATATCATACTAGATATTTCTACAAGCAGTCGCTCAAAGTGAGTGACACTTACACACTTAATAAAAGTTTAACCGTTTTAAATTTAAGGGGGCTCAGATCGATTTGGGATATTTTCTGGAATATAGCAAAACAATTTTTTCCTCAAAAATGTTATTGAATAATAAAATTATTTTGTTGTTATTATAACAATTATACGCATTAAGTTATTTATGACTACATAAACAGATTTTGACTTTCTCATATTATAAAATATAGTATAGAGAAAGTATTGTTTTCACGAAAATTTTTGATTTCGAGATTTTGATGCCAATATGTATTTTAGGACTTCCTGAACACGTTTTGACTATTTTTAGAGTGATATCTGTCTGTTTGTGGTCGATTTCTGGTGTACACGCGTCCTCGACCGCGAAATTTCCGCAAAATTTCGCGATTGCCTGGCGAATTTTGCCTTTTATTTTTCCGCGATAAAATTACTGTCCCCTACCTATGGACGACAAAAAAATTAACAAAAAATAGTGAAGCTTCAAAAACAAGTCGATTTATTGTGTACACGTGTCCTCGACCGCGGAATTTTCGCAAAATTTCGTGATTGCCTCGCACATTTTACCTTTTATTTTTCCGCGATAAAATTACTAGCCTACCTATGGACGACAAAAAAATTAAGAAAAAATAATGAAACTTCAAAAACAAGAAAGGCGCAAAAAAGAAAGAAGATAAGAAAATACCAAAAATGACACATTTTTTCACCTGTGAAAATAGCCTTTAAAAATTAAAAAATGCTTTTATTTTGGGGGCAAAAACAAAATTTTGACCCGAAATATTGGTTTTCCTAAAACTAAAATTAAGAGAGGGACAAAATTTTAGGCATCCAAATAAAAAGCATTTTTAAAGGCTTTTTTTTATAAAGATAAAACTCTAATTTGGGGAGGAGGGTGTCTCCTTTCACATAGAATTTATGAGAAAGGGCCAGTAACTTGTAAAATAAGAGGTGGTAGGGCCCCGCACATTTGCTGCAATTTTCAAGTACGAGCAGCGCCCCCGCTCATGACGGCAGAAAAAGAAGCACAGTCAAAAATACTTTGTACTATAGACAGAGTGCTGCGGCACTAGTCTCCTATCGCAATAAAAGATTCCCATGAAAAATTCCCACCTGAAAAAACGTTTGAGGGATATAAACATATTTAATTTTCTAAATAAATGTTTGCAACACTATTTATACTATTTATTTTTATAACACAAAAATCACGGAAAAGTATAAAATTGAAGGTCAACCTCTTCGACCCTACTCTATTGTTAAGGGACATATGCCCTAAAAAATCCCAAATTATTCTATGTTTCAGTTTAGAGATTCTTTCATTATCTAAAAATCATCATCTAAATAAATTGTATTTTGTTTACAGAAGTTAAGTTTTTCAGTTCCAATTTAATTACAGATATTTGTAATATTTATACTAATTAAGCTCTGCCTGTTGAGGTTAAAGTTTTCTTGATGATGCAATCTTTCAGTAATTAGAACGCCATAATGTATTTTAAACATAACCATGACGTTATATTCCCGGATAAGTCGTTGAGTCGTCAAAATTGTATATCTGTTAATGTATCATTCCAACTTCCAATGAAAACATGACTGAAGATTTTCAACCTCATTAAATTACTTTAATTTTTCATATATCGTATACTGTAAACACACACACAAAAAAAAAAAAAAAAAAAAAAAAAAAAATAGGCTAGAGGAAAAAAAATTGAGAGAACAAACAGTACCGTTGTCCGTCTGTCCGTTCCTTCCTGCATGAGCCTTTGCATGCAGGCCGAGAGCTTCTTTCCGCTAGCATAGCAGCTCTCCTTGATAAGGTCCACACGCTTCTCAGCTGCCGTCAATTCATCCGTCAAAACGCCGCTCTTTTCGCTCCTAAGAGAGAAAAAAGGTTCCTCATTAATTTTTCTCGCAATAAAATGTTAATGCGAGAAAAAGTGCTTACATTAATATTCCTTATATTATACATCCTTAAATTAATAATCCTTAAAGAGTTTTGGATGAACTAAAATGTTTTAAAGACCAACATCCATAATGGTAGTGACGAAGCGTCTAGGAGAAACAAGGGTGACAGAGTCTATCCAAATAATGTACGATCAAGTAACTTTTATTTTAATTATGTTATTATTATACTAAATAAATGTATAAAATATTTTCTGTGTAAATAATCAGAGTATTTTTGCTCAGTCTGGCGCAGAGCTTAATGCAGGCGTCAGTCCGAATTCCAGGAGAGACGAATCTCACTCCGTCTACGCACGTCAGAAGATATTACATTGGAAATGGTATCAGAAGAAAATGCGCTCGCAATTTCTACTCGAGCTAAGGCAGTTCTTTTGATAGACATTTTTATAGTGTCTAGTAGTTTTTATAGTCTTTGTTTTTATTTCTGACAAATATAGTGTTTATTGTCTAAGTTGTCTGGAGAGTAATTTTAAAGAATCGCTAAATTATAGGGATTCTGATATTATACGGGTTTCTTGATATTTTCAGAGTTAAAAACTCGATGTCTGGAATTGATATTTTTCAGAAATATGCGACATTCAGCTCAAATATCCAGATGGTTTAATTTAGCCGAGTTCACCTTACATTCTTTGAGTTTCATTTATTATTTGCTTCAATTTTTAAAAAATTTTTTTTTATAAATTAGAAGTTTCATAGAATTCATTTATAAATTAGAAGTTTTATATAAATTGGAAGTTTCATAGCTATTTATAGCAAAGAAATTTACGGGTCTGTGTATGGGCAAGGAAAAAAAAAATCTTAGGAAAACCGAATCAATGGTGAATGCAATATGCAAATACACCTTTTTAATACTTTGGAATATTTCTCAATTAAATTTTTAACAAGTGAAAACGTAGAGCTTGGTGAGTGGTCCATTTCTTACACCCTTTCCATGACTTTTATATTCTAATTAAAAGAGTTTTCCGAACATTGTGTTTTGCCGCATATAACGTTTTTTAATCGGTTCTACAGAGAAACGCAGTAAAGGGGTTTTACTTTAATAAAATTGTAAAATGTCATTTATTTATTACTTTCCTTATATACATAATGTATAAGGAAAGTATTGTGACGGGGTCGAAAATTCGAATTCGAGTTTTCGACGGGAGAGCACGTTTCAAGCATCCCTGATTTCAAGCATCCCCTGTCGAAAATTCGAATTCGAGTTTTCGACGGGAGAGCACGTTTCAAGCGTCCCTGATCACGAATCAATCATTTTTGAAGTGATGTCTCTGTGTGTGTGTGTGTGTCAGTGCGTCTGTGGAGACAATAACTGACGAACGAATGGACCGATTTGAACCAAATTTGGTACAAAAATCACAATCCGTAAACACTGGAAGCCTATTGTTTTTATACGCAATCGAATGTTAAGAACCCCCCTAAATTTTCGAATGAAATTTTGAAAAAATCGTCAAAAAATCAAAACCACTAATAAAGTCACGCAAATAGACATTTCTTATGTAATTTTTCATTAGAAAACGATTGACATAAATTTTAGAACGCTAACACAAACCGTTCTCGAGATATTGTACATTTAAAAAAAAATATCAAAAAGTCATATAATATAAAAAAAAAAATATTTCCTATTGATAAACATGTTCACTTTTCATATGTAATACCATGCGATAAATTGGGTGACATCATTCTCGTGGATCTAGCTCGTTCCATTCATGAAAAAAGATACTCTGAGTAATACTTTTGTATTTGAACGCCAATAGTCATTTATCTGTTGTAAGAATAACTTATTTCTTAGTGCTTAACGCTTGGCGAGATTTTGGCGAAATGTCGCCAACTTGGCGACTTTTGAAATGTTGCCAAATTAACGAAAATCTCGCCAAATGGATAAAAATGACGCTAAATCAATGAAAATGACGACTAATTGTCGAAAATTCAATATCTTGGAAAGAATATTAGTATCTACTATAAGAAAAACCTATTTTTGTACTGTAAAAGTAGTAAATTCATTACATTATATAAGGAAAGTCATGTGTTGCCCATATCAGATTTTTTTCATTGTAATTCAGTTATTACAGAAAACTACCGGATAAACAGTCCGGCACGAGTTTCGAACCGCATTCGAGTACAGAGCCGCCGGCAGGTAATGGCAAAACGATGCTGTACGGGCCGGAAGGCTTCTTGTGTCACATAAACAGTTTACAAGAAAAAAAAAGGCTATAATTTGCGTAATAGGGAGTGAACATTTGTTGCATGGGGGCCCGATATTTGTGTTGTCGACACTGTTCAAGTCCATTCGACTGTACTGATGATCATTTGCTGTAATAGATTAAATACTTTTGTATGCAGATTTCTGTTCCTTGAAGCTTATAATATTTAAATTCATTTAAATGTTTTTACAAGTACTGTACAGTGTAATTTAGTCTGTGTAACACTTTAGGCAAAAAATAATATTGCATTTACTGTCTTATATATTTTATTTATTTTTTTTAATGTTTTAGTATTATATTGTAATCCGTTTTAGTTCGACATCCGATAATCCGGCAAAATTGGTAATCCGACATCTCTGAAGCCTCGAACGTTATAGGAAATTTACTGTATATTTTATTTCATTTGTAATCTAGCTAAAATATATAGCATAAAACTTTATATTTGCAAATTTAGGACCCCGGTGTTCTGTCTCCACAAAAAATTTTATCACGCTTCGCTTCTACATAATGGTGGAGGTAACTGATGCTTGTGAGACTATACATATTTTCTTAATAAAATATAATATACGGAAACTAGTTGACAAATGTTTCAATGGCATTATGAATCTCTCCAGGTCATAAAAAGTGGCACGTCAGATTTAACTAAGTAGTGTTAGTAACTTTAGAGAGGTAAAAATGAACACCAGACTGTCGGCACACTTTAAAATCGAACCCAAAACAAATAAATATTGCGTTTTTTCGTCAAAGTCGCTTCCGTTAACGATTTATTAATAACTCTCTAATAATCTTCGTTAATAAGTCTTTTACTCAATATCAAAATTTGCATTTTTCTCTTTCTCCATTTTTTTAATGTTATTCAAAAAAATAATTTTATAGCATCATTTTAGTGTAATTTTGAAATTCTGCATTGATATATTTATGATAGAAATATAACTGAAGTAAGTAAAAGTTTTCTTTTGATTTTTTAACTTTTGACACACAGTGGTAGACTAGGCATCAAACCAAACCAGTTTTCTTCATTAGGTGTTTTTGGTGACAACCAAATTATTTAATGTGCTTATATAAAATACGTAAATAACTGAAGGAAAAATGCGGAAAAACTTTCCTAATATTTAAAATAAAACTCAATTTTACCAAATATTAGGCCGATTCTCGTTAAATTAAAAAAAAATAATAATAAGACCCTTTCAAAAACTCAAGACATTTTTAAATAAGATCCACTCAAAAACTCAAGACTTTTTTTAAAAATAGCTGTTGGCCAACTTTGGTTAGTGATTCAGCGTGTGAGCTTCAAATACAAGTAAAAAAAAAAAAAAAAAAAAAAAAAAAAAAAAAAATCTGAAGTGAGCAGCATATGACTTTCCTTGCAGATTCAAATTTATTTTCGCTTTATTTCTTTAATAATTCATCAAATTGAGCTTAATTGCATAAAATATCACTGAATTAATTTAATTCAATTTTTGTTTATGTGGTAACTGGAAATTTTTTCAAAGACGGCGTAACAAAAATGAAAAAAAAAGCACTTAAATATCTCGAGAGCGATTAGTCCTAGAGTAATGTGGTTGGTTTTATTCTTTTCCTCGTCAAAAATTACATATAGAACACGCATTTAATTGATATATTTGAGCACACGTAGTCTTTTACTTTAGATTTTGGCTATTTTTAAGGGCCATTTTGTAAAAAAAGGCAGGTTCTACCTTTCCGAATCATACCAAAATCTAATCAGTACCAAGGTATCCCACAAGTGACTTATTTACCACATTTTATGAAATTTCGCTAATTAGCTTTTTAGCTAGAGTGGATACATCGATTTTTCGGGCCATTTCGCAAAAAAAGGCAGGTTCTTTTCATGCCGTACTGTACCGTACCACATTCTAATCAGCACCAGGGCCACCCACAAGTAACTTACCTACCAAATTTCATGAAATTCGGTCAGTTAGTTTTTCAGTTATAGTGGATACATATATTACACAGAGAGAGAGAGAGAGAGAGAGAGACGTCACGCTAAAACTGATTTTTTTTTGTAATCTAGAAGTGTCAAAACCTGTAGATTCATCGAAAACTCGAGTTATGATTTTCGACATGATTCCAATACTTTCCCTATATATTACCATGCATTGCAGGGAAAGTAATAATACTGTGCCAGCGTGGCCTCCGTATTGATTGTGCCACATTGTATGAAACAATTTCACCGAATTCATCAGCATTTTCCAGATAAAGATCACAGGAGTTATATACTCACTTATATTGTACATCTCTTCCGTTTGCGATTAAAATCTTCGATACCGTATTGGAGAGGAGAAACAACAAAATAAGAACGCCAATAATAAGAACAAAATAATAACCACAACATTCTATATGGTTAGCGGCGATTTTTTTTTCATATCCAAGAATTTTTTTCACGAATTCAGTACAGAACAAACCTAATAAATCTTCTTACAAAGAGAAAAGCCAAAACGGAGCTTTTGTTCCCAAATAGCGTGAAATGCTTAAATTTCAACAACAGAAATAAAGAAAACTGCAGATTATGACAAGAATTTACGATTTTCTTTGGAAATTTCTCATGTCAGTGACCGTTAGGTGTATGATATCCGGGCAGATAAAACTTCGCCGTTTCTTTGCATCGGATCACCAACTTCCAAGTGGAAATCCGTATCCTAATTAGACGGGACTGAGAAACTTTCGGCTGTTTTTCCAAGCCAGTGATCAATAGCGGAAAACGATGTGCTACTAGCAGAGTATGACGTCCCATAAGCGAATGCGATGCACATACGCATTGTACTTGTGAAGGGTTACAAGCAATTGAGGTTTCCAATTTTACTGACACATGTGGCAGCAAGGTGAGAAAGGAAGTGGAAAACTAGCTGCGGGAGTATAACGGAGTACTTGTTTGTCACGCTTTGCTAGTTTGAGAATATTTACTACAGACTAAAAGTGAAGTGTCTCGAAAACATTGTATCTTAACGGCCAGAATAATAAACAAATGATGGTCAAAATATTTTTCTTTGTTGGTTGTAAATATTCATACATTGACTTTGTGTTAAAAGATCTGCATGGTCTCAGAATTGACTCTCGGGCATGAGCGCGTTTCAGGTCGATCTTTTAGGTTTCAGGCTGGCCCAGGCTCAACTTGGGCTGGCTATCTAACACTAAGATTTTCAATGGCCACGTAGGTCAATTTTTGGGCTGGTCTGACCCTCAGACTGAACACGGGCTGCATGGCACATTGCTGTACCGTGACCGGCCGCATTTATTGGAAGCATTTATGTTAAGTTCTTTTTAGAAACATGAGTTTTTATTAATGATTTTACTTCTACAGTGCAAAATCGAATGTTTTGTTTACGAAGATTTTTTCACTTTTTGATCAATGCTGGCGAAGTGTGATAAAATAATTTGGAGAGACATAAAACCAGGAAAGAAAATTAGCAAATAAAATGTTTTTAATTCGTTTTCTACATTTTACTTATTTTAAAATATGTGATTGTGTGCATCTTTAAAATTTGTTTTTAGCTCGCTTAAATTTCCGAAAAATTGTGTACTTTCCAATGATGGGCCATGGACGGGTTAGACCGGAAAAATGCAAAATAAATATATCACGAAAGACAGAGAGTACCAAATTTGAACTTTCTAGCCGCTTCGATTCTCGAGTTATTCCCCCTAATCATGTAACTTTCTATTACGGGCCTAGAACGGGCTGGACCAGTAAAGTTCAAAATCCAAACAATCTAAATATACAACGATAGGCAAGATATGCTAATTTTAGCTTTCTAGATGCTCTCGTGTTATTCCGATAAAACATGCACATTGTAGGGCCAGAACGGGCTGGACCGGTAAGGTTCAGAATCTAAAGAATTAAAATATTACTACGAAATGCAACGACACGCCTAATTTATGCTTTCTGGCTGCTTCGGTTCTCGAGTTATTCCTCAAAATATATAACTTCCTATTACGGGTCTAGGACGGGGTGGTCCAGTAAGGCTTAAAATCTAAAAAATTAAAATATACCAGTACAACGAAAGGCAAGATATCCTTAATTTCAGCTTTCTAGCTACACCGGTTCTTAAAACATTCCCCCAGAAACATGCACCTTACTATTGTAGGCCCAGAACAAGCTAGACCGGTAAAGTTCAAAATTCAAGGAATTAAAATATTATCCTGAAAGGCAACTAACTTAAACTATCTAGATGTTTCGGTTCTCGAGTTATTCCCCAAAATATGTAATTTCCTATTACGAGCCCAGAATGGGCCGGACTATAGTAATGTTCAAAATCCGCTATGAAATACTATGAAGGTCGAGTGGTGTATTCAAATTTTCGCAAATTTACAAATTTAGTACGAAGACATTACTAGGAGCTACAACTTCTCTTCCAGATGTTGTCAAATAGCGAAAATCATTTTCTGAAACAAAGCAGACTTCACTTTTGAAACATTGCATTTAAATGTGGCTTAGCACAGCAATGCAAGCAAACCTTTTAAAATAACAAGGTGAAAAATACAGCAAACCCGTTGTTATTGTTGGGGAAATAAAGATAGATTCATGTGGCTCAACCTGCGGAAATAACTCACACATAATATACATGTAGCAGTTAGAAACGCAAACAGGAAGGAAGACGTGAGACAACGGACACACCTGACGTAATAGAAAAAATACACACTGTGTTGCAGAGCATATTGTGAGTTGGAATCAAAGGCTAGGGTGAAACAGGTGTTGCGTGCGAACAAAACCGATGCCTTATATTTCAGTTATATGGAGGCCATTCGAAAATAACACTTTTTTGTTAAAAATAGCACAATACCAACAATAGCGCTTTTGTATCACACTACTGATGTTTTTTGGTAGTTTAAAAATGACGAACAGGTATATACTATGTAAAATCGCCCAAATATGACATCTATATATGCACTGAATTGACTGAATGAGGGTGTGACATCTAAAAATTATCGAGAACTTCCACTAGCTAGACTCTTGGTTTTGGTGTCATTCAACCTGCGTCAGCTTTGAGGCCAAAAGAAAAATCTAAAATTTAAAAAATTCCAATCAGGGGTAACGGTGAGAAGAAAGAGATAGTCAAAACACTCAAAATCATTTTTCAAAACGATTGAGCGCTTCCACTCGATCTTGGATATCGTTGTTTCTTTTGCTTTATCCCCCTCCCCCCGCACGCCACTGCGTTTGACTATTTTTCTATGTAGTTGAGAAACATTAGTAAAAAACACTCTTAAAAGTAACATGCGACTAACGTAACCTGATCTGATGATCATCAGTGATATGAGTCAAGACAGTTTCAAATTGAAAAACGTCTTTTACAAATTCTGACTTAAAAGTAACATGTGACTAACGTAACCTGATCTGATGATCATCAGTGTTATGAGTCATGGCAGTTTCAAACTGAAAAATGTCTTTTACAAATTCTGACTTAAAAGTACCGAATGGTCAGAATTAAAACACCCCTACTCTGAGCTCTCTATACATCGAACTACTCAGTGTAAAGGCTCCAAAATTGTGGAACCTACTATTCAAGACATGGGGAAAGGGATTACGCGAAGAAAAAATAGTTCCAGAAACACTGATAGGTGGCGCTGTACAACAGAAAATATGCTGAAAAGACACAAAATACACACTTGTAACACATTTTATTCGAACGTACCAAACATTCATATCACAAGGA
Source organism: Amaurobius ferox (assembly GCA_951213105.1). Classification (NCBI taxonomy): domain Eukaryota; kingdom Metazoa; phylum Arthropoda; class Arachnida; order Araneae; family Amaurobiidae; genus Amaurobius; species Amaurobius ferox. Next base: position 54,747,547 of record OX578139.1, on the reverse strand, counting down.
CCTTATCGATGCAAGGAATGCTGCTCAATATAGTTCCTTTCTTCAAGATGTAAAATCTGCAGTCTGTGGACAGCTTGTTCAACTGCGGATCGTAATTGGTCGATTGAGATGCTTCTCACATGCAGAGTGATACTGTCTTTCAAATCTGCCAAGGTTACCAGACGTCCTCGATAAACAAGACTTTTTAAGTATCCCCACAGCCAAAAATCACAGGGATTAAGATCTGGAGAACGAGATGGCCAGGTTGTCGGAAACGCACGACTAATTACTCTACCATTAGTAAAATGTTGCCGAAGAAACTGCTGTACACAGAGTCCAATGTGTGGAGGCGCTCCATCTTGCATAAAGGTAATTGAATCAAGACATTGGTGCTGTTGCAGTTGGGGTACAACAAAATTTTCGAGCATGTTTTTGTACCTCCTGGCCGTCACGGTACATGTCACAGGGCCATTAGGAGTAGCCTCTTCGAAAAAGAAAGGCCCAAGAATGAATGTGGCTGTGAATCCACACCAGACTGTAACTTTCGGTGAGTGAAGTGGAATCTCTTGGAAGGTACGAGGGTTTTCCGTGTCCCAAATGCGACAGTTATGGGTGTTGACTGTTTCACTTAGATGGAAATGCGCTTCATCGCTTCATAGAATCTGCCAAGGCCACGATGCATCCACTTCAACTCTAGCCAGAAATGTCAATACAAAGGTCAGTCGCTTTTCCCTGTGGATGGTCAGCAAGTGGTGATTGTGACTAATTTTGTACGGGAAAAAATGCACTATGTTTCTCAGTACGTTCCGCACTGTGCTGTAGGGAACACCCAAGTGTTGTGACACTCCACGTGCACTACTACAGCCTATAACGTTATCCATTGATTGTTCAACAATAGCGGTGGCAACATCGTCAACGACATCTGAACGAGTCGATTTGCGTCCTCGACCCGGCTGAACTCCAAGATGTCCAGTTTTCTCGAATCGATCGATCATTCTCCTGAGAGCTTGCGTCCTTTGCGCAAATTCTTAAGTCGACGAAACTCTCGAAGTGCAGCTGCAGCATGTCCTTTGTTTTCATAAAACAGCTTCACAAGCAAAGCGCGTTCTGGCAGTGTGACAGCCATCGCTGATAAGAATGAAAATTTCCCAGTTTTATCACCTTTTATGCCCAGAACATAGTAGCTGCAAACCAAGGGTTTATGCAAATTTTTGTGCTTACAGTGCGAAATTGCAGTTACAATGACAGTTTAAGTTTCTTCACTTTTTTATCTTCTTTTTTTTTTCATATCAGCAAAAGAAATTAAAAAGGAAAAATTCCATATCGCATGTGTTTGTTTTTTTGTGATTATTTTGTGCCTTTTCAGCATATTTTCTGTTGTACAGCGCCACCTATCGGTATTTCTGGAATTAATTTTTTTTTCGCGTAATCCCTTTCCCCATGTCTTGAATAGTAGGTTCAACAATTTTTGGAGCCTTTACACTGAGTAGTTCGATGTATAGAGAGCTCAGAGTAGGGGTGTTTTAATTCTGACCACCCGGTATATGTATATTTTACATTTGCTTCCACGGATCTTGATCCTGTTGCGCCAAATTTGATACCCACCTCTGTATACAGCATCAATGACATCAAAAGTTGTAGTGTTTAATTAAGACGCGATTCAGAGCATAGATAACAAACTAATTCTACATTCTTTTAATATCGTATTAACAGCGCTATACAACACGCCTGGGCTGGATTACAAGCATCGCAGAGCAAAGGCGCTTCTCATGAACGATTTTAATTCTAATGTGAAAGGCCAGGCCCCGAACAAAGAGCGGCGGAAAGCGAAACGTGTGTTGCTTTATACCCAAGATGTAATCCCGACAAAAGGATAGAAAAGGATTTCTGAAGCGCACAATAGGGAGAATCCTCAAATCAAATGCTTTGACCACGGTGTCTGACAGCAGATCGCCCTCAAATTGTTTTGTGATAGCGCTTGTTCGGGAAGAAAGCGACTGCAAACACAGTTGCGTGCGAAGAAAAGTGAATTAATAAGCATGTACGTTTCTGTTCATATCATAAACTGCCATCAAATATTTCGAAATGTTTGGGGAGGATTTTTTTTTATTAGAATTTACCAGGTCAACTTTTTTACACAGTCGTGTATGCTATTTATGTCGCAGAAAGAACATGCATGAATGTTTAAAACAGTCTGCTTTACAAGTCTCCATTCCACTTAGAAAAATAAAATCCAAAGTGTCCAACATATGATTTTTCCTACAGATTAACAAATTTAAATTGTGGCCAGTGTCGTCAATGGGTAGGGTGATGAGCGTTAGCCCCCTATTACGATCTTCTCGTAGATATCGTAGTAGAATTCGGAAAAATTTCAAAAGACACCCCGAATAAAAAGTTCGAAACCTGTTCATGGATACTGGTATCTTCTTCTTCGACCCAGACCGTCCGACCTACCAGAAAGGTATAAGGTATCTGTTTGGACGGTCGGGAGGTGCCACCCAATTTAAACCAGAACCCAGTGGAGGAGGCATCCATAGGGACCGTACCCTCCTTCCCCTATCACCAACCTCTCGGAAGGACTTACGGACTCGCATGTTTAACGTGATCGTACTCCGCGTGAACACGGCGGCAGTTTGGGCAGTGGCGGGAATCGAACCCGGGCCGACCGAATGCGGATACTGGTAGCTGTAATGGAAGCGTCTTCCAATTTTTAGGAACGCCCCTTAAAGGCGGGTTTTGTGTTTATGAACTTTGCCTTTGCAGCTTTGTGTGGCCTGAGCTAAATTTAAATAAATTTTATGCCGGTTGAAAGACTGAAATTGTCAGTTCCCATAGAAGTTAGCAAGAATTGTGACTTATAGCAAGTTTCTTGCTGCCATTGCAGATATATGTTATTCCATGCTGACGAGCTCATAAGCGTTAACCTGGCCCATGGAGACAGGTATCTGCAATGGAAGGGTCTTCCGAATTTTAGGAACACCTTTTATAGGCAGGCTTTGCGTTTATGAAGATAATGCATACTACTATATTCCGTTCATTGTTGGTACAGAGCTTCAACTTTATTTCTGTCATGACCCAATGGAATCGGACATTGTTTTAACACTTAAATGGCCTTTTTAAATCAAGTTATTCCAATTCAGGAATTGAGAGATTCACTCGTCCTTGGCAAAGATGCTCTTTTTAAGAAGCAATTCTAAGCCGATTTTACAAGTGTGGCTAAAAATAGCTCACAAGTATCAATGACGTAAAATAAAATAAATATGACAAATAAAACAAAGTAGGGAAGCGACCTTTTTAGCCAATGACCGGGCGATATCCTACCCCCTGTTTTCGAGGCGCGAAGATCAGACGAGAGTTTTCTCTCACTCTATGCTAAAAACTCTTACAAGTATATAGATAAAGAGAGTGACTTTTCGAAGGGCAGAGAGGGCTTCGGCCTGCCCTGCCAAAATGGTGCGATATAATAATTAAGGTTTCTTCCTAGTACAGTTGAAGAAAGCACTTCTATCAATTAATATAATTATTCAGCAGACGACAATCCAGGCCTGAAAGCAAGGAGATCTGGACATTTAAACGAAGGACCCGAAAAGCGCATTATCAATTATAACCTAATTACATTTCTTGAGAGACGCAGCATGGCAAACGGATCGGTAGAATTGGAATAGACCCTCATCGAGTAAGAGCGGATTCGGAAGGAAAGAAGTACATCATACTGGGAGAGAATTTATCAGCGAGAACAAAATTATAGCAAGGTCGAAAAGTGACATCATGCTTTACAACGTACGAAAAGTCAGTGGTACTGAAGCAATTCGCCTACGTCGAGATGAGCATGGAAATTACCCAACACAATTCGGAAATAATCTCCATAAATAAGACCTGTGCCCCCATCGAACGGACTAGAGTAGTTCACGCTGTTTATGAACAATCTGTGAACATTCAATCGTCATAAGACAGGCGCCGCTACTGTGATGGAGTTACTATACCACCAAGTAAGCCAATGTGAGCAGACTTTGATCTAATTTTTAATTATACTAATTTTGCATTGGGGAATCTTTCAATGAATTAGTAATTTGCCCCGAGACAATTCAGACGATTAATTTATACAAAAAGTATATTTAATAAATTGATTTCTAAATCCTAATCACGACGATTAGGTGACAGGCAGGTAGAGGAAGAAATATATAGAATATATAGAATCTATGGATGATTTATATAAATGTAAGGAATGTGTATTATGATAAAATTTATATCGTGTATTTTATACCATGTTATTAATTGTGTTAAATTTAAATAGAATTGGAAATGCGATGTCGATATAGCGAAGGCGAACACAGTGATTAATAAAAGATTATAAATTGAAAGGTTAGATTTATTGTTGTTGTCAAAATATGAAAAGTAAATACTCGCAATGAAAGGAAGGAAGTGATGCCTAATTAAATGCACAGAAAGTCAAACTTATTGGAGACACTTAACATTTAATAAATTAAGAATAATCTTTATAGCATAGCTTCACATGGTGATTAGATATGAGACAACCTCTGTCTAGCACAGATTTTATTTGTAGAATTATTTTCTACAAAATTATTGACTTAGCCTCTGAGCTATAGCTTGGGTATTCGTTAATATGACTAGAGTAGGAGCGTATGACAAGGAATTATTAAATTATAGTAAACATTAAGAATAAAATAAATCTTAGATACTTTATAGTTTATAAACTCAATGTGATGTATTTCGTAATAGACTGTACTGGAGTGAGCTACTTAAACTGCCTGGTGCAGATTAATTTTCTATGCAGAAGGGTGGTCAACCTTCTCATATTTTAATATCCTCACAAGCTAAAATATTGTTCACATTCAAATTGTCGAATTTTACGAGATACTTTGTTATGATAATTAAAATAATAATTCATAATTTTAAGGTAAAACAAATTTTATAATAAATAAATTCAATTAATAAAAACCTTAACAATGAAAGGACATGATATGTGTGTATAAACGAATTGATGAACAAGGATTTTTGAGAAATAAAATAAAGACCAAATATGTATGTATTCCGCACATTGCAATTTATTTTGTATGGGCAAATGAGCCCTTCCATTACAAAAAATGCTTTAGCCTCTGTGTTATATAGGCGGTACTAGAAGTAACCTAAATTTGGAGAGAATATACCAGTGATCATTCGATTATGTTATACTTACACATATGAATTTAACCATTGATTTTAATGAGCAATTCAATAGAAAATAATAATTATAATTGGATAAGTGTCTCATGAATTATGATAAGATGTTGAATAATAATGAATAAGACTAACACATCAAGAGGATTTATATCTAATTTAATAATTGTATCTGCAGTGAGCCAAAGAAGCATTTTAGACTTGTATGAAATTTGTAATTATTCCTCAAGAGGCATGGTGCCTGATGATAAATTATTAATGCATAGTTCTATGGAACCAAAATGTAAACAAAGTTTGATATGGTATTACGTAGTTTGAATATCATGATGAATTTTGATGAAGGTGTAATTGCAATATGAAATGATTTACATTCGCGATATTAAAAAGAAAGTTTCTAGAATACAATGAACAAATATATTTTTATATGCTTTAAAAAATCGATGCGATACCCTCCTTTAGACCTTTCTTTTATGAACAATGTGTATTGTTTGATTATTTACTTTTCAGAATGTCGAAGGTAATAACATATTAATAGGTTACCCGATTCACGACACGATGGCCAAATCCTTATTGGAATTTCAATGCTGACCAAAGTTCAAAAGCTTAAATAATCTTTATAAATTCTGGCTATATTTACTTACTCTTCCGACAATTTCTATAATGGGTGGCAAATTATTGTGTGGTGCAGCAAGTGCTAAAATATGGAATATGGTACGGAGATGTATTAGTAAAGTGAAGGACAACAAAATTATTAAGTAAAAGTATATTAATATCCAGAAGTGACATATATATGTATTAGTGATACTGCCTATATGCAGCATAAATTTTAGTACTTCGCGACGGCATAAATATTAGTGTATTAGTGCTTAAGGAAGGCATAAATATTAGTGCTTAAGGGAGGCATAAATATTAGTGTGCCTAGGTGTGGCATAAAAATTATTATCTTAGCGGCAAAGTCATAAATATGTTTCTGAAATTGTGGCGATGAGAATACTGACTGGGAGAAAAACGACTGAACTGAAATGAACTAGGATCAAAATGAAGTGGATGAATTAAGATCAACTTACCGAAACCTTGCGCTGACAAGACCCATATAGTACAGGGCATATATAGTATGCCAATCTTGGCAAGCATAGCTTCATCTCCAAAATGCAAATATACAACGCAAGATGAATTGTTTCTTCTTCGTTTTGATTTCCGGCTACCTCTCAGAGACTTCCGGATGTACCGGTGTGTTATCAGTAGACACAATATTTATTTATTTATTTATTTTAATATCAAACTTTACTACTGGATTCAGTTTACTATCACGAACAAACAACTATGAACATCCTCAGGATTTTTCCTAGCATTCCAAATTCGAATTCAACATCTATGGATCAGAAGACTAGAGAACTAATCTATAATTTTCGTATTTAGTTGTCCGTAATTTTTGAGAAAAATAATTTATTTTAAGACAATGAAATGTTCCTGATATCTTAAATCAGATCACGCTCCCATTGCGGATAGCAGCATCCTTGGACAGGTTTCGCGCTTATTATGCGTTCGTCAGCATCGAATGACCAATACCTGCAATGTTACCAGCAAACCTGCTATGTGCTGCTATTTTACAATTTTTTTTTTGTGATGACAGGCAAAGTCCTTACGGACGGTTACAAATTTTAAAGGAGGAATAAATTAACGTGGGATAACTTAATTTGGGAATACTCCTATATAAGTAGGTTGTCCTTAACAAAGAACTGCGCAATTGCAGTCTTATTCAATCTGAACTCAGTCGTTTTTAATTGCTAGTTGTGTAGTATGACGTCAGGCAACCACGTAAAATTTCCACACATAGTAAGTTTTCTTGCTGTAAGTGCAGTTATCGTCTATTTCTAGCCGAAGAGCTTAAAACGTGCGAAATTGGTTCATCGATCTTTAAGCTGTACTGTCAATGCGATTTTTATTTTGAGGAATACCTCTATAGGCTGGTTTTGCGACTATATATCTTACATTAGTCTCTTACGAATTCTATTTCCATAAAAACCTGCTCAATATTTTGAAGAAAACAATCAAAAGATGCTCAATGGTTTGAAAGAAACAAAATATGCTCAATGTTTTGAAGGAAACATAAGTGCTCAATATTTTGAAGGAAACAATAAAAAAATGCTCAATGTTTAAAAAAAATCAAAAGATTTTCAATATGTTGAAGGAAACAATAAAAATATGTTCAATATTTTGAAAGAAACAATCAAAAGATGCTCAATGTTTTGAAGGAAACAAAAGATACTCAATGTTTTGAAGGAAACAAAAGATGCTCAATACTTTGAAGAATTAAAAAACGCTCAATATTTTGAAGGAAACAATCAAAAGATGCCCAATGTTTAAAAAAAAAAATAAAAAGATGTTCAATATTTTGAAGGAATAATAAAAAGACGTTCAATGTTTTGAAAGAAACAACCAAAGATGTTTAACGTTTTAAAGGAAACAATTAAAAGATGCTGTGTTTAGAACGAAACAGTCAAACGATGATCAATGCTTTGATGGAGAAAATTCCAATTTTTTTTTTTTTAATGGGAGTTTCACAATCGATAGAGAGAGGCCAACACACTTTGAGTGCATTATTAAGTGCATGGATCAATAAAAAGAAGAAGAAAAAATTCACACAACTGCGTTCACATTAAAATTCCACTAAACAATGAATTTGTGAAGTTGCCAAGTGTTGAAAAAGAAATTGCAACCAAGAGCTAAACAAAGAACAAAAGGTTAAAAATACGTCCAGCGTGAAATTTTTAGAAATAACCGAGCTTCAAGCTCTCAGAAAATCCTCGCGCGATTTCACCTTCTACCGAAAACGTCATGGACGCATGAGAGCAAAATGCACCTAAGTGTAAACTTACTGATTAACTCTTTTCACCATTTTTCTTGCGCCTAACGGTTTTCCAAATACATTACGAAAATTTTGAAGATTAGCTTAGCAAATGCGATTATTCTTATTTTTAATAAGCGAAATGAAACAAAATCCAGAATTTAAAATAGCGTTATTCATCTGTTTCAGACAAACCAAACATAACCAAAACAAAGCCATTCCGTTAATTAGAACCCCAGATATGAAGCTTTGAAAGTGTCTGGTTATGTATGTTATCTAAGTACACATAATGATGCGTCTTTTGGTCACCCTTCATATAAAAATATAGATGAAAGTAGAGTGAAAAAGAGGTTTCACAAATATTTTATTAAGAGGAGACAACACCCTAAAAATGGTCAAAATATCATCCCCACTACAACCCCCCCTTAAATTATAACTGGAATACTTTTAAATATGTAGGTAAAATTTGAAAGCTGTATCTGCATTATTTACGTAGTTACTAAAGTCTTTCTGCATGATGACCGATATGAAACTCACAAATGAAAACGTTAAATTGGTTTTTCTCTGTTTATTTTCTGCCGTCTTTCGTGTTTTAAAAATGTCGAGGCCTTTTTAATAATTAAGACTAGAAAGAGCTACTAGGCGCTGCCCGAGTCCCAAATAAGCGCCCGATACATAAATAATACAGATGAAGATAAACCTACTCGGGGAGCGACAGCCCAGTGGTTAGCGCGCAGGAATTAACTCAGCCGACCATCGAGGAGTAATCTAAGGAGTGATACTAGCTCTTTGCAGCCAACCCGAGTACGATTCCGGCCTCTGCCCAAATTTCCGCCGTGTTCATGGAGTACAATCACGTTAAACATGTCCGTAAGTCCTTTCGAGAAGTTGGTGGTAGGGTGAGGAGGGGGCGGTCCCTGTGGATGCCTCCTCCCCCACTAGGTATCGGTCTAAATTGGGTGGCACTTTCCGGCCGTCCAAATAGATACCTTACACTTTCGGGTAGGTCGGACGGCCTGAGTTGAAGAAGATAAATCCACTCAGTTTACAAATCGCCTATTTTGAAGAAAAATCATTTCCACTTTTCGTTTCAATTCAAATCCTTCAGTTTCAACGCATGTGTAATCGCGCGCAACAATTTGCCAAACATTTTTCTTTTAAAATTTAAAGAAGAAGAAGAAAGAACCACAAGCTATTTAAAAATGGAGTCTAGTATGAGAAAATCGAGTTGAGCTACATTCCAGTTAATTAAAGCGATGTCCGTCTGTAGTCGATTTCTTGTGTACACAATAGCTCTCACAAATATTAATGGATTTAAGGAAACTTTACATCGGGTTTTGTTATTGAAAAATCTAGGACTAGATAGAATTTTTTTAAATTCCCCGGAAACCTTCGAAATTATATATATTTTTTAATATGGGAGCATAGGGCTAAATTTGGTATAATTATGCATAAAAGGGGTTATTCATGGCTCAATGATCTAGAAACTTTACAGTTTCAATCATTGCAGTGAAAAATAGCCGCTATACAATTTTTGTGTTCGGGACGTCATTAGTCTCCCTTGGGGGAGGGGGGGGGGGGCACCTCCCCCCGAGTACACTATCAAACTTGGTATCAATCGAAATAATTTTTTAGGCCCTTTAAATTGAAAGATAACTTGCTATGATTGTGATCATTTGGACCAACAATATATTTTTTTCTTGCGAAATTTCAAAATAAATAAATACAAATAATAAGTTACTTAAAAATGGATTCTGATATGAGAAAATTGAGTTGGGCCACACAGCAGTTAATATTTTTTTATTATTTTAAATTAAGACCTGCTTAGATTTCCTCGTTTTTTCAATATACATGACAGCAAGAAATTTATATTAAATCTAATATCAGAAGCATAAAAAGAAAAAAAAAATGCATAATTTTATGTAGAATGTAAAAAAGAATGTAAAAAAATATTTGGAGCGAAAATATTAAATTTTTAAAAAGTAGTAAATGCTAAAAAAAAATATTTAACTAAATTTTAATTACACATGCAGTTTAATAAAATTTATTTTTCAAATTTTGTTTATAATTTAATGATAAATTATAATACTACCACAATTTTCACCATAATACTTAAAAAAAATTTACAGAGTACAGTATCCATTAATTATTATTAATCGCTAAGTAATCATAGTGACTTATTAAGAGTAAATTATAAATTAATTAATACTTTATGTAAATTGAATTAAGAGTTAATTAGCCAATTTCATTTAATTAACTTTATTTAGTTAATTAAATTTTCGTTCTTGTAAAGCAGTAAAAGTCAGGTGTCCAACACATGACTTGATTGCTTTCCAATGGACGCTCATTGTTAATAATAACACAAAAGTTCATGAAATTCGCCTGATTGTTTTGAGATATGACATAAAAATTTCATCATCTAAACTTTCCATAGGAAGAGCAAGAAGATGGGAATGTGAATCACTGACCCACACAGCAATCCCACCACCTGTGAGCATAGGTAAAGAGCAAAGCACCTCTTCATCTTGGAGCTGTCCTTGAAAGAGAAGTCGAAAGTGAGGTCAACGGCAAGATTTCGTTCCTTTCCCACGGTTAACACACACCTCTTCTCTCGGGAACTATCTATAGAAGTTCTGGCGGTGTATTTTGGGGCGGTGGATTCTGTATCATTGGGTGGAAGTAAAATTAAAAGTAAAATGTGCGATGTAAGAGATAATTTTGAAATAAGTTGGGCGTAAGAGTGCTGATGTGTTTTCCTTCCGGGAAATAATTAATTTCAGCAGTGTAGGCTTACGCCAAAAGTTGTCTCGGAGTACGACTTAATCTTTTGCTTACTGGTGGGACAGCGTCCATCTCAAACGAAGAACCTCTCAAAAAAGACAGATATTTGACATACCTACCCCAAACAGTTCGATCCCCCCTTTCGCAGACATTGGCGTCCATGGACGCCAATGTCTGAGAATCCTGTCCGCCAATCTGCGAATGCGATATATATATATATATATATATATATATATATATATATATATATATATATATATATATATATATATATATATATATATATATATATATATAGATAGATAGATAGATAAGGGAAATAATTATATTACATGGTACTTCGAAAGTGTTACCACAAAATTGATTCTGAAAATTCAAGAACTTCGTTAATAACAGAAGAAGAGAAATAATCTAATGTATCAACTAGTTTGTTAGGCAAAGAGATTCTCCTTCGTCAGGATAAATGCTACAGAGCAGTTACTTCAACTGTCTTATTTCCCCTTTTCTTTTTGTTTTCGAAATTAGTTGGTCACTTTAAATATGCTTTACTAACGACGTTTATGAATTTTCAGATTATTTAAAACAGTAGTTCGAGCGATTTATTTTACAAAACTGATTCTTTTGATTTAACCGATATGGAAACTATTAAAAAGGAAAACAAATCTATTTGATAAAATATATAATCACCCGTGTTTTGCATCAAATCTATTCAAAATATTAATTAAATAAATTGAATACAGAGCAAACAATTTCACCATAAAAGCAACGAAGTGTTGAGTGAGACCATCAGAACTTACCTAGAAAGAGAAATGAAATAAATATAAGCATCATATAGATAACTTTTCTGGCATTTGCTGACAGTATTTAAACATTGATTTAGCAAACAGAAGCAAAGAATGCATTTAACAGACATGTAATTAGATTTTTCACGTGATTTTAGGGTTCTTTCTTAACAGAGAACATTTAAAAGATGAGATAGGCGCGTGGCTTTTAGCTTTTACGAAAGTTGCTCTTTTCTCCCCTTTTCCCATCGTATCCGTAAGTAGTAGCAGATTCGTCATGGTTCCCAAACAGATAACGAAATAAAACGGTCCGGAGAGGCATCTGCTGTTATCGCAGCAATGGGAATTTAAAAAAAAAGAAATATTTCGCACCCGGATGTTTGCCGCCGAAGCATGTCTGAAAGATTTGTAAACTGCCATTCAAGGAAACTTCCACTTTCTCCAAAATACTCAGATGTCACTTTTTTTTTAAACTCTACAAAGCATAAAAATTGTGTGGAAGATGACATTGGGAGTTGGCCGTTCTGACATTTTCAAAAGTTAACAGTTATTAAATATGTGAATTATTGATATAATTTATAATAAACTTAATATAAAAATACACTGTTCACAACTGAAATCGCAACAGCATGAAGAAATTGATGTATCCTTACGAAATTTACAGAATATAATTGTAATATGGAGATGTGCAAATGATCAAAAAATCATACCTGGAAAATGAAAGTATGGAATTTTATTGACATTAGAACAATATGGAATAGGTCCACCGTGAGCGACTATGCAGGTTTGAATACGACGAGGCATCCCGTCAATGAGATAGATGGTCAATGGTGTGCTGAGGGATGGCATTCCACACAGCATGCAATTGAGAATGTAACTGAGCATGGTTTGCTGGAATTGGGAGTTCTCTTAATCGGCGACCCATGATGTCCTAGATATGCTCAATTGGCGACAAATGCGGAGAATATGCTGGCCAAGGCAGGACATCAAAACCTTATCCGTGCAGTATGTGGCCTGGAATTATCCTGCTGAAAAAGTAGTCTAGGCCTGGTTGACAGATATGGCTGTACCACAGGTCTCACAATGTCAGAGGCGTATCGTTGTGCCGTGATACTGCCAGAAACGTGGACCAAAGGTGTTCGTCCACCAAATGTTTTACCACCCCAAACCATGATACCACTTAGGGGGCTGTGTGGCGACTGATAGAAAACATTCCTGGTGGCGTTGTTGAAAGCGCCGCAATACGCGAGTACGGCCATCTGGCATGCCAAAATAAAATCGTGATTCATCCGTGAACCGAATGTTTCGCCATTCTATCGACCAATTGCGTCTCATTTGACACCACTGGAGACGACGTAACCGGTGAAGGCGTTGAAACTGTAGGTGCCGAAAAGGTCGTCTACCTCGGAGTTCTGCGTCATGCAAACTGTTTCGAATTGTTTGCGCAGAAACCACATTACCTGTAGTGTGGGATAAATGTCGTTGTAACACGGTTGCTGTGGTAAACGGCTCCCGCGCAACGCTTCTCAAAAGCATACGATCTTCACATGGTGTGGTACACCTGGAAGCTCCACTACCTGATCTTCGTATCGTTTCGTTGTCTCTCAAGAACCGTAACACACTCCGTTAAACTGTACTCAAATCACGACCCAATAGTTCAGTGATCCTTCGAAAGCTCATTCCACCCTCCCGTAAAACAATGATTTGCTGAAGTTCCGTTGACGACAACTGAACGTATGTAGTACGTCGACGTACTCTTGGCATAATGTGATGATTTTTACAACCTAAAACCAATGATGCTACAATTTAGCTGTGATATCGCTCCTCCTTGACCTGACGCTTTTATGCTGCTCGGCAAGGAGTTACATTACTATGTGTACCGACCGGCCGTCCAAATAGCTGCTCTTAGTCCCCTGGACGAGTCGGACGGTCTGGGTCTTCTACTATGTGTACCGAAACTGTGATCATTTGCATTTCTTGCCTTTTTGTTTCCATTGCCTGATTTACATAAAGCTACACCTACAACTTTATGGTATTGCGATTTCAGTTGTGAGCAGTGTACTTGTAGTGCGAGCCTCCACTCGACTTTTCCTTCATACGTATCCCATAGTGTTTAGTTCTACTTATATCGAAATAAATCATGGTCAGACTCACAAAAAGTATTTTTAAATTCGTGCCTAAAATAATCTTTTAAAACCATTGCCAAAAATACTTAAAAGTGCCCCCACCCTCTCAAATTAGCAACAGTTTATAAGATGATGAATGCATTTCGATTATATGTGTTAATATAAACTATTTTGATACCATCTGTGGCGTAGTTCAAGTGATTAATTTACCCCATATATATTATACCATTATCATTGTTCCGTAAATTATCACTGTTTTCCATAGAAAATAATGCTATGAAAATCTTAAAATTCAAATCATTGAAGTTCTAACCATGAGAATGACTAAAAATTCCAAAAAAGTTCGAAACGGGTTCAACTCATAAAAAGTGGTTATATGTCCAAACACCGAATTCGAAAATTTACAGGAAAACAATATTTTATCTATACAATGAGAAATAATGAGATAAAATAATTAATTCTTCTAACAAATTCCGAAAACAGAAAAAAGCGTTCCTTCTTCTCAGCGTCCATGCTTGCTAAAAATCTGTGTTCAACCCATGAACAAGATCTTTTTCAAAGTCGATCTTGCTAAAAAATAATGTATTTTTTGCTGTTACCAATGGAAATAAGCATACCGAGTTCCATAGAAATCGTTTCATTATTTCGTGTGACATAGCTCTTCTTGTGAAAAGAAAAAAATTCTAATATCTCGAGAATGGCTTGGGATTATAAATAATGATGTCCATTTATTTGTAATAAAAATATGTTACAAAATGTTCAGTCATTTGATAATAATGAATATATCTATGATACAGAAATTTTAGGCCTTTCCCAATATAACGTGCCATTTTCTTTCATAATTATTATCCCAAATTCCTATTTTATGTTCAGCACGTATTGCAACTATATTAAATTATATCCTACGTCATTAATATTAACAAAGTCTGCCAGCACTTCCTCTTTTCCTCGACCATACCATATATGGTCACTAATCTTAACCTCTGTGTAAACTTTCTCATACGAAACTGCATTCCCAATCACATTTCTAAAGCCTAAAGAACGAAAAGGCAGCATCTTTCCCATACCGCCATATCCCTCCCCCCTCTGCTGTAACTGCACATTGTGTAAAACGACGGAGACTGCATTGAGATTTTGTGAGAGCAGGTCGACGATTGGGAGCTCGGCCAACCTATGTAACTACCTCTGTTTCAAATGCCATGTAACAAAGTAGATTCTGGTAGGTAAAATGTCTCTTCCCTAGAATATTTCAGCCAATATTACACACACACACACACACACACATATATATATATAATTATTTCTTTTTACATTTATATAAAAAACGTGCAATATCTCGAGAAAGGCAAATGCTAACGGTTTACAAAGATGTCATTCGATTCTAAATTACAAATTGCATATTAAACGACAATTTTTGTAACAAATGCTAACATAATTTGTTCTTTAATTAAACAAAAATGTCCAAAAAATTGAGGGCATTTGATTCTCCTAGTTCATGCTGTTCAAAAATCAACATGTTTCTGGCAGTTATCCATTGCAATAATTGTTCCAAATGTTATTAGATTCGCTCAATTTGTTTGGGAAATATCGTACCCACAAACCTACGGATATCACTGAAAAAAAATGATTGATATGTATTTAGAGGTGATCGAAACGTGTAGATCCATCAAAATCCAAGAGACAGATTCTTGATCCTCCCCCCCCCCCCCCAATTACAATACTTTCCTTTTATATGCACTATAGGGAAAATAAAAACAGCTGGGAAAAATCCTCAAAATGGAAAGAGCTAGAGACAGGACTCCCCCCCCCCCCCCCATAGGTCAACACCAGGAAACTGAAACATGTGGGGGTGAGGGTTATTTTCTTTTTAAATCCACCTTTAAATTTTAAATTTTAACAATACTGTTGCCTAATAAATTCTAAAAGAATTGATACTAATTACTTTATCGTACTTTCAGCATATCATAAAATGATTAAAATATGGAATGAAAGACATTGTTTTGATGCTCACCTTGGAGATTAAACCCCGTTTATCTCAAAACACAGTTTTCTATTTATCGGCGCATGGTATCGCGTGAATAAATTAATAAATTTGTCTTAAATTTTTCTGTGTAGAAATATTGTATAATGATGCTTTATAATTAAGATATTATTTCTTCTTTAGCAGCAAGGAAAATAAATGTTTTGTTGCTTTTTTTATTAAAAAATATAAAGTTCAAAACGAGTATTTACAATACTCAATCACCCTTAATTAAAGTACTATAAATGTAAATAAAAAAAAGTCTTATACTCAATTACCTAATTAAAGCACTAAAACTGTAAATAGAGAAAAGTTTTTATTAAAGAACTAAAAATGGAAACCGAGAAAATAATTTATACTTAATTAACTAATTAAAGAACTAAAAATGGAGATACAGAAAATTCCATAATTCAATAATTAAACCTGCTAATATCTTTCAATTTAGGTGTAGTAATCATTTAAACTGAGATATGCTAAAATATATTACCTTGTGTACAGCATAAAATACAATAATTTCTAAAATATAAAAGTATCACTTTAATTAATAAATTTTGAAGTATATGATTATTGATATTTTACATTCTTTGATAATTTCCCTTTGATCAAATATTGTAGAAATTCATTTGTCTCCTTTCCTCGGAAAAGCCTCCCCCACCCCCAAACATCTTAAGGGGGGAGTGATGAAAATGAATAACTTTCTTTTAATTGAAAATTCAGAGTACGCCTCCTTCCCCTACATACTTTGAGATTTTTCGTCGCATTTGAGGGGGTGGGCAGATCAGCGAAATTCAACTTGTTTCTTTTAGCAAAAGATTCCCAGTAAGCAACACCTTTGCATTTTCTGTCGAATTTGAAGAGGCATATCGACGGAATTCTACGATAGGTAGATTTTAGTAAGTCTGAAAACTTTATGCATTTATAAAACTTTATGCATTTATCTATAATAGTTGAACTTTGATCATATTTTAAGTATCCCCTTAACATGCTGACTGGCTACACTGTGAAAAGAAAGTATCGTCAATTTTACAGTAACAATTCCGGGCACCGAGACTATTTGCTGTGCATTTTACAGTACCACTGTAAAATTCTATTATACTTTTTGCTGTAATTTTTACAGCCTTTTATACTGTAGATTTAAAAGAAAAAAATAGTAAATTTTCGGCAATTTTTGCTGTATTTTTACAGTGTTTTTAATATTGTATATTTTACTGTACTCCTGTAAAATTATACTGCACTTTTTGTTGCATTTTTACAGTGTTTTATACTGCAAATTTTACAAAAAAACTGTAATTTTTTACAGTGCTTTATATTGTATATTTTACAGCATTCCTGTAAAATTCTACTGCAGTTTTTGATGTATTTTTACTGCGTTTTATACTGTAAATATTACAAAAAACACCTGTACATTTTACTGTATTTGTTACATTCTTTTATATTATATATTTTACAGTACTCTTCTACTGCATATTTTGCTGTATTTTTTGCAGTGTTTTATTAAATAACTGTTAATATTAAAAAATAACTGGAATTTATGCGCGTCAGATATATCAAACGCTTATGTGCGTCAAATGGCAGGCTGCATTATACGTAAAACTTTCCAATAGCAGTCAATGTGTTAATATCTCGAAGTCGGGTTATTAAAGAGACAGTCATTTTCGTTCGGGAAGGAAATACTATCCATATTTCAGAATAAGATAGTAAAAATTACCCCATTTAATAGAATATACAATTACCTTGCTCGCCTCTTGATCCTTTTGACTTTTCTAAAGGGGTTTAAATTCTTCCACTTTCTCATTGTGTAAATAAACGAGATAAATCCTTATATCCTTCAGGAACTGCTGGTAATGTCCAACACTGAATAATATATTCGGCCCATATTTTCCTGTATTTCAGCAGAAACCGAAATTCCGTCTTTGACACAACAACAAGATGAGCAAAATATTTAGACACTTGATCGTTTCCAACCCTTCGGAACGTATACAGAAATAGGACTGTTGAGGTTGTGGACGCAACAACGAATCTTTTGTCAGTAGAAAATATCAAGGACACAAAGAAATAAGGAAAAATCTGAATCCTCATAAAAGAGGGCATAGTAATTACCCTTGAATAGGGAGGGGAATTCAACTGAGATGTGTCGACATTTAGAATGGAACATCGGAGAAAAAAGATGAAACTGTGAAGAGGATATGCGACAAAAAATCACGAAAATTATCGTGATTTGAAACGATTCCCGCAAAATGAAATTGCATAAACACGTTTCGATGGAGAAAATCGGAGAAAGGGGCAATCGCATGCAAATGTGGAAACTCGCGGCTGCGTGAAGATGATGATGTCACGGAGCAATCAGTATAGGGCAAAAGTGATAAAGAGCTATGTAAGCAGGGAAAGTTTGAAGTTTTTGAAACAATGTTTGAACTCTGGTTGATCTAAGGACAAGCAAGTAAAAATGTGGCACGTAAATATAAGACTACTATGATACAAAATAAGAAGAGTACGCAGTACATTACCGTTCCCGTGACATTCCCCGCATTTTGACGGCTATATGCGTGATCGGACGCAATGGGAATTGAAATTTTCAAAGTAAAAACAAATAAAAATGAATAAATGAAATGCATAACCTTATTCTACGTGCATTACTTTGAAAAGAAATGTACAACTTTGTTCGATGTACATTATCTTGAAAAGAAATGCATTTTCCCAAGAGCCTGATCTCCCCCCCCCCCACATCCCCCAGTATTTAAGTGAAAGATAAAAAACAAAACTAAATATTTTTCCCATATATAATCTTTAAAAAAAGTACGTTCCAAAGACTCTTTCTTCTTCCTAGACAAAAATTTCTAACGGATATGTTGCTGAACATTATGCGGTACAAAGAAAAGTCGTCGGGAAGTATAAAGCGAATAATTTCCTGTTCTCGTTTTTCGTCGTATTAATTATTATTATTATTATTTTTACATCTATTATAAGAAGCATAGATTATTGTAAGAGGCCGTATTTGTACCAAATTTAGCATCATTGTGTGAATAGTTTAAGAAATATTACAATAAAGTAGAAAATGTCTATGAGCGTTCTGCACCGGTAACGGGCAAAATTAAAAATTATCACGCCGTGATTCACACTCATGAAGCAGCTTACTTTTGTACAAAATTTAGTTTCGGTTGATAGTTTAGGAGAAAAATTGGTTGCACAATTACAGTGCAAAATGAGCATGTGCATAACAGGGGCAACATTTCAAAAATATAGACATCGCTTTTTCACGCAACAGCTTGCATTTGATTAAAATTTGATTTCACTGGGTTGAGTAGCGATATATTGCAACATCGTGAAAATTACGCTAGAGCTTACTGCGTTACTGGAAAACAATTATAACTGAAAGCAGTGTGTGGCTTTTACATTCTTCGGTTGTCCCTTCCTAATGAGCGGATTTGGTGGAGAAAACTAATTTCAGAACGTCAGCATACAGATGTTCTACTGTCTGGCCTTTAACTGATATGCGCAACAGCCTCAAAATCTATCAAAAGCATGCGGTCTTTAGTAAACATGCTTTGGCTGAAAGCTTAAAATTCGCAAAACTTCCTTGAATAAAGCAGGCATATGTCAGTAAAGTGACAACAATTATTTCGAGTGCGTTATAAAACCCCCCTTTCTTTAGACCAAATGAACAGGTAGAACAGTATGCACCCTTAAGCCCCTATTACACGACAGTAATTTGGGACAACAAACCGTTCACAAAACAACTTTGGGACGTTTGTGACGTCACTCTACGCAGCACAGAATGAAAGTGACGTCATTGCAAGCAGTAAATGGGGAAGCTTTAGCTTCCCCATTTACTGCTTGAAGTGACGTCACTTTCGTTCTGTGCTGCGTGGAGTGACGCCCCAAAGCTGTTGTGTGAACGGTTTGTTGTCCCAAATTACTGTCGTGTAATAGGGGCTTTACCCACTACTAAAAACAAACTGCAGTTCGAGACAGTGGCTGAGGACACATACAGCATGATTTATTGCAACGCTCTGTCTCTTTAATAAACGCAATGTCAAACGGTGTTTAGTCGATTTGTGTGGCTAATAATATATTGTGTGGCTAATTGGCTAATAATATATTGTGTGGCTAATTGGCTAATAATATATTGTGTGGCTAATTGGCTAATAATATATTGTGTGGCTTATTGGCTTCTAAGATTTTCAACGAAATAATAACTTCTGTAAACATGCCAATTCTGTAATATTTCTGTAATATTCGTGCGTAAAAGAAAATAGCTATTTTACATATGCATTAAAATTATGCACACTCTTTTAAATAATGTGTACATTTAGATTCTGATCTCGCTTATGTCTCCGATGTATTCTCAAAATCTATAGTGTTCGTGATTGTTTTTCTTAAAAAAAAAAGTTTGACATGCAGATTTGTCAAAAAGCTTAATAAATGCTACAATATCAAGAACATATTCGAACACGAGTTCTTTTTACGCATTGTTGCGTCGGTAAAAGCTGGGAAACTGAACGGAATAAAATCGGTTCATGTTTCATTAACAAGAAAAAATGGATTGAAGAAAAAAACTATTTTTAGCCAAGCGGTCTTAGCTGGAAATTAATCCATTATTTCTAAGAGCATTTTTTTTTCTTACTGTGCGCAAAAAAAAAATCTCGACAAATGACGCAAAAAATACAAATAATATATCAAATTAAAGGGCCTGTCTCATATATTTTCTGAGTACGTATCGGTTTTAAATTTGACCATTGGTTACTTTTTATATTTTTTTTTGTACATTTTTTACAACAGTTTGCTTCTGAGTAGCAACATGCTGACAGATTAATAACCAATAGTCATTTCTGCATATGCTATCCGACCATGGATTTAGAAGAAGAGAACTAACTGTATAGATATCATAATGTTCTAGAAGACAACGCTAATATTAATTGGACCAAGAGTGGACGGTTCTCTGTAAAATGTAGCTATTTAAATGTATTGAGCATTTGTATTTTTGATATTTTCTAACTGTATTGATTAATTTTCTTTTAATTTTTTCACAAGAAAATAAATCAATCTGCTTCTATCCTTTTACGTTTGAATCGACCCTTTTATTAAATAAATAAATAAATATTAAATAAATAAATAAATATCTATAGAAACTCTACCATAGGCAAGTTGCTGATACCGTCCATTGGGAGATATATCATCAGCTTCTGTGGGTTGCAACTTTTTTCGTTGCACATATAATGACGCGTTATCCATCTAGTTCTCTTCTTCTAAATCCATGGTGCTGCCATATGAAACGATAAACTTTACGTTTTTAAAACCGCAACTTGGAACTATTTTACAATGCTCTGAGTATACATTGTTATTTTGTGCGATAGAACTGAAAATAATACATTATGGCAGGAAAAGAAATGAATTTGATTGTATGGAAAGTCATGTGTTGCTCACATTAGTTTTTGAGGCGGTTTGGGGTTCATAATGTCCTACCGGTGTGCATCTGCAAACTGTACCAATAGAACCGTTCAGGGTTGTCGAACAACGCCGATAAACATTCAACCACATTCTTCCAAGGAACTGTACAATAGGTTGAATCAACAATTTAAAATAAATGTGCCTTGAAGCAAACTAGAGGAATGTGCACAATCTGATCAAACACGGGATTCCGTGAAGATGAGGTCGAATGGATTACAAAAGATCACGGAATAGTCGACTGCATGTCATAAGCGTGCGCACCTAAATTGATACCCAGTAAAAGTTCTGGAGCTGTAGGACACGAAATCGAAGGAAACAATAGACCGTGAAAGGTTGTGCGAAATACTTAAAAAAAAATCTTATGCATGCAACTACGCGACTTTTTCTACAACTAAAAAATTTTGATTTTGTGATAAATCAATCAACTCCAACATATGAGTTTTAATACAAATATACACATTTTAATATCCTGGAACAACAAATACTAGAACAATTTTATGACTCGATCTTGTTGAAAACTAATACACTTATTGACGTTTCATATTAAAATAATCATACACAATTACATAAAAATAAATATGTTTCTTGTTATTGATTAAAAAAGACATATCCAATCACATGGAAATTAAATGCTTCTTGCTGTTACAGGTTAAAAAAAGCATACCCAGTTACATGAAAATTAATATATTTCATATTACTGATTAAAATAAGTATACGCAATTACATGAAAATTAATATGTTTCTTACTGTACAGATTAAAATAAGCACATTCAATTACACGAAAATTAATATGCTTTATATTACTGATTAAAATAAGTATACAAAATTAAATAAAATTATAATGCTAATTGCTGGTACAGATTTAAAAAAGTATGCCCAATAATGTGAAAATCGCTTGAGTTCCGCTTGATTGCATTCTCCAAGTGAGGAAAATAAAATTTCTAATATCAAGAAAATGGCTCATGTGAACCCCTACAAATAGTTTCAATTCATCGCTGGTTAATAGTATTTACAATACATCAACTTATTTGCTAATAATGGCAGTATTTATTTATTTATTTATTTTTAATTTTAGATTTTTTATAACCTTTTTATTCAAGGCATTAATAAGCGTAAACAGGAACAAGGAAAAGTTTATAACTTTTGAGGCATCTAACAAAGTCACAAAAGTGTAAGATACAATAAAACAACAATTAAATGCTCAACGAATTCATAAAGAAATTGCCTTCTCAAAACACTTACATATTGACCAGCGTTCCCTAGCGAATAAAGTTTGAGAACCGCTGAGATGGTACAGGGGGATCAAAAACACCACATCGTGCACACCATATTTTAAAATCATATAATGTACAGAGAAATTGAAATAGTAAAGTTTTTTTCAGTTAGATGGCATTGACTTTGTATCTTTGCTTTTCTCATACCCTAAAAGATATATCAGAAATTTTAACACGTCAAATGATCATTACATACTTCTCTTCTATCAGTAGAATAATATGACGTTTTCTTAGAGTGAAAGTTTTGTTTCCTTTTAAAGCAAAATACCTCCAGCCATTCTTATGAAAGTATTATTAAAGAGTTTCAGGAGAAATACACCTGCTCTAAAACCCAAACAATTCAATAATGACAAGGTTAGTAAAGCGTTTTTTAGAAACTGGAGCTGTTGCAGACAAAACTAAAACAAGTAAGACTTCCATTAAGGTGTTTGAAATAGGTTACACTCTTCCATGAACTATTCAATGACACTCATATAACTACAGAAATATTGCTCTAAATATCATTTCTCTCTGGTAAAACGGCATGTACTTCGATTAATAAAGAGATGATCTGTAATGATCGTCTGGCATATTGCAAACAGTCGACAATATTTCCGATATAATTTTGAGGGTATATTAGTGCCACTTATCCGAAAATTGTAAGTAGCTCCAGTCCGATGGAGCCGAAATGGTTTTACGTAAATAATATTGTCTTTGTGGGTGGTTTGTCTTCTTTAGACCCTTTTAAAACAGTTCAAAATCTTTAAATATAGATATTAGAACTACCTTTTCAAAATAGTTTAAAACATTAAAATGTCGAAATCCCATAATCCAATATGCATCCTTGGAGGGTTTTCAAAGGGCAACAAATCACTCACAAACTGTTCGTGTTTGTGAGTACTTGAGTTTTCGTCCCGATTTCAGCCGGATACCCCGACAAACTTTACGCCAAAATATCAAATTATTTGCCTAACTTGCTTGGCTAGTAAAACTTTTACTAACTTGCTTGCTACAGAGTAGCTGAAAAATAAGCAAAGGTTGCAGAATGTTTTACAGTGTATAAACTTTCCTGGCAGCACATAAATACGTATTTTAACTTTATACTTCTTTTCCTTCTTTTAAAACCTCATCAATCAGTAAACATATTTAGAGTCCATAAGTTCACTTTAGTTCCTACTTTCTCAAAAACAAAACAAACTATGTTTGTGCACCAATATTTCAGCAAGGAAGAAACACATTCTGCAGCAACACTCACTCGTGACATTTTAAGCTCTAAAGCTTTCTCTCCCATTAGAAAATTTAACAGATCAAAATATTAAAAATCTCAAATTATAACAACTATAGTTTGTAATAGCAAAACCAAACACACATCCATAACAGAAGGTCTTTATTTCACTTCCTTAAGACGTACAAAAGTTTAAAACAGGCCATATAGTTTGTAAACTAAGAACTCTACCTGAAATTCACTTATACGAGTATATACTTGTAGGGCTGTCATAGGACTACAAATGTCTTCTTATAGTTCATAGATAACCTTTTAATTTTTGAGACATAAGCATAAAATAGGAGCATTTTCAATTTTTTTCAACCTCAAAAACTAATTACATAGGTCTGGAAAAATTAGAGTCATGGAAATTTGTCTGAAAACTATTAACTGTTACTGATGTATTTTTGGCCGCCCATTTCAAATATCACTTCCATTTTTCTATCGTCACTTAAGGATTTTTCACAAAATCGATCTCAACATTAAAGGAAAATAGCTTTTAAAAATGATTATATTACGTAAATTAATATTATTTAAAATTTAATTTTCAGTAAACATATTTGGAATGAAAGTATTGGCAAAAATATTTTTAGATAGTTATATTTCCTTGTGGTATATCTTTCTTTTTCTTTCAAAGTTTCTTTTTTTAACTTTTTCTGTGAAATTCTTCCCTGGAGGTCATCTCTGTGCAACATCCAGCAATAGTATGCCATCATGTTGACATTCCACCTGCCCGGATGCCTTCTTTCCATTTCCTTAATGTTTTTGTAGAATTGCTCTTCGCTGACGGCTCTTCTAGATTCTCAGGAAAGAAGCCTAGGTGAGAGTCGAGTAGTCTTAAGTTCATGGAGCATCCCAAATCCTTCAATTTCTGTAGCATGTCTTTCCTAATCATTTTATAGTGATTTACTAAAAATGTGGTCACCCCCTCTTTAAAAGTTTTCCATGCTTCTTTTTTAAAAGTTTCAATTTTTTCTTCAAATAGTTTATTCTTCATAAGTTTCCTGATGTTTGGACCGACAGAAATACCTTCTTTCAATTTTGCTGTAGATAATCCCGGAAATGTCGCACAGATGTATTTAAAACACTCTCTTCTTTCGACAAAGCTTTGACAAATTGCTTTATCATTGCCCAGTTTTATATGAAGCGGGGGTAAAAGGATTTTTTCCCGAGCAACCAAAGTTTCGTGTAACACATATTTACGTCAATGTTCTAATGTGACTCTCTTTCTGGCCATTTTTTCTTGGTCCAGTGTTGCTGTTGATCTCGGTGTTGATTTCCAGTGTTGTGTTGATCTCAGTGTTGATCTCCAGTGTTGTGTTGATCTCTGTTGATCTCCAGTGTCGTGGTAATCTCCAGTGTTGTGTTGATCTCCAGTGCTGTATTGATCTCCAGTGCTGTGTTGATCTCTACTTCTGTGTTGATCTCCAGTGCTGTGGTGATCTCCAGTGTTGCTAATGCTCACTCGTACAAAATACACAGGTATTTGGTGTATCCACTTTGTTATCCCAAAATCATAGATATGACTTTAAGATTACCGCAAACTATGCATCCATAATTATTGTACTTCAAGTTTAAGAAGAATAAAGGCTAAATTTCGTATCGTTGTTCTTTCAAATGCACGGAATGTCCTACTGGTACTGAAGTGTATTTATTGTTATTATAGAAAAACACAATGAGGTTTCTTTTTAAAGAATCGATTAATAACTTCCAATCGGTGAGTTAGTTCATACTTTAACGTTCGTTAAATATGCTTATCAGTCCGGGAGTCTCGTTACAGTAAACTAAATCACTTTCCTCTGAAAAGTGAGGAAGAAAAGATCTTTATATCTAAACCATGAGAAAGAAGTACAACAAATTCTCTTCGTTTAGTCTGAGTCCAGCAGTTACGCAGATTGCTCTTACATTTCAAGAATGAGAAGTGTCGCAAAAATTTCTTTATTTACTATAAAATTGCACTTCAATAATGCAATCTTACAAATAATTGGTTGTAAATAATGGAGAATTAAGGTAAATATACGTATTTTTGCTATTAAAATAAGGCATATTGGTTACCAAAACGCTTAATTTTAATCCAAATACAACAAAAAATTGAAAATTGAGTAAAATTGGTGGGTGACGGAATGTTTTTACTATTTTTTCTGAACTGAGCACCTAAAAATCTATAAGAATCAGTCATTACTTCTCAGACAACTTTTCCATCGCAGGCCTGAGTTATTAATCTAGAAACTGAATATTCTCTATTGAACATTTTTTGTAGCTAATTGTTTATATTTATATTTTATTACAGTTTAGAAGTTATTTCGAATAAAAGTAAGCAAAATGAAGCAAAGAATCGCTTGGACAATAACTTGATTTTTTTGGAAAAACGAAAAAAAGGAGCTCAAAATATTAAAATTATTTTAATATATTCATAAATGGTACTCTATTTCCGACAAAACAAGTAAATGTTACTTACAATTTCATCTGCCAGGTTTGGAAATATAAGCCTCCAAAGAGTCCAGGTTTTTCATAACGTTTCGATTTCTGCCATCGATACCTCAAAACCATAGATATGTTTCACATCAAAAAATTCTACTCTTTCAATCTCTTGGTACATTATACAGGGTGTCCCAAAAAGAATGAAACGCGCTTTAATTCTTTACCTGATGGAGATAAGTGGTCAATGTAAATTGCATAATATTGAAGGTAAGGTAGGAAATAAGACTACGTTACTGAAATAGTTCTCCCATTAATTTTCAAAAAGTTACACATTTTTAATTTTTATACGACAGCCTTAGAAAAATTTGGTCAATCAGAAAGTTTTTAATTTTAATGTAACAAGTTCATTAAAAAAAAAAACCCCGCATATCTGTATCTTTAAAATTGAGCGAGTAATATTTAATTGAAAATTAACATTGTGAATGGGGAACCTATATCAAATTAGAAATGTAAATTTGTGACATATCACAAAAAAGATAAAACTGGATGATAATACGCAGGTGACATTTTTGCGAATTCCACGTAGGCTCACGATGCAATCACGGATTCTTAAGTACTTTTAAATAACTAAGTACTTTTCCAATAATTAAGTACTTTTAAGTACTTTTTTTATCTAAACAATTTCCATCGTCAACTTGTTTATGATTCCTATTTACTGATGAAACAGTCTTTCACGTGGTACAAAAAAGTGGCATAAGTCAGATTTTTTCCTTTATCATAATTCATTTGATTTTAAAGATACAGATGTGCGGGTTTTTTTCATGATGTTGCTGCATTAAAAATAAAAATTTTCTGATTAACCAAATTTGTCTAAGAGGGTCGTATAAAAATTTAAAAAGCGTAACTTTTTAAAAATGAATGAGAGAACTATTTCATTAACGTAGTCTTATTTCCTACCTTACTTTCAACATTTTTGCAATTTACACTGCCTACTTATCTCCAACAGGTAAAGAATTAAAGCGCGTTTCAATCTTTTTGGGACACCCTGTATACAATAACATTTAATATGTGCGACTTTTCCCCGTATAATGCAATTTCCTGCAGGAAATTCTTTTCTACCAATGTCATTTGTAGCTACCAAAAATATTTTGCGTCCTTCGACGCCAAAGGTGCAAAAAAGTTTAGGTCAACTGTCGACAATAGCTACTAAGATACTATCAACTATTTATTAAATCTGATGCAGGCTGCACATGACTCTTTTCCTAGAGACTCAAATTCATTTTCTCCTTCTTTCTTTTGTAATTCATTAAATTGAGTTTAATAACATAAAATAACACGGATAAATATTTGAGACGACACTGAATTTGTAGCCTAATTTCAATTTTCGTTTTCATTTGGTGATTGTATTATTTTTTAAAGGAGACGAGGCAAAAATACGAAAAAACTAGAATGTATTGCGAACGGTCAGACTTAGAGTTATGGGGTTGGTCTTATTCTTTAAGTCGTCAAAAATTATGAATAAAATAAGCATTTAATTGATATATTTGAGTTATTTTAGATTTTGGCAATTTTTGAGGACCATTTCGTAGAAAAATGCAGGTTCTTTCTTTCCGAATTGTACAAAAATCTAATCAGCGCCAGCGTAATCCACAGATGCCGAATTTTGTGAAATTTACCTACTAAATTTTGTGAAATTAGGTCAATTAGTTTTTCAGCGAGAGTGGATAGATACTTCTTTTGCGGGCCATTTTGCAAAAAAAAGAAAAAAAAAAGCCATGTTCTTTTTTTTCTGAATCGTATCAAAATCTAATCAGCACCAGGGTAATCTACAAGTGACTTATCTAAAAAATTCTAGGAAATTTGATCAATTATTTTTTTAGCTAGAATGGACACATTGCGCGCGCACTTACGCGCATACACACACGCGCGCGTCACGCTAAAATTAGTTAGGATACAGGCAATTTTTGAGGGCCATTTCGCAAAAAAAAGGCAGGTTCTTTTATCCGGAATCGTACCAAAAACTAATCAGCACCAGGGTCACACCCAAGTGACTTACCAAATTTCATGAAATTCGATCCATTAGTTTTTGAGTTAGAGTGGATACATACATTGCACAGACAGACAGACAGACACACAAATAGACAGACAGACACACAGACGTCACGCTAAAAATAGTTTTTTCGTATTCTACAGTGCTTGAAACGTGTAGATCCGTCGAAAACTCGAGTTGCTATTTTCAACGCGACTCCAATACTTTCCCTATACATTACCGTGTATTGTAGGAAAATTAAAAATACCCGCGTTACACATTTTATTCCTCCATTATATTTACCTTTTAAACACACCCAAATTTAATGACTCCATTCTTTGAGCACATTTCGAACATTACAGAAGCAAATAAAGAAAAACAGTAAACTGTCACAATGAAGTCTATTCTAGCGACTAGTCTAATCAGATAAGATCTTTTACGCAGAAAAACATCAACACTTTTCCTTTAATGGGACATTTTATCGGAGCTCGAGTTTATTATCTGTTTCAAACAAGTATCTTGTTATATGTTTGCTTTTCTATAAATGATAGCAAACAGTTAATTCTGTAAAAAATTTAGAGCTCTTATCTGGGTAACTAATTGTGAAGTCGGATAACAGCAAAGGCCATGAAATAAAATTGCGTTGATAAATGGATGATATCGCTCAAAATTTAGAACTTTATTTGTATTTTGTACAATTTCATACAAATACAGTCACCCGCAAAAAATATCTGCTATTGACAGCATATAACTTTCCCTATAGAGTTAAATTTTTATTACTTTCCTTGCAATACATGGAAATGTATAGGGAAAGTATTGAAATCGTGTCGAAAATCGCAACTCGAGTTTTCGACGGATATACACGTTTTGGGATCTCTACTATACGAAGAAACTATTTTTAGCGTGACGTCTGTGTGTGTATATGTCTGTCTGCACAATGTATATGTATCCATTCTAATTCAAAAATTAATTGACTAAATTTCATAAAATTTCAAAGGTAAGACACTTGTGGGTGACCCTGGTGCTGATTAGATTTTGGTACGATTCAGGATAAAAGAACCTGCCGTTTTACTTTCTTTATATAGATAGTATAATGTATAAGGAAAGTATTGTGACGTGGTCGAAAATTCGAATTCGAGTTTTCGACGGGAGAGCACGTTTCAAGCATCCCTGATCACGAATCAAACATTTTTGAGGTGATGTCTGTGTGTGTGTGTGTGCCAGTGAGTCTGTTGAGACAATATCGCACGAACAAATGGGGCGATTCGAATTAATTTTTTTACAAAAATTACAATCCATGAATACTGGAAGCCTATTGTTTTTAAACACAATCGAATGTTCAGAACCCCCCTAAATTTTCGAGTGAAATGTTGAAAAAATCATCAAAAAATCAGAACCGTTAATAAAGTTTCGCAAATAAGCATTTGTTATGTAATTTTTCATTAAAAAATGATTGACAAACTTTAGAACGCTAGCAAGAACCGTTCTCGAGATATTGCACATTTTTCAAATAAATGTATCAAAAAATCCCATAAATTAAAAAAATATATTAACTGCTGAGAAACAGGTTCACTTTTCATATGTAATATCATGCGATAAATTTGGTGACATTCGCGTGGGTCTAACTTGTTCCATTCATGAAAAGATACTTTGGATAATACTTTTGTATTTGAACGCCAATAGTCATTTATCTGCTATAACTTATTTCTCTGTCCATAACGCTTGGCGAGACTTTTGCGATGGATTTGGAGGAATATCGCCAACTTGGCGACTTTTTTATATGTTGCCAAATTAACGAAAATCTTGTCAAATGGATAAAAATGACGCTAAATCAATGAAAATGACGACTCATCGACGAAAATTCAATATCTTGGAAGGAATATAAGTATCTACTATAAGAATAACCTATTTTTTTTTTACTGTAAAAGTAGTAAATTCATTGCATTATATAAGGAAAGTCATGTGCTGCCCACATCAGATTATTTGCGAAATAGCTCGCAAAAATCGTATGTATTCACTCTAGCTAAAAAATTAATTAACCAAATATAACAAAATTTGGTAGATAAGAAGTCAATTGTGGGTTACGCTGGGGCTCATTAAATTTTGGTACGATTCAGAAAAAAAAAAGGCACCTGTCCTCGGCTGTCATTTGGTTATTTTTGCTATTAAATTTAACGACCGACATTTGTGTTTTACTCAAGCTTTTTGCAACGGATCAGATGATCTGTCTAAATATTAGCTTTATTATTTTTTTAATTTTCGTACTTCAGTTTATTAATTGAAAATTAATGATCAATTGGTACTAGAAGTAATGAAATTGCCTCTAGTACCAAAAGCGATCACCATTGTTAAAGCGATCACCGCGGTGCTTGATCGTTAACATAAGTGGTCACTTCAGACAAGGTTGGTTGATAAAAAATCAAAGGTTGGTTTTCCAAAAATTGGCATTTCATCTCTGATTACTTCCTAAAAAGTATAATATGAATCAGTCTTCCCTGGAATAATTTAACATATAGTGATAGTCGCACTGTACATATAGTGATAGTGGCATTGTACATATAGTGATAGTGGCAGGGCCATCCATACAAATTATAGGCCCCATACAAACATTCTTCACACACTCTTCTTTATATTTAATTTTTCCCCTCTTTGTGAATTTTTAATGTCTCCTCCCGCCTCAAAAAAATATTGAGAGTTCGAGCTCCCACTGAAGCCTGTCTCTCTCCCACCACCGCCACAACCCCACTCTGGTGGTGTCTTCTTCGCCTCAGAGCGGTTCTACTATTGCTCTCCAAATAGTTGCGGATTTCTGATGTTCAACATTTAATGCTTACGCACCTTTGCATAATCAACACTTATCGTTCTGAAAACCTGCGCATGGCAGACGAGCTATTAGCATACGAATGTTTCCATGAAGATCCTGAATATTTCAATGTACGGTACACGGAGTTCGTGCTTTTAAATTGGCAGGTTGTCTCTTCTTTTTCATCGCCCGGGATAAACGACTGAAATAACTCCCAGTTTCCCGCAATAGCCGTGTATTTCCGTGGCATGAAAAGGGAGGAGATTTGCATCTCCACTCTTCTCAGAAATCGACAACTATGTTTTGGAAACTTCTTAGTGTTATCCTGATCACGGAAACAATGAATATACTACACAAATCAAAAGATGTCAAAACTTATTGTGTTGTTCTAAAATCACATTTTTTTTTATCAGAATCAAACGTATTTTCATAAAAAAAAAATGCATCACAAGAAAGAGTACTTTCTCTGCGCCCAGGAATGAAAATCACCTATTTTAGAATGACCCTGTTCTCAACATAGGGTACGTTTTTCGAATAAATGTATCACCTCGAATTTAAAAAAAAAAAAATCTAATCTGGGCAGCATATCACTTTCTTTGCAGACTCAAATTCATTTTTTTCATCTTTGTATGTACATTAATTTAAGTTTCTATCGCACAAAAGAATGCATGAAATGGCCTTGTGTTTGAAATTAAATCGAATTTGCAGTTTTAAAATAATTTTCTTTCTCGTGTGGCTACTTGGCGTATTTAAAAATCATTCCAAGTCGCGAAATTTAAAAAGAAAAAAATAATAATATATCTTGAGAACGGTTTGTCCAAGCGCACAGAGACTAATTTCATTCCTTAGTAAAAAAAAATGACACGAAAATGAATCATCCGCTTAAAAAAAGCATATTTATTTCACTATTTCGATTTTTATAAGTCACTTTAAAAAAAAAAAAAAAGGTGCCAGTTTCATTATTTCGATCTGTGCCACATTTCCATTAGCACCAGGGTGTCGAATGCTTTCTTTAACTGCAAAATTTCGCAAAATATGGATATGTATTAATTCTTAATTAGAGTATCATGCATACAAAAGATGGGGGAGGGGGGAGGAGGAGTAAAAAAGGGTTGATTCGTATTCTAGGTCACCTAAAATGGGAAAATCCATTGACAACTCGAATTCGGATTTTCGACATGATTCCAACACTTTTCCTATACATATAGTACTATTGTAATAAAAGTAATAATTAATTCATAAAAATTGTATTTTCTCTGTCCTTAGGAATGAAAAAGAACACCATTACTTTTATGTATTATTAGCATGCAAGAACATCAGTTTCAGACTATATATAGTAATAAATAACCATAAAATGTTTTCGAAGTGTCAAATATATAACTATCTCTAAAACTTCATGTAAAAGATCATGATAGCGTCTTTTACATGAAGTTCTCTCTTTTAAAAGGCTATAAAGTCCTTAACTCGTGTCTTAATACTTGATTCTTAAGGTAACACAATTAAGAACTGAGATAACTCAAAGTAGCCTTAACGGCCAAGGCAAACACACACGGGCCTAGGATTTAAAATCAATCTTCTTTCTTGGCAGAAATCTTCCAATCATACAGCGACTGGTTGTAGAAACAAAGAGGTCTGTAAACAGAAAGCAGACATACTATTATTGCACAGACCCGTTCAGTGGAATGAACTTAAAATGCAAATTACAGGACTTTGTGATAAATGCAAATATTGGGATTATTCATAGTTAAATAATACCGACGGATAATTCTCAATTTAGGGTAAAGGATCTTTAGAATTTTACCCGGCTCGGCTCAACATTAGCACAGTCAGAACTGGGATCGAACTTTTGAAATCTAAAGCCCGAATCCGACCCAGAGCAAAAGTGTTTATTACATTTTTTTCTAGGAAAAAAATTTAATAACCACACAATTTTTCATATATTTTGCTATAATATTTTTTATGATTCCTCAAAACGTGGACCTCTTTAGGCCTGGCCCGCTTAAAACTTTTAAAAAGAAATAGACAACATAGACCTTTTCTGACTCGAGCTTAGGGCCCATGGAACATCCCCGAGAACGTGCAGACCTTCGGTTTCGAAGTCATAACTACCCCAATCCCCCTCCATTAGTTTACTCAGCTCAATGGATCTGAAATGGCTCAACATTCCTGTATGATGAGGTGTGTGGAATTTTTAATATCGAAGTTTGCCACTTTCTTTTAGTGACCTAGTCAAAAGAATTTCTCCACCCTGATGCGAGTACAGCGGTTCATAAAGATGCACGCATTGTTGCGCACAATTTTTACTCAAAAGATATACTTTCAGTTTTGATCATGCATGATTTAATATTTTAAAAGAAAGTTCGCGTGACTCTATGAAAGGGTGAAACGATTTACTTTAATATCTCTACAGTTAAGTGCATCTCGAACCGTAAGCAGTCGACCACATTCAGTAAAAGTGTGATGGCCTATTTCTATTTTCAATCATTTTAATCGGATTTTGGGGGAACTATTTTGAATGAATATGGAGTACTGTTCAGGATTATATACTTACTAAAAATATAAAAGCAGTAATTATAACACGTTACCCCTCCTATGACTAATGGCTTCTACATAGAGAGGGGATAACACTTTATTTGGGAAAAATCATACATGTAGTCACTTTGTCAAGGAGAATGTCTTTATTACGCATTAGGCAACGGGGCTTTTTTTAAATACTTAATATCAGGGTTTTCCTAAACCCAGGTGTTTTAAAAAGGACCCCCCCCCCCTAATTGGATACCTTTTATTAATTTTTAGACACCCCCCTCAATTGGATGCATTTTATTAATTTTTAGACCCCCCCCCTTCTAAAACAACAATCAAAAATCAAAACAACACTCAGGGGAACCTAAATAAAATATACGAGTCTTCATCCCTGCCTGTGTATTCCTTCATCAGATGTTTTCAGCAGGTACTAATTCTTTTATAAAATATAATCCTGGTAGTTTTATTAACACTTTACAACAAAGTTGAAAAGTGTTTATGACTTTGTTCATTCTGTCTGTCTGTCTGTCTGTCTGTCCGTTAGCACGATAACTGCCGTAAAAATGACTTAATCAAAATGAAATTTTAGTACGTTGTTCAGACGGTCTGTAGAACCTATGGGAATATAAATGAATAATATTACCCAATTAGTTTTGGATTGAACCCGGGTCGAAAAAATGAAATACATTGAGCCCTATGGGACCTAATTTTTCAAACATTTTTTAAGCGGATTTAAAATTCACAAATTGCTTCGAAAATTTTAGGTAATATTCAAATTGTTCCATAAAATATATAAGAAAAAATTCAGCAAAATATATTTAGTAGTTTTTGAAATAAAAATTATAATAATAATTACACCTCTTATATGAAACGATCACGTGACCATGATATGAAACGATCACATGACCCACTTCAAAATGATATATGGCATCCATCTTGTTTCAAAATCGTGACTTTTTTAAGTTCTTTTTAATTCATATTGAGTGTTGTATCCGTCTTAAAACTACTTTATTTTTGCTTAAATTCTGTGCATCTATATACTGAAACAACGCAATGACAATATATTTGAGTTTAAATGCTCATCTAAATTTGATTATTTCTACAACTAAGCCTATTTTTCACCTATGTAAAATGTAAACAGCAAAATATATAGAATGAGTTGTATTAGAATTCCTGTATTTTTTTAACACAAAATAATTTAGTCCATGGAGTCTGCATGGCTGATATGAATGAAATATTAATTGATTTCATAAAGAGAAGGACGATTTTTTTCGATGAAGTTTCAAGCATAGAGTTTAATTTTTTGTAGCTCCATGGTCTTAAACAAAATGTTTAAATAAAATAAATTATTATAGTATTGTGATGAATGAAATGAATGGGAGAAAGTTATGAATGAAATCCTGTTTTTATAGAGAGATCCAGGCGTGTTATTTTTTCTATGACGTCATTTGAATTAATTTCAGTTGTTTTCGATGAAGTTTTCAAATATAATAAATTATCGTAGTATTATGATAATTCTAAAACTATTACCGAGGAATGTATAACATTTTAGAGATGTTTAAACCAGGCAATTTATATTTCAATGCCGTCATTTGAATGAAGTTCATTTTTTTCGATGAAGGTTTAAGTTTTCAAATATAATAAATTAATGCAGTATTGTGATAAGTTTCAAAATATTACCGAGGAATGTATTGCATTTTAGACTTGTTTAAATAAAATTGCATTGAAGTTGGAAAGTGTTTCATAATCAATGCTTTAAGCATGATTGATCTTTCTTGTTTTAATATGAAATACTTTCAATATGAAATTATATCACTTTCAAGAATTCTAAGTCAGCAGAAATTCATCAAGAGATATAATAGTTATACAATAGAAGTTATACGCCAGAAAGCATTATTATGGAATAACTAACATATTTGTTATTTCAATTTTATAATTGGTAGAAAACATTAAATACATTCTGAATGGACAGCACCGCTAAACTTAACATACATATGTATTGCATATTTGTGCGATTCTGAGATTAAAAGAAAGACGTTATTTAGTAAATGTTAATTTGATATAGTGTTGCGATACAATTTTGCATGAAAACTTCATGTACATTTTTAACTCGTTCACTATACATACCAGTTTAATTCATGCAATGCAAAAATAATTTATGCAGTACGAAATTGAAATGTGTATAATGTGAAAAAAAGGCTTTTTATTTCAGAGTTTAGCTGATATATTTTTTCATAACGATTAAATTTGTTTATTCTAATGGTCGTAATGTTTTATAAAAAATAAAATGTTCGGGCTGAAATATTTTTCTTGTACGTTAAGTTCTTTTATTTACTTAAATGTACACAGTAGGGTTTGTGTTGAAGACGCAGACCGTCCGACTCATCTTGAGGACTTGAGTAACTATTTGGACGGCCGAGTAGGGTTTGTGTGGAAAACCCAGGCCGTCCGACTCATCCAGAGGACTTGAGTAGGGTTTGTGTTGAAGACCCAGACCGTCCGGCTCGTCCTGAGGACTTGAGCATCTATTTGGACGGCCGGACGAGTAGGGTTTGTGTTGAAGACCCAGACCGACCGGCTCGTCAGCAAGGACATGAGCAACCGATTAGTCGGCCGGTTTGTGTTAAAGGCCCAGACCATACAGCCAACCCAGGGGTTTACGGCAACGGCCGGTTTGTGTGTATGAATTCATGACTCATCTTCAAAAAGAAAAAATGTAGTTACATAAACACATATATTTAACATTCTTATTTTCATCATAATGTTTTACCCTTTATACAACACTGTTTAACTTCTATAAAATACAGGGCAAAAATTTTGATCAAAATATTTTTTGCCATTTTTGAAAATAATTTCAGTAATATTTATGCATCACATTTTATTACAGCTACATATTTCATTAAGTATCAATACTTGTTCATTTTCTAAATAAATGTTAGCAATTGAGTTATTTTTAAATGAACAAGCGTCCAAAATTATCTTTACATGTACAAAAACACCGATTTCTCGACAACTATTCAATAGAATGGAACGAATTTTTTGGAGGGTGATACGTAGCATCATGACATATAAATACAAACTGAAAAATCAAATATGAGTGCATACGATACAAAACGAATTATGAAACAATTAAAATTGAAATAATGTGTGATAAGGAGATTTTAGAAAAAAAAATGAATAACTAGGAAACAAATGTAGACTTTTTTTACTTTAATAAGGAATGTGATATCTTCTAACTAGTATACACATATCATAACTCGATTTTATGCTCTCTATAAGTGGGTTAATTAAAGTTTTGAGCAGTAAGTTTCACTCCTCCAGCAGTGCGGCCTTCAAGGCATTATGCTATCTAGGTGGAAGATTTCGCCGTGCAACAGCTCTTCCAAGGGTGTCCCATAAGTCTTCAATCGGCTTTACATCAGGTGATTTGGCCGGTTAGTTTATTCGCTCAATGCATTTGTTTTCCAGAAATTCATCATTCAGGTTTGCTCGATGTAGACGCGCGTTATCATCCATATAAAGAAGGTAAGATTCACATGCACCTCTACAAGCCTTACACAGGGTTGGTTCTAAGACTTCATCTCGATATCTATGGTCAGACACATCTGTCAAATACGTGGAGGGGGTGTAAGCCCATTGATCATTATGCCCCCATACCATAAGATCTGAACCACCAAACGATCATATTCCCTAATATTGTTGGGAAGATTCCGAGTTCATGGCTTCATCCAGCTGCAAACGCATTTAGAATCAGAAGTTAAATTGAACCTCGACTCGCCACAGAGGGGAACACAGGTCCAGTTTTGTTGACTCCATCTCTAGTGTTCTTTGCACCAATTCAGGCGGGCCCTTTTATGTTGTGAGGTCAGTGAAACACATACCATTGGTTTTCTGGCATAAGTACCTTATTCATTATGCTTTCTGCATAAAGTTTATCGCGATACTAAAGTTCCAGTATGGCGGCTGCAAGCTTTAAACTCAACTGACTAACAGTCGACTCCCTGTTGCGACGGGCAGTTACGGACAGATATCGATCTTGAGAAGCAGTTGGTATTCCTCTAAGGTCTTGTCCAGGTTTCTTAGCAACAGTTCCAGTTTTGAAATTGTTCCCAGGGGCAGAGACTGTCGTGAAACATTCAGCCATCTTACCACTTCTATTAATGTCTGCCCAGCCTTAAACAGCCGACAGCTCACCACCTAAGAGATATTCAAAATGACTCTTCGGAGCCATAAAAACTGTTTTTGTCGATAAACACCGACATAAAATTCTAAATTGCAGAAGTTCGCAGGGAAACATACTTCGTGCACAGCGCTTGCGCCGCCTTTGGATGACGTAATGCCATTAATTGTATATCAGCGGTTGGTCAAATTGGATTGGGTAATTATAATTAGGTTTGCCTTTTGCTCATTTTCTTGGAAAATAAATCAGATTGGTTGAGTATTTCATGAAATATGACTATTTTTATACATATAAAGATTATTTTTGACAGCAGCGTATATCATGTTATGTAAGCATTATTTTTGTTCAAGGGCTGCCAGTTGGACAATTCTACATTAGAACTTAGATTTCATGGTCAAGCCATATAAAAGGAGCAGCGGTATTTCCCCACCCCCTCCTCTTGATAGGCAAAATTTAGGAAGTTTCATAAAATTACTAAAATAGCCATAGTTTGAACCTTTAAAACTTCAAAAATTTCCAAGTGAGAAACGTCCAGATTTGTTTCCACCCCCTCCTTGCAATTTATATGCTATAATATAGTACATGCTTCAGCATTAAAATTTTTCACAGATATAACCCTGATACATAGTACATGCACTCCAAATCAGGAAGCATACCAGGGAAAGTAAAAACTCATTGGAAAAACTCTGTAAAATCAAATAACAATTTGTCATATAATTTTCAGAATAAGTAAAATCTCATGTTTAGTATATATCGGGCTTTCACCGCCCTTTTATAAATATTATTTTCCATTCTCCGTAAGAACCTAAAGCCAACAAATTAGGTCGAATACCCCCCAGATATACGCCTACCAACTTGGAAAACACTGATCTAAGACGCATAATTAAGTCAGCAAGACCAGAGAGATAACAAAATCAGAGTAAAGGCAAACTTGTTCATTCGATTCGTCCATAATCACTAATGATAAGAACTGCTGGATAGCACAGCTCTATGACACACATAGTAGATGAATGGCTCCAGTTATAAATGCATGTTGGCCTATTTTTACGAATACCGTTAATCGGATTACACGAATGCAATTGTACCATCGCATTTCGACACAGGTCATCGTGAGATGGCAACTACACGAGCTTCAATAAATAGCATCGGAATCCAATTTAATGCAGGAAGAAAGGGTCAGTAACCATGTCAGATTAATAAAGAGGATTGGATTTTTACTTTTACATGTAATATATTGGGAAAGTAGAATGACAGCCGAACATTTTAATTGCTGTTATCGACGAATTTGCATGTCTTGAGTAAAAAGCCACTCCTGTAATTGTAAATTGTAAGCCCCTTTCCCTTATAAACATTCATCAATATCCGCCTCCATACTTTATTTTTCCCTTTTTGGGAATTTCTTATGTCTTCTCTTCTCTCACAAAAAAAAAAAAAAAAACAACAAAAAAAAAAAAAATCTGATGTGGGCAGCACATGACGTTCCTTATATAATGCAATGAATTTTCTACTTTTACGGTTAAAACAATCTGACGTGGCAGCACATGACTTTCCTTATATAATGCAATGAATTTACTACTTTTACAGTAAAAAAAAATAGATTAACTTTATAATAGATATTTATATTCCTTCCAAGATATTGAATTTTCGTCAATGAGTCGTAATTATCATTGATTTAGCGTCATTTTTATCCATTTGCCGAGTTTTTCGTTAATTTAGCAACATTTAAAAAAGTCGCCAAGTTGGCGACATTCCACCAATTTTGTCGCCAAAATGTCGCTAAGAGTTATGGACGGAGAAATAAGTTATTCTGACAACAAATAAACGACTATTGGCGTTCAAATACAAAAGTATTACTCAAAGTATCTTTTTTCATAAATGGAACGAGCTAGATCCACGAGAATGATGTCACCCAATTTATCGCATGGTATTACATATGAAAAGTGAACATGTTTCTCAATAGGAAATATATTTTTATTTTATATGACTTTTTGATAATTTTTTTGAAAAATGTGCAATATCTGGGGAACAGTTCATATTAGCGTTCTAAAATTTATGTCAATCGTTTTCTAATAAAAAACTTACATAAGAAATGTCTATTTGCGTAACTTTATTAGAGGTTTTGATTTTTTGACGATTTTTTCAAAATTTCACTCGAAAATTTAAGGGGGTTCTGAACATTTTATTGCGTATAAAACCAATAGGCTTCCAGTATTTATGGATTGGAAGGCCCACACAGACCACACGACCAACCATTAACAACACATTGGGCAAGAGCCGTAGAAAGTTTACCATTTTTGACGTCACGAGCATGTTCAGCTAAACGGATATCAACAGTACGTTTAGTACTACCAATATAAAACTTGTAGTCATTATGAAGAGTTAAAAGGGGTGCAACATACACCCCAGCATGGCTTTTTAAGTTATCTCTATCCCTAAACTTATACGTACGAATGCGATTGAATAAGGTAGTAATATTCGAGTGAGCAGGTTTCAAATTAAATTCATGCCACAATTGAATGAGGGGACGGAAAATCTTTGGATGATACGGAAGACTAGTTTTATACGGCATAAGGTCAACAACAGCAACAAGTTCAGTACTAGGTTGGTTGAATAAATTTACAGCGAATATGATCGAAAATTTTATAAATAAACTCAAAGGAATAAGTGGCTTCATTGTCAAGATTAAAGATAAAATTAATGTCATTAGTTAAAACCGAAATAGAAGAGCAAACGTTAAAAGCACGATTAAAATAAGCGTTAAAGGAAGCTTTTTTAGAGGATATAGGATGAGATGAATTAGCAGGTATACAAGAATTAGTAAAAGTGGGTTTACGAAAAATAGAGGTATGAAAACCATGTGAATTACAGGAAACAAGAACATTCAAAAACGGCAAAGAAAATTTGGACTCATGCTCAACGGTAAAATTAATAGAGGGGTAAAAATCATTAACTTTGCCCAAAAGATTAAGGAGATCATTTAAATCATGATCCCAAATAATAAACACATCGTCAACATAGCGGCACCAAAGAATAGGTTTAAGCGTTAAAAAAGGCGAAATCTCGTTCCCGAGCTCCTACAAAACAGTTTTAGAAAAAATGCCAGATAAAGGGCTACCCATAGGGGCACCAGAAGTTTGCAAGTATATAGTGTCGCGGGAACCAAAATAATTAGTCTCCACAACAATGCTCAATGCAGAAGTTATTGCGTCGATAGAGGGAATTTTATAATTTTAATTTTGAAGTTTTTTGGCTATAATATCAATAGCTTTATTAACAGAAATATTAGGAAATAAAGAAACAACGTCAAAACCATGGAAAGTGCTATTTGAAACAAATTTAGTATTAAACAAAATTTTAATGAAATTTTCAGTAGAACTAATAGAATAACTATGATTATTAAAAAACGGTTTAAGAAAATAAGCTAGCGTTTTTTCTAAAAAATAAGTTGGACCGTTACATTTAGAAACAATAGGACGCATGGGATGATTAATTTTATGTAGTTTAATTTGTCCAAAAAATTTTGGAAGTTGATGCGAAGTGTGGAAGGCAAACTAAAAAAATCCGACGATCTTCCTCCTAACATTAAATATGCTGCTTTCCGCACTTCGCATCAACTTCCAAAAATTTTAGCAAGTTTTAATAACTTTTTATTGAGATACGTCATGCGAATAAAGATTCGCAATATAAAATAAGAGTTTTATCGCTTACTTCTGGAAAGTTCACGCCCATACGTTTCGGGTATCGGCGAACAATTTGGCAAGATATCGTTAATTTGGCGACTCTTTTGATACGTCGTCAAATCGATCGACGCGTTGCCAAATTAACCAATATGTCGTCGATCCGATAAAAATTATGTCGAAAGATGTCTGCAGCGAAAAATCTAAACGTCGCACGGCCACGAAATTCGCAATTATATTAAAAAATTTATAACTACCAGAATTTTTTTAATCCAACGGAAGTCGGGTATTATATTAAGGAACGATTTATATTAATTTGAATCCAAGATCGTATCTTAGCCAAAGGATCCACTTAGCCGGAGTGGATCACTTGTGCTAATATGCTTGAGAAGGGTTCGGGACTGCATTCATGATTCTCAGATTGTAGTTTAGTTATCAGACGTTGACGGCGCGCGTTTGAGGCGACAGCTACCTAGGCCTGAATCTGATTGAGGAATGAGTGCTGGGCTCTTACTTTTTGGCTATTTTTTGGTGGCGCGAGTGACGTCTGGTGGCGACGTCCTCCATCTTCATTAATAATATAGGAGCCAACTGAAAAACGCGCG
Organism: Amaurobius ferox; assembly: GCA_951213105.1. Classification (NCBI taxonomy): domain Eukaryota; kingdom Metazoa; phylum Arthropoda; class Arachnida; order Araneae; family Amaurobiidae; genus Amaurobius; species Amaurobius ferox. The sequence continues at coordinate 54,705,630 of OX578139.1, read as the reverse complement.
AACGGACTAGCAACCCGTAGGAGCCTAGTCACATCTTCCTAGTCTATCCTCCTGGGTCACATTTGCTACGCTATGACATAAGCCGATCTTGCTCCAGTGAGTGCTTGTTGCACTGTCTTGTTTTTGAAGAAGGGGGCTGCTCTTTTACCTCCGAAACCGGTTGGTATCCTTATTATTGTATTAATATGTTGTTTCATGAAGTTTTCTAAACTTTTTTGCTTCACATTTCTGGTTTCAACAAATCAAAGTTTAACAATTGTATAGTGCTTTATACGTTAAACAAATCTATTCCGGTTTGTCAACGCTCATAGCTCCGAATACTATATTGAAAAAAAAAAACGTTATCAGCACAGCATTTCATTTCTAAGTTTCTTTCTTAAATACTTTCACGCCCCAGAGGTTAACATTCTCTCACTCCATAACGTGACCACTACACAACATATTCAACTCGGTCTAACTTTGATGAAAACGTCTTCGTCGATTCTTATCATAAGGAGTGAAGGCATTCTGCTTTTGATAATACAGCATATGAGTCCACAATAAGAATGCCAACAGCACGATTAAGTAAGTATAAAGCAAAAAGCAAAAAAAGTGTCCATAGAAGAGTTGCTAGGTATGCATGTAAAGTGACAGCATCACTTGCAATGCAGTGTGTACATCCCGTTAATTAACATGGTGTGTGCATTGTTGACCATTGGTAAAACAAATAACGATGTCAGGGGACCGGAGGCCACCTACGAGGCCAACCATAGACAATAACTGTTTCGGGGGGCCCCAGGATGGCAATCTGCTATGGGACACATTTCTATGAGTGGTCCTATTGTGTGGCAAAAATAACTTCAGAGATCGATACAGTTAAATGAAAACACTGTCTTTTCTACTACAATTAATTGGAATCGAGCTCTGAGTGAAGCGATCAGCAGCGGTCGTACGGTTTTGCGCTTTTCAGCACTGATTCACTGCATGAAACCAATCCAAAGATGTTGTTCGCAGCACCATGGGACGCTATTCCAAGCTTTAAACTTCCTATTGGAGGTTTTAGTAACTACTTTTTAATGTATTTTAACATAATCAATTTAGTTATTTTAGTTTTATGTATTTTGGCATAAGCAAATATATAGAAACCTCAAACTATTGTGTCTATTTGTTGGAGAAGGTACAAAATAAGTTTTTGTATTTTCAATATTTCAAAACGTACTGGATCGTACTTTTTAGGCAATCATTCTCATCATCACGGGATAACGGCTGAACCCAATTTAATAAAATTTTGTGGGTAGCCTTGAAATAGCCCCCTTAAATTTAGTCCAAGTTTCTAGTTTCTAAGACCAGGGGTTGTCGAGATATTAATGAAAAACGATACTTTTTCCTAGGAGTTCTAACTCCCTGGTTCCTTCAAACGAAAAGGTTGGAAATAGTTTGTTTAAAACGTGAAAATGAATTAAAACTTTATCTATGAGATTGGTGGCAGATTTTTGCGCTAAATAGTCACTTTCTGAAATCATGGATTATTTGAAAACATGAATTTAAATGGAAAATTTATCATCATGGTTTATTTTTCACAAGCTTTTACTCAACGATGAAAATTATAAGAAATCAAAATAGTTAATTAATTTTTAGCATTTAATGAGGATATATCATGTTGCTCGGCAACGTAATTAAATTAAATGTGCTTGTTAATGTTTATTATTATTTTTTCGATTTGAATAATAAATAAATGGATATAAAAATATATCTTATAAATGAACGGTTTGATTTTTCTTTTAATTACAGTAATTGCAGACTACATACATTACTTTCATTTATTTTGACAAAGAGTTTTCAAGCTTATATATTGTGTTTAGCTAATAAACTCATATATTGTGTTTAGGCAATAAATTCATTTAGCCGATTGTTGAAACAGAAAAAGAGTAGAACGGGTATATCTTCTAATACAGTTTTAGTGTTTTTATTTAGTACATACAAAAGGGCTCAGAACGTTTTATTCAGATCGGCAAATTCAGAGCTACGAATTTGGTGGGATATCGCTAACTTGGCAACTTTTCTAAAACGTTGCCAAATTGACGGAAATGTCGCCAAATTGTTAAAAACGACGTAAATCAATGAAATTTATTTTGTTTTATTAGAAGAGAGTACTGAAATGATGTTTCGTTATCATTTGTCCGCCAGTCCAACCGTCCTACTTAGTAGCACATTTAGCGAATTTTTAAAATGTCACCAAATTAATAAAAATGTTTTCAAATCCATAAAAATATCTTGAAATTGATAAAATTGCACTAAATAAATTAAATGAATTATGTTTTGTTAGGGGATAGTATTGTGACGATGTTTCGTCAATTTGTCGCCAAGTAGGACTGTCAGTTCTACCGTCCCACTTGGCGATAATTTTAGCGATTTTTTAAAATGTCGCTAAATTGAAGAAAATGTCGCTAAACCTTCCATAGAGATGGCATTATTTAGACGATATTTTCCCCACCAATTTATTTGAAGGAAATAATATGTCGCTTAGCAACGGATTTAAATCTAAGTGTTTACGCGGCAGACGATTTTTTATTATATCTCTTCCGATTTGAATAATGAAGATATGTATATAAAATAAACTTCATTGCCATTGCATTTTTGTCTGGCTAATATCAATTACGGTCTTCATGTTTAAACATTATTATTATTGATATTTTCAGGGATTATTGATTCAGATATTATCGATATTTTTAAGTTATTATGTGATTGTGTTATTATGTGTTATTATGTTAAGTTATTATGTGATTGCGGCAAAAATTTTTTAAACTCATATATTGTACATTGTATGAGTAATATTCTACAAATGCACGGGTGTATCTTCTAATCTACGGGAATGTAAGTAGTACAGGCATATTGGCATATATTGGAATCAAATACGGCCTTCTGGTATGAAGATTACGAGGATTATAGATATTTTCAATCTATTACGTCATCTGTTTTATTTTGGCAAAGATTTTTGAGACTCATATTGTAATACGGGTAATCTTCTACTAACACTCGGATATGTCTTCTAATCTACGACATTACAAGTAGTACGGGTATATCTTTTCATATAATTTTAGCATTTTCATTTTGGCATATATTGGAATCAATTACTGTCTTCAGATTTAAAGATTACGGGTTTATTGATATTTTCAATTTATACATGTAATCTACTAATACAGGTTATATCGTCTAATATTTGCCTATATAAGTAGTACGGGTCCCATACAATTTTAACGCTTTTATTTTGCATATATTGATTCAATTCCATATTTTTTTGTGAATTTGCTTACAAAAGGGGCTAGGATGTTTTATTCTTCAGATCTGCCCGTGAAGATCATTTTGTATAGTGAGAACAGAGATTCTCAGACCTCTTTTTAGGAGCATTAAATTAAATATTTTAACAGAACATTTTGATTAAAAATGTCATTTAGTATATCTATAGGAATTTGCACATGATTGTGAATTTTAAGTTTCTTTATATTATATACTCCGTACAAAGAACGGGTATGCTGCTAGTAAAATAATATGTTTCGAACATTTAGACTGCTTAAAAAAGCTGTGGACTGTGGATAGTTTACAGTGGCTGTAGACTATAGATTGTTCACAAAGGTTGTTGTAGGCTGTAGATTGTTTACAAAGGCTGTAGACAGTAGATTTTTTACAAATGCTGTAGACTATTTACAAAGGCTGTAGATTGTTTACAAAGGCTGTAGACAGTAGATTTTTTACAAATGCTGTAGACTGTAGATTATTCACAAATGCTGTAGATTGTTTACAAAGGCTGTAGACAGTAGATTGTTTACAAAGGCTGTAGACAGTAGATTGTTTACAAATGCTGTAGACTGTAGATTGTTTACAAAGGCTGTAGATTGTTTACAAATGCTGTAGGCTGTAGATTGTTTACAAATGCTGTAAACTGTAGATTGTTTATAAATGCTGTAGACTGTAAACTGTTTACAAAAAGGCTATAGACTGCAGATTGTTTATAAAGGATGTAGACTAAAATGTTTGATTTTACAAATGAATGTTAAGCAATATATTATGAGTAAAGTGGATGCTTGAAATTTTGTAATCAAGTGCATATTTTGATGAAACGTAAGAAAAAATAGTTATTTTATATATTTATGTATTAGAGGGTGTTGTACGTACACCAAGATATTTGAAACGTGGAACGATTCAGAATGCACTTTTTAGAATCGAATAAAATTTGCAATGATTATTTCAATACATTTCAGAGGCCTATAGAATTTCAAAGAACCCGGATCACTGAAACACTATTAATTTTTCAAACATTAATCTGCTGTAATAGCACTCAGTTAATAAACGGCAGCATAAATATGTGATAAAAGGTATCAACTTATTTCGAAGGCAAAAAAGAAGCTTTTTCGGCAGGATACACAGACACAGCAACCGCACTTGCAAAAGACAAGAACTCATCTCTCTGCGTCTTCTTTTTTCTCGAACATTCGTTTTCGAAATTCGGATGATTATATTAATAATTTTGTCAAAACTACATATTTTGTATGTAATTTTTTTTTAATTTAATTTAAACGTATGGTATAATTTACAGAATATAACATGCTCAGTACTCAAAGTATTTACATAGTTTTATATCTAAAATCGAAAAAAAAATCAAAATAAATTGAATATCTTCATAATTAGAATGGATACACGTCAATTTTAATAAACTATTAAATTAAAGACAACCAATCATAGGTTTAAAAAGTCTTAAATGACTTTTAAACCTATGGTTGATTGCCTTTAATTTAATAGTGAATATCTTCATTATTATCAAATGAGTACATGCTTTGTAAGTACTTTCAAATGGAAATAAATGTACATATGCGGTTAGTAATTATCACTAGCCATTTTCGTGACATTATCTTTTGCACAAAAAGCGCAATTCAGCGAATAACATGAAATTTAGTATACTCTTTAGAGAGATATCAAATAATTAGAAAGCTCTATTTTGTGTTATTTTCCCACAATATCCAAATTTGATAACCTGTAAGGTGACGTGATACATTAGAGTCACGTGATACATTAGATTATTCTTAAACTTAGAGAGAATTCGATATGTTTCATAACAAGCGTAGCTTCGTTAACGAGTTCGACTGTACAGATCTACAGCAAGACTTGCATGTTAAGAGTCGAATTAAGTATGAGCAATAAGAAGAAAATTATCATGAGAACGACGCGAGGTATGCATGTTAAGTGCCGGGGAGTGCATCCAGAATCACTTTCATGTGCGTGCGGTATCATGAGTTGGAAACAATGGTGCACTTAGATTATCGGTTGTTTCCCAGGGAGGTAAAGGCCAGGGCACTCTGGAGAAATGAACTTGGGATTCAAAGAACATGTCTGAAAGAGAATGCTGGGTTAGTAAGGGTTGGATTTAACAATACGATATCGCCAGGATAATCTGATAAAAACGTCATGGAGTACTCATTAAACTTTTGCAAATGGGAGCGAGGCTGAATGAAGTTGCATGTTGTAAAGACTGACAAAACTAGCTGCGATGCAATCCTAGCTTAAAAATTGTAAATTTTCGAAATATACGGTACTATGAATGTTCGGTTAATAAGAGTATCCGATTTACTGAGCTCTCGATCAACCGGTTCGGATCTCTACCCGACTGATCAGGGAATCGAAATTTATCCATCTCCTCTCACATTTTTTCCAGTCATATAAACCGTTTAAATAACGTTTAAAACGAATCTAGTTTGTTTTTTAAGTGAGGGAAAAATAATTTTATAAAGCGGGTACCTCTCCCCTCATGACGCCCTCTATTAACTTTGTGACGTCACAAGTTATACAAATTTTAGGCAATTGTGATGTCGCACAGTTCATTAACATCATTCAATCGAGCTTATGATTAATTCTGAATTTTTTTTTCTTTGGGGGGGGGGGGGGGTATTAATGTGATTACTGCTATTTAACTGATTTTTCCCTGGTTCAAATTTTCTTAAACAACGTAAAGCTATATTATAATGTGAACAACACCCCATGCAATTGAGACATAGAAATTACAAATCTGTTACAGAAAAATGAAAATTTCCTCATTATTTTGCAAGAAGTCTTTTTATTAAAGCAAACAAACAACTTGGCTCCCTTTCTCTCTCTCTCTCTTTGAGGACCCTCTTGTCTGAATGGGGCCTGCAGCTTAAAAAAACAACAAACAAAACACAAACTTCAGTAAATCTGACACCGATGTTCTTCGTCGCCAATCTTAAAACTGTCTCGTATTCTCAGTCTGTAGGCAGACTAAAGATCTGCATGTTCTCAGGCTTGGTTTCGATCCTATTAGAATACGTTTTCTATACATAAATTATTCTATGTATGAAAGAGAAAGTATAAATAAAAAGCATCTGTATATCAAATAATTTTATGTAGTACAGGTATTTCATATTAAAATTATCTGTGTAAAATATAATATTCCATTGATATTTTTTAAAAAGTCTGTAAAACAATTTATTGATTTATTATTTTTTATGATAATTTAACAAAACACATTCAAAATTAAACTTGCAACTCATTTGAAAATATATGATTCATTTGTCCAAGCACAATTTAAGTTTTCTACGGAAAATTACGTAGAGAAAAAATAAAGAGTATTTGATCAAGTTAAAAATGGATAATACATTTCGGCATAACACCGTCATTCCTACTGATTTTACAGAACAATCTCGAAAATATAAAAAGCACACAATACAAATAAATATGAAATATACAAAAGAAAACAAAAAAAAATTATGAAGGAGTCTTTATAAGATGACAAATGACGCGTACACTTGATTTTTGACGAAACTGTTAAGCATTTTTATTATCTTAATTGCATACTTATTTCGTACAGTCAGACACATTTTCGGAAACTTTTTTTTATTTTGGGCTTCCGCTGTCAGATTGAATTTAAAAATCTGATGTGGGCAGCACATGACTTTCCCTGCAGATTCAAATTTATTTTTTCCATTATGCATTAAATTGAGTTTCATTGCAGAAAATAACACGGACACTTATCAGATATTATATTTAATTTGCCTTTTACATTGCATCTTTGTCTCATTTGGAAACTTAATTCGCTTTAAATTCTTCATGTCCTCAAAATTCCAAAAAACTAAAAATACCTCAAGAAAGGTTCATCAAAGGTCAGTCTTATTCACTTAATTGTCAAAACTTACCCGAAGAACAAGTACTTAATACATTTCAACAATTTTAGTCATTTATTTCAGATTTTCGCTATCTTAGTCGGTTATAATTTTCCGAATCATATCAACATCTAATCAGCATCAGGATAAGCATCGAGGGACTTAACTACTAAGTTTTTAAAAAATGTCAATAAATAATTTTTTAACTACAGTGAAAAACGTCTTCAGTTCCTCAAAATTAAAAATTTAAATATCTTCAGAATGGTCCGTCTTAGAATAATGGGAAGGATCTTATTCCTTTTGTAGTCAAAAATTACGTATGAAACAAGCATTTAATTGATACATTTGAGCATATGTAGTATTTTAGTTTAGATCGGATATTTTAGATTTGCGGGCCATTTCACAAAAAAAAAGGCACATTCCTTTTTTTCCGAATAGTACCAAAATCTAACGAGTACCACAGTATCCCACAAGCGACTTATCTACCAAATTTTGTGTAATTTGGTCAATTAGTCTATCAGCTATAGAGTGGATACATACGATTTATGCGAGCCATTTTGTAAAAAAAAAAGGCATGTTCTGCTTTTCCAAATCGTACCAAAATCTAATCAGCACCAGGGTCACCTACAAGTGACTCATCTACCAAATTTTATGAAATTCAGTAAATTTGTTTTTGAGTTAGAGTGGATACATACAATTTTTGAGGGTCATTTCGCATAAAAAAGGCAGGTTTTTTTTTTAATCTCGAATCATACCAAAATTTAATCAGCAACAGGGTCACTTACAAATGGGTCACTTACAGGGTCGTCTATCAAATTTTATGAAATTTGGTCCATTAGTTTTTCAGTTAAAGTGGATACATACATTGCACAGATAGACAGACAGACACACAGACGTCACGCTAAAAATATTTTTTCGTGTTCAAGAGGTCCCTAAACATGTAGATCCGTCGAAAATTCGAGTTGCGATTTTCGGCACGATTCCAATACTTTCCCTATGCATTACCATGTATTGTAGGAAAAGTAAAAATCTGATGTGGGCAGCACATGACTTTCCCTGCAGACTTATATCCACGTTCTCTTTATTTTAATTAAATGTAATTCACTTTCAATTCAATTTTCGTTCTCATTTGGTAACTGCACTATTTTTAAAGGTGGCGTAGAGAAAATATGAAAAAACTTAAATATCTCAAGAACGGCTAGTCTTATTCTTTTTTTCGTGAAAAATTACGTATAAAACAAGCATGTAATGGATATATTTGAGCATGCGTAGTTTTTTATTTTAAATTTTAAGGATTTTTGCTGGCCAATTTGCAAAAAAAGGCAGGTAACTTTTTTCCGAAGTGTACCAAAATCTAATCAGCACCAGGGTAACCCACAAGCGACTAATCTACCAAATTTTGTGAAATTCGGTCCATTAGTTTTTCAGCTAGAGTGGATACAGGGTTTTTGTGGGCCATTTCGCAAAAAGGCGGGTTCTTTTATCCCGAATCGTACCCAACACTAATCAGCACCAGATTCGCCCACAAGTGACTCACCTACCAAATTTTATGAAATTCGGTCAATTAGTTTTTTAGTTAGAGAGGATACAAAATCTGCACAGACACAGACAGACACACACAGGGTACGGTCCCTGTGGATGCCTCCGCCACTGGGTTCCGGTTTAAATTGGGTGGCACTTCCCGACCGTCCAAACAGTTACCTTACACCTTTCTGGTAGGTCGGACGGTCTGGGTTTCAACAACAACAACAACACACAGATGTCAGGCTAAAAATAGTTTTTTCGTATTCTAGAGGTCTCGAAAGGCGTACATCCGTCGAAAAATCGAGTTGCAATTTTCGACATGATTCCAATACTTTCCCTATACATTACCATGTATTGCAGGGAAAGTAAAAGTTTGAAGAACACTCATCTAAGCTATAACCAATATATTTATAACCAATCTTGAGAAATAAATGTTTAGAATAAAATGAAAAATTTTAAACGAGGAATGGGAAAAGAACTGGAAGTGAAAGTACTTAGCGCGCCCCCCCCCCCCCACACACACACACACTCCCTCGGAATTTTATGCTGAATCTAAATCAGTCATCATCTTAACTCTTTATAGTAGATCCTGAGAATTAGCTGTTTCAAGGGAAATATTTTAGTAAAATCAATAGTGTGCCAAATTTTTACGAAAGACACCAATTACGAAAGACACCATTTTATAGGTTTTCCTCAAAAAGTTGAGTCATTTAGAAACTTCCACTTATGACTTGGCACTATCAGATTCATATTAGAAACTTTGCAACAAAACAATTTTTCCCTCCTCATTTTGACGTAACTTTCCCCCTCAAATATCCTCATTCTTCTTTCTCCATGAAGCATTCCAATTGGTAAAATGATTGATAAACATAAAAGAAATAGGAAATAGTATTTTTAAAAATATGCATCTAACAGTTAATTAGCCTGAGAGCAGTTTTATATGCCTCGAAATTGCGCACAGGTATTCACAATATCCAAAATATTTCCTTGAAAATACTAATTGAAGTTTAATGAGAAATCGGGCTGGCTATTTTAGTAAATGCGTTGGTAAAGAAAAATAAAATCCTTAAGGATAATATTTCCTTGTTCCGCTAACGTTTATAAAAGATCTTTATTTTACTCAAATTTCTGCTTTATCTGTCGTTATATACATGTAGAGGCGTAGCAGGAGGAGGGGGGGGGGGGTTAGAGGCGGGAACCGGAATTTGATTACTTTAATAAAATCATTTTCTTCAATCATCTCTTAAATCCATCCCACATAAAAGCACGCAAATTTCATTAAGTTTTATTTTGTTAAGTTTCAAATTTTAAGGTTTTATTTCTGTAACAATAGTTAAAAAATTAAAATCTGTGTTAAAATTACAGAATAAAACAAGTGATACCATTATTAAATTGTTTTAATGCATGTTTTTAACTAAAATTTCACTTTTCATCTTTTTTTTTTTTTACTGTTCATTACTGCATTTGTCTGCCAAATTACAATATTATCGGATGGACGGTTCAGATTTATAAAAAAAGGGGGGAGGTTACTAGTGCTGACAGTATAATTTTTCATCCCCCCCCCCCCCCATTACTGTCTATTTTACAACATATTGAACTATTTCTTAAACTGTTTATGCGACAAGGACCCTATGAATTGTCTTATTTTGCACCTTACCTCCTGTCGGCGGCCCTGGGTGTTGCAGATGGACAAAAACAGTCGTCAATAGTTAGTTCTGTTTTTTTTTTAACTATAGAACATTAAATAGAAATTTCTCTTGTGTTTTGCTTCATTATTTGTTTCAATATTATTTTAAGCTTGCGCGTGAGGAGCTAAATTGTCGTAACTAATGGGAAAAATTAGTATACATGAATTTCCTAAATTACACAACTTTTTTTTCTCGATTTGATTTTCCACTTGCATGTATATGGGCGGGGGCATGCATTTTACACCTTGACCTTGGACGCTATTCACTGCAGCTACATCTCTGCCTACATGCGTTTGCGTGTTTCATCAGGGAAATCAAAAGAACGGACATCCGATAACTTGTATAATGTCATTGCCTGTCGTAAGTAAAACGTCTTTATGATACCATAAAGGACTTTAAAAGTGAAAGCATCAAAAGCTTTTCGATAAGAATTCGCCCTCTCTTATCGAATAAAGCAGCAGGCACAAACAAATTACTCAGCTAAATGAATTTCAGTTCAGTTAAGTAAAGGATCAGTAGCCGATTTACTATAGAGCTAGTAAATATAAAGCTTCGGGCCCCAGACAAATAGTCGCAGAGACACAATTTTTCATATTTTTTATTTTCGCAAAGAATGCCCGAGAGGAATATAAAATCAACGGTTGGTCGTAAAAGTGAAGTGAAATAGGAAAAATAATCAGTTAAAGAGAATTCGGCTATGATATTGGCTATGACAATTTTATAAAAATGTAAAATTTTATTTTTATAGCCCCTCAATTAAATAATATATACAGCTCTTCAATTAAATAATATATACAGCCCCTCAATTGAATGAATGCCAATTGATGAAATTTTCGCAGAGCTTAATTATGGCGAAAGAAATTTACCAGATACCTTTTGATAAAAATTCGCCGAGATATTCCGATTCTTATTATTAGGTATTTACCGTCCTACTGAAAGGAACCAATAACAAATAAATTATTCAAAATTAAATGGTAACCAATTTCAAATGTCGATTTTTTTTTGTTTTAAATAGATTTGATGTCCCCCATATTCACTTACATAGGAAATAAACCATTTACAATTTTTACATTATAGTTTTTTGGGGGGGAAATAATTTACAAATTTACAATTAAAGTTCCACCCCAGCAAACTGTAAATATTTTTTCGGACAAGTGTTGCGAGTAACAGAATGTTTAATTACTTTCCCTTACATGGTAAAGGGAAATTAATGTTAGCGCAGTATTACAAAAAAGCCGGCTAAAATGTAAAAAAAAAAACACGCAAGTGGTTTTATTGGTTTTAACCGTCTTCTATTGCCTGCTTTTTTTTAACTTTCTTGGCTTTTGTTGGTTTTAATCTAATTAAACATTCTAATTTTAAACAATAACTGATCAGTTTTATTACTTAACTGAATTTAAAGACATTTCAATGAAAATATGGCATAATCTTATTTATTCTAGCAAATAGTCAAGTGTACATTGGCATTTAATTCAAAGATCCCCCCCTCCCCCCCTCATTTCTCTTAATATTCAAAATATTACTATTGGGAAAAACACATGTATAAATAATTTTTTACTGAATTATTTTAAAAAAGACTTATATAGATTAAGGATTTGAGAACAACAGCTTCATATTTTCAAAATTTTCAAATTACAAATGTTTTCAAATTCTCAAACTCGCAAAAAATAAATAAATGGTTGGATTAGTTAGAGTTATCGTGTCTTTAGCTTAGCTAACATTTTACAAAATCACTTATAAATAAATAATAAAAATAATGTGAAATGATGAATCACTAGAGGTTGCTCTAGATTTTTGATTACTTTGCCAATCTATTCGCCAAATGAAACTTTTTTCGCCACATGGAGTTTTTATTTGCAAAATTCAATTTTGCTTTTCCATTTGAAAAAATTGATGTGATTTATAAATTTTCAAATTCTAAATATCATTGTTTTGGGAAACACAAATAGTGTAGTACTATATACATTATGATTAGTATAACACAATTTTAATTTTGACATTAGCAGAATTCATAATCGCCAAAAATTTTGGCGAAATCTGTTTTTCAATCGCCAAATTGCATTTTCTTTCGCAAAATGCGACAATGGCGATCGGCAGCGCGACCCCCACTGATTAATGAAATAACTGATACTCGTGCATGCTTATATAGCACTGCTCATTGGATATGTCAGATACAGATTTTCTTTATTATTAAATTTGACATCTTAATGACTTTGCTATAATAAATGTGGAAAGTAAAATAAATTAAATTTGATTTTGCAAGTGTGGTAACTTTTATTATTTCCTATTTTCTAATACAATTTTTAAGGTTTCGAGTACTTACAGAGTCATATAGATTATCAAGCAAGCATATTTTTCTTGTTAAGTTTATGCATTTTCACATCAATATAGATTTATTTAGCCAATTTCAATAGACAGTTATCATAGTACGTTCCTACTGCTACTAGTACACAAAAATGATTTACTCGCTAATCGTTTAAAAGTTAACGAATTAAATGTAAAGTTTAACAATTTTTTGCAGTTGTTTAGGAAAACTTTTTAGAATGCTGGCTTTTTAGAGCGGTTAAAAAATCGTCTGTGGCTCCAGTCCGGTGGAGCCGAAATGGGGGATAACATGAAAGGGAATAAAATTTTATAAAATAAAACTCCTGTAAATTTCAATAAGTTTATTCGATTTTTTTCAAAGTTATTTGCTTCGTCTACAAGCTTTCAAAGTAACACAAATTATTCACTAATTGTTTATAGCTCTTTTTTTTTTTTAGTTAGTACTTTTAGTTTTCACCCCGATTTCATCTAGATACTCCGACCATACACTTCACGTCCAAATATCCAATTATTTTACTAACTTGCTTCGCGGTATATAAATTAAACTTATACAATATATCTGACGAGATTTTATTATGCGCTTGGCGACACATACATACTTGAATACGTCTATTTCCATCTATTGTGTTCAAACCTCACCAATCATTAAATATCTTTAAAATCCCCCAAAATTCATTTAACTTCCTAATTTTTCTAAAACAAAATAAAATATCTCGTGCTTGTGCACGATCTATAAATATCTCGTGTTTTTGGCCTTGCTAAAATTTGTCAACCCAGCTATGAGGTCGACTTGCGGATTTGACTTGATTAACACGTTTTGAGCATCCCTACATACGAATTAACTATTATCTCGATGATGACTACGTGCTTATGAACTCGATGTCAAACAAATTGAGCTATTCACATGAAACTCGGTACGATTCTTTTAATCGGTAAATATGAGAGGTAGCATATTGATTTTTCAATATCAACCAAAAGAAAAACCCTCAACATTTTGTCATTTGTTTTGATTGAGAAAGAAAAAAGTAAATTAAGAAATATTAGAGAAATATCCCATTTAAATGCAATTATTTTTAATTCAAAACCAAATAAAATCACTTATACGACAGTAATAAGCGCTGTTGTCAAGGTATAGCATTCATCTTTAATCTGAAACAGAAAAATGATTTTAAAAAATACACTCACTTTACAAAAGGAGTGGATCTTTTAAAAGTGCTTTTAATGAGAAATGAATTACTAACATTGCTTACAAATTATGACGAACCTTGCTCGAGATATTATATATTTAACTCCGATAACAACAAGCCTATTAGTTTTCAGTAAAATTCTGATATAGAAATATAAAGAAAATGCTATTGTATCTCCATAAAGTCGAAATTTATTAGTTCGAAGGAAGTCATGTACAAGTTGGATATGTTAGATTTGTTTGTAGTCACGGTAAATAACTATATTCTAGACATATATGTAATAATCATGACTAAAGAGTTTTTCGTTCAGGGTTAACTATTACGCCACCTAACGTTTTGTGCAACACACACTAAACAGAAAGTCAGACACATTACATTCTTTCATCTATGCGTCAATGCCGGAAGAAGACACGAGAAAGTTTTTGAAGAGGAAAAAATTGAGACTGCGCATCACGGAAACGTAATTAAATGGAACTCGATCGTCCACGGAGGGTCGAGGATGCATAAAAAAGGGGGGAGAAACAGCTCGTTAACGAACCGTTTATTTACTTAATAAGCAACAATCATTGCTACAGTCGCAGCAGTGGAAATTCGCTGTCGAAGAAAAGTAAAATCACTTTTGTCGTTTGTTGAATGGGTACTAATATATATGCATATTCCCACACTATTATGACAGAATAAGATGTTTTATAAGTATAGATATACTTTCGAAAAGGTGTTGACGGTCGTAGGGCTATGTCACACGAGCGTTGTTGCCCGTTCGTTTTGGGGACGATGCGTGCTGGGAGTCAAATAATGCCTGAAGCTTGTCACACGAGAACGTCCGTGTTCTCGTGAGACAAGCTTCAGGTGTGACAAGTTCCAGGTATTCTTTTCTCTCAGCACGCAGGGTTCCCAAAACGAATGGGTGACAACGTTCGTATGACATAGCTCATAGTTGAACCAAAGAGAAACAATATGTTTGGTTAGACTATAGCAGGTTTGGTTACCCTATATGACTCTTAAATCCTCCCCCTCAATTAAATCACATTAAACTATATTTGTAAATGTTTGTAATACACTCCCATTGCAGATAACAGCATCCATGGATCGGTTTCGCGCTTATTGTGCGCTCGTTAGCTTGGAATAACCGATATCCGCAATAGCAACAAGAAATTTGTTATATGCCACAATTTTGCGAACAGCTATGGGAACTGGCATATTCAGTTCTACCACGCTGTAAATTTCTCAAAACTATTCTGTGAAATTTGCAACAACCGATATAATTTTGTCACCCACGAACCTGGTGTTTCTTAAAACGAATGACATTACTTTATAAATAAATAAATTAAGGAAAAAAAAACTTTCAAATAACTGACTAAATAAACTGAAGTATAAATTATTTCTTTAGTAACAGCATAAGACTCATGGTTTAATGTATCAAAGCCTATTTCAGAGGTAGAATAGTTTCCTTTGTCAGAATAATTAACACACAGTAGCCATAAGTTTCAGAATTTATTTAAATTTATTTAAAAATAATCAAATGTTAGCAATAAATCCTAAAAAACTTAATTTTAATAAAATATTAGCATTAATTAAAGATAGTATGTTATTAGTCATATTATTTTCGATAACCAACATAAAATTTTTTAACAGAAATACAATAATGTAGCATACCATGTTTACTCCTAAAATTTGGGACAGTTCTGCAACTGTAGCAAAATCAACTTTCATCAAATTCTATTAGTATAGAAAATAAATCCTATTTTGTTTGCAGCACTGAATTAATCTATGGTATACAAGAAATAAATTAGAAATATATTCATTGAAATGTTATTTTTTTTTATTTGGAAAAACGTAAAGCTTTTATAATTTGAAATTAACTGAACTGTAGCTTAACTCGATTTTCTCATCGAGTCTCATACTATCTATTTTTAAGAAGTTTATGATATTCTATTTAGTTATTTATTTATTTATTTATTTATTTTTGCATATTTTGCAAGAAAATTTTTGAAAAATCTGTATTGTTGGTTCAAATTACTACAAATATAGCATGTTACCCTTCATTTTAAAAGGCTTGAAAAAATCTTTTGGTAGCAAGTTTGATAATGTCAGGGAAGTTAACTACCATTTAAGGATTTGCTTAAAATGTTATTTAGGAGCAGGTGTACTAGGTTCAGGAACGACTCATTAGAAAATTTTTAACAAACTACTTTCTATTTTCTATCTTGTATTATTTTTTTTCCTAACAAAATATACAAATCAGAAAATAAAATACAAATGCCATTTTCTAATACAGGGATGGATTTATATGCCGAGGGTGGCCGTAAGCAGACTGCTTCTTAGGGGTTCTATGGCATTACTATATTTTGTGTCTTTATGGTAGTGTTTTAATTATTTCTATTAACATAAATGAAACAAATGAAAATATTCATTTGAAAAGGAAATACCAGCACAGTCTTTGATAGCAGTATTCTGATAAGGTTAAAGAGCACATTTAATTTTTTAATATTTTCTAAACTTAATGGTAGAATCTCCGCTAACATTTTCTAGAAGTCCTGGAAGTTGAAATTGGTTTTTAAGCAATCAGTATTTTAGCATCTTATTTTCGAGAATATAGAAAATAATTATTCCCCTAATTGAGTAAAAATTGGTAATAATTTCAAATTAAAAATTGTGAAATTTGAGAGTCTCATCTGAAGTGGAGACCCGAAACGGTTATTTAGTTAAAACATTTTAAACAGTTACATATTTAAACAGTTACACATTGTAACATATTTAAAACAGTTACAATGGATTAATACTCTGAAATTAATTCTTATTTTTAACAAGAAAGAGAAAACTTAAAATACTGATTATAAAATATGTTATCTTAGAGAAATATTTAAGCTAAATAAAAAAAAAGTTTACCACTGACAACCTCAAATTATAAATTTTATGTTTTGAAGAACCCTGTTTAGGAATAGTTTAGAGCTGTTCGGAGCGATGGAAGTAAGATTAACATCACTGCAATGGGTACTGCAATGGGTGGTAAATCCCCCCCGAGAGGTTACATTGCAGTGATGTTAATCCCCCCCCCCCCCGAATATGGGGAAGAGTCCCTCAGAGCTATGAATAAAGAAAATAGCGAGAAATTGTTATCGAATCAAATATAGTAGACAAATAAAAATTTAAAAGTTACTAAATGTATATATATATATACATATATATTTATATATTTCCTTTTTTTAATCACAACAGCGGAAGAAATACTGTGATAAAGGACAATTGTGTTAACCGTGTAACGTTATCCAATGTATAATCCATTGTATTTAGCGACAAACGTAGAATCGTCCTCAAATTAGTAGCATATATAATTGACAATGTTTATTATACAAAGGAAACAAAAATCCATTGTTACCAACATCCTGAAAGTTTGAAAAACATCAACAAAAAAACACCCATATGTGATTTGACGCAGACACAAACTTTCACGCAGCGTACATTCGAAAGCAACAAAAGAGTAAAAGCTCATAAGAGTTTAAATAAACACGCAGTCTGCCGAGGCGTTATCGGATCGCCCGGGTTAAATGGGGAAAAAGAGCAAGCACACAGCTGAGTGAAACAAAGATTAAATTAAATCAATAGATTGCAAAATATGAAACTTAAAAATATAACTTACTCATATTAGACTTAACCCTTCTAATACCATGGCTCCCGAGCGACTCCAAGACATTTTGCAAAACAATTCTACTATATATATATTCTACCATTTGAATTACTATTTATATATATATATATATATATATATATATATATATATATATATATATATATATAATAAAAATATTTTATAAAATTCCAATAATAGATTGAGATAAATTGTAACACATCTAACCATAACTTAAAATATAAGATAGCCATGTACAAAGCAAATTTAATTACTTTAAAAACAATATATTACTACGTAAAAGGAAAACTGGGCATATAAGCAAAATGACATTCTAATTCGTAAAAAATAAACAATAAAATATATATAATAATAAAATAGATACATTAGAGATAATATGTAACACATGTATAAAACATTTAACACATGTATAAAACATTAATGTGATAATATTGGAAAATGTTTAAATTTGTTTTTGTACGTGGATATCTTATATTTTAGATTATGGTTATATGTGTTGCAATTTATCTCTAATCTATTATTGGAATTTCATAAAATATTTTTATTATTGAAATCATCTTATTTATAAGCTGCATTTGCTCAATAAATTAAATGTATTTTGCAATCTCTTAACTTTATTACCTTTAGCTTTCTAACTTTTCATTCTTGCTAAGTATAAATTAACACTTTTAATATGCTATAGTTTTTATGAATCTTTTAATTACACACACACACACACATATATATATATATATATATATATATATATATATATATATATATATATATATATATATATATATATATATATATATATATATATATTATACATATCTCCCCTTGCGTATTATATTCCTGTGTATTATGTATCATTACAAAATATAACTACAAACTGCGAGGGGGTAAAAGGAAACTGTAAATGTGCAAGTAAGATTTACCCAATCCTAATATTTCAGTCGCTGACAGCATATAAAAGCAGCAAGGAATTTAAAGTTTCTTACCTAAAGGAAAAAGAAAGAAAGATAAATATTTAAAAACATGAAACATTTTAGTTAATGCTGAAATATTATATGATATAAATGCTTACAAAACTAGTAACTTTTTGATAACAAGCTCTGTAACAATTAGTAACCAATATCGACAATAACTGACTGCACATTATAAAATGTACTTTTAAAAACACCACAGTTTCATTCTAAAAATTTTTGTGCATAATTCACAGAATAACACAAAGTCATCCTTTTCGAGCGACCACAGAAAGAAATATATAGAAGATTTTGAAAGCTGGAATGAAAACATTATTTTATCCTTTTAGAATGAAACAACAAATTAAGTAAATAAATGTTAACTATTACAACAGCCTAACTAAAATAAAATAAATAAATGTTAACTATTTAATAGCAGTAAAAGCATTCTGAAATCGTTCAGATTGCTTTTACTGCTATTACATTACAAAAACTGCTTAGATACAGAAATTTGAAGTGTTTGAAAAAGCTGTACAAATTAAAATTATACTGGTAAAAAGATTTCTATCGGATTTTGGCTACAATGAAAGAGCACTTTTCCATTCTACAACATTCAAATATTATATACAGGGTGTTCCAAAAACATTGTGACCTCGGCTTTTATTCCTTAAATATTGATCTTAGACATATGTAATAAATTACAAAGTCGCGTGAAAAAAGGTACAGAATTTTATGAAATCGATTAAAATTTTCAAGGGAATTTAATTTTAAGAAATACAAAATTTAAATTTTTATACGGCCCCGTACAAAAAACATTTCCAATGAGTAAAATGTGCACTAATAAAGTACCATACATTAATAAGGTGATGTGCAAAATTTTAGCATTTTATCATAAAAAGTCCGAGAGATGTGAAAAGACAAAAGTTCTGACTTAAAAAACTTTTCGATGCATCGACATGGGTTCTCAGAGGGGAAAAATCATGTCGGCAGATCGCGTTTCAGGGGTC
Organism: Amaurobius ferox; assembly: GCA_951213105.1. Lineage (NCBI taxonomy): Eukaryota > Metazoa > Arthropoda > Arachnida > Araneae > Amaurobiidae > Amaurobius > Amaurobius ferox. The sequence continues at coordinate 54,686,158 of OX578139.1, read as the reverse complement.
ATACACAAATTACGAAAGAAAACAATGATTACATAAATAAATAATAATTTTGCTATTTATTGGTACAAAAGTATCTACACTGTGCAGAAATAATAACTTTACACAAAGATTAGAAAGCTTGTTCAAAATGTTTTCCATCCATGCCAAAGATCCATTAAAGATAAGAGGCAGATATTATTTGCCTATGATGCATTTCTGAGTTGCGTCATTTGCACTTTTGCTGTAAACATTTACATTTTAATTGGTGATTAATCCCTCACCAACTTTGTTTAAACATATCTCTGGGACTTTTTATGATAAAATGCTGAAATTTTGTACATCACCTTATTAGTGTATGGGGCACATTTTACTCATTGGAAATGTTTTTGTACGGGGGTCGTATAAAAATTTAAATTTTGTATTTCTTAAAATTTAATCCCCTGAAAATTTTTATCGATTTCATGAAATTCTGTACCCTTTCTTTACGCAACTTTGTAATTTATAATATATGTCTAAGATCAATATTTAAGAAATAAAAACGGAGGTCAATGTTTTTGGGACACACTGAATATACAGATGATTCTAAAACATTAAAATATTATATATTAGGTTATGCCCATGATTTTTCTTTTTCGGGAACCATTTTTTACGGCGGAGGAAAATAAAACCTTGTAATTTTGCAAAATCGAAAAATATTTAGAATAAGTAAATCGTTATTGGACCATGAATCCGCACTTTCATGCCAAATTTCAAAGTTGCCGACTGAACAGATCAGAACTAAAAGGGGATGGAGACAGTACAATAAACAGCTCGTTAATAAAGTTTCTGTTTGTTTACTATGAAACCCTAACCTATAAAGGATAATTTTAAGAAAGTATTGTCTTCGAGCAAAAACACTTTTCGGCCAAATAGAAAATTTAGACATTTTTAAGGGGTGCTGAACAAGGAGAAAACACTTCATTCCGCCTATCTACTGGTCAGTCAATCTGTCCCTGAATTTATGGAGCCAATAATTATAATTAGGACAGTCATTTTATTGCGGGGGGGGGGGGGGTAAAATTCGCCGGACGTTTGCGGGTTAAATCGTGAAATTTCGCGGTCGAGGATTTACACTAAAATTTTAAAAGAAAATTTACTAGTTACAAAGCATTAATATAACTACTACGTAACTCAATAATTTTTATATTATATTTTTATTGTAACTGATATTTACATTTATAAACCATTCAAATTCTGGCAATGCTCTTTTGGCAACACCGTTAAATGAGACCAGATCAAGATTTTCATTTAAATGGACGACGTTTTGATACATTATATTGCACATACACAGATTTTCCTCTTTAATGTAGTGTTTGTTGTCCTAGAATACCTTTCATATTCTAAATATGATATAGGATCGATCAGCATCGACACTATTTATGGGCATTGACAGAAAATGGATGGTGACTTTATGTAGCTATAAATAAAATGATCTTTTTCGTAATCTCTGAAACCTGTCACACCTTCGCTGACATGATATTTTTTTACACTCACTTTATATGAACGAAACTGACATTTTAGTGGTCCTCATCTTTGCAAACAAACGTTAGCCGTCATCTAAAAGGTCTAAGAACGTAATATATTTGACAGTCACGAAATATTAGGAAAAATTCAAAAATTTGCGCTGCGAAACAATAGTCTAAAAATTAGGATACAAATTCGGCAATAATAGGGTGGTGGAGAAATCTAAAATTCGTGAATATATTTAATATTCGTGAAATTTCAGAAAATCCCCTAAAATTTGCGATAAATATAGCGGAAATTACTGTCCTAATTATAATACATGCTGATATAAACCACGATGTTGAATTGAACCACCTTTGGCACAAAGATAGGATGATATATATACACGACTGTAAAAATCAACACGCGTATGAACATTTTGAAATATATCTGAAACTAATGAACCGTTTAAAACCAAATTTGCTATGAACATAAGTTGTTACATGAATGGAGAAAACAATAATGTATTTTTTTTTTTCTTTTACTCCCACATGTCGTGTGCAACACGCGCATGCTTATTTTGCTATATTCAAAAACGACTCGTCCATGATATATTCGAAACTACTAGACCTAGGTATACAATGAGTTTCAAATATAGGTTGCCCGACCAAATATTTCTTGAATGATAGGTCGTAGATAAATGGTTTCAATTAGACTATCACCGTATGAAAATTTTGATCATGTCACACTTTCTAGTAAAAAAATTACAAAATGTAACATTTTATACGGACCCCTTAGAAAAAATTTCAAATTATAAAAATGTTGTCCGTAGCCCGAATAGTCAAATGAAAAAAAGTTCAATTGATATGCGGTCAAAATTAAAATTAAAATTTTCGACAGGATAATTGGGGACTGAATATAACTTTTGCTGAAGATAGGTACGAATGTATGCTTTCGAATGGAAAATTTGTCTAACGAAATTCAATTTGTGTAATACCCCTGAAATCTGTGCTTTCGCAGTTTCTTTTGATCGGGCAAAAGCGCTCCAATAACTTTGACAATTTTTTCACGGCAAATTTTACATATTAGAGAACAGAGTGTGATTTCTTTTTATTTTTTCCCAAAAGGTACTTTTAAATGAATAAGGAACAATTTGCTAATTGAAGCTAATTGGTAGAGGGTTTGCATAAAGAGTTAATTTTTTTTTTATTTCTTAAAGTGGAATAATGAATCAATCGTTCAAGATATAATTTAGTTGTGCAATCTTTTTGAAACACCCTGTATATAGTGATTCTAAATATATGGTTTACTTCGGTTAACCAAAATGAAATATTTTCGATTAACCAGGTGCCGAAAACCGCTAACCATTTTATCACTACAAAATAAATAAATAAATAAATGAAAATAAAAGCTCAACTTAAGTCTCACATTCGAAAAATTTGCATCAGAGAAAAATTAGTTCAGATACTACTATCCCAATGACCCTATTCCTTCTATCAACCATTAAAGCATTTCCTACAAAAAAAGAAAAACACGCACACAGAGCCTAAATTTAAAATTCAAGTTTCCTCGTAGAACATCAACAAAATAGCTCAATCATAGACGAACACCCCTGCAGAGTTCGTTCTACAAACCGAAAAAGCTGACGGAAACTGGCCGCAAGGGCTTATTTTCGCAAACTGGTGCTAGGTCGAATTAGCCGGGCAGAATTTTTTACTCTGGGGTCAACTTGGCCACTCGGTTACATTCCAAACGCAAGGGGAAAAAACGATTTTGGCGTTGTTTTATTTGACTTCTTTATTTTTCTATTCTCCGAGAAGGTCGTCTTCGAGCAAGAGAAATAGAAATTGATGGCAAGATAACACGGAACTCTCAAGGTTGCAGTTGGATGACTTCCTTGAACTTGTAATTCAAGAAAAGGATGAATGAGCCGACGAGAATATGGATTTTGCGTGTACCCGATCGATCTTACATATCTGTGCGGTCGTTCCTAAATGGTTTCCACGCAAGGCCAGATCTACACATTAGGGCAGGAACCGGAATCTTTTACTATCAGAGAGCAATATAGCACTATGTTACATTCTTTCAGAAAGCCCTCGAATTATGGCAAATTCTTCCAAAGAGCCCAAAAATTGATTTAAATTGCAACTAATAAAATTTCTTTGTTAAATATGTGTGATGGTTTACAAGATAAAGCTTCAGTTGTCTGTAATTTTACTTGAGATAACGTGTTGCTCAAGTCCTTTGGATGAGTCGGACGGCCTGGGTCGTCCACTTGAGATAACGTGGTATATAGTCATTACACCTACAACTGTAGCCTCTTTAGTTTTCAGAAAATGTAGGTAGCCACATGCTTCACAAATACAGGAGACGCTTTCATTATGCTCTGAATGTTGATAATTCCAAAAACTTAATTTTTTTTCTATATATCAACCAGGGTTGAAAAATAACAGATTTTTTTTTTAGAAAACTAGAGGGCTCCGCTCCTGCTGCGCTCGCCGACCCCGTAACACACTTCGCAAGTGGGGATGCTTCGCCTTCTACTCCCTGACGCTCGCTGTTGTTGATACCCGGATTGTCCGACCAACCAGAAAGGTGTAAGGTAACTGTTTGGATAGCCGGGAAGTGCCACACAATTTAGACCGGAACCCAGTGGGGGAAGCATCCACAGGGACCGTATTCTCCTTCCCCTACCACCAACCTTTTGGAAGGACTTACGAAACCACATGTTTGATCGTACTCCGCGTAAACACGGCGACAGTTTTGGCAGCGGCGGGTATCGAACCTGGGCCGACCGAGTGCAATTTCCGCACGCTAACCACTGGGCTACCGCGCCCTCTGACACTCGCTGTGTTTGTTTCGCGAGCACTTTTGTGCAGCCACGCAGGCGTAATACGCCAGTTGGGGACCATCCTTTGTTAACTGATTTGCACCAGTCCTGAAACTCGCTTCGCGAGTTCTTCCAATCCGGCCGGTGTACACAATCGCCTACTTGTCCTATGTTCGCTGATGCTCGCAAAACCCTGGACTCCGCAATCCATTCACTGCCGCTCATTGAACGGAGCTTGCCACATTCACTGCCGCTCACTGAACGGAGTTCGCTTCGTCCCCCTTATTAGCTGACGATCACAGTCATTTAACTTGTTTCGCAGACAAATTTCACCGTGCGCAGCCCCTAGCTCGCTTCGTGAGTTAATAGAGTTTCGTCCAGAACAGAGCACCAGGCGCCTTTAATCTCCAATCTCTAGGTGTGGTTCTTATCTTCATACTGTGACATTATTTCATTGGTCCATAGTTGGAGGTTCGAGGTTTTTGATTTAATGTTTTTATTATTTGACCTAGCTCCTAGTGTGGCAGTTTGTTGCACATTTAGAGTTTAAGCAGTTTGGGGGGTTGATGCAGATCTGAGGGTTACCTAGCATTTTAGCAGTTTAGGATTTAAGACGTTTTGTAGAAAAGCAAAGATCGCGAGTTTCATTTAATATCAACTGATTAAGGTGGGACGTTCCTAGTACCGAATATCAAAGTTAAGTACCGAACGGGGTCTCTTACGAGATTTAGCCTTGCGATGATCATAGTCATGCAGATTAAATAATAGTTCATTTGGGACAGATGGCAAATTTTTGTAGAATTTAAGCGCTAGCTTTTTAATTTGGGCTCTAACAGTTTTTATTTTGAAGTCTTTCCTAATTACCGAGTTTCTTAAGTATCTAGGGGCTTTCTTTATAATCCTTAGGGTTTTGTTTTGTCTTGTCTCTAATAAGTCTATGGTAGTTTTACAGGTATATCCCCAAACGGGTGCTGCATACAGCATTCCCGGGCGGATGACCGATTTATAAATTAGGAGTTTATTTTGATAACTTATATTTCCGTTTCCTATCATTGGGTATAAGGCTCCTATGGTTATATACGCTTTTTTGATTATGTTCGTTCCGTGCAGTTTCCAAGTTAGGTGGGAGTCTATCGTTACACCTAGGTATTTAGTAGATTTTTCCGCTTTTAGGGCATGGTTGTTTATGTACAGAGGAGGCGGAGGTTTACGTTTTCTAGAGAAATAAATCCAATGACATTTATTGGGGTTTAATTTTATTCACCATTTTTCCAGCCATGTTTGGAGTATGTCTAAGTGTTGTTGTAGCTGTCTGTGCATTACTGAGACGTAAGGGTGTTTTGCAAGTATCGCGCTGTCGTCTGCATAGAGTGCCAGCTCCGTGTCTGGGGTCCTGGGAATGTCATTTAGATATATGTTAAAGAGTGTCGGGCCCAGGATGGATCCTTGCGGTACACTACTTTTAATGAGCTTGGGTGTAGATAAGTTATTTTTACTCTGACTTGAAAGTGTCTGTTATTTAGGTATGAAATTAAAAGTTTGACAAGTGCGTCAGGGACTTTTAGAGTGATCAATTTGTAAGCTAATCCACAGTGCCACACTTTATCAAAGGCTTTTTGGATGTCAAGAAAAATCGCAGCTGTGGGTGTCTTATTATTAAAACCAGAAAAAATGTACTCTACCACTCTCAGCAATTGATGAGTGGTGGAGTGTTTTGGCCGAAATCCAAACTGCTCCGGAATGATAATGTCATTCTCACTAAGGTGCGTGTTCAGTCTCTTAAGAATTATTTTCTCAGTAATTTTACTAAGTGTCGGCAACAAACTGATTGGTCTGTAGTTGGCTGGAATTGAGGCATCCTCACCAGGTTTATGGATCGCTATAATTATCGCTTCCTTCCATTCTTTGGGGAAATAATTTAGTTCTAGTATTTTATTTATTAATATGGTCAAGTAAAATATTATATTTAAGGGTAGGTTTTTACCGCGATATTCCTGATTTTGTCGTGCCCTGGGCTTTTACGGTTTTTGATAATCTCTACTATCTCTTGCGGGGTGGCTGGGTTAATCTCAGCCGTGACCGGGGAGTTCCTGAAATTGTTTAGAGTTTGCCTAACCATTCTTAGGATGTCCTGACACATTAGATCGTGGTTTGGTTCAAATTGCTTTTCGTAATGCCTAGCAAGTGTCTCTGCCTTTTCTTCGTCTGAGTACGCGATATTAGCGCCATCTATTAGTGGCGGGAGTTTAATTTGAGGTTTTCTGAGTCTTTTAGCGAATTGCCACAGCGATACGTCTTCCTGGCTAAGGGATTCGATTAATTCTTTATACTGTTGCTGCTTTTCTGCGACAATTTTTTCACTGACTTTACACGTGAGTCTATTAGCTGTGAGCTTCGTGAGTTGGCAGACTTCGTCTCCTACTTTCTGGCGCTCGTCATAGGCGTCGTCCGGGCGTACATCATCTAGACGACCACATATAAGTAAAAAAATTCATAAAATGATTAAATGGAGGGGAGGGGGGGCACATGTATGTGTTCGTCGACCGGTGTCTGAAATGGTCGGTTCATTCATTTGCTTGCGTGATAAATCCGGAACTGTTTCAAAGAATACTCAAGAATTTAAATCACTTTGCTCGAGTGCAAAGGCGTATCCACGAGTTGCGTTTTAAGTGTTCTAAAACTCTGTTGTAGTCATCTAGAAATTCTGTGTTGAATGACCCTTGGTGAAAAAATTTCTCTACGAAATGGCAGGGGGATTCGGCATGCAACTCGGTTAAGAGGTACTTAAATAAATGAATGGAAATTTTATGAAGTTCAAATAAGATTGGAAGCGTAACAAAGAAAGTGAGGAAGGGCATGGTATTGTATGCCGTGTTGATTATGAAGCGGTGTTGACCATGACTCATTACTCAACTACTCATCAATTTTGACATTCGTGAAGAAAAGGGTTAATTAGATCAGAAATTAAAAAAATATGTGTTTACCAACTGATTTAGTATGTTTATTTTATTTATTCAGTATTTATTTATTTATTTATTTTATTTAAAAAAAAATTAAAGCAATTTACAAGAGAAAATATTACCCTTTTTCAAATAAACTTTTCAAAATTATTATTAAAAAAAAGTGTTCTGCTATTACTATGTCCCAAGGCAGATTGACGAATCAGAATATAGTGCCCATTGAAAATGAATACTATTGTAGGTATCGGCTATCCCATGCTGACGAGTGCATAACCGTGACATCGATCTATAGATGCTGTTACCTGCAGTGAGGACACGATCCTAAAATGAATATATACGAAAAGGAAATTGAGATTCGGAAACAGAAAAACTATGATGTTATTATTCATTACTATGACAAACAAATATGTAGATATCATTTTTTCATAAAACATAATCGTAATTTCAAAACATTAATCTTTTCTTATTTTTTAGACTCTATATTTTATTTTCATTGTCATAATTATACACAGTTTAATAGAAGAAAAAGTCTCACTCTCAGCTCTTCTTTGGTTATTATTATTATTAATTTCATTTCATAATTATTACTGTTTTTTTTCTGGTCACAAAGAAAAGGTTTTAAAAATGATCCTCCAGGGGTGTCAGATATGCTAAGTACGCCACTACTTCGATATATATTACTTATGGGTTGGTTCTATGGCCTGAAAAATAAAGCTTCACAATGAAAAGAAATCGCAAACAAATTCACGTATACGCTTGCTTGATAGTCGTGTTTTCAAGTGTGTGATAGACATCAGTCACCCAATATTCTCGAAGCACAAGAACAAAGACATCACGTGACAATTCCTCAATGGATCACGCCTACGGAGGTCTTTGACAGATATAATCTTTTGACTCATCGCCTCCGGGATTCGGCCATCCTTGAGGGCCTATTAAGGACCAGTCTTACGACCAATTAAGAAAGCCTGCGGTGCATTATTGTTCGGGATTGACCTCTTACAGGAACTGTGGCAGAAATAATTTGGTTGAACAGTACCCCCCCCTCCCCCCTCCCATATAAGACAAAGTGAGACGACTCAGTTACTATGGTTATGACGCTGGATGAACGAACTAATGAAGTGTTCGGTTAAGAAATGAAATGAAAATTTATGAATTAGGCTCCTTCTCAATTGAATTCCCTGCTAATGAGTGGATGCTTTAAATGGAAATTTTGATGACCAAGCATCGTCCTACCAATTTCATACAACAGGCAGCATCTGCCCAATAGAAAATGAAAATTGCTCAGGAAGCACTGCAGATTTCAACAGAGCTTGCTCTAATGCGACTGATCGCATCAACGGATAGTTCAACTTCTTAACAATTCCATACTTCGTTAAAAAAAAATCGTCAAATTATATTTATACTGAGGGAAGGAAGGATAAAATGCAATTGATTATTTTGGAATATATCTCGCTCTGTCCATATTGCAATGACAACAAGATATATAATATTTACTGTTTTATATAGAAATATTGAAAATAAATCTTGTATTATGACAAACTTCAAAATTTCCTTTAGTGTTTTCATAACATGACCCCCTCATACTTGATTTCATCTAATTCGGTGTTTCCAAAAGAACTGTAAGCGTATACCTGGGCCCTAGAGGTATGTGAAAGGGCACGGAGTCGAATTTATCATCATTAAGATCTCACCAAACAATTCTTTAAAAATATAAAGAGGCAGTTAATGGAAAGTTAATATCTTTACCAAGTATGATTTTTAAAATATCATGATACGAAAGAAAAGTTAAAAAAATCACTCCACTCCGTTAAATTTTTCTTTAAACTCTTCCTGCAGTACATACTAATTTATAAAGTACAGTGCGCTCAAAAAATTGCATTACCCGTACACTTCCATGACTTTGATGGAGAATAAGGAAAGTAACACATTTAAAGTGATAGTTAAAGTGTTTAATATTGACGAATACATTGAAGATGCAGTAATGCACAAATATGACTTATTTAGAAATGTTTGTGTGGGAAATATTCATAAATAAGAAATATGTGGCATTCTTATGTTAATAAATGTTTAATATTAAAGTGAAATTTGTGGCATCCTTATTTTATTAAATATTTAATAATAAAGAAGTTCTCATAATTAAAAAAAAATATTTTGTAAAATTTTGGAGATGACACGGAGATGTCAGACAAATTTTGGAGATGACACATGTTTACTGTCCCATAATAGTGGCTAGAGTGCGTTTGACATTTGAAACTTTCATATAAAGTTCAAATGCACTAAAAATAGGATGCAGCATTCAGGTTTGTTACGTTATATTAAACATTTATTTTGAACAGTGAATTTTTCGAGGTGATACAATTTTTTTGAGCACCACTGTAATTATGATGAGGTTACCAGTTAAATACGAGTATAAAATTCTAGTTATGTGTCAAAAATGTTAATACGAAATTGTATCACAAAAATATTTGTAATAAAACCCCCCTAAATTGTAATAAAACTCAAAATCTATATATACTGTACAAAATTAGAAGTCTGTTTGTCTGTCCTGCATACAAATCTACAGATTTTAACGGATTTTTTTTTTCTTTTCCAGATTTATTGCATTTTCTGCTTTGTCGAGGAAAACCCCGTCTGTATTAGGAGTTTCTGTGACCAGGGGTTGTAGAGGTATTAAATAAAACGCAAAATAAACAGTCCACAGAAATAGCAATATGTAGACGGTTATTTTCCGAAACGTTTGTTTGAGAAAAATTATATCATATTTCTCAGCAATGAAATTAAATCAAATGTGTTATATAACAGACGATTTTTATTTAATTTATCCAGTTTAAATAACAAGGTAATTGATAGAAAAATTAACTTTATGAATGAACGGAATGTATGCAGTTACGGGCTTGGGATAACAGGAGTTATTGATATTTTCAATTTAAGTCATCTGTTTTATTTTGTTTGGCAAAGATTTGACAAATTTATATTTTTTCTATTCTGTTTTACCGTTTGTTAAAACAGGATAAACATGGTACGGGTATATCTTTCACTATTTTGGCGTCTTCACTTTGGCATATGTTGACCAAACATTATATTTTATGTAAATATGTTTACAAATGGGACAAGGGTGTTTTGTTCTTCAGATCATTTCGTAAAAATAATTTTGTGTAAAAAGAACAGAGATTCTTATAATTCCTTTTATGGGAATTAAATATTTGATAAGAATCTATTGAAGAACTTAGAATACTAATGAAATTTGTATATATTTCAACTCATGAGCAATACCGGGTATATCTGCTAGTAATTGAAATAAAACTGCGAAATCGTAACAAAACTTCCATTTAATAATTACTTTACTCGATAACTTAATATCTAAATGGTACGAGTACACAACAGTACATATTTATCAAGTCGTTCAGACTGCATCTATCGATTTACGTTACTATTATAACAAAATAATTTTAATTATTTTAGAAGTGAATTTCTAATATGCAGATATCTTGGTAAATTTCTATTGTACAAGTATAATGGTAATAATAAATTTCTGTAGGCCTACATTAAAATTAACATTTATCTAATAATTATTTCATATGGAATTAAAATAAGTGAACTCTGTTATACAAAACAGACAATTATCTTCATCCGAAAAAGGGTACACTATTATGAACAATCTATAGGGTACGCCGATAAGACATATCTTTAAAAGGTAGTACCCGAATGTAGAAGGTTTGGGAAACACTGCCCTAATCCAAATTTGAACACCGTACTTATTTATAAGATCATAGTTCAAGTGGAATCAACAATACTAGTAAGTCGCATGAACAGGTGAAACATTCGAATATCGAAAAGTGCAGAAGCTGAAGGTCGAATGATTAAAAACAAAGGACGTCACGAGAAATGAAACTCCTCCATTTGACCAGCTGGATATCTTGCATAACTAGACTGAATTCCCGCTTTCCTCGTACAACACTCATTTCGAAGAACTTAGTCGAGAGTGCTACAAAATTATCCGAGAAAATACAGTTTAAAATTATTTTATGAAATGCACTAGATTAGTGGTTCCTAACCTGTATTTATCGGAGTACCCCATGACTGTCTGCTTCTTTCAAGTGTACATTTCTCAGTGATCGTACATTTCTTTCAACTGTACCCGCTGACTGCCCATATCATTCAATTGCATATTTCCTAACTGTCCATTCCATATCTCACATTTTAATTGCAGAGGAGTTCCGAGGGGCAAGCAGCGTAAGCGACCACTTGGGGCCTCATGTTTTCAGAGGGCCTCAAAATCTTGTACATTATTTTCATTGGGTCTCTTTGGAAATTTTTTTTTCTAAAACGCACTAGTAATGCAACGTTTTCTTGTATTTTATATAATTCTGCATTTTATCTTTAGTCATTTGTATATCAGTGTTCAGTTGTCTTTATATGTACACTACGAACTCTTGATCTGTTCGTAGTTGAGCCTATTGAGATCATGATACTGTTGCGAACGTGTAAAATATCCTCACTGGAATCTTATTTAAAAACCAGACGGAGAAAATACCCGTACAGGCATCTTTTCCCATGACGTGATTCTAGGGTTGACATACGCCGAAGTTCGAAGAAGGATTACCAGATTTAGCGATGTATCGCCAATTTGGCGACCTTCCGAAGGTCGAGAAGCACCTCGAAATAACCAATATTCTACGAGATATGAGAGATTTCCCGAAGTTTCTACAGAGAGCCTACAAAAAGGAGTCATAGCTCAGTTGGAGAACAATTGATGTGATACGAGCTGAATTGAACTGTGACTTTCGTCAATGTTTTAATGTTTTGAGAATAGTGGCTGCTGTTTTTGAAATGAAATACGTCAATGTTTCGAGAATAGTATCAGTTGTTTTACGAAACGAGTGGAACATTTAAGTGCTGTTTTACTGCATATTGTTCCAGTTTAAGCTGTCCTGTAATCCTGAGCGCACACCCACCATTCCAAAGGACCATGTCGTAACAATACGATCTATAATCCTTACGGTGCGTTGATCAATATTCTTCCTGCTTGAGCTGTAACTATGGGCCTTTAGAGCAGTGGGTGTGTGGAAACCCCAGGCCGTCCGACTCGTCCAGAGGACTTGAGTAACAAAGTGGACGACCGGAGCAGTGGGTGTGTGGAAAAACTACTTTATTATTGTAGTGAACTACAACTACATTATGACAAATGTAGTTAACTACAATTACTTTTTTTTAAAAGTAGTGACTACAAACTGCTTTTAAAATGTAGTCACTACATAACTACTTTTATAAGACGAATTTTGCCACAGCTTCAATTTACACAAAAAGTTGAGGATATGAGTATACTGTAGAAATTTAACATACTTATTCCGAATAATAAAATTTGCTGTTCAACTTACCAATCTTTACGCTTTTACCCACTTCTGAAAACAGTAAAATAAAATAAAAGTATAAACTTTAAAATCAAAGATAACCAAATATAGGTTTAAAAGTCCTTTAATAAAATCTCCTTTCCTCGACATACAAAAAATTGCACGGCCAAAGAGCTTTCGGGCATCACAATGTCCTTCATCAGTGGCTTCGCCACTTCCACCTGGAAAGGAGTTTTTAATAAAGGACTTTCAAACCTATTTTTGGTTGTCTTTGATTTTAAAGTTTAATTAAAGTTGACGTGTATCCATTTTATTTACTAAAAGTATAAAATAAAATAAAAGTAAAAACTATTTATTTAAAAACATGTTTGTTCATTTTTAATAGAATTTGCATCTTAAAATTGCAATCAGATAAGCAGGATCTTTTGGGGAATAACACATCTGAATATATCCATATAAAAAAATCAACTTCATGAGGTAATGGTCTTCCTAATCCTGCACATCCCTGCAGCCATACATCGTACATCGTTGCGCAGAACACTGAATTTCATACAAATGAAGAAATGGTGATCACATGATATGTAGAATGGTACCTTATTTGGTTACTGAAGTAACGTTAAAAATAGCGTCAAAACTCTATACAAACTACAGGTTTATTGTACCCGCGCTACACTCCTTATTTTTAAAAGTAATGCGTTGCACTACGAACTGCTAGAAAAAGAAGTGTACTTGTGGCGCGCTACTTCCGACCACTGCTTTAGATATTATATAGAGAAACTATGGTTACATTACCATAGTCGGATTATGCATTGGGGCATGGTAGTTTCGGGGCCAAGAAATATTTTTATATCCTAAACAAAGGTCTCCAAAATACTGTTGGCCCGGGAGATTGGGGAAAATTCAATGATAGAACCTGAAGTGAAAATGCTAACGTAATGGATCCATGTTTATTTTTGTTTGTTTTTAAGTTGTATAAACATAATTAAATTGTCGGATAATCGATTTTTCGGATTTACCAATTATCGGGTTTGTGACATTTTGTTGCATTTATTATCCAGATGGGGCCTTTTATGAAATTTGGCTTGGAGCCTCAGAAAACCCCCGAGATGTTACTGTTCAATTGTATCCCCTGTAAATGCTAAAATGGGAATGGGAAAGCTATGATTGCGCTCTCATCTATATTATGCACTGAGATGACTGAGTAAGGGGATGATATACCAAAATTATCGAATACTTTCCACTACAGCTAGAATCTCGGTTTGCATGTCATTCTATTCATCTCAGCTTCGAGACTAAGAGAAGAATATAAAATTTCGAAAATTCGAATTAGGACTAACGGTGCGAAGAGATAATCCAAAAACTCAAACCACTTTGCTTAATTATCTCTAGTTAGAATCTTGGTCTTGGTTTCATTCGATTCTTCTCAGCTTCCAAATTAACGGGAAAATCGAATATTTCGAAAATTTGAATTAAGGAGGACGATGCGAAAGGATATTAATAAAATATGAAACTTATTTAGTACTTCCACCTAGCTAGAATCTTGGTTTGGGTCTCATTCAACCCGTCTCAGCTTCCAGATCAACGGAAAAATCGAAAATTCAAATTAAGGGATTCAAAGGTTCTGACCTAAGGAAATGAGTGTATAGACCAAGGAGGACTACCAATAACATGAATTAAAGTTCTTCGTAATTGCTCTTCTCATTAAAATTTCTCACTCTCTAAGGTCTACACTCAAACTAGAAAAATGTCTAGTGGTTAGATGTAATTCAAATTACTTACTAGTAGCTATATTCTATAATATATATATATATATATATAATATCATTTAATAAAATTCAACAATGCTAAGGCAATTAAGACTAAATGAGGTTGGCCCAAAATACTTTATTGTTTAATATCAACCCGTCTCAGCTTCCATTATGCCAAACTTAACATTAAATATCATATACATTCATAAATCATATTAATTCAGTTAGCTTATTGTTCTAAAATTTTATTCAACGATTCTAATCATGTATAACTATCATGTATGGTATTATTCAAATAATTGGGTAATCCGAAAGATTAGCCCTGACATCCTGCATGTCATTTAAACAACAATAAAGCAATTACAATTATCAATAACCCTACATCAATAACATATTCTTTCTATGGGTGTGGTGATATCAATTTATGCCATAAACTTTATGTCTAAATTAAGTAAATTTCTCATATTTTTTACTGTTATTGATAGAACATTCAAAGCCCTTCAAATTAATTTTACTTGTTTGCAGCTAGCTCAATTCCATTGAAACATATAATCTTATTCTTTTAAATATATTATTACTTTCCTTATATACAGAATGTATAAGGAAAGTATTGTGACGGGGTCGAAAATTCGAATTTTCGACGGGAGAGCACGTTTCAAGCATCCCTGATCATGAATCGAACATTTTTGAAGTGATGTCTGTGTGTGTGTGTGTGTCAGTGAGTCTGTGGAGACGATATCTCACGAACGAATGGAGCGATTCGAATGAAATTTTGTACAAAAATCACAATCCATGAATGCTGGAAGCCTATTGTTTTAAAAAACAATCGAATGTAGAGAACCCTCCTAAATTTTCGAGTGAAATTTTGAAAAAATTATCAAAAAATCAAAACCTTTAATAAAGTTACGCAAATAGACATTTCTTATGTAATTTTTCCTTAGAAAACGATTGGCATAAACTTTAGAACGCTAGCATGAACTGTTCTCGAGATATTGCACATTTTTGAAATAAATTTATCAACAAATTCCATAAATTAAAAAAAAATATATTAACTGTTAAGAAACATGTTCACTTTTCATATGTAATGTCATGCGTTACATGTGGTGACATCATTCTCGTGGATCTAACTCGTTCCATTCACGAGAAAAGATACTTTGAGTAATACTTTTGTATTTGAAAGCCAATCGTCATTTACCTGCTGTAAGAATAACATATTTCTCCGTCCATAACTCTTGGCGGTATTTTGACGACGAATTTGGCGGAATGCTGCCAACTTGGCGACTTTTTTAAATGTTGCCAAATTAACGAAAATCTCGCCAAATGGATAAAAATGACACTAAATCAATGAAAATGACGACTAATTGAAGAAAATTCAATATCTTGGAAAGAATATATTTATCTACTATAAGAATAACATTTTTTTAACTATAAAAGTAGTAAATTCATTGCATTATATAAGGAAAGTCATGTGTTGCCCACATCAGATTTTTTTTATTTACATAATTGATTTTATGTAGGATTTATAGAGAAACTTACATGATGGAGTCAAGAAGCCCTGGCAATTTTAATTTCTTGTAATTATTCAACATAAGAGTTCTTTAGTCATCTCAACAGGACTTTTTGCTGCGTTTCGATTGGCTGCTTCAATCCTAGATGTTAACACTGTACTACATTGGGTTTGTCTGGTTTGCATCTTGTGTTGTGCTCATCGTCAGCCGGGTCTATGATTCTTAGAGGGAAATTAATTTCTCACTTCAGTCGCGGTCACAATGTGTAGAGCTAACATCCAACAGCTCTTTTGTGCTAGGCAATTCCGCAGGTATCTTCACTCAGCATCCGCATGGTTC
Organism: Amaurobius ferox; assembly: GCA_951213105.1. Lineage (NCBI taxonomy): Eukaryota > Metazoa > Arthropoda > Arachnida > Araneae > Amaurobiidae > Amaurobius > Amaurobius ferox. The sequence goes on along the minus strand of OX578139.1, from coordinate 54,669,961 downwards.
TTATGGAGTCACATTTTTAATGCTTTTCAATTGAAACACCAGCTGGTACGTGGCAATTTATATGCCGTATTCTCATCTATATAGATGAGTTTCATTTATAATCAGTGTAAGTGCAAGAGCCTTAGCAACGTAGTTCTGGTCTATATGAAGTTGTTTAAAAAAATAAAGAGACTCCTTCGCATGTGCTATTTGGGGCCCTATTCAGGAGCCAAGGGAAACTGCGTCTTTTCTCATCGAGTTCTAGGCAGATAATTCTCAAAATATATACATATATATATATGTAAGCCGGGCACAGGCCCAGCCGAAACGTACTGTCTCTCTTGCTACATTTTTACGATCTCTCGTAAACTCAGCTTATTCTTCACTTGGGCTGCTCTATAAGATCTCAAGTGATTGGTCGGTTGTATATGAAATATTCGCTCTCATTGGTTATATTAGTTACGGCATTTTCTATTCTAAAATAAAGTTCTATGTTTTGTTTGACCAAGACAAAACCATAACATTTACCGGAATTGGGTCCTTCCCATTCGTATGTGCTGTTTGGGGCCCTATTCAGAAGCCAAGGACAACTGCGTCTTTTCTCATCGTAATAAGGGCTGGTTAGTACAAATTTAAATCTGTCGTGCATTTTAATTGCTTGCGATCTCAAATAAACTGCAAAAATAATATTTGCTTAGAAATTGAAAAAAGAAATATAGCTGCAAATATCTGCTTCCATGGATTAAGAAATATTTTTAGATCACACCTGCAGAAGAAGAACAAAATTACAACTATATAAAGTACTTAATACCTGCCCTAATTTATTCTTCAGAAACATAGACTCTCACAAGACACGATGAAAAAGCTCTTTGCATCTTTGAGCACAAAATTTTGATCAGTATTTTTGGTGGAATTCAAGAAAACGATATTTGGAGAAGATACAATTTTGAACCATACAAATTTTATAAAGATTCTGACATAATCAAATACATTAAAATTTACAGAATGCAGTGGGCAAGACATATGCCAAGAATGGATAACAACAGAATCAGAAAGAAAATTTTTATATCCACACCGATCATGAAAAGATCTAGAGGACGGTCGAAGTTGCTATGGATCGAGTGTGTGGACAACTACTTGCGGTATTAAAGATAAAAAATTGGAGAAGCATCGCTTCAAGGGAGACCGCTTGGGAAAATCTTCCGAGGAAGGCCAGGGCCCACAGTGGGCTATCGAGCAATTGATGATGATGATAAAGAGCGGGTGGAAATGATTAGTTGCAGATAATGGCATCCATGGACCGGTTTTATGCCCTTTATGTACTTGCTCTCCAGCATGGGATAGATATTATTGCTTTATACCATTCATCCGGGTCTTCTTTGATTTACTATCAGGTTTACACATTTGGGAGCCTAAAGCGCAAAACTGTAAATAGTCCTTCACGTGATAAAAATATAACTATAACAAAATTTAAATGTTATTACTTAATTATCATTAATAACTTTTATAGTATTATTATTTATTTATTTTTATGCCCTCAATCAGTAAATTTTTGAAATTTTTCATACACCACAGAAAATCAAACATTGTGTTGCATTATGTTGCTGCAACTTGACTTGGACTATTTACATAGAAACTGTGCATTGAAAGTAAATAATTACTTTAATTATATACATAATGTATAAGGAAAGTATTGTGACGGGGTCGAAAATTCGAATTCGAGTTTTCGACGGGAAAGCACGTTTCAAGCATCCCTGATCACGTATCAAACATTTTTGAAGTGATGTCTGTGTGTGTGTGTGTTAGTGGGTCTGTGGAGACGATAACTGACGAATGAATGGACCGATTCGAACCAAATTTGGTACAAAAATCACAATCTGTAAACACTGGAAGCCTATTGTTTTTATACGCAATCGAATGTTCAGAACCCCCTTAAATTTTCGAATGAAATTTTGAAAAAATCGTCAAAAAATCAAAACCAATAATAAAGTTACACAAATAGACATTTCTTATGTAATTTTTCATTAGAAAACGATTGGCATAAATTTTAGAACGCTAACATGAACCGTTCTCGAGATATTGCACATTATTCAAAAAAATTATCAAAAAGTCATATAAAATAGAAAAAAATATTTCCTATTGAGAAACATGTTCACTTTTCATATATAATATCATGCGATAAATTGGGTGACATCATTCTCGTGGATCTAGCTCGTTCCATTCATGAAAAAAGATACTTTGAGTAATACTTTTGCATTTGAACGCCAATTTATCTGCTGTAAGAATAACTTATTTCTTCGTCCATAACCTTAGCGAGATTTTAGCGACGAAATTGGCGGAATGTCGGCAACTTGGCGACTTTATGAAATGTTGCCAAATTAACGAAAATCTCGCCAAATGGATAAAAATGACGATAAATCAATGAAAATGACGACAAATTGTCGAAAATTCAATATCTTGGAAAGGATATTAGTATCTACTTGAAGAAAAACCTATTTATTTTACTGTAAAAGTAGTAAATTCATTTCATTATATAAGGAAAGTCATGTGTTGCCCACATCAGATTTTTTTCTATATTATTTCCAATTAATATTTTAAATCCAGCATTTAATAACAATATTTAGAAAATTACTGTGTATTTTAAATCTATGGAAAAAAAAATAGGAATCGCATATTCAATCATTTTTAAATATCATCAATATCGATTAATTATATGTAATTATTTAGTAAGTTTCATGCTGCACATTAGAACTTGGACTAAATACATGATAAAACTAAAAATGAGTATGAAAAATAATTCTTAAAATTACTTCTTTGATAAAATTGTGACAACTAAATGCACCAAATCAATCGGTGTAAACACCTTTATTTGGTTCATTCAAATTTTAAAATTCATTAAAGGAGATATGATTTACTAAGAAACATAATGAGGACTTAAACGAAGTGGCTGGACCTAAACGACCACTTCACTCCCTTCATCATGTCGGGCGCTGTTTTTCTCCAAATAAAACATCCAATTTGCACTGAAAATACACCAACATATAAAAAGAAATAGAGGGAAAAAATGAAATTATCCCGTACGCAATTTCTAAACTCCCTGTAGCAGTCTATTAATGTATCTTGATTTTAAATAAATCAGATTGGCTTTAAATATTATCAATAATAAAATTTTAAATTAATATTTTCCAGAAAATGATATTTATTTCCATCTGAAATCATCCAACCTTCTCGAAAATGAATCGCATTTACTGCAAGATCATGCAAAACCTAGCTTGGCACGATCTGATGGGTTGCATGTACACAGCCAAGCAGGAAAAAAATCAAGAGATGGAGAGATAAAAGGAGAAAGAACTGGCGATTAGCCATTTGCAAATTCTTGAATCGACTACGCATAAAAACAATAGTTTAACTGAAACTACTAGTAGTTATCCCATTGTTACAGAATAATTCTCAGCTATACAGTACCGCGCTGAATATAACTTCTGTTGGTGGCATTCAAATTCTTTATACTTCCGTGATAGAAAGCAGGTAATTGAAAATTATGTATATGCAATTGTTTCAAAAGCGCTGTGACCTTTCTTCATCGGGTCGAAAACAGTATCAATCGAAGGATTGAATGCAACTGCGGAGAAACAGACAAAGAACAAGTGATCATCGCGAGAACACCGAAGGCGGCGTATGAATTGAAAGTAGCTGTTGAAATCCAGACGAAGGCTATAAATATTTCAGCAAAAACCGAAAAAACGACACTCGCCTCTCGACCACACATTCTGCCAGACGAGGGAAATTATAGTCGAACTGATATGAAGTATACTTCCTCGCTGTTGTATTTGATCTTTCTATTGATAGTACACACTGCTTCCAACCTGCTGAAGAGTGTTCAGGTTGCAAGTACTCTTCAGTAGGCGATAACGCCTTTGAAACAATTGTAGTCACCAAACATTTTACATGTTTGATTTCTATCAAGAAAGCACAAAGGATTCTAATACCTATCGCCCCGATTATTAAGTAAACCTTGAAACCAGCAGCATAGGCACCGACTTGAAAAATGATTGGGTTTTCCGGAAACTTTAAATCGAATGACCCATTCATTTTTTTAAAGGATTTATGTCGAATTTAAATTTCATTCCATCAGATAATCTGGCACAATAAGACGTCTGAAATGCTAAAATGCAGTAAATTATAGTTAAGTACAGAAAAATATTTTTTTTCTCTAGATAATTATTCATTTCATTTATTTTATTTTGCTTTTGTAGGCGCAGCATTTTTATGTACAATATACAGATATTGTGGGAATTTCAAACCCAATTGTCTATAAAAATAACAAAAAATGTAAAATTTATTTTTAGGTATTTTTACCAATGTTAAAATGTCAACATATTTCTCTTTAAATCATTTCAGAGTTAAAATCTTGTATTCAAAATACAATAAACAGTTTCAGGGGTAAATGTCTGTACATGCGACTTTATACAAGGTAGGATCAAAAAGTTCGGAGACTGTGCTGATATCTCGAACCCTGATTGGAGGAGAGGGGAACTATTTTACCGTGGCGTAGAGGCACATCTGGCTCGAGATGTGAAAAGGAAGAAGCGGGTCCGCAATGCAGGGTTTTTCCAGACAATGCGCGTCAGTGAACCGTAGTCATTCGCATTCGTCGAAAACAGAAATGGTGTTTGAAGAACAACGTGCGGATATAAAATTCTGCCAGCGTTTGGGGAAATCACCGACAGAAACATTGCACCTGCTGCATCAGGTGCAATCTTTCTGTCGGCGATTTCCCTAAACGCTGGCAGAATCTGATATCCGCACGTTGTTCTTCAAACACCATTTCCGTTTTCGACGAATGCGAACGACTACAGTTCACTGACACGCATTGTCTGAAAAAACGCTGCACTGCGGACCCGCTTCTTCCCTTTCACATCTCGAGCCACAAATGCCTCTACACCACGGTAAAATAGTTCCCCTCTCCTCCAATCAAGGTTGGAGATATCAGCACAGTCTCTGAACTTTTTGATCCTACCTTGTATAGTAAACAGGGAATGAAAAAATAAAAACTTGAAGAATTAATAGCAAAAACAAAATGTGTGCATATATGCGTACATTTTCCCCACTAAATACGTACAAAATATTAGGGGTTAGAGGAACACATAACAAAAATATTGGGATTCAAAAGGTGCTTCGAACCCACGAAATCGGCGCCGCTGACAAGTAGTATTACTAAGAAATATTCCGTATCGTTGAATAATTATTTCCCGAATATTTTTTGTAAGATAACAGACACCACTGAACTTTATTAAAGTTCCTCTACGCTATACATATCGTGTCCATCGTTATTTTTGGGTCGTAAATCTACATTAGAAGATTCCCTCTTTTGCAAATCAAAATCAGTCACCTAGCCTAATCTAACGGGTTCGAGTGAAGTCAAGGACGCGGAACGCAGAAAAAAAAATCCTCCATCTGAAGTGCAAAGTATCTGCGATCTACGTGAGTGACAATTGTCCGACCAAAGATCCGATTATTTAAAACCCCGCCTCCTCTGCACTGCACAATAATTTAGTCTAGCCCAATTACCTCCATCATGTAACTCCGCATTATTTCCCTTCATGCAACTTAGTTTTCACTCCGAAAAGCGGTAAACGTATGTTTTACACACAACAACAATAATAATAATAACTTCATATTAAAAAAACTTATTGTAGCTACTGACCGAACCTAGTGCTGGACCTATGGCATGATGATTTATAACACATTGCCATGTGTCGCAAGAATTTTGATATTGATTGCATATTACGATTAAACTACGTATATCATTATTACCGACTGAAATGCGCATATCAGTATTACCAATTAAAATACGCACATCAATATTACTGATTAAAATACGCAAGTAAGAAAGAGCTGTTTGGTACGTGTTCAATGAATGTATTTACAATTTCTTTTTTCTAATTCAACTGATTTACAACCAAATGGAACTACAGGCACCTGTATTTTTGCTGCATGTCGTCAATGAATGAGTTCATGATTCAGCTGTTTTCCTTCTAGGTACGAAATCATACCAAAGGGATTTCGTCATCTCTCTTTTAATATATTTGATCATAAGGATTCTAAAACGAAGTCCATGATGATTTTTTAAGAGGATTTTTTAAGAGGATTTTTTAAGAGGATGATGATTTACCTCGCACTTGCGTACACTCACACTACACTTACACTCCCAAAACATATAAATCTGTAGAAAACTCGAGTTGCGATTTTCGACACGATTCAAATACTTTTCCAATACATTACCATGTATTGTAGAGAAAGTAAAAAGTCAATGATTTTATATTTTATCTCCGAAATGCTAGAAAGTGTCAATATCAAACAGCTTTCTTGCAAAATTGTTTACATCAAATGGCTTTAAAAAACAGTCGCTTTACTAGATTATTGGGGATTTTGTTTATTCCGATCAACCCACGTCAAGTTCGATAAAAGGGACTATACAATATTTATATTGGTCTGGTTAATCTCATGTCATAATCAGTATGTCCATGAAGTATGTAATAATATTAATTAATTTTTATATAGTTTGTTAAAATAAAAAGTAAAAATTTATTTCTAATTCAATCTTTAAAATTATAAAGATCTTTAAAATTATAAAATCTTTAAAATTATAAAACGCAAGTATGAGAAAATTTAATTATCAGAATATTGATGACGTTAATATGATACAGTATAGATACAATGTGAGAAGTGATATCAATGCAGAATCCATACATCACTAATCGATGCACAAAATAAGCTTGCTCATCACTAGCTGCAAGCATCAATATTCAATTGTATTGTTGGAGTACCACCCTAATTTTCTTGCATTTTCTCATATAAAGCAACATTTTCACTTAAAATATCGAGGGAAAACACGACTATCAATCTATATTCTTTAAACAAAACAAATACAAAATCACTCAAAATCATTCAATTGGCTACAGAATCATTGAACGGACAAAGGACTTCACTCAAAAATAAGTTGTTCCAGGAACAAAAACAAAATCCCGTAAGTGAAACAGCCGAAGCCCTGAAAAACATTGAAAGCAAGAATAAAGCAAAATTACATCACGATTTTACACGGAAAAATATTTCTTTGAATTTCTACTCTTGAAAGGTTATTAGCTCGCACGAAAACGAAATGTTAAGCGCTCGCTCGACCTTCAGGCTAAGTTGAAACACTTGTTCTTAAGCAGAGCAATGTTTCTAGGAATGTTTTCGAAAGCCTAGATAGAAACAAACTATCGCGCGAAATTTTGGAAAATGAAAGGAAGCAACTGGAGTGTTGTTGTTGATCAAGGCTAACCCCAGTGCCAGGTAAGTATAAGCAACTGGAGTGTGAAAATCCACCAAACTTTCTCAGGCATTCATATTCCACATTTCAGGAAAGCTCTTGAGGGCAGGACATCACGCGAATGAGCGCAGGGGTGAGCCTCGGAGGAGAAAAACATGAAAAAGTATAAGAAAAAAAAATCAAATATGGAGGAAGGGGGGGGGGGGGGGGGGGCGTCCGTCGTAGATTTGTAGGGGGCCTACACATTTTTACGCCCATTTGAATCGCAATTAAAATAAAGTGTGTTTTTCTATGAGCTTCAGCTTGTAAGTTATTATTTTAGAATTTGCCTAATTTGTTCTTTAAAAAGCATATAAGTTGACAAGTCTGTCAAACCGATGTATTGAATACACATAGCTGACTCGTGTTAAGGGGGCACATAAACATGAATTCGCATAAATAAAATATTTTTTGAGCTTGGGCTGCGAAAATGAATAAACGATTTTTTTTATTCAAAAGTACAAGCATGCAAATTATATTTCGTTGAAAAAACATCAAATTCTGCAAATGGCAGCGATTTTTTCAGACAAGTTTTTTCTCAAGCGTCGGGTTATTTTCTACGGATTTCAACTGAAATAAAAACAAAATCTGAAGTAAATCTTGTCTGAAGGAATATAAGCAATTAGCATGGTAGAATATTTTTACATTCAAAGTGTGAATAAAAAATGGCGGCCATGGGAATGCAATTCAATGATTTTTCGCTTTAAAACCCTTTACTTATTTATTTATTATTATTATAGTGCAATGAAATTATAAGAAAATCCCCAATAAAAAAAAAGCTATGTAATTACGTATTACTATCCGGAAAAATCATGACAAATTAAAAAAAAAATCTGTTGAAAATTGGTGATAGATGAGAAACGTGTTTAAAATTTTGAGAATGTATATGTTACCGGCAAAGTGCGAAAAGCAAGAATTATATAGAATGCCTAGGCATTCTATAGAATGAGTGGCGTTTTTAGGCAAAGTATGAAATGTCTATTTTATTTTAACATTTTACATACTTTTCCTAGGCATTGTATAAAATACCTAGGCATTATATAGAATGACAAATATTACTTCGACAAAATGAGAAAAAGGCTTTTATTGAAAAGATGCATGTGAAAATGTAAGAAGTACTACAATATGTAAGATAGGAGATTTTTCTACAGAAAGAAAATAAGACCCGTGCTGAACTACTTGTTGCTACAAAGTAGATGGGAATAGGAAAGATGTAGTATAATCCTTTTTTCATTTTTGGCAATTTCAGGTGAGATTCTGGCAATACCTGTTATGATTTGGGGAACATTCCTAAAAGAAATAGCGATTTTCGTATTACATGGCAATGTATACTTGGACTATTTGCCGGAAAAAAATTATGTTATATTTTCATTGAAATTTCATTAAATTCAGTTAAGTAATAAAATTGATCATTAAACAGATATTGTGCAAAATTAAAATGTTTCATTAAAACGAATAAAACCAATAAAATTCAATCGGTTAAAACCAATAAAACCACCGACGTGACATTTTCTATTTTCAACTGGCTTTTTTTTTTTTTTCTTCTTTTTTTGCGCAACTCTGATATAAGTGGACTTGAACAATTTTAAATATACACACGTGAGAAAGTCGAGTTGTTGTTGTTGTTGAAACCCAGACCGTCCGACCTACCAGAAAGGTGTAAGGTAACTGCTGTGAGAAAGTCGAGTGGAACTTTTCACTCTTTATTATTTTAAAACTGCTAGCTACTTTCTCTGCCACATTTTCTAGATAGACAAGCAAAATGCTATAAAAATAGTCTCTTCCAGCTAAATACTTGCAAACAACTCAAATATCCAACCGTATTTGTGCACTGATAACACTGCCTCTATCCACTATCTATATTGCACGCGATTAAAAGGAAGCTGATAGGAAATCTTTCAGTACAGTCAACAATTGCCTTGTCTATTTTTTCTTATCGAATATAATCGAAGCAAAGTTGCATCATACCTTTTAGGGCGATCATTGAATAGTCTCACTTGATCGACCATACAAACCTCGGCTACACGTACCCTTCAGATAAAGGACTGCATGTGGTCTTGCCAAGTCTATGGGCTTCAAGGGATCCGGAAAAGAAAACTTTATTTCTCTTAGTTTTGAGTTTTATTCAAAAAATTTTGCACAACTAGTTATTTAAATAGAAAAATAAAAATATTTGTATTGTAGAAAAACATGCTCTTTAATTTGTCTTAAGAATATTTTAATATACTGATAAGAAAACTTAAAAAAAAAAATGCTTTAATGAAAAAACTTTTTATATGAGTGGCTTATGTATCAAACATTGTATATTTAACAATTGTATATTTAACATTTGCAATTTTATGTACAAATCTCAAAAACAAATTAAAGTTAACATCATAGACAAATTATGTCTCAGAATTCATAGTTATAACTCAAATCTTTCTTGAGTTATACCAATTTAAACATTGAACTTCAGAATTCAATTTCTGAAAAACAAGGTTTCAAAATTTTGTTCTGAACTGTAAGTATCAAAACCTTTTAATGTTAAATTCGTTTTAATAATAAATTAGTAATTAACTTAAGTTTTAGTTAAAGGATTTACGTAATATTTATGTAATTCGATTTCACCCTATTTGAACTTTATTTTTAGTTTAATAACAAGAAGAAAAAAAAAGTATATATATATATATATATATATATATATTTGGCGGGTTTAGTTTTCAAAATTTACGCCTGTGCCAGAAAAATTCAACGTATCAAATTTTATGAATAAAATTTAATAGAGAAAAATTTAATAAAGAAATAAATTTAATATATAACCTTTTTTTTTATAAATTCAGCTATGTAATATATGTCGGTAAAATAACTTTTAACTTTATTTGGAACACAAATTCATGTATTTGACATATTTGAACAAACATTGCGCCGGGTTAGATTGGATCGCATCTCAAGAATTTTCGGGCCGTGTCGGTCTTCGGATCCACATTTAAAAATGTCTTCGGTCTCGGACAGAGTTCGGTTTTTTGTAGGTACGAGAAAAAAATATATTTGTTGAGGGGGGGGGGGGGGTGCGCATGCTCACACGGTCAATTTTTATTACTTTCCCTGCAATACATGGTAATGTATAGGGAAAGCATTGTTGGAATCATACCGAAATTCGCAACTCGAGTTTTCGACGGATCTACACGTTTCGAAACCTCTAGAATACGAAAAAATATTTTTAGCGTAACGTCTGTGTGTGTGTGTGTGTGTGCAGATTTTGTATCCACTGTAACAAAAACACTAATCGACCGAATTTCATAAAATTTGGTTGGTATGTCACTTGTGGGCGACTACGGTGCTGATTAGTTTTGGGTATAATTCGGAATAAAAGAAACCGCGTTTTTTTTGCTAAATGGCCCGCAAAAATTGCCTGTATCCACTCTACCTGAAAAACTACTGGACCGAATTTCACAAAAATTTGGTAGATAAGTCGCTTGTGGGTTATCCTGGTGTTGATTAGATTTTGGTACGATTCGGAAAAAAATAACCTGCCTCTTTTTGCGAAATGGCCCGCAAAAATCGTCAAAATCCAAAATAAAAAAACTACGTATGCTCAAATATATCCATTAAATGCTTGTTTTAAACGTAATTTTTAAAGATGAAAAGAATAAGAGCAACCCCATTACACTAGGGCTAACCGTTCTCGAGATATTTTAGTTTTTTCGTATTTTTTCTACGCCACCTTTGAAAATAAGTCCAGTTACCAAATGAGAATGAAAATTGAATTAAAAGTGAATTAAATTTAATTAAAATAAAGAAAACGTGAATATAAGTCTGCAGGGAAAGTCATGTGCTGCCCACATCCGATTTTTTTAATACTGTTGTCTGAATAGTATAGGTGTGGCAATAGCTTGATCTATTTTAATAATGAGCCATGCTAGATCGGTTACTTACAACAGTTTTTGCTTTCTCTCCCCCCCCCCCCCCCCCCCAAAGGACTGTTTTCTCAAAAATTTTCGAATTCAAAATACTGATGGAAAATCATATTTTAAAACCTAAACACTTTTGAAAGAAAGTTTATGTGTGTGTGTTTTCGTGTGATATTTCTTTAAAGAATCAATATTTTTTAAAGAACAATTTGCAATGGAAAAATCATGACAATGTAGCTTTTTACTTTCCCTACATATGTAGAATAATTTATAGGAAAGGTATTGTGACGGAGTCGAAAATTCGAATTTGAGTTTTCGACGAAAAAACACGTTTTAAGTATCCCTGAACTTTTTGAAGGCGATGTCTGTGTGTGTATGCATGATGTATGTACTATATGTTAGTATGTATATGTATGTTATTGTGTGTGTATGTATGTTAGCGTGTGCGTTAATGCTTATGTATGTTAGTGTGTGTGTATGCATGCTAGTGTGTGTATGTATGTCAGCGTGTGTGTATATATGTTAGCGTGTGTGTATGTATGTTAATGTGTATGTATGTTAGTGCATGTGTATGTATGTTAGTATGTGTATGTATCTTAGTGCATGTGTATGTATGTTAGTGTGTGCGTATGTATGTTAGCGTATGTATGTTACCATATGTGTATGTATGCTAGCGTGTGTGTATATATGTTACTGTGTGTGTATGTATGTTAGTGTGTGTGCATGTTAGTGTGTGTATGCATGTTAGTGTGTGTATGTATGTTAGTGTGTGTATATGTACGTTAGTGTGTTGTTGTTGATACCCAGACCAACCTACCAGAAAGATGTAAGGTAACTGTCTGGTCGGCTGGGAAGAGCCACCCAATTTAGACCAGAACCCAGTGGGGGTGGCATCCACAGGAACCGTACCCTCCTTTCCCTACCACCAACCTCTCGGAAAGACTTATGGACCCATATGTTTAACGTGATCGTACTCCGCGTGTACACGGCGGCATTATTGGCAGCGGAGGGAATCGAACCCGGGCCTACCGAGTGCAATCCCCGCGCGATAAACACTGGGCTACCGCGCCCTGTATGTTAGTGTGTGTGTGTCCGCAAATCTGTACGTGATCGAACGAATAATGCGATTTGAAAATGATTTATATGATTATTACAATCGGTGAATACAAAACCGTATTGATTTTAAAATCAATCGAATGGTCGGAAGCCTGCCACCTCCAATTTTCTAATACATTTTTGAAAAAATTATTAAAAAATCAAAACCTTTAACGATAAAATAAATAATCATTTCAGAGGTAATTTTTCATTAGAAAACAACTGGCACAAACTTTAGTAAACATTAGTATGAGCTATTTTTGAAATATTGCACGCTTCCAAATAAAAATAAATTTCTAAAAAATACTTAAAATTAAAAAAATGGATAAAGTATCATCCAATATGTTTACTTTCGATATGCAATAAATATGTTAAAACCATTTTCGTGAATCTAGTTCGTTCCATTCACGAGAGAAGATAAGTTTTGTAATAATTTTGTATTTTGACATCCGAAAATTCACATATAGTCATTTATTTCACGGGATATACATTAAATGTCAATTGTATTTTGATAAGGGTTTTGCGCGTGAGTGGGAATAAGTCATTCTGTTTGGACTCTTAAGTAGCCAAAAGCGCTCAATTTCAATTAATGTGGTGTTAATACTAAAAACATTGTACTGTAGAAGCAACCTCATTACATTACGTAGGGAAAGTCATGTACTGCTTACATCAGATATTTTTTCACTGATCCTGATACAGGGCCGCAGCCAGGCACGGGCCATAGAGGGCTAATCGCCCCCCCACCCACCCCCACCCCAGAGGTATACTCAGCCCTCCTGATAAAAATATTAATTTTTTAGTAGTGACATAAAATTTCATCCAACATATCCAAATTATGCATAAACAATTGCATTATGATTTTTTTTTTTATATAAATTACTTCGTTTTGAAGATTTTTTAATTTAGCCACATTTAGAGTTATACAGATAATCAATTTATTCATACATTTAATTCAAAAATATTTAAATTAAAAAAAAAATTAAGACAATAGTATTTAGGATACTTTTGTATTGTTGCGCGTTCACAGTTATACAATATCGAATCAAAATCAACTGATAAGTAGTTAAGGGGTAATATTAGTGTTAACTTGTATTTATTTTCAAAAAAATTCTTCAATTAATAAACAGCTTTGCTATTAGTTAATGCTTATATTAAAATCAATTGTAATTATTGTATATAAATATTGATGTATAGTAGCTATATAGATTTTCCTAATCAACTCTTGCCTTATAAATAAAAATATGCAATTACTTGTTAATCATTTATATGACTTGAAATATATAACTATTATGGTTTATGAATGTTAATGATTAGCAGCGTTTTTAGTGAGACCCTCCTTCAAGACTGCTGAGTTCCCTCCTCATTGAATTTCAATCTAGTTCCTCTTGAATTTCGTTTCTGGCTATGACCCTGTCCTCATACAAATGGATGTAAAAGTGTGGACTATGAAATGTATGAGATAATTGGTTGCAAAGTCGCATCCCAATCATTTTTCACAGCCCATAAAAGCAGATTAGGAACTCCCTAGTTTCCCACAGTCGTTTCATGCATAGCATTTCGCCTACTTCTGAAAAAGCAAACAAGTAACCGAGATAATCACGGGTTGATTCTCAGATCTTCACCTCCGCTCCACTGGGGACGAATGGCAATGTAGCGTAAAAAATGATACTCCAAAGTAGCGGATACAGAGAGAGCGAGCACTGATTAAAAGGAAGAGAATGATACTTTAAGATTAAAAAAAATCTCGCATTCCCGGGGGGGGGGGGGGGGTGAAGGAACGATACAGAAATAGGTTACCATGCATCGTGAGGTTGGAAATGTAAACGAGGGGAATCTCTGAGTCAAGCTACTAAATGTTGTAATCTGCAAATCTGGTGACAAGATAATAAGGAGCTCACTTTCATTTAGTAGGGATATATTGGATAATTCTTCAATAGATTTTGAAGTTTGAAAGTGGGTTGCAACGAGGTCCGTTAAAACTAGTCTTCATCAATCGGACTTTATGTGTTGCATACGTCTGATTAGGAGCCCTTAGTATCGTCAAATGTTTCTCATGAAATTGCACCGAAAAATTTTCAGCGAGATTTCAGACAAGAGAGATAGGCTGACCCAATGAGCACGCTAAGTAGTACGTGGGTAAGGCATCAACGAAACAAAAGACCCCCCAATATATAATCAAAATTAAAGTAATATTGTTTTTTAAAGTAAATTTTAAAATTGTTAAATATACATTTAAAAAAATATTTAATTTCAGTTTCTTAATTTTTACTCTCCCTTAAAACACAGTATAATATTAATACTTTCCCTAAATACATATATGCATAGGGAAAGTATATACTTGATGGGGTCGAAAATTCGAATCCGAGTTTTCGACGAAAGATCACGTTTCAAGCATCCCTAACCTCAAATAGAACGTTTTTAAAGTGATGTGTGAAAGACCCAGGCCACCAGACTCACCTTAGGGTATGAGCAGCTGGCTGAGGCGTGTGTTTGTTATATACGTAAGTGTGTGTATGTATGTTAGTGAGGGTATTTATGTGTATGCATGTGTGTGTATCGCTAAGTTGGCAATAATTAATTATTAAAATGTTATTATAAGGACTACGTTGCTTAGAGGATGCTTAGTGGATGGTTTTACGCGTTGTCATCCAGAATTGAGCCAAATAGCAATATACAATTCAAAGTTAAAAACATGGCGTGAATATTGTATTTTAACATTTTTCTAAGTATTTTCCGCTGAAAGGGTTCAGCAACGTGATAGTTTTGTGTTGTAAATTTTCTTTAAAAAAAAAACGTGTAAAATTTAGAATGCTTAATTTGGACCACGATGTATTGTTTCTCATTTTGCCATCAAATTGAGTTTCAAAAGGGTTCCGCGACCCATTGTATATCATTATTTCGCTGGCATCCGCCAATGCCTGCAAAGGGGGATCGAATTGTTTGGGATAGGGTATGTCAAATACCTGTCGTTTTGAGAGGTTCTTCGTTTGGGATTGAAGCTGTCCCACCCGTAAGCAAAAGGTTAAATCAAGCTAGCATATTTTAATTTTATGTTAATTTTTTCCTAAAAATGGAATTATTTATCGATAACTGCACAAAAATTTTGGTGTTTAAGGCCTTACGCGGTCTTCATTCGACTCTACAGAGAAGATAGCTAGTCGCGCCGTACCGAATAAAAAAAATTTCAGACTGACAGGATATTTACACTGCTGAAAACGAGTTCCTGGTTATGTCTTTTTGCTTTTAAAATGGCAATGGTTGAGGTAAGTGCCGGTCATAAATTTTTTTTTTAGTCAAAGTGGACCGCTGAAACATATTCAAGCGCAAAATTGACTGCCAACTGCAGATTGTAAATCACTGTTATAAAGAGCATCTGAGGAAAAATCATATCAAGAACAATTGTTAAGAAACAGGTAAAATGAACTAAAATTTTGAAAGAATATAGTGAAAAGGAGTTTTGAAACATAATTCCTCTCCCACATTGTTTTACCCCCGTTTAGTGAATTTAAAATGTAAACTCCAAGATGATAAAAAGAATTCTGAACTTATAATTGCTAACTAATAATCGATAAAATTCGATAAATAATTGATAAAATTCTGAAAAAAAGACAAAAAATAAAAATAGTGCAATTCGAAGAAACTTTCAAAGTGCTATTAACTAAAGCCAATTTATATCCTAATCCGACAGTGCCTTAAATACCGTGTACAATTCGTAAAAAAGAAATGAGGAATATTAAAAAGCATATGTTAAGTGTGATATAAAACTATAAAAAAAAGTAAATAATGTAAACAATTAAATTCAACCTGCAGTGATAAACAAATAAGAGAAATAATGATAAAAAAACACTGTGTAATCCTTGTAGCATAATCAGTAAAATGGTTGCTCCCTCTAAATCATCATTCAAGTAATCGGATCAAAAGCAAAGCCCTTAGTTCCATCCGAGGACATTGCTTCGGTTTCATCTAACATTTGTCCCACCTGTGTATATTTTAGATTTTTCATCAGGTATTTAATATTTCTCATTTTCTTCCAAACAATATCATATTTCTTTTTCGTCTGCTATAGTTATAAACTAAACACCACTGTAGATTTACATGAGCAAGCTTAGAAACCAATATTTTAAGACTTTTCCTGGTAGACATTGTTTATAGCTTTTTGTATTGGAAGACTAAGGGAAATTGTGACACAGGATGCTAATAAGGAAATTTTAAATTTTATCTAACAAGGCTTAGGAAGGTCATTCTGTGGTCGAGATGAGTGCTTGTGTATATTTTTTTAAATAGATTTTGTTGATTTCGGCTTAATATGTACATTATTTGTTAGAACTCACAAGGGAACCTCAACTTTTGTTCCGGCTAGTTTCAGCTGGAATTGGGTGGAAACTGTAAGTACTAGCGAGAAACTAATGTCTCTGAAAAATCTCTTGAATTGAGCGTGGAGATCCGTTGAAAAGAAAATCTCAAAGTTTACATGGATTAGCATGTTTGGTAATCTTATTTGAAGTATAATATGTATATTTACATAGTGAGTGTTATTAAGCAGAAACAAACGTACATGTGGTATGTTCATGTAAAAATGACGCAATATTACATTCATGATTGTACATTATTTTTGTAATGGAAACCAAATATTTTATTACGAATACAAATTACTGTATGATGAAATTACAATTATTCAAGATATTCTTCGCAATAATGATACTTTTCGTAGAAATCTGTGAAACATAGGGGAGTTTTGCACCAAGAACATCTCAAAAATAGAATGTAGTGCACATTGTGGATTTTCTAAGGGTGTGACGGAAACAAAATGTCAAAGGAGTTTCAAATGATTGTGGTCAATTCAAGAGATATTTCAGGGACATTAGTTTCTCGCTAGTACCTATCGTTTCCACCCAATTTCAGCTGAAACTAGCCGGAACAAAAGTTGAGGTTCCCTTGTCAGACGTACATTGGATTTGGAATGAATATTTCTTAGTGTTAGATTTGATAATGTAGTTTTAGAAGTTTATTTAGACGCTGGAACTGGTTTGATGATTATGAGAGTTTTGAGCTTGTGGGACTGTAGAAATACCGATACTATAGTAAATATGTATCTGCGGAAGCTTTTGATGGCAAAACAACCACCACATCAACAAAAGTAGGAAGGCGTCTGCTAATAAATAATTGCATCAGGTGACTCAGAAAAGATGTCCTTGACATTCAAAAAATAAAAATGAATGTTTATTTACAAAGTTGGCTCTTTTAGAACCTGAAACAACATTTTTTCTTCATTTTTGCTAAATACTCAATTTCTTGGTCTTTTATTCACAAATATTTTTACAATAATATTTTATGCATGTTTTTTAAAATGACTAAGATGATTTCGAAACCAGTTGTTTTCCTATTTATTTTATGATAGAGCACCAAGTTCGTAGTTTTATTAACTGAGTGTTTTGAATTTTTTTACTGTACTTTTTCTTTCCTAGTCCCCCCCCAATGATTTCTTTTCTGGGCCAAAGGAGTATTTTTTTTTTATCACCAAAACCGATTAAAACTGTTTGCGCTGTTACAGGAAAAGATTTCAAATTATTTCAAATAAAGAATTTCAAATTATTTCAAATAAAGAATTTCAAATTATTTTAGCCAGCCAGTTTAAGGGAATTTTTTATAAGAAAATATATCATGAGAATCACACGTTAAAGATGACCCGTTTGTTTGCGAGGAAAAAAGAAATATTGTTATGCAAATTATATATTTCAAAATGAGCCTCGAAACGGGGAAAAGACAGACGAGAATATTACAGTAGCTAGTTCACATGGGATTAAGAACTGTAATACGTAGATTACACAGTCGAAACATCATTCGCATGAAGTAAGAATAGGCAAATTGAAACGGAGGAAAACACGAATACAAAGCGAAGAACACGTAAAAGATGAATGGTCAAAATTGAACTGCTTATAATGTTGACGTACTAAATTATCAAAAACAGTAGTGTGACATGATTTCATAGCATCACTTTCATCTCTTCATGTATGCCAAAAGAAAACTGGGAAATAAATACATATACCACAAATTGTGACTATATATAATGCTATTGAAGCGGTTGAAAAAATTGCTACTAAATAAAATATGATAGAAAAATGAATTATTAAAATTTCAACTATAATTTTTTGAAGGTTGATTAGCCTAATAGGTTGGAGGTGGTTTAGAAATATACTAGCCGAATACCCGTTGAAAATCAAAGGTTCCACAATAAGCAGCCCCTCAAATAACGTAAACATTTAAATGATTCGCGTTTCACATTTATTCGGAAAATCGAAAATTTGGTGTGCGGGACCCCCAAAAAAAGAAAATATTGGAAAATCAAAATTGCTCACTTTCTTCCTTTCAAACTATCTACCTGTACATCAAATTTGAAGTCAGTATCTCATACTGAAGCATTCAATTTTATCATTTCACCTTTCGAACATTTTTATGTGGAGCACCCTCTTAAATGAACATTTATGAATAACACTATTCATCTTGGCGTTTTTATCAAATGATTAGCCACATACCAAATTGCAAGCCTCTATCAAATTTTAAAGTAGGCGTTTCTCATTTATTAGGCAAATCAGACATTTTGGTGTGTGACACCCCCTAAAGTAGAAAATATTGGAAATCTGAAATCGCACACTTTTTCTTTTGAACGATACACCCATACACCAAATTTGAAGTCTCTATCTCATCGCAAATTATGTTTTCCTATCATTTCACTTCTCGAACGTTTTAGTGTGCGGAACTCCCCAAAATTACAAATATTGGAAATTTTCTATTGCACACGTTCTTTCTTTTTTGAAATATCTACCTATGCACCTAATTTGAAGTTTCTATTCTATCGCGAAGCATATTTTTTCTATCATCTTACTTTTCAAACGTTTTCGTATGAAGTAGCCACCCCTTTAAATGAACAGTTTTGAAAAACGTTATTGTGTTTTTTATTAGAGGATTGTTCCATATACCAAATATCAAGCCACTATTACATTTTAAAATAATTCGTTTCTCATTTATTCGGAAAATCGAACATTTGGGTTTGCGGCACCCCCTAAAGTAGAAAATATCGGAAAATTGAAATTGCACATGCTGTTCCTTTCGAGCTATCTACCCGTACAATACATTTAAAGTCTCTATTGCATCTCGAAGCATGGCTAATCGTCATTTCATCTTTCACACTTTTTCTCTGGAGCACCCCTTTAAACAAACATTTTTGAAAAACTTTTTTATTTTGGGTTCTTTTATCAAATGATTAACCCATATACTAAATTTTAAGCCTCTATCAAATTTTAAAGCAGACGTTTTTCATTTGTTCAGCAAATCAAACATTTCGAGGCGCAGCCCCCCACCCCCCACCCAGAGTAGAAAATATTGGAAATCTAAAATTCTACACTTTCTTCCTTTCTAACAGTTTATCCATACATTAAACTTGAAGCTTCCATCTCATCGCAAAGTATGTTTTCCTATCATTTCACTTATCGAACGTTTTGGTGTGGAACACCCCTTCTACAGAACATTTATGAAAAATTCTATTTTTCCAGGGGTTTTTATCAAATGATCGACCAGTATACCAAATTGCAAGCCTCTATTCAGGAAGTGCCTAAAAAAGCATGACAGACAGGACAGACGGACACTTGGCAATTAGTATATATAGATAAACTGATATTTTCCCGGTTTTTACTTCATCAGGCATTTAAGCGTAGAGAAAATATTGTTTTACCGAAAATTCTTTGGTGTGACACAAAAAATCAAGATAAGTGTAATAAATCAAGTGTAGTAGACACAATAAATCAAGAATGGATGCATACAACATACTGATAAAATTTTATGTACATAAATTATTTATACACAAAAAACCTTCAAACACTTCGAATTTTGTGTTTTACATGAAATTTAAGGTTTTCGCAGCATTATATTCTATAGATAAACAATGATAATTCCAAGAATCACGGTAGTACTCGTAGTACTCTATGATATTACCAAATAAATGGTATTAAAATTGTATATTGAGGTAAATCAGAAGAATGCATCCAATTTATCGGGAGCACACCTATTGTCAACTTGAAAATATAATTGTTTTTATAACTTTTTACGCATATGAATAACTTGAGAACGGAAGCTTATAAAAAATATAAATTTTTTGTATTCTTATACTGATTATGACAAGCAAGTGGTCAAACAATCTGGAATATGAGCATAAAAGAAAGTCGAGTGAAGCCCAGGGATTTTTAATTAGAATTTGCCTCAAGATTTGAGTAAAATCTTAATTACAGTTTAAAGAATTATCTTGCGCTTAATATTTCATAACTAAAAGCAGTTTTGTACCCCAACGAGTGATCTTTATGTGGGTCGGTTAGAACTCATGCGAAATATAACCAACTTCATTCGTTATTGAAAGCCATAAAGATGAAAATTCAATCAGAAAAATATATATTTCCTAAACCCAAACAATCAAGCTATTAGAGTTAAAAACATTTTACGTCTCCCAATCCTTTCCAGAATACAATCCCAGTAAAAAAACACCACTACGAAACATTGGATTGTATAGGAAGCAATGCATAGAAAAATAAAATTATTACTGTGCTGTGAACTTCAGAAAACAAAGAAACGACATTTCGTCAATAGACGACTATCTATTCAAATCGTATTTTTGATTCATTTGCATGGCCTTATTTTTCATCTTTTATTTATTTGCATGCCATAATTTTTGTTATTTTCAAGAGCAGACAACCTCTAAATGCTATAGCTACCTTTGTGAGGTTCATTAAAGAATGTTATTTATAACGTGCAATGTCATCAAATTCCATTGAACTCTATAACTACAGTAATGTAATTCAATATATAAATCTAGTAAGTTTAAATTACTAGGATCGGGCTCCCGTTGTAGATATCAGCATCCATGTACTGGTTTTGCGTGTATTATGCACTCGTCAGTATGGAATAGCGGATACCTGCGATGGAAACAAGAAAGCTTGCAATGTGCCACAATTTTGTAAACATCTATGGAGACCGACAAATTCAGTATTACTAAAGTAGCTAGTTCAAAATTTCTTAACCAGTCCATAGATGCTGTTATCGGCAATGGGGTCGCGATCCTAACATTGGGAACGCCCCCATGCTGTTATCGGCAATGGGATCGCGATCCTAACATTGGGAACGCCCACTATAGGCGGGTTCTGTGAGTATATATATACAAAAATTACTGGTTTTGCTGACCTTTTCAACCAAGCTAATATAAAATACAACGGCACGTGACCATCAATACAACAGACCATTATTGTTTGCAAATATAAATTTTAAGTAAAAAAATTTAAAAAAAAAAAATTAAATCTCAATCATTTTACATCCTTGTAATTAGCTTGCTCTGTTACATTCCAATATTGTAATCGATTTTTAATCCAATTCCCGATGTTCAATCGACTTGAAACTTGGCATACTTATGTATTCCTGGTGACAATACAATATTCTATCAAATTTGAGTTGGCTGGCTCCCCATTCCCCCTCGGATTTTCTGTCTTTAGATCAAATATTTCGACGCAGCTTATAAGTCCCACCGTGATAAACTTTGTCATGAGCTTATACAAGTTGGGAATACACGTTCAAGTCTTTGGAACTAGTAGGTGATTCGGATTTGGTCTTAGGGAGCAGATAGTTGATCCCGATGTAGAACTGTTCCTCTGGCTAACCTCTCTATTTATGATCTGCTTCATTTCTTCGCTATAAAGAGATGGAGCACTGTACATTTTTTAATGAAGAAATTTTACACTCTGTCAATTCCTGCCGCTTTCCAATTGAGCATGTTACTAATTAATTCTAGTATGTCTAGTATGTCTGCTTCCTTCAGTTCATGATCATCTCCTCCTTAAAGGCTAAAAAGTATAAAATTAAAATATATTTAAAAACTTTACAAAAAAGAAAAAAAAAACACGCATTTATTTCAAAGAGTGGGCACTTTTCACTCGTTCCCTTAATTACTAAAATCTTAACTTATAGATAATCGTTGGCTTTCAATCATCTTAGAAATTTTGAAATTTAAGTAATTTAATATGAATAAATTCGCTGTCACAGTAATAAATATTATATAACGACTTTCCAAAAAAATAAACAAATAAATAAAATAAAATACACAGCTGTACTTGAGACATACAGATAAAATATTCACCAAAATATTCGAAAGGATGTTTAAAATGCAACGTGTAATTTGGCAAAAAGGATTGTTGCTATACAAATTATAACATTATAATCCCACTAATCATTTCCCCTTTTTCACAACATTACAGCAATTTACTGCCCTTTTACAAAAACGTTTACAAAAATTTTTTCGATAATATAGAAAATAGCAGTAATAACATTTAATTAAAATAAGCACTCACGGTTTTCATTTTAGTCATGCGTGTATAAAAAAAAAATGGGTACTGAAAAAATTTTAATTTTCTACTTTTTTGTGTATTTTGAAATAAAAGCGTATTTTATAAAAAGTTTTTTTTTAATTTATATATTTTTTATTTATTTTTGAAATAGTAACAAAGACAGGGAAGTCTGGATATTCAATTTGACAAATTAAAAAGCGTGTATTTTCTCTTAAATGGAACATTCCAGGAGAATGATGTTAATGAACCTGCTGCATAATATAAACATATTTAACGATATTTTTATTTTATGTAACATTCGAAAAACGTGTAACATATCGAAAACGACTAATGACAGCGTTCTGAAATGTGTAAATTTGTTTTCTCATGATAAATTACGCATAAAAATGACTGTTAATTTAAGTTATTTTTCAGTGATAGATTAACCTTTAATATATTTAATTTCAAACCCCCTATTAAATATACAACCACGAAATCGTGCTTGTGGAAAAATAAAATGTGCAATATGCCCTAGAATGGCTCGTGATACGATAATTACTACAGGAGGTCTTAAAATGTAAAAACTGAGTAATAATAGAAAGAGAAAATATTATAGTATGGTAATTTTCTTATTAAAGTAAAAATTCAATATGCTATATCTCAAATTTTATACACTTTCCATATCAACCATCTCGAAAATTTTAACTAATTAGCGAACAAAACGAAAACTTTCCCTGGCGATCAAAATAATGAAGTTGTCAGACAGAGTCATTGCTCTACTTATTTCAATGCCTCTGAACTCCTCAAACGGATTAACAAGAACAATTATTCCTTGTTCAACACATTCTGAGCATGGCTACTTCTCAATACGATACCATCTCCTGCAAACATTTCTTTATGATTGCATTCCATTCTGCCCGTTTCGTTCCTTTGTACCCTAAAAAGGAGCCAGCAATTCCGGTAGTGTGTAATTGATCCCCGATGATAATTCGTACAAAGGACGCAATTCAAAGCTTTCACTTCCGCACTTTACTAATGCCATTCATCAAATATAAAGTAGTAGTCCTAACAATAATTAAAGAAATCGTTTTTAATTCATTTCGCTTTTTTGATGTGCATGTTAGAGATCCACACGGGCCGAAATTTTAGAATTCTACATAGCCCGGCCAAATAGTAAAGAACTGAACCCGGATCGAGACCTGCGGCGCCGACTTCGTGTGTTCAAGACACTCTTTGAACAGCCAATAATTCTGTTGCGGATTCCTTGAACCCGTTTTATGCGTATTTTTGTGGGGAAAATATATGCATAAATTTTCTTTTGTTATCAATTCTTCAAGTTTTTCATTATTCATTTCCTGTTTACTATTTATAAAATGTGTATAGAAATTTACCCCTCAGAGTGTTTATTGTATTCTGAATACAATATTTTAACCCAGAAATAATTTAAAGAGAAATTTGTTGACTTTCTAACATTGGTAAAAATTCTTAAGAATAAATTTTACATTTCTTCTCCTACGATATAAAGATAATTGAGTTGGAAATTCACACAGTGTCTATATATTGTATATAATGTTGCGCCTACAAAAACAAAATAAATTAAATAAATAATTATCTAAAGAAAAAAAATTCTGTACTTAACTATTATAATTTGCTTCATTTTAGCATTTCAGACGTCTTATTGTGATAGATAATCTGACTGAATAAAATTTAAATTAGACTTAAATATTTTGAAAAATGGGTCATTCAATTTAAATTTTCAGAACCTTCAATAATTTTTCAAGTCAGCGCCTGTGATTGAGACAGAAGAAATTTGGCAATGTAAAACCTAACCCGATCTCAAAATCTTCTAGACTGTGTCTAACCCGGGCCGTCATTTTTCCAGATAAATCTATAATCATAAATTCAAGTTACCTATATGTGCCTAGAATTACACAAAAAATCAGCAGTAGTTCCAGTCCAATGAAGCCGAAATGGTTTTGCATGAATATCATCTTTCTTTGTGGGTGGTTTGTCTTTTTTAGACATTTTCAAAATAGTTCAAAATGTTAAAATACAGAAATTAGAACTACCCTTTCAAAATAGTTCAACATATTAAAATATTGAAAGCTTTTGGAAACCAGTGGAAAACTTTAGAAGGTCAAAATATTAAAATATCTAAATTATAGTCACTGTAGTTCGAAAACTAAGAACTAGATTCGAAATCTAATTATATATCCTTATAGGGTTACAAATTAACTACTATAAGGTTAACTATAAATTAACTACTATATTAAGTACTATAAATTAACTACTATAATATACTTCATACTGTTCATACAGCTAGCACTTTTAGTCTTCGAGATATATCAAGCATTACAATCTTTAGAATAGTATTAAACACCGTGAAGCAAAAAAAACTCGCTCAAATAAAAACCTTTTAGTTTAAAAAAAAGTTCAAAATATTTAAATTATTTTTGTATATTCATATACGGTATCTTATTTCTGATAAAACAAGTAAAAACATTATACATTTTTATCTATTAGGTTCGGAGATATATGCGTCCAAACTGTTTACATTTTTCTAACGCTCCGATTTCAGCCAAAGATACCCCAACCAAAGATGTTATTCACATCAAAGTATTTTCTGGCTTTTGTTCGCCACTTGCTGAAATTAACAATAATTTTCATACATTTTGGTTAATGTTAATTAGCTTTCAAAATTTGGATTACGTCAGGATAGTTCTGGTCCAAAATTTTTCAAACTCAAAGTTGGTCCAGTCTTAACTGACCCATTACAAGGAAAATATGGCCGAGCTGGGGCAAACCATTAATATATGTAACAAAACTATTCTGCCAGAAACCTTATGTCGACGGGGCGTTATTTATATATATATATATATATATGTGTGTGTGTGTGTGTGTGTGTGTGTGTGTGTGTGTGTGTGTTGCAAACGCGTAATATTCCCTTTGGCGCCTCCTCTTTCGTCTATATCGAAGGCCAAGCTAAAAAAACACAGTCCATGACGTCAGCATGACGTTGAGCCCAGGATTTCCAGGATTTCCCAATTAGAAGGGTTTCCAGATTTGACGATTTATCGCCAATTTGGCGACATTCGGAATGTTCCAGAAACTTCATGAAATATCGAAAGGAGATATGGAGAGATTTCCAGAAGTTTCTATAGAGAAACTATAAAAAGACTCATCCCTCTGTTGGAGTGGACTTGATGAATTGACGTGACACAAGTTACATTGGACTGCAATTTTTGTCAATGTTTTGAGAATAGTAGCTGCTGTTTTGCCAAAGTATTTTCGTCAGTATTTTGAGAATAATATAGCTTATTCTGTGAAATTAGTAGCATCGATTCATAACTATTGATCGATATTACAATTGCGCTTCCAGCGTCAGTGGACCAATTTCGCTCTTTCAGTACTCTTCCTATTCAGTATTAAAAAAAGTAGAAAGTTATTTAAGCCGCAGTGTATACCGCAAACCCACCTTTTTATCTTCTTAAATAATAAAAGGCAATGTCTGTGTGTGTGTGTGTGTGTGTGTGCGTCTGTCTGTCTGTCTTATACACTATACGTTTCGCGACCGCGCGTCGGAGAGCTACGAAATTTGGCAATCGGACACCCGGGGGGGGGAGGGAAGGGGACACGTGAAAACCGATTTTCAAAATTCTAATTATTTTTTTATTTATTTAATGTTTTATGCGATTTCGACCTTTTTTTGCCCTTTTTGCCCTTTTTTCTCCACGATCCAGACGTCGTAGAAAAAAACAACTCACACCATCGGAAAGAGCAGACAATTGCGAGTAAAAATATATCAATTTCAAATCTCCATTTCGATTTCTAATATTTTTTAAAGATTTTAAAACAAAAGTCACTTTTGGCTCAAGAAAACGATTTTTGGTTTTTAAATTCTCGCATCGTGAAAAGTACTCATAATTTCGACTAATAATTTACATTTTCAGAAAGGTCAAACATCTGGCATTCTTACAAGTCTAATCTGGTCCAAAAATAATGAAAATTGCCTTCAGAATCGCAATTTTAAAGACGTCATGATTTTAAATTTCTCGCCGTTCCGCTCGGCGTTCCGTTCGTTTCTCCCTCGCTGAAGCAGGGAAGGTGGTGGGTGGGGACGTCAAGGTGGAGGTGACGTCACGGTTCTAAATAGAGCGCCTTTGCTCTATATAAATTATTATATTTATATTTTAAATGATGGGACGATCTGGATTTTTTAAATGTATATTTTAACTTTTGGATATTTTAAATGGATATTTTAATTTTATGGATATTTTAAATGATGGAACAATGAAACAATGGAATGAGGATGATGGAATTAAGCATATGGTCATTTTAAATTGCAAATTAGCGCGCGGGAAGTTAGCGGTAGGCCCGGGTTCGATTCCCGCCACTGCCAAAACTGCCGCCGTGTTTACGCGGAATACGATCACGTTAAATATGTGGGTCCGTAAGTCCTTCCGAGAGGTTGGTGGTAGGGGGAAGGAGGATACGGCCCCTGTGGATGCCTCCCCCACTGGGTTCCCGTCTAAATTGGGTGAATATGTAGAAAGTTATGGAGATTGTCGCGGAGGGCGCGGCAGCCCAGTGGTTAGCGCGCGGGAATTGCACTCAGTAGGCCCGGGTTCGATTCCCGCCACTGCCAAAACTTACGCCACGTTCACGCAGAGTACGATCACGTTAAACATGTGGGTTCGTGAGTCCTTCCGAGAGGTTGGTGGTAGGGGAAGGAGGGTACGGTCTAAATTGGGTGAATAAAAAGAAAGTTATGGAGATTGTCGCGGAGGGCGAAGTAGCCCAGTGGTTAGCGCGCGGGAATTGCACGCGGTAGGCCCGGGTTCGATTTCCGCCACTGACATGGAGTACGATCACGTTAAACATATGGGTCCGTATGTTTTTCCGAGAGGTTGGTGGTAGGGGAAGGAGGGTACGTTCCCTGTGGATGCCTCCCCCACTGGGTTCCGGTCTAAATTGGGTGGCACATCCTGGCCGTCCAACCAGTTACCAGGCCCGGGTTCGATTCCCAAAATTGCCGCCGTGTTTACGCGGAGTACGAGCACGTTAAACATGTGGGTCCGTGAGTCCTTCCGAGAGGTTGGTGGTATTGGAAGGAGGGTACGGTCTAAATTGGATGAATAAAAAGAAAGTTATGGAGATTGTCGCGTAGGGCAAAGTAGCCCAATGGTTAGCACGCGGAAATTGCACTCAGTAGGCCCGGGTTCGATTCCCAAAATTGCCGCCGTGTTTACGCGGAGTACGATCACGTTAAACATGTGGGTCTGTAAGTCCTTCCGAGAGGTTGGTGGTAGGGGAAGAAGGGTACGGTCCCTGTGGATGCTTCTCCCACTTGGTTCCGGTCTAAATTGGGTGAATAAAAAGAAAGTTCTGAAGAATATCGCGGAGGGTGAAGTACCCCAGTGGTTAGTGCGCGGGATTTGCACTTGGTAGGCCCGGGTTCGATTCCCAAAATTGCCGAATAAAAATAAAGTTATGGAGATTGTCGCGGATGGCACGGTAGCCCAGTGGTTAGCGCGCGGGAATTTCACTCGGTAGGCCCGGGTTCGATTCCCGCCATTGCCAAAACTGCAGCCGTGTTCACGCGGAGTACGATCACGTTAAACGTGTGGGACTGCAAGTCCTTCCGAGAGGTTTGTGGTAGGGGAAGGAGGGTACGGTCTCTTTGGATGCCTCCCCCATTGGGTTCCGGTCTAAATTGTGTGGCACTTCCTGAATTTAAATGAAATAAGACTGATTTTAAATGAAATAAGAGCTTAACATATGCACTGTAGAAATTATTATATTTATATTTTAATGATGGAACGATGGATATTTTAATTTTATGGATATTTTAAATGATGGAACGATGGATATTTTAATTTTATGGATATTTTAAATGATGGAACAATGGAATGAGGATGATGGAATTAAGAGCTTAGAGAGCATATGGTCATTTTAAATTGTAAATTAGCGCGCGGGAAGTTAGCGGTAGGCCCGGGTTCGATTCCCGCCACTGCCGAAACTGCCGCCGTGTTCACGCGGAGTACGATCACGTTAAACATGTGGGACCGTAAGTAATTCCGAGAGGTTGGTGGTAGGGGAAGGAGGGTACGGTTCCTGTGGATGCCTCCCCCACTGAGTTCCGGTCTAAATTGGGTGGCACTTCCTGGCCGTCCAAACAGTTACCTTACACCTTTCTGGTAGTTCGCACCAACGAGTTTGCAACGATCAGAATTTGCCACGGTCAGAATTTTCAAGGGTAGCGAACAGGCTGGTCGCCAAAGGCGGCTAGTAAATAATAAAAGGCAATGTCTGTGTGTGTGTGTGTGTGTGTCTGTCTGTCTGTCTTATACACTATACGTTTCGCGACCGCGCGTCGGAGAGCTACGAAATTTGGCAATCGGAGACCCGGGGGGGAGGGAAGGGGACACGTGAAAACCGATTTTTAAAATTTTAATTATTTTTTTATTTATTTAATGTTTTATGCGATTTCGACCTTTTTTTGCCCTTTTTGCCCTTTTTTCTCCACGATCCAGACGTCGTAGAAAAAAACAACTCACACCATCGGAAAGAGCAGACAATTGGGAGTAAAAATATATCAATTTCAAATCTGAATTTCGATTTCTAATATTTTTTAAAGATTTTAAAACAAAACTCACTTTTGGCTCAAAAAAACGATTTTTGGTTTTTAAATTCTCGCATAGTAAAAAGTACTCATAATTTCGACTAATAATTTACATTTTTAGAAAGGTCAAACATCTGGCATTCTTACAAGTCCAATCTGGTCAGGAAATATTCCGTATTGCCCACAGGATCGGGATTTTAAAAGTTTCCGAATTTCAATTTCTTGGCGTTCCGCTCGGCGTGCCGCTTAATTTCTCCCCCGCTGAAGTGGGGAAGGTGGTGGGTGGGGACGTCAAGGTGGAGGTGACGTCACGGTTCTGTATATGCATAGCGATGGGTGGGACAATAAGAAACCGAATTAGTTTTTACTTTCCGTTTCCCGCGCTTCCGATTTTAAATGAAATAAGAGCTTAACATATGCACTGTAGAAATTATTATATTTATATTTTAAATGATGGAACGATATGGATTTTTTAAATGGATATTTTAATTTTATGGATATTTTAAATGATGGAACGATGGATATTTTAATTTTATGGATATTTTAAATGATGGAACGATGGATATTTAAATTTTATGGATATTTTAAATGATGGAATGATGGAATTAAGAGCTTAGAGAGCATATGGTCATTTTAAATTGTAAATTAGCGCGCGGGAAGTTAGCGGTAGGCCCGGGTACGATTCCCGCCACTGCCAAAACTGCCGAAGTGTTCACGCGGAATACGATCACGTTAAACATGTGGGCCCGTAAGTCCTTCCGAGAGGTTGGTGGTAGGGGAAGGAGGGTACGGTCCCTGTGGATGCCTCCTTCACAGGGTTCCCGTCTAAATTGGGTGAATATAAAGAAAGTTACGGAGGGCGAGGCAGCCCAGTGGTTAGCGCTCAGGAATTGCACTCGGTAGGCCCGGGTTCGATTCCCGCCACTTCCAAAACTGCCGCCGTGTTCACGCGGAGTACGATCACGATAAACATGTGGGTCCGGAAGTCCTTCCGGTGAAGGTGGTGGGTGGGGACGTCAAGGTGGAGGTGACGTCACGGTTCTGAATAGAGCTCCTTTGCTCTATATTTATATTTATATTTTATATGATGGGACGATCTGGATTTTTTAAATGTATATTTTAACTTTTGGATATTTTAAATGGATATTTTAATTTTATGGATATTTTAAATGATGGAACAATGAAACAATGGAATGAGGATGATGGAATTAAGCATATGGTCATTTTAAATTGCAAATTAGCGCGCGGGAAGTTAGCGGTAGGCCCGGGTTCGATTCCCGCCACTGCCAAAACTGCCGCCGTGTTTACGTGGAATACGATCACGTTAAATATGTGGGTCCGTAAGTCCTTCCGAGAGGTTGGTGGTAGGGGAAGGAGGATACGGCCCCTGTGGATGCCTCCCCCACTGGGTTCCCGTCTAAATTGGGTGAATATGTAGAAAGTTATGGAGATTGTCGCGGAGGGCGCGGCAGCCCAGTGATTAGCGCGCGGGAATTGCACTCAGTAGGCCCGGGTTCGATTCCCGCCACTGCCAAAACTTACGCCACGTTCACGCAGAGTACGATCACGTTAAACATGTGGGTTCGTGAGTCCTTCCGAGAGGTTGGTGGTAGGGGAAGGAGGGTACGGTCTAAATTGGGTGAATAAAAAGAAAGTTATGGAGATTGTCGCGGAGGGCGAAGTAGCCCAGTGGTTAGCGCGCGGGAATTGCACGCGGTAGGCCCGGGTTCGATTTCCGCCACTGACATGGAGTACGATCACGTTAAACATATGGGTCCGTATGTTTTTCCGAGAGGTTGGTGGTAGGGGAAGGAGGGTACGTTCCCTGTGGATGCCTCCCCCACTGGGTTCCGGTCTAAATTGGGTGGCACATCCTGGCCGTCCAACCAGTTACCTTACACCTTTCTGGTAGGTCACGCCAACGAGTTTGCCACAGTTGGAATTTGCCACGATCAGCATTTTCAAGGGTTGCGAACAGGCTGGTCGCCAAAGGCGGCTAGTGATTAAATAAAACAAGAAAAAAAAATATCTGCCCCACTTGGCGACAAAATTGGTGAAATATTACCAATTTAGCTATTTTTGGGGAATGACGCCAAGTTGCTGATCAGTTTACGATCCAAGTTTAATCTCTCTGAAAATTTAATTAATTTATTATTATTATTTTTTTTAATTAATTTATTATTATTATTTTTTTTAATTAATTTATTATTATTATTTTTTAATTAATTTATTATTATTATTTTTCAATTAATTTATTATTATTATTTTAATTAATTTATTATTTTTATTATTATTATTATTATTATTTTAAAATGCCTGTCGCTTTGTGGGAATTATTAATTTAATACTCTTATTCAAAATATAGCTACGTAGTTTCGCTGTTCGTGGGAACAGGTACATTTTGTTAGGGGGAGTCTAGAAGGGGTGTCAGTGAACTGAAGGGAAGCTTTGGCATAACTTAATGCACCCTGTCATATTACGGGTTCAACCCATGTTTTTCTATGCTATACGGTCAATAAGTCTTGGAAATAATGAGATTCCCTTAAATATTTTCTAATAAATTACTTGCATAATTTCAAATGGTTTTAAATCAAAAGAAAGTGACAATCAAGTCTTGAATAAGAATGACAGAGCATTCTTTCCTAGCCTTTCCCACCATTTCCTTCATAAGAACATAAATGATTATTTATTCTTTTTTTTCGATTCTCATCGATCACTCATTCTGTCACTTGTCTGAGTAACAGAATCACAGTTCCGAAAGAGATAACTCGAAAATTGTCTCTTAGATTCTGTGAAGCGGTCGGGTCTGCACGAGAGAAAACGTTTTGATCGAAAGTCCGCTGATCAAAATATTATTCGGAAGCCACAGTTAAAGAAACAATAAAGTCAAATCTAGCAAACATTCTCTAGACATTGCAAGTTTTACAATAAATTTATCAGAAAAATTACATGTAATTGCAAGACAGTATTAAATATCGTTAAATAAGTTGTCTTTCCATATGCAATATTATATGACAAATCAATATTGTTCTTCCAGATTGTTCGTGAAACATAGTTTATCTAGTTATGAAACTTCCATTCATGGTAAAAGACGTTATGGAATTATTTTGCACTTTGACGCCAACAAATTTGCCGAATTTGGTTTATATCAAGTAATATTTATTACATGTCAATAGCATTTCAATGTGTATAAAATCGCCAAAAGCACACAATTTCCCTTTCCGTGATGTCAAATTGTGATATGGGTGGTTTTGAACGTAAATATGATAGTCCCCTACCCCCCTTAAATTTAGAGAAAGCGGCTTTATTACGGTGTATAGGAAAAAGCATGTGTTGATCACAGCATATCTCTGAAACATTTAACGTGATTAAAATTGTTTATTTCCAAGACAATAAATATTTTTAAAATATAAGAGAGCCTATAGCCACAGAACGTCCTAGTGAAATTAGATCTGAAATTACTAATATTTCTATCCTCAGATAGAAGCCATACATAAACATTTGAATCCCTGCGCTTTTACGGCTTTGTCAGCGTGCAAATTGCCTTCAAGGTAGAATAATGTGTCCATATTCAAAAATGATTATCAGTATAAAGTAGTACTCAATTGCCATTCGTTCACTACCGAAGGTGCATCCTACAATCGAAAAGCTTAAATATACTAAAATTCTTTGCACCTATGCTTCAGAAGGGACACAATTCAAAAAGTGTTATTTTTTAATTATCACTACGAATTAGTAAAAGTGTACTACCTCGCTTTCATTGGTGGTTCGCTTGATCGCACTCGTGTAGTTGTGAAGAATTTCAGAAAGGCTTTAAGAGAGGCGAGCGATGTACAAAAGTGGCACTGAATATAGTAAAACGTGTGTCGAAAATGAGTCTGCGTTTGTGTAAACAAACAATATTAAAAATCAAACCAGAGTTGTCATTCTTTGTACGAACTCTGGTCGTATATATTTTGTTCGTACACGCTTTTTTAAAATATCGATAAAATAATTAGAAGCATTTCTAATATTACTTTCCGTATATACAATAATATATACGGAAAGTATTATGATGGGGTCGAAAATTCGAATTCCAGTTTTCGACGGAAGAGCACGTTTCAAGCATCCCTGATCACGAATCGAACATTTTTGAGGTGATGTCTGTGTGTATACGTATGTGTGTGTGTGTGTGTGTGTGTGTGTGTGTGTGTGGAGACGATATCTCACGAACGAATGGAACGATTCGAATGAAATTTAGTACAAAAATTACAATCCGTGGATACTGATAACCTATTGCTTTTAAACACAATCGAATGTTCAGAAT
Source organism: Amaurobius ferox (assembly GCA_951213105.1). Lineage (NCBI taxonomy): Eukaryota > Metazoa > Arthropoda > Arachnida > Araneae > Amaurobiidae > Amaurobius > Amaurobius ferox. The sequence continues at coordinate 54,636,357 of OX578139.1, read as the reverse complement.
CCCCCCTAAATTTTCGAGTGAAATTTTGAAAAAATCATCAAAAAATCAAAACCTCTAAGTTACGCAAATAGACATTTTTTATGTAATTTTTCCTTAGAAAATGATTAACATAAACTTTAGAATGCTAGCATGAACCGTTCTCGAGATATTGCACATGTTTCAAATAAATTTATTAAAAAATCCCATAAATTAAAAAAAATATTATTAACTGTTGAAAAACATGTTCACTTTTCATATGTAATACCATGCGATAAATTTGGTGACATCATTCTCGTGGGTATAGCTCGCTCCATTCATGAAAAAAAGATACTTTGAGTAATACTTTTGTATTTGAACGCCAATAGTCATTTATCTGCTAAAAGAATAATTATTTTCTCCGTCCATAACTCTTGGCGAGATTTTGGCGACGAATTTGGCGGAATGTTGCCAACTTGGCGACTTTTTTTTAATGTTGTCAAATTAACGAAAATATCGCCAAATGGATAAAAATGACGCTAAATCAATGAAAATAACGACAAATTGAGGAAAATTTAATATCTTGGAAAGAATATAAGTATCTACTATAAGAATAATATAATTTTTTTTTTACTGTAAAAGTAGTAAACTCATTCCATTATATAAGGAATGTCATGTGCTGCCCACATCAGATTTTTTAAGACATACACCTTTCACTTTTTAGTATCTATGATTGGCAATAACAGAATGCAAAAAAAAAAATCCTTTAAAATAAATACATTGGAGGTTAGGGACTACTTTCCAGAGATTAACATGGGAAAAATGAAAAGAATAGTTGGAGGGAGAATATCCACTTTCCGGTCTCAAGGTATATGTAGTGGTAATGTGTCTCCATGATCATTTTCCGTCTTAAACAGAGGCCACTTTATGCAGGTTTCACTGTACTCTCACTCAGTGCTAATTGGAATGGACTTATAAAGCAGACGGTTGAGGTCAATTTAGACTGTGTGTGTTGCGCATCAGAGCAAAATGCAAGCAATGCAAATAAGACATAAGAACAATTTGAATAATACATTTGCTTCATCGCATCAAATCTCAATTTTCTCACCTTTGATCATTAAAAGAGAAATAACAAATCTCATTCACCCGACGATGTGGTTTTGAGGCAAGGGTATTTCGAGTTCAGGTTCCATGTATTTATTTTTAATGTCATTCATCGATACATGCCATCGCACAATTTCTCTCACCGAGTTTATTATCACGTTTTATTTGTTTTTCCGAACGGATGCGTAAAAAATTGGCGTTGTAGAGCGTAAAGATTTTTTTATTTACGGTGATTGAGTGAAGTGTGCCACGAACTGATTTAAAAGCGTTTGGGTTAACCTATACTATCGGTCAGACAAATTATAATAAGTTGTTTCCGAGTTTAAAATGAATATTTGAAATCGCAGAGTTCACGTGAGTAACACAAGATTGTAACAAAACAGAAAAAGACGATTCGACATGATCAAAATGACGCCAAATTCGCACAAAAATTTTACGATATTATAAAATATCTCAAGTATGAGCTGCATATTCATATTCCCCATTTTCTACGCATTTCTGTCACAATCAGTATCAGAGTGAAAAAAAATATATACATTTCATAAGCATGCATTTATTTGCAAGTTGTTTCAAATATTTTCTTTAAAATCTTTAAAAAATGTAAATTGGCAACTGTTAAGTTAATGCATCGGATACATTCAGCTGATGCTAATACATATTTTTTAATGCATTCTGCTACATCCATAACGAATTTCATACTATCAGTTTCCTGCACTGACTATACTGCTGATCCCCATAAAAAATGCTATAGATTTCTTAAATGTTCAACATTTCATGTCGAATTGAGCAAATTATCCCCACTCGCCTCCAAAAACATTTAGATTTAGTTTTTACACAATGCATAAAGAATAGATAAGTTTATAAAAATTTCTTTCTGCACCTAAATTAAGTATATAGTTTAAAATGATGTTTCTAAACAATTGAATAGAATTGCAAGGTTGATATGATAGCAGCTTTATGATAGTGAAGTTGTAAGAATCTTTTTTATCACATATATATATATATATATATATATATATATATATATATATATATATATATATATATATATATAATAAAAAGTATAAAAGTCCAATGAAAGAAAAGTGAAGCCAATAATGCAACAGATATTAAATGCAATCAATATTTTGTAACAAAAGTATCATACGAATAGATACAGAGTTTTAGGCCAAAAAAACAATCAAATTCTAAAGTATAACCGATAAGATATTCTCTATCTTAAAACAAGGTTTTCAGAGTAACTGAATACTCCTTATTTTATTTATTTATTTTATTTTAAGGGATTTCATAAGGCAAGTCCAGATATGGACATACTATCAAAGGAAAAATGCTTTTCATTGAAGATGTTCTAAGGGGTACTGCGCAGTATTCACATTACATGCTAGAAAAATCTCAAAAATCTAACAAGCGCAGCTTGCAAGTTTTTGCTGAGGATCTGTGTTTGCTGTATGTTGTAGATCGAAATCGATGGTCACTGTATTTGCTGAGGATCGAATGTTCGCACCTTAGCTGGAGGTCCTGTATGTTTGTAGAAGTTTTAATCAGGTTTTTAGCCCTGTATGTTAATAGTAGTTTTGCCCAAGTTTTTAAAAATAATTAAAACATTAGACAGTTTAAGTCTTTCAAAATAATCGCAAGAAATAATCATTCCGTAAAGTTATACCTATATACACCGATGACTAAAATTAAATCATTCATTAAAATTCAAATTATTTTGGGGTAAAAAAAAAAAAACCTCTAAATTAAAAAAAAAAAATGAAATATTTTAACAAATTAAATTTAGAAAGATAAAATCACTTATGCACTAAAATTTGCCTATTATTTATTATAGTACGTGAAATTTTCTAATCTAACATGAGGTTACTTACTGAAATCTTATTAAACATATATTTGAGAGAATTTTTTTGAGTCTATATCGATTTTACAAATTATGTACATCTTTAATAAAAGTAGGAATATTGAAATTAGATGAAAACAATATTGCTCCAATAACATTATGAGCCCCCCCTCATCAGGTCAAAAAAAAAAAAAAAAAAAAAGCGGTGCGTATTAACTAGGGTTGCTAGATTTTAAAAATCGCAAAGTAAGGCACTACCCTGGTAGGAAAGGAGGGGGAGGCTGCGAACATCATTCCTGGAGGGAAGTTTTTAAAATTAGAAAAGGAAATAACATATTTTACGATGATATTTTATGATAATGAGAAATGAAAACGTATTTTCATTAACATTTATTTATATTTATGAAAACTGAATACTGATTCTGAAAATAAAATATATTATACTAATTATAAATTATGGTTAACAAGAGATTAGTGTTAAAATTTTGATTTTTTATTAATTTTGGAACATTTTAACAAGGATTTATCAGTTTTTATATTTAAAAAAAGTTGGGTAACCTTCTTGGGAATGAAATTTAATTATTAATAACTATGCATTAATTAGTTCTACAGGGCATATATTCTTATCTTTCATTTATTTGTTGTTTATTATGGCAAAAATACGTTCTACAAAAGACGATGAAGCTGGCACACTTAATATATAGGATAAAATTTTATATACAAGGTGCCCACTTATATCCATTACACCCCCCTTAACTTCTAAACGGTGACCATAACGGCTTCTAAACGGCTTAGGCCATAAAGTTGGTGTCTAGGTATAGTAAAAAGGCTATGCGCTACTCGATGAGACAACTTACAACGCCATCTATCGGCAAATTTTGGAATTAGCGGTCCTATCTCATAAACGGTGAAAGATACGTGAAAAAAGTCAATTAGAAACTTGTAGAGCACTCTCGATTTAGTACGAAAAGATACCTTGCGCACATTAATACTCAAAACAGAATGCAAAAAATGAACATTTGTTTGGTCACGATTTCGAAAATTGTCATATCATAAAGAGTGGAAGAAAGAAACTGGGACACTTTCCTGTCTTCAGGATCATTTATTTACAATAGTATATTGCTCAAAATGCTCTCCGTTAGCCACTATACATATTTACACTCTGGACTGGATTTCTCGCTACACATTGTGCAACATGGCAGGTGTTACGGACGCACAAGCATCAGTAATACGTCGTCGAAGATCCTGCAATGTTGGCGGTGGGGTCGCATATACCTGTCCTTTTATGTGTCCCCATAAGAAGAAGTCCAATGGGGTCAAGTCAGGTGAGCGCGGGGCCACTCGACGGAACCACCATACCCGATGACTTGATTCTGGAATGTCTCTATTAGGTACTGTTGAACGTTTGAAATCTTATGCGGAGGTGCGCCGTCATGTTGGAACCATACATTTAGGAGTTGATGCAACGGTAGATACTCAACAAAGTCGGTTATTACATCCTGCAGAAGCTGCAAGTACCGTTGTCCCGTTAACGTGCCCTCGTAAAATACTGGTCCAATGAGCCTGTCATTAAAAATTCCGCACCAAACATTAATCGACCAGCGTTGTTGATGTCGAACTTCGACGGCATATCTCGGATTTTCCAGCGACCAGGTATGAACGTTCTGTCTATTAAACATTCCGTTCCTCGAAAAACATGCTTCATCTGTCCATATTATATCTACCAGGAATGTTGGTTGGACCTCTAAGTTATTCATCACAAAGTTGCACCACGTGTAACGTCTCTCAGCATCTCCTGGCAGGCCCTCTAAGTTATTCATCACAAAGTTGCACCACGTGTAACGTTTCTCAGCATCCCTTGGCAGCAATCCCTGCAAAGGTGTGGATCGGTATGGATGAGCACCTGATTCATTCAGGATTTTACAGACGCGGCTTTTTGAGAGGCCACAATTTTCACTGATCATTCTTGTGCTGCTCTGAGGATGGGCGAGAGCGTATGCAGGGCCGATCCTAGCAGGTGTGCAGCGCGTGCACCGCACGCGGGCGTCCAAAACAAGGGGCGGCCGCAGGCCGCATATAGTTCTATCAATCAAGCAAAATTTTTTAAAACTTATAATAAGTCGAATAAATATGCTGAATTTTAAATAGTTATTGAAAAATCAAAATAAGTCCCATAGTTTAAGAACAATAGAATGTTAGTGCACAGTGTGTTGGTTCTATTGTCCATTAATGTCTACTCTTTACACACATCCTTCATTTGATAGCAAAATTCGTGGCAGAGCCGGTAATACGGCATAGAAAAGGATACCAAATTTTAAATTTCTATCTAAAAAAATAACCAAGGGGCATTTTTTTGAGACGCCTAAGGATGTTTCGTTCCACTGTGCGGCGGCTTATTTATGTATACCACGGTCGGCACGCGGCTCGCAGATCAATGGTCAAAAGAAACTTTATTTTAGCGGTCTCCTTTGTAAATTAAAACTGAATTATTTCGGCAAAGTTAACCCTTTCGCGACGGCGGCATTCCGGAACTGCGGCGGCCCAAAGGACGAAGCGCTTCTTTTTCGAACTGTTCCCAGGAGACGGCAATTTTATTGCGCTAAGCCTAACTCTCGAAAAAATTCACTAAAAATCACCCGCTCAACACAGCATTCTACTATTTTCAGGAATAAAGGAAATTCTTATTTTCTATTTGATGTATATTTTTCTTTCAAATTTTCTTTTAACAAAATATTAAAAATTTTAGCGTATTAAAAATAACTTACCTTGAATAAAATAGTTATCAGTTAATCAGGAGTGTATATAGATTTAAATCAGTTATCAGGAGTGTATACAGATTTAAATTTTGAAACTAATGCATCTAAAACGGGTTTCAATTTATCTAGTTTTTAGGCATTACTATCAAGAGTAAAATGAAGGTAACGTAATATTCTTGGCCTAACATTTTAACGAAAAAAATATTGATTTATTGGTAGAACATGGTCCCAAACAAGTAGCAAATTTTAAATTTCCGGTCGATGAGAGTGGCAGAAAATTTAGCTGCTCATATTATGACAAAACTTTAGTGAACGGGGAGAAAATAAATCGCGCGTGGCTCTGATATTCCATAAAACTAAATCGTATTTTTTGTTTTGCATGTAAATTGTTTGGTAAAGATAGTTCAACACAACTTGCAAGTACTGGCTTTTCTTATTGGCGTTATTGTTCGGATTACCTTAATAAGCATGAAAACACTCTAAAACACGTAAACTCTATAAGATCGTGGTGCGAAATAGAGACGAGGCTGGAAAAAAATTGTACTATTGACGCGGAACAACAAAATGTTTACAATCGAGGGAAGAAGCGATGGCGCGCCATCATTAAAAGAATGATTGCTGTAGTACAATTTTTAGCCAGTCAAAATTTGGCATTCGGAGGAACTAGTACGAAGTTGTATCATGGAGATAATGGTAATTTTTTAAAGGCAGTGGAGATGTTGGCCAAATTTGATCCAGTTATTTCAGAACACCTTAATAATGTCAGTAAATACAAAGATAACAAAACACGTATTCCACACTACTTAGGGCAGCATTTTCAAAATGAAATAATTAATATTTTAGCCGAATCTATTCGTAATGAGATAACACGCATTGTCAAAAAAGCCAAATATTACACTATAATTCTCGACTCTACACCAGATATTAGCCACACAGAACAAATAATGTTTGTAATTAGATGTGTGAACACTGCTGATGGTAAGGTAGATATTTTATAATTTTTTCTAGGATTTTTTCCAGTAACTAATACCACTGCAGAAGGTCTGTGCAATTTTCCATTAGAGAAGCTATTACCTAGTCTGCAGCTCGAAGTTAAAGATATACGGGGTCAGGGCTACGACAATGGATCGAACATGAAGGGGAAAAATATAGGGCTTCAGAAACGGATGCTCGATATCAATCCTAGAGCATTATACGTGCCGTGTGCGGCTCATACATTAAATCTCGTCGTTAATGACGCTGCCAGCTCCAGTGGTGAAATTTCTGGGTTTTTTTATATGGTACAAGAGGTATATAATTACTTCTCTGCGTCCTCATATCGATGGGATTTACTAAAAAAACACGTGAAAAGTCTAACTTTAAAACCATTAAGTGAAACAAGGTGGGAAAGTCGTATCAATGCTATTAGACCTCTAAAACAAGACCTAAAAAACATTATTACCGCATTAAATGCCTTAATTGAAGATACCACCAGAGACATGAAAACAAAAATGGGTGCTGAATCAATAATTAAAAGTCTTGAAACATTTAAATTGTTGTGTTCAATTTTAATTTGGGATGATTTATTATCAAGAATTTATGTATTGAGTAAAATGCTTCAAAATCCTAAATTTAACATCGCGGAATGCATTGAAGGCTTAGATAATCTTAAAAAATATTTAGTTTCCCAAAGATCTGACGATAATTTTAAAATATTTGTCGATTCAGCAACAACACTTGCTAGAGATTTAGGTATTGATCCCGAATTTCCCATGTCGAAGTTCAGGAAAAAGGTCCGTTTATTTGATTACGAGGGCAGTGATGAACCAGTTTCAAATCCCTTCCAGCAATTCAAGACTGCTTTCTATTTTGCAATTCTTGATCACGCGATCTCTTCGGTAAATGAAAGATTTACCTTTTTATCTGAGTGCCATTCAATATTCTGCTTTCTGTATAAGTTTCACAACATTTCTAATGATGATCTCATGAAAGCCTGCATGGACTTAGATATTAAGTTACAGGTACAGGAGGAAGGAAGTATTGTGAAAGATATAGACGGTATACAACTCTTTAATGAAATAACTTCATTCAAAGATATTTTTCCAGGTAAAAAACAGCCAATTGAGATATTAGAAATTATAGTCAAAAATCAACTCATTCCCTGTTTTCCAAATTTTGCTCTAGCAATAAGAAATTTTTTAACCTTACCTGTTTCTGTGGCTTCAAGTGAAAGAAGTTTCAGTAAATTAAAAATTATTAAAAATTACTTGAGAAATAATATGACAGAAGAAAGGTTTTCAGATTTGGACATCATCTCTATTGAATCCGAAATCTCTGAAAAAATTGATTTCACCGAAATTATTGACAAATTTGCTTCTCAGAAAGCCAGAAAAGTTATTTTATAGTTAATTATTAGGTAGTCTTTGTAGAAGGACTGATTTATATACTTTTCGCTTCACGAGATTTATGCTTTAGTACTTTTTTTTATTAGATTATATTTTCTGAGTAAATACTGTTGTTTTGCATTTCTAATTATAAAATGTCTATTTTTATTTCAAAGGTAATATGTTTGCTTGTTTATTATTTTGTTAAAGTATTTTGTCGCTATTATAACCTATTAGCTGGCCAAAAAATAAAGTTTTGCACTTCAAATTTTATTTGCATTTTTATTAATGTTTTACTTTTTACTCTTATACAGGTAGATGAATTTATAACGTCAACGTTAAGTATTAGTCAAAATATGAAAAATTCTCTAGAGGGGCGGCACATTAGGTCTTTGCACGCGGGCGGCCGACACCCTAGGATCGGCCGTGAGCGTATGCTAGCACATCTTCAGGTTATACTTTGCGTCCTACATTACGAGGTGTACGAATTCGAGGTCGGCTGGTCACGCAGCCCGTCTCCCTTAAACGTTTTACAACTTTTAAGATGGTCTGCCGTGTAGGATGCGGGCCTTGAGGGAAACGTTCACGATACAGTCTTGCAGCTGATTTTGCCTTACGCCTACATTCACCGTAAATTAACTAACAACATCTCGCAATACTCGTTACTGCCAAATTTTGCCATAACTCTCCGCTTTAACGTACAATCCAGCAGAAACATCATTTTTATAGTAGTAGTCTCTGGTGAACAGGTATGACGTTCCATCCTCATTTGCATAATACATGAGATCCAGGTGATTTTTATACCAGACATGGTTGAGTTGAGCTGTGTGTTTGGAGAGACGATTTTGCAAGATCAGCAGAAAGTTTTCATGGTTTGTAGAGACATTCAGTAAAACACGCAACCGGTGGGGACAGAACCATGGTCCTCATGACTGCGAATCACGTGCGTTTCCCCTGCGCCACAACACAGGCTCGTATTTAGTCCGTAAGGTGGTCTTTTCTCGCTTCGCTTCACAATCAAACAAAGTTCATTTTTTGCATTCTGTTTTGAGTATTAATGTGCGCAAGTAATCTTTTCGTACTAAATCGAGAGTGCTCTACAACTTTCTAATTGACTTTTTTCACGTATCTTTCACCGTTTACGAGATAGGACCGCTAATTCCAAAATTTGCCGATTGATGGCGTTATAAATTGTCTCATCGAGTAGCGCATAGCCTTTTTACTATACCTAGACACCAACTTTATGGCCTAAGCTGTCACCGTTTAGAAGTTAAGGGGGGGTGTAACGGATATAAGTGGACACCCTGTATATTGTCAGTATTTTCAGGCGGAAAGTTGCAAGCATATTTCACTATTTTCAATCCTAATGCAGACACGTGTTTCCCTCTTGTTTGTTCCGAGGTGACTAGGTAGGTAGTAAGGTAAAGCAGTATTTGTTTTTTATAACTATATTTCAGTGGCAGTAAATTAAAATATATAATTGCACTGATTATAAGCTTTCCTTTTTAATAATTTCAATTTAAAAATGCGCATTTAATCACGAATGTGGGATATAGGACAAGAGCTTGCAATTGTAGTACTGTCCCATCGAAAGTAGGTCACCTGGCAAGGCAATCCCAGTAGTAACCGAAAAAATTATTATTAATTAAAAAGTAGAAGTTGCTTTCATTGTGGACAATATTTGTTTGCACCAAAATCTAATTAATACCAGTGCAATGCATAAGTGAATCATTTTTTGTTAAAAGGGCATCAATCGAGAGGGCTAGCTAGCTGATCTTTCATTCGCGATTGGAGAACAATTTCTTCCGAGAGATTCGGAACCTAGTTTTGGTGGGAGATCAGAAATCTTGACTAATGCTCTTTTAACAAATAACGACAAATATCGCCTAATAACCAAACTCCTAATTGAAATTTAATCTAAATTTTACATTTGAATGGATATACAAGTTAGGATCAAAAAGTTCGGAGACTGTGCTGATATCTCCAGCCCTGATTGGAGGAGAGGGGAACTACTATTTTACCGTGGCGTAGAGACACATGTGACGCGAGATGTGAAAAGGAAGAAGCAGGTGTTTTTCCAGACAATGCGTGTCAGTGAACTGTAGTCGTTCGCGTTCGTCGAAAACGGAAATGGCGTTTGAAGAACAACGTGCGAATATCAAATTCTGCTAGCGTTTGGGGGAAATCGCCGACAGAAACATTGTACCTGATACAACAAGTGCAATGTTTCTGCCGGCGTATGTTGTTATATTGCACGTTACACGTTGATATTCGCATGTTGTTCTTCAAACGCTATTTCCGTTTTCGGCGAACGCGAACGACTACAGTTCACCGACACGCATTGTTTGGAAAAACCTGCACTGCGGACCTGCTTCTTCCTTTTCACATCTCACGTCACATGTGCCTCTACGCCACGGTAAAATAGTTCCCCTCTCCTCCCAGCAGGGTTGGAGATATCAGCACAGTTTCCGAATTTTTTTATCCTACCTTGTATGTTCACTGACACACGTGCACACCACGATAAAGGAAAGTTTATTCGGGTTCTAGAATACCACATACGTCAAGTGTAAATACGTCGAAAACTCGGTTTCAAAAATTCTTGCTTCCTCGCTTGATACACTTAAAATTTAATGTGAAGTCCAAAAAATGTTTTGTTTATTAATTTCCTCGTATATCTCAGAATTGTAATTGAATTTTGGTATCTTCACAAGATTAAAAATTAAAATTTCTTCACAAAATGCTACTATGGGCAGATAAGACTCCTGACCTCACGAATAAAAAAAAATCCATAGCACAATGGACTGCATGACGCATACCATCCAGCACATAAATGGATTTTTCTTCTTTCGTGGATATTATTCATGGCATCCCTCTACGTAGCAGGAAAGAAGTCATTAAAGCCTGTAAGCGCACCATTTTCCTGTTCATTTTTTTTAAAACCCAAGAGAATAGGATCACTGTCCCGTGGTGGGTGCTCGCAACAAAAGATGTTTTCATTTTTGCGGAGACTGCGCCACACTCGCGATGTTTGGAGTGGGAGGAAACGGTGCTACGCCCGGTGCTTTTGAAATGACTCCCCGTTGATTTCTGAACGGCTGTGCGGAAATAGAGAAAAGAGTAGGAAATTAGATTTTTGCATAGACTAGCCAAAACTCAAAATGTTGAGTTGTATTAAACCGCCTCTACGCTATGCAACTCTAGTCCATGTAAATTTGGACAGTTCGTCCACATTAGGAGATTCAGGGGCGCGGTAGCCCAGTGGTTAGCGCGCGGGAATTGCACTCGGTAGGCTGGGATTCGAGTCTCGCCACTGCCAAAATTGCCTCTGTGTTCACGCGGAGTACGATCACGTTAAACATGTGGGTCCGTAAGTCATTCCGAGAGGTTGGTGGTAGAGGAAGGAGTGTACGATCCCTGTGGATGTCTCCCCCACTGGGTTCCGGTCTAAATTGGGTAGCACTTCCTGGCCGTCCAAAACAGTTACCTTACACCTTTCTGGTAGGTCGGACGGTCTGAGTCTCAACAACATTAGGAGATTCACTCTTTTGCAATTCCTAATCAATCACATATGATGATGGAGAGGATAGAATCAAGGACGCAGCCGAGTGAAATAATTCATTTTTAGGAAATAAACATTTTAATTCACAATAAAATTCTATCAGTATTTTAACGATTTTAATTATATATTAATTAGAGACAGAGAGAGAGAGTACCCAAAATATTCAATGCTTAGAGCCTCATCGGATCTTTATCCGGCCTCTGCAGGTATACACCATGAACATAATTAATTTCTTGCTACGGTAATTAAGAGAGTCCGCATTATCACAGCAATAATGCTCACAGTTCATGCCTCCTTCTCATTACTCTACTAAACTACAAGAAGATAAACTAACCATCGAAATATAGTCTATTCTGATATCGCGTGGAATAGTAAAACTGCCATCGTGACAAAAAGTTCACTGCTGATAGCTCTTCCCATTTGTTCCCTCCACATAAACACACACATCACTATACCGCCAAATAAAATTTAATTTTAACATGACGTTTTAAAGCAAACACCTAAAATTGCAGTGTCAATTTAAAATTTCCGTCCTTAAATTCGGTCTCCATGACGTTGGTGTTAATACTTTATTCAAAGACATAGCCAGGATCTCTGAAAGCCGGGTCAATTTTCCAACAGTACATAATTTACGATACATGATTTTGTTTTCCAATATGGACTCTGGAGAAATAATGTAATGATTCAGCTGATAGGGTTTATATAACTCAACTCACTGCCTACGCTACTGACTTGAATCTGTCATGGTAATTCTACTACACATCATTATAACAATGCCATTTATTTTAATATTCCGCCGTCCGTCACCTATCAAGTCCTGCAGCATCCATCTCCATCCGATATCGCCCAGATCTAAAAGACTGCCCCTTCTTAATTAAGCATATCAAAGTGTGTCGGCAGGAAATCGGGAAAGACCTTTTGTATTGCTTATGCTTGCTCTCAGTGGGCTTCAAGAGCGAGGCTCCCCGGTTTAGTGGGTCACTGGAACTGGGCTATATTTGTATCCAGGGTGCTATTTAGACGTGCGTTTTATGCACGTTTATCTCACCAATTCAAGGTCTCTGGTTAGTTGGATATGGTTCGGGACCTTTGGGTGGACATTCAGTGATGTTCCTTTGAGAAAAGAGGATGCGTTGCGAATAAGTAGGTAATTTAATATTGGAAAATAATAACAATTATACAGTAACTGCCAACCAGCGGCGCAGCAAGGGTAATGCGAGCAGACGCCGTATCAATATGGAGGCACCCCGGCGCTTCCATCAATACGGTATATAAGAAAAGAGGCACTATAAAAATTATTACGCATCAAACACCATATATTTGTTGCAATACTGCTACTAACATAATGTACACTATAGTCGTGTACCCAAAAAGATTATAAATCTGTGGCATATGCAGCCGGAGGTTGAGGGGGGGGGGGGCATAGCCATTATTGGTAGAAAAATGATATTCTTTATATATACAGTCCATATTGGAAAATGATAATTCAGAAGCATAACCTCCCGTTCGATAGTAATACCCCCCCCCCATTCCTACCGAGATTCTGGCTACGTCTTTGGCACAAATGCACCACCCCTTACTTTTTTAATATTGTAAATACACGAAAATTTTAAATAAATCACTAGCTATTTCAAATTGTTAATTTTTTAAAAACATTTTTAAAGATAAAGAAAATGATGCCAGCCGTTAGAAAGATATTTATTCGGTTATAAGCCAAAATATTAATTTATTCTTACGTATGTATATCCATTCTTGCACCAGTTTCAGTAGAATAGTATTAATCGGTTTCATTGGCATATTATGTAACCGCAAAACTACGAAATTACCCCACGTACAGGCTACTATGTGACATCAACTATAATTAATGTGGCTCAATTCTACTTTCTTAAACCAGAATCAATTTGTAAGAAGCTTCAGAATTATGTTTTTCCCCAAGAAAAAATTTGAAAAGTCTGTATCGTTGATTCAAATGCACGCAATTATAGCACGTTACACTTCAATTTAAAGGGCTTGAAAAAAATCTTACTATTGGTACCAAGTTATAAGTAAATCTGTCTTTAATCTTATGCTGTGATGACTACTCATTTACGCATGGAAACCATTTTAATCTCTTTACTTAGCTTAAATTCTTATATTTTGGGTTACCTTTACTATTCTAGAAACCTTCGCTGTAATGGCGATATTTGCATTCTGCCAAAAATCCAAATGCATTGCCAGTTAAGGTCCAATTAATGTGAATGTGTAATATAAATAAAGTAAAGCGATACTAATTTAGACATCTTATCTCATGCACCCGAAAACCTGCTAGTTTCAGAAGTTCCTCCCCAATCTGAAGAAATGTTAGAGTGAAACACAAAACCTATGCTTTATCCCAATTTTCTAAGTAATGTCAAGAATTTGCTTCTTTGAGAAAATGCCCCATCTCTATTTTTATCCAGCCACTATCTTTACATCTCTTGCGTTATTTCTGCTTCTGTTTTCTCGCTACCTACAGACCTGTATTTATTTGTTGGTGTGGAAGAATGTAACTGTCACGCTTTAAAACACTTTTCAAAAAGGCAGACTTTCACTTTTTGGGGAACAATATTCTTTATTTCGCACGGTTCAATAGTATAGATAAAAAGTAACGATCGCCATCAGTCACAGGATGACTCATGAAAAAATCTGATGTGGGCAACACATGACTTTCCTTATATAATGTAATGAATTTACTACTTTTACAGTAAAAAAAATAGGTTTTTCTTATAGTAGATACTAATATTCTTTCCAAGATATTGAATTTTCGACAATTAGTCGTCATTTTCATTGATTTAGCGTCATTTTTATCCATTTGGCGAGATTTTCATTAATTTGGCAACATTTCAAAAAGCCGCCAAGTTGGCGACATTCCGCCAAATTTGTCGCCAAAATCTCGCCAAGCGTTAAGGACGAAGAAATAAGTTATGCTTACAGTAGATAAATGACTATTAGCGTTTAAATAAAAAAGTATTACTCAAAGTATCTTTTTTCATGAATGGAACGAGCTAGATCCACGAGAATAATGTCACCCAATTTATCGCATGGTATTACATATGAAAAGTGAACATGTTTCTCAATAGGAAATATTTTTTTTTAATTTTATGACTTTTTGATAATTTTTTTGAAAAATGTACAATATCTCGAGAACGGTTCATGTTAGCGTTCTAAAGTTTGTCAATCGTTTTCTAATGAAAAATTACATAAGAAACGTCTATTTGCGTAACTTTATTAAAGGTTTTGATTTTTTGACGATTTTTTCAAAATTTCATTCGAAAATTTAGGGGGGTTCTGAGCATTCTATTGCGTATAAAAACAATAGTCTCTCACACACACACACAGACATCACTTCAAAAATGTTTGATTTGTGATCAGGGATGCTTGAAACGTGCTCTCCCGTCGAAAACTGGAATTCGAATTTTCGACCCCGTCACAATACTTTCCTTATACATTATGTATATAAGGAAAGTAAAAAATATGGTGATTAAAAATCCTGACCCCAATCATACCTTGTTAACCACTCGCTCAAGGCATGTACTATTTACCCACCGATAATCGAGGGAGTTCGTCAACGAAGTATTATTTTCCCATATTTTTCTGTATTTTTGTGAATGAAATACATTGTAGGACTTCCAGAACCAACGGTGGGAGAGTCTTCCTTATATTGAGAGACGCCCCTTTCTGGCGGGTTTTTTGTGATTTTGATATTCCTTGCATATTTGGGATGATGTGTTTCTGTTTGTACCAAGAATGAGTGAGTTAGTCACATACGCTAACTGAAGAGAGAATGCACGAATAATCATTAATCTTTACAATTAGATTACATTTCCCCAACTTAAAGGAACTAAAAACTTTAAAAATAAATTCAACCAAAGTTAGTCAATCAAAATGTCTCTAATAAAAAAAACCATGCACCATTAATGACGTACATAAAAATTACACAACCAGGGCGCTTTTGGGATATTATTACGTCCTTCATCACTGCCACTGATGAAGGGCGTAACAATATCCGAAAGCGCTCTGGTTGAGTAATTTTTATGCACGTCATTAATGGTGTTTTTTTATTAAAGACTTTTGAATGACCAACTTTGGCTGTCTTTATTTTTAAAGTTTTTGCTGGATTGATGTGTTTTCCATACAATTTTATTGAAGGAACTAGATAGTATATTTCGTAATTTATGTGATTAAAATAAAAGTTATTTAGAATTTAAATAACATACCGGGTGATCAGAATTAAAACACCCCTACTCTGAGCTCTCTATAGATCGAACTACTCAGTGTAAAGGCTCCAAAATTGTTGAATATACTATTAAGACATGGGGAAAGGGATTACGCGAAAAAAAAATTAGTTCCAGAAACACCGATAGGTGGCGCTGTACTACAGAAATTATGGTGAAAAGACACAAAATACACATTTTATTCGAACGTACCAAACATTCATATCACAAGTACCTTATCGATGCAGGGAATGCTGCTCAATATGGTTCCCTTCTTCAAGATGTAAAATCTGCAGTCTGTGGACAGCTTGTTCAACTGCGGATCGTAATTGGTCGATTCAGATGCTTCTCACATGCAGAGTGATACTGTCTTTCAAATCTGCCAAGGTTACCAGACGTCCTCGATAAACAAGACTTTTTAAGTATCCCCACAGCCAAAAAATTACAGGGATTAAGATCTGGAGAACTAGATAACCAGGTTGTCGGAAACAGGGAGGGTCAGAGATCAAAAGATCAGAATGCCGCCGTTGACAGTATTCTAGAAGGTGGACGTTATCGCCGTTCGTGACGTCACTGGGATAGAAGGAGAGGTGCCAGTTTCTCCGACTAGCATTCATTTCTATGGGAAAACATAGACTGTGTCAGTCGTTCTTTTAATATAATTTGTAATTCTATCGTAAAAGTGAAGTTTAAGTGTAAATTTGTGTATTATAGATGTATATATATTAGTATTTTCACGTATATAAAGTATAATTTTGGTAAGCACAAAAATGCCTGGTTGATGCTCGGTTGCTTTGTGTTCAAATTATTATAAGAAGTCAATGGGATCTATCAGTTTTCATATATTTCCAAAAGATCCTACACTCCAAAAATTATGGATCGTGAAGTGCAAAAGAGAGGATAAAATAAACATTTCTAACGCAACTGTCTGTTCGAGTCACTTTTCTGATGAAGAGTTTGAAGAAGATTTTCGGGCTAAATTTTGAATTTGAAGCCGGTTAAACGATTAAAACAAGAAGCCAACGGCACAAAAACCTCACATACCATTAATACAGCAGTTAAAAATAATGTTTTTAATATAGCAGTATAAAAAATACTTATGATTGACATGTTTCATTGATATGTAAAATAGGTGGTCCTCTAAGTAATCCAAAAAACAAAATTAATAAAATAAAAACGACTTCATATGCAGTATCTAAAATATATAAAAATAATTTATATTTCCGATACTAGCAATTATGGAGTTTTCTTTCTTTTTTTTGGAGGGGGGGGGGGGGAGATATTAGCATTTTGTAAGCTAATTTACACAGTTTAGTTTATTGCAAAATGTATGTAAAGTTAATTTTAAATACCTTAAGCATTTTACTTTGTTATTAATATACATAATCATAAAACGCAATTCTTTAGTAATCATAATATTGACATTATATTCACATCATTTGAAGTTATAGGACATTTCGTTTTGATATGTAAAAAGCTTAGAATACAAAACTAAAATCATCAAAGTTGAAATATAATGCATAAAAAATTTATTTACAATAAAACTAAAAGCCAGAAGCACATTTTTCAGAAGAAATAAAAAAGTGGGAGAATACTTTTTAGCATGGCGAATATATATCAAAAGAGAAATGCGTCATTAAGAACTTGCAGTCAAAGTTAGCAAACATTTCACCTTCTATACTACTAAAAGCCATAACTTTGTTTTCACGAACCAGAACATTCATTCGCATTAAACACTTAAATAAGACTTTCATGCCACAATTAGTAGAGAGAAAAAAGCAAAGAAAAGCCTCTAAATGGTGTAAAAGCAGTATCATGTCATAAAAATGGTATATATTGATTTATTATTTATGATCCGTGTGAACATTGCTTTAAAATTTTAGAACTGTATATAGTTTATATTTAAAACTGTATAAAGTTTAATAACATCAATTTTACATTCTTAACATATCTTTGTGAAAACTGACTTATCCAGTGGCTTAGCCAAGAGTCATAATGTTCCACTAGCCCACAAAATGCATCGTCTCTTTGTTGGGAAAATAAAATAAAATAAATCTACTACCATTGACCATCCATTCGACCGTCAACTCCCCCCTTTTCTCAAGATCCGATCTACGCTTTTTAATATAATATATAGTTATGTAACTACTAGATTGGTGATATTTCATAGTCATCAATATATGTTATATGTATGTGGGATATTTTACGCAATTAGATATTTTTGAAATGCATATTTATATTACATGTAGAAAGTATTATCAATATTTAAGATAATGGATACTATATTTTTAAAAATCCGATGATTAGATATTTATTCATATCTATATTAAAACACTTGAAATATAATTTTTATATTTACTACACTTTTCACGATATATTTCAGCTTTTATTATAAATAATATATGTATTATAATAGTTTAATGATAGCCCTATGAATTTATGAGAAGAATCATTTAATTTCATTCTTCTAAAATTTTATTACGAATGATCTTATCTCCTTTTCGAATGATAAGCGCGAACTTTCTAAACTTTATACACGTATCTCTATGTCCCCTCTTCTTGACTTTAATCTCAGTGAAGTCACGCTTCAGGTTTCTCTCCCGGTCGAAAAGCAACCCCCCTTCTCTGACCTACCTTATGTTTAAAGTACCTTGGTCGGAAACGCACGACTAATTACTCTACCATTAGTAAAATGTTGCCGAAGAAACTGCTGTACACAGAGTCCAATGTGTGGAGGCGCTCCATCTTGCATAAAGGTAATTGAATCAAGACATTGGTGCTGTTGCAGGTGGGGTACAACAAAATTTTCGAGCATGTTTTTGTACCTTTTCTGTTGTACAGCGCCACCTATCGGTGTTTCTGGAACTATTTTTTTTTCGCGTAATCCCTTTCCCCATGTCTTGAATAGTAGGTTCAACAATTTTGGAGCCTTTACACTGATCGATGTACAGAGAGCTCAGAGTAGGGGTGTTTTAATTCTGACCACCCGGTAGATAGTTTTCTAATAAGATAAAAGGGACAAAATGACTTGAACTTATACATAAAAACCAAAGAACTAAGCTAATGATAAAAATGAATCGAATAAAACTGTACTAGATATGAAAATTATCTATATAAATGCGTATATAGTTAAGAAAAGAACCAAT
Source organism: Amaurobius ferox (assembly GCA_951213105.1). NCBI lineage: Eukaryota > Metazoa > Arthropoda > Arachnida > Araneae > Amaurobiidae > Amaurobius > Amaurobius ferox. The sequence continues at coordinate 54,617,405 of OX578139.1, read as the reverse complement.
TTGGGAAAAGAAATTCTTACAGCGTCTTTAAAATTACTTGTAAAACAAAAAATGCCGTTTAAATCATTCTGATTGATGTTAGACACATTTTTCTTATAATGGTACTGTAATCAATTACATAGAACTCTCTTTCTCTAGTTGATATTCACATAAAAATGAAAGTTGTTAAAAGAAATCTAACAAAATTAAGTGGCCATTTTACAATTTAAAAACAAGTATGAATAAATACGATTTGATTAATTACGACACACATGGCATTATCCGGCCACACAGAAAGCTACCATTAGCCTATGGGTTGGTCGTGTGGTCTGGGTTTTCTACACATGGCATTACAGTTCCCGGCCACACACTTAGCTACAGTAAACCTTCGGGTCTGTCGTGTGGTCTGGGTTTTCAACACTTCAACACATGGCATTACGACACACATGGCATTGCGGGCGCGGTAGCCCATTGGTTAGCGCGCTGGAGTTGCACTCGGTAGGCCCGGGTTCGATTCCAGCCGCTGCCAAAACTGCCGCCGTGTTCATGCGGAGTACGATCACGTTAAACATGTGGGTCCGAAAGTCATTCCGAGAGGTTGGTGGTAGGGGAAGGAGGGTACGGTCCCTGTGGATGCCTCCCCCACTGGGTTCCGGTCTAAATTGGGTGGCACTTCCCGACCGTCCAAACAGTTACCTTACACCTTTCTGGTAGGTCGGACGGTCTGGGTTTCAACAACAACAACACATGGCACAATATGCTAAAAAAGTTAATGCATTCAACGATTTCAATTCCTTACTGTGTTCTAATAAGAACATTGTATTATACTCTAACATGTTTAAGTATAAAAAAACAAATCAAATAATATAATTTTGAGTATTAATAACAAAGAAACTCCCGACCAGGAATCCTTCAGCATTTCTGCTTAATCTCTTCTAAAGAGAGGGTGATACTGATACCTAATGCTAGACAGTGAGGTTAATCCCTAATCCCTCGTGAATGTCTTCTAGGGTGACTTCAATGGCCGCCACATTAGTAAATATTCTTTGGACACATTTTTCTCATATGGTGACTTCTGTATATTCGAACTTCTTAGGATACGATATGAAGTTTTTCAGTGATTTCTACAAATAACACTAGAATTTTCATGAGAAGACAAAGAAGAAAAGAAAAAACTCCATAACTTCACCCATGTGGGTGAATGATGATGCGTGACCAAAACGAATATTTTTGTTTTCTTTCGAAGCGGTACTCCACTTTTTCTCCCTGTCTTGAACGGTTCAATAGATAAATGATTTTTTTATTGTTCGTCGCATATGTACAAGTTTGAATTTCTAAGATGATAACCGGGATATTTTCCCTCCAACCGCTTGTTTCAGTTTTCTGATGTTAACCTAAGGAAAATAGTCCCTATCCTCTAGTTAGCTTAGTTTTTAGGATATTTTTTACCTCTATTTCTTACCAAACATAGATGCTAAACACATGAAGGATTATTTTTTTTTTTTAAACTGACAGTGGCTCCCAGTCCGATGAAGCCGAAATGGTTTTGGATGAATAACATCTTTCTTTGTGGATGGTTTATCGTCTTTAAACATAATCAAAACAGTTCAAAATATTAAAATATTGAAATTATATTCACTATATTTCGAAAACTAAAAACCTTATCCGAAAACCAATAATATATCCTTGTATGACTCTTAAAAGACTACAAATTACTCAAATTATTAATTACAATATAAAATTACTTTACTAACTTGTGTGAAAGAATATAAACTAATGTATGCAATACCTCTGTCTGACGAGATTTAAGACTCAAGAGAATCTATAAATTTGTCTGGTGGGGCATAAATGCGTTCTTGAATCTCGTGCTTTCATTTATTTATTCTCTTCAAACACCTCATCAATCATGTAACATATTTAGAATCCCCAAATCCACTTCACGTTCTAATTTCTTTAATATATATATATATATAATATATATATATATATATAATATATATATATATATATATATATAAATATATATATATATAATACATATATATATTTATATAATACATATATATATATATTTATATATATATATATATATATATATATATATATATATATATATTTAATATATATATATATATATAAATATTTAATATATATATATATATATATAAAATTTTAGATACTATAGCTTACTAAAATATGAAGGATACTATGCAAATATGATTAAATAAAGAATTTAAAGTTATTAAGTAAATGGATTGAAAATGCAAAATACATTTAATTTATTGCGCAAATGCAGCTCATAAATAAAATGATTTCAATAATAATAGTAGTTTGAAAATCCAATGAACAAAAAGTAAGAAGATGTAACACGATAAACCTAACTTTTAAAACACCCACAGAATAAAATATAATACAGCAAATCATCAATCAAATGGATAAAAAATACAAAACACAAGCTATCAAGTTACAGAAAATCAACAAAATTCAAAGGTATGGAAACGAAAAAAGAAAAACTTAATAAAACAAGCTATATCGCTATACACGTGGGAAAAGGGCTAAGTCTAAACAAATGAAAATGTTTACTTCGTAAAATTCGTTCTCCAGTCCAAGCATTTTACGAAGCAGACACAAAACATGTATATTTCTGAAGAAATAGATAGATTATATCTATAAACTATTTCTACAAACTATTAGTTTATAGATATAATCTATCTATTTCTTCAGAAACATACATGTTTTGTGTCTGCTTCGTAAAATGCTTGGACTTGAGAACGAATTTTACGAAGTGAACATTTCCATTTGTTTAGGCTTAGCCCTTTTCCCACGTGTATAGCGATATAACTTGTTTTATTAAGTTTTTCTTTTTTCGTTTCCATACCTTTGAATTTTGTTGATTTTCTGTAACTTGATAGCTTGTGTTTTGTATTTTTTATCCATTTGATTGATGATTTGATGTATTATATTTTATTCTGTGGGTGTTTTAAAAAGTTAGGTTTATCGTGTTACATCTTCTTACTTTTCGTTCATTGGATTTTCAAACTACTATTATTATATATATATATATATATATATATATATATATATATAAAGAGGAAAAAAAACTCACTCAGACAAAATTTTTTAGTTTTCTCAAAATATAAATAAAAAGAATAGATTAAAAAGTAAAATATTGAAATAATTTTTTAAATAAATATATAATCTGTACCATGTTAAAAAAAATCTGATGTAGGAAATACATGACTTTCCTTATATAATGAATGAATTTACTACTTTTACAGTTAAAAAAAATGTTATTCTTATAGTAGATACTTATACACTTTCCAAGATATTAAATTTTCTTCAATTACTCGTCATTTTCATTGATTTAGCGTCATATTTATCCTTTTGGCGAGATTTTCGTTAATTTAATAACATTTAAAAATGTCGCCAAATTAACGACATTCCGCTAAATTCGTCGCCAAGCGTTATGGACGGAGAAATAAGTTATTCTTACAGCAGGTAAATGACTATTGTGCGTTCAAATACAAAAGTATTACTCAAAGTACCTTTTCTCGTGAATGAAACGAGTTAAATCCATGAGAATGATGTCACCAAATTTATCGTATGATATTACATATGAAAAGTAAACATGTTTCTCAACAGTTAATATATTTTTTTAATTTATGGGATTTTTTGATAAATATATTTGAAAATGTGCAATATCTCGAGAAAGGTTCATGCTAGCGTTCTAAAGTTTGTCAATCGTTTTCTAAGGAAAAATTACATAAGAAATGTCTATCTGCATAACTTTATTAATGGTTTTGATTTTTTGATAATTTTTTCAAAATTTCACTGGAAAATTTAGGCGGGTTCTGAACATTCGATTGTGTTTTAAAACAATAGGCTTCCAGTATTCATGGATTGTGATTTTTGTACCAAATTTCATTTGAATCGTTCCATTCGTTCGTCAGTTATCGTCTCCACAGACTCACTAACACACACACACAGACATCACCTCAAGAATGTTTGATTCGTGATCGGGGATGCTTGAAACGTGCTCTCCCATCGAAAACTCGAATTCGAATTTTCGATCCTGTCACAATGCTTTCCTTATACATTATGTATATAAGGAAAGTAATATGTAAAAATTGGTTTACATTTTAATTTAGTAGGTTCGAAGCTATAGACGTTCCAAATGTTTACATTTTTCGTAAGGCTACAATTTCAGCCAAAGATACGACAACCATAGATGTTATTCACATAAAAACCGATAAAATAATTAGAAGTGGGTTCTAATATTCATCGAAAAGCAATGCATGTACTGTTCAATATTAGAAATATTTTTAATTATTTTGTCGATTTTTTAAAAAGCATAATACATTTTCTGTTTATCATCTATGCTACGCAAAAAAACAGCGGGGAAAATCCTTAAAACTACATAAGCTGGAGGCGCAGTGTTGTAGCTTGTGGTAGCAAAGGCCGTGTATCCATAGTTTGCATGCGCCCTGCGCACTTATTTGGAGCATATAAAGAATACACAACAGGAGTTATGCGGACGTGTGCGGCTGCGCAGAGGTCGAAGGCGTATTTAAGCATTTATTTAGAAACTAAATGATTAAAACATTTATAAGTCAACATATTTCTTTCAGCATCATCTGATGCATGTGTTGGTTTGTTAAAGGTCTACGATTAGATTACCTAATTTTAATTAACCTGTGTAAAGAACGGGTGTTCGCTGCCAGTCAACATATATTATGTTTATTCGTGAAACACAGACCGTCGCGCAATAACACCCAATCAACGTAAGAAATCTAAATAGTGTTTGTGAGCGTGCACACGTACATGCACAAGTATAAAAGACAAATATTTTTTTTATACTTCCGCAGGATGAAATATATTTATTGTAAATCCTGCCACGGGACAATGCACTCATTTTGTGCTTTTAAAAATAACAGGAAAAGTGCGTTTATGCACTTAATAACCTCCCCACTTCAGCATGGAAAAAAAGCGGACGCGATGAGTGGAGTTTCATAAAAGGCCAGCAATCATAATAAACTGAGTATAAAGTAAAAAATGGATTTGGCCCAAATGTCAAGTTCACTGCTGCATGGAATTACAGTTCAAAGTAGCAACTTTTACGAAGCATTCTCTACAAAAGGACATTTGAAATTGATGTGATATTTTGAGCTTCATAACAATGACGTAACAAAAGCAAATCGTCAAATTATAGCCTCAGGGACCAAATATAAAAGACGCTTTGCACAAAAGAGTATCAAATGTTCTAATTGCGCAGCACTTTATGTAACTATCTGTGTGACAAACCCTGATTTAAAATATCATTATAATAATTCATTGCTACGAAAAATCCCACCAGTTAATTGCCTTGAAAATTATAGACAGATATAAAATTTAAAAAGTCCTCGCGTAAAAATAAATTCTAAATCTCAATCCATAACAGAATGTCTGTATTAAGTTTGTGTCGCGCGTAGCGGAAAATCTATGCGACGTACAACCACGAAATTCGGTACAGAAGTATCCGAGGTCAAACGACGATACGTCAGGCGAGATTATTTTCAATTCGAATTAGTTTTTGAATTATTTAATGTTAACACGCAATTTTGAGGGCTTTTCACACAATCGGAAGCGATCGAAAATATTATGGCAGAGTTTCAATCTTAATACCATTGGAAAAATGGAAGAACCAATGTTTCTTTCAGGACTTTTTGGCCGGGGGGCGAATGAAATTTTAGGGGGACAAGTTTTCTATTTGCCCTATATAAATATATCTAAATGCTGTGTCACATAAATAGAATCTAGGTTAACATAAAAGTGTTTGGGGGGGGGCGAATACTCGCTCCCAGGGGGCTTCTCCCCCCGGGAGGTATGCCTGAAAGAAACACTGCGAAGAACGCTCTTTTCCTCAAGCGGAGAATGCGTAGCATATGCAATATCCCGATTTCTTACAATTTTACACAGAATCGCCTAAAGCTGCACATTGAACACTTAATTCCTTTTAAAATTCCCGCATCAATGAAACGTACCACAATCCAATCTTACTAATTGATTACCATTAAAATGCCCAATTTAACTCTTTATGAAAAATAATTATGTTTATAACTCCACTTTGTAATTTTTAGCAATTAAATTAAAAGGTAATAATATACTGGCGATTTGCGCTATCATCGAACAAGGAAAACACTTGAATTCCCTCGAACCCCTTTTCCTTCTGTGGGTCTTTGGGAAATGGCAGTTCAAGGAAATATGTTCAAATAATTTCAATTGGAACCGAAAAAGTTGGATGTTGTGTGCATGCAGTAGCGCCGACAAGAAGGATTTGGGGATCATGCCCCCCCCCCCCCCCTCCTAAGAATCCATTGAATTTCGAAGAAATAGTATATGGAAAAAATGAAAGAAAAATATTTGATTACCAACTCCCCCCCCCCCCCCCTGTTCAGTCTCAAAGTATTTAGAAAGAATAATAAAGGTGGTATCACGTCTATTCTAAATGCAGTTATAAAATCAACGACATAACATCATAAATAAAAGGTCATTTAATAAAATCATCCATAAAGACGTACATAGCTTTAAAAATCCAGAGCGCTTTCGGGCATTGCTATACCCTTCATCAGTGGCTATACGAAACAGTAAACGTGGAATGCTTATATGCAGACCAGATCAGCAGAAAAATTTGCATAAATAAACACAAAATAATGTTAACACAAGCAGGCTATTAAAATGAATCAATTACAAATACAAATTTAGGGGTTATTAAAATTAATCAATTACAAATTTAGGGGTTATAAAAATTAATCAATTACAAATACAAATTTAGGGGCTTATTAAAATTAATCAATTACAAATACAAATTTAGGGGTTTAATAACCCACGTAATATCCTTCTTTATGAATCCTTGTTTATTTATATCTAACGTGATTCCATTTGTAATTTCGATCCTGTTCAAATTTTAAGTTACGCCTGGCGACTCGTTCTCGACTCTATGCATGTCAAACCTCTTCACAGTTATTTGTGACATCATTTTATTGTAATTGCGCTGGGCTGCATTTTTGAATTGTGTCTTTTCTTTATAAAATATTTACCACTTGTTTAAATTAAATCTCTTGGGTATAACCCCTAAATTTGTAATTGATTAATTTCAATACCCTGCTTGTACTAACATTATTTTGTGTTTATTTATTCAAATTTGTCTGCTGATGTAGTCTGCATATAAACATTCCGTGTTTACTGTTTCGTATAACCACTGATGAAGGGTATAATAATGCCCGAAAGCGCTCTGGAGTTTTAAAGCTATATACGTTTTGTAGGATGATTTTATAAAATGACTTTTTATCTATGATGTTGTGTCGTTGATTTTATAACTGTATTTGGAAAGAGTTTAAGTAAGGTATTTAGAAAGGTCTCATTTACCAGACTCGCTGCCTGTTACTCCCAAAGGTACGGAGATAAAGCAAATAAGTGTCAAACACGGTGAAGTAAAGTTAAAGGTTTTTTTTCAATTAATTCAAACACTAGACTTTTAGTTTTTAAAAGCCTGTGCTTTTCTACAGGCTTGTTCTATTATTTTAATTTTTAGTACCAAAATCTACTCTTAGGTAAACGGGAAGTGTTTACAAAGACGATCCCGATATACAGATAGATAAATGTAGAGACATGCAAGCACTTTTAATAGGGAGAGGCGTCAACTCAATGTAGAGGCTTAGATTGTGGAATGAATGACAAAGTACTTGCTTACTATGCCTTTCTACAATTTTCATAGGAAGTCAATTAAAATTGGAATTTTCAAAATAGAAGTTTATGAAATCCATTTATATTTTCAGATAATTCTGTTGGACTATAGTTGTTTTTCTAACAGTGAGATATTTTTTATATATCATTAAATGAAGGGGGGGGGGGGATACTTATTAAATGCTGACAGATTTTTCACATTTAAAGCATCCCTAAACTTGAATCAAGCATGTTTGAAATGACGTCTGATCTGCAAGAAAATCAACTAAGTACCACATATGGATTTAGATCACTTGTGGAAGCTAATAAAATTTTGTTTGAGGGCAGGTTCACAAGGTTTGAAAGTTGGTGGCTGCATGGAAAATGTCCTTCAGCAAAAATATGTTCTGTTTTCAACCAGCTGCATACATTATTTTTTCCTCAAAATAAAATACTAAAATTAAAAACTAAAATAAAACTGAATGTAGAGTTTACTCAAAACAAATAAACTGCTGGAAAAAGAAGGCCATTAGTATTCAGCATAAAACAAAAATTATAATTTCATCAATCACCCCTTTCGAAACTGAAAAAAAGGTTCTATCTGCAGAATAAGAAAACTAGAGAAGTTGCATTAGGGAAAGTAGATATCTTCTGTAAAAAAAAGTGTAGCTTTGCCTTTCTTATTTCAAAGAAAGCGCATTTTGCTTCCGAAACTGGTTGATATAATTAAAATTTTATTTTTTGCTATATTAATATACTTTTTCTACAATTTTCTGTTGCGGTTTGAAAATTTTTTAAATTTTTCCATATGTGCTCTCTACACTTCCTTATTAATTCCAAAACTGTGACAAATCCAAAACTTCAATTTTGGAGACAAGATGGGACAATTGCCACTACTTGAGTTAGTTTAATGCTTAATTGACCTGACCAATTTATTAACACAAAAATGCAAAGCCAAACACAACAGCTTAATTTCTACTTGTTGTTCATGCAACAAACAACCAAGTGCATCCATAAATGTACCTGGTTCAAAATATGTATTGCTCTCTAAGGGAAAGGGATGCAGAATACTGCTGTAGATTAAGTTCCTTGGGGCAGCGGATAGATCATATCTGCACAACTTAAAATGTGATAGTATGATGTGGGGTATAATACTTCCAGAAAATGAGTACAAACCAAAAGTTAGGTAATATTTTAGAACTTTTTTAACTACGTCAAAAAAGTGAACTATTTAATAATTTTCATTTTTATTAATCATGGGAAAATAAAGAGATATCTGCAAAATTTACTTCCTTTTATCATTTTGCTAATTTAATTATTAGATACATTATCTGCAGCATGCTTATCAAATAGCATAGGTGGTTTAAAGCATAGAATAGAAGGAGAAAGTGTTCATAGTTTGAAGTTGATAAAACCTTAACAGACTCAGTGGCAGAATACCAATTACACATTTGAAAAATCATAAGAGGGTGCTAATATAAATTAAGGGAACTGAGAAACCCCAAGCTCAGTCAACCCTTATAGTTGAAGTTGAAACAAATGTTATGTGGTATGATCGTTTTACAAAAGCTCACTATTAAAGAACATTGTTTTATGCAGATTTCTCTCCCTATGATAGCGAATACTTGTTTAGGTATGCAAGTTCTTCAAACTTGCCAAATGTCATCTGTTAACCTTAAATAAGATATTTTTAATCATTTTACATATTTGTTCTGAAGTTATTCGTGCCACGTTTGCTATGTTTATTTTCTTAAATTATTGAAAATATAAGTTTTCAGTAACTTATGTAGTGGTCCCCTATATTAGATCAACAATGAAGCACAGTAGAAGCCTGATGTAGTATGAACCGATATACTGCAGATTTGGATATAACATGGTGAACAGTATGTATCCCCCCCCCTTAAAAGAACCATCATTACAATATGGTCGGATATACTAGGATTAAACCATAACGTGGGATGAAGCATGTCCTCTGACAATCACACTATATCTGGCTTTTAATGTATTTGAACTTCTTCAGATCAATTACATAAGCCAGTTTTAGATATGTAGATTCATTCTCAAAGAAGACACATAAGTATGAATCTCACGAACAAATGTGGAGCTTTAAGAATAGTTAAAATCCACAATTTAGTCCCTGTGGGCATAATGCAACCATGTTGCTTAAGAAAACTTAAATTGGTTGAAACATATCACAATAGGAATATTAATTAAAATAAAACATAAAATAATTATAATTAGATTAAGTTGCTCCACTAATCATTTTTGCTTTTAAAAAAGATATCAAAGCCAGTCATTAGATTGAAGCACAGGTCTAAGTAACTGACTGAAGAAAGGTATCCAAATATTCCACTTTTTAATTCACAAAAACAGATGAAGTTTGCAATGGAAATTACTGCAAAGTATATCACAAGCTGAATTTTATAATCTTTTCTAGATAAACAATTACATTAACCTGCTCTATTACATATACTGTCCGCAGCTCAAATGATGCATTGTTAGTCTTAGTTCATTTTGATGAAATATTATTTTGAACAAAAATGTTTGGACAAAAATATTGGATCCCTTTCACAGTGATAATCATGACAGTACAGATGTCCAAAGTATTATTTAAAAGTACTACATATACACAGTAGCAGAGTGAGGGGCAGGGAATCTGTCACCCCAAGAGGCCTAATTTATATATTAAAATGCAGTTTTTTTATGTATTCTTATAGGGTTTTTTTATATTCTATTTGTGGGTGCGCCATACCACTGTCTCCTCCCCACCCCAGATCTGAATCCTGGTTGCACTACTGCATGTACAGTTATATTGCAGGCCTATTCCAGGTATGGAGATCATGGCCAATAGCCTATTTTAAGGTTTAGTCTATATAGGGAAATACAACAAATATTAGAATGAAATATTTGATAAAAGTTTAAATGTAATGATATTTTCCTTGTTTTTAATCTTCATTTCATATTTAAAAAAATATATTTATATACACATTTTTTGTTCATTTGGTGCTCCTACAATGCTGGTCAAGCTCCATAGGACTACACACAATCATTAATCATAAAAATTTATGATTAATCATAAACATTAATAATAAAGATCATCCATATTATCATGACAAATTAAATATTAAATATTGCTTAAAGTGCTTTAAAAGTAAATCTTCATTTAAATATTGTCATGAGACACAATGTTGAATAAATATACATGCATAAAATATGGTTGAATACGACTGTTAATGTTATGGTTTATAGGCTAAATCCACAAAGATTGCTTTCAGTCACATAATACCTATCCCATAATATAAGAGGGGTTGGTATATTAAGTAGCTCATGAAATGGAACCATAAAGATTAGGGTACAAGCTTGGTGTTATAACATAGGTGACTACTGCAGGCACCAAATGGGGGAAAAAAATTAAGCTTTTATAGAATAATTATTTCTAAAGGAATGCCTATTAATAAGCTGCATATTTTAGATTTTGACCTGGGTTTCAAATTGCATTCCTATGTCTATGCTTTACTGTGAATACAAAAAGCGGAGATAATGAATGTAATACTAAATATGTTATTAGTTATTTAATTCAATTTAAATATTTAAAACAGGACTAGACAAAAACCTGGATTAGACCTGAAAATAGGCATTCACCACTTTTCACAGGTCAATTAAACAAGATGGGTTAACAATCAAATGAAACAACGAACTGCGAGTTATAGACATATTATATCCCTCCTCTCGGCTCCCAAATATAGTTAGTAAACAGCTCTAGAACCTTGTCACAATTCTCAAAATATAAAATAGAAGAAATATATTTAAAAAAAAAACATAGTGGAAATAGATTTATAAATATCTAATCTTGTTGTAAATAATCTTAATTCACCATGCACAGAAATAAAATAATTCATTTGTTTAGTTTTTAGTGTGTGCGCCAGTCTACGAATTTTGACTTTGAATGATTGTAAAACATCAACACAACAAAAAGCCTAAACAAATATGTACTTATGCCATTGAACTTTTTTGTTTTATAAAACTCCATTAACAACAATACATAATTAAGCAATATATAATATTTATATATTTTAACAGAACTGTCATTAATAAACAATGTAATGAGTCACCAACCTCTGAAACTTTTGATCGGCTATCTGTTTCACGCGTAGAAATTGTCTCATCATCTTGAAGCACAAATAATATACACCACAAAGCACAAATAAATCCACTAAATCCAAATCCTAGTGTGAACCATAATAACGTAAATACACAAAACTCCACAATTCCAGACAAAACGCCTTCCTCTTGTCAACCCACATGCAAGACTCCAAACACAAACATGTTACCGCTTCTAAACTTGATTGAAAGTGCAGACGATAAAACCTAGAAGCACATTATCGATGTATGCGCATGCGCAAAACCCGGTCTTTCAAACTTGAGATTTCTTCTTCATAAACACCGGTAAAATTGAGTCGTTAGGCCTGACAGCTAGATATTCAAAATTATCTTATCCTAAATAATAATAATAATAATATATATTTGTCAGGATATTGTTTACATTGCGTTAGATTTAGCACATTATACAATAAAAAAACTTGAAACATCAGAAATCTAATCGCAGAAACTGCGTCCATAGAACAATTCCATGAACTGATGAATAATGTGATCTTATTGAGATAACTACTATTCTTATTGAGAATCAAATAGCTATCATTACAACATTCGATAATAACTGATTGTTTTCATTAGTTGAGTTGATTTAGTGGCGTCTCTTGGTAGGAAATGTATTATGTGCTCTTAGACCAATGCCAAAGTGCAGTTGTGAAAAGGATTTTTTAGGGGACATCACCCCTCCTCGCTAACCGCAGAGCTCACACCCGTTTTGCTGCCACTCATCGTCGGTAGGTTCACCCCGTCCGACGACACACTACCGCCCTCATGCACTTTTTCCGTTGACGCTCGCTAATTCCAACTCGAAAGCCTTTCACTAATCTACAGAGCTCTCATCACGAGCTCTTTCGTGCAGACTTATACACCAGTTGAAGCTTCGCCCCTTGTTCGCTGACGCTCACCCCCCTTCCCAAAGCGAGTTTTTCAGTGAAAGCACACGCCCGCCTCATTCACTGACCTGCTTCAACCCTTGGAACTCCACCTCTTGCTTGTTTCGTTCACTAACCACCAATTTTACTGCACCCCACTTTCCGAGGCCTACGTGATGTATGAGACAAAGATACGCCAGCATCTGTGGGTTGGCTATTTCTATTGAAGAATGTTAAAAAGAACGAAACCAATCCACGAATGCTGTGCTAATATCTGCATTGAGAGTGCTTCTTATTAGCGGTTTTTTGACTGTAAAATGTCTCTTGTCAAATTCAGGTGTGCATCCATCTGCACTACTGCTTGTAAAAATTGCAGCACTAAAACTTACAGGATATGTGCATCAGGTTTCGAAATATTATCAATGAAAATGCGCATGTAATTTCGAAACAACGGCCATTGAACATTCCAGTTTTGGACGTGTGGTTCACCCAGACCGTCTGACACGTCCTTGGACATGTGCAGCAATTTGGACGGCCGGGATATTGCAATCTGTGAAGAGTCGAAAGGATGTTACGTGTATCCCACTATCGTCAAGAAGGTCGCATTATGAACACCTAATGAACTTTTAGCGAGGAAAGATTGTAGATGAGAGAAGTTTGATTTTCTTACTGCAAAAGTTTCACAGAAATATGGGAAAGGGACAGTAAATTCACACGACTGCACTGGATAACAGAAATATCTACAGCATTGCAATGGTTAATCGTCCTGCGATCCTCAGTAGTGGCCAGTAGATTATTTGCACAGGTCAGGCTTTGTTCTCCAGCAAAGTTCTACGTTATCTGTTTTACGCTGGTTTTTCACCAAACGCAACGAGCGTTGAGGCGAAATAAACTGGCTAATAGAAAAACATGGCGTGTGTGAGAGTTTTCTCGATGTTGAAAAAAAATCCACTTTTTCCTTACTCTCTCTTCTTATCGGCTGGTTGATATTGTACCATAATAGTCGTATTATACGTGCTCGATGACATCGTGGTGAACATCAGCTTGCAGCGTCATATTTTCCCCATGTCAAATGTCATGGTTTAGAATGTCATTGTCTTTCAATTCTATTTCTCGCCTGATACGAATTAAGAGTACCCTCAATAGCCAGTTATATATTATGGATGTTTTAGAGGCAGGTGCGATATCTTTCTTTCAGAGTTATCATGGGTCTATATTGGGCAAGACAATGCTCGCCCACATGTAGTCCGGAAGTTAAAGGCTTTTTCCGTGCTTGGCAAATACCGCTTCTTCCCTGTCCTGCATGCTCTCTAAAAATGTATCTAATCGAACATGTTTTGTCCATGATAGGTAAGCAACTGTCCCGACAAGCGTCTCTGCTATCAACAGCAATGTACTATGGCATAGCATTGAAAGAGCATAGTAGGCTATTCTCTACGATATTAAAAAAAACCTTTCATTGAATACCACGCCGTGTAGAAACTATTAATTGCTACTCGAAGTCGCTTCACACGACACTAAATTTTGAAGCGAAAAAAAAATCATATTTAGCTCTACAATGTAATGAATTATCTATTGTAACATGAGTAATCTGTGACTCTTTCTTGGTGTTGCAATTTTCACAAACACTACTGTAGTTCTTAATTGTATAATTCCATTGATTTGCGATCAAGTTCATCATCCTCCATTTTGTTTCTTTTTTAGTTTACAAAGAGGGAAATATGTTGGGATAAGGGGGGGGGGGGGGTACTTACTGACTTTGGAGTGCCATACCCAGGTCAGTTGGGACCATTGATTGAGCATCAATGCTGTTGTGGTGCACAACCTGCGTGGTAGGATGAAAACCTCATTGGCGCACATAGTATGAAGGCTTGCATTTTTTACAGATGTGCTGGAGAGTAAGGTGGTAACATATCCTGACCAATTTACCCTATCTGTTAACTTAAATCATAATGGATATCTATTTGAGAAAATACTGCATCTGAGAGTGTTCAAGCCCCTAAGGGTGCGTGTGCAGTAAGAATGACCAGGCAATGCCACCAAAATTATCTTTTGTTTTGTTTTCCCTTTCCCAACTGCACATGCTGCTTAGTTTGTTCGAAGACGTTTGTAATCGCTCTCACTGTGTGTACATATCCTAATGAATGGCTAGAGATGATGGACAAAAAAAGCAGATGTTTCCTTTTTGCATCAAGTTCCTGAAGTCATCTTAGAAAAGTTTAAAGAAAGCAATTTTCTGCAAACCGATCATCCGAAATATACTAATTACGATTATACATATTTTCACTCTCAGGATAATCAACAAGCTCAGTTTCGTAGGTAGGAGTTTATGACCCCGGGTGCAACAAATGGAATCAGACATCTATATCATTTAACTACTACACTGTATGCATTATCAATTAAAGTAGGGGGTTCTTGGATGACTCAACTCACGAGAGTAATTTTAGGCTGTTAAGCACACATAATTTTTTTAAATATACATACAGATAGAATATTCTTCATTGCAAGACATTCAGTTGGTGGTAAAGAGACCAGCAAGACCTTGTTCCACCTTACAAAAAATCTTCCTAGCTTTGTTTGACTTGGCCCAGCCACTTATTTTTAGGAAGCATTGTCTCTACTAAAATCGCATCTGGTTAAGAATATATGAGGTTCTATAAGTCAATTTGTAGCTGTGCAGTGTACAACACTCTTTATAAAGACAAGTTATAGTCGATGGCAAAATTTTAATAGGTTCATCATGAAACTTAAACAACTTGTATGCTTTTAAACATTATATCATTCATGTGTATTTTATGGTTTCTTGTAAACTAATTAGTTAGTATATAATATATATATATAATAAGTTTCTTTGGTGTTCAAATCAAATTTTAAATTTTTATTATTTCTATATTTTTAAACATTTCTCATAATTGATTTCAAACATTTCCCCCAATTTAACAACTGGTATTTATACCTTGTAAAAATTTAAAAACCTATATGTGAGTACCAATGCATACCAGCTCCAGCTCACCACTAGCTTTATTGCAGCAACCATACTTAGCTCTGAAATGATTTCTAATGAAAGTATTTCAAAGAAACTTCGAATTTCACAAATTGGTCCACAGAGACATAATTTAAAGAGAAACATTTCAATGTTTCCCCTTCAGGGTTTATTTGGAATACTATGCAGTTCAACAAAAATGTTTTCAATGTGTGAGCCAAGCTAGATGCACATTACAATATTTTCAGTTACCATCTAGTGTTTCTTATAGAGTGCCATCAAAGTGCACCATCCTTGCCTTCAGTATAGAAAAACCCAATAAGTTTCACAGATTAAGCACTGTTTCAGATATTCCCAAATTTGCTATCGTTATTGGCAGTACATTGTAGAGCTAAAAGGACTATATCAATATTTGTAGTGCCAAGTATAATCCCTGGTGGTGGAAATGTAAACTATTTATTCCTCTTTATAACTCCCGTAACTATGACCCAATTAACATAAAGTTTTATTGAAATATGTTCATTAGAAATTATTTCAGAGCTTTATGGGTTATTTTCATTATAACCATCTTGTGTAAAGGTTTTTTTTTTTACTGCTGATATTTACTCTTTCAATAGCTATTACACAGGATTTTGACATTGTTTTCCATATGCCCTAGCATATGGAAAATTAATTTTAGCATAGTTTTAAAAATAATATCAGGAGAGTATGACTGCACTCTATGTTCCCATAAATTCATATTCTACACTTTCAACAGCTTTAACATAAGAATGTAACAAATATATCTTTTCACGTGTTTTTCTTCACAATTTCTTTTAATTATTTCTTTATGATATCAACAGGCCAATCAAGTTGATGAATTTGATACATTTAGTTGATTTGTATTATTATGATTTTAATATACCCTTTATATGCATAGCGTATTCAAATTATCAGTTTTCTGTATTGACAATATTGTTTAGAGAATTTTTGTTTTGTCAAAAGAATAATGCTATGAAAATTTTAAATATTGATACCTGCTCTAATTATACAAATTGAGAAAAGCTATATAATGTTAGTTTGCTATACAGGGGGTTTAAAAATGACTGTACAACTAAATATCTCTTGAATGACAGGTCAGAGACTCATGGTTCCAATTTAACAAATGCTTCAAAATAAAACAGACTTTTGGGCTATGTCAGCTTTAGCCCTGTGACATGTTTTAATAAAAAGTATAGCATTAAACTTTTTATACAGGCTCTCTATAAATGAAGTTCCAATGTGCAAATTGTTCCTTATTCATGTAAAGATCTTTTGAAAAATATCCTAGTTCTCTAACATGCAAAATTGACCTTACAAATATTGTCAAAGTTATAGGACTTGCATCACTTTGACTCAATAAAAAAAAAGGTAAAACATTGATTTCAGTGTCCGTACAAGAATTGAATTTCAGTAAATAAATCTTTCATCCAAAATCTTACGTAATTTTTAACAAAAGTTTTATTCAGTCTTCTATTATTCGTTAAAAATTATAATCGTATGACAATGATAATTTTATTAGTACAGATAATTTTAATTGTATGACAATAGGACTTTTTTGTTTGACTCATTGGGTTACATAAATTTTTTTTTATAATTGACATTTTTTAGGAGACTTAATATAAAGTTATATTTCGCCCTTTTTTATTAAAAGGTGCTACATGATCAAACTTTGCATACAATGACAGTCGACTTTAATTAAGTATTTCTTAAATTGAAAACATTGGTCTACGATCAATCGTTCAAGATATATTTAGTTGTGCAACCCTTTCAAAACATCTTGTATATTCGTCAAAAGTGAACTTGCAACACCATGAAGGAATGAATATAGCCATATGCAAATCACAGTACCTGTAGAAGAGAGTTATATGCAAATGATTAAGTCTTCATACGTATCGGGTCAATTGACATCCAGTTTCGGTTGATAAAGACCAGGAGACGGCTCATCCCATATATGCTATCAGCGACGATTTGCAGCAGCCGAACTTTTGAAAAAGTGCAGCATTGCCTCGAAGACGTTAGTTAGAGTTGTATACCAGCAGTTGACGGCTGGGGAATGAGATCGTATCCTGGAACTGCATGACGTGGGTTTGTCAATGCATGCAATTGCCAAGTGTGTTGGGCATGACGTGAGTACCATTCAGCGATGTGTGACATGATGCACATCACAGAACACGTCGAAGAGGGAATGGATTGAACAGATGCACAACAAAGTGCACAGACCAGCAGATTTTCTGAATGGCTTGTTAAGCCCATTCGCAATGGCAAGTGACATCCGAAACAGCCTGCCACCATCAGCGGTTGCACCTGCATGCACCTAAACCATTCGCAACAAGTTGCATGAAGTACAGCTGCACATATGGCGTCAAGCCACTAGGGTGCCATTAAGCACCTGATATAGGGGTACATCTCTGGCATGGTGTCGTCATCTTCACAACTGGACTAATGAATGATATTGGGTATTGTTTATGGATGAATTTCGCTTCTGTCTGTGGAGAAATGACAGCTGTGGATGGGTGTGGCAGCTTCCCGGGGAATGCCACTTACCAGCCAATATCACCGAGCGCCACACCAGCCTTACACCAGGTATCATGGTTTGGGACGGTATCATGTTCGATCAGAGAACAGCTCTAGTGCCCATTGCAAGTAATTTGACAGCAGACCGGTACGTCACACAAGTTGTGATACCTGTGGTTTGACCACTGGTGCAGGCAGTCCCAGGCACGGTGTTCCAGCAAGACAATGTCACACCGCAATACCACACGACAGACCCGAAGGTTTACTGTAGCTAAGTGTGTGGCCGGAGTCACACCGCAAGGTGACTCCGGCCACACACTTAGCTACAGTAAACCTTCGGGTCTGTCGTGTGGTCTGGGTTTTCAACACCGCAAGGTGAACTCTCAACAGCCTGAACAGAATACACATCTTTTCCTGGCCAGCACCCTCGCCAGATCTCTCTCCTATTAAACATGTGAGGGCACTTATCGGATGCCAGGTGAACCAGGGACCACCAGTACACACCATAGACAAACTGCGTGCCACAGTGGATACTGCTTGGCAAGGATTACCTCAGGTAACCATTAATAGCATCATCGATAGTATGTCTTGCCATTTAGAGGCCTGTATAGCTGCCTGTAGGGGCCACATTCTTTACTGAATAAACAGGTTTCTTTTGCATATCTTTGTTCTTTTAATCATTTGCATATGATTCTCTTTTCTAACGGTACTGTGATTTGCATATGGCTACGTGCATTCCTTCATGGTGATGCAATTTCACTTTTGACGAGTGTATAATGTATCTATTCATATAATTTCATGTTAATATGTGCATTTATTCTTGAATTATCAAGACCTTTATCTCAGACCTATTTCTGCCAATGTTCATGGTCTTTACAATTTTCCACCTAAATTTCAAAATAAAAATTGTTTTATATCTGGCCTAAACAAAACCACCAAGAATGAAATATGTCAAAAACCTACATACTGATAATTAAGATTACTCAATGTAGAAATCAGAGGGTGGAGTCATATAGTTATTAATAAAAATGCATTCAAAATCAAAAACAGGCAAATGAAATTTCACATAGAACTCAAGAATAGTAATTTTGTACATCACAGTAGAGGACAAAAACATGGTGGCATTAGCAAGATTTCCTACACAGAAATTTTGTATCTTGATCTTATGAAGATTATTGAGAGTGCTATATTCTCTCCAGATATAAATGGCCTCATGGTTATAATAGATTTATGTAGTGTTGAGAAGGTAATTGTTTTGATCTTCAACACTACTAACAGGATACGTGTTTGAATTTCTTCGTATGTAACTTAAATGCAGCACTGTTATTCATGGAAAGTTCCCCATGAAAGGTATTGGAAGAATGGTCCCCTCTAGTCCTTACTCAAGGATACAAGTCACTATTTTTGCAGAATATCAAAATAGTCTTAATTTTTACATAAAAATTTCAGTTAATTGAAAATTAGATGGTGTGGAAATTATCAAAATTGGCTTATTTTTTTAGGCATTTTTTACTTGTCTATACAGTAGTGTAGCCAGAGGGTTTTAGGCTCAGTTTGAAATGGAAAATTTCATGAACCAAATTTTTGCGACTTTAAAATATGTATCAATGTTTCAATAAATCTTGTATACAAGAAAATTTCATGAACCGGAACAACATTTTCAATAATTTCATGAACTGGAATATAGTTCCAATTTGCATCGGAACATTCTGAGCTGTAGTTTTAGGGTGAGAACTCCTTTCAGAAGAAAATTTGTATTTTTAAAAATATTAATAATTTAAAACATTAATTAAATAGCAGCTAAAGATGTGACTAGTTACACAACATAGTAAAACATTAGAAAAATGAATAGATTTTTAAATATAAACAAAAAATTGGTGATTAATTTATTGGCCATTTTTTTATCATCTGCCATGCTAAGAACTGCAAAAAATCACAGAGCATCTGGACTGCAAAGTATATTTAATTTTATAATTAGCTAAAATCTTGAGTTTTAGAACTATGATTTAAATTCTTTCAAACAAAATAAATTCTTTATTATATGTATTATATGAAATATCTTTTTAATTGCATGGTAATTAGTAGATAGAATTTATTTCACTACCGTGAAACCAATGGCACTTTTCTGTCCTCCAGTCTCCCAATCAATAAAATTAAATAGGTTAAACTTTCAGGGCCTACATTTTTTTAACTATTACCCCTAAATTTGAGGCATTTCACAAATTTGATCACACCTCAGCTGTTAATTGTGTTAAAGCTTAGATTAATGGGATATACTTTTTAGTATGAGATAACGCAGGCCATAAGCAGGTCAATGGTAATTATTTAAGGCATATTATGCAATTAAGCATTTATTTAGTGCACTTTCTTCCTGCTGCAGGTCTGGCACAGTGAATAAACCCAGTTTGCATACACTTGTGTGGCAATACATGATCAATACTCTGCAAAAAAGCTATTGTATGTTAAGAACTTTTTTTAAAAAGTGGCCCAGTTGGTTACTGAAAATGTCTGCTCTATTAAAACATCACAAAATGATGAAAAATGGAAATATTGTTTCATCAAGGCCTTTTTAGCATTGTTTAAATTTTTTTTTTTTTTTCATATAAATGAAAATTTATTACTTTTTAAAAAATTTGTAATAGTTATGGTCTTCTATAAAAGCAGTACTTTTAGTAGATATCAACCTCTATACTAGAGCAAGCGAATTAGCAGAGAGAAACAAAAAAATATAAATTTACAATCTAAAAAGTATTTTAAACTTAATTTCAAATTCAAACACTTTTAAAATGTAAACTTAGGCATTTTAATTTTTAACAGTAAAACTTTTGGAAAATTAACTCAATCCAGAAACATTTTCATTCTGCACAGTGCATACCTTAGTTTATTTTGCTGAAGGGCAATTTTAGCATACTTGTCGTGTTGGAAAACAAACAAATGATTTATTTCATATTTTTTAGAACTGTAGATTTGTGAGACAGTTCTATTAAAATATATAACTGTTTTCCATGAAAAGAACAAAGGGCATTTCTAAAAATTAATATTCTGTAGGATTTAAATAAAAATTTGAGCTGATTAAAATAATTCTACAAATTGCTTTTGACTGCATAGTTTCACTAAATTCAACATACATGCAGCTCTTTATACCGTTAAATTTGTTAGAATGAACTAAACACAGAAAATTCATGAGATAAATTTTATGTCTGTCAGCACTTTTTTTAATAAATGGTTTCATACATTAGAACTAATTTACAATCTGAAATGTACATTTGTGTAAAAACACAATAAAATGGAAAAGACTAGTATAAGATGAGTTGGAATGTTGCACAATTGAACAACAACATGGATCTTAAATAAATAGTTCAATCAGTCAGAAAATGATGCTCGTGATTCTGTCCGGTGCATTTCCAGAAGTTCAGGAAACAACTCCACTGCTAAAATGTCTAAAAGGACATATGATATCTAAAATACAAAAGAAAAGCTTCATAAATACATATAGTTTCAATATATATTGATATTATATGCTTTTTAGATTTCCACAAATGTATGTGATGTATTATAATTTTTCCAAAATATATGTTGTGTATTTCCTGTTTATGTTTCATTGGGTGTAGCAACAGGATAAAGATAAGTGAAAATTATTAATATGTTGCAAATTTTGTAGTAGACAGGGATTAAAGGAATTATTAATGATTAAGCAGAAAGCAGGGCAACTTTGGAATCATATTGTAAAAGAAAAATATGACAGAGATTTAAATTTTTTTTTAAATTGATAAAATTCTAAACTTAAATCTAAAACATACGTAAGATTTTACAAATATATAACTTCTCTTTTTTAATATGAACATTTGTTTTAAAATTTTTCAAGAGAGACTTATAATATACAGGGATGTATCTAGAGAAATGCGAGTGGTGGTTGATTTTCCAGAACAATTATAATTGAGAATATAAAATTTCGAAACGAGCTTCACGTTAATTCGCACACACAAACAGTATTAGTATTGTATACTTTTATATTAAAGAAAAGCATTTGATAAACTTGCATATAACTTTTAAATGTAATTATAATATGTATATTTTTTTGGATGAGTGGTGGTCGGCAATTGAGTGGTGGTCGGAAATTCTGAGTGGTGGAAACCCCGACCACCACCGACCACTGTAGATACATCCCTGAATATATTATTAAAATTAAGTAAAAGATCAGGGTAATTTGAAATAAAATTAACTTAGCAAAGAGCTCCAACACAATGCTTAGATGATTTAAAGATATAAGTATTTATGAGTGTGGTACATATTTTTAGATAACAAATTCACAGGCAAGATTGCAACTTGTTTTCTGAATTAATAGCAAGAGTAACACATATACAAATACTAATATGGAAACATATATAAGATGGATAATTCAGGATGTTTTTACATTCAACTATTCAACTGAAGATTTTGAAATATCTGCTATATGGGGATTGAGATAAAATTCAAATAGTAAATGTTGGATAATACTGGAAGTCACATCAAAGATTACAGGGCAGGGATTAGGGCATTTGCTCTAAGGCACAAAAATCGACAATAAAACCATATTTAAATAATTCACAATTTTAATTTAATAAGTTTAGAAACATTATAATGAAAACATTAAAAAAATTAATATCAACATGATACTGAAAAGCCAATATAACTAGTTTGCCAAGAGAGTAAAAAAACAAAACAAACTGATTTCAAAATGAAAGCTTCTTAGGAAAGGTAGAAGGTAACTGCATTTATAATGGAATTTCTTTCAATGTTCAATATAGAAGAATATTTTTTGGACTCAAATGAAGTATATTAATATACAGTAATTAATATACAGAGTACAGTTTATGTGTTATATGCTGCTAATATTTAAAGTCCAATTTTAAATAATTCTAACTTATACGAATAATTTTATTTTTACTTTGAAAATATTATTATACCTATTTTTAGCTACACAGGCAGATCACAGTTAATGATGCGCTTAAAATTTTCTGAAATCTAAAAAAAAATGTCACCTTTTGAAATGCTCTGAGTTGCCTTCAGTAGGCCCAATATGCGGGTATGTAGAGTGTGTATCCAACTTCTATGAAGTCAAGTAGCCTAATACATGAACAGGTAACGATTAATGATACACACTAATCTTGCTGCAATTAGAATGAAAGGAATGATATAGAGCATATAGGCTGCTACCCCCCTCCCAGTAGGCTCGCACCTATAATAACCTTAGCGTGCCCTCTAGTAACTCCCTCATCCACAGCACCACTTACCTGTATCTATAACAAACCTCTGACAGAAAGTGATCTAAATTTAAAAATCCACTCTCTAACTGAAGAGGAGAAAGATTGGTAGTGAAATATGACAGAGATTTAAATTTTTTTTTAAATTGATAAAATTCTAAACTTAAATCTAAAACATACGTAAGATTTTACAAATATATAACTTCTCTTTTTTAATATGAACATTTGTTTTAAAATTTTTCAAGAGAGACTTATAATATATTATTAAAATTAAGTAAAAGATCAGGGTAATTTGAAATAAAATTAACTTAGCAAAGAGCTCCAACACAATGCTTAGATGATTTAAAGATATAAGTATTTATGAGTGTGGTACATATTTTTAGATAACAAATTCACAGGCAAGATTGCAACTTGTTTTCTGAATTAATAGCAAGAGTAACACATATACAAATACTAATATGAAAACATATATAAGATGGATAATTCAGGATGTTTTTACATTCAACTATTCAACTGAAGATTTTGAAATATCTGCTATATGGGGATTGAGATAAAATTCAAATAGTAAATGTTGGATAATACTGGAAGTCACATCAAAGATTACAGGGCAGGGATTAGGGCATTTGCTCTAAGGCACAAAAATCGACAATAAAACCATATTTAAATAATTCACAATTTTAATTTAATAAGTTTAGAAACATTATAATGAAAACATTAAAAAAATTAATATCAACATGATACTGAAAAGCCAATATAACTAGTTTGCCAAGAGAGTAAAAAAACAAAACAAACTGATTTCAAAATGAAAGCTTCTTAGGAAAGGTAGAAGGTAACTGTATTTATAATGGAATTTCTTTCAATGTTCAATATAGAAGAATATTTTTTGGACTCAAATGAAGTATATTAATATACAGTAATTAATATACAGAGTACAGTTTATGTGTTATATGCTGCTAATATTTAAAGTCCAATTTTAAATAATTCTAACTTATACGAATAATTTTATTTTTACTTTGAAAATATTATTATACCTATTTTTAGCTACACAGGCAGATCACAGTTAATGATGCGCTTAAAATTTTCTGAAATCTAAAAAAAAATGTCACCTTTTGAAATGCTCTGAGTTGCCTTCAGTAGGCCCAATATGCGGGTATGTAGAGTGTGTATCCAACTTCTATGAAGTCAAGTAGCCTACTACATGAACAGGTAACGATTAATGATACACACTAATCTTGCTGCAATTAGAATGAAAGGAATGATATAGAGCATATAGGCTGCTACCCCCCTCCCAGTAGGCTCGCACCTATAATAACCTTAGCGTGCCCTCTAGTAACTCCCTCATCCACAGCACCACTTACCTGTATCTATAACAAACCTCTGACAGAAAGTGATCTAAATTTAAAAACCCACTCTCTAACTGAAGAGGAGAAAGATTGGTAGTGATATCATGTTCACATAATTATTATTAGAATAAAATACTAATTCACATAATTATTGACAGAATTGTATGATGTTTACATAGATTACACTTAGTAATATGCCAACATATCCAGTTTGAAGCATACAAGATGCAAGAACTCTGTATTTACAACCCTAGTCAATTTATTACAGCTGCTTTTTTTTTTATGAGTGACAGCCAGTCTCTGATAAATATATCATAACATCAGCATCTTTTGAAGCAAATTCGTAAAAATTTGCTCAAAATTCCACTTAAACATTAATAATTTAAAGACCAAATAGAATGAAAAAAAATTGCCCCTGTGTGTATTGGGGTTTGACCTGAATTATATATGTACCCACTTTTAAAGCTGTATGTCACTTGAATTTTCTGTTACAGTATGCATACATAGGCATTCTCGTTCATTATTTAAGGTAGATCAGATCACATTGAAAGGATTCTTTCATACAATTTAGCATCTAAACTTTTTTTTTATACTGTTAATATAACATTATTTTTTCATATATTTTTGTTATAGTTCTAAAATTGGATGGAGCATCAGGAGACTTTTTTGCTGAGTGCCCGAGAATTATAATTAGGCTATGAGTCTAATTCTTCAGCCAAAAGCTATAACAAGTTGTCTTAAGTTTGCAAAAGAGGTTAAAATAATGATTTGAAAATTTTATTTTAACTGATCCAGATTATATATTTTATCTGTGAGTTGCACAATTGAAAATTGGATTTTATATAAAAAATTACTTTAAAGAAAGCTGATATATTTGATATGATATTAAAGGGTTCTCACTCTTAAGCTAAAAAAAAATCAGACTTTTCAGGACCTGTTTAAATTTTTTCAAAAACTTGTGGTAACACACAGCTGGAGTGGGAAAACCAAGAATCAGCACAGACCTAGAATATATATATATATATATATATATATATATATATATATATATATAATATGAGTATATCACACAGTCTTTCATCTCTCATAGCACACATTAATCTTCATAAAAACACTAGTGGAAAAAAAAATGTGTGTCAAAATGTGGGAAAAAAAAAGTTAACTATAATAATACCTAGTTAACAGGTGAAATTAAAGAATCCAATCTCACTGTATGAGAGAAAGCAAAGGATCACATAGCAAGGTAAAAAAACACAGGATGAAGAAACAAAATACGTGTCAGCATGTGGTGGTGGTTTCTACGGGAATCTGGACACAGAATCTTCAAAAATAAAAATTCAAAGCTTTCTGTTATTTCTCCAGAACTTTCTGGAGGCCCTTGAAAATGAAAACTAAAATCAAGTATGTCTTAAGGGTTTTCAAGGCCCATGAGAGCTCTGTATTAAATAATATGCATAATAAGCTATAGATGTATGATTTACCTGAACCATTTACAATTGAATTTCTTTAATGTGATTCTTTTTCCTGTATATAATGATTAAAGTCAATAATTATAAGTTGATTTTCCATGATATTAATATGATATAAAATTGTGACAGCGAATATTTGTTTTGTATCTGGTGGATTCCCTGTATCGTTATAATGAGACTCAACTGTATTAAACATTTCAACTTTGGATAACTTACTTGTTTGTTAAGTAGTGGACACTGAAGAATTTCAAACAATAAATTGAGAGTTTCATCAAACTCCTTTGTGAGCATGAAACCTAGAAAATATTAAGTTGTTAAAAATATATATAGCCATACAAATTATAAATAAATAAAAAAAAAAAATCAATGTACATATATTAGATGAAAACATAAATGTTTATAAAAGCCACTGCATTTTCTTAAGAATGTGACATTAAATCATCCATAAAATTAACGTTCTGTCTACAAAAATTCTGACCAATTTATACATACAAAAGACTAAGTCCTCACTGATGTACCAACTTACCCAATCATTTACCCATTATAGTATCTCGTTAACTGCTTGAGTTAAGTACCTGAATTTTCACAGTAAAGCTCCTCATATCTAGGATCTAGGTCAGTCATTCCATTCCTAATCTTTTCCGGTTCCTAGCACCCTTATGAATATGATTTTACACTTGTGGCATTTCATAGCTGTTTGGTTTGGTTTATTTTTCAACAAATTTCTGGGGGCCAGAACTACAGCAAAGGTTCTAGATAGGTCAACTAGCAATTATTTATTTATGTTAAATGGTGAAGCTTCAGGAAAGACAAAGTAGACAAAGTGTAATCAAATAATATATGACTAAGTAACTTTTATTTTAATTATACATATTTTTGAAAATAAATGTATAAAATGTTTTCTGTGCAAATAAATAAAAGGAGATGTAGACAGATATTTGCTTCGACTGATTTGACCCTCTAAGAACCAGCATATTGTACTGGAGAGATACAGCTCTAAATGTCTATCTACATCAAAAGATGATGTATTTGAAATGGAACTGAAAAAGGAATACACACACACCATTTATCACTTAACCCTTTTGAGACAACTGACACACACGTGTCGGCTGCGAACTTGCATTCAAGAATGGACGGCACGCACTCATGATGGAGGAAACTTTACTGTAAAAGGCGAGTGGCACGCATGCATGCCTTCACGTGGAACGTTTTAATTTGTCTACTAGATGGAGTTAAATGTCCGTGGAACTAACTTCAACGTATTTTGCAGGTAAATGACCTTGGCATAAGGATGAATTATTTCTCCATTTGGAGTGGTGAAACATGATTTAGTAATATAAACAGACAGAGCAATTCTCGCAGTATCAACAATTTTATAATTGAGTTTCGGGTTTTGTTTTTATTTCAGCATTATGATTTTGTTGGTGAATCATAGGAATATAAGAGAGTATTTTTTTTTGTTTGGGTTTTAGAGGCAGTGAAATTATTCGTTTATTTCGGATGAAAGAATGGGAGCAACTAACGAGTATTTTGTATTCAGATTTGTATGAAAAATATACATCAAGTAGAAAATAAATATTTCTTTTATTCCTGAAAAAAGTAGATTTCTGTGCTGAATAGGTGATTTTTAGTGAATTTTTTTCGAGAGTTAGGCTTAGCGCAAAAAATTTGCCATCCTTTGGGAACAGTTCGGAAGCGAAGCGCTCCGTCTTTTGGGTCGCGGCAGTTTCGGAATGCCGCCGTCGCGAAAGGGTTAACTGTCATAGCTCGGATAGATATGTCTAAGCTGTGGGATTTTGCTGGGTTTTTATTATTATTTTTTTTTACACGTATAGTGCTTTTTGCCTGAGAATTCTGGAGAATAATTTCAAAAGTTAATAGCAAATTTGATTTAGATAACTGCTAAGTTATAGGCGTTTTGACATTTTTGTAAGTTTGGAAGTTTTCTATGTGAATCATGAATTAAATTTTTAATAAAATAAATTAAATAATTATATATTTTAAATATTTTTAATAAATTAATTTTGTAATAAAGTAAATCTTGGTGAGTGGTTTATTTATTTTCATACTTTTCTTTCTCTGCTTTTTATATACCAGTTAAACTACAGCTTCCCATGTATTGTGTTTCCTCACATATAACATTTCTGAATCTGTTTTGAAGAGAAATACAAAACTGGACTTCCACTGCAAAAACAGTGTATATGGTGCCTGCATATGATATACAAAATATTTAGTTGATATATCAATTTTTATAGATGATTATAATATGTTATTACTAATTTTGTCTCGTTTCATCTAAAACTGCAAATGTTCCAAGCACATTACACTTGAAAATATCTGTATAATAATTTTTGAGTAAGATTATAACATTATGATAAGTAAAAGTTATTTTAGAAAGATTTAAGAATTGAGTCAGTTATTAAGAAATAACTTAAAAGTTATAAGTAAAAGTCATTGTAATATATTAAGTAAATATATTGTAATGTGATAAGTAAAAGTTATTGTAATATATTAAGTAAATATATTGTAATGTGATAAGTAAAAGTTATTGTAAAAGGATTTAAGAATTGAGTTAGTTATTAAGCAAAAGTATTTTGAAATAAAATTCATATTTTCTTATATATATACTAAAATATTAAAATATACTAAATATTAATTTTTATGCATTACTGAATTCATTAAGGGGGAAATGGGTGGGATGATCAAGAACCATGGTCACTGTATCTTCACAAGCATTTGTGATAAAAACCCGATCTTTTACAGCGATATTCGCTATTGGTCAAATGTAAACATTATGAAGGAATATTTCTAAAACTCACACTGAAAGGTATGAGAAGAAACACAATTAAAGGGGGATATGATCACGTATTTCTCCGATGATTTACTCTACCCCAAAGTCTCTGTTGTTACGTACTGCAACTAAATGTCAACCCATCCTATTCAAGGAACAGTATTAAGCTAGTGTTGAATATAATTTTTAATAAATAATGTAATAAGTAATGGTATTAAAATATTCAGTTTTGAAAATAGTTGCTGTCCATAATACTGATATTTTAATCATTTATTCGCTTGTGGTATGTTATATAGTTGAATAAAGTACTTTGTGTACATATAATAAAATTGTGAATTAAAAAGCTCTTAATTAAACACATGCAACTCAATGACTGACAAAAATAACATTATTTATAGCACATTTTGGAAATTAGAATTTCCAGTTACAATAATTGGTTATGTTTTCGTAGTGCCTTTTTGCACAAACAGATTGAGTACTTAGAGAAGTTAACATAGAAAAAGATTTCATTAATATCATTTTTTCATTTATATGATCATGTTTATGATCTGTTGTAACAGTGTAGCTTTCGCAACAGGGAATCCCGGTTATAACACCCTCAGTTATACAGCAAATTCATATATAAAGTGGGTGTAAGCATGTCTCCTTTTCTTTTTCCACCGACCTACTTTGTATCTATGTTTTCTACTTTCTGTTTTCTAAGGGGAAGATTCTGGACATGGTTCACAAGTTGAACCTAATGATATTCCTAAAACAGAAAAAACTCTGAAGGATACTATAACTATTCTGTAGTGATTTGAAGGGCTGAAAAACATCACTTCATACAATTAGCCTTGATAAAAAGTTAATACAATTAGCCTTGATAAAAAGAAAAATTACGAACAAAAACATTTCATATAAACAACTTAAAATGATAGATTTTATGGCTTTTGCAGCACCTCAATAGTTGAAATGTGTATAAGTATACTACTTGTACGTATACTATTGCATGTGCTACATAGTTGCAGTCTGTAAATTAAAAAATTAATTAAAATTACTAGAATACTAACTTTTTCATTCTATAAGCATCTTTTTTTAACAGATGAGAAAATATACATTTAGAACATAATAAAACAGACAACTATTTTTTAACACTGAAATTTAAGCATTGAAAATGCACTCCTTATTTATAATGTGGCTCTCTATATAATGCAGGTAGTTTGATGTTGCAGAAAACGTCTGCATTATAACCGGGGCTCATTGTAATTACTTTAGACATTGTTTGAATACAAATGAAACATTTTTTCTATAATACAAAATACATACTAGGGAAAAAATCTTTGGCTTGTCGTAAAGCTTGTCTTGCACGCTCTGCTTTCTGCCTCTTTGACCTGTATAAGTTAGTTTACAAGAATCACACAGAAAATTTCTAATTAATTAATTATTAAATTGAAGCATATTTGAGCAAACATTTAATATAATAAATAAAATAATAGCTGTTCAAAGTACAGTAAAAACAAATTGAATTCAAATCTTACCGAGGTGGATCATCTTCAAAAAACAGAACATCTTTAAGAAAAGAAACAACAATTAGAATGACACATTAAGTATAAAATAATTCTATTTTATTACATATTCAAATATTACTTCCTTTGATATATCACTTTCCCTACAATATGCAAAAAGGGAAAATACAGAATAAATTCCCTACAAAAGTGTAGGTAAAATTTACTTTCCTTCCATATATGCATTGTGATAGGGTCAAAAGTCTAACTCTCAGATTTTCATAGCTTTACAAGTTTTTGCACATTTTTCATTAAAAAAAAAATAAGCACCTTTTAATGAGTACAGAAAAAGTTAAGTACTGTGAAAAGGTAAGTTTAGGGCACCAAGGAATTTTATCAAACTAAATATAATAACCTTAGATGTCAACACTACAGTATGTCTATCTTGAATCTCACAGGAACAAGAAAAAATATTCGAGATAGCGAAGAACTTAATCACATTGCTTAAAAACTTTATTAAAGGTTATTTCTCAAAGACTTATTATTTTGTTCCGGTTTATGCTTTTGAAATTTAAAATCTGAAAGTGTACCATTTATATTGATGGGAAAAACCAACAAAATATTTCCCAGAAAAATCATATTTTACAGCAGAAAAAAACAGTTTATAGACATTTAATTTTTAAACAAAGGTCAATATTAATTACTATATATTGCAATTAATTACTATATACTACATATATATTGAAAAAATACTGGATAGTTATTTTTTATTTCAATGATAGTTAAACCAGTCCATATATATGTTGAACATAATAAAGAGATTGTAAAAATGCTGGAGTTTCTTTTAAAAGTTTATTTTGACATTTATGAGAAATTTCCCTTTGTTGACAAATCAGTAATTTTATAAAATGTAATTTACATCTGATGAAAAATACATTTTTAAAATGTTTATAATTTAATTTTACATTCCAATCAACACCTGCTACTTAAATTTTGAATACTTAACATTATTAAGTAAAAACTTTAAAATTAAAGATAACCAAAGTTGGTTAATTAAAATGTCTTTAATAAAAACACACCATTAATGGAGTACATAAAATTACACAACCAGAGTGCTTTTGGACATTATTACATCCTTCATCAGTGGCAAAGTAAATTGTAGGTGATTTTATATACGTCATTATTGGTGTTTTTTTTTATTAAAGACATTTTAATTAACCAATTTTGGTAGTTTTATTTTTAAAATTTTTGCTGAATTGACGGGTTTTCCATACAATTTTATTTATTTTAACAAAGTAGTAACCTTCTATTTTCAACTACTTAAGTCTGTTTGAATGGATTGCCCCCAAGCAATCTATACAAAATTATTAAAAGTTCATAAATATACTAGCATTTTTCATTAGGGCACTTTCAAGATTAATTCTTAAAGAAATACAATATTAACATAACACACCACGTAATAAGTTTAACAATTCTGCCAATCTTTGGGGTTTGAAAGCTTGTTGTAGCTTTACATCAAGATACCACTCAATGCCAGCTTGCAGAGTCTGCCTCAGCAGTATATCACAGGTAGCCAATACTTGAACAGCATAGACAGGAACATGAACAACTTCAACGGCTGAAACAGAGAACCAAAATTACAAACAAGTTAAATTAATCAGGAATATTGGTAAAATGGCATCATGGAGAAATACAAGAAATTCCTAAGAGTCAAACCTGCAAATTCCTTTTAAAAAGATGCCTATAAAATACAAAAGATTTAACAAAAATATGGAAACCCTGCAATTTCATTCTAGACATCATCACTGACCCTACTAATCAAGCAATTTAGTTAACATTATTCCTTTTAATTACAAATGAAAATAAAATATATAAAGAAACTATTTTAATCTAAAATTCACCTTGAAAATACAGTAAAAAATGCTTAATAATAGATTCTTGGGGGACTGCAAAAAAGTCCATTTTTAAGAGGCATTCCCTATTTAAAAGTCTTTGTTAAGAGGAGTGCCAATGTATTCTGTCTTCATCTTATAGAATTCCCTTTAGGTTACCTAGTTATTAAAGGCTTTACATAATAATTAATTTATAAGAAGAGCTGTTGTCACCATTGTCTTTTAGAATAAATTGAGCTTGCTTCATCGAATACTTATAAATAGCATTATGGAGAATAAGAGTCTTTTGAAAATTTGGTATAAGTAAGTTTTGGTAAGACAGAGATAACAAACATTATTATCTTTACTAGTGCAGCAACAAAATAAGCACATAGTTTAGTTAAGCTGGATTATGGCTCACAATGGTAATGTGTGACAATGAGACCGCAGATCATTTTGCTATGATGGCTGCCTCAGATGGGAAAAAATTAATTATTCCTTATCCCCACTCCTTGTTATCTAAATATTGTAAAACACAAATTAATGAATGGCAATGACTTTTGGAAGTTTCTTTAAATTCTGATTCTCTCAAGATTAGTGTTAAGGATTATTTATCAAAAGTTAATACTGATCAACTTATATATAATAAATTTCTTATTTTATTTATTACAGATCATGGTTTATTTATTATGAAATATTTACATAAGATTAAAAATTCCTCGTATTGTTCCTGTCTTTAGGTTAGTAATGCTATGTTTCTCAATGTACACATACAATTAATATCATTTGTCTAAGCCCAATGATGTTAACAGGGGTGCTTGGTTTCAAGTCATTGAAAATGTCAACTCTATTTCTAGAATTAAGGAATGTATAACTATCGTTGGTTGAATATATGAGTCTAAATTAATCTATTTGGGGTTTCTTTATATTTATTGTTTCTTTTCTATTATGCTTCAATGTTACTCAGCCTAATTAGTCTTAGTTTTCAAAATCTATTAATTGTTTTATTTATTTTAAATTTTATTCTGCTCTTAGCATAAACTAGATTACCAAAAGTGTTGGAGATATTGTTCGCGAGGAATGTTTTCCAAGTACGACTGATATTGTTATCTTTGTTACTATTATTATGTTTTATTATTATCTTTGTGTTATTCTGTTTTATTGTTTTTTCTGTGTTGTTTTGTCAAAAGCCCAGACCATTCGGCTCGTCCAAGGACTTTGTGTTGTTTTGTTTTATTGTTATTTCCATATTTCTCCTGTCCATCCGTTATAACTGCTCTACATACTTTGGGGGAGCTGGACAGCCTGGGACATAAAGAAAATAGCATTGTGGGTATGCAATTAAATCATTGGAAATCATGTTTTCTGCAATTGAAATTGGCTTTAGAGATTTGCACAGGTTTAGGTCTGGCATGACTCATGGGCTTAGCTTATGTTTTTATAAATTTACATTGTGCCAGGTCAGAAGTATTCAATGTTTGAAAAATGTATAAATGAAATTTAATAGAGCACACAAATTTATTTTGTTGAATTCAGTTATTTGAAAATAAATGTTTAAAACATGCAGCTTTTACTTTATTTCTGAGCACAAAATCATGTTTAGACACATTTGCATAAAAATTGTGTCAAATGGAACTTGAGGGTCTTCAAGTTGGACCATGTTCTAAATTTAAAAATGTCTCTAGGTTTAGACATCAATATTTTCAGGCCAGGCTGGGTAAAAGTAAAAAAAAAAATTGGCCTATGAAGATCTTTAATCTGTTTAAAATTTAGCTCATAATAGTACAAATTAAGTTTTAAAAAGTTAGATTATTCTTAAAAATCAAATATATCAAAGATACAGTTACTGAATTTTGCCTTGTTGACTTTCTGACTTGATTGCATGCGACTCTTCTTTGACAGCTCTTTACAAGGGTTTGCTACTTAGGATCTCCCACTTTTTAGATTAAAAACAAAAGAGACACTAAATAAGTACCCCAGAGTCACACACCTGTTGATGTTGAGACCCAGACCGTCCGACCTACTAGAAAGGTGTAAGGTAACTGTTTGGACGGCCGGAGAGTCACACACCTGTGAACAATCTCATCTGATTGCTACACTATCATATACAAAAAACAAAAAAACATCTAATTTATTTATTGTTATATTTTACATATTTATATACTTTTTCAATACTTACATATAATTTTTTAAATATACATTACTTTGAATTTATAAATATCTCAAGATTAAAAAAATATTTGTGAATGCGTAGTTAAACAAATTTCATCAAATAAGAATTATAGATAAATTTATGTTACATACCTATGTATACTATATAATCATAAATTTAAATATACATTACTTTGAATTTATAAATATCTCAAGATTAAAAAAAATATTTGTGAATGCGTAGTTAAACAAATTTCATCAAATAAGAATCATAGATAAATTTATGTTACATACCTATGTATACTATATAATCATAAATTTCTTTTAAATCAACAACAGAAACTATTGTAGATCCCCTATAATTGCTTTGTCTGTCATTATATTCAGCAAAATTGTCTTTAAACAATCCTGAAGTGAGCTAAAAAATAAAAATATGTATATCACTTAAAAATGGGTGTAAATAGAAAAGAAAAATTATATGCAAAAGAAATGGGATTCTTTTTTATAAAAACTAACACAAGCAATTATCAAGTAATTGAAACCTGTATGTGCATATTTAACTACATAGACAGAGCTGTCTCTTTTGAGATTTTGGCGAGTTATTACATTGATCAACTCGACTTTAATAAATTTGATATGAGTATTTACTTTCGAAAACTTAATTTGTGCACATGCACATTGGGGTTGATGTGCATAGTAGGTGATGCCCCATAGCTGTGAAGAAAGTTAAAAATTTTATGGAAAATAAATTTTGATTTTGTGAGAAAGTAATTTTTTCCCCACAACTATTATTATTTTTAATTTTTGTACTTCACAAAGTAAGCTCATAATGCAACTAACTTTCTTGTAATACAAAGTATTAAAAGATCCTTTTACTAAAATTCAATATTTTTGAATATTAAAGATAATATTCTTTCAATATCGACCCCGACCACACACCCGACGGTATTACATTCTGTGGTGCACCCACTGGAATGTTAAGAATTAAAATATTACTTATTTGTTACTAAACATCTTACTCATTACTTTACAATAAAAGGGAAGATAACATATAACATTTTCAGTTAAAAAAAGAAAAAAAAAATTATATATAATAATAATAATAATAATAATAAAAAATAAGTAAATAAAATTAATTTAATTATGCCTTCCCTACAACTTTTTTTTTCTAGTTCATGCATTTTTTCAATCAAATTTCTGTTGTTTATACTTATATTAGTTGACAAACTAATTTTATTTATTTTTTTGCAGATTTTAATTTGGTCTCTCATTCTAATACAATCTTTTAATGTTTTGCAATTTTTTGTGGCTAACAATTGCCTGTATTCCCATATTGTTAAAAAAAATATTTCATACATAAGCAACAATATGATTTGATATGGATCACCTTATACTGCCTCAATTTACTCAGGATAAAGCGTTTTATCCATCCATTCTAAATTGAACACTGTTTTCTACATTTCAACAGAAAATACTATATGCATA
Source organism: Amaurobius ferox (assembly GCA_951213105.1). Taxonomy (NCBI): domain Eukaryota; kingdom Metazoa; phylum Arthropoda; class Arachnida; order Araneae; family Amaurobiidae; genus Amaurobius; species Amaurobius ferox. The sequence goes on along the minus strand of OX578139.1, from coordinate 54,581,346 downwards.
TTTGAAAAGGCTAATCGCATATGATCATAACTTAAAAATCCAATATTATACACAAGATTAAAAATTGAAAGCAAAATGCTGAAAATAAGCATGGTGCCAAAAAATGCATGGAAGAAGGCACCATATTGTCAAGTGCAAAATATCGGCTTGGAATACTGCTTTTAACAACTCCACATAGCTGATTGGTTTTCAATGTCAGAAAAGGTAGTACATAGTTGATATCATCATTGGAAGGTATAACAAACTGTTCAAGGATGAAAATAAATAATCATGATTGTATACATTTATTTCAGAGCCAGCTATCAGGGCAAGGGGCAAAAAAAGAGAGATAAATCCCAGGTCAACGTTGAAAGTTTTCATTTTTTATACCCTGATTTTTATAAGTTTCCCAGTTTCTTCCTGATACATATGGATACTGATGTATATATAGTCGAACTCATTTAATACGAGCACGGCTAAAATGAGCAATCTGTACGTTAAGTTTGGATCACTATTTAACTACATTAAGAGTTTTATGCTTTTTACGAGCACAAAAGTAGAATTTCAGCTAATACGAGAAAAATATCTGTTCACTTTAATGCGATTTTTTCCTTTTCAATGAAAACGGAAATCCTAATTAGAGGGAAAAAAAAAAGTCTGTCTCATCGAATACCAGCTGTCAAACTATAGTAATTGTTGCTGCCACATTGCCAGACAATAATGTCTGCAGAGCCATAAATCCCCTCACCCCACAAAGTAAACCCATTGTAGGGTACAGCTCAAAGCTATTTTCCAGAGGATGAAGTTTTACAAGATATCCTCGAGAACAACCAAAATAATGATGACAGTGATAGTGAAAATTTGGCCGAACTTACATTGAAGTACACCTGTAACTTACATTGAAGCTAAAAATGCCTTAGACACTTTAAAGCGATTTTATGACATGCGACCAGATGAAAGCATGCAGATGACTCTCTGTGTTTTACGTCGAGATATACGAGATGCACAAATGAATATGCTAACTAAACAAACAAAACTTACTGATTTTTTTACTTTCCCTGCAATACATGGTAATGTATAGGGAAAGTATTGGAATCATGTCAAAAATCGCAACTTGAGTTTTCGACGGATCTACACGTTTCGAGACCTCTAGAATACGAAAAAACTATTTTTAGCGTGACGTCTGTGTGTGTGTCTGTCTGTGCAATGTATGTATCCACTCTAACTCAAAAACTAATGGACCGAATTTCATAAAATTTGGTAGGTAAGTCACTTGGGTATGACCCTGGTGCTGATTAGTTTTTGGTACGATTTGTAAAAACAGAACCCGCCTTTTTTTGCAAAATGGCCTGCAAAAATTTCATGTATCCACTCTAGCTAGAATACTAATTGACCAAATGTCACAAAATTTGGTAGATAAGTAACTTGTATGATATTCTGGTGCTGATTAGATTTTGGTATAAATCCAGAAAGAACAACCTGCCTTTTTTTTTACGAAATGGCCCGAAAAAATTTCATGTATCCACCCTAGCTAAAATACTAATTGACCAAATTGCACAAAATTTGGCAGATAAGTTACTTGTGGGACACTCTGGTGCTCATTAAATTTTGGTACGATTCGGAAAAGAACAACCTGCCTTTTTTTATGAAATGGTCCGCAAAAAAAAAAAAAAAAGATTACGTATGCTGATGAAATGTATCAATTAAATTCCTATTTAATATGCAATTTTTGAGGAGGAAAGGAATATAATACACTCCATTATACTTTAGAACTAGCCGTTCTCAAGATATTTGAGATTTCTTGCATTTTTGTTACCCCGCTATCGGAAAAATGTTCAGTTACCAAATAAAAACAAAAATTGAATTAAAAATGCAAATTTAGTGTTATTTGATGCAATTAAACTCAATCTAATGAATTATTAAAGAAATAAAGAGAATATGAATTTAAGTCTGCAGGGAAAGTCATGTGCTGCCCTCATCAGATTTTTAATAACTGTTAAAGTGTAATTAAGTTAAATGAGACCATATGTGCATTTATTTACACTGTAAGAAAAATAAACCTCATATAAGTAAGACTGAAAATTCTATGTTTATTACATGACAAAGTTAATTTTGCACTAAGAAAATTACCCAAGTTAATTCTAGTAATTATTTTTATTACGGTGTGTGTATTTTAAATTTTCTTTCTCTTTCACAGGTTTTATGAGTAACAGCTAATATGAGGAATTTTACATATTCTTACCTCCTCGTATCAACTGAGTTCAACTGTATATATATATATATATATATATACACACACACACACACACATATATATATATATATATATATATACATATAATTAACAGCATTAGATTGAGAGAAAGTACACAGCACACATAACATAGTCCCATTAGAATATACTGGGAATTTAAAGTAGAATATGAAATATCACACACACACAAAAAAAAATCTGAATATATATATATATATATATATATATATATATAACTAATTTAAACGATTTGAAAAAAGGAAAGGGGGAAAACCATATGAATTGCATAAAAATGGCTGAGAGGGATAGCGACCTCTCATTCCCGTTTTAAGTACTTTTCGTCTAGACAACGCCCACGGATACCAATGCAATTCAATGACAGATCCCCGTAGCATGTGCAAAAATGAAAGCTCCAAAATGCAGAAAAGGAGGCCTCAGAATGCAGACAGAAAGAAGACAGAAATGGAACGACGAAATCACACTGGCAATGATGCTACCGACTAAAACGTATCGCCCATTTCGCCATATGTAGTATGTACCCATATGCATGCGTACCTCGATTATTCAAATATGATGTCATATTCTCAAGTCATTAAAGAATGAATAATCCTCTTCTTTAAAGAAAGAATTGTAAATATCTTTAAGGAAATTCCGTGGGTAATGATTTTTAAGTGCTTCCTGTAAAATGAGTTTGTTACACGTGAGACAATCTTTTTTGAAAGTATTATTATTACGATTTCTTCTCAGATGTCCTGTTATGATGTTACGGAAAATATTCCTAGTCAAATTCGACTTCCATCCAATTATTTGTACATTGAACCCACAATGTACAAACCTTTACCTTATAATTTAACTGTGATGACAAATAAAATCAGGGCTCTATATAAAAGAATTGGCATCAATTTAAAAAATGTGTCCTTTCCTTATTTAGTACTCATTCTAAAACTGCATAAAACACCCGTGAAATTTCGTACGGTAACTGTAGGATGTAATACATATATTACATTGGCTAACAAAAAACTTATGAATATACTTAAACCTGCATATCTTATGAATATACTTAAACCTGCATATAAAGCTTTATTAGTACAAAATCCAATAATCATAAAAAACAGCTCTGAAGTAATTAAACGACTGAAGTATTGCAATAAAGATATACAGTTCACCAGTTATGACTTCCGGGACCTTTTCAACAACATTGATCTTAAAAAATTGCATGAAATACTTTTACTGGTGCATACAGAATACAATCTTAAAAAAGTAATCACTTTACGTAGGTATATGGATTTAATTCAGATCGTTTTGTTTGAGAACATATTATGTAACGGTGGAGTCTTTTATCAACAAATTAGGGGTATTCCTATGGGTGGGGGCTGTTCATCAGTCCTGGCTGACATATATTTAACATATTTCGAAAGGAATAATCATGTATTATATGAAATGCCATATTACAGATATGTGGACGATGTGATTTTAGGTCATTACTCAAATACTCCTGAATTTGAATTTGACTTTCATCCTCCGGAATTGGATCTTATCAAGAACCCTAATAGTGTCAAAAACGAAGTTAATTTCCTGGACATAACCATTAGATACAAACATAAAAATGGAATTCATACAGTTCTGTACAATAAACGTAATAATTATGATATGAAGATTAACCAAATAATTGGATGGAAGTCGAATTTGACTAGGAATATTTTCCGTAACATCATAACAGGACATCTGAGAAGAAATCGTAATAATAATACTTTCAAACAAGATTGTCTCACGTGTAACAAACTCATTTTACAGGAAGCACTTAAAAATCATTACCCACGGAATTTCCTTAAAGATATTTACAATTCTTTCTTTAAAGAAGAGGATTATTCATTCTTTAATGACTTGAGAATATGACATCATATTTGAATAATCGAGGTACGCATGCGTATGGGTACATACTACATATGGCGAAACGGGCGATACGTTTTAGTCGGTAGCATCATTGCCAGTGTGATTTCGTCGTTCCATTTCTGTCTTCTTTCTGTCTGCATTCTGAGGCCTCCTTTTCTGCATTTTGGAGCTTTCATTTTTGCACATGCTACGGGGATCTGTCATTGAATTGCATTGGTATCCGTGGGCGTTGTCTAGACGAAAAGTACTTAAAACGGGAATGAGAGGTCGCTATCCCTCTCAGTCAATTTTATGCAATTCATATGGTTTTCCCCCTTTCCTTTTTTCAAATCGTTTAAATTAGTTATATCCTGCTTCAGTATATAGTGCTGCATTGCGCCTTTTTCTGAGTGGTATTATATTACATTTTTACGTATTTTTCATATTTGTATAGTTCTATATATATATATATATATATATATATATATATATATGTATATAAGGTGTGTCTTAAAAGTTTATGCACTATAGTATAAGCGATAGATATAAGAAGAAGTAAATTAGAAATGCAATTTCATCACTATATATTTAATAACGACTAATAAACTATATAAGACCATGAAAATACTAGTTTGATTTTCAGGTTTCAATAAACAAAGTAAACACAAGAAAAGCAACTTATTTTAAAAGTTTATGCACAAGTAACAAAAAATGAAGTTATTTAATGAATGTGATGTCCATTTCGTTTTACAACTTGAAAAACAGGAAATGGCATTGACAGAATAAGAGCATGAAGAATTTCTGGGTCTAAATTATACCAGCAGTTTTCAATTTCACACTATAATTCGGTCAATTTTGTATTCGGTCAGCATTGTATTGCAATTACTTTGTAAACGTCTGTGAATAGTAGACCAAGATACTTTTAAACCTGATTAACTTTGTATTTGATATAACAACAGTTCTTGAGTTGATGTTAGATGAAAAAATTTTCTGTCATCTCGAGAACTGGTACATTTTGGATGGCATGATCTATCTTTTACTTTATAATCACACTCTTTTTGTAGCACAGCATAAATGCCCCGTTTTGACTGATTTAATATTTTTGTGATATCAAGAACAGACTTTCCATAAGTTTTTAATTTCCAAATTTCACACACTTTGTCTTTTGTAAACTGTTTCATATGCGGCATTGTACTGAATGGTGAGAGGTAAAATGCAGCAGTCTCATATATAGTGGGCAAACGTCTGCAGAACTGTTTTATGCAAATTACTACCTTCTTTGCATACTTTATTTTGATTTTCCATATTTTTTGTTACTCGTGCATAAACTTTTGAAACAAGTTTTTTGATGCTTTTTTTGTGTTTACTTCGTTTATTGAAATCTGCAGGTGTGCTCATGGTCTTATATTGTTTATTAGTCATTATTAAATATATAGCTATGAAATTGTACTTCTTATTTTTTACTTCTGATATCTATTGCTTATACTAAAGTGCATAAACTTTTGAGACACATCTTATATATATGCATATTCAAGCAATCGTTAAAAGCAAGTAGTCATAAACTTCAAAACATAGTGTATTATTCTTATAGTCAATAGAGAAATTTCTTTTGACATATTAGAATATATCTCTACATAAAACGTAAGAGCGTACCTTCTCATCTGCATCCAATGAACTAGTATCATAAGCATCTTTCCACTGTTCTTTACTGTAATAATAATAAAATATGAATAATATAAAATAATAATATAAAATATAATAATATAAAACAAAAAAATAAAATTTTATGAATGTTAAGTGAATAAAAAAATTATCCAAAATAAACAAATGCATTCTAGCCTCATTAAATTCCTATCTTTACTTATTTTTTTATTGATTACAGATATGTGCCCTAATTCTTTTACATGCAATTTCCCTTTTAGATAAAAATTTTTTACATTATTTAGAAAATTTTTTATTTGAGGGGGAAAAAAAGTGAATGAATGTTTCTGAGTCTGGGTGACTCAGCAAGAAACATTGTCATACTGAGAGAAACTCTACAAGGCAAACATAGGGCCAATGGCCGTACTGTGTGTGCTGAAAACACCGGTTCTCGTTAGATCACCGAAGTCAGGCAGCATCGGGCGTGGTTAGTACTTGGGTGGGTGACCACCTGGGAACACCATGTGCTACTGGCACATTTCGGGCACAGTAGCCTGGTGGTTTGCGAGCTGGATTTGCACACTGCCACAACTGCCGCCGTGTTCATGCGGAGTACGATCACGTTAAACATGTCGGTCCGCAAGTCCTTCCAAGAGGTTGGTGGTAGGGGAAGGAGGGTACAGTCCCTGTGGATGCCTCCCCCACTGGGTTCCGGTCCAAATTGGGTGGCACTTTCCGGCCGTCCAAACAGTTACCTTACACCTTTCTGGTAGGTCGGACGGTCTGGGTCTCAACAACAACAGCAACAAGGCAAACATATCTACATTCTGTGATAACTAATGCACATAACATTACCTTTTGTTAGACAGACTTCTATTAGGAAAGACGACAGCAAAGGGAATAATAACTAGCAAAGGCAATAGTTATCGATCACTCAAGTAGTATAATAGAGCTCAAGGATACAGACAGGCCCCAATTTAGTAAAATCAAAGGTATAGAAATGTTATCTGCTAAATTGGAAATTAATATATCATGAAGGCCATTTGAAATTATCTTTTTCATTTGATTATTAGGGGAAGAATGACACCTTTAATATTGCTTAATAAAAACTGAGGAAATTAATAAGTTAAGGTGTTATACCATCTACTAACACAATACTACCTTCGTAATAAAAGAATATATCCCGTGTTGTCTGTAGTGGAAAATTGAAGCTTTGATGAAATTTAGTACAGATGTATTTCAAATCCTTGAATGATACGACCTGATGCAATTTTCTTAAAATTCAAATTAATTAAATAAGCATGAACTTTTAAGGTTGAAAATAGACCGTTTTTTGCCATTTCTTTAATTTTCTTTTAATTTATTACAGCTATAGACAAATCATCCATGCACATTCCAGATAGCTGTTGTTACAGTGAGTAGGGTTTAAAATGCAAAATTCTAAATTTGTGAATTTAAAACATTTTGTTCTAATTTTTTTAATTTAGCATTATATTGTCACCATGAGTATCATGCTAAAAATGGCATAAATCTGAGGGAAAAAAAAAAAAAAACGGCTCAGATAGCATTTACTTATTTTAATTTTACTTTTCGGGTAATGGAACTTTTTTTCACTCTGAATTAATCTTAACACTATTTTGTTTTTTTGGTGTGAGGTTTTTGAAAGCAACATAAAATGTATTAGTTTGATAATTTTTAATATTAGTTTCGAATTATGCTAGGGCTCAGTTTCAAAGATTATATACTTTTAGCTTGAACTGTCACAGACTGTACTTGGCTTGCATGTGCTCTGCATACTTATTTAGGGCGTATTACATCCAAGCAACAAGCTTTTTTTTCTAAGCGGACATAATGTAAAAGCGTTGTTTGATTTTTGAGAATTTGTTGTATGTTATGGTGTAATTTTAATCACAGGTTTGCATCTTAAATCCAGGGCAATGCTGGGTACATTTTCTAGTAGAATATAAAAATTTGCTTAAACTGGTATCAAAATTAATCTCCAATAAATTATTTCTTTAATAACAGCATAAAAAGATGAAAACTTGTATAATTGGTATCCAAAGGCATAAAACAGCTCCCTTTGTCAGGACAAAAAGACAACAGAGCCGAACTAGGAAAAAGGCAAGAACTTGTCTGTTTTATACCAGTTGATACCTATAACCAGTTTTTATGTTATTATTAACAAAGTACTTTTCATGACATAAAAGATAGAGGTTCTACTGTAACACTAATATGTGGTTTACTTACCAAGGCTTTGGTTTAGCTGCTTCTGTGGATGCAATAAAAGCTTGCAGGAATGGCAAAAGGTGTTGCCCTTTCTAAAAGTAAATATTTAAGAGTGAAAAGAAGTAAAATAAAAAGTTAAACTGCAAGAATTAATAGTATAATTTAACCAAAGTTTATACAGCAGAGCTATGTGGTGAAACTGCCTATGAAATCATGTGTGTTAAGTTATCATCAGCACAGAAAATTTATCTATAAGTATAATATTAAATACTACTGTTTTAAGTGAAAAGCATGTGAATTAATGATGCATCTTGGGAGCATCATTCTAATTTCTAAAAATCCTTCTAAAATAAGGTTTTATGCCTATGAGACTTTAGTTTTTCACACAGAGCTGAGTATAATTTAGCAAAAGCTGCTGACAAAATATTATCAAAGACATAAAAGCAGCTTTTTCTTAACAGGTTAAAATTATGATAATTTGTATAGGTTAAACTTATGTTAATGATAATTTAAAAGTAAAGAAAACATTTTATTAAAGAAAATCTAATGGAATCTTACCTCTTTCATCAATTTCATTGGAACTGTTTTAATCATTTTTCCTGAAGAGAAGAAAAAAAAAAGATAGCAATTAAAGTATAAATAAAATCAATTAATAATCGGTATTCAGAAATATATTAATTGATAATCAAAGAAAAAGAAAAAAAAAATGCAAACTTTTTATACCAAGTTTAATGTCAGGCAAAAAGCTAGTAGTAAAGGGAGTGGGAGACTTTAGAAACTGGAATAATAATTCACTTCCTTGCAATGCAGGTAAAGTTAGAAGTGTCTAGAAACAAAAGTGTAATGAAATGTGATAAATAAAAGATTTCCACATGCACACACATTAATAAAATCAAAATAGAGAACAAAGTTTCATTTAAATGTATAAGATACAGTGTGATTTTTAGTGTCAAACACAAAAGATAAATAAATATAGTTAAGTGCAAAGTTCTTCATGCATTAACATCAGTGAATTTCACAGTTACCTTTTCACACTCAGAATCAGCAACTATTTACAATATTGTGAATTAACTCAATCGATATAATACTATTAAAATTTAAATGTTTTAATTTATTGTTATAACTATATTGTTTAACTTAATAAATACCTGTAAATAACGTTCAAAGTCTGGTCGTTTGCTTTCAAGAAAAGATAAACCTTTGTTCTGCTGAGAACGTTTTGGTGGTAATTGCACAGAGAGCTCACCATGAAATTCTGTCAACTTTGCTTCCAAGACGTAGAACTCATTGTAACGTCTACAAATAAATTATACAGACATACAAAGTAGCACAAAACAATATACTCGATTTCTGAGAACAGTAAACAAATGTACAGTTATATATCAACTTAAATATGATTTTTTTTATGTTACAACATAGTATTTTAAACTTTAAAATCTGCAGTAAATGTGAATAATATGTGGTTAACAGGTAAAAATGTCTTACAATTACTTAATTTATTATTAAACTAGAAAATGTCCCCTGTCCTAAGGTAACTACCTCTTTTAGGACACACCCTGTTAGAGTGCGAAGAAGAAAAAGGCAGTGTTTTTAAATAATAACATTCATTTATTTACAATACTTAAATCTATGTACAAGTAACATAATACACAAAATGCTCCTATTAACTTGAATGGATTGGTCTCACCCATTCTAATAACAATTCAAAATAAACAATGGTAAGGGGTCTCATAGACTAATTGGAACAGATGGTAAGCTATCATGAAAACACCCGACTTTTACTAGTAAATAATTTATTTGGAGTTAACAAGTAGATATTTTAACTGGCGTTAATTAGTAGTTATTTAATTGGAGAGGGAGAGAGAGCCAAAAGATACAAATCAGGCACAGGCCCTTAAATGTGTAATTCACCAACATAACTTGCAATGGAACAGCATCTTTCTTTGCAGAGGACCATGATGGGGAGCCGACTTTTCTCAATCACAACACAGTTCCTTCTCCTCGCTCCTTCTTTAAATTTTTGAAAACTCTCTCTCTCCAAGATTTTAAAACACGCTCCTGAGGCGCACACCACTATCTCATTGGATTCAGGGTCTTAACCCCTTTTACCCCAAAGCATCGCCATTGGCTTTAGACCTCCAGAAACAAAAAAGCCCCTTCTCAAGCCCCTGCGAAACTGATATGCTTTCGGGCACTAATTCAAATAGCCCGCCAGACCTATGATCCGTCCGAAAACGGACAAACGTTAAATCTTTCGGTAAAAATATGATCCAAAGAAAACTAAAAGAACACTCCCCGACATCCCGTCTTCTATTTCAAGTGCAGCTGGCCAAACGAAAAGGCTGACCCCCAAAATAAATACGTAAACTCTAGATTGCACTCCCGAATATATTGGATCATGGGTTTACCATGCGACATCCCTAGTATCTCAAGGGATTTAAGATACAAACCTCAGGTTAAAATTCATCGGAACAAATAGCAAATTCTCAAAAACCAAACACTTTTACAATATGCCTATTTAGCAAAAAATAAATAACTTGCTGTACGGGCATTAGTTCAAGGTCTTAGTTGCAAAAATGTACAATCTTTAAAACTAAGGTCTAGTATAATTAGAAGCTGAGATATAATCATCTTAGTGAAATGTGTAAAATTAGAAAGGGGGGGGGGGGTGGCAATTAAAAAATCATAATATTATGTGTTTTAAGCTCACATCGAAAAAACAAAAACATAAACAAAAAAATCTGCCATATGATTAATTCAGAATTCCATTTCACAAATAAGCATGTTAATCAAACTATGTTTATATAATCAAAATTTATCTACTAAAATCTTAAATAATCACTTACAAATAACACTGGAATTCCCTTTTTTAAAATAGTTATTATTGAGTCCATAAATATGTTACTGCTCCCCATAGCAATGCCAAAGTTGTGACATCATGAGCACAGCAACTAGCAACTGGGGAATTAAGTTCCATTTGCCAGTGAAATTGAAAAATTCAATTTTATGCTTTTATTTAATAATTCATATAAAATAAAAATAGGGGAATTAAAATTTTTTTCATTAGAATGCAAATATATATATATATATATATATATATATATGTACACACACATAGTTATACCAAAAAATAGAATTGTACTGATTTTTCATTTTTGAATGCGATGAAATAAAAATCAGATATGAATTTGGCTCAAAGATCATTGGAAAGAATTTGGATCTTCGATCTTTCGAGATGGAAACTCTGTGATAATACTTTCAATCGCTAAGAAACTGATTTGTGTGAAAATTACTCAAAATAGTGCTTCAACATAATATAAATAAAAAACTAATTCAAATAATAATAATAATACAAAAAAAAAAAAAAAAAAACCTCAATGAGGTTTGTTATCCTGAAAATTCAGTTAACTGTGTACCAAATTTTGCGGCTGTCCAAAGTTTAGATTTTTCACCCCGAATTATGAACAAAAGATAAAAGTAAGGGATTACAAATCTACAGAAGATTTTCATGGCACAGAATATGAAAATATATAGGTTCTGGAAGATTATAATACATAGAAAGGAAATAAATTATGTTTTATATTTAAAAATTAGCAAGTTACTTTAACAACTATATGCCAATGAATGATTAACAATAAGACAAGGACTACATGCATAGAATGGAGATAATTTTAATGAAGCAGAAATTACCTTTCAACAGACCAGTGTAGATCCTCAGGGTTGTCTAGAAAAAGAATAATCATCTGTATCATTATTTTCATAAAATATATAGTTATATAATTCAAAGTACAAGACAAAATTAAGTTTTCTAAGATATTCAAGATTAAAAGCAAATTATGCAAAAGTTTATTCAGAAAAAACACTAATATTTATAACACTAAAATCATTTATAATTACTGATTATTATTTTCAAGTTATAGCAGCTTTGGGGGTAATAAATCTTTGTTTGAAAGATCCATGAATTTTTTTTAATTTCTAAATGCTGTATTGAACTATGTTCATACAATTTTGATAAAATAGTATGGACCACTTTTTGATAAAACCAGCAAAATCCTGCCGCTTCATGAGCTATGCCTATCCAAGTACTTCACAGCCATGCATGGGAAACAGGAATGGGTGGACATCAACTCCCGTCAACCCTCCCATTCTTTCCTAATATCCACGGACACATGTCACACACCCTTCCCATTCAATATTACTATTTCTTATTTCTTATACAACTCCCTATCAAAATATAGATACTATATCAACCCCTAGCAAAACAGAAATAATTTAAGCTCTTCCAGACCCTCTAACAAACCAATGTATCAAGTTTAAAACCTCAAACTTTTTATCTCAAGCTTTGAATTTCTGGCCATACCATAGAAGAAAAGGGGCCAACTCTATCTAACTTTATAGGTCATATAATTCAGCTCTAATCAATATATCTATAAACAAAGTTTGCATTAATTGAATTGTTTAAAACATGAATTTAAAGCTACAGCAGGAAGCAAATCTCTCGAACTCCATGGTTTAAATATTCAGGTTCTGAATTTTTTAATTTGGTAGACCTCTCAATAATAATTTTCCTATTCAGCTGAATCATGGAGGTGGTTTCACCTCTAACGCTATGAGCTGAATAGTTTTTCTTTTATTTCTTCAGGCATTAAAGTCTCATGACCATGCAACTGCTTAATGTCATGGCAACGTCTTTGGTCTGAGATTATAAACACAAAAATAACTAAAATGGCCTAACTTCGAATGGCTATTTTTCCAGATTCAAGGGTTAATTTGAAAAAAGGATTTCATATTTGGACTCGACATTGTCGAATTAGTATACATGAGTGTTTTTAGTCCTCGAAGTTGCATTCAGTGTTCTGACATACTGACACTGTGTATTTAGAGAGATGATAGCATGTACTACTGAAACAAAAAATTAGGATTTTTAAAAATCTCTAGAATATAACAAAAAATTTCAAAGATTTTTTGTACCATGGCAAACAAACATACATGACTTTAACAAATAAAAACTGACAGTTTACGATTTTTAATGTTTTAATAAATTTTCTAATATAATGTAGAAGAATGGAAACATATCTACCAAGAGTTCAAATAACTTCATTTTTTAAACATTTTCCCTTCAACATGCTTAAACAAACGGCAACTCACAACTAGTAAATTAGCCATGATTTTACTCAGTATTATTTTACTAGAATCCTTTCAAATTTAAATAACGGAATACCAGGATGATTATCAGATCTAAAAACAAGAAAGATCAATCATGCTTAAAGCATTGATTATGAAACACTTTCCAACTTCAATGCAATTTTATTTAAACAAGTCTAAAATGCAATACATTCCTCGGTAATATTTTGAAACTTATCACAATACTGCATTAATTTATTATATTTGAAAACTTAAACCTTCATCGAAAAAAAATGAACTTCATTCAAATGACGGCATTGAAATATAAATTGCCTGATTTAAACATCTCTAAAATGTTATACATTCCTTGGTAATAGTTTTAGAATTATCATAATACTACGATAATTTATTATATTTGAAAACTTCATCGAAAACAACTGAAATTAATTCAAATGACGTCATAGAAAAAATAACACGCCTGGATCTCTCTATAAAAACAGGATTTCATTCATAACTTTCTCCCATTCATTTCATTCATCACAATACTATAATAATTAATTTTATTTAAACATTTTATTTAAGACCATGGAGCTACAAATAATTAAACTCTATGCTTAAAACTTCATCGAAAAAATCGTCCTTCTCTTTATAAAATCAATTAATATTTCATTCATATCAGCCATACAGACTCCATGGACTAAATTATTTTGTGTTAAAATGTAGATGTTATTATGTAGATGCACAGAATTTAAGCAAAAATAAAGTAGTTTTAGGACGGATACAACACTCAATATGAATTAAAAAGAACTTAAAAAAATCACGATTTTGAAACAAGATGGATGCCATATATCATTTTGAAGTGGGTCATGTGATCATTTCATATCATGGTCACGTGATCGTATCATATAAGATGTGTAATTATTATTTTAATTTTAATTTAAAAAACTACTGAATATATTTCGCTAAATTTTTTTTATATATTTTATGGAACAATTTGAATATTACCTAAAATTTTTGAAGCAATTTGTGAATTTTAAATCCGCTTAAAAAATGTTTGAAAAATTAGGTCCCATAGGGCTCAATGTATTTCATTTTTTCAACCCGGGTTCAATCCAAAACTAATTGGGTGATACGAGGCATGTTTTTTAAGTAAGTACCGTTTTGGAATTAAAAAAAGACGTGCAAAGATATCGCAATAATTTTATTTCTACATGAAAGCCTGTACCTTAATCTACTTTTCTACATAATTTCCGTGAATATTGAGGCACTTGTCATAACGTGGCACCAGTTTTTGAATACCCTCCTCATAAAATTCTGCCGCCTGACTTGTTAACCACTGTATCACAACTGTTTTGACTTCGTTATCGTCTTGAAGATGCTGACCACCCAGGTGTTTCTTCAAGTGCAGGAACAAATGGTAGTCGCTGGGCGCCAGATCAGGGCTGTATGGAGGATGATCTAGAGTTTCCCATTTAAAAGATTTGATGAGATCTTTGGTCCGATTAGCCACATGTGGACGGGCATTGTCATGCAGCAAAACGATACCCTTACTCAACTTGCCACGTCTTTTGTTCTGGATTGCACGACGCAGATTGTTCAATGTCTCACAATAAGACGCTGCATTGATTGTCTCATTACGAGGCAGAAACTCCACTAGCAATACTCCTTTTTTGTCCCAAAAAACTGTGCACATGATTTTCCGGGCAGAAATTGTTTGCTTAAACTTCACTCTTTTGGGTGATGATGAATGTCGCCATTCCATGGATTGTTGTTTTGATTCTGGTGTGACGTAGGCCACCCATGTTTCGTCACCAGTAACAATTTGGTCCAAAAAATCTTCACCTTCATTGTGGTACCGCTCAAGGAAAGTCAATGCACTGCCTAAACGTTGGGTTTTGTGCAAATCCGTCAACATTTTTGGAACCCAACATGAACACAATTTCCGGTTATTCAAGTTCTCGGTCACAATGCGATACAAAACACTACGAGAATATTGAGGAAACCAGTCGCACATTGATGAAATTGTAAAGCATCTGTTTTCTCTCACCTTTTCTTCCACTTTCTGCACCAAATCTTCATTAAAGACCGAAGGACGCCCACTCCGTTCTTCATCATGCACATTTGTGCGGCCATCTTTAAATGCTCTCACCCATTTCCTTACCATTCCATCACTCATAATGTTTTGTCCGTAAACTTCACAGATCTCAAGATGAATATCGATCGGTTTTAAGCCTTTAGCACTAAGAAATCGTATAACAGCCCGTACTTCACAATCGGCGGGACTCACGATTGTCGGAGGCATCTTAAACACTCAGTAAACAACGTATACAATGAAGAATCAGACTGTAATGGCGTCAGTGCGTAGAGATGTAGGTAACAGGGTAGGTAGGTAGACAAGAGATGTAGGTAACCAGCGCGCATGCGCGGAACGCCGACCGTAGCGCTGCGGCGGCGGAATCGCAAAACGGTACTTACATAAAAAACATGCCTCGTATTATTCATTTATATTCCCATAGGTCCTATAGACCGTCTGAACAACATACTAAAATGTCATTTTGATTAAGTCATTTTTACGGCAGTTATCGTGCTAACGGACAGACAGACAGACAGAAAGACAGAATGAACAAAGTCATAAACACTTTTCAACTTTCTTGTAAAGTGTTAAAAATCTGAAATATAAATAAAAAATAATTTTAAATTCTGCTAAAACTAAATATAAACAAATATTCATCAATCATAATTGCAGCACTCCATCCATCTATGGGGGGGGGAGGGGGGGAACTGTAATTGCTAATTTAAATTAAACATAATTTTTTTTAATTAAGAAATTATATGGCTCAGAGAAAAGAAAATAATTAAACAAAGTATTAGAGAAATTTCAAGGAAATAAATGCAATATAATTTTTTTAAATCTTTATCCAGGAAATTGCTCAAGTTACCTTCATCTCTTACATCGATTCTCTGAACTTCAATGCGAAATGTGTGATAATATTTGCAGTGTTGGTCCATTCGCATCATGACCTGTGGAATGAAAACCCTCCATGCACTCAGCTTCTTCAGCCTCGGATCATCTTCCATCGTATATACATCACCATCACCCTCCAGGCTTGACACTGCATCACTCTAAGAATAGCAAAAGTGGAATTAAAATTTCTTTAAAGTGTCAATTAACTACAAAATAAAATACAGTAAACAATTATTATGAAGTCAATCTGTGGGAGCTAAATATTATGACACATTAAGTGGGATAACACATTGGGTGGAGTTACTTTGTGCAAAATTTTAAATAGTTAGTACTGTAAATGAGCTGTCAGTACTGCCAATGTGTTATCCTTAATTTAAAATAACTTGATCACAATACATCTTTACAAAACAATAAAGAATTAAACTTTGAACTAAATATTATATTTTATTTTGTACAGTACTGTGAATAGGATACATAAAAATTACATAAATGAAGCTATGTACAGATCATACTACTAGAAAACTGTAATAGATGTTTACATTTGATTTTTTGTATTATAATTTTTTCTGAATTGGCCATGTTTTGGAACCCACTTTCATAACTTTCTTTGGGTGTTTAGCTCAGTGTAAATTCAAATCACCTTACACATAAATATATAAGCATTCATCATCAAAGGCATATTGCACAAAATTGTAGAAGATTTAATAGCCTTTACTAACTCTAATAGAAGTCTAATTACGAATTTAATAACTATTACACACTGATACTTACATTTTTTCATTGTTATTTTTTTCATATGAATTATTTTTGAAGGAGAAGTATTAACTTATATATAGTATGTTTACCTTGAGAAAACTGAAGTAATAATTGAGCTAATGAATTCTTTTTATCAAGTACTGAATGATGAATACTTGGAACTTATTAACTTAATCTCTGGCTATGTGAAAGAAATTTTTTAACCAAACATATATACATAACCAGAAATTCCACATGTTCTAAATCGACATACTAATAATTTACTGAATTTTAAATAATTTCTTTTTATTAAATTATATATTTACAATGAAGGAAACTATTGTTTATGAGAATACACAAAATGTACTTCCTTAATAAAAGCAAAAATATAAAAATTAAGAGACAATAATGGTTTTAAGTACATAAAGAGTCCCCTTCACCAGGTCAGAAAATTAGAATGTACTACCCAATTAAATACAAATTGTTACATATAATCTCTCATTTAGTACACTACTTTTCTGACTGAAGAAGGGGAATCATAATGAATTTCAAAAATTGTGTCCTAGTTTTTATATGCTTTTTTTTTATTAAAGAAGTACATCATGAGTTTATACTCAAAATTCATAATTTGTCATTCATGAATAATAACAGATTTATCAAAATAAATATAATATAATATACTTAGACATACAAATGTAGTTTCTGTAAGATCAATACCTTCCTCCTCTTCATAAAGATGACCATCATCTACAATAAAAAAAAATAAATAAAAAAAATAAGAATGCATATTATGCATCTGTGGCAAAAATCTGATTAACGGACATATTACATAGTTGCTTCAAAAATAACAAAACTCAAAATATTCAATGTTTCAGAAAAATAGTAAAATTATTTTCAGAATTAATGCATTTTATTAAGTGTCAAAATTCTCTACATTAAATGATACATTGATAGCAGTGAAAAGATAAACTCTTAGGTACACATCAATTATGATAATTTTGTTCAACATTTTTCTACAATCAATAGTTAATTTATTTTATTATGATTAACCTTTTTTTTTAATTTTTGGTGGACTAACTATAATGCCGTTGGCAGATCAATGTTTACCCAACTTAAATGTAGCAACAACTCAAAAGCTACAAATTTTGAAATCTGTCTCTCTTGAGGCATGGGTGCAATATCAACTGTGAATTGATAAGAATTCTACTGTAGTTTATTTGGTTCTAATTCCACTTGTCTAGAAGGTTAGATCAAAGAAGGTCAAGGGGAAAGGAGAAAAGAATGCAGTCTCCAGGTCTCAGAACCTAAGGACAAAAGTAAAGATTCCTACAAAAATAATAAATCTAGAACTCAGCTGAAATAGTTAATATTTTGAAAAGTAGTATAATCAATTTTATTAGGTTATGAATTAGGTATTATATGATATGGCAGTGATGATGTAGGAGGAATCAGCATACCTGAGCACTAATCATGAGAGATTCAGGTTTAGTCCCATTAAGTGAATTGAAGTCAATTCTCTATAAGGTGGGCTGATTTTTTTTTAAATTTCAATATATTATTTAGAAATAGTGTGGAAATGATGTCAATTGGGTTCTTCAACACAGAAATATAAATTGAGAAATGGTTACAACTCATGTGTGAGCATTAAAAACAGTATTGTTTTTCTTATTTTTTTTAGAATTTTTTGACAGTTTATAAATTGTTTTCAAAAATCTTACCATTGCCACAAAGCACACCAGACATAGAAAAAAAAATTCACTCTTTAGATTGGGCAAAAATTCAGATGGTGAAGCATCTTTAAAATGAATTATTTTGATGCAAAATTACAAATCTTTCAAGAGATGTTGGACTTTTTCAAATGTTTATATTATAATTATTTAGAAAGATCTTTTATATAGCGCTTACAAAACACGAAAAAAAATATATATATACAATATATAGTATTCAAAGTTTAATTGGGTAATTTTATCTAATACTATCAACACCAATTTACTATGGACTTTCCAGCTCCACGAGCTGAATCTGAATGAAGAAGATCTGAATGAAGAAGAATGAAGAAGACTAAATCAAAAACTACCTTATTACTTAAAAATAAAGAAGTAAGAAAACAAACTTTTCTTCAAAAACAACAAACTAGCACTAAAACGTGTTGTAAACATAGAAAAAGCAAGAAAAAAAAAAACA
Organism: Amaurobius ferox; assembly: GCA_951213105.1. NCBI lineage: Eukaryota > Metazoa > Arthropoda > Arachnida > Araneae > Amaurobiidae > Amaurobius > Amaurobius ferox. The sequence continues at coordinate 54,562,366 of OX578139.1, read as the reverse complement.
ATAGAAAAGCTAGAAAATATTGACAGTTTTGAAAACTCATATGATGATAATTTTTGAATAAATATTTTAATCTTTTGAAGGACACCACAATAAAGTATTTAAAATTAATTAAACAAACATGATAACTGTGTTATATGGGTCACCTACACATGTATTATGTGGCCTAAATAAATTTATGACGCTTACCCCTTTGGGAGTCAGTCAGGAGATTTCAGCATGATACCATACATCTACAATTAAAATGTAGCAAAAAAATGGGATGTCCCATAAATGCATCTAATGCTAGATATTCCATAAATGTGATACTGGATATCCCATAAATGCATGTTCAACTAAAATGTAGCATAGAAATGTTGTTGGCAGTTATATGGAACACAAGCAATCAATGTACATCATCTGTTTTAATATTAGATGGAAAGACTGTAGGGCAACCTAATTTCTTAGTAACTGTTCTAAGGAAAATAGGTTGTTGCTAGAAAAATGTTGAAAACTTTTAGCGATCAAATTTATTTCAACACATGTTAAAATGCCTGAAATTGAATGTAAAATGTAAGCAGAGCCTTATAGTAACATATAAATATATGCAGGATATTGCAGGCATCCAAAAATTGATCTTATAATAATAATAAAATAAAAAGAGGAGAGAGAAATTACTATTTAGGATATATATATATATGACTTGCACTAACTCAATATTATAATTGTATCTGATCATCGAGAAGCCATTAGATCATTTGTGCTTGTGACATGCAATTAAAGTATGTTCTAACTTGGTTTGCATAAAAAAGAATAAATTGAAGTAGTGAAAAAGTTTATAATCATTGAAGGAGGGTGAATTCTTAAATACAGTTCTATGATGGAGAAGATTTACAAATGGAAAAATAAAGTGCAAGTAAGAGCTACATAATAGCCATCTTCTCAAGGATTTATTTTCAATCTTCATTATAGGTTTGTCAATGAGTAAAATAGGTGAAGAAATGCCAACCTTATATTGTAAATAAATAGTTATCATGAGGATAAAACATTTATATTTTTGACACACATCATATGAAAACAATAAAAAATAAAATAAATAAATAAATAAAAATGAAAAGTTAAATTTTTCTGAAAATCAAAGATATGGCCCCCCAAATTTTTATAATTCATATTATGAGTGAAAAAATGATTCTTAATAATTTCTTAACAAATAATTAATTTTTTACAATTTATACATTAGTAATAAAAAATTCATATATCTGTGGCAAACCTTAAGCATACTATATACAAATTCCCATCTTTTTCAGTTTTGACGATTCACTGAAATTTTACTGTCTATATCTTACATAAAAAAATGTGTTTGTGAGTCTGTACATCTGTCTGTGTCGTCTATAGCAAAAAATCGAAGTTTTGGATAGCATCGAAATTCGGTACAGAGATACTTCAGGTCCTGCACGATACAGCTTAGCAAATTTTTTTAAAAAATTGAATTAGTTTAAAAGCTATGAACATTTAAAGAGGAATATTTATGATAATTTTGATTTTAAAATCTTCTTTATTGGAGCAGCGAGCAGATGATTTTGGATTGCAAAAGATACAGAAGCAGGTGTTTGGATTAAATGGTAGATAATTTGTCTAGACAAAAAAACCAGCTATTTTAAAGCAAAGTGGATTTAATTTATTAGTTTTCTAATTTTATGAATTTAAAGAGATATTTTGTTCTAATTTTTTAATTGGTATTACATTATCATTATGAGTATTGTGTTAAGAGTGATTTTATTTTCTGTAAGCGAGGTATGCTTGTGATAGTTGACATTTTTTATTTTGCTGAAATTTACACCAGATGTTCTCTATAGTGTCATAGCAAAAAGTGAATCAGTGTTTTTGAAAAAAAAAAAAAAAAATTATTGCGAAGTTATGGTTATTTTTTTGGTGAGGTAAAGGGTGGTTTTTCGTGTCACAGTCGAAATACAGCAAATTACAGTTTAAATTTCTGGAAAACTTCAGATAGGTGCCAAAGTTTTTTTTTCACAATTGGCTTATATAATACTAGTACTAAGTTTTAGACATGATAATTTCTTGGCAACTTGATGAAGTTAGCCGGAAAGTGATCCCTAAATTGAGAGTCCCGTGAGCAATTTTCCGAAATTTTAAGCTAAAATTTGACAAACATCATACAAGTGCCAAACTTTTTGATGTGCATTATATTTTAGCATCATGTCTACGTTATTATTACACAAAAACAATTATGGCAACTCTAACCAGTTTTCCAGAAATTCTTACTAAAAATCAAGTTTTCGCAAATTTTGCCATTTTTTAAAGCTAATTATCTCAAAACTTCAGAGTCCCAAAAATATCCTATTTATGTCAGAAGATAATATAATTGTCATATAACAACATCCCATTATTTGTTCTTTGGCACCTTTCTCAATAGTTTTTTAAAAATGACTTTTGTTGTTATCAAAATATTAAAAAAATGGCCAATTCTGTATTGTATTTGAATACTTATATATCAGAACTTCAAACTGTAACCTTGACATTTATTTTATCAATTTGAATTCTGTTATTGATCATTAAGCAATACCAAATTTGTGGTGTGGTGTGAAATATTTCTTCACTGTCACTTTATTTTATAGAGAGAAATTTGTCGAAAATCGTGTTTGTACCAGATTTCCATAAACCCAATATAGGCCTATATAAGAAAGTTTTCATCTTGTAGATGGGAAATAATTATAATTTGTAGACAAATTGTAGTGCTATCTGACAACTTTCATGTTTTTTAAATGACATGCACTTGGGATAGTTATTAAAATGTGTCAACCTAGCATATACTTCAATGACAAATATCTAAGTAATACTATAAATTTTATTATGGTATACAAAGAAATGGATAATATTCAAAACTTTCTTTAGTGTAGGCTGTTTGTTTTGCAATGTTTTTTTAAGGTAAATGTAAAATTAACAATACCTAACTAAATATGCATGGAACCTATTTTTTATATCTGAAGTTGGTAGCTGAAATAAGAGTTCTAAAAGTTTTCACTCTTCTGTTGTTCCCAAACTTGTTTTTTGAATTTCTGATATGAGTCCTTTAAATCTTTTTGTTCTGTATTTGATAAGGAAAAAGGAGGCATTCCACTTATTTCAACAGGTCCAAGAAAGATGACACTGTTGCTGATATTTTCAATATCAGGATGCCTAAGCTAATCATATTGGTTTACTCCAGTCTTATAAAGAAATTTTACTTCGTGTGTTTTAGTAACAGTGTCTTCTGGGCATATAACTTTCCCTATGTAACAGTTTTTGGTATAGTATACACCATAGTATCTAAATTGTTCAATTTTTGGCTGATATCTTGTTGGTATTTGTTCCATTTTTAATAAATCATACTCTATTTCAGCAATAGTTTGGCAAGCTTCCTTGTAATTTCATTCGTCTACCCCAGACTCTAAACACATATCTTCCTCATTCTCTTCATTACTCCCATCCGCATCTACTTTTACATCTCGTTTACTTGTTTTTGTATTCCAGTAAGCAAGCAGGGTCTGTTTCTTTTTGCGTGATGCCAATATGGAAAATTGTGACATCAGTTGGTATTTTGACAAATACTCACCCGCACTGAAAAATTTAAAACCATATTCATTAATTGAACTTTTTATTTTATTAACTAGTGCTGCAGGATTAATTTTTCATTCACTTTGTTCTCTATTTATAAAAGCATTATGTATAAACTTCTTTTGTTTCAGGAGATTAAAAAACAACTGAATAAAATTTGAGATTTGAACTGATTAAAATTTGAGATTATTTTTACTTTTCTTTAAAGCCCATTCCATGAAATTATAGATTCTGTCCTTCATAGAAGTTGTAAGTAGTATGGAATCTCCTTGCAGGGATATTGATGGTAAAAATAAATTTTCAACTCCAGTCTTCATTTTCTTGACATACATCATCTTTACTCTGTCTCCTGTTATACTGGTATCTTCTGCAATGGTATGCTATCCATTAAGAACATGATTGTCAAATTCGATGACGTACATTCCATTTCGGGACAGAATAAAGTTGGCACATGTGTTTTCTTTTTCTGGGGAGGCTTACCAGTTGGAAAATTAGTAGGAAATGAATAAATGATGTTGAACTTCAATTCATGATTTACATTTTGAACTCTAATGGTTGTTTGTTTTCCTGGGCCGATGCCATGATGTTTCCAAAAATGTATTCCCTGAGTATTTTGCAGATTTGCTGAGTGATACGTAGATATACCTTTCAAGTTAATCTTGTCAATTGAACCTTCATGATGCAAAATTTCAATAACAGATGGCTTCATGTTTCTCACTCCACCTAGAGATAAAAGTGATGTAAAGATATCTTGCACTGAAGTGGTATCGTGACCACTGTGGAGGTAACTTTTTATGTGCTTCTTGATGACTGTGGAATCTCTATCACATTGTTCCTTGCCACGCTGAGGCTCATTAAATTCACTCTGTATAATTTCAAATCCCATTTCCAATGCAATTGCTGCTTTCCCTACTATAACACTAACTGTTGAATAACACCCAGCATTGTCACTCAGATCAACAATTTTGGCACCACCAGCAAAATCTTTCCTTACTTGGAATAATACATGTTTGAAAATACATAATACAGCATACATATCTTGGGCGCAATTGTCTGCAAGTGTAAGATATGTCACTTTTTCTTGTTTGCAATCTTTACCCATAAAAAATATACAATCAATGTGGTTAGAGATACCTCGTTTCCCAAACCACTCTTGCATTGTTTCGCGGAACCGTTGAGGTAAAATTTTTATTCCCCAGTCCCTTAGCCAGTAAATAGCACTTTCATTAATCATTTCTTTCAGTTTATTTTTGCCATACTCTTGTTGATTTCCCCGCAAAATATGTTTATGCAATTCTAATATTGAAAATGCAGCATTTTGAACTTCATGTCGTAGCTCTTCCTTGTTTGATTGCCCTCACAAGAACAAAACTTCAGACAAATATTTGTAAAAAGATTGGGTATTTTTATTTCTGTAATATAATGTAAAAATGAAATTCATGTTTCTTTTTAAAAAAGGTCATGGTACCAGTCTGAAGATTTGACATCATGATGCAAATATAATTTTTAATTTAATCATATATTTAAAAAAATGTGTAATATAAATTACATTTTAAAATAATAAAATTGATAAAGTAAATAATTAATTAAAATAAATTAAAAATATTTTAAAATGCAGCACAAAATTAGCTGTTTTTCAATATTTTGATAACAACAAAAGTTATTTTTAAAAAACAACTGAGAAAGTTGCCAAAGAACAAATAATGGGATGTTGTTATATGACAATTATATTATCTTCTGGCATAAAGAGGATATTTTTGGGACTCTGAAGTTTTGAGATAATTAGTTTTAAAAAATGGCAAAATTTGCGAAAACTTGATTTTTAGTAAGAATTTCTGGAAAACTGGTTAGGGTTGCCATAATTGTTTTTGTGTAATAATAACCTAGACGTGATTCTAAAACATAATTCACACACAAAAAAAAGTTTGACACTTGTATGAAGTTTGCCAAATTTTAGCTTTAAATTTTGGAAAATTGCTCACGGGACCCTCAATTTAGGGGTCACTTTCCGGCTAACTTCAGCAAGGTGCCAAGAAATTATCATGTCTAAAACTTAGTGCTAGTACTATAGAAGCCAATTGTGAAAAAAAAAAAAAATTTGGCACCTATCTGAATCTTTCCAGAAATTTAAATCGTAATTTGCCGTATTTCGGCTGTGATACGAAAAACGGCCCTTTACTCCATAAAAAAAAATAACCATATCATGGCAACCTTTTTTTATTTTATTTTTTTCCTGATATATAATCAAAATACATAGAAAACATAATTTGGTTCAAATTTCAGAAAAATCAAAAATGTCAACTATCACACTCCCATAGGAAGCCGCCATCGGCCGTACCATGCTGAAAACACAGGTTCTCGTTAGATCACCGAAGTCAGGCAGCATCGGACACGGTTAGTACTTGGGTGGGTGACCACCTGGGAACACCGTGTGCTGTTGGCCCATTTTGGGCGCGGTAGCCTGGTGGTTTGAGTGTTGGATTTGCATGCTGCCACAACTGCCGCCGTGTTCATGCGGAGTATGATCACGTTAAACATGTGGGTCCGTAAGTCCTTCCGAGAGGCTGGTGGTAGGGAAAGGAGGGTACGGTCCCTGTGGATGCCCCCCCCCCCCACTGGGTTCCGGTCTAAATTGGGTGGCACTTCCCGGCTGTCCAAACAGTTACCTTACACCTTTCTGGTAGGTCGGACGGTCTGGGTCTCAACAACAACAACTCCCATAGGAAGCGTATCTCGCTTACACAAAATCACTCATAAAACATGTTAAAATTCTTATGAAAATTCGATGAGATAGCATTTAATTTTTTTAATTGTACTATTTGGGGTTTTTCTGAATTAATCATAGCACCTTTTTTTTTATGTGAGGTGATCTGACAATATAAAATATATTACAAAGTTTGATAACTTTTAATCTCAGCTTTTATAATGTTAGAGTTTAGTTTTAAAGACTATACTACACAGGCTTTGTTTGGTTTTCAAGAATTTTATATATTTTGCGGTGTAATTTTAATTAGAGGTTTGTATCTTAAATCCCAGGCAATGTTAGATTTATTTTGTAGTTAAATAATAAAAATTTTTAAACTAGAAAAAAACTTTTTAGGGAGTATTATGCCCGGGCAGAAAGTTTATGCATATCATGAGTATCATAATATATTTTAAACAGACATTGTTTGGTTTTCTGGAATTCTATGTATGTTTCAGTGTAAATTTAATTAAATGTTTGTATCTTAAATCCCAGGCACTGTAGGTTCATTTTCTAGTATAATAATAATAATAATAATAAATAAATCTTATAGATAAAAGTTATGGGGATAAAATGCAATACCCATTATTTTGTTTTGATTACATTAAATTGGAAAAATTTATAAAAATCATTCATACCAACATGTGTGGTGAAAACACCTTTCAGTTTGTTCCCTAATTTAGATATAGTAGATGGGCCAGCATTTCCTTTCTTACCACCTCTAAATATAAGAAAAGTATGACCCAATGAAATGAGGTTAAACAAAATAGAATCGTTTTAAAATAACATAATACAGCATATTTCTCAGCTTACTTTCCAGATCCTTTGGCATTAGCACTGTCAAATCGCTCGCCACAGAGTAAACTGAAGTACTACAGATAAGAATTAACAGGATTAAGAATCCATAATAAGCTAAACTATTAACAGAACCAGATAAATAAGAAAAATATTTATTGATGAATATTGATCGAATTTTAACCAGTCACTGATTTTTTAAATTGAAAAAAAAAAAAATGTTTTTTTATAGGATATGTTATTTACAACAGAAAAAATATACAATATGTCAAAGAACATTATAGAATTACAAAGTATTTTAATAATGTTAAAAACAAGCTAAAAGCACATTTAAATATATATATATAAAAGTGTTCAAATAGTACGTACTGGCAGATGAAGAATACAAAACCATTAAATATGTAAAACTTGATTTAAATTTTACAACTTAAAAACTGGCAGAGCTGTATGGTATGCAAAATTTACTTTTAGGCCTCATTTTATCTTCTGTAATGACCATTACCAATAATGATTATTAAATATATAAAATTGAAAGTCAGTCAGTATGCCTGTCTGTTTTGTATACAAATCTAATCTCCCTTTTTTGAGTTTAGTACAATTAATTTTTACTTTACTGTAGGCATTTGAGTTTTCAGATTCAGGGGTTGTTAAAATATTAATAACACAAAAATAAAACTTTCATAAAAATAACATTAATGCAGTTGATATTTTTGCTGAAATATGACCTAAAAATATAAAATTGTGCAGCTTAGCAAAGGAAATAAATGATTTTTATTATAGGAAAAAATATTTTAATTAAAGTCAAATTATAAGGCAACAATTTTTTCTTTTAATCTAATTAAAGAAATATTTGAAAAATAAGTTTTAAAAATAAATTAATGGTAATAAATAAAATATTGTATTTTTATTGGCTATTGCAATATTATAAAATAAGATTACAGAAATTATTGATATTTTTAATTATTTATTAACTCATATGTTCAACTTACTAATCACGTAATAAGTAACATTTTTATTAAAAACACAGTAAAAAACAAATTACAATACATGATTGTTTATCCGGCATCTCGATATCGAGGCTTCGTATTTCTGCATTACAGCACATAATTTATGCAGATTTCTTCCAGAATATAAAAGTGCATCATTCCTATGTTTGTGTGATGCAAATTTGGTATGATACTTTTATCTTTTTATGGAACGTTTTAGAATCCTGACTTCTACAATTGATATGTCATCCTTGTTCAAAATGCCGGAAAAAATAAATTAGTGAATATAAAATATGATTTAAAACCAACCTCCGTTTGACATCTTTAGGCATTATTAAAATATAAAATTATAGATCATATAACTTACCCTATCGCTTTGCAGAAACATGGGGCAATAGGTATTTTCAAGTAACCTGTAAGCATGGTCATATGCTCGAAATAGAGGTGTTGTTGTTCTCAGTTTTACAACATTTTCAGGTGGTCCTGCAATGACTGGAAAAACAAATTTTTATAAAATTATATGCATTTTCTACAGAACAGTTTAAAATGCATTGTACTTGTGTTTCAACTGAGACCAGAATCCTACATAATAAAAGAAAATCTGTTTGTTTATCTAATGGCAATACAGCATAAAATCAAAGCAACCCACAGTTATGAAATTCGGTACAGTGATAGTCCATATCAGGTCTTGAGATACCTTGGTTCAATTTTTTTTTAAAATTTGTATTAGTTTTTAGTTATTTTATGTTGAAATGCAATTTTAAATAATTTTTTCACAAATCAGTTCTTTAAAGATTGAAAATTTTATCAGAGTTTGTTTCTTGTTGTTGCTCATAACCTCCTGTTTCAGTCGAACCACAAACATGACCAGTGATGCCAGAAGAAGGACAAAGAATGACACAAGACGAGATCACAAAGTTGTTATTAACACAAACAAGCATCACTGACGAAGGTCTGGGGGGGTGCAGCTTCACATTTGGCGAGGACCCAGAAGGCGGAAGACTGACTTCATCCTCAAGAAAACGCCCATGCCTTACTCGGGATTCGAACCCAAGCCCATTAGACAGCAGTCGGAGACGCTATCCACTTCATCGCCTGGGCGGCGAGTTTGTTTCTTTCTTAGCACCATTGGAAAGATCAAAGAATGTGCTTTCTAAAAAATTTTGAACTGAATCTACTAGAACTAAAATATACATTTTTAAGGGTAACCATTTTTATTTTTGTGCATTGGAAAATTGAAGATTCTCATGATTCTAATTTTTTGAGTCAATATGAAGTGACATCATTTGAATAATGTCTTTTCAATTACTCGATTTCTGAATTTTTCAAGTATTTTTAAATGGGTCTATAAAAGTTGCAATTTTCCAATCGAATACTTTACCAAAAGAAATATTTATTTCATGTTTATGACATCCCAACTGTGGGTTTGACTGTTGTTACAGATATATTGTTTGCATTTCTGTGCATATGGAAAAATGGAGAATAGGAATATTTTTTGTTCTAAAGGGGTGTTTTAGGAATTGAACTGTGTTATCTGTATTATTTACATAGCAGGTGATAATTTAGAATCCCAGCAATGATGGGTAATTCGTTCTAGTTAATTATAAATACGTGAATTTGTGGAATAGATCCAGTACAACCAAAATCTTCATGTGTTTTGTTCTTATTTCAGAAAAACACCTGATTACCTTCATACTTTCCCTGAGAACAATTAATGTTAAATTAAATATGTTCTTTGATGTAAAACAATTTAATTTTAAATAAACATGATTTCCACTTATATGACAAATTTTATGCATATATCACGCTAATATTCTTTTCATATTTCTTTGGAGATGAATAATGAAATAATTTTGACTTACAAATACATTTTGTTTACTAACATCATGTTGGAATTAAGCCCATTTGTAAGTAAATGATTACATATAATCAGATATGGTTGTAATTAACAGGAGTTCTAGAATTCCTACTAATGTGCTTAAATTTGAACTGGACAAGGTAAATAGCCTCCAGGTACAGACTTATAGAATGTAAACATAAATGCATATGTCATATGAATACACTTTTCAAACTGTAGATAATTTTATAGATACTTCTTAGATAAACACCCCTTTTTTTGCAGCATATATAGTTTATTGTATCATATTTAGAACCTATAATTGATGAATAACTGATGAAGCACTTTTTTTTAATTATCTAATTTTATTCTTATCATATACTTCAAAAGTTTTCATCACTTTTTTTTTAAATCACTTATCTACACAAATACTTTAATTTTTATTCAACTCTGCTTCCTGAGTTCACAGATATTTTCAATTTTAATATTGCATACAAAGATAATTTTGCTATTTATGCTACTCTGGTTACAACACCTCACACAATCAGAAGGTGAATATCATTTTAGAATTAATTCACTGAAATAATAATATTGTGTAATTAACACATTGATTTCATATAGTTATTCCCACAATACTGTAGAATTCATAATTTAAATTACTTCAAAATATTTTACTTTAAAGTTTAAGATGGCAATAATAAGTATAATAAATTTTATAAATTAAATCAAAAAGTGATATTGTACATGAAAAGCAACTTACTACTTTTTATTTCTTGAACAATATCATCATCAAAATTTATTCTATCTAAAGCATGGGATGCAAAATAAGTGTTATACATCTGTTGTGCTTGCAAATGCAAAGCTTCCAGTTCTTCTTTGCTCAGATCTGGATTTAAGATCCGAGTATTGAATTCATCTAAAATAAAAACATATATTACAACCATTCCAGAAATTTTCCAGATGAAAAATTCAACTAATTCAAGAAATAGAATAGAATATAAAATTTCCCAGTTTTTATATCAGATAGCTGAATGAAACTGGCTGACTAAGTGATAAATTTGCAGCCCAAACTGCTGAAGGTAGAAACTTCAAACTTGGTATACATCTAAAATTTTAGAACTTTATTCAAAAACATTACAAATCTTAAATTTTCTGGTCGAACATTCTCCCAGCTATAACCTGAAAATGGATAGAAACATAAAATTCACTTTTACGTCATCCTGTGTAAAAAATGGCAGAAAAACATATCCTAAATATTCTTCATTAACTTTATTGGTATATAACCAACTGTTCTTGAGATATTTTAATTTATAATTATAACAAGCAATTTTTTATTACATTTTTTAATTCAATTTTTCTACAGCTTTGAATTTGAATTGTAAGGATAGTAACAGAATTATGCTTTAAATACAAAAAGCGTCTGCTGGCTATTCTTCTAATCAAACTATTGAAAATATTTTTCATTCATGCTTAGATTAAAATGTCTGAAAATTTTGGAAATAAGCAACATACAGTGATCAGATATGAAATGGAATTTTACACACATCAATCTCCTCCGGCCATCCAAACAGCTGCTCTAAGTCTACGGACGAGTCGGGTGGTCTGGGCTTTCGACACATCAATCTCCATGTTAACAAACTATGAAATATGCACTTTTTATGATTAAATTTGAAACAGTTTTTGATATTAAGTGTGTAGGTGACATTAGCCATTTTGCCATCATGAAGCTTGGGTGGAAATGGCTATTATATCATACTTGCGGGAAGACAAGTGGAATGCTGACAGTGCAATATCTATAAGAAACATTTCACAGTAAGTTAATAAATATTAGCTAAAACATCAAAATCCTGACTTTTCTACATTTTGGAATTAGGATTTTTCTGGTGCACAATCTAAATATTTTTGACACTAAATTATGCAATCAATTTTAATGAAACTTTCTTCAATAAATAGGTAACATTAACTTAGGTAATACTTTGATGCAAAATTTGTCTGCCTACATGTATCTGTGAAACAATGGAAATTAAAAATTCTCTTACTGGCTGTCATGAATATTTATAACCCAAAAATACTTGATGAATTTACATACCTTTTCTTTGGTTCATTACACTTAATTGATAAGTTTATAGATAAATGTTTCAGTTATTTTGTTATGTGTCAATTTTCATACATTTTCAAGTTAATACTAAATTAGTTTATAATTATAAATATTTGGGACTTTCCCCCTTCACATTTGAGGCTAGTATGTACAAATTTGAATCTGTTGAACATTTTAATTACCTGGGATTTCAAATAAACTGTAAAAATAATATTAGTTTAGAAATCCGAAAATGAATTGTAGCTGTAAATCGCTGCTTTTATGATTAAGAAATTTTTTCAGATCACACCGGATTGGGAGAACAAAATCACAGCTTTATAAAGTACTTATTGGATCTACCTTAAATTACACTTTAGAAATCTGGACTCTCACAAGACATGACGAAAAAGCTCTTTGTATTTTTGAAAGAAATTATACAGTAATTTTGGTGGAATTCGAGAAAATGATATTTGGAGAAGATACAATTTTGAACTATTCAAATTATAAAGATTCTGACATAATTGAATACATTAAAATTAACAGAATGCAATGGGCAAGACATTCGCTACGGATGGATGACAACATAATCACAAAGAAAACTTTTATGTTCACAACGATCAGGAAAAGGCCTAGAGGATGACTGAAGTTGAGATGGATTGATTGTGTGGATAAGGACTATGAGGTGTTAAATATTAAAAATTGAACAAGCATTGCTTCCAGGAGGACAGCTTGGAAGAATCTTCTGAAGACAGCCTAAGTCCACAGTGGGCTGTGGAGCCACTGATGATGATGAATTATAAATATCTACTGTTAGTTTAGTAATATGTAAACTTGACTTTTTAAAACTAATAATTCTCATAACTTCCCATAAAATAATAAAATTACTGATACAATGTTGATAGTCCTCACTCTTAAACTAACAATTTCGAAAACTTGTGACTGTACCCAGTAACTTAATAAACACCATAATTTAACAGACTTAAAAGTTATTCCGTATTTAATTCTAAATTCTACTCACCAACACTTAAATGGAACTGGAGGACATTAAGTGCTGATTCTTCTTTGAGAAACTGCATAAAAACATATAAAAGACGCTGATCCTCAAGAATTGTTTGGAAATCAGTATATAGGACCTAAAAGTTAATAAGCATGGATGGAACATGTAGATAAATTCATATGCCAATAAATTTTTTTTTAATGAGTTTAAATTCTTAAAATGAAACAAAGATACATACTGGTCGTTTATTAGTAGAATGTGAGGATATGAAATTGGATAAAAACTCCACCTTTGGTTCAACACTGTCCGGAAGATCAGCCATCTTTAGTTAGAAGGAGTATATATTATATATTTAAAAATATTAATTTTCAAATATTTCAATTAGAATATTAGTCAAAATGTATACTTACAGGAGTTTTATCAAAAAACAAAATAAGCAAAAGATTTATTATATCCTGGAAAGAAAGAAAATATGCTTTATTATCCAGAGCACACATTAAATTCTAATTATTAATTTCATAAATACATCTGGTACTTGAGTATGAAACAAACCACATTTAGTTAATTTTTAACAATGATCAACATTTCTTTTTCTTCTTTTAAAAATCCCTAATCTATTCATTTTAATTAATTGCCATTTATCATACTTTGTTACTACATTAAAGTCAAAGCTCACATTTACTCACAATTGGCTGTACTTTTTATAACAAATTGACTCGCTATTTAAAACTGTGAGTCATATATGACTAACAAAATTTACCCCTGTTATTCATCTTTTTCTTCTCTATTTATCTCATATTCATTTTTATCTTTTTCTTCTTTGATGTCTGGCTATTTTATACCCATGTTTAAAAATAGTAATAGTTATAGTATAAACTTAAAGAAATTTAAATTGTTCATTAATTCAAAAATTAAACTTATTACTCTTGTTTTCAGTACAAATGTTTGTGATTTATATGAGCAAGACATCAGCTTCTTTTACCATTTTTAAATTGAAGTTACAAATGTTTCAAAGTAGTAAAAATACGACTTGCAAATTTTAAAGTTTGATTCACACTTCTGAGTAGTAAGAATCAATCTGACTCATAATTTTACAAGTTAAGAGCAAGCTCTGTAACTAGAGATAGGTGAATACTATCCTTGAATATTCGATTAGAAAATATCCAAGATTCAAGATCTAAAATATAACGCTACCAGAAGCAACTTGAATACCTTGAATATTGCGCCATGATTAACAGCAGGTTCTAGAATAAAAAGTCAGGATACTACAGAAAAAGAAATTTAAAAGTACCTAGAAGAAAGTTTGCTCCCTTCAAATGAAAACATTTTTGACTACTGGAAAAAGAACAGTCTGTATTCTCACTTGAAGGAATTATTTTTGAAGCATTTAATCATATCACTGTCAACAATTTTATAAGAGCAGCTTTTCAGCACTGCTGGTTTAATATGGGAAAAAAAAATAAGCAGACTAGATCTTGAACATGTTCGAATGCTTGTATTCTTAAATAAAAATCTGCAGTAGATGAAAAACATTTACAAATATTCGATTATAGTACTTAAAGAGTACTTAAAAAAAAAAACATTATTGTAAAATAATTAAAATTTGTGAAGTATAAAGCTTCATTTTTAAATTAATGTGGTTTTGTTACACTTTTTACTATTTTAATTTTAATTTATTTACTAATAATTAATAATATTTAAAAATGCAAATATTATTTATTAACAATATCAAATAACTATTCAGGATATTTAAATATTCAAGATCTGGTTAATATTCGAATTTCAGATATGTGTCAATTGCCCATCTCTAATTATAACTATGAATAACAATTTAAATTAGTTACATTTGCAATGTTCTTTAGGGATTTCTCTAAATTGCAGGTCATTTGCACTTTGAAACGATTTTGATAATTAATTTTTATAGATAAAGGGTGTATTTCTTGTGGCAATTTGCTTCTATCTGATAGTCTTGATACTTGACTATAGCTCTAGCTCGAATTTTTCATGAAACTAAACTTTTTCTTAGCACCGTCATGTCAATGTTATCCCACTCCTCTTGGGTCATTGTCCAAAGTCTATTCAGTGTTCTTGGATGAAGTTTTCCTAAGGCTCATTTTAATAAACCAAAAGGGCAAAAGTCCATAGCAGGAGTGTCAGGTGGTTTTACAGGTATTTCATTAAATGGGATACATTTTACTCCTGTTTTTGATTCTTTCTTTGCTAAATATATGGCAACTGACTTAGACGTGTGACTAGAGGCTTTGTCCATATGAAGCTCAACTATATTGATGTCCTTTCCATATAAGGCGGGAATTTCTTCTCCAAAAATTGGTTCTAAAATATTCTGCTGATAGTAAAGTGAATTAATTTTAGATTTACTTGAGACTATTTTGTGTTTTAATTTACTGTTGTAACAAAATTCTGCAACTATCATGAACTCCTTTGGAAAGTTTTCTGTACATTAACGAAGTAATTTCGTATGGTCATTTTCATCAGTTAAGCAATAGAAAATTGCTCCTTTTTTATTACAGTCATCTAAATACACCCATGCTTCATCGAGTGTTACTACAAATTTCCATTTATCAGCAGCTAGGTGTTTTTCATATAATTTTCTACAATTTGTTTTTCTTTCCTCAATATGCTTTGGCAAAAACAGATGAACAAAAGATTTAAACATATTTTTTAACTTTATATCCTTATAAATGATTTTACTTACAGTGCCAGAAGACATTCCCAGTTTCGATGCAATGGATCTTTGAGTCGGTGGATTTTCTTTTAGGATCAGAGACTTCACTTTCTTGATATTTACCCACATTTGAACAGTCTTAGGATGTGATTTTGAGGCCATTTTTTTCATTTTTACTTTCAGCTAGACGCTTTTTCCCTTTCAAATTTAATATATTAAAAATACCTTCTTTTGAAATGCAATAATCTCGATTTTTACACAATTTGTTGATACAAAAATTTTTCCTCGGAAAGTGCATTTACGTAACCTTCGAGCCATCTATCAATTTCAGGAGCCATTTTCAAAATAAATCTTTTATTCTCCAATCAAAACAAAACAGTAGCAGATGATTATATTGAAAATACCAAATCCTTATCTCAAAATGCTAACGAGAAACATATATACAAAATCATTTCCATAAAGTGGGAACGACCTTTTGTAATTAGGCTCATATAATTTTATTTTGCAGGAACTGATGGTCTAATACCCGAGTCTCACAGCATTAGAGCATAAAGTAACATGAACATAACAACCTGAAGAAAGTATTTGATCATTTTTTGTTAATTGCTATTACTTGCTGCATATTAAATTTATTTCATCTTACAACATTAAGTTATTGAAATGTATGTAAATATTATTGAAATTGTTTAAATTTTTGCAATTTTTCAGCAGTTTTTTAAAATAAAATAACTAATTTTATACTTTTGCAGATGGAAATATTTTAAATATATTAATTTTATTTGAACTGGTTCTATTTATTTTTGATAGATATTGTATCATATATTCATATTCATACAGATATATACAACAACATCACCTCAAAATGTTTGATTTGAGTTCAAGGATGCTTAAAACATGTAAATTTTTCAAAAACTTTAATTTGAAATTTCAGTATTGCTACAATATTCCCAATATACATAATACTATGCATTGCAAGAAAAGTAAAACTAATTTACTAGTTATTAAATGAATACACACACACACACACACACACACAAAAAAAAAAGGGCTAGTTGAAAATGAACTTACTGGGTCACCAATGATATCCATAACAGGTAAAAATACAGTACCACAGAAGATTTCTCGCACTAAAGAAGCTGCAGTTCTAAAGAAAAATAAAATCTTATTTTAATTTGTTAATTTAATATGAGCTCTTTTGCTTTACAACTTACATATTATTTACACAAAACTTGAATACTATATAAAATGACAACTTGATAATACATAATGCTATCAACAATGATGTCAAATTATTAAGCTAAAACTATTTGCATATTTTTATTTTAATTCTGTATTTTATTAAACATTTTGGGTGTAAGAATTTCTAATATTTTTCTGTTTAAGTTTAATTATTAAAATCTGTAATATCTATACCTGAATTTTCCAACTCACTAACAGATTTTGATTTTGTATGAAAACAATAACAATATCTGACTTTTCAAACAGCTTAATTTAGACTTAGTGATGTAAGGGAAACAACACAAACTAGGATATTGTTATTATTTGATCTTGCTAAAACTCAATGGGCTTTTGTTGTTGCTAATTAAAAAATAAATATGAAATTTTATAGAAATATATTGATTATTTTATAAGATTCACACTTCTTGTGGAAAAAGTAAAACATTTAATATCTCAAAAATGGAAAGACTAACCAGAGTTCATTGGTTTCTGATTATAAGTACTTGCAGGGGGTTCACTCATTTGATAATAGTGTTATATATTTATTATATTTATCCTTTTATTTTTTCCATTTTAAATTTAAAAAACAAATATACTATATCTTGGGAACAACACATGTTAACATTTTGTAAAAGATGTAATTCATTTTTAAATAAAAAATTACATATGAAACGACTTTTCTGTGTCAATTTATGAAATATTTTAAAACATAATTTTTTTTTTTTCAATTTATTTGAGAGATATCATACTCCCACATATTGAAAACATAGATGCATCTAGGCCTGTAAAAAGACACTTGTCACAGGTCAATTAAACAATGCATTTTGGCAATTAAATGAAACAACTAATCAGCCACCAGTCCCCCTCCCCCACCCTGTTCTATTTTAATTGAAAAACTGCTCGGAAATTTACTACCTGTGCGTTTCTTTCCTCTCTAATTTTCATTGTTTATATGTATGATATATGTATAAGAGGCAGGGGCTACTTCCCCATGTTTGCTATCACTCATCAACCCCTGTTGAACACCTAGCTTCGCTCGGTCCTGACAGCAAGGGCTGTGCCCCATGACTGTACTCGACAATGACCACTGCTTCAAAACATTTTAATAGAAAAATGCAACCTCTAGCGATGACAGGGCATATTCAGCAAAACATGTTGCTTTGTCTGATGACCTACATAGATATAAAAGAGTTCAATAGGTTCAGGAAGATGTGTTTATTCATCAAAATGTTAAGATTAAAAATATTCGGGAAAACAATACTTTCTCTATATGTATGAGATAGTAATAAAAATACATATACTACGATCGAAAGAAACTAATGTAATGAATTTATTTTTGAAATGCTTTATTGAATTCATCATAGCCAATGATTGTCTGTTTCAGCTTCTTTGATCGCATTTTTGCATATGTCCTATGTCCTATAGATCTGAAATTTGGTACACAGCTTAGTTCGGTAGAATAATTTAATCTATTAAAAGCTGCCAGATCCTTTAAAAATAGAACTGACAATTTTTCCCATTGTTGTAAAATCCTTAAAAATGAGTCCAATATGCAGCTTCACTTCTCTCTCTCTATATATATATATATAATCCCACTACTGTAAGATAGGTAAAAAGTAGTCCAATATGCAGTTTCGCTATTCTTTGTATGCACATCAGTGCAGGCTCCAAGGTTTGCTTTATTCTAATTGATTGGAGAAGGCTGAAAACTAGAAATTTATTATATATTAGATATATATAATATATGCATATATGTTATATATTAAGTATATATAAAAATGCTTATCAATTTTACAAAAAATTTGGGATAGAGTGGCCACTAAACTAAAGCTGCCTATTTGGTTGCTTGATACTAAGCGAAAACTCAAATTTTCAGATCTAGATCCACATAAATTAGAAAAATGGATTTTTGATCTTATCACAGCACTTTCCCTTCATATATACCATGCATTGCAGGAAAAGTAAAAATTGGAGTTTCCTTATGATCTCATCTAGTTGAAAATTAATAAATTTCTGCCAAATGAAATAAATTATCCAAATTTCCGAATGATCCAATTACTGATTCTATCTTATTTCTAGTTCTGTTCAGTGCAGAAAAAAAAAAAAATTTGTTATATCTTAACGAAGAATAATTGCTTTTTTTAAAAGAATTGGTTGGACTGTTCTTCATTCTGCTTTCTGATTAGCTCTCTCAGGTTGACTCTTAATCCGGGATATATAAACCCCAGCTCATGTCTTAGGACGAGTCGGACGATCTGGGGTATATAAACCCCTCTGTTTTTTGTATTTGTGCCCATTTTTATTTTTTAACTTCGAATTTGTTGGCTTTCTTGTGCAGACAAAGAGGGTCCAGCTTATTCTTCAAACAGCTGTATGGTCCATTATTATTTTATTTGTGCTTGAAAACATTCCTCAAGTTTTTCTTATTCTTTGCATAAAGTGTATTTTGCTTATCTATCTTAAGAATGGCTCATGAGAACTGTGAATTTGCTGTGCCTGCTTCTATTATGGAAGTATACATAATTTATATTCTTATAAGCAACAGTTACCTTTAACGTGATATAATAGGCATTTTTTTGGGATAAATTAAAAAAAGAATGTTAATCAAAACATGCATTTTATTTGGATTATGACAAGAACATATTTATTATATTACATTGATTTTGCTGGATAAGGTGAATCTGAGATAATGAAAAGATGCATTTATTTTTATATTTTGGAGATGAATTACTTAATGAAAGTAGGGGTCTGTAAGTACAAATGCTACCACAAAGAATTTTTTGAGGGGTGTATTTACTCCTTTACTAAAATGTGAAGAATCATTTTCTAAAGTAGAGGGTATTTAAGAATAAAATTAAAGTATAATATTATAAATTATTTTCTGATATTTTTATAACATCTACAACACCTGTTTTCATATATATCAATAATAAAGACATTTCTACAGACGTTTACCTGTTTTATTGGAGTGACTACTTTGTTTCTCTTATCCTGAAAATGGTTAGTTTTCCTCTAAAGTGGTTGATACCTTTACATTTTTGTTCATACTGGTTCAAATACAGATTTTACCCACAAATATAAACAAATTTTATTTATAAATAGTAATTTCATAGTTATTCATCAATACAAATATTTATACTATGTGAAAAACAATTGTAAAAAATATGTATACATCAAATAGTGCAGTAATTCTTAAACTTTATAACTTGTGGCACATTGCTCCACCATATAGGACACAATACACCACACAGAAGGTGGCAGCATTGTACTAGAGGTGCCATCTTTATTAAGGTTGATTAGGCGGGATGAATCACAGCTTGGGAAATGTCTTGAATGATTCGAATCCTAGCTGAGGCATATAAAATGGTCAACACTTGGTATGAATACAATTACGTTAGATGTGGTGTGTCTTTAGCCTACTTGTATTTAAATACATTAGTTCCTGCTGCATAAATAAATAATGTTGTTAAAATATGTAATACCTATTTTATAGTTCCTCTTGATTTTATATTTACAAGAATCCACAGAATCTGTGCTAGTCATACTAGGGTCACTTTCAGATCTCCCAGATCTTTGCACTAATACACAAGGTTGATTTGTTAAGGCACTATTGTAAAGAATCCTGTTGCTCCAACCAGGAATCAAACCATGAATCTTCACACTACTGTTATGCCGAGATTCTACAGTTCTAAATTTAATTAATAGTTCAAAATTGATAATAGCTTAAAATTCGTTATTTTCCCCTTTCCCTTCAAAATTCTAAATTTATGTGTTGTTTTTAATATTTCGGCGATTTATTTCCCCTTTAACGTAATTTGTTATCTTTTTAATGTTTTTATTATTCAAAATTGTGCGCAATGTGCCTTTAAACGTTAAATAATCTTTTGCTAATCTTTCGGTCTCTCGCTCGCGTCTTTTAACTTAACTTCAGTTCATTCACGAATCTGTGTAAAAAAGGCACTTTTTAAGAAGAATTTGGCTTTCAACCTCTTATCAGTAAAAACACCTGTTTTCGGGGTGCTAGAACATCCGGTGGGTTGCTGTGCGGCGGGTTGCCGCATCGGGAGAAGTGATCTTTTTTATGATTCTTGGCATAACAGCGTTTTATTTCCGCAGTGTATGCGTGGGCGCTCGGCGCGAAGCGCAGAGTTTCGCTCGCCAAGTTTGGCGTCTCCTGGGAAGGCAAGCGTGTGTTGCCGGGGGAGTTCGATACTGAGCAGCAGACGAGGAGGTTGATAAAAATTTCTAAGAGCCGAGCCTGGGGCTCACGAATTAAATCACTTGCCCATGATGTATGTGTGTATTGTGTTTTTTTGGGAAGGGATTCACGACCCCTTGCCCACTGTCAGAATTTTTTTTGAGATTTTTGAGAAATGTTGCAACAGTTTTTATTAAGATTTCAGATAGAGTTATTGGAAATAAGGCTAAGAATAGCGAAAAATGTATGTGTATTAGTAGTTGTGTTTTAAGTGTATTGAAATTAATGTGTGTTTAAAGGTAGATAAATATGCCAAAGATCTGGGTTAAGTCTTAAATGTTGGGAATTTTTTTTTATGTTAGGAAAATTTATTTTCTCTTTTGGAATATGATAGTTTGAGTTTCAGTTCAAATTTTGGTTTTAAAATTTATTAAAGAGGGAGAACAGTGATCAAAAGTTTTCTTTTGTTCTGTTTTGAGTAATTAGTCACAACTCTTGGCTTTGGGTGAAGTTAAAGGTAAGGCTAATGGGTTGGTTTTCATGGTCACCCGGAGGAATTTTGAGGTCTGGGAAGCCTTGTTTTCATTGAAATTCTTCTTCACAGAAATGTGTTTGAAAAAGGAAAATTTTTTTTTGTTTTTCAGTAGGCCATGTTAACTGTCACTTTGGTGCTTTGAAGCCGCCTTTAAGGTGCTCAGCTGGGGAATGCACCTTTCCTTTTTGGAGAATTACTTGCCCGCTAAAAAATTGTTTTTTTTCTTGTGTCATTGATCCTTCAGCCAAGCGATCGACTTTGGGGTAGTGAAAATTTTTTTTTTGTTAAATTGTGCAAGTTCAGTCTCAGAATGTTTGTTTTGGGGGGAATGGAGATTGTTCTTTGATATTCCTTGAGAAAATTTTTTTTAATTTAAGTTAGCTTTGTAAAAATTTTTTTTTTCCTTTTGTTTAAAAGTGTTTTGGCTCTTAAAAGTTTGTTGCTGGGAGATTGTGTATTTCGAATGTGGGGGAGGAGATTTTGAAATTGAGTTTTTGGTTGTTTAGTTGTTAATCTTGGAATTCCTCAAAATTTTATGTTTCGACTTTTTGAATTCTTCGGCTGGTCCAAAGTCTTCATCAAAATTTATGTTTTTATTGTAATGACAAGTAATTGGGAACTTTGTTTTGTTTTTCTTCTTTCCGACTGCTCGGGTGATGCATTTTTACAAAAGCAGATTTTTTTGTTGTTTTGAAATTTTTTTTCTTTAAAATTGTAACTTTTTGTAGTTAATTGAACATTTTTTTTTACTTGTGATGATTGGGAGTGTTAAGATTGAATTGATGGACTGGGAGGTAGAATTAAATTTTGTTTTTGTTTAAAACTACATTTTGAAATTTTTTTTGTTGTTTGTCAGAATTTTAATTTTCTGGGAGATGGAGCTAAAACTTTGGTTTGCTTGAAATTTACATTTTTGGGATTCCCTTTTTGTTGAGGTTTGTGATTCAAATTTTAGACAGGGGTTTGATTTTCAAAATCTTACCATTTGTGGGAGTTCTTCGAATTTGTTAGATTTCTGGGGACCTTTGAGTTAGTGAAATTCTAGTGGAAGTACACTTGTTTATGAAAGTCACTGCTGCAGAGATGTTTTTTATATTTTTTTTTTTTGGGAGAATTTCTCGTTCGACAGGATTTGCTTTAGGAAATTAAATGGGACCTTCACGGTTATGTGCTACTTTGGGCCTACAATAGTTTTTTTGAGGGATTTCGATTGTTCGACTCCTTCGACTTCAAGTTAATTTCTTCTTTTACCCGTCTTGGAAGTACATAGCTCTGGCAGTCCTGTTTGCAAAATTTTTATTTCACATTATTTCTATTCTAAATTTGTATTCAACTTTTTTCATTGTGAAAATTTTGAAATTGTCGATACTATTCATTAAATTTCAGTTTTAGAGGGAGTACAGACGTGTACTCTCGCCTGTTGGAAACACTTGATTTTTTTTTGTGTGTTTTGTCATTGGGAATTTTGTTTATTGAGGAAGTCTGGCAGGTTTTGGTTCTGTATCACTTTTGCAAACCCGAGGGATGTGGAACGGGGGTTTGACAGACTGTTTTTCAGTGTTTTGAGACTTTCTTTCACCTGGGCGCAGTGCAGTTTAAATTCTAAATTTTGGTGACCATTTGCTTTTAAGTGGGTAGTGCATGGTTGAGCTGAGGGTGGTGTAAGCATGAGGAGGCCAGGCTCATGTTGTATATAGGAAGGGAGGCGGACCCAAAGGCGAGGAATGCTTGGGGGCGCCATGGGAAGTGTATTTTTTATGTCACATTGCCCAGGCTCTGCTACACACTACTGGGGTTCTTTGGCTTTTGTTTTGATTGGGAGGGATTTGATTTTTCTTTTGTTTGTGAGCAGTGTATTTTTCCCTTGTTGAGTTTCAAATTTTTTTTTTTTTATATTAAATTTGGTGAGAATTCAGATATTTTGTTTCTCTTGAGGTTCAGTTCGAGTTTTTAAAAATTTTAAAATTTTAGAGTTGTAATAAATGTTTTCTTTTTTTTTGAGGTTTTTCTCTTCTCTTAAAGGAGGGATACGAAATTTTTTTCTAATGAAAGTCTAGGAAAAGTGCAAGTTTTAAATTTTATGGTCATGATCAGTGTGCCTTCCCTGTATGTAAAATATGTATTGTAAACTTTTTTTTTTCCTCAGATTGTAATCCCAGGAGTTGCTACATGAAGCGAGTGTTCTCGTAGGTTTACAATTTCTCTGCCACCAGGATGGTGTTCTCTTTTGGTCATTTTCGGCTCTTTGTTGTGAAAAATTTTATTCTAAAATTTTTTTCCGGTGGTCGAGAGGAATTATGTTATGCCGAGATTCTACAGTTCTAAATTTAATTAATAGTTCAAAATTGATAATAGCTTAAAATTCGTTATTTTCCCCTTTCCCTTCAAAATTCTAAATTTATGTGTTGTTTTTAATATTTCGGCGATTTATTTCCCCTTTAACGTAATTTGTTATCTTTTTAATGTTTTTATTATTCAAAATTGTGCGCAATGTGCCTTTAAACGTTAAATAATCTTTTGCTAATCTTTCGGTCTCTCGCTCGCGTCTTTTAACTTAACTTCAGTTCATTCACGAATCTGTGTAAAAAAGGCACTTTTTAAGAAGAATTTGGCTTTCAACCTCTTATCAGTAAAAACACCTGTTTTCGGGGTGCTAGAACATCCGGTGGGTTGCTGTGCGGCGGGTTGCCGCATCGGGAGAAGTGATCTTTTTTATGATTCTTGGCATAACAGCGTTTTATTTCCGCAGTGTATGCGTGGGCGCTCGGCGCGAAGCGCAGAGTTTCGCTCGCCAAGTTTGGCGTCTCCTGGGAAGGCAAGCGTGTGTTGCCGGGGGAGTTCGATACTGAGCAGCAGACGAGGAGGTTGATAAAAATTTCTAAGAGCCGAGCCTGGGGCTCACGCCCCGGGTCGCCGGTAGCTTATGAATTTAGATACTGAGCATCTTGACATTCCTGAAACTGGCTACAGGGTATTAGTAAAAATACCTGCTTCTGAGTTCAGCGCATTTGCAGGGAACTACGTCAAATCGGCGATTCTGTTTCTGCACAAGTTCAGCTGTCTATGTCACCGGATGTTCCATTAGTTACTGAATACAAAGTTGAGAAAAATCGGCCAGTGATCCATCATCAATCGTCATGCCAACAAAGATTGCCCAACAACAATGTTTTTGGGAAGCCTTTCATGCTTCAGAATTCCCATGATACCTACTGTCCTTATTGCCGGCCAATTCCAGTGTTAAGTGCATCAGTGATCCCTCTCCACATTTTTCAGTGTTCCAAGTGCCTTGCGGGCCCACTCGAGAGCTCCGCAGTGAAGAGCTGTATTTTATTTTACCGGCCAACTAGAAGCGTTTTGATTTCAATCGTGTCATTAAATTTTACAAGCTATGTGTGAGAAAGTATCATCATGTTCCAGAAAGAAAAATGTAAATTTCAGTGTAGATCAAAAAAAAAAAGGTTTCAATAGGAAGGATAGAAAGAGTTACATGTTTTTGCAAGTCAACAATTAATAAGTATATTTTTAAAAATTGTGTGTAGCTTTGTGATTTTTATCATGTTTAACAACAGTCATTTTTGCTCCTCATTTCTGGTGCTGCCATCTACTGTTGGAAGCGAGAACATTCGCTGTCTTTGGATGATTTCTCCCAATCAACATCTTAAGATCTATTCTTTTATACATGCCATCTGGGTGGAGCTACACACAATATATATATATACACGAATGTTTTATTTTATGAAAATGATTTCTTTCATATACACCGATAATGTGTTTTTATTATTTCTGAGTTATGCTTTTCACATTTTTAGTGGTGGACAGCTCAGGCAGACCAAACTCTGGTCTTCAGACCAGAGTGGATTCTGTTCCCAGGGTTATTTTTATTAAATTACAAAGTTAAAAGATTTTAATTTGGAGCACGAGCAATGTACTAACTTAACTTTATGCCACTATACAAATAATGAAATCTTATAAATGGATCAGATGTTGAATTTTTAATTGTTAATAAAAGTTAATTTTTAATTTAACAAATGAGTTGTGGATTCTTTATGTTGGCTGTGCTATTTATGTATTTAAAAGGTAAGTGGAATTTTTAGAAATATTAGGAAGTTGGAATGTCTTTGAAAGTGTAACATGGTTCAGCACAGACCAAGCTGTAAGTAACAAAGTATATAAAGAAACTAAATAAATAATAATATTAAAAGTAAACTTTATTGATTGGTTAAATTTATACGATCAGGAATAAATATAATTAAATCTAAATATAATAACAAATAAATAAATTAAGGTAAATATAAATAGTAAATTATATAATTAAGAAAATAAAAGAGGTATTAATAATTACAAAGGAAAAAAGCATTATAACACTACACAGCCAATGATCAACCATTAAGTAACTGGGGGGAGGGGAGGGATTTCAAGGCCTTATAGTCAAAGGGAACTCGGCATAATAAAATTTCAAAAGATAAACATGTTGTTGATGCATATTAGATGCATAATTACACATATTAATTAACTCTCAGTAAGCGTAGTATACAGTAGATGATATCTCCTTAGTAATATAAATGTGAATTTTCTTTAGCAAGGATATATTTGAACAGTATAGATGCCACAACAGACAGACTTCACTGTAGTAGTACTTCAAAGTATAATGTTTCAATTGCACAAAATATAATGTTTCAATTGTAAATTGTTTGAAATGCAATACCTGCAGTTTAAATACTTTTGCTGCACAATAAAAGGCAGGAGATTAGATGTCAGCTGCCTTAAATAACAAAGTTCAGCTTGCCGATTTTGCATAGCTGGATGAAGTTTATCACCAAGAAAACAAAGAACAGTCTCTTCCATACAGGAGTCTGATGTAGCATTTCTCTTCGCTTGAAGATAGCAATCTAAATGCTTGAATAAAGCATTTGCTGCTTTCTCAGTGATGAGTTTTACAATGTCAACCTGCAAGAATAACATAAAAATGAAAAACTCAGCCCTAGTATTTTTCAAGAAATTAAAAGTACAACAGTAGAGCAAACAATGTTAACATAGATAGTGCCAAATATAGTGGAAACCAGGGTTTAAACTGTGTTAGTTTATTTTAGCATTTCACTAAAAGAAATCTTATTTTGTTAAAATATTATCTGCTATTTTAGCTAAAATGATGAAGTTCATAAAACCAATACCAGTTTTAGGATTCTGGAAAGTATGCAAGTTTAGAGCAAAAGGAATTTAAATTGTGCATGAAAGTAAAAGTAATGCAAGAAATTGGTTTATAACTACTTTCAGTTTGCAACTTTTATAATTGGTTAAAATTGGCCATTATGGAAGAAGGGGGGACTGGGGATGAGAGACACATGCTTCAAGATGAGAAGTCCATGAATTATGAATACTTTTAGAGATAGCATGTACCCAGAAGATTTTTAAAGGGAATCTTGTCAGTTATTGAATTTGATTTCAGGCCTACTGGAGTGTAATGTTAGGGCTTGATTTCATTTGTCATCTGACAACTAGCACCTGTTATTCATGGCTGAAATGATTTTGCCACAATTGTATAATTTTACAGTTGAGATTTCAATACAATTTGTATCTCTAACATTAGAACGGAAAATGTTAATTTAGTAAGTTTAAGGGTTTTTTCAGATGAATATCATATTTATTTTGCATCGATATTAAAAAATCCAAGGATGGCACCTTGGATAAAGAAAATCGGAAAATGCTAAAATAATTTCAGAGATTTTAGCAAAAATTCTAATATCTAGGTTTATATTTGCTAGTTTAAACCCTGGGGGAAACTGGTTATGATGAGTGAACTTACAAGGAACCATTAAAATATTTGTTATCACTAAAATTTAAAGACAAAACAATGAATACTAGAAAGTATAATTCTAGACTTTTATTCTGCAACTTGAAAATGTACCCAACGTTGTTTCCGGGAGTTAAAGCAGAGATTAATTGAATTCATTAATCTAAAAGCAGATAGAATTTTTTAGTTTAAACAAATGTGCAGCTATGATCAGCAATTTGCTAATTCAAATGCAATGCACAAATAATAACTCCAGCTGCAGACATTTCCGATGAATCATCATCTGTTTCGATAAATACATAAATTTTGAAGCCAAATGAAAAAAAAAAAATTATATGCTGTCTCAAAAAGTTTATGTTCAATTTTGATTAAAATTTCAGGACACAATTATAATACTGAAATAATTCTATATTCCTAAAATTGAAAATAAATCTTTAAAATCTGTGAAATTAGAAAATTGCTAATTGAATTGCACTCAAAGTCTGAGTCATTGTTAGTAGAATAAACACCGGCAAAAAAAGGGGCTCACATTCATGCAGAATTTTGGGCTGCAATACAATTTTAAAGTTTAAAACCATTAAACTAATATAAATTTTAAAAATATTGATACTATCTGTCATATCCGGCCACTCAAATTGCTGCTCATGCCTTAGGGTGAGTCGAGTGGTCTGGGTTTTCGACAATCTGTCATATCGGGAGTTTAGCTAACTCTGTACCAAATTTTGTGGTTGTCTGAAGCTTTGATTTCCCATAACAGAAGGCACAGATACAGACAGATATTCTTATTATGTAAGATGTATTTACAAATGTAGTACATAATATCAATATATGAATTTCACATATTTTTACCGCTGTGAAAAGTAATCCATTTTTTTTCTGCTGCTTACATTTCTAAAAAATATTTTAGAAAAAGCATTGTCAACTTTAGAAACTGAGTTCATAAAAAAAGAGAAGCTTATTATTCTGTTGCATGTACATTGTATACATTCCTTTTTGCTCTCAGGTTTCTTCACCTTTTGTGTACACAGTACTGAGGACTTTGACGAGGAAAGCTACAGCAAGCTGTTCAAAAATTCAATTTGAAGCAATTTCCAGAGAAATTTTTATGAAAATTTGGTTCACTATAATCAAAGTTGCTTTATACATAAATTCACTACTAGCAAAATCTAATTAACACTATGTGTATAGGACTCCACCAGACTATATGCATTCAGTGCACTATAAAAGAAGTTTTATTATAACTCAGGTTCGCTATAACTGCTTCTCCTGTATATAAGTTTAAACTTTCTACTTGCCACTAGTTGAAAATTTTTTTTTTTTACTTTTGAAGCAATACAGACAATATACATCTTCTATTATCGGTATATAATGTATAGTAAGTCTTGAAAATTTCAAATCATGATATTGACTGAATTACATATTTTTAACATCCTATTATAATGTTTTTCAACCACTGGTCTGCAGACTCCTATTGGTCCTCAAGTATTTTACTTGTTCGCAAAAATTCAAATCCAAAGAAGTATGCACAGTAGCAAATGTACTGTACTAATTATTTTATTTGGCAGTCTCAGAAATAATTTTTTATATGTGTGTACTCACTGAAGGTGAAAGATCCAGGCTTTTTGTACTCATAGCTATTTAAAGACATGGAAATTTTATATATCTTCAACAATCTTCTCGATAATGGCAGAATAAGTTTGATACACACCAATAGGAAAGATCTGATTATTTTATCAATTCATGTTACATTTTAAAACAGAATTAATAAGCACTTCATAAAGAAACAATTTTAATTTTTTGTATTTTGAACTATAAATTAAAAAAAAAACATTAAAAGAAAACAAAATAAAAGAAATTAGCTAGAAGAAATTCCTTTTAATTGGCTATTGCCTTTAGATGCAAAAATAAAAAAATTGTCAAAGAGAAACTATTTATTGATATTTTTATTTACTGTTGTGTGTATTCATTTACACTCTATTTTAAATTTAAAATGTTATAGTTTAATGTTGTAATTGGGTCATAATTGATTTGTTTGGAATGTTTGAGAAATGAAATATGTCATTGTACCTATTTGCATTGGAAATTTTAGCAGTGATAGAATCTGAAAATTTTACTGGTTCACAATGCACTTTATCCACTGCTGTAGAATGTATATAATGTATTTGCACCATTTCACAACATAACTTTTCAAGTCCACAATGAAAATTTTCATCGCATTTCAATGAATGTCTGCAGTTAGATAAGGTGACATATTAGTTACAGTTATAGAATACAGACATACTTATAGATACTTTTTAATTCCAGCTAATTTTGAGGATACCTTAGATAAACATAAAATCTAATCCTTTTATTCCCACATAAACAATAACAAATTTTTTTTGTCAAATTTAGAATCAATAATGCTAAACCAATCATTTGATTTAGCAATTATTCTACTCATCACTTGATTTTATAGCAAAACACTTCAAAAATCTGCAGTGATTTTTGTTTCAACATTTACGTACATGGATACTTTTCATTTTATAAAATTCTGATACTAACCCTATTGTTGATATAATCCTGGTGCATACTAAAATACAAGAGTCACTTGAAGGGTGTAGGTTGGGGAAGAACTACAGGTGAGGGGGATAATTTTTACTTGTGTCATATATCCATTTAAAGACCTTAACAATTAGTTTAAAATTTAACTCTATTGGCTTTTTTAAATGCAACAAAACACAATTCTATTCATCAAAAAATAGTTAATACTTCTCCATTAATAAGAGTACTAATTTTAAATTTATTGAATTTTTAAGGATTTTATTTTTTACCTAATGGCAAAGTAAAAGCAATCAACACACTTAAATTTTGAATTAGTAATCTTAATTTTGGTGTTATATCAATAAAGTTAGTGAAGGAATTTTAATAGCAATTGATATATCTTCCTTCAACCAATTGTCTGTTTAGATGATAAGAGAATGTTTAGCTTCTATACTCGTAGGGTATACTCATTTCATAGGAACTAACTTTCTAATTTTCATTTCAATATCAACATATATAGCCAAAATATACAGCAAAAATATTTCAAATTTTATGAAGCTAAAATTTAATAATCCAAACACACCTGTAAAGCTCTTCTTAAAAGACTAGAGAAAAGGAACCTTAGTGATATTCTAATTTCTTGAACAAAATCTTCATCTTTACTTACAGTGCTGAAAAAAAATTATATTTAGTAACTAACAGTAGTATTTAAATTTAAAACAGAATTTGCTAAAATATATATTGATACACAGATTTATACATACCTATACCAGGAATAAATGTGCTTCTCAATGACAAGATTTAATATCTAGAAGGATAAACATTTTTTGAGAAACTGGAAAACTAATTCAATATTTCAAATAAAAAATAAATATTTATTAAGTTTCAAGCTACAGCATTGAATAATTTAATTACAGTCCCTAGCAATGTGAATTACTAAATGTTCTATTTTATTCCAGTTCTACATAATGTATCCACACATGCAATTTCATAACATTATATACATTTGTCAAATTATTATGTCCACAACTCAAACATACAAATATACACAGACAAACATATTTCCAAATGTGTTTGCAATCTGTTCTGCTTCAAAATGTGATCATCTGAAAAAATATCTAGTTTATTCATTAAATTATTTTCTAGTTAAATGTATTTACAAATCATTCACTCATTCAATAATACTAAACATATTTATTTATGATTTTTACAGTTTAAATAAAAACATGCAATATTTGGAGAATATGATATGAGGGTGGTCCTAAAATAAAAACATTGGACTAAGGCAGTCCTCATCATTTTCTTATTGCACTTTACTAAAGTATAATTAAGGTTACATTTCAGGAATAATATTAAAAAAGCATTTCACTAATGTTCAGTACTTTCAATCTCTTTAGAGATTTCAATATTATGAAGAGTAAAAGTTATTTTTAAGAGAGTACATCATGTGGACTTTTCGGTATTTCATTAACACTAGAACAATGGAAGCGGTCATTTTCACCGCATAACTACTTTGACCACTGCCGTTGTTCTAGGAAGATCGTTTATTTGTTCTCTTATTATAAAACCTAGAATAATTTTCATCTGTGTTTTCAATAACTTTAAGAAAATAAGAAAAGTCATAAAATTTCAATGGGCTGGAATTAGCCGTTTTGGAGGAATCGTTTCTCAAAGTTGTTATGCGGTTAAAATGACCACCTCCGTCATTCTAGTGTTAAAGGGTAGCTATATTAAACCCAACAAAATCTTTGGAGATTTGATCTTGAAGTAAAGTCTTGGTGGATCAAATAAAAGAAAAGACTTGGGTATAAAGAGCTCATCAAATTTTTAATGGGAATTTTTGAAAGCCCACTGCTAAAAATACATTGGAGGACCTCAACTCCTATACACTAGGGCGTGGTAGCTCAGTGGGGCGTGGTAGCTCAGTGGTTAGCGCACGGGAGTTGCACTTGGTAGGTCCGGGTTCAATTCCCACCACTGCCAAAACTGCCGCCGTGTTCATGCGGAGTCCGATCATGTTAAATATGTGGGTCCGTAAGTCCTTCCAAGAGCTTAGTGGTAGGGGAAGGAGGGTACGGTCCCTGTGGATGCCTCCCAGACTGGGTTCTGGTCTAAATTGGGTGGCACTTCCCGGCCGTCCAAACAGTTACCTTACACCTTTCTGGTAGATCAGGCGGTTTGGGTCTCAACAACAACAACTCCTATACACCATGTACGGCCCAAACCACCTCTTTACATAATAAAGATTTATTTGGCTAATAGTGCAATATTTTAAAACTCATATAAAAGAAGAAATGTTGCTTCATAGATTTATCCAGTTCAGGTCACTCCTTTACAAAACATTATGGACTGCAGCTTGACCTAAAGCATAAACAGATCTTAAATTTTGGTAGGTCCAAAATAATTTTACAAATATATTGTTAATATAAGAGTATTAAAATGATTTAAGTATACACTGGTTTTATCTCAGTTTTATAGGAATATGTGTATAAAAACTTGAAAATGCTATATATATGTAAGAAATTAGGAATTGTTGAGCATAACTATCTAGTTCAAGGAGAAACTTAAAGTTATGCTAGAGTACTATTAACACTAGAATCACAGAAGTGGTCATTTTGACCACATAACTACTTTGAGAAACGATTCCTCCAAAACAGCTAATCCCAGCCCATTGAAATTTTATGACTTTTCTTATTTTCTTCTCATCTTAAGTTATTGAAAACACAGAAGTAAATTATTCTAGGTTTTATAATAAGAGAACAAATCAACGATCTTCCTAGAATGACGGCAGTGGTCAAAGTAGTTATGTGGTCAAAATGACCACTTTCGTCGTTCTAGTGTTAACAGTGTTCATACACTTTTTGGGGGGGGGGGGGGGGGGGGAGAATCAAGGCTTTTCAAGAGCTTTGCGAAAAAAATTTCAAAACACCAGTTTTAAAATTAAGTGGAATTGAGTAATTATACCATTAAATCATTCTTATGCTACTACAGTACGTGATCTCTTATCCGGCATTCCAATATCCGGACTCTCCCAAAACCGGAATACGGCAAAATAATGCCAAATTCTGCGCCAACAAGCGATTATTTGCTAAATATTGCGCCAAATAGCGATTTTTTGTTTAAAATCCCACCAAATGCTTTTTTGCTTTAATTAGCAATATCAATAAAAAAAAATGCATTGAAACCTACCATTTTAGAGGGTTTGAAATAGGACACGCAAATCGTGCACGAAGTTCAAAATTCCCGCGCAGATAAAAAAATGGAAATATACATATCTTCAATATTTTATAAAATGTTCATGGAATTCCAAGATCAAAATCATTTTCAATTAAATCCTATTATTTGGATGAAAATGGCTATTTTTGACCGAAAATTGACCCTAGCAAAAAGTTCCATTGAAGTATATAAATGGGGTTTTAACGTGTTACATTTATTAATTAGTAATTTATAGAAAACAGTTTAGCAATATATTTTTTTATTTAAACACGATCGCTGGTACATTTCGTTTTATTTTTAAATATTTTCCATTTTTTCAATCTGCTTCCATCCACTAATATTTTTATATTTTTTTTGCTTTTTATGCTGGGAAAACTTCTATCTTTTAAACATATTGTTGGTGAAAATGAGATATATGTTTAGGATAACGAAATTAAAATTTTATTTATGCAGGCATTTAGAATTATAAGACTTATTAGAAATACATTTGAAGAGCATAAATTAGAATTTGATATATTTGCATCCATAGTTGAATAATCTCATTTCAATTAAAAATGAACATCCTTCTCATCTTAATTTTATTAAAAGTACTTTAAAATATTTTGAAACATATGAACAAAAGTGCTTCTGCCAAAATATTAGATGAATATGGTGAGGGCCCACTTTAGTTGAAATGTTAAAAAAAAAAAAAAAAAAAGACTTCTAATAACTACTCTGAATAATCAACTTTTTTCAGACATTTTTTCTTTCAAAATTTTTCTGAATCACTAAATTTGATACTATAATTACTTGTAATTTGCATTTTAGTTAACCCATATAGATTGTAAAAAAGCTTTTTTTAATACATTTATGTTTTTAAAATGAATTATAATTTTCTATAACGACATTTGAGACCATTCCAGTAAGTTTTAGAAAAAGTGTTCCGAATTAAGGAAAAACCCCTTATCCAGAATGCCTGAAGTCCCAAGCATTCCGGATAATAGATCCTGTACTGTATTTAGCTATTGAAACATGGGAATAAAAATTAAAGGATAAGGACATCCAGTGAAGTTTATGTTGCATGAATACTCCAGAAAAATTATTACCCTTTCAATTTTTTATTTGCTTTCATAACAGAATTTTAAAAAATTCAAAAGCCTCAAATTTCTTTAATGCATATGCACAATACAAAGATTTGTTTGCAACCCAATCATGTCCACAACAATCTTTTTATTGCCATTGATGTTCACTATTCAACCACAAATACTCATGAAATACCAATAAAATCATATTCAAATATTACCGAATGTAAAAAAAATATATATGTCATGGTGTGTCCTGTCTGAATTTTTCTTTTCTGTTGCAATTGCTAATTAGTAGGTTTATATCAATCTAATATAATTTGCTACTTTCTTAAATGTTTAATTTTTGGTCTTCTCTAGGTGTTACAACATATCTCTGTTATTTCTTTGGATTATCATAAAATTTTTTTATTACACACACACATATATATATATATATATATATATATATATATACAGGGTGTCCCAAAAAGATTGAAAAGCGCTTTAATTCTTTACCTGTTGGAGATAAGTGGGCAATGTAAATTGCAAAAATGCTGAAAGTAAGGTAAGCAATAAGACTATGTTAATGAAATAATCCTCCCATTAATTTTCAAAAAGTTACACCTTTTACATTTTTATACGACCCCCTTAGACAAATTAGGTCAATCAGAAATTTTTTATTTTTAATACAACAAGATCATTAAAAAGACCACATATCTGTATCTTTAAAATCAACTGAATTATGATAATGGAAAAAATCTGACTTATGCCATATTTCCTTACCATGTGAAAGGCTGTTTCATCAGTGAAAATAGGGATCATACACAAATTGATGATGGAAATTGTTTAGATCAAAAATACATTAATATGTGTCAAACATTTTTATCACAAATGCATCTAAATAAAGCATTACACGTACAGAGATCATATAAAACAGTGGTGGTACTTATTATGTGGTTGGGTATTCTAGGTATTATCATCCAGTTTTATCTTTTTTGTGATATGTCACAAATTTACATTTCTAATTTGATATATGGTCCCCATTCATAATGTTCAATTTTCAATTAAATATAACTCACTCAAATTTAAAGATACAGATATGCAGGTTTTTTTTAATGATCTTGTTGCATTAAGAATAAAATTTTTCTGATTGACCAAATTTGTCTAAGGGGATCGTATAAAAATTTAAAAAGTGTAACTTTTTGAAAATTAATGGGAGGATTATTTCATTAATGTAGTCTTATTTCCTACCTTACTTTCAACATTTTTGCAATTTACATTGCCCACTTATCTCCAAAAGGTAAAGAATTAAAGCGTGGTTCAATCTTTTTGAGACACTCTGTATATCTGCTAAAACAAATTAAACTATTTAAAATATACAACTATGTGAAACAGAAAATACAAAATGAATTACACATATAGGTATTGCCGGCCGTCCAAATAGTAGCTCTTAGTCCTCTGGACGAGTCGGATGGTCTGGGTCTTCAACATATAGGTATTGGGATGTACCATGAGGTCAGTGGGATAGACTCAACTACACTATGATAAGGAAAACTTGAGCAATGCATTTAAGTACAAACGAAAAAATAGTGTAGCATACAACTGTTTCGAGGATATGCTGGATCCTTCATTAGTGCAAGAGAACCAACAAGCCTGAAGTCAAAATGACGAAATGAGCACAAATAGGAGAAACAGAGGGGACTCAACTGTTCATCATTCTGGCTTTCTGATTGGCTATCTCAGGTAGACTCTTAATCTAGGGCTTAGATATACACAATTTCTCTGTTTCTCCTATTTGTGCCCATTTCGTCTTTTTGACTTCAGGTTTGTTGGTTCTCTTGCACTGACAAATAGGATCCAGCTTATCTTTGAAACAGCTGCATGCTGCATTATTATTTTACTTGTGCTAAAAATGTTTCTCAGGTTTTCATTATCCTTTGCGCCAAGTGTTTTTTACTTATTGATTATGCTACAATGTTACCCATTACCTATTATGATTTTCAAATATGAGTTGAGATGCCGAAAAGCAGCATGCCTGTAAAGGGTAAAATACACAATAAATTTTTCTTGGATCATATTTTTATCTCGCACTACACTAGCCCATTATTTCATCACCATCTTACCATAATATATCCCCAAAGGACTAAAATTGCACTCTTAAAATTCCCAGATTATCAGCAAACCAGTCACAGCCTTGAACAAAACTTCCTTCTGACATCACACGGATTGCCTACCTAAGGCAAAGGGGGATATCAGAGCAATTAGAAAAAGCAGTGGAGGAGGAAGAAGGGTGTGATACCATAAAAGCCACTGATGTCTCAAAAGTAGATAAAGTGTGCAATGTTAAAATCATGTAATGCATATGTATCGTAACCAAGTGGCCTTTTTATGTTTCTATCATTCATTCCCTTTAATACTGAAGGAGGTAGCTATATGTGACATTGAGTGATAGTTAAGCAGTCTACTCATTAGTTCCCCATTCTCCAGTTTTTTGCCTCTTTTTCATCTTCTTCAATGTAGTATTTGTTTTGGTCATACATCTGGAATCTGGGAGGATGAAGCCCCCTAGAAATGCCCATTCACATCCACAGACATTTTATGAGTTACTTCTATAAAAATATAAATATGGCAGATATTGAAAAATTTGCCCCTATAGGGTTTCATTCACCCCTTCCCAGTCAAAAAGTTCTGAAATAAACACTGCGTTGGACAATGATTACATGATTGAAAATACAATGTTTCAGGGCATGAAGAGGAATGTAGAAAATTAATACATTTCTATATCCACTCGAAATTTGGGATTAAATTCACGGACTTTCCAGGTCCATTTTTAATAAAAACCCATATTTCTAGAATATTCAATGTTTTGAGGAAAAAATTAAAATGTAAGGACTTTCAGGTTTTCAAAGCAACATACTCATTCTGTATTAATTATAAAAGAAATTACAGAGGCGCCTTATTTTGTAATGAACAGTGCAAATTTTAACTCATATTTTTGGACTACCCTATGTAGGCATGCTAATGTTCTATGAATTACATCATTTACTCATAAATAAGGAAATACATTACAAATGATGCCATTCTCTATTTTCATACAAAAAATTTACATACATGAAATGATAGTTTAAATAATATTGTTTATTATAACTATTCTTTTATAAATAAAATTTAAAAGATTCATAAAATTAAGGGGTTTTCTTGGTTTGACCTTCTTAAAATCCATCACATTGACAAATTGATTTATTCATATTGGAGGTTGCTCGAAATGTGTAATCAATGAAATCAAAATGTTTTTAAAAATCTAAATTCCTTCTCGTTACATATATGATGTATTGTATGTAAAGTAAAAACATACACTTATTAAACTTTTTAAGACTGCAATTTCTAAATATTGCTATATACGAGGTAGAGTCAATAAGTTCCTGGAATGGTTGCCTACATTCACGCAGGTGTTCGTTGGAGGGGAAATATCTCTTTTGGAGTTTGGCAGCACTAATAAGAAAAACACACAGCCATCTGGAATTCATTTCTGGTACTGTTGGTGTTAGCTGCAGATCATTTCTGACAAAGCGAATTTTTCATTCGTCAGATTTTGAAATGTGGTCTTTAGAGCAGCATGCAAACATCAAATTCTGCGTTTTGCTCGAGAAATCACCTTCTGAGATGCTCGAGATGCTGAAAAAAGCATACGGAAACGATGCCATGAAAAAAACGGCTATGTACGAGTGGCATAAGAATTTTTGTGAAGGTCTCACAAATATCGAAGATGACCTTCGGACTGGGCGGCCCTCCTCTTCCACTGCAGATGAGAATGTTAAGCGTGTTCGAGAAATCGTGCGTGCGGACAGATGAATAAGCATTGATGCTATTGCCTCTGAACTTGGAATTTCACATAGCAGTGTTCACAGCATTCTTCATGATAATTTGAACATGCATCGTGTTTGTTTGCACATGGTTCCAAAAATGTTATCACCTGAACAAAAAGAAGTGAGATGAACATGTCCAGGGATTTGATTGACATGGCTGATGAAGATGACAGCTTCTCGAAGAAAATCGTGACAGGTGATGAGACATGGTGCTTTCTTTACGGCCCTCAGACAAAACGTCAGTCAAGTGAATAGAAAGCAAAAACATCACCAAGGAAGGAAAAATTTCGCTTGGACAAAAGCTGAGGGAAAGTGATGTTGGAGGTGTTTTTCGATTACAAGGGCGTCATTCACTACGAATTTATTCCTCAAGGTCAAACTGTCAATAAAGAATTTTACCTGGAGATCCTTAAACGACTATGAGATGCAATCAGACGAAAACGACCTGAAAAATGGGCAACAAACGATTGGTTTCTTTTACACAACAATGCTCCACCACATCGCGCTGTGATTGTGAAAAAGTACCTTGCCAGAAACAGTGTTACCACTCTGGAACACCCTCCTTATTCTCCCGACTTAGCACCAGCGGATTTTTACCTGTTTCAACTGCTGAAAATGAAATTGAAGGGATACCGTTTTGTGGATTCAGATGAGGTGATCGAAAATGTGACAAAGCAACTGAAGGACCTCTCAAGAAATGGATTTCAGGAGTGTTTTGAACATTTATACGAACGCTGGAACAAGTGTGTGGATGCAGGAGGACAATACTTTGAAGGCCAATAAGGTAAAATTATTGTTCTATTTTTTAATAATTTGTAATTGACCTATTCCGGGAACTTTTTGACCCTACCTCGTACATTTAATTCACTCACAATGTTGTTAAATGGTCAGTCTTAAAATTAGGTTAGATTAAAGTTAGTTGCATGTGTTCAGGATGGGGGGGGGGGGGGGGGGGGGGCATCCTGTTGTGGTTCTGTTTGCTTCTAGGATGCCAAATGTTTGTTTTCTCATGGCGGTGCCTTATGTACGTGGGAAAAGCATTTCTTTTTATTCTTCATTGTGATTTTCTTTAAAATCTTTAAGAAAACCAAACTAAAAATGCTCTAATTTAAAAAGTATAAAAGTTATTGAAAATGATGTCTGAAATATAAGATATTTCATGACAGAAGTGTACAATATATGGGCAGTATACTTATATATTAGTTCACAAAACACCCTGAATTTGAAATATGATATTTTTAAAAAACATATCAATTGATCAATTTTTGTACAGTATTGGTTATTAAAATTTTGACAGCTAACCACTGGATACAAGGGATATGATATTAGTAACAAAACTTCAGTTATGGAATGAAAAGTAAATTGCAGGTTACAAGATTAAACATTATCTAAACAATCAGGTCATGAACAATTCAAAAATTTATAACTGCACAAAGTCAAAGAATGCAAAAATAAAACAAAACACAGGCAAATATTTTAGAATTCATAATAATAAACAATAAGCAATTTAGAATATTTAATAGGAAAAGAATGTTCATATTGGAAGCTGAAATACATTTTAAAGCTTCAACATATTCTAATAAAGAACAATTAAAAAAAGGGTTATATACTTCTTCAAAAGCTTGGTCTATTTCTTTTGGCACTTTTAAATTCATCCATGGTTTAGCGGTATATACATTTAGATCAGGTCGATGACGTTTGCAATCAATAACACCACACCTGGAACACACTGTTCTTAATCTTGATCCAAGTGTTTCCTGAAATATAATCAATTATGAATAAAAAAGCAGAATGCTTATAATTTATTATACATGCTTCATATATGATCAGGAATGAGAGCGATTTTATTTAATAAGATTGTTTCAGAAACACAATTTCATCACTGATTTTGCCAAAGTCAAAACTGGCTCTCTTTTTATCCAACAACCAAGAATTGAATTTAAAAGAAAAATATTACACAGTACTAAGATTAAGTTTTTGCAATTAAACACAAAATTCATCACAGAAAAAATGTTATTTGTCAAAATTCAATTTTAGGCAGAAGTAAGATATAAAAACAACATGATGCTTATATGACAGGTCTGTGTACATACTGTAACTGTTTGGTTGCAAAACTTACTTTTAGGTTGACATATTTCAGCCTAAATTATATGATGAGAGAAAGTGTATTATTATAAAAATCCTTATAATGCAACAGACCTAAGAATTTATGTATATATATACATAAATTGAATACTGACATCTGAAACAAAATTTGCCTTATTTCATACATTAAAATAATAAAATAAATTTATAGAAAAATTGCTAAAATAAAGTAACTATTTCAGCATACGTTCCCAAATCAATTAAAACAAGAATCCTATGAATGTATGCATTGGAACTTCAAAACCCTGTTTCATAGTATGGCAGTTCCATCCATGCCAGGGTTCTCACTAACTCAAAAAATTGAGCAAGATTATCTCACCCTATCAAAAAAATTGGGCGAGATTTTGAAAACACAAGTGAAAATTCAAAATTTTTTACTTCAATGAAATAAGATTAACTTACAAATATTTGTATAATCTAAAAAATGCAATTATACAATAACTTAAAAGATAATAAAACTTTAGCAAAACAAATTTGCATTCAACGAATGCCGGAAGTCTGCTTTAGGTAGGGTTTAGTACTGTATTTGCAGAAGTCAATCAGAAATTAGCCTTAAATTATATTTTCTATCAATTGATCTTTTTATTTGCATTTTATTAAAGGATAGCTCAAATAAATTTTAGGGATCAGTTAAAAAATGTTATTTTTGATTTTTAGTAACAAAATTTTAGCGGAGCTTCCCACAGACATGGGAATTGCAATTTTTTCTTCTTGGTATTTTAGTAAAGGATAGCTAAAAAAAAAAAAATCATTTATTTGTGCTAAAAATGTTATTCAAAAGTGAAAATTTAAAAATATTTTCATTTTTAAATGTTTTGATATTGATGATGTTCTGTAACAAGATCTTAGTAGAATGAATTTGCTTTGTGATCACTGAACTCAAAGGAGAAAGGAAGGGAACTGAAGAGAGAGCTAAACATCTTACTTCTTAGAGTGAAAAAACTTCACATACTAATTTTTTTTTTGTGTGAGATTCTCAAGGATGTGTTTAAGACTCTAGAAAAGCATGATAGTCTCACCCTCTAATGGGAAGCCTGCCATGTATATATAAAAATGAAAGAATTAGTTTGTATTTTACCAGAAAAATATCTGCAAAATTCGATATAATTAGGAAAGTATCTGCGAACATATGCCTACATTCTATGGCTCTGATACACTTAATTCTAATTGAGCTTACAACAGTTACATCATTTCTGAAAGACAAATTATTAGTAAAACAGTATAAAAATACCAATTTTATTAATAAGCAATACTCTCAATTTATGCATTTTAGTTAAAAAAGAAACAATTGGGGACTCTAATTAAAAAAAGTTGTTTTAATTGAAATAATATATATATATAATTTAAAATTTCTGGAAATTAATAATTATTGGTAGAATAAAATTGCTTTCTTTAAGAAGCAAACAGCAACTTAAGAGCAGTTTCACTCTATTTAAAGGTTATTAGCAACAAATAGCCTTTAACTATTAATAGAAGTCTATTTCAGAAGTTTAATTGCATGTGTAATCACGGTTACAATCGTGTAGCTATAACATTCAGTGACATTTTTTTACATAAACTATGCATTAATTTTGTTATCACCTATCAGACCAACTCTCAACAATTTATGCAGAGGTGAAGTACAAAAACATATATCACAGACACATTAAAAAATAATCTGACTTTGACATATCAACTTAATACTTGAATACTTAACAACTGTTCCAAGAAAAATATAAAAGGTATCTGAATATATAAATGCAGAAAATATTTGCTGCAAACTTTAGGAATGTATAAAATATAATTCAATTAATAGAAATATAGCAAAAGCAAATAATTATACCATTAAAGGTTCCAAAATCTAAATACGATAAAATAAGCATATTATGATTGTAAAAACAAAATAATATTTGTCTGCAAAATAGCTAAACTTTAGAAGGTACGGTGTGCACTTATATATGTTTAAATCTTATGGCTCTGCACTGTAC
Source organism: Amaurobius ferox (assembly GCA_951213105.1). Lineage (NCBI taxonomy): Eukaryota > Metazoa > Arthropoda > Arachnida > Araneae > Amaurobiidae > Amaurobius > Amaurobius ferox. The sequence continues at coordinate 54,520,155 of OX578139.1, read as the reverse complement.
AATGACATAAGATATACCTTTACGAATAAAGGAGAAAGAAGATAAAATGAATACAACTTACTTTTTTATGTCGTTTGAATGCCAGTATCACATTAGGAAATGGATCTCCTTTTCTAAATTAAAAAAAAAAAAATTAATTCGCATAGTACCTATACTTACAGTCAGAAATATCATTTATTAAAATATTGGAATAAATACATAAGTTCATTCTGAGATCATTGAATGCAGAGGGATATTTTTGAAAACATAAATCAAAAGTCAAAAATTACCTCACCTAATAATCAAATGTGTTCCAACACAACCAGCTAAATAACATACGCCGATAGCTAATCCACTCAAAACACTGAAAATAAAATAATACATAAGTATATATCCAAATATGTAGAAAAACCTGTTTAAACTACGCTTCATTATACTTACTCGGCCAAAATGGAGAAAGCAACACAAACTAATATCACTACAAAAGTAACAGCAAGAAAACATTTATCCCGAGCTATGAAATGTTTCAATATTGACACCCCTTCGTTACCATCCATAACGATTTAAATAGCTATATTTTTGTCCGATACACCATTTCAACTAATTAATGGATTATACATTTATGGTTACAATTTTTTCAAAATAAGGCCCCAACAATTCAATATTTATCACAGACATGCATTTATTTACAAATTTTCCTCCCGTGACGATCAAAAAAACTTTGCAATGCGGAGGCAACGACGCAAAGTTCCAGTGAAAACTTACTTTTTTATGAAACCGAAACTGAAACTGAGTCTAGGCCTCCGGAGACTCCATGGACGTGTTGAAGGTGGAGCTTAGCGTTCCCCATTTCTGTCGTTAGATGGCAGAACACTGAAGCAGCCATAGAAAGTGTAAGAAATACTTTTACATTACATTACATTACGCTCCAAGGAGCTAAAACTCAGAGGATGTGGCACTTTGCCTTGCATCTCAGAAATACTTTTAGTTAGCCTTGGAAAGTGTATAATAATCGTTTTTTCATCTATGATTTTGAAAAATGCTTCTTCTTTTATCTCGAAACTAGAAAATGTATTTTGCGTTGCCTACCGAATTCTCGAAAACCAAACAAAGCTTTATGATGCTCCCACATAGAACAAAAATAAATAACTTACTTCAAAAGTGTAATACGCCTTAAATAAGGAAGCCTGTAGGTTGCAGCAATTCGATCCATTTATGTCATTCCAGTTTTCTGACAAACGGTTTCCAATTTTTCAAAAACTGTTCTTGTATTCTGCAACTACCTGTTCTCCTGTTATTGTTTTTTGCACCTTAGTGAAAATTTCTGTAATTATTTAGAATTCAGCATTTGAAAAGGTGGGACGTATGAAACTATTCTGATTGCAATCCTCATAAGGGTTGGCACTTCCCGGCCATCCAAACGGTTACCTTACACCTTTCTGGTAAGTCGGATGGTCTGGGTCTCAACAACATAATGTAACGAGTAGTATATTATTGAAAAGTTAATAGTTTCAAGAGCAATGAGAAGTTACTTTAACTCACCTGTGTTTCTATTAAAATAATGCATAAAAAATACCCTGTACATATTTTTAAATTAAAATTAAAAATCTGATGAAGGCACCATATGACTTTCTCTGCCGACTTATATACACGTTCTCTTTATTTCTTCAATAATTTATTAATAAAATGAGTTTAATTCCACAAAATAACGCCCATAATTATTTTAAAAGACACCGAATTTGCACTTTTAATTCAATTTTCGTTTTAATTTGGTAACTGGACTTATTTTCAAAAGTGGTGTAGCGAGAATGCGAGAAACTAAAATACCTCGGAACGGCTAGTGTTGGGTTGCTTTAGAATTTATGTAATTTGGGGGGTTGAAATTTACTTTTATTTACTTTTTCCCTGGCTCAATATTCTCTATTTGGCAATATTTAAATAATATATTTTGGCTTTTTCATTTATTCGTTAATTAGAATATTTTTATTCTTCTAAATAAATTTTCTTTATAATATTCTTAATTAAAAATGTTCCATTCCCTAAATTAATATTACTTTTGATTTGTAAATTTATAAAAATTATTTATTTATTTGATTCCCCTTAAAATTCCCTTAAATTTGATGTCTCATTTTCCCATTTTGGTTAGAAATTCCGCTTGTTCTATAGTTTCAAGTTATTTCCATGTTCAGTGCGTTTCAAAAATTTCAGTTGCGGCCATTTTCGGAACCCTGGTTTTGCGGGCTTTTTACCGCGATTGACGCGCCGTCTAAGCGCTTTTCACGCCTCTTTGGAATTCGTGAATTATTTTAATTGGTTCGCGTTTTTACGAATCGTCTGCTCTCGGAGTTTTGAGTTTTAATTTTGGCAATTCTAATTTCGGTAAGCGGATTTTAATTGCTGCCGTTTGTCTAAACTTCTCCCTTTTTCCGCACGTATAAATACGCGCGCGGAATTTTTCAGTTTCAGTTTTTTGTTGAAATCCCACGTTTAAGTTAGCGCGCGAGAAGCGCGTCGTTGATTTTGAATGAAACTTATGTTCCACGCGAGATTTTCTATGGAACTTTAAGTTCCTCGCTACGTTTTTTTTATCACTTGTCTCATTTCAAACGAGAGTTTTATTTGTTTTTTTTTACCGCCTAAATTGCGATGTGACATCTGGAAAATGAGTTTTAAGATTTATTATGCGAGTTACGTGAAAGTAGCGTCTGACGATGACGGCTGATTTAAGAAGATCCTAGCGTTCCAGAAGTAGTTGTTAGGCCTCAGCTGATGAATTTTCTCCTGATCCCAAGAAAACCAGTTTAGGAAATTCCTGTCATCCCAGTGAAACTCCAAATATGAAACTTTTCCTCTCCAACCTGTGATCTTAAGGCGGAGATAAATCGATCCGAAAAGTTACCTTTTTCCGATAGATGGCTCTGAATATCGCAGGTTTGGCAAGATCCGACATTGCGCCAAACAGCGATTATGTTGAATTTGCGGTAGCCAGAGTTTCACTTCCGGATTAATCCTGAAACCGGATGTTATGAAATGCGTTCAAATTAGAACTTACTTTCATCGGCTGATAAATTCGAAACGAGGACTACACATAAAAGTATGTAGAAACTTTCTTCATATTGATAATAAAATTTCATATTTATATTGCATGTTTACACGGACCAGTATAAATTTTAAATCTTTTATGCGTATTCATAATTTAAATTGAATTTGTAGCATACCTATTCATAATGTAATAAATATTTGTTATATGAGTGTTGATGGGAAACTGACGAGTTTATTCATTCATTGCTGTTGAAGTATATTTGAAATTTTAACACTTTAAATGAGTTTGCTTGCCTTGCCTATCATTTACACTCTTAAGCATTTGTGTATTTTAGTATCTCTGCTTTTCTATTGCTCATGGGTTGGTAAAATAAAACCTGCATTGATAATGTTTTGTAATGCGTTTATAATGATGTGTTTATTCTTTTATGCTTAATTCTACACTATTTTAGGAAACAATAACAAATAGGTTTCAAGTAAAACTGAGAAATTCCTGTATATTGTTGTTGGAGTGTATTGAATTTTCAGCAATTTACATATTTTGCCTTTTCTACCTATGATGTATGTTCTTAACCATTTGTAGAACTACTTTGTATATTGTTTTTATTCTCTTGATAACATAACAAACAAAATTCTAAGAAATGAATACTTCACCAACATTTTATAATGAAGTCACTTTACTCATCTTTAACCAAATGATGAATAGTCGAAACCACTTCCTTGTTGTGGCCCTGCATTAGTGCCATTAAAACACAGACTTAAAAAAGATTGAAATGAAGGTTTATATTGGCTTGAAATGATATTGACAAATTTATCCTTTTTCTTATTCCCCATAAATCCAGTGTTAGCGAACATTGAAATTTTTTCTGTTTGATTAAAAATTCAACTGTATATATTTTAAATTCATTCAATACAGTAGCGGAATCATAGCAGTAAATGTAATGATCGACAGTTACTGTATTAGGGATCTATGTTCCCTGTGGTCGCTATACATAATAACCCATATATGTACACACAGGATTTAAACGGGCATATTAAAATATTTAACAATTTTACTAAAATCGAAAATTATTTTAGCATTTTCATATTTTCTTTATCCGAAGTGCCAGTCTTGATTTTTGTCATATTAAGGTGAAATAGATCTAAATGCTTATCTGAAAAATAAATTGCAATTACTATACAATTTTATATTAAAATTCAAATAAATAACATTATAACTCACACTAAAATCTTAAATATAAAATCATACTAGTATGGTAATATCATTTCAACCATGAATAGCAGGTGCTAGTTATCAAATATAAATAGAATCATAAACTAATTTATATCCCAGAAACCCTAATGCCAAAATCTATAGAAAATTGGATTTCCTTCAGAAAATTACCAGATGCATGTTATCTCTAACATTAATCATAATTTGCTGTCTTCTTAGCTCAAAGTATATGTCTCTATCCCCAGTCCCTTCTCTTTACCATTGACCAATTCTAACTAATTATAAGATATGCAAATTAAAAGTATTTGACTTTCATGCGCTGCTCAATTTAAATTCCTTTTGCTTAAAATGCTCATGCTATCCAGAATCCTAAGATTAATGTTGTGTTTATAAGTTTTAACATTTTAGCTAAAATGGTATGTTTTAACAAGATTTCTTTTGGAACAATGCTAAATAAAACTGGCACAGTTAAGACATGTACACATCAAAGTTAAGGTGGCTTTAGAAACACCCACCACCAGGTCACCACCTTTTATCAACAGATGATACTGAATATTGCAGGTTTGACAAGATGTGCCAAAAGGCAATTGTTTAATTTGCTGTAGCACTCTTCACTTCCATTTTAATTCCAAACAAAACCTAATATTAGGGGGATAATTCAGATCAACGGACAAAAAATTTTTTACGAGAGGTATACTCAGCTTTATTTCAACATGTTTTCAACTGTTTTTCAAATTATATTGTATATTAATGTTAGGGTACAGCATGAAATATAAAATAACTAAAGCAATTGCCTTGCAATTGGCAATAAAAAAAGTAAGAGTTATCTTTTTTTTTATAATGATAATATTTTATGTTTATATTACATGCAAATTGACTTAAAGCCCATATAAATAAAGTAAAATGCTGTATAACAACATTTTACATATTCTTATAATAGTATTGAATATTAGTAGAGATTTGATGCAAAACTGACAAGTTGATTTTATTGAATTTTAAAATTTCAACACTTTAAATATTTGCTGCGCCTATGATTTGTTTTTAAGCATTGTTTGTTAAGTTATTTGTAAATTTTGTTAGCTCTTACTCTCAATGCTCATGAGGTATATAAATTCTAGTATTTGACTTAACTAGTATTTTTTTATGTGTTAATATTGTTTATTTTTTATGCTCAATTCTAAACTGTGTCAGACAACAAAAGTGAATAGGTTCATTCAAAAATGACAAATATTTTTTGTTGTTTGAGTTTATTCATCATTTTAAATATGTTTGCTTATATGTCTGCATTTTTCATGCTACTTCTTATAGTTATCTTTGTATATTATATTTTCTCTATTGATAATATAAGTGAACAAAAGGGAATTCTATATAAAATAAAATCTTTGACCATCATCATTCTCTGAAGGCAGAGCCTCTACTTTTCTTAACTCAAAGGGTTATGTCCCATAAATTCGCTCAATGTATATCATGAGTTTTTACTGATTGAAATTCAGCTGTTTATTTGGTTATACATTTTTAATTCAATGAAATAGCAGAGTCTTAACAGTAAATGTAATAAGAATATACTAATAAAATAAGAACTTTGTCAAAATACAGCATACATTACATTTTAGCAGTCAACTGGCAAAAATTTAATGTATGCTGCAGAGTTGCCGGATTTTAGCCAGGCCAAAAAAAGCCGGCTGGCTTTTTTTGGTTTTAACCGCTTAAATAAAGCTGGCTTTTATTAAGAAAAGGTGTTTACAGCCAATTGACATTAAATTTGTATTACTTTATCTTTGATGGACTCCTAAATGTTTATAAACTTCTATTAAATATTACCAAGTACACAAGATTTTACGACCACTAGAAAAATACTATGAAGGTAATATGTGTGTCTAAAAGGAAAAATATATATACATTGAGGAGAATGCATTAAATTAGTTACCAAGATGGTGTTTTGAAAGCCTCTGTTACATAATGCATAGCTCTACATTACATATACTGCCGATGCAGTGGTCGAGTGGTCAAGGCGAGCATTTCCACAGCAATTGCTCGACTGCCGCATTGTGGGTTCGAGTCCCACGTAAGGCATGGATGTTTGTGTTGTGGGCGCAGTGTGTTCCGCCCCCCTCTGGTGCACCTGGGGGAACATCCTAGGATGGCTGAATGGTTCACGTTTTGGCCACTGACAAAGGCGAATGATGAAAGTCAAGTGCCTGGCCATTTGATAAAAAAAAACAAAAAAAAACATTACATATACTACACATTTTAAAGACTATAATTAATTAAACAGACAAATCACCACACATCAAAAAGGAAAAAAATCAATTTTACTTCAAAAAGGAAAAACATTTTTTTTACACACTACTAACAAGAGAGAGCAATCAAAAAAGGTTAAAAATTGTTCTGAAATTAAAACTTGTTAAAATAAATGACCCGGATGGGTGAATATGTTTAATAAGTTAAACTCTTAAATTCTTAAATTCTGAATATTAATTCTCACTATTATAAATGTATGATTTAAATGTTATTTTTTAAATTTAAAATTCTAAAACTTTTTTTTGAGAGCAATTTTCTAAACCTTCATAAATTTATAAGAGCCTGAGTAAATTCTAAAATTCTTTTAAGTTTAATATTTTTTGTTAATAATTTTCTGATGGAATTTAAATAGATTTTTTTTAGTAAAGTTTTTATGCTAATTCCTTAATTCTAACTAAGTTGATAAAATTCTAAAATTCTAATGTCTGTCTAAAATTCTAATGTCTAAAATTCTAATGTTAATTCTTCCTGAGTTGCCTGCCTGTGAGCAGAGTTTTTGTAATTTGTTATTGGTATTAGTTTGAAGTTATAATTTAATAAACTAATTTTCTTTAAACTAATTATTATGTCTTCCTTTATCTCTTTTAAACACAGCAGGTTTTATTCTATCACTTTCAAACACAACACTACTCCTAGTGTAATGGAGTTAGTCTTATTTTATTCATCGTCAAAAATTTCGTATAAAATAAGCATTTAATTGATATATTTGAACATACGTAGTCTTTTACGTTAGATTTCGGCGAGCCATTTCATAAAAAAGGCAGGCTTCTTTCTGAATCATACCAAAATCTAATCGGCACCATGATATTCCACAAGTGACTTATCTACCAAATTTTGTGAAATTTAGTTAATCAGTTTATTAGCTAGAGTGGATACATGAGATTTTTGCGGGCCATTTCGCAGAAAAAGGCGGGTTCTTTTATTCCGAATCGTACCAAAATCTAATCAGCACAAGGGTCAAAGTCACTTACCTATAAAATTTTATGAAATTTGGTCTATTAGTTTTTGAATTAAAGTGAATACATACATCCCCCCCCCCCCCCACACACACACACAGACGTCACGCTAAAATAGTTTATCGTGTTTTAGAGGTCTCGAAACGTGTAAATTCGTCAAAAACTTGAGTTGCGATTTTCGACACAATTCCAATACTTTCCCTATACATTGTCATGTATTGCAGGGAAAGTAAAAGGAATTCTAGTTACGTAATTATTTTAATTATTTCTAATTAACAGTTTGTCATCCATATGTATTCCGATTAGATCTTATATGTCATCAGAATAATAAATTCCAAACGATGCACTCTCAATATATTTATGTTCCTGAAAATTTTATTTAAATTAAAAATAAATGTAGCAAAAGTGGAAAACCTTAATGAACGCCTTCACTTCCTTCCGAATTTGATGTTGAATCCACATCAGAGATTATCTAAGCTCTATTTATAGCCGATCCTGAGAAATAGGTGCCCCAAGGAAAAAATTCTTACCACCAAAAATTAATTTATCTATTTAGGATTTCTACTTTTTAGGATTTCTACTTTTGAAAACGTAAAATATTTTGTCAGTAATCAAAATTAAGATATAGCATTAGAACCATGAAATAACTAAAAAAATCTGATGTGGGCAGCAGACGACATTTCTTTTATAATGCAATGAATTTACTCCTGTTACAGTCAAGAAATAATGTATAAGATCCACGGCACTGTGATTTTAACGTTGAATGGTACATTTGACGATTTTCCGGATGACAACATGTAAAACGATTTCAAAGTGTTCAATTAACTTATATGTCGTGAAACTCTAAATAAACAGTTATCAATATTGATAGCATCCTCAATAAGCGATATAGTCCATATATTAAAATATTTTAATAATTAATTCATCAATTAGGTGTCATTTTCATTAATTTAGCTCCATTTTTGCCATTTTGAAGATATTTTTCTCAATCTGGGGCGAAATATCGCCAAGTTGGCGATACCTTGCTAGATTATTCGCCAAATTCACCAAATGCATCGCCAAAGTGTTACAGACAAACTGAGAGAAGAGCATTTCTTATATACTAGAAGGTATGTATGCTCGTCATATGACAGAAATCAGAATTTACGAAACACTACTTAACATTTGGATTCATTTTTATTAATTTCGTGACGTTTTTGTCACTTTGACAACATATAAAATAGTCGTCAAGTTGGCGACGTCTCGCTAAATTTCTTGCCAAGCGTTACCGACGGACGAAAAAATGGGATATTCTTATAGTCTACTCTTATGTTCTTTCCTAGATATTGAACTTTCACCAATTAGTCGTCATTTTCATTGATTTACCGTCATGTTCCTTGATTTACCGTCATTTTTATCAATTTGGCGACATTTTCGTTAATTGGCAACATTTAAAAAAGTCACAAAATTGCCGATATTCCGCCAAATCCCACCAAGCGTTATGGATTTTAAAATAAGTTATTCTTATAGTAGATAAATGACTATTGGCGTCCAAATACAAAAGTATTACCCAAAGTATCTTTTCTCATGAATGGAACGAGCTAGATCCACGAGAATGATGTCACCAAATTTATTGCATGATATTACTTATGAAAAGTGAACATATTTCACGATAGTTAATATTTTTTTTATTTTATATGATTTTTTTATATTTTTTTGAAAAATGTGCGATATCTCGAGAACGGTTCATGCTAGTATTCTAAAAATATTTGTCAATCGTTTTCTAATGAAAAATTACATAAGAAACGACTATTTAAGTAACTTTATTTCAGATTTTGATTTTTTGATGATTTTTTTCAAAATTTCACTCGAAAATTTAGGGTGGCTCTGAACATTCATTTGCTTATAAAAACAATAAGCTTCCGTTATTCACGGATTGTAATTTCTGTACCAAGTCGAGTCTTTCGAGTCGCTCCATTCGTTCGTGAAATATCGTCTCTACAGGCTCACTGACACACACACACACGCACGCACACACACACGCACGCACGCACGCACACACACACACAGAGACATCATCTCAAAAACATTTGATTCGTGTTCAGGGATGCTTTTAAACGTGCTCTCCCGTCGAAAACTCGAACTTGAATTTTCGACCCCGTCACAATATTTTCCTTATACAGTATACTATATATATATATAGGGAAAGTAAAAATGTTATAAATTTGCTCAAACTGCTATCTGAATTAATCTTCTAAATGATATGTTTATTTTGCTTAAAATAATACGATGTTGAATAAAAGCATGAGCTGGTTTTGGAGAAGAAACTGCTTCTGAATTTTCAGGAAAAAAGATAGAGCGCACGTACTAGTAAATGCAAGAACACGTCTGCCATTCGTCCAGACGTGTTTAGTAATTACGCCTCTTGCATTTGTTGCTACTGGTGACCTGTAAACTAATATTGAAAGACAATCATATATCTCATGTTAGTAAAATAAATATTTTGCTATAAAAAACATAAAATGTGGGTGAAGCTATAGATTCGAAAGCGATTTAACTGCTTTTAATAAAAGGCACAATACCCCTCTTAACCTATTATAAAAATCTGACATATCGAATATGATTTTTTCTATATTAACAAACAGAGTTATATAACATTACAGTGAAAAAAATCAGAGCATTTTTATAATTCTAGATCGTTATAAATGTTTAGATCTTTTATTGGTAGTGTTGCATCCTTCCCCCCTCCTTATTCTTCAGTATTATTCCACATTTTAGCTAACTTTAAAACACAGACCTTTAATATCCCATTTGATCACCTATATCGGAAAAAGTGGTTAATTTCGATTTTGTATCAAAATTCAAATATTAAATTATAATTCTAGACTGACAACTCGCTAGAAAATATAACCCTTTTCTTAGACGCTATGCAGGTACCGAGGAAGCACTGTACTAGAAACGCTGGCACAGTAATGCTGGCACAGTAACGCTGGTGCAGTAACGCTGGCACACACAAGTTAGTTGCTTTTTGCTAGTTAGTTTTCACACTACGCCATTATTCGAGGTCAGTATAGAAGCATATTTTTAGAAGCATTTAAAACTATAAACGCTTCATTCAATATAAAGTCACCTTTTATGAAACCAATGCTGAAACAGTCTATTATATCATTGTTCAAATTTTAAGCCAGAAACCACAATAATCCAATTTGCAAAATTTCTAACAGAAATAACTTTTGATAACCCCATTTTGCTACTCAAAATTGCTACCTTTGACTGAGAGATAAACTATATTCTTCGTTAACAATTTAAAAAAAATCTGATGTGGGCAACATATGACTTTCCTTATATAATGCAATGAATTTACTACTTTTACAGTTAAAAAAAATGTTATTCTTATTCTTATATTCTTTCCAAGATATTGAATTTTCTTCAATTAGTTGTCATTTTCATTGATTTAGCGTCATTTTCATTGATTTAGCGTCATTTTTATCCATTTGGCGAGATTTTCGTTAATTTGGCAACATTTCAAAATGTCGCCAAGTTGGCGACATTCCGCCAAATTCGTCGTCAAAATCTCGCCAAGCGTTATGGACGGAGAAATAAGTTATTCTTACAGCAGATAAATTAAATGACTATTGGTGTTCAAATATAAAAGTATTACTCAAAGTATCTTTTCTCGTAAATGGAACGAGTTAGATCCACGAGAATGATGTCACCCAATGTATCGTATGATATTACATATGAAAAGTGAATATCTTTCTTAACAGTTAATATATTTTTTTAATTTATAGGATTTTTTGATGCATTTATTTGAAAAATGTGCAATATCTCGAGAATGGTTCATGCTAGCTGTCTAAAGTTTATGTCAATCGTTTCCTAAGGAAAAATTACATAAGAAATATCTATTTGCGTAACGTTATTAAAGGTTTTGATTTTTTGATGATTTTTTCAAAATTTTACTCGAAAATTTAGGAGCGTTCTAAATATTCGATTGTGTTTTAAAATTCCAGTATTCAAGGATTGTGATTTTTTTTGTACCAAATTTCATTCAAATCGCTCCATTCGTTCGTGAGATATCGTCTCCACAGGCTCACTGACACACACACAGAGAGACGTCACTTTAAAAATGTTCGATTCGTGATCAGGGATGCTTGAAACGTGCTCTCCCGTCGAAAACTCGAATTCGAATTTTCGACTACGTCACAATACTTACCTTTTAGTACTTGGGTGGGTGACCACCTGGTAACACCGCGTGCTGTTGGCAGATTTGGCCGCGGTAGTCCGGTGGTTTGCGCGCTGAATTTGCACGCTGCCACAACTGCCGCCGTGTTCATGCGGAGTACGATCACGTTAAAAAGGTGGGTCCGTAAGTCCTTCTGAGAGGTTGGTGGTAGGGGAAGGAGGGTACGGTCCCTGTGAATGCCTCCCCCACTGGATTCCGGTCTAAATTGGGTGGCATTTCCCGGCCGTCCAAACGGTTACCTTACACCTTTTCTAGTAGGTCGGACGGTCTGTGTCTCAACAACAACAACAACACTTTCCTTATACATTATGTATACACTCAAATCTATTTTTGTGCGGTGGATAGGGATTGCATAAAAGAAAACGCATAAAAAAAAATCGCACAAAACTTCACGAGTAGCTATAAAAAATAGTTTCCGCAACACAATTAAAAATTATTTTTTTTATGCGGTGAATAGGAACCGCATAGAAAAAGTCTCACGTAGAAAATAACTCAAAACCTTACGAAATAACTAGGAATTGTTTTTTAAAACGAAATCAAGACACGAAGCTTGGCAGCTACTTGGAATCTCGCCAAACCTTTTGGAATCTGATTTAGAAAATACACATGAGACATTTTTAAATATTTTATTTACATGTGTACTTATTTTACACATACAAAACTTTTCAAAACGTATAACCATTATCCTTCGTAGTCTGACAATACGCGAACTTTCTTGTGGTAAACTGGTTCAAAATCGCTTTCGTCACTTGAAGATGCTACCTCGCACTCGTTTAGAGTTGATTTTTTTTCAGTTACCATGTAGTCGGTGATCAGTTTTTGCGACGACTGTTGTTTCACTAGACGCTTGTATATGTCTCGGTAGCCAGATATACAAGATTGAAGCTCCTTTTGGAATTTTCAAGTTCTTTCAGAATTGGCATCGATTGAAAGAAAATGACGTTCTAATTTATGACAAAGTTGGAGTCCTGCATAGATTTTATCTACTGTCATGTTCTAATTTGATTGAAATTTTCATATACCGCACAAAAACAATCGCACACAAAAAAAAAATCGCACAAATAAAAAATCGCACAAAAAAAGACCGCACAAAAACAGGTTTGAGTGTATAAGGAAAGTAATAATTACTGCAAAAATTTATTGTTGAAAACTGGATAGATAAAAATTATATTCTGCAACTAAAATAATAAAATTATTTATTAGCAAAAGATTTTTTAAACGCTACAACTCTGGTACATATTCCGACAATAATTATCTCATATTTGAGTCTGAAATTTGATTCCAAGAATCGACTGGAATCTGCATGATTGGCCCCGCCCTTGTTCATTAGGTTGGTAGTGCCCATGCCGACAATATTCCAGGGAAATTAGTGACAGAGATCCCTTCAATTATTCCCTTTAATGGAAATTATTATCAGTGTTATAACTGATGAACATAAGATTGAAATGGAAAAGAAAAGGCATAGAAATGCAATGGGAGAATGCCTTTCAGACCTCTTCCGGGTACTAAAGGGTCTACTAGGAAGAGCCACGGATTATATGTGTATAATCCATTTGTGGCATATGCACCAGGTTGAGCCTAGGGATGCCAAACTGAATGGGAAGGAACATGTAGTTTGTTAATTCTTGTAGAGGAAAGTGGAAAGACTCTAGTACTTGAGCATTTAAGTACGCATAGGCGATGTCTATGCATTGTTACAGTTTTGCATTTCATAATTGATCGTTGGGATGCAGCAGGATGAAAATCCAGACTTAATGCAAATCCTATTTCAACGCGCAATATAAATTATCTAAATTTATCTATTCATCAACAATCTCTGCTCAATAGAATCCAAAAAATAAATACAAATGCTTCAGTTTTCTAACACATTGTAAATAAAAGTTTATCTGTGGGTACTGTTGTTGACTTCGTACTTGTTCATTGACTTATATAACCAGTTTTATAATCAAGTAACTTAGCTCAGTAGACGGATTTTAAGAGCTTGAGTTTCTATGGAACGAAAATATTATATCTTTATTTGCATAAAATAGTTTTCTATACTTTGAAAGATGAAGTTCTGAAGAGAGGCCGCGTAATGTTACTTATAAAATATATAATAAGCAGGCGCGGAACACAGCGATAGTTTTCTTTCATGATTTTGTAGGGAATACTGTAAGGCGACTTCTATAAAATATCCGCTGGAATATCGTGAAAATTCACAAGTTAAACAGTTTAATATAGTGTCTAATTGTAGTATATATTTTTTATAGTGAGTAAGTCCTATATTTCTTATTGCGAGGTCATTTTGAGTTTATATCATTAATGGGTAATGTACCGGCTCCTGAGAGGGCTGCTTAAAGCATGCTTAATCGGGAAGTGGGGGTCACAACCCCCCCAGCTAATTTGTGGTACCTTACTCTTCAATTTGTATTGTAATCCATTTGGATAGCTATATATATGTAATATATATACAGGGTGTCCAAAAACATTGACCTCGGCTTTTATTCCTTAAATATTGATCTTAGACATATATAATAAATTACAAAGTTGCGTAAAAAAATGTACAAAATTTTATGAAATCGAATTAAATTTTCAAGGAAATTAAATTTTAAGAAATACAAAATTTAAATTTTTATTCGGCTCCCGTACAAAAGCATTTCCAATGAGTAAAATGTGCCCCATACACATATATATATTTAATCTACAGAATTGTGGTCTGAGCAAACGTTGTCATGTATTTTCCTTTCAATTGCAAAGCAGATTTTCATGTTAACGTAATGAGTGAATGCATGCTTTTTGATTATTTTCCAAGCTCAGCTTTGTTTATTCATCTATGTATAAAGAGCAGTATTCCGGAGTTCTGCGTTGCGAATGACATTAGATATCGAAAACAAAGCTGGTTATTGAATCCATTTTTAACTTATTTATGACTATGAAAATTCTGGAGCTTTACGTTACTTATGACATCATATACTGAAAACGAAGCTGGATATTGGACTCATTTTTAATTTATTTACAACAATTATAATATAAACTCCTTGGTTTATCTGTCTGTGTATTTATCTATCTCTGAGTAACGTTTGGCAAAATTTTGTTGTTGTTGTTGAAACCCAGACCGTCCGACCTACCAGAAAGGTGTAAGGTAACTGTTTGGACGGTCGGGAAGTGCCACCCAATTTAGACCGGAACCCAGTGGGGGAGGCATCCACAGGGACCGTACCCTCTTTCCCCTACCACCAACCGCTCGGAAGGACTTTCGGATCCACATGTTTAACGTGATCGTACTCCGCATGAACACGACGGCAGTTTTGGCAGTGGCTGGAATCGAACCCGGGCCTACCGAGTGCAACTCCAGCGCGCTAACCAATGGGCTACCGCGCCCTTGGCAAAATTTTGTTGTCGAAATTGGCTAAATATCGCCAACTTGGCAAGATTTTTTAAATGTCGCCAAATTGATAAAAATTTCGCCAAATTGGTAAAAACGACCATTATTTGATGAAAATTCAATAACTTGGAAAAAATATAAGAATCTACCATAAGAATAGCCTATTTCTCCGTCTATAACATCTTAGCGAAATTCTGTCGCCGAATTTTGACGGCATATTACCAACTTAACGAGTCTTTTTAAATGCTGCTAAATTGACGAAAATGTCGCTAAATTAATAAAATTGACGTTAAATCAATGAAAGTGACGACTAATTGAAAAATTTCAATATTTTGGAAATGACATAACAAACGACTATACGGGCCTTACTAGTAGTTTTAATGTATTGATGATATATCCTTCATCATGATAATAATTTAACTTTCTAGTATTTCCTTGAAGAAAGCAGGCATAAGAAAATTAGGTGACTACGATTGTTTCGAGGACGTTATGTTATGAATCCTCTTTTTCAGATAAAGATAGTCTCAACAAACACTAATCTATAACTGCGACATGGCAGGCAAAGAAACGTTTTTGTTTTTCTGTGATCCAGACCATCCGACCTACCCGAAAGTGTAAGGTATCTGTTTAGACGGCCTGGAAGGGCCACCCAATTCAGACCGGAACCCAGTGGGGGGCGGCATGCAAAGGGACCGTATCCTCCTTCCCCTATCACCAACCTCTCGGAAGGACTTTCAGACCCACATATTTAACGTGGCCGTTCTCCGCGTGAAAACGGAGACAGTAGAACTCGGGTTCTCCGAGTGCAGTCTCCGAGCTCTAACCATTGGGCTGTCCCTCCCTGTAAAGAGACATTCGATGATAGCTGAATCATCCAAATCTAAAATCCGCTAGCGGGTGATAAGAGTCTTGGAATCGAAAACCAACTATAAACATATTACGCTCTGTACGAATGTGAAGAAGCCGGTTTCGGAAACTATATATGAGCTAATTTTGTCAATTAAATGACATTCGATCAACCTACTTTCAAATTACAAGGGAATGAGACTGGAATTAAGAAGAATAAAACAAAAAGAAGTAACCTGTTTCGGAAGTTATGTAGTGGGACCTTATCGATCAAACTGCTACAAAAATACCAGTGATTCAGGCTGGGTTAAAGAAGAAAATAGCATAAACTGAAGTAAAACCGGCTTCAAAAGCTATACGAACTAACTTCATCTACTAAGCAACACTCGATTAAACTATGCACACACCGGCAATAAAAATTGAGCACCAAGAAGGAAGCATAGGATAGACCTGAAATTTTATTGATGGAAGGATACAGATGAATGACATAAATGATCACAAAAACAGCGCAGCAGAACACGTACAGAGGGAGCTGTAGTACACAGTCCGGTCATCCTCAATAGTACGTCGCACCCCTCGTGCTGCGATACAAGCAGCAATACGATCCGGCATAGTGTCAGAACAGACGCCTGATGTTGTCCTGCGGTAAACGAGTCAACACCTGTTGGACGTTACGTTCCAAATCCTGAAGATTGCGGCAACGAGGCAGCTGGAGTTTCAACTGGTCCCACACGTGCTCGATAGGGGACAGGTCTGGGGAGCAGGCAGGCCATGGAAGTGTCTGGATATGACTAAGGCAGGACTCGGCGACGAGAGCCGTGTGCGGCCGGCAATTATCCTGCTGGAATTGAGCACCTGGAATCCCAGCAAATAATGGGAGCACATGGGGCTGTAGAATCTGATCCACGTACAGCTGGCCCGCCAATGTTCCAGGTACCACCACTAGAGTGGATCGGCTGTCGTTGTCGTAGGCTATGGCTCCCCAGCCCATAATGTTTGCAGTGGAGTTGGTGTGACGCTCGATAACAAGGTTGAGATTGTGGCATTGTGCAGGAGACCTCCACACCCGGACACGCTGATCATCGGTTCCCAAAACGAAGCGGCACTCATCGCTAAACACCACACATCGCCAATCTGTGGCGTTCCACGTTGCTCTGGCCCGACACCACTGCAACCGGAGCCGCCGATGTTCCCGTGTTAACGGCAGCACACGCAAGGGACACTGGGATCGCAGATTCACTTCCTTCAGGCATCTAGATATGGTTCGTCGGCACACAGGAGCCGCTACGTGCGCCTGTATCGCGGATCGGTTCGCCGTGGGCTCTATACGTGCTTGCCGCACGATCTTTCGGTCCTCTGTACTCGTGGTATGCCTGGTCCTTCCAGGGACGGTCCTCCGTGTCTGGGTGGAGTCCCGTGACCAGTGCTCCCAACATTCTGGGAGGATGAGGATGGGAATCGGTGGAAGGAAGTTCCCACCATGATTCGGAGAGAGCCTCTACTCCCGTGCGACACTTCGTCATTGGAGAATCCTTTTTCTCCAATGTCCCCTACTCTCGTAGGACTTTTCTTTCCCTATTTCTCCTCATTACCTTTCCTTCTCTCGTCTCTCTTTCCTCCCCCTAGACGCCTCTATCATCTTCAGCCTAGGGGGGCTCCCCTTACTCTCTGCTGTTTCTTTTCCTCTTGGTCCTGGGGTATTGTCCCAGTTTGTACAATCTTGGTGTAAAATTGCGTTCTCCTGGGGTATTGTCCCAGCAACTTAAATTCTTAGTTGTGTATCCCTTTATTTTAGCTCAACGGGTCGCCACCTTAGCGTGGCATTGGAGTATTCTCTCCAGCAGAGGCCTAAGTGTTTAGTCTGGTACTCAGGTACTAGTTTGGTACTCAGGTACTCTGGTTTTTCGCGCTGCCGGGGGATTGTCCTGGCCTGCATTCTCTGAGGCAAAGCCGCCCATGTGTATATTCTCTGCTTTATTGTTTTAACACATTTTCTTTTTCAGGATTAACGCATTTCCCTTTCAGCTCCCCGCATCACATAATTGAACTTTTTTATGTATGCCTCTTCTTCCCTTCTCTTTTCAGGTAAGAAGATAGGAAGAAGCCATCTGCAGATAGCCGGTCTGCGTAGGTTTCCTCGGCCTGCCATCTCGCAGCCCGTCGACCTCCGCTCCCCTTAACGTTTCTTTTTTTATGTGCTCCCTGGGACTCCTTTCAAGTCGGATTTTCTAGCCGCGCGCGCCTTAGCAAGTATTCTTAGATTAAGTTGCTTTTCAGCCCTTAAGGCCTCCACGTTTTGTTCTTTGTCCTCTTTGCCACAAGGCATTGGACCGCTGTCCTCCTAGGCTAAGTTTTTCCTTCCTTTTCTCTTTGCCCTCTGGTGGCCTCCTCTCTTTTTCCCCCTTGCCGTAGTCTCCCCTTTTGGATTCTGTCTGAGTGCTTCATATGCTCTGCTCCCCTTGGTTTGCCAACTTTTAGGCCTGGTCTCTTGACCTCGTCGTTGCCTCTTGGCCCTTGCGCCCGCCGTCTGGTCCTCCCGGGGGCCTGCTTGTTCCTGCCCTTCTATCTCACTTTCCCTTCTTCTTCTTTTTTAGTTTTAGAATTTTCCTTCCTTCCTTTAGGTTATACATAGGTTAAGCTAACCTGGCAGTACAGGTATAGGTTCGGGTTACGACAGCGCCTCTTTAAGTTGTATACTGCCTCTGCATAACTACCGAAGGGTAGAAAGTCGAAATCCCCTGCAAAAAGGAAAAACTCTTCTGGTCTGCCAGATATGCTGGCATTTCTCCTCGGCACTTTAGGATGGTCACTGCAATCGACATCTATCGTTTCCCGCTGCAAGGTGCCTCTTCTCCATCCTGTGGAGCAGGGGCTTTTCTTAGCCTTGTCGGCCTGTTCTTGGGGAGGCTCCCCGGGGGTCGGCTATGCTGCTTCGGCTCCCTGTCGCTGTTCTCAGGGGCGTGGTGTGTGTGGTCTTGGTTCCAGAAGAAGTAAAGTCTCTCTACGCTTGGCGTTTTGTCTACATTTGGTGCTATGTTTGGTGCATTCCACATCACCGTGGTTCTCTGGACCTCAGCTTGGTCGTCAGTTGGCGACCCTCAGTCGTGGGGGTACAAAACCTGTTAGCCATGTGGCAGATCAGGTCCTCATGGCTGTCTTCCAGTGCTCCCAACACCGTTGGACGGTATAGTCCGAACGATCCACGTGACGGACTATCCGGCGCGCTGACCACCCTGCGGTTTTCAACCCGATGATCAGGCCTCTCTCGAAGTCCGTCAGTTGCGTATATCGCTGCTTCTGGCATCTAACCATCATTCTTTTCATGCCATACTCGTGCCTGCGTCGGCCGGAGCTTCTCGCATTGATGGGGCGTCGACTACACGCCGATTTATACGGGCGCTGGCTCATGCCTGCAGCGCCACTCACGGGTGTACGGTCATGCGTAATCACACCAGACTGAGATCATTTGCCAACCAGACCGCCCTCTAGCTATACTAGCATCTCAATCCTGCGGTCATTCCCAATGGGAAACAAAATCCGGTGCAATGCGCATGCTCACGGACTCTTCCTCTCCAGTGCTTCAATATTTCGTCAAGGGGAGATATAAATAGTGTGCAGAAGCTGAAGATACAATGTTACGATCGAAATCGCAGCTGACAGTCTGACATGCTTCCCAATTACAGTTTTGCGATTAAAATCGTAAAAATGCGATCCAAAATGTACAACATTGCATCCTAATGAGAATATTTACGAATATGTACAGTGTTGCATTGGATTTTAATGTCCGTTCTGAGATTTTACGATTTTTAGGCATTGTCAATTTGTAATGTAATGGTTGAATGGTAAACAGAATGAAGAATTGTCCTGTATTTTTTAAATTCTTATCCGATTTTAAATGTATGGTAAAGGAAAGTTTTATTTTAAATAATATAATATTTTATGATTTCGTAATTTATACACTTAAAAATTACATTCGTAATTTTACACACAAGCGGAAAAAAGGTTTTCGATTCTTAGAATTATGAAAGAAAAATAAATATGTATTAAAATTAGAAAGATATTTTAAAGTAGTTTGGATTTTCATATCAGAAACTATCTGTTTTTGGAAGAATGCTCTAATATATAATGTTCTAAATAATATTTTCTAAATGCATTAATAAAACTGTAAATAATCCCAGAAATCTGTTTCGTATTTTCTATTATTTATGTCTGTTCGCTTGCTTTATTTCTTTTCTTTCAGAATGCGTTAAAATTTGACTTTGTTGTAGAAATAATCAAAGTTTAGTGATCATATAAAATCAAAAATATTATAATTGCGTCTGCACAGAATTTAGATACAGAGATAATACTAAAAAATGGAGAGAGAAAAAATAGGCAAAATGTTTATGTAATTACTACAAGATTCTTTTTGTTCTGAATTGAAGGGGAATTTTGAGATATAATTGTAGATTAATTTATCTGTCTACTAAAAGAATTATTCAAACTAGAAGAGCTTCAACAAGGTATCTGGTAATTAATTTCGATTTATACGGTAGGCCGAAAACAAAAGGGGGAAAAAAGGAAACATTTAGGAACACCATTTCTTTCAAAATGACAAGTTACAAGTAGGCATTGTCAGTTTGGGGGGGGGGGGCGTTGCCTATCCATCAATTTGGGGGAGGGGGATGCCGTTGCCTATCTATCAATGTTTTAGGTACATAATATTAAAAAAAAGATAGTGTTAAATGCGACACTCAAAAATGTCGGTGGGGGGGGGGGGGGGGGGCGATATCCGCGCCTGGAGGTATTCCCCCCCCAGTAGCGTATCATTATGTATTACAGCACACAGAGGTTTGTTTACACAACGCTATTAACTCGCAAAGTAATATGTTCATGCAAATCGTCCCCCTCTCTTAAAATTCATGCTTAATCCACACCTGAGACGCAAAAATTAAAGTAAACTTGCAATTGAATAACTTCACATAGGTAGCGATAAGAAAATACCTTTTTTCCGCTTGTGAGTAAAATTACAAATGTAATTTTCAAGTGTATAAATTACGAAATCATAAAATATTATATTATTTAAAATAAAACTTTACTTTACCATACATTTAAAATCGGATTAGAATTTAAAAAATCTGATGTGGGCAACACATGACTTTCCTTATATAATGCGATGAATTTACTATTTTTACAGTTAAAAAATGTTATTCTTATAGTAGATACTTATAATCTTTCCAAGATATTGAATTTTCTTCAATTAGTTGTCATTTTGATTGATTTAGCGTCATTTTTATACATTTGGCGAGATTTTTGTTAATTTGGAAACAATTAAAAAGGTCGCCAAGTTGGCGACATTCCGTCAAATTTCTCGTCAAAGTCTCGCTAAGCGTTATGCACTAAGAAATAAGTTATTCTTATAGCAGATAAATGACTATTTGCGTTCAAATACAAAAGTATTACTCAGAGTATCTTTCTTCATGAATGGAACGAGCTAAATCCACGAGAATGATGTCGCCCAATTTATCGCATGGTATTACATATGAAAAGTGAACATGTTTATCAATAGGAAATATTTTTTTTTATTTTATATGACTTTTTGATATTTTTTTTGAAAAATGTATAATATCTCGAGAACGGTTCATGTTAGCGTTCTAAAATTTATGTCAATCGTTTTCTAATGAAACATTACACAAGAAATGTCTATTTGCGTAACTTTATTAGTGGTTTTGATTTTTTGACGATTTTTTCAAAATTTCATTCGAAAATTTAGGGGGGTTCTGAACATTCGATTGCGTATAAAAACAATAGGTTTCCAGTGTTTACGGATTGTGATTTTTGTACAAAATTTGGTTCAAATCGGTCTATTTGTTCGTTAGTTATCGCCTCCACAGACCCACTGACACACACACACACACACACACATACATCACTTCAAAAATGTTTGATTCGTGATCAGGGATTCTTGAAACGTGCTCTCCCGTCGAAAACTCGATTTCGAATTTTCGACCCCGTCACAATACTTTCCTTAGGCCAACGGCCGTACCGTGCTGAAAACACCGGTTCTCGTTAGATCACCGAAGTCAAGCAGCATCGGGCGCGGTTAGTACTTGGCGGGTGACCACCTCGGAACACCGCGTGCTGTTGGCCATCTCGGGTGCGGTATCCCCGTGGTTTGCGCGCTAGATTTGCACGCTACCACAAATGCCGCCGTGTTCATGCGGAGTACGATCACGTAAAACATGTGGGTCCGTAAGTCCTTCCGAGAGGTTGGTGGTAGGGGAAGGAGGGTACGGTCCCTGTGGATGCCTCCCCCACTGGGTTCCGGTCTAAATTGGGTGGCACTTCCCGGCCGTCCATACAGTTACCTTACACCTTTCTGGTAGGTCGGACGGTCTGGGTCTCAACAACAACAACAATACTTTCCTTATACATTATGTATATAAGGAAAGAAAAAATAGAGGGCAGTTCTTCGTTCTGTTTACCATTCAACCATTACATTACAAATTGACAATGCCTAAAAATCGTAAAATCTCAGAACGAACATTAAAATCCAAGGCAACACTGTACATATTCGTAACTATTCTCATTGGGATGCAATGTTGTACATTTTGGATCGCATTTTTACGATTTTAATCGTAAAACTGTAATTGGGAAGCATGTCAGACTGTCAGCTGCGACTTCGATCGTAACATAGTATCTTCAGCTTCTGCACACTATTTATATCACCCCTTGACGAAATATTGAAGCACTGGAGAGGAAGAGCCCTTGAGCATGCGCATTGCGCCGGATTTTGTTTCCCATTGGGAATGACCGCAGGATTGAGATGCTAGTCTCTAGCTATTTACATAATTTCGCGGTTGTACCGTGTTTTCTTCTTGGTGAGCAACTTTCATTTTCCATAAGTGTACTTCAAAGTTACTACTGAATGAGACCCGAATTAAAAAGGCCATGGGGTGGAACAGCCCAATGGTTAGCGTGCGGAGATTGCACTCGGATGACCCGAGTTCAATTCCCGGCTCTGTCCAAACTGTCCCCGTGTTCACGTAGAGTACGAGTATGTTATATATGTGGGCCTGTAAGTCCTTCCGAGAAGTTGGTGGTAGGGGAAGGAGGGTACGGTTCCTGTGGATGCCGCCCTCACTGGGTTTCAGTTTAAATTGGGTGTGCATTTCCCGCCCGTTCAAACAGATACCTTACACTTTTGGGTAGGTCGGACGGTTTGGGTTGAAGAAGAAGAAGGATAGAATATAACCAAATGGAAGGAAAATATATTTTCTTCAAGGAAGTATTTCTCTCAAGCAGAGTTTTATTTATTGTGATTATAATAATGTATTCAAGACTGCACTAACACTAAGTTACACGTACGCATAATGAAAAATATCTGATGTGAGCAGAACATGACTTTTCCTACATAATGCAAGTACTTTACTTCTTCCAATAAGAATTAATGATAGACAAGATCCATGGCACAATGATTTTAACGTATGAAAACTACACTGTCATTTTGGTACTTTTTTGGATGACAACATGTAAAATTATTTTAAAGTATCAAATTAACTTATATTTTGCGCTTTTATATTAAAATACATTATTATTAATTCATCAATTTGGTGGCATTTTTCCCAGTTTGCACTGCATTGAAAAAGTAGCCAAGCAGCCAACTTCACGATATGTCGCCAAATGAGTCGCCAAGTGTTATATATTTGATAATACTACTGTTCATATTTATGTAATTTTTTAGATACATTTATTTGAGAAGCATGCAACTAGATAACGATTCAAGCTAGCGTTCTAAAGTTTATGTCATTCTTTTTAGAAAAAAAATACGCATAAAATGATTATTTATTTAACATTATTAAATGTTCTGATTTTTTCATGAATTTTTCAAAAATTTATTCGAAAATTTGGGGGGTTTCCGAACATTTGATCATGTTTAAAATCAATAGGTTTCCATTAATCACGGAATTTAATAATCATACCAAACTGCGTCATTCGTTCGTGAGATATCGTATCCTTAGACTAGATCCACACATACATACACACACATCATCTCATAAACGTTCGATTTGAGTTCAGGGATGCTTGAAGTGTACTCTTTCGTCTAAAACTCGAATTCGAATTTTCGACCCCGTCACAATACTTTTCCTTTATACATTACTAGCAGCGATTACACGGCGTTGCTCGGGATTTACGATGCAAAACTCTGATAAAAATTACACCGGAACATATAGGGCCGTGAATCTTATACATGGTTGTTTCACTGTGAAAGAAGTAAATGCATTGCATTATGTAAGAAAAAAAATGGATCTGACTGGCCACTCTTTGGCCAATCAGATCCATTGGATCATACATACATACTTTTCTTCTTTATATATATATATATATATATATATATATATATATATATATATATAGATATTTTTGTATTCATTTATTATTTAAATTAATAAAATTTGTTGAGTAAGCCTGTTAAAAATAAACCATGGTGATAGAGTTTCCATTTAAATTCATATTTCAAACCTGCGATTTTCAAAAATGACTAATACGTTAAATAAACTCCCACAAAACTCAGAGATTTAATTGACTTTCACGTTTTAAACCAACGATTTCCAATCTTTTTCGCTGGGAATCATAGAGTTAGAGTGTAGAACTCCTAGGAAATATTTTCATTTTCCATTAATATCTCGACAACCCCTGGTCTTAGAAATTCGAAACTTCGACTAAATTTATGGGGGCTATTTCAAAGCTACCCACAAAATTTCATTAAATTCGGTGCAGCTGTTTTCTCGTGATGATGAGACAAATGAAAGTTTCGTTTTTCATTAATATCGCGACAACCCCTGGTGTTAGAAACTCGAAACATGGACTACATTTTATGTGGGGCTATTTTAAGACTACCCACCAAATTTAATCAAATTCGGTTCAGCCGTTCTCCCGTGATGTTGGATCATACATGCATACTTACATACATACTTTTCTTTTTTATATGTATATATAAGGCTGTATGTAGGAGAAGCATAAACGACTGCTTTACTATATTTTATTTCCCTCTTGTAATTAACTTATGGATTTCATTCAAGTTATATTAGATGCATTTAACCAAGTTGGTGTTTATTAATATACTAGCAGCATACCCGTTCTTCGTACGGAGTATATAATATAAAGAAACTTGAAATTCATAATCATATCCAAATTCTTATAGTATACTAAATAACATGTTTAATCAAAATATTCTGTTAAAATATTTAATATAATGCTCCTAAAAAGAAGTTTAAGAATCTCTGTTCTCGCTATATAAAATTATCTTCATGGACAAATCTGAAGAATAAAACATCTTGGACCCCTTATGTAAGCAAATATAAAAAAAAATATGGAATTGAATCAATATATGCAAAATAAAAGCGTTAAAATTGTATGGGACCCGTACTAATTATATACGCGAATATTAGAAAATATAACCTGTATTAGTAGATTACATGTATAAATTGAAAATACCAATAAACCCGTAATCTTTAAATCTGAAGACAGTCATTTATTCCAATATATGTCAAAATTAAAGTGCTAAAATTATATGGGAAGATACACACGTACTACTTATAATGTCCGATTATTAGTAGAAGATTACCCGTTTTGCAATATGAGTCACAAATGTTTTTTGGTAAAATACAACAGACGACGTAATAAATTGAATATATAATTAATCCCCTTAATCTTCATACCAGAAGACTGTACTTGATTCCAATATATATGCCAATATATGTCAAAATATATGCCAATATACCTGTACTACTTATATTCTCGTAGGTTAGAAGATATTCCCGTGCATTCCTAGAAGATTACTCGTACAACGTACAATATGCGTGTGTCAGCAATTTTTGCCGCAATAAAAAAATGGCGTAATAACTTAAAAATATCAATAATCCCTGAATCAATAATTTCGGAAAATATCAATAATAATAATGTTTAAACCTGAAGAGTATAATTGATATTATCCAGTCCAAAATGAAATGGCAATGGAATTTATTTTATATACATATCTTCATTATTCAAATCGGAAAGGATTTAATAAAAATCGTCTGCCGCATAAACACATTGGATTTAAATCCGTTGCTAAGCGACATGATATCATTTGCTTCAAATAAATTGGTAGAAAAAATATCGTCTAAATAGTTATATTTCTATGGAACATTTGGCGACAGTTTCGTCAAATTAGCGACATTTTAAAAAATCGCCAAATTTATCGCCAAGTGGGACTGTAGAACTGACAGTTCCACTTTGCGACAAATTGACGAAATATCATCACAATACTATCCCCTAACAAAAAACAATTAATATCATTTATGTAGCGCAATTTTATCAATTTCAAGATATTTTTATAGATTTGAAAACATTTTTATCAATTTGGTGACATTTTAAAAATTCGCTAAATGTATTACTAAGTAGGTTGGTTGGTCTGACAGATAAATGCTAACCAAACATCATTTCAGTACTCTCTTCTAACAAAACAAAAAAAAAAATTCATTGATATGTAGAAGACCCAAGCCACACGACCAACCCGAAAGTTTATGGCAGCTGTTTGTGTGTCATTTATATCAATTTGGCGACATTTCCGTCAATTTGGCAAAGTTTAAGAAAAGTTGTCAAATTAGCGATATCCCTCCAAATTCGTAGCTTTGAATTTGCAGATCTGAATGAAACTTTCTTATCCCGTTTCAATATACTAAATGAAAACACTACAATTGTATTAGAAGATATACCCGCTCTACTCTTTTTCTGTTTCAACAATCGGCTATATGAATTTATTGGCTAAACACAATGTATGAGTTTAGTAGCTAAATACGATATAAGCTTGAAAACTCTTTGCCAAAATAAATGAAATTGATGTACGCAGTCAGCAATTAATATAATTAAAAGAAAAATCAAACCGTCCATTCATAAGATATACTTTTATATCCATTTATCAATTTATTTATTATTTAAATCGAAAAAAAATAATAAAAACATTAACAAACACATTTAATTTAATTGCGATGCCGAGCAACATGATATATCCTCCTAAAATGTTAAAATTTATTAACCACTAACAGCACACCCGTTATTCGTACGGAGTGTATAATTTAAAGAAACTTAAAGTTCACAATCATGTGCAAATTCTGTTAAAATATTAAATTTATTGCTCCTAAAGAGAAGTGTAAGAATATATGTTCTCACTATGCAAAATTATCTTCACGATCAGATCTGAAGAATAAAACATCCTGCCCCCTTTTGTAAGCAAATTTACAGAAGAAAAAATAGGAATTGAATGAATATATGCAACCCCGTACTAATTATATTGTCGCAGATCAGAAAATATGCCAATGTGTTAGTAGAAGATTACCCGTATTACAATATGCGTCTCAAAAATATTTGCCAAAATAAAAGAGATGACGAAATAAATTGAAAACATCAATAATATCCGTACTCTTTATACCAGAAGGTCGTAATTGATTCCAATATATGCCAATATATATCAAAACATATGTCAATATACCTGTACTACTTATATTCTCGTAGATTAAAAGATATACACGTGTATTTGTAGAAGATTCGTACAACATACAATATATGAGTTTAAACAATTTTTGTCATAATAAAATAATTGCATAATAACTTGAAAATATCAATAATCCTTGAATCAATAATCTCCGAAAATATAAATAATAATAATTTTTAAACCTGAAGACCGTAATTGATATTATCCAGTCAAAAATGCTATAAGAAAAATCAAATCGTTCTTTTCTAAAATATATTTTTATATCCATTTATTTATTATTCAAATCGAAAAAATAATTATTAAAATTAACAGACAGATTTAATTTAATTGCGTTTCTGAGTAACATGATATAAGATAGAATCTTATAACATGTTACTCAGAAACGCATGTTACTCAGAAACGTATATGTCATGTCTTATAACATGAACTGCGAAATTAAATAACGATTTTGATTTCTCTATACTTCTCATTGTTCCGTAAAAGCTTGTTTTAAATAAACCATGAACCATGGAGATAGATTTCCCCTTTAAATCATGTTTCAAACAATTCATGTTTTCAGAAAGTGACTAATTAACGCAAAAAATCTCCCATCAAACTCAGAGATTAAATTTTAATTCACTTTCAAACGATTTTCAAGCTTTTCGTTTGGATAAACCACGGAGTTAGGGAGTAGAACTCCTAGGAAAAAGTTCCGTTTATCATTAATATCTCGACAACCCCATGTCTTAGAAACTCGAAACTTGGACGAAATTTATGGGGGGATATTTCAAGGCTATTCACCAAATTTCATTAAATTCGGCTCAGCCGTTTTTCCGTGATGATGAGACAAACGAAAATTTCGTTTTTTACTAATATCTCGAGAACCACTGGTCGTAGAAACTCAAAACACGGATATAATTTTAAGTGGGGCTATTTCTGGGCTACCCACAAAATTTCATCAAATTCGGTTCAGCCGTTCTCCCGTGATGGTGTGACAAACAGACAGACAGACAGACAGACAGACAGACAGACAGACAGATTTTCATTTTTATTTATATAGATTACTAGCAGCATACCCGTTCTTCGTACGGAGTATATAATATAAAGAAACTTGAAATTCATAATCATGCCCAAATTCTTATAGTATACTAAATGACATGTTTAATCAAAATATTCTGTTAAAATATTTAATTTAATGCTCCTAAAAAGAAGTTTAAGAATCTCTGTTCTCGCTATATAAAATTATCTTCATGGACATATCTGAAGAATAAAACATCTTGGACCTCTTATGTAAGCAAATATAAAAAAAAATATGGAATTGAATCAATATATGCAAAATAAAAGTGCTAAAATTGTATGGGACCCGTACTAATTATATATGCGAATATTAGAAAATATAACCTGTATTAGTAGATTACATGTATAAATTGAAAATACCAATAAACCCGTAATCTTTAAATCTGAAGACAGTCATTTATTCCAATATATGTCGAAATTAAAGTGCTAAAATTATATGGGAAGATATACACGTACTACTTATAATGTCCGATTATTAGTAGAAGATTACCCGTTTTGCAATATGAGTCACAAATGTTTTTTGGTAAAATACAACAGACGACGTAATAAATTGAATATATAATTAATCCCCTTAATCTTCATACCAGAAGACTGTACTTGATTCCAATATATATGCCAATATATGTCAAAATATATGCCAATATACCTGTACTACTTATATTCTCGTAGGTTAGAAGATATTCCCGTGCATTCCTAGAAGATTACTCGTACAACGTACAATATGCGTGTGTCAGCAATTTTTGCCGCAATAAAAAAATGGCGTAATAACTTAAAAATATCAATAATCCCTGAATCAATAATTTCGGAAAATATCAATAATAATAATGTTTAAACCTGAAGAGTATAATTGATATTATCCAGTCCAAAATGAAATGGCAATGGAATTTATTTTATATACATATCTTCATTATTCAAATCGGAAAGGATTTAATAAAAATCGTCTGCCGCATAAACACATTGGATTTAAATCCGTTGCTAAGCGACATGATATCATTTGCTTCAAATAAATTGGTAGAAAAAATATCGTCTAAATAGTTATATTTCTATGGAACATTTGGCGACAGTTTCGTCAAATTAGCGACATTTTAAAAAATCGCCAAATTTATCGCCAAGTGGGACTGTAGAACTGACAGTTCCACTTTGCGACAAATTGACGAAATATCATCACAATACTATCCCCTAACAAAAAACAATTAATATCATTTATGTAGCGCAATTTTATCAATTTCAAGATATTTTTATAGATTTGAAAACATTTTTATCAATTTGGTGACATTTTAAAAATTCGCTAAATGTATTACTAAGTAGGATGGTTGGTCTGACAGATAAATGCTAACCAAACATCATTTCAGTACTCTCTTCTAACAAAACAAAAAAAAAAATTCATTGATATGTAGAAGACCCAAGCCACACGACCAACCCGAAAGTTTATGGCAGCTGTTTGTGTGTCATTTATATCAATTTGGCGACATTTCCGTCAATTTGGCAAAGTTTAAGAAAAGTTGTCAAATTAGCGATATCCCTCCAAATTCGTAGCTTTGAATTTGCAGATCTGAATGAAACTTTCTTATCCCGTTTCAATATACTAAATGAAAACACTACAATTGTATTAGAAGATATACCCGCTCTACTCTTTTTCTGTTTCAACAATCGGCTATATGAATTTATTGGCTAAACACAATGTATGAGTTTAGTAGCTAAATACGATATAAGCTTGAAAACTCTTTGCCAAAATAAATGAAATTGATGTACGCAGTCAGCAATTAATATAATTAAAAGAAAAATCAAACCGTCCATTCATAAGATATACTTTTATATCCATTTATCAATTTATTTATTATTTAAATCGAAAAAAAATAATAAAAACATTAACAAACACATTTAATTTAATTGCGATGCCGAGCAACATGATATATCCTCCTAAAATGTTAAAATTTATTAACCACTAACAGCACACCCGTTATTCGTACGGAGTGTATAATTTAAAGAAACTTAAAGTTCGCAATCATGTGCAAATTCTGTTAAAATATTAAATTTATTGCTCCTAAAGAGAAGTGTAAGAATATATGTTCTCACTATGCAAAATTATCTTCACGATCAGATCTGAAGAATAAAACATCCTGCCCCCTTTTGTAAGCAAATTTACAGAAGAAAAAATAGGAATTGAATGAATATATGCAACCCCGTACTAATTATATTGTCGCAGATCAGAAAATATGCCAATGTGTTAGTAGAAGATTACCCGTATTACAATATGCGTCTCAAAAATATTTGCCAAAATAAAAGAGATGACGAAATAAATTGAAAACATCAATAATATCCGTACTCTTTATACCAGAAGGTCGTAATTGATTCCAATATATGCCAATATATATCAAAACATATGTCAATATACCTGTACTACTTATATTCTCGTAGATTAAAAGATATACACGTGTATTTGTAGAAGATTCGTACAACATACAATATATGAGTTTAAACAATTTTTGTCATAATAAAATAATTGCATAATAACTTGAAAATATCAATAATCCTTGAATCAATAATCTCCGAAAATATAAATAATAATAATTTTTAAACCTGAAGACCGTAATTGATATTATCCAGTCAAAAATGCTATAAGAAAAATCAAATCGTTCTTTTCTAAAATATATTTTTATATCCATTTATTTATTATTCAAATCGAAAAAATAATTATTAAAATTAACAGACAGATTTAATTTAATTGCGTTTCTGAGTAACATGATATAAGATAGAATCTTATAACATGTTAAATATGTCATGTCTTATAACATGAACTGCGAAATTAAATAACGATTTTGATTTCTCTATACTTCTCATTGTTCCGTAAAAGCTTGTTTTAAATAAACCATGAACCATGGAGATAGATTTCCCCTTTAAATCATGTTTCAAACAATTCATGTTTTCAGAAAGTGACTAATTAACGCAAAAAATCTCCCATCAAACTCAGAGATTAAATTTTAATTCACTTTCAAACGATTTTCAAGCTTTTCGTTTGGATAAACCACGGAGTTAGGGAGTAGAACTCCTAGGAAAAAGTTCCGTTTATCATTAATATCTCGACAACCCCATGTCTTAGAAACTCGAAACTTGGACGAAATTTATGGGGGGATATTTCAAGGCTATTCACCAAATTTCATTAAATTCGGCTCAGCCGTTTTTCCGTGATGATGAGACAAACGAAAATTTCGTTTTTTACTAATATCTCGAGAACCACTGGTCGTAGAAACTCAAAACACGGATATAATTTTAAGTGGGGCTATTTCTGGGCTACCCACAAAATTTCATCAAATTCGGTTCAGCCGTTCTCCCGTGATGGTGTGACAAACAGACAGACAGACAGACAGACAGACAGACAGACAGACAGATTTTCATTTTTATTTATATAGATTACTAGCAGCATACCCGTTCTTCGTACGGAGTATATAATATAAAGAAACTTGAAATTCATAATCATGCCCAAATTCTTATAGTATACTAAATGACATGTTTAATCAAAATATTCTGTTAAAATATTTAATTTAATGCTCCTAAAAAGAAGTTTAAGAATCTCTGTTCTCGCTATATAAAATTATCTTCATGGACATATCTGAAGAATAAAACATCTTGGACCTCTTATGTAAGCAAATATAAAAAAAAATATGGAATTGAATCAATATATGCAAAATAAAAGTGCTAAAATTGTATGGGACCCGTACTAATTATATATGCGAATATTAGAAAATATAACCTGTATTAGTAGATTACATGTATAAATTGAAAATACCAATAAACCCGTAATCTTTAAATCTGAAGACAGTCATTTATTCCAATATATGTCGAAATTAAAGTGCTAAAATTATATGGGAAGATATACACGTACTACTTATAATGTCCGATTATTAGTAGAAGATTACCCGTTTTGCAATATGAGTCACAAATGTTTTTTGGTAAAATACAACAGACGACGTAATAAATTGAATATATAATTAATCCCCTTAATCTTCATACCAGAAGACTGTACTTGATTCCAATATATATGCCAATATATGTCAAAATATATGCCAATATACCTGTACTACTTATATTCTCGTAGGTTAGAAGATATTCCCGTGCATTCCTAGAAGATTACTCGTACAACGTACAATATGCGTGTGTCAGCAATTTTTGCCGCAATAAAAAAATGGCGTAATAACTTAAAAATATCAATAATCCCTGAATCAATAATTTCGGAAAATATCAATAATAATAATGTTTAAACCTGAAGAGTATAATTGATATTATCCAGTCCAAAATGAAATGGCAATGGAATTTATTTTATATACATATCTTCATTATTCAAATCGGAAAGGATTTAATAAAAATCGTCTGCCGCATAAACACATTGGATTTAAATCCGTTGCTAAGCGACATGATATCATTTGCTTCAAATAAATTGGTAGAAAAAATATCGTCTAAATAGTTATATTTCTATGGAACATTTGGCGACAGTTTCGTCAAATTAGCGACATTTTAAAAAATCGCCAAATTTATCGCCAAGTGGGACTGTAGAACTGACAGTTCCACTTTGCGACAAATTGACGAAATATCATCACAATACTATCCCCTAACAAAAAACAATTAATATCATTTATGTAGCGCAATTTTATCAATTTCAAGATATTTTTATAGATTTGAAAACATTTTTATCAATTTGGTGACATTTTAAAAATTCGCTAAATGTATTACTAAGTAGGATGGTTGGTCTGACAGATAAATGCTAACCAAACATCATTTCAGTACTCTCTTCTAACAAAACAAAAAAAAAAATTCATTGATATGTAGAAGACCCAAGCCACACGACCAACCCGAAAGTTTATGGCAGCTGTTTGTGTGTCATTTATATCAATTTGGCGACATTTCCGTCAATTTGGCAAAGTTTAAGAAAAGTTGTCAAATTAGCGATATCCCTCCAAATTCGTAGCTTTGAATTTGCAGATCTGAATGAAACTTTCTTATCCCGTTTCAATATACTAAATGAAAACACTACAATTGTATTAGAAGATATACCCGCTCTACTCTTTTTCTGTTTCAACAATCGGCTATATGAATTTATTGGCTAAACACAATGTATGAGTTTAGTAGCTAAATACGATATAAGCTTGAAAACTCTTTGCCAAAATAAATGAAATTGATGTACGCAGTCAGCAATTAATATAATTAAAAGAAAAATCAAACCGTCCATTCATAAGATATACTTTTATATCCATTTATCAATTTATTTATTATTTAAATCGAAAAAAAATAATAAAAACATTAACAAACACATTTAATTTAATTGCGATGCCGAGCAACATGATATATCCTCCTAAAATGTTAAAATTTATTAACCACTAACAGCACACCCGTTATTCGTACGGAGTGTATAATTTAAAGAAACTTAAAGTTCGCAATCATGTGCAAATTCTGTTAAAATATTAAATTTATTGCTCCTAAAGAGAAGTGTAAGAATATATGTTCTCACTATGCAAAATTATCTTCACGATCAGATCTGAAGAATAAAACATCCTGCCCCCTTTTGTAAGCAAATTTACAGAAGAAAAAATAGGAATTGAATGAATATATGCAACCCCGTACTAATTATATTGTCGCAGATCAGAAAATATGCCAATGTGTTAGTAGAAGATTACCCGTATTACAATATGCGTCTCAAAAATATTTGCCAAAATAAAAGAGATGACGAAATAAATTGAAAACATCAATAATATCCGTACTCTTTATACCAGAAGGTCGTAATTGATTCCAATATATGCCAATATATATCAAAACATATGTCAATATACCTGTACTACTTATATTCTCGTAGATTAAAAGATATACACGTGTATTTGTAGAAGATTCGTACAACATACAATATATGAGTTTAAACAATTTTTGTCATAATAAAATAATTGCATAATAACTTGAAAATATCAATAATCCTTGAATCAATAATCTCCGAAAATATAAATAATAATAATTTTTAAACCTGAAGACCGTAATTGATATTATCCAGTCAAAAATGCTATAAGAAAAATCAAATCGTTCTTTTCTAAAATATATTTTTATATCCATTTATTTATTATTCAAATCGAAAAAATAATTATTAAAATTAACAGACAGATTTAATTTAATTGCGTTTCTGAGTAACATGATATAAGATAGAATCTTATAACATGTTAAATATGTCATGTCTTATAACATGAACTGCGAAATTAAATAACGATTTTGATTTCTCTATACTTCTCATTGTTCCGTAAAAGCTTGTTTTAAATAAACCATGAACCATGGAGATAGATTTCCCCTTTAAATCATGTTTCAAACAATTCATGTTTTCAGAAAGTGACTAATTAACGCAAAAAATCTCCCATCAAACTCAGAGATTAAATTTTAATTCACTTTCAAACGATTTTCAAGCTTTTCGTTTGGATAAACCACGGAGTTAGGGAGTAGAACTCCTAGGAAAAAGTTCCGTTTTTCATTAATATCTCGACAACCCCATGTCTTAGAAACTCGAAACTTGGACGAAATTTATGGGGGGATATTTCAAGGCTATTCACCAAATTTCATTAAATTCGGCTCAGCCGTTTTTCCGTGATGATGAGACAAACGAAAATTTCGTTTTTTACTAATATCTCGAGAACCACTGGTCGTAGAAACTCAAAACACGGATATAATTTTAAGTGGGGCTATTTCTGGGCTACCCACAAAATTTCATCAAATTCGGTTCAGCCGTTCTCCCGTGA
Organism: Amaurobius ferox; assembly: GCA_951213105.1. Lineage (NCBI taxonomy): Eukaryota > Metazoa > Arthropoda > Arachnida > Araneae > Amaurobiidae > Amaurobius > Amaurobius ferox. The sequence goes on along the minus strand of OX578139.1, from coordinate 54,484,897 downwards.
TGGTGTGACAAACAGACAGACAGACAGACAGACAGACAGACAGACAGACAGATTTTCATTTTTATTTATATAGATTACTAGCAGCATACCCGTTCTTCGTACGGAGTATATAATATAAAGAAACTTGAAATTCATAATCATGCCCAAATTCTTATAGTATACTAAATGACATGTTTAATCAAAATATTCTGTTAAAATATTTAATTTAATGCTCCTAAAAAGAAGTTTAAGAATCTCTGTTCTCGCTATATAAAATTATCTTCATGGACATATCTGAAGAATAAAACATCTTGGACCTCTTATGTAAGCAAATATAAAAAAAAATATGGAATTGAATCAATATATGCAAAATAAAAGTGCTAAAATTGTATGGGACCCGTACTAATTATATATGCGAATATTAGAAAATATAACCTGTATTAGTAGATTACATGTATAAATTGAAAATACCAATAAACCCGTAATCTTTAAATCTGAAGACAGTCATTTATTCCAATATATGTCGAAATTAAAGTGCTAAAATTATATGGGAAGATATACACGTACTACTTATAATGTCCGATTATTAGTAGAAGATTACCCGTTTTGCAATATGAGTCACAAATGTTTTTTGGTAAAATACAACAGACGACGTAATAAATTGAATATATAATTAATCCCCTTAATCTTCATACCAGAAGACTGTACTTGATTCCAATATATATGCCAATATATGTCAAAATATATGCCAATATACCTGTACTACTTATATTCTCGTAGGTTAGAAGATATACCCTTGCATTCCTAGAAGATTACTCGTACAACGTACAATATGCGTGTGTCAGCAATTTTTGCCGCAATAAAACAATGGCGTAATAACTTAAAAATATCAATAATCCCTGAATCAATAATTCCGGAAAATATCAATAATAATAATGTTTAAACCTGAAGAGTATAATTGATATTATCCAGTCCAAAATGAAATGGCAATGAAATTTATTTTATATACATATCTTCATTATTCAAATCGGAAAGGATTTAATAAAAATCGTCTGCCGCATAAACACATTGGATTTAAATCCGTTGCTAAGCGACATGATATCATTTGCTTCAAATAAATTGGTAGAAAAAATATCGTCTAAATAGTTATATTTCTATGGAACATTTGGCGACAGTTTCGTCAAATTAGCGACATTTTAAAAAATCGCCAAATTTATCGCCAAGTGGGACTGTAGAACTGACAGTTCCACTTTGCGACAAATTGACGAAATATCATCACAATACTATCCCCTAACAAAAAACAATTAATATCATTTATGTAGCGCAATTTTATCAATTTCAAGATATTTTTATAGATTTGAAAACATTTTTATCAATTTGGTGACATTTTAAAAATTCGCTAAATGTATTACTAAGTAGGATGGTTGGTCTGACAAATAAATGCTAACCAAACATCATTTCAGTACTCTCTTCTAACAAAACAAAGAAAAATTTCATTGATATGTAGAAGACCCAAGCCACACGACCAACCCGAAGGCTTATGGCAGCTGTTTGTGTGTCGTTTATATCAATTTGGCGACATTTCCGTCAATTTGGTAAAAGTTTAAGAAAAGTTGTCACATTAGCGATATCCCTCCAAATTCGTAGCTTTGAATTTGCAGATCTGAATGAAACATTCTTATCCCGTTTCAATATACTAAATGAAAACACTACAATTGTATTAGAAGATATACCCGCTCTACTCTTTTTCTGTTTCAACAATCGGCTATATGAATTTATTGGCTAAACACAATATATGAGTTTAGTAGCTAAATACGATATAAGCTTGAAAACTCTTTGCCAAAATAAATGCAATTGATGTACGCAGTCAGCAATTAATATAATTAAAAGAAAAATCAAACCGTCCATTCATAAAATATACTTTTATATCCATTTATCCATTTATTTATTATTTAAATCGAAAAAAAATAATAAAAACATTAACAAACACATTTAATTTAATTGCGATGCCGAGCAACATGATATATCCTCCTAGAATGTTAAAATTTATTAACCACTAACAGCACACCCGTTATTCGTACGGAGTGTATAATTTAAAGAAACTTAAAGTTCGCAATCATGTGCAAATTCTGTTGAAATATTAAATTTATTGCTCCTAAAGAGAAGTTTAAGAATATATGTTCTCACTATGCAAAATTATCTTCACGATCAGATCTGAAGAATAAAACATCCTGCCCCCTTTTGTAAGCAAATTTACAGAAGAAAAAATAGGAATTGAATGAATATATGCAACCCCGTACTAATTATATTGTCGCAGATCAGAAAATATGCCAATGTGTTAGTTGAAGATTACCCGTATTACAATATGCGTCTCAAAAATATTTGCCAAAATAAAAGAGATGACGTAATAAATTGAAAACATCAATCATATCCGTACTCTTTATACCAGAAGGTCGTAATTGATTCCAATATATGCCAATATATATCAAAACATATGTCAATATACCTGTACTACTTATATTCTCGTAGATTAAAAGATATACACGAGTATTTGTAGAAGATTCGTACAACATACAATATATGAGTTTAAACAATTTTTGTCATAATAAAATAATTGCATAATAACTTGAAAATATCAATAATCCTTGAATCAATAATCCCCGAAAATATAAATAATAATAATTTTTAAACCTGAAGACCGTAATTGATATTATCCAGTCAAAAATGCTATAAGAAAAATCAAATCGTTCTTTTCTAAAATATATTTTTATATCCATTTATTTATTATTCAAATCGAAAAAATAATTATTAAAATTAACAGACAGATTTAATTTAATTGCGTTTCTGAGTAACATGATATAAGATAGAATCTTATAACATGTTAAATATGTCATGTTTTATAACATAAACTGCGAAATTAAATAACGATTTTGATTTCTCTATACTTCTCATTGTTCCGTAAAAGCTTGTTTTAAATAAACCATGAACCATGGAGATAGATTTCCCCTTTAAATCATGTTTCAAACAATTCATGTTTTCAGGAAGTGACTAATTAACGCAAAAAATCTCCCATCAAACTCAGAGATTAAATTTTAATTCACTTTCAAACGATTTTCAAGCTTTTCGTTTGGATAAACCACGGAGTTAGGGAGTAGAACTCCTAGGAAAAAGTTCCGTTTTTCATTAATATCTCGACAACCCCAGGTCTTAGAAACTCGAAACTTGGACAAAATTTATGGGGGGATATTTCAAGGCTATTCACCAAATTTCATTAAATTCGGTTCAGCCGTTTTTCCGTGATGATGAGACAAACGAAAATTTCGTTTTTTACTAATATCTCGAGAACCACTGGTCGTAGAAACTCAAAACACGGATATAATTTTAAGTGGGGCTATTTCTGGGCTACCCACAAAATTTCATCAAATTCGGTTCAGCCGTTCTCCCGTGATGGTGTGACAAACAGACAGACAGACAGACAGACAGACAGACAGACAGATTTTCATTTTTATTTATATAGATTAGTTTTAGATAGTTATTCGTGCATAAAGAAATCCAAACTATTTTTTTACCATATTTTTACTGTATTTATCGTACGAATACCTCCGCAAACTACTATTTCTTTCATACAGAACTGTAATATCAAAATATATTAATTTCAATTTTCTTTGTTCTAATCATGAAAACTATAAAACATTCCATCAAGTTTTCGATATTTACATAATCTATATGAACATTAAATTCTATTTCAATTCTTCCATATATATATATATATATATATATATATATATATACACACATATATATATATATATATATATATATATATATATATATATATATATATATATATATATATATATATATATATATATATATATATATATATATATATATATACACACACATATATATATATATATATATATATACACACACACATATATATATATATATATATATATATACATATATATATATATATATATATATATATATATATATATATATATATATATATATATATATATATATATATATATATATATATATATATATATATATATATATATATATATATATGCGTTATCATGTCCGCATCTCACAGACATACACATACGCACAGATGGACAGACATCATTTCTAAAGTAAGTTACAATTTGTCAAACATGTGTTTGTTGGGGATTCGGCAAACGATAATAAGGAAATTATGTTGTTTGATTTTCTGGCCGTTTGTAATAATACACATAATTTTCCTTTTATACATTTTTGTTAATTCTTTATACATATACGTACTTTATTAATATTCTTGAAGGTTTTGCATGCTTTTTGTACCTGCACTAAAAAATTTCAAAGTAAATATCTAAAGTACACTATGTTTTTTATTCTCTGAAACTCATAAAATCTTTGTGTTTTGTAAATTTATAAAATGTATTTTTATTTAGTGGAAATCAAATTTATGCCAATTGCAATATCCGTTAAATTGAAAAATTTGGGGGGGGGGTGTCAATTGAAAAATATTGAGTTAAAGGGTACAGTTGAAATATATGAACAGATCAATCAGAATGTTTAATTGAAAGAAATAGAAAATAAGGAGTACAATACTAAAATATTGACAATCAGGGGGTATAATTGAATGAAATTCACAGTTAGAGAGTATCCGGGAGAAAAATTTGGGAACAGCTGACTGTACATAAAATATACAAATAAATACATATTGTGAAATATGTTATGAAAGTATGTATATTGTAATTTAGCGATGAATTTTTGCTTTCCCTTTAATACATGGTAATGTATAAGGAAAGTATATTGGAATCGTGTTGAAAATCGCAACTCGAGTTTTCGACGTATCTACACGTTTTGAGTAATCTAGAACCGTAAAATTCAATTTTTAGCGTGATGTCTCTGTGTGTGTGTGTGTATGTGTGAGTCTGTCTGTGTGTAATGTATGTATTCACTCTAATTCACAAACTAATTGACAAAATAAAACTCAAGGACGCAACACAAATTAAAATATTAAGGTCATTTATTGAACTTCCTGAAAGACGTACAAAATAGTTACAAAAGCCAGAGCTCTGTCAAGCTAAACGCCCTTCATCAGTGGCAACATAAGATGTAAAACATTCAATCGTTCATATATAGCATACCAATAGTACATATAGGATGCCAATAGTACGTTTACATTGCAGTACTAAGCGTACTATTGGTATCCGTTTAGCGGAACACGCCAGGATGTCAAGAATGGTAAACTTTCCACTGCTCTTGCTCACTGTCGCAAATGATAATTTTCTGCCTGTTTTTGAAAAAACTTTTCTTTTAATCCGTTGCAATAACCCTCGTAATATTCTTCTTTAGTAACTCCTTTTCGTTTATATTTACCGTGCCTCGATTTGTAATTTTAATCCCGTTCAAACTTTAAGTTTTGTCTGGCGACTCATTTTCGACTCTATGCAATTCAAGTCTCTTCACAGTTACCTTTAACTTCCTTTTAAAATTTTTTTGAATTTTCGCGCTTGTAGTTTTGCCATATTTGTATTTTGCTTGTAATTGGCCTGCTTTAAATAATCGGTTCATATCTGTTTATTTCGATTTTAGAGATTTATTATTAATTAATAGCCTTGTACATTACCATTTTATTTATGCAAATTTTGCTGTATTTCTGGTCGCTATATATGAGCGATTGAATGTTTTACATCTTATGTTGCCACTGATGAAGGGCGTTTATACGGTTAAAAGCTCTCTGGCTTTTGTACGTCTTTTAGGAAGTTCAATAAATGACCTTCATTTTTACTTTCCTTATATACAATAAAGAAAATTATTGTGACGGGGTCGAAAATTCGAATTCGAGTTTTCGACGAGAGAGCACGTTTTAAGCATCCTTGATCACGAATCGAACATTTTTGAGATGATGTGTGTGTGTGAAAGTATGTGTGTGTGTCAGTGAGTCTGTGGAGACGATAACTGACGAATGAATGGACCGATTCGAACTAAATTTGGTAAAAAAAATCACAATCCGCAAATACTGGAAGCCTATTGTTTTAAACGCAATCGAATGTTCGGAACCCCCCTAGATTTTCGAGTGAAATTTTGAAAAAAATCATCAAAAAATCAAAACCTCTAGTAAAGTTACACAAATAGACATTTCTTATGTAATTTTTCATTAAAAAACGATTGATACAAATTTTAGAACGCTAGCATGAACCGTTCTCGAGATATTGCACATTTTTCCAAAAAAGTTTTCAAAAAATCATGTAAAATAAAAAAAGTATTACCTATTGAGAAACATGTTCACTTTTCATATGTAATATCATGCGATAAATTGGGTGACATCATTCTCGTGAATCTTGCTATTTCCATTCATGAAAAAAGATACTTTGAGTAATACTTTTGTATTTGAACGCCAATAGTCATTTATATCTGCTGTAAGAATAACTTATTTCTCCATCCATAACGCTTGGCGAGATTTTGGCGATGAATTTGGCGAAATGTTGCCAACTTGTTTAAATGTTGCTAAATTAACGATAAACTTGCCAAATGTATACAAATAAGGCTAAATTATTGAAAATGACGACTCATTGACGAAAATTCAATATCTTGGAAAAAATATATCTACTATAAGAATAACCTATTGTTTTTACTGTTAAAGTAGTGAATTCATTGCATTATATAAGGAAAGTCATGTGTTGCCCATATCAGATTTTTTAATTTGTGTTGTGTCCTTGAGTTTTATTTAAGTTTAAATAGACATGTTACCAACTGGATTAATTGACAAAATTTCACAAAAGTTGGAAGATAAGTCACTTGTGGGTTATCCTCTTGCTGATTAGATTTGGTACGAATCAGAAAAAAAAAGAACCTGTTTCTTTTTGCAAAATGGTCTGCAAAAATTGTCAAAATCTAAAATAAAAGCCTACCTACGCTCAAATGTATCAATTAAACGCTTGTTTTATAAGGAATTTTTGACGACAAAACGAATGAGATTAACTCCATAAAACTCCAGAAATCAGTCGGCAAAGGAAAACAAAAATTGAATTAAAACTGAAAATTTTGAGAAATTTCAAATTAAATAGCAATCCGTGTTATTTTGTGCAATTAAGTTCAATTTAATGAATTATGAAATAAATAATTGGAAATTGATTTGAGTCTGTAGTGAAATTCATGTGCCCATTGGACTTTTGTTTTCTCATACTATGTAATATAGTATAGATAAAGTATGTTTGCAAGAAAATTTTTGAATTCGAGATTTTGATGCCAATATATATTTTAGGACCTCCTGAATTTATTTTGACTGCTTTTGTAGTCATGCCCGTCTGTCTGTCTGTCTGTCTGCATGTATGTATGTAGTCGATTTGTTGTGACCACGATAGCTGTCACAAATATCAATGGAATTTCACGAAACTTATCAGCGGTTTCGCTATCGAAAAATCTAGAACTAGATAGAATTTATTTTGAATTCGAGCGAAAACTCCGAAATTTTATATTTCTTTAGATGACAGCGCGGGACAACATTTGACATAATTATGCATAAAAAGGGTTATTTATAGCTCAACGATTACTAGACTTCATAGTTTTAATTATTGCTGTGAAAATTAGCTGCTATACAGTTTTTGTGTCCGTGACGACATTAGCCTCCTTTGCAGAAAGGGGGGGGGGGTACATTGTCAAGTGTGGTATCAATCGAAAGATATTTTCAGGTTGTTTATAGTGAAGGTAACATGCTATAATTGTAATCATTTGGTCCAATGATATCGATTTTTCAAAAATTTTCTTGTAAAATTTGTCATAAAAAAGGAAAGGGGGAAAAAAACTCCACAAGTTATTTAAAAATGAGTTCTGGCATGAGAAAGTCAAGTTAAGTCACACATCAGTTAATATTAACATTGTAACTGTATAAAATAATAAAAACCGTATAAAATGTGAAATAATAACCGTACAAACATTAATAACCGTATAAAACAAAATCTGTCGTGGGCAGCATGCGACATCCTTAGACTCAATTCTCTTTCTAACTTTCATAATTCATTAAATTGAGTTTCATTACGGAAAATAACACAAATAATTATTTGAAATGGTACTGAATTTCCCATTTTAATTCGTTTTTTTTTGTTTTTCATTTGGCGACCTTGACGTATATTTTCAAAGATAACGTTGCAAATATGCAAAATAACTGAAATTTCTCAAGAACATCTAGTTCTAGAGTAATGGGGTTGATCTTAATTTTTTCGTCATTAAAAATTGCATATAAAACTAGCATTTAATTAATGCATTTGATCATACTCTGTGTCATGGAGTTAGTAAGAAGGAGATAAAACTCCTATATGGATGAAACGCTTGAAAATATCATAATGCTTTGAGAATTACATCTAGGTGTCGCTAGTGTTAATAAAGTACTGTTCATATTAATGGACACAACCGAACGGCGTAGTATTTAGTATATGTATTCTTGATTATTTTTAAATTAAGGGTTCCCTAATTATGAGTATAATTAACCAGTATTTTTACATAGTTGCAGGATAGATGGAGATGGGATGGATGCAGGATAGATAGATGTTGCAGAATATATGGAGATAAAAGTAAATTGAAAGATAAAATAATTTTGAATACGTAGGAGTATTCTTTATTGCTTCAGTTCTACTTTGAATTGCCCTAATAATTTATTTTTACAAAATTGACAGTTTAAATAAGTATTTTAGGTCCTTTCGCCACAGAAATGCATACAATACAGGACTGCTTATCTTATCACAGCGCCGCCTGAATGATTGTCTCAAACGATATTGGCGTTTTCTTAATAAGAAATTTTAACTCCTTACTTTTACCTCCATGCGATGTCTTTTATTTTATATTTTGATGATTTTTGGAGGCCATTTCACAAAACAAGAAACAGGGTTTTTTTTTCGAATCGTACCAAAGCTAATCAGTCCCATGGTTATTTTATAATTCGGCAGATAAGTCAAGGACTTACCAATTTTTATGAAATTTGGTCTATTAGTTTTTGAGCTAAGGCGGATATATATACATTGCACACACACACACGCACACAAACAGAGGCCTTCCTGTTAAAAATTGTTTTTTAGAGTTCTAGAGTGCCCGAAACGTGTAGATGCGCTAAGACTTGAGTTCTGATTTTTAACACGATTCCAATTCTTCCTTTATACATTACCAAGAATTATAGGGAAAGTAAAAAGTGAATAAATGAATGATCCAAAGTGGACGGGTTCAGGTAATTTCTCTCAGGTAATATATAACTATCTTTCTCGTATTACGCGAGAGGGATTAATCGAATCTACTCTATGTTAGAATAAACCTTTATTAAGTAATTTCATTTCTTGTATTCGCTTTTTTTTTATCATTATTTTGGCCAGCCAGTTTCATTTTTAAATGTAAAAACTACTGCAAAAATGGCTAAAAAGTAGAATCTTTTTTTAAACACGCAAAACAAATTAGCAAGGGTATTTCATAGTTACTAATTTATTTTATTCTGAGTATTTAACGAATATTTTACTTTTTAGTGAAAACAATTTATTTAAAATGCACGCAGATTTTGAAAATTTTTAAATAAGTATTTATTCTATATTCTAGTTTGAGATAAAAAAAATAATGTATCTCATAAGAATGAATATAAATAAGAAAAGAGAAAAAAGGAAAAAAAAAAACTGCAGGGAAAACAATCCCATATCAAAGTTTTAGCTTTTTCTCTACCGCATTACACTTAATCTTTTATTCTAACGAGGAAAATTATGTCTCATGCATTACTATGACGTGATTCCCATGCAAATTCTAAATGTTATATTTAGTTTCAGGTTGAAAATTAGAGATAGTTTATTGTTGCCACTTTAATAATAAATGATTTAAAAATAAAAATAAAAAGATACGGAGGCTATTTTGAATAAATGGATGATATAGGAAATACATATTTCTAATGCACTTTAATGTTGAGTCAAGTTCGTACGCAGACAGAAAATTTCTCATTTGAAGTATTTAGAATCGTAAATACTGGAGTGTTCAGAAGTAATTATTTTATTAATTAAATGATAAATTAGAGATTTGAAATAGATGGATACCTGTTAAATGATACCACGATAAATAGTCTGATACTCTTGATGTTTAATTTATATACTTAGTCATTTTCTATTTTAGGGTTAAAGAAAATTAGAGTTATTTCTTAGCAAGTCCGTTTCATAAATTTTGGATGATTTGATGGATTGCGTTTAACAACTATCTGATGAAAGACAATTTCATCATTAGATACATTGTCACATGTTTCTGTATAATAAAAATATCGGTGATTTGTATTTTCATTTGCTTGCTACAAAATACCCCTCTTTTTGTAAAAACAATTTATATTTTCACAGTTGGTTACTTTTCTAGGTAAACAACAATCGCAATTGAAGTGTTTGTAAATATTTTTTGGTGGAATCAATAATCACAAAGTATACAGTTGAAATTAGTCTGGAGGGGAAAAAACGAAAATACGCTGATTTTCCGTCTCTGTGACGTCGAATGATGACGCTTGCAGAGATCTGCAGACGAATTTGCAACCTGTAAACCTTTCACAGATGGCAACACGAACGCTCTGTGGCGGTTGATCAAAACAGAAAGGAGACTTGACTAAATAAAAACGAAATAGTTGTGTGAATAACGAACGATTATGACACGCAATGGATAATTTCATTCTGACAGTAGTGCCAAATGCGGTTAAGAATGTTCTCACCTGAGAAAACCCATTAGAGTTCGAAGACGGTAAATGAATAGTGATTTTCTATGCATGTTTTTCTCTACTTAAACTAGTTTGTTCTAGAAATTAATTGTTTCTTTTAAATGTGCAGTAGTTGTTGTTGTTGAAACCCAGACCGTCCGACCTACCAGAAAGGTGTAAGGTAACTGAAATGTGCAGTAGTGTCTCTAATAGTAGTTTTCAGAAGAGAATTGAACATATTTTTTTTTTTTACATTTCTTTAATGCACATTCTTTTCTGATTGGTTAGAAGTCAAGATTTGTCTCTCATAATTGTTAAAAATGTATTTATTTCATTAAACATGGAAGTAGTATTGTTTGTCTACGTGGGAATAAAAAGTTTAAACATTCTTAAATGGTGAATTTTTTAAGTTAATTAAGAAATACTTATTATAATTTTTTTAATATTTGCAAACTGCGCGAACTTTGGTGGGTTTGTAAAATAAAATTTGAACTTTCGTGCGTATGCAGTTTCAATTAAAGGAAATAATAAGAAACAACTTATATAACAGTGGATGTCATATGAAAGATATAAATTCAAGAATTCATAGAATTTTTTTAATTAATAAAATACAAACCTTAAGGGGACAGCACGACTTTAAAATTTTGAACTGACGCATATTCTGATTTTAATATCATTTTGTTGATTAATAAATTTAAAAAAGATTGGTATAAATTACTTTATTTTTCTGTCATTCTATCATAAAATATTAAAAAAAAAAAAGATGAACACGCATAGTTTTGAGGTGAGTCTCACTGTGTATCTTCAATCGCGCTTATCTCAAAACACGGTTTCCTGTCCTTTCGCGCAAAATGTCTTGTGAACAAGTTAATAAAATTTCCTGTAGCTTTTTGGGTGGAAGAACAAAATAATGATACTTCACTTGAACTATTATTATCGTTGCTTTAACAAGTAAAATAAGCATTTTTTTGCTTGTATTGTTTAAAAAATAATGATAAAAACAAGAGTATCTTTACTAATAATCTCTTTAACCTCTTTACTTAAAGAATTAAGCATTAATGGCTTAAATATAATATCATTTAAATTGAGACATGCTAAAAAATATTATTTTCCGCGAAATAAAATATAGAAATATCAAAAATAAAAATACATCACTTTAATTAATAAATTTTTCAATTACTCTTATTTTTTTTAATTAATGTATTATTAAAATAATAGTAATATTTTACTTCTTTAAAAAAAATTCTATGATTAAATATATATGTTTCAATGGGTCCGAATATTTTATGCATTTATATTAAAGTAGCAGATTTATAAAACAAAATAATGCAAATTTAAGTCACTATTTGAACGTTTTCAACATGCTAAAGGTGTACTTCCACCTTAAAATTATGTGTTCTGCTTTCCAAATATTAGTTGGAAAGTAAATCCTGTGGTTTTATTTATTCTCTATGATCAGTCTTCCCTGGAAGATGGAAAAGGAGAATATATAGAGATTAAAGATGCAATGATTATAGTCAGAATATCCACTGCAGCTCATAGTGATAGCGTATAATAATATCAATCATTTTGTATGATAATAGAATGTAATTACGGCATGTAATACTGTACTAAATATCAATACCGGCATTGAGGTGGTATTTTTAATTTTCAAAAACTGGTATTTCTGGGTTTTAATATTTAATATTTATTTCACTTAAATATTTAATTTTTAATATTTATGTTCACTTAAAAATTGCAGAAAATTTCAGTAAAAACAACAAGGCTTTTATTTTAACAGGAAACAAGTAAAAGTATAAAAAGTAGTTTTTTAAAGTACAATCTTTTTATTGTATGTAACTTAAATGTATGAAAAGTGTATTTATCGAAATATATTTAACTTAAATGCATGAAAGACAACGACATGCCAAATTTGGACTTCCTAGCTGTTCCGGTTCTCGAGTTATTTCTCCCCAAACGAGTACATTCCTTTGATGGGCCAAGAACGGATTGAGTCGGTAAAGTTCAAAACCCAAAGCATTAAAATATATTACGAAAGGCAGCAGCATGCTAAATAGGAGCTTCATAGCTACGTCGGAGTCTTGAGTTATTACCGAAAAACGAGGACATTCCTATAGCGGGTTCAGTACGGGCTAATTTGATAAAGTTCTAAATCTAAATAATTAAAATATACCATAGAAGTTAAAATAAATTATATGCCAATATCATAAAAATTAAAATATATGACATATCAAATTTGGACTTTCTGGCTCCTCCGGTTCTCGAGTTATTCTCCAAAAGCGAGTGTATTCCTATTTAGGTCCCAGGACGAGTTAGTCCTATAAGATTCAATATTGAAGTATTAAAATATATAACAAAATACAACGACATACCAAATTTTGACGATTTAGCAGCTACGGTTCTCGAGTTATTCCCCCAAAACGAGTACATTATAGAGGACACAAGAAGAGCTAGCCCGATAAGGTTCAAAATCCAAGCAATTAAAATGCCCCATTAAAACAATGACATATAAAGTTTTATTTTTTTTCTTTATGAATAATGGAACCCTGTTTAGTCAGGACTTCAAAATTTGAATCGCATAGATAAACACTAGATCAAGTTAAATAAAAGATGGGAAAAGAAATTATATTTATTTATTTAGCACATCACGTGCCAAGCTTCATTTCATAAAATTACTCCCAGATTGACGAAAATATCGTTAAAATTGCGAATATGAAGCTAAATGAACGAAGATGACGTCGAATTTATGAATTATTAAAATATTTTAATATATACACTATATTGCTTATTACGGATGCTATCAATATTGATAATTGCCAATTTAGAGTTGGTTGAAATATAACTTAATTGGGTACTTCAAAATAGTTTACATGTTATCCGAAAAAGCCCCAAATGTACAATTCAACATTAAAATTATTGGGCGACATGTACATTATCTTATACATCATTTATTTCATTTTGAAAGAAGTAAATCCAATGCAATTATATAGGAAATATCACGTGCTGCCCACATAAAATTTCTTTTTAAACTGCGCTACTACTTGGTCTGAAACCTTTTAAAACAAATAAGTTCAGACCTCCACTTACAGACCTCTAAATCCCAACTAATCTGTCCGTTTTTGCACGTTAATCGGCTCTTCCGTAAGTCTACTCCCAATAAAACTTGATTTGAAAGTTTATTTACTTATTTAATTATTATTTTACTTTTTTATAGCTAGCGCTCAGGTTTTTTTTTTTTTAATAGGTAGTAGCGCACAATTTGTGAAATATACGAAAATATTTGTGGGGTGAAAAAAAGTACGTTAAAAGATGGGGGAAACGTGTAGGAAACTGTTGCCGAGACCCCTAGAAAAAAATAAATTTTAGAGGGGGGGCTCCATAAAACTTTTGGTTAAAAAAAAGCATTGAGAGAGGGACATGGTTAATCATTAGCTTTTATTAACCATAATAGTTACTATTATATATTTTAATCCATATAAGTTATTAACAAGTAATTGCATATTTATGTTTGTAAGATAAGAGTTGATTAGGAAAATCCATATAGTTACTATACATCAATATTATAAAATATAATAATTATAATGGGTTTTAATATAAGCAATAACTAGTAGAAACACTGTTAATTAATTGAAAAAACTGAAAGGTAATACAAGTTAACGCTTAATATTAACTATTAACTACATATTAGTTGATTTTGATACTATAATGTTTGATATTATAATTTTGGGCATGAGTCACCAAGTTCGGAAATGTTAATTTTGGCTGGCGTTTATAAAACTCCAGTTTTGTTTTGTGGGCCGTATTGGACACATCGGCGGGCCGTATTTGGCTCGTGGCCAATAGTTTGCCCATTCCCAATCTACACAGTAGCGTGAGAAAGTACATAGCATCTAACAAAAGTTCTTTCATCTGTTCTTTTGTTTCAAATTATCGATGCCACCTTTGAAAGAGCAAACATATTCTTTGGTATTCGTTTTTCCTACCATTTTCAATTACCTTTTGAAATGCCCTCTGTGAGTGGACAATAGAATTATTGTGTTTCAATGTACCTATTATCAGATGAATATGCGTTGAAGTAGTTTTTCCTTTTTCAAGAAACGATCCCTCCCACTTTTCCATAACGATTTATTGGCTATACAAAATGAGATCACGCGATAAAGGAAGATGTCAAAAGGATATAAAAAATGGGGAGAGTCCAACTCATGAATTTCCCTACAGATTGATTAATTTCGACATTGAGGGACATCAGTAACACAAATGAGGGATTTCTTATGACTAGATCCTGCGGAAAATGAATAGGCTTTCGGTTGTTACCGATTGCAATGAACATACAGAATTTAATGGTAATCACTTGATTATTTCTATAGAGATATTTCGCTCCCCATTGAAAAGTAAAATATCTAATATCTCTAGAACGGCTCGTGATAATTCTTTAAATAATTACCTGTCCTTTAATTTCAGGTAGAAAGTATTCAGAGAGTACTCACTTATTTGATAATAATGAACGCATTTAATTTTATTATGATGCTTTTGATTTACCCCCCCCCCCTCAAATGCCCTTTTGATAATGATGTTCGTGACGTTCTGTTAATGATGCCATTCCAGTTACATATAAAAAGACTCTACACTACTATTCGAGTTACATATAAAATGACTCTACACTATTATTCGAGTTACATATAAAATGACTCTACACTACTATTCGAGTTACATATAAAATTACTCTACACTACTATTCGAGTTACATATAAAATAACTCTACACTACTATTCGAGTTACATATAAAATGACTCTACACTACTATTCGAGTTACATATAAAATGACTCTACACTACTATTCGAGTTACATATAAAATGACTCTACACTACTATTCGAGTTACATATAAAATGACTCTACACTACTATTCGAGTTACATATAAAATGACTCTACACTGCTATTCGAGTTACGTATAAAATGACTTTACACTACTATTCGAGTTACATATAAAATGACTCTATTAAATTACATATAAAATGATTCTATTTTTATGGCGATATAGCAGCTCAAATTGTAGTTTTTTTTTTTTTTTTGGGGGGGGGGGGTCTGAAAAATTGTGAGGTTGTACACAAATTGGATTTCGCTACATGATTTGTGAGGTACTGGAATAGGTGGGTCTTAATTATTGGGAATACGTCGGATTGCACATGGTAGGTTTGGATACTGAATGCTGTTGTTCTTTTCTTGGAAATTTCAATTGTTTCAGTTAAACAAAAACATCCGTCGTTAATGCGGTTACGTGGATCTCACCATACCATAGGTAGGCACAGCAAAAATAATACTTTTCAGTTCACCAGTTAATCACACATACTCAGATTTGTGGTAGGTGTAGTTCAGCATATATATAGGGCTCAGTTTTTATCTGGATGAACAATTTTGCAACCTATAAATAATATAAAAGTTTCAAAATGTTGTAGATTTTCTTTTCCTGAGTTTTTGGTGAAATACTAGCACATATATAACGAAACTTGTCAGGCCGAGTTACACATTTCCTTTACTTTTGAACTTTTAACGATAAATCCTCAAATAAAGCTAAAACATCTTTCTCAAATAGACACTAATAAACAGTAGAAATCGAAAAAATGTAAAAGTCATAGCAAAAATGTTCGAATTGTCGAATATAAGTGAAATTCCAGGTTTAAGGAATTAGGAACTTGAAATTTTGTTCAATGGTAAAGCATATAATAAAATCAACAGGGATAATTGCAGTTTCAAATATTTATTATCACAGGAGGTGTCACAGGTAAACATGTTCGAATTGTCGAATGAATGAGAAATTCCAAGTTATACTATACTTCAAATTTGTCTGATGGTCTGTCTTTCCAGCTATACAAATCCGCACCGTTTATCTCAGACAAATTTTGTATGCTGACTGAATCGGAAGCTGAATCGGAAACATAATTATTCTAGGAGGTGTTTCAATATACCATACATTTTTTAGAGTGTAAAGTGTACTTTCATATATCGCAGAGTCTTGAAATTTATTACGCAGGTCGGGAAAAACTCTACCGATAAATTTTAGGGTGTGTACATATTGACCATACTGTTAGAATTGTCGAATGAATTTAAAACTCCATGCTTATTGAGCTAGGGACTTAATATCTGGTACAAAGTTAGATCATATGTTAAAATCCACATAATCGTTGTTTTGAAATATTTATAATTTTAAGGAGTGTCATAGGTTAAAATGTTCGAATTGTGGAATGAATGTAAAATTCCATTGCGATATGACCTCTTAATTTTATCACATGACAAAGGTAGATCATGTGGCATGGATAATTGGTGTTTTCAAATATTTATTATTTTAGAGGGTTTCATAAGTAAAAATGTTTGAATTGTCGAGTAAAAGGTAAAAATGTTCGAATTGTCGAATGAATGTGAAACTCAAAGTCTATGGAAGTAGGACTTGAAATTTGGTGCAAAGGTGTAGACCATATGATAAAATAACATGAATAAATTCAGTTTACAAATATTTATTAATTTCAGGGCAGGTTTATTAAGGTAAGGACTTCAAATTTAGTACAAAGATAGAGCATAGGATACAACCAACATGGGTAATTGGTATTTGTATTTTAAAATATTTATTGCAAATATTTATCAAGCAAAAATTTTCGAATTTTTGAGTCAATGTTAAATTCCGGGTTTAAAGCTATAGGTAGGACACTCTGGATAGGATAAAACCTAATAGGGCCAATTTTCCTTTGAGACAACCATTTTCCGCGCTAAGCATTATACATGGTTAAGCAAAATAAAATTTATTAAAACAAGAAAGATCAATCATGCATAAAGCATTGATTATGAAACATTTTCCAACTTCAATGCAATTTTATTTAAATATCTCTAAAATGCGATACATTCCTCGGTAATGTTTTAAAAATTATCACAATACTACATTAATTTATTATATTTGAAAACTTAAAACTTCATAAAAAAAAATGAATTTCATTCAAATGACGGCATTGAAATATAAATTGCCTGGTTTAAACACCTCTAAAATGCGATACATTCTTCGGTAATATTTTTAAAATTATCATAATACTACAATAATTTATTATATTTGAAAACTTCATCGAAAGCAAATGAACTTTATTTAAATGACGTCATCGAAATATAACACGTCTGGTTCTCTCTATAAAAGCAGCATTTCATTATAAACTTTTTCCATTTCTTTCATTCATCACAATACTATAATAATTTATTTTATTTAAAAACTTTAAACCATGGAGGTACAAGTAATTTAACTCTATGCTTAAAACTTCATCGAAAAAATCGTCTTCTTCGTTGTGTAAAATCAATGAATGCTTCATTCATATCAGCTATATTGCAGACTCCATGAGCTAAATAATTTTGCGTTAAAGAAATGCAGCAATTCTTATACAATTAATTCTACATCTTTTGGTGTTTACATTCTCCATAAGGGAAAATTAGACTTCGTTGTAGAAATAATCAAAGTTTGATGATCATTTAAACTCAAATATAGTGTAATTGCGTTGTTTCAGTGTATAGATGCACAGAATTTAAACAAAAATAAAGCGGTTTTAAGACTGATACAACATTAAATATGAATTAAAAAGAACTTTAAAAATCACGATTTTGACACAAGATGGATGCCATATTTTACTTTGAAGTGGGTCACGTGACTTCTTCATATAACGGTCACGTGATCTCTTCATATAAAGGCTGTAATTGTTATTTTAATCTTTATTTATAAAACTACTGAATATATTTTGCTGAAATTTTTATTATATATTTTACGGGATAATTTGAATATTTTCTAAAACTTTCGAAGCAATTTGTGAATGTTAAATTTGCTTAAAAAATGTTTGAAAAATTAAGTCCCATAGGGTTCAATGTATTTCATTTTTTCAACCCGAGTTCAATCCAAAACTAATTAGGTGATATTATTCATTTATATTCCCATAGGTCCACTAAAATTTCATTTTGATAAAGTTATTTTTACCGCAGCTATCGTGCTAACGGACAGACAGACAGACAGAATGAACAAAGTCATAAACACTTTTCAATTATGTTGTAAAGTGTTAAATATAGACACAGTTTTATTATTAAGTGTGCTAGTTTACCCGTTTTTGACAGGTTACTCAGTGAATTTTAATAAATATCCGATTGAGTCATAAATTCATATTAAAGCTAATGATTTCAGGAATTGGTTCAGTTAAATAATGTTATACTCGTATTGTTCATCAACAGCAATCTGAAGTGCAAACTTTTCTCAAAATCTACGGGGAAGGGGGGGGGGGGAGGGTTACTTTGATGTTAAACCACGGAGACAGTTATATTTTCAATATTTTCTACTTTCTGAAAGAAAAAAAAATCTGATGTGGGCAACACATGACTTTCCTAATATAATGCAATGAATTTACTACTTTTACAGTTAAAAAAAATGTTATTTTTATAGTAGATACTTATATTCATTCCAAGATATTGAATTTTCTTCAATTAGTCGTCATTTCATTGATTTAGCATCGAGATTTTTGTTAATTTGGCAACAATTAAAATCGTCGCCAAGTTGGCGATATTCCACCAAATTCGTCACCAAAATCTCGCCAAGCGTTATGGACGGAGAAATAAGTTATTCTTAAGCAGATAAATGACTATTAGCGTTCAAATACAAAAGTATTACTCAAAGTATCTTTTTTCATGAATGAAACGAGCTAGATCCACAAGAATGATGTCACCAAATTTATCACATGATATTACATATGAAAAGTGAACATGTTTCTCAATAGGAAATTTTTTTTTTATATGACTTTTTGATAATTTTTTTGAAAAATGTGCAATATCTCGAGAACGGTTCACGTTAGCGTTCTAAAATTTATGTGAATCGTTTTTTAATGAAAAATTACATAAGAAATGTCTATTTGCGTAACTTTATTAGCTGTTTTGATTTTTTGACGATTTTTTTAAAATTTCACTCGAAAATTTAGGGGGGTTCTGAACATTAGATTGCGTATAAAAACAATAGGCTTCTAGTGTTTATAGATTGTGATTTTTGTACCAAATTTCGTTCGAATCGGTCCATTCGTTCGTCAGTTATCATCTCCACAGACTCACTGACACACACACATACACATACTTTCACATACACACACGCACACATACTTTCACACACACAGACACACACACACAGACATCACTTCAAAAATGTTCGATTCGTGATCAGGGATGCTTGAAACGTGCTCTCCCGTCGAAAACTCGAATTCGAATTTTCGAGCCCGTCACAATACTTTCCTTATACATTATGTATATAAGGAAAGTAAAAAGTATTATGTGTTTGGGTGCTTCACTTGCTAAGCTAAACCATTGTTAACTCAGTACAATATATGTTCCTTACAAGAAAATAAACTAGAAAACCTATCTCACTCTGACATCGTTATGAACATTAGAATGATATTTTGAAGCTGTAAAATCTAAAATCTCGCGGAGGAACAGAAGAGGTTACAAACTTTGGTGTCAAAAAATATTAGTAGTGATTTGCAAAATAAATTCAATCGTATCAATTTGTACTCCATGACTTTTAGTCTGCTTAACTATTGATTTCTGTAACTTTTATTTAAAAAAAATTAAAAAAAAAAGACAGATATACAGTGGCTCCCAAAAGTGTTTGTACACTTAACGAATTTCAAAGAAATACTGCTCTATCCATTAATAAAAATTAATATTTCAGAATGGGAATTTTTTAATAATATCTATAACTTGTTCTTAACAAAGCTACATAAAATATTTTAAAAACATATAAAACTTTTTTTTTTTGGAAAAATTAATAATCAGAAAGTAATCAAAAAGTTCGTCACAAAAGTATTTGTACAATTTAAAAAAATCAGTAAACATACAGTAAATATTGTAATATTTCGGTAAATTAGTACTTAGTAAGATATCCTCTAGCATCCACAACAGCTTTTAAACGTCTGTAAGTAGAGTTTACTAGTTTTTTTTGCAATTTCTGCATCAATGTTCCTCCATTCTTCGATTATTACTGTTATTAGTTCGCTTTTCATTTCAATGTCTTGTCTTCGTACTCCATTCTCCAGTTCTTTCCAAATGTGTTCTATTGGGTTTAAATCCAGCGACTGAGGTGGTGTTTTAAGAACTTATGGACAATTATGGAGACACCAGAGGCGAACTTTGTGAGCCGTATGCTTAGGATTGTTATCTTGATAAAAAAACAAAGTTGTTTCCAATACTCAAATTTTGGGCTGATAATTCTAAATTGTCTTTTAAAATATTTAAATAAAGAGTATGATTCATTATGCTATCAATAAATATCAAATTACCTAGTCCTGATGCTGACAGGCACCCTTACGCAAGGGTGACCAACGGCCCTACCGTGCTGAAAACACCCGTTCTCGTTAGATCACCGAAGTCAAGCGGCATCGGGCGCGGTTAGTACTTGGGTGGGTGACCACCTGGGAACACCGCGTGCTGTTGGCACATTTCGGGCGCAGTAGCCCGGTGGTTTGCGCGCTGGATTTGCACGCTGCCACAACTGCCGCCGTGTTCATGCGGAGTACGATCATGTTAAACATGTGGGTCCGAAAGTCCTTCCGAGACGTTGGTGGTAAGGGAAGGAGGGTACGGTCCCTGTGGATGCCTCCCCCACTGGGTTCCGGTCCAAATTGGGTGGCACTTCCCGGCCGTCCAAACGGTTACCTTACACCTTTCTGGTAGGTTGGACGGTTTGAGTCTCAACAACAACAACCCCTACACAAGGACACCTTCCACCGCCATGCTTTACTGTTCCATGCTTTACTGTTTTAAGTTCTTGGGATTAAGTTCCTCATTTTTTTTTTTCATACAATTTTACGTTCGTCGGAACCAAAAATGTTAAATTTATTTTCATCTGCAAATAAGACATGATTCCAATACGTTTCGGGTTTCTTTATCATTGATTTTGCGAAGGAAAGCCTAAGCTCTCTATTTTTCGCACTTAAAAAATTTTCTTCGGGCAGAACGCCCATGCAATCCAGCTGATCTGAACACTCGTCGAACAGTTTCAGGTGAAATTGAAGTAGAAAATTTTTCAGTAAATTCTGTAGAAATTTTTACAGCACCCAAACGTGGAATTTTCACAAATTTTCTAACTACAAATCTCTGATCACGTTGAGTTAACTTTGCCGGACGACCTTTTCTTACCTTATTTTCGATCCGATTTTCTTCTTTAAAGCGTTTTATCACATACTGCACCGTAGAACGGGATAAATGTACTAATTAAGCGATATTACGAACTGATTTACCACCACTATGATGAAAAATAATCAATTTTCGAATGCTGTTGGTTGTTTCCTTACGACTACGAGCCATTTTTAAATAATACTATAAATATTACGAAATAAGCAAGCAAAGATTAAAGCCAAACATTTTTTTAAATATCACCACAATGCAAAAATAAAAAAAAAGCGACAGAGAATAATTTTATTTATGAATTTATCCGAAAATGTTTTGGTGTGCGATCATGTTTGTGACGTGTTCTTTTTCTGCCTCCTTGCATTTACATTTTTATTAAAAAACAAGAAAGATCAATCATGCTTAAAGCATTTATTATGAAACACTTTCCAACTCTAATGCAATTTTATTTAAAAAAGTCTAAAATGCAATACATTCCTCGGTAATATTTTAAAACTTATCACAATACTACATTAATTTATTATATTTGAAAACTTAAACTTCATTGAAAAAAATGAACTTCATTCAAATGACGGCATTGAAATATAAATTGCCTGGTTTAAATATCTCTAAAATGCGATACATTCCACGGTAATATTTTTAAAACTATCATAATACTACGGTAATTTATTATATTTGAAAACATCATCGAAAACAACTGAAATGAATTCAAATGACGTCATAGAAAAAATAACACGCCTGGATCTCTCTATAAAAACAGCATTTCATTCATAACTTTCTCCCATTCATTTCATTCATCACAATACTATAACAATTTATTTTATTTAAAAATTAAGACCATGGAGCTACAAGTAATTAAACTCTATGCTTAAAACTTCATCGAAAAAAATCGTCCTTCTCTTTATAAAATCAATTAATATTTCATTCATATCAGCCATGCAGACTCCATGGGCTAAATTATTTTGTGTTAAAGAAATACAGCAATTCTAATACAACTCATTCTACATATTTTGCTGTTTACATTTTACATAAGTGAAAAATAGACTTCGTTGTAGAAATAATCAAATTTGGATAATCATTTAAACTCAAATATATTATATTTGCGTTGTTTCAGTATGTAGATGCACAGAATTTAAGCAAAAATAAAGTAGTTTTAGGACGGATACAACACTCAATTTGAATTAAAAAGAACTTAAAAAATCACGATTTTGAAACAAGATGGATGCCATATATCATTTTGAAGTGGGTCATGTGATCTTTTCATTTCATGGTCACGTGATCGTTTCATATAAGAGGTGTAATTATTATTTTAATTTTTATTTAAAAAACTACTGAATATATTTCGCTGAATTTTTTTTATATATTTTATGGAACAATTTAAATATTACCTAAAATTTTCGAATTAATTTGTGAATTTTAAATCCGCTTAAAAAATGTTTGAAAAATTAGGTCATATAGGGCTCAATGTATTTCATTTTTTCAACCCGGGTTCAATCCAAAACTAATTGGGTGATATTATTTATTTATATTCCCATAGGTCCTACTGACCGTCTGAATAACATACTAAAATTTCATTTTGATTAAGTCATTTTTACGGCAGTTATCGTGCTAACGGACAGACAGACAGACAGACAGAATGAACAAAGTCATAAACACTGTTCAACTTTGATGTAAAGTGTGAGTCAATAAAAAATGAGTCAATTTAAAAAAAAAAACATGTTAGGTTTTATTCAGAAATTTATTTATATAGATATAGAATAATTTATGTTTTAAAAGGAAAAGACCAAGTTATCACACATGAAGAAATGAATGCGATGACTCTTCATCTTCCCTACAAAACCTACGACGCGCTTTCATTGAACATTCATAACACGACTTTCATAACAAGACTTTTTTAACACATAATAATTTAATGAAGCTCAAGAGCCAATAATAATATTTGTAACATGAAACAGGAGTGGATATGTTAGGTAGAGTTGATCAAGCAGTCCATGGGCCTTTTATGCACACAGGAGCTAATTTCGCAGATATAGTTGGACGACAGAATATTATAGTTGTCTGGACTTTTTCAAAGCGATATCTCTATCTTTAATGAATAAAAATCAGTTTAATATTACTTAAAACTAAAATAACTCCATTAAAAGGCACATACAACGAAGTTATTTTAGTTTTATTACTTTAGCAACAGTTTGAGCTGTACGCAGTAATACTACTTATTGTATTTTATTGAATATTCCATGATAAATTGCTTTTGATGACTTTATAAAATAAAATTATTTTGTTGCAAAATTTTCGAGATGACAGGGAGTGATGACACTCCCCCTCTATATAATAACACTTGAAAGGGGGGGGGGGGTGACTACAAAAAGGTTGGGAAACACTGGTTTAGGGTGTCACGAGCTCTTAATCTAGATTAGATATCTTGCACACTTTGACGAAAACAACTTGCAATTTCGTCCCAGTAGCTCAACGGTAGAGCGTCGGCTGGCCAGTTTGGAGATCCAGGGTTCGATTCCCGTTGAGGCAACAAGGCTCTTTACAATTGCGCCCAAACAAATCAACCCTGTAGGTTAATGCAAAGATGTCGGAGGTCTGAAAGTGACCCTAGTATGACTAATATGGATTCAGTGGACTCTGGAATATGGAGCGCCGATTTCAAATTAGGAGGACAGCGACCACGCAGGATACTAACCCGGGTAAAAATAGTAGTAGCAGGAGTCTAACATGAGGTAAAAGTTGCAGGAAGTGGTCAGTCAGATTGTCAGTTCCCCGCCAATCTGACATTAGAGGGGGGAGAATGCAGAGTCCACTTTGACGATAACATCTTGCAATTTTGACCCAATAGCTCAACGGTAGATCGTCGGCTGGTCAGTTCGGAGATCCAGGTTCGATTCTTGGTTAGGGCAGCAAGGTTCTTTGCACTCTTTAACAAGTAGACATTCTGAAATGTAAACAATTAAAAGTAAAAACATAGTTTTTTAAAGTACCCCTTATTATTAATTGTTTTTAACTTAAATGTATAAAAAAAATGTATGTATTAAAACGCATGCAATTTAAATGTATAAAAAATGTATGTATTAAAACGTATGTAAGTTATGTATAAAAAATGTGTGTATTAAAACGTATGCCAACTTAAATCTATGAAAAATGTATGTATTAAAACGTATGCAGCTTAAATGTATAAAAAATGTATGTATTAAAACGTATGCAGCTTAAATGTATGAAAAATGTATGTATTAAAATGCATGCAACTTAAATGCATGTATTAAAATGCATGCAACTTAACTGTATGTATTAAAATGCATGCAACTTAAATGTATGAAAAACGCATGTATTTAAATGTATGCAATTTAAAAGCTTGAAAGACAGTGAAATACCAAATATAGATTTCCAGCTCCTACGGTTCTCGGGTTGTTTTCATACAACGAGTACATTTCTATAGCGAGCCCAGAACGGATTATCCCGATAAGGTAAAAATATTGAAATGTACCTCAAAAGAATAAAATTGCATGATAAAATTCATACCACTTATTAATGGAGCTTGATTAGTTAGGGCTTTAAAAATTTGAATCACACTGATAAACAAATAAACACCAGATCAAGTTAAATAAAAGAACAAGACAATAAATAACACCTAATTTTCTTATAGCTACTTTCAAGGGAGTATTAGAAAGTTATGTCAAAACTAGCGGTTTTTTTTTTTTTTTTTTTTTTTTTTTTTTTTTTTTTTTTTTGTTCCAAGTTGGTAGTTGTCGCGCTATGCTGTCAAAGTGAAGATTGTCGCAGCAAAAATCTCGGCAAGGCATTTCTATACGTCTAAAGATTTTGCAAAGAAACGGAGAGAAAGAGAAAGAGAAAAAAAAAAGAAAATATGTTGGCAGAGAGAGAAACAAAGAGTTCGGGAACACAAGGATGTTTCTGGAAAACAATGAATTATGCCTTGACATCTACAGAGCGATCGAAATGATTCAGGGACCAGCGACAGCCAACGTGTCAGGTGAGAAGTTGGAAGAAAACTTTTGCTAAAAAAAAATGACTTAATTAGTGGAAACTGGTGAAAGCATGACAAATTTGACAGTTTGTCTTTATCGGCACTTAACATATCTTATTTTAGGCAGTACATGATTTTAACTACACACTGTGATAAATTTTGATTATATTTAGAAAAAATCTGATGTGGCCAGCACATGATTTTCGCTGCAGATTCAAATTCATGTTTTCTTTATTTCTTTAATAATTCATTAGATTGAGTTTAATTGAACCAAATAACACTAAATCTGCATTTTTTATTCAATTTTTGCTTTTATTTGGTAATTGTATATTTTTCCGAAATCGGCGTAACAAAACTGCAATAAATCTCAAATGTCTTGAAAACGGTTAGTTCTAAAGTATAATGGAGTGTGTTATATTATTTTCCTCTTCAAAAATTGCGTATAAAACAAGAAGTTAATTAATACATTTGAGCATACACTACTTAGTCTTTCTTTTTAGATTTTGGTGATTTTGGCGGGCCATTTCGTAAAAAAAAAGGCAGGTCGTTCTTTTCCGAATCGTACCAAAATCTAATCAACACCAGAGTATCCCACAAGTAACTTATCTACCAAATTTTGTGAAATTTGGTCAATTATTATTTTAGCTAGAGCGGATAAATGAAATTTTTACGGGCCATTTCGTGAAAAAAAGCGGGTTCTGCTTTTTCGAATCGTACCAAAAACTAATCAGCAGCAGGGTCACATCTAAGTGACATACCTACCAAATTTTATGAAATTCGGTCAATTAGTTTTTGAATTAGAGTGGATACATACATTGCACAGACACACAAACAGACACACAGACAGACACACACACACACACAGACGTCACGCTAAAAATAGTTTTTCGTATTCTTGAGGTCTCGAAACGTGTAGATCCGTCGAAAACTGGAGTGGCGATTTTCGACATGATTCCAATACTTTCCCTATACATTACCATATATTGCAGGGAAAGTAAAAAAAATATGTAAATTCTTTATATTCCCTTGATCGAAAACAGGCTTAGAGTAAATTATGAGAGAAAGCAAGTTTTCCCGTACACAATAGTGGCAACAGAAGCGAGCGTGTAAGTAGATGAAATAGTTTCAACAATTTTGCATGATGTCAATTTTAGATAATGGTAAGATTTATATAGCATCGTTTTGAACTGAATAGAAAAGCCGGACAATGGAAAAGCTGGCGCGTGGAAATGATTTTAATTCAAAACAAACGACTTGGAAATAGAGTGGTGTTATATATATATATACATATATATATATATATATATATATATATCTGTATTATTTAAGTCGCGGGCGCTTATTTAGGACCCGAGCAAATCCGGTTAATTAGTTCTGGTATAAAATAAAAATAAAATAAAATAACAAACTGTAAACAAAATATTTGTTTATTTTATTTATTTATATATTTTATTTATTTATTTATTTTATTTTTTAATCACTCTGATACTGAATGTTATAACTTCACATATATGCACATACACACAGATGTGCATCTTTCCAAAAATGAAGCAAATGGGTTCAGGTGGTTTTGAAAACATACTTTTAGTAAAAATGTCAAAATTTTTGATGAGGAAAAATAGTTTCTACAATAGTACGAGAAAGTAGAATTCATTAATATTTGCAACTTCATTAAAGCACAATTACATCAGATTATTAAAAGACAATTTAGCAAAAGTGTTGTATAAGATTCAAACAGAATAACAAATTCAAACGAAATTTGGTACAGTCATTTTTAATCTATAACCATAAGAGGCCTATTAATTTTTGGGAACATCGAACCACGGAGGGTGTAAATTTGGCGAACATTTCGTTCTTTAAAATATATGAAATAAAAGAATTTGCTTAAAATATTGAATAAGCATTTATGTCATAAGAATCTTAGAATGGTTTAAATGCGAATGGCATCATTTATAGGACTTTAACAAGCACCGTTTTCGAGATATTGCGCTTCTTTTCACCTAAAACGAACAATAATAAACTTAAATATGTTTGTTGTTATAGAGTGGATATTTTGCAAGTTCTCTTAGGCATACATTAATTGACACAATATCTCAAATTTTCAAAGTTACTCTCGATATCTCCACTTTGGAGAACACTGATAAAAAAAATCTGATGTGGGCAGCACATGACTTTCCCTGCAGACTTATATTCACGTTCTCTTTATTTTAATTACATTTAATTCACTTTTAATTCAATTTTCGTTCTCATTTGAAAACTGGACTTCTTTTCAAAGGTGTCGTAGAGAAAATACGAAAGAACTAAAATATCTCGAGAACGGCTAATCTTAGTGTAATGTGGTAGGTCTTATTCTTTTCTTCGTTAAAAATTACGTATACAAGCATTTCATGGATATATTTGAGCATACGTAGTTTTTTTATTTTGGATTTTGTTGATTTTTGCGGGCCATTTTGCAAAAAAAGGCAGGTTATTTTTTTCCAAATCATACCAAAATCTAATCAGCACCAGAGTGTCCCACAAGTGATTTATTTACTGAATTTTGTGGAATTCGGTCCATTAATTTTTCAGCTAGAGTGGATACAAGCTTTAGCGGGCCATTTCGCAAAAAAAGCGGGTTCTTTTATCTCGAACGGTACCTAAAACTAATCAGCACCAGATTCGCCCACAAGTGACTTACCTTACCTTCCAAATTTTATGAAATTCGATCAATTAGTTTTTTAGTTAGAGTGGATACAAAATCTGCACAGACAGACACACAGACACACACACAGACGTCACGCTAAAAATGATTTTTTCGTATTCTAGAGATCTTGAAACGTGTAGATCCGCCGAAAACTCGAGTTGCGATTTTCGACATGATTCCAATACTTTCCCTATGCATTACCATGTATTGCAGGGAAAGTAAAATGAATTTTTGCACACTTAGAGTATCACCCGGCCGTCCAAATAGCTGCTCTTAGTCCTCTGGACGAGTCGGACGGTCTGGGTCTTCAACACTTAGAGTATCAAAAACGGGATAGAACTTAAAGAAGCAGGGATTTTCGATTGCCTTCGTTTGTGCGAAGAAAGAAAAGAGGGGCGGGGAAGCTTTTCGTTTCAGACCCCCTAGAAACCTCAGGTGACCTATAAGGCTAAATCTTTGCAGTATCAACCACGGGACAGATCCACACGGAGCTGGAATTTCGATCCTTGCCGGGAGCGGAGAAAATACGTCGTGGTGTTTTGAAAAGTCTTTACAGACCTTTCAGAAGACCCCCAGATGACGTAGAAGGTTGAATCTTTGCATACTTGTAGTATCGACCGCAAAATAAAATTTAACGGAAGCGAATTTTTTATTTCTCCTACGGGGACGGATAAAATGGAATCGAAAAGTCCTATTAATGAAGTCCTATCGGTAATCAAAATAAGTCTGAAACTTACAGTTATAGTATTGACTACGGGGCAGAACTCATACTATTGCAGAGCACTTCGACGATAAGAACTTGCAATTTCGTCCCAGTAGCGCAACGGTACAAAGTCGACGGGCCAGTTTGGAGATTCAGGGTTCGATACCCAGGTGGGACAGCAAAGTTCTTTACAGACTATTTTCGATGTTAGGTAACATACATTGTTAAACTAAATAAAGCGCATTAAAAATGCACCTCAAGCGTGGTAAAATTTAAATAACTTCGTTAAATGCAGCACATAATGAAAAAATAATATACGTACAGCTCAAACTGTTGCTAAAACACAAAATTCAAATGACTTCGTTAAAAACAGCATATAATAATAATAAAAAAAAATAATATACGTACAGCTCAAACTGCTAAAGCACAAAATTCAAATAACTTCGTTAAAAGCAGCAGTTTATAAAAATGCTTTTAACGAAGTTATTTGAATTTTGTGCTTTAGCAGCAGTTTGAGCTGTGCGTATAACAAGAGTGTTAGTTTTCGTGTGATTTTAGCATATATTACCACAGATCAGCCGAATGATTGCATTCTATAAGCAGGCAGACCTGCTGCCATCTTGTGCGTTAATTGCTTTAAGAAATATTTCCTAAACAATATGGGGGTATGAATGTATGAGAAAGCCGAGCGGAGATTCGTTCCAGGTTGTTTTCCCACAAAACCGAAATTTGTTATTTTTATGAGTGACATGAACTTTATTAAATTTAGAACATTCAAATTAGTAGAGGGAATGACAGGGGGATAAACTATGACGAGAGCCAGATGAGAGAAATTTCATCTGTTTAGTCAATTTCGAATTTCATAAAATTAATGAATATGTGTAGGAGATTTCATATGTGTAGTCAACTTTGAATTTCATAAACCTAATGAATATATATGTGTAAAAGAAATTTTATTTGTTTAGTCAATATTGAAGTGCCTAAAATCAATGAATACAGAAAATAAATTTAATCGATGTAAATACATCTATTGTAAAAAAGTTTTCTTATTTACAACCATTTAATCGATGTAAATACATCTATTGTAGAAAAGTTTTCTTTTTTACAACCATTTCAATGTAAATGAATAATGAAAATATTTCATAATTGAAAACAGTATAGCGAGTTAGAAACGTATATAAAAAGTAGTGTTGATATTTTAATAAGTGTATGATATGTATAAATTTTGCCAATGCAGTTGATATTCACCATTTAATTCATCAAACGGGGAGAGAGTTGCAACATGGCTAAGCAATGACAAAATTGTAGCGACATGGACTGGCAAAATGCCGCAACAACTAAGCCTAATACAGAGTGTACACTGACTCATCAAAAAGATGGGCAAATGCCACGGAAGATGGTAAAAGTATGAATTGAACGGCAATGCACCCAATTTGAGGACGACTGCGCGTTCCCATCTAGCTATTTCTCGTCTTCAAACCGGGGGGGGGGGGGTGAATTAATGTGGCATTAACTTTATTAAATTTAGAACATTCAAATTTAGCAGAGGGATTCATTAGCATGGGGATAAACCATGGCGACTGTCATACGGGAGATATGACGTTACAGCATCAAACATCACAAAGCACTTTATTCCACCATTTATTGCGGGCAATAAAGCCTCAAACACCAGACTTGCCAACTCAGCCCGATCGTAAGCGATTAGGATGGAGATGAACAAATTCAATCAGCAGCCAATTCTTGGGGCTAACCAGTATTCTGACCAATCAGCAGAGTTGGATCTTGTCCCCCAACATGGACCAGTACTTTTATCAAAAAATCTTCTTTACCTGCTGGATAATGTTTTTATGATGTGAACTTAAAAATATGTGCTTCGGTCCAAATGAAAAAAAATCTGATGTGGGCAGCACATGACTTTCCTTATATAATGTAATGAATTTACTACTTTTACAGTAAAAAAAATAGGTTTTCCTTATAGTAGATACTAATATTCTTTCCAAGATATTGAATTTTCGACAATGAGCCGTCATTTTCATTAATATAGCGCCATTTTTATCCATTTGGCGAGATTTTCGATAATTTGGTAACATTTCAAAAAGTCGCCAAATTGGCGACATTCCAACAAATTCGTCGCCAAAATCTCGCCAAGCGTTATGGACGAAGAAATAAGTTATTCTTACAGCAGATAAATGACTATTGGCGTTCAAATACAAAAGTATTACTTAAAGTATCTTTTTCATGAATGGAACGAGCTAGATCCACGAGAATGATGTTACCCAAATTATCGCATAGTATTACACATATGAAATGTGAACATGTTTCTCAATAGGATAAATATATATATTTTAATTTTATATGACTTTTAGATAATTTTTTTGAAAAATGTACAATATCTCGAGAACGGTTTATGTTAGCGTTCTAAACTTTATGTCAATCGTTTTCTAATGAAAAATTACATAAGAAATGTCTATTTACGTAACTTTATTAGCGGTTTTGATTTTTTGACGATTTTTTCAAAATTTCATTCGAAAATTTAGGGGGTTCTGAACATTCGATTGCATATAAAAACAATAGGCTTCCAGTGTTTACGGATTGTGATTTTTGTACCAAATTTTGTTCGAATCGGTCCATTCGTTCGTCAGTTATCGTCTCCACAGACTCACTGACACACACACACACACACACACACACATACTTTCACACACACACACACATACTTTCACACACACACACACACACAGACATCACTTCAAAAATGCTTGATTCGTGATCAGGGATGCTTGAAACGTGCTCTCCCGTCGAAAACTCGAATTCGAATCTTCGACCCCGTCACAATACTTTCCTTATACATTATGTATATAAGGAAAGTAATAAATGATATTTTCGATTCCAATGATCGGATGAATGCTTCCACGCAGTGGCGTGCACATAATGACATGGTAAATCACCAATGACCTTAATGTGGTACAGTCTGGCGAGCCTTTTCGTTATTTCCCCCCTATATTCTAATAGTCGCAATTGTCCCTGTCCTTCCCCTATAGACAAACGGGATAAAAATATTTTAAGAACGTTAATGTCTATGGGTCTGATTAGAAGATTTAATTTTATTTTGTGTAGCAATTGTTTATATAATGTTGTAAATAATTTTAGTTATCTTGTAAATAAAATATATGAATTTAACCGAGAATAATACAGCGCTATGTGAGTGTAAGTTTCACGCCTCTCCTATTTTGAATGATTACATATATATTTTCAGCGGCCAACAGGTAAGGGGAAAATATTTCTTTTATTTGTGAACATCTTCGGAAAATGCGAGACAATTTGATTTTAAGAATCAGTAAATACGACAATTTACACAAACTTCAGTGTTCAATACGAATTTAAAGCGGCATGAACTGAAAGTTGGGGATAAAGAAACGTGGCAATGCGCCAGACCTGAATTTTGGAGCATATGCGAGCAGTTATTTTCTGAAATCTCAGGTTGAAGCGTGCAACCTTGAAAAAAAAAATCATCATTTGCTTTTTTACACTTTCTCATTCGTTTAAAAATATTTCTTCCTCCTTCCGACGCCAGGGGGAGACACGCCTGTTGCTGCAATAAACAAATATTTAGCTTGTATATCATTTCGAGTTATTTCAGATCGGAATGGGACTCCGAGTGCTGATGATGTCTGCGGGAGGTAATTATTCAGTTTTAACTCTTGAAGTTACAAAATTGGCCGAAAGAACGGAAGTGACGCAACTCTTACGTTCTTAGATAATATTTATAACGCACGTGTCCCGTTTCTGTTACATTTCTCTAATTCAGGTTGTTAAATCTGCTTCCTAAGGAAAGATCCGAGCGTGCACGCATGGCCCGATTTAGCCTAACTGGGGCCCGAGGCAGACATTCCTCCGGGCCCCCTCTTCACCTCCAGATGTATATGAAATAAACAAACATATTTTTAAGAAACGTAATTGCATTCTAGGAAAAGGTATACAAAATGTGGTTCTTACGTATTTTAATGCAATTTAAATTATTGTCGACTTTCTTATCATAGCCAAGATACCAATATGCTAAATGATTGCGGTTAATCCATATATATTCCCAAAATGAATATCTGCTGGGTAAACCTATAATAATACCTGGCATAATTTTTTACTTTCCTTATATACATAATGTATAAGGAAAGTATTGTGACGGGGTCGAAAATTCGAATTCGAGTTTTCGACGGGAGAGCACGTTTCAAGCATCCCTGATGACGAATCAAACATTTTTGAAGTGATGTCTGTGTGTGTGCGTGTGTGTGTGTCAGTGAGTCTGTGGAGACGATAACTGGCGAACGAATGGACCGATTCGAACCAAATTTGGTACAAAAATCACAATCCGTAAACACTAAAAGCCTATTGTTTTTATACGCAATCGAATGTTCAAACCCCCCCCCCCCCTTAAATTCTCGAATGAAATTTTGAAAAAATCGTCAAAAAATCAAAACCACTAATAAAGTTACGCAAATAGACATTTGTTATGTAATTTTTCATTAGAAAACGATTGGCATACATTTTAGAACGCTAACATGAACCGTTCTCGAGATATTGTACATTTTTCAAAAAAATTATCAAAAAGTCATATAAAATAAAAATAAAAAATATTTCATATAGAGAAACATGTTCACTTTTCGTATGTAATACCATGCGATAAATTGAGTGACATCATTCTCGTGGATCTAGCTCGTTCCATTCATGAAAAAAGATACTTTGAATAATACTTTTGTATTTGAACGCCAATAGTCATTTATCTGCTGTAAGAATAACTTATTTCTTAGTGCATAACGCTTGGCGAGATTTTGGCGACGAATTTGGCTGAATGTCGCCAACTTGGCGACTTTTTTGAAATGTTGCCAAACTAACGAAAATCTCGCCAAATGGATAAATATGACGATAAATCAATGAAAATGACGACTAATTGTCGAAAATTCAATATCTTGGAGAGAATATATCTACTATAAGAAAAACCTATTTTTTACTGTAAAAGTAGTAAATTCATTACATTATATAAGGAAAGTCATGTGTTGCCCACATCACATTTTTTTCGACACATTATAATATGTAGGGTAAAGAAAGTGCAATGGAGCCAATGGCTTTAAACAAAAATATTCCACCCAAATTCTTTAGAAATCCATTCTTACACCGAAAAGCCTGCAACATCCATTGCTCAACATCTAGATTGGTCTCCCATCCAACTGGACGCTGACCTAGTGAATGAGGTGTTCATCGAACTCCAACATCAACTAGGTTGGTCTCCAACCGAACAAGACGCTCGACTCTAGTGAATATGTAATGTAGTCGCATAATTTCAACATCAGCTAGAACGGTCTCCAGCCGGAGAGGACGCTCTTCTCTAGAGTGCTAACGTAGCAAAGACTAAATCAGCTAGATTGGTCTCCTCGTCCGATTGGACGCGGCCTAGTGAATCAGAAATTGTAACTTCAAGGTTCAGATATGTTCTACTAATTTGAGTATAAATATATATACATATGTCTTCCATATATATGAAATGATTGTAATTATTTTTAAAAATTGGTAGAGAAAACTGGTAGTAAGTTTAAATCCAGGAATTTCATTCAATACATATAAAACATGCCGAAATAGATGGTTAACTCAATTTAGATGGATATTAGTTTAATAATAATCAAATCATATATAAAATGAAAATAATAAAATATATGAAGTATCAGTCTCCACTCGACGTGCAATCAAACAATCGTATTACATAGTGTTCAGTTCAACTTGATCTTTTCATCATTTTTTAACTGTGAAAGATGTAAATTCATTGCATTATATAAGGAAAGTCATGTGCTGCACACATCAGATTTTTTTCCCTTGGAAAACGATTGACATAAACTTTAGAACGCTAGCATCAACCGTTCTTAAGATATTGCACATTTTTAAATAAATTTATCAGAAAATCCCATAAATTAAAAAAAATATATTAACTGTTGAGAAACATATTCACTTTTCATATGTAATATCATACGATAAATTGGGTGACATCATTCTCGTGGATCTAACTCGTTCCATTCATGAGAAAAGATACTTTGTGTAATACATTTATATTTGAACGCCAATAGTCATTTATCTGCTATAAGAATAACTTATTTCTCCGTCCATAACGCTTGGCGAGATTTGGGCGAAGAAAAAACAAATTTAGAAACGACAAATTTAGCGGAATGTCGCCAACTTGACGATATTTTTAAATATTGCCAAATTGACGAAAATCTCGCCAAATGGATAAAAATGACGTTAAATCAATGAAAATGACAACTAATTGGAGAAAATTCAATATCTTGGAAAGAATATAAGTATCTACTATAAGAATAACACTTTTTTAACTGTAAAAGTAGTAAATTCATTGCATTATATAAGGAAAGTCATGTGCTGCCCACATCAGATTTTTTTTAAGAAGACGCCGTTAATTTTTCGATGTTGCAATTGTTTAATTTGGGGCCTGGGACACCTGCTTCACATGCCTCTGCGCTAGTCAGGTCCTGTGTGCACGTTAAATCCCGATATAGGAAAGTGGCCATGTCCGATCGAATAAAAGGGACTGCAGCGCCCCTAGCGGAGAATTTAAAAGTTTATGATGATGAACTCTGCAACAACCCGAGACAAAAGAATAAAGGCCATTTATAAAAAAATTATAAAGCATATAAATTATATTGGACACAAAGATTATTTGAGATTATTCTAAGAACCCTAGATAGAGGTTTATTACCCGTTTGTAATGAAAGTACAATAAAAATGCCCTGAAAACTTAAAAACGAATGTAGCTTCAAAATGACGAGAACGATCCCGGATATACATCATCTTTGAAAATTTAAATCTATCAAACTGGGTACAGAAAGTTGAAGTATTGATAGAAGCGTGCGAGAACTATAATGAAAGTATGGAATGTTAGCGATAATGCAACAAATTATGTAATATTTACGAAAATTTTACTAATTATATACAGTGATCTCTCGTTAACACGGACAATCAAGGGACAACATTTATTGTACGTATTAGCGAGAGTCCGTTATAGCAGGAGTCCATGAATCTGATGTAATGTAGTAATAAAATAGTATATCGGTAATGAAAGATTGTTATCCTCAATTTTATGTATTATATTAGGTACATTGAAAAATGCAACCTTAAAAAAAAAGACAATTTTTATTCAGAAAGATTTGATATGTATAATGAGGTAAAAATGAAGAATGATTAACATTCAAAGCATAGACAAAATGCAGTTAAAGTACATTTTTTTCTTATTGGTAAACAATCTTCTTTTTATGTCATTTCTCAATTGCTCAAAAATATATTCTAGAACATTTTCTACTGACTAAAAAATTAAATAAATTTTGTTTATCTTAATTAATGAACGAACGTAATAAGCGATGTTTATAACATGCAACGTATTTGTACGTGATAACGAGAAATCCATCTTAAACGGGTGCCGTCTTAACGAGGGTCCACTTTAATAGTAATATTTTCGTAATTATATAGTGATAATCGTGTTAAGAGGATCATTGTGAAAGGTTAGGGCAAAATAATACATTGCACAGGGGCCCGGGAGGCTTGTGAGCCCGAGTCGCATCAACAGTTTATGAAAAGTATCAATAATTTATAAAAAAATCTGATGTCGGCAGCACATGGCTTTTCTTATATAATGCAATGAATTTACTACTTTTACTGCAAAAAAATAGCTTATTCCTATAGTAGATACTTATATTATTTTCAAGATATTGAATTTTCGTCAATTAGTCGTCATTTTCATTGATTTAGCGGCATTTTTAACCATTTGGCGAGATTTTTATTAATTTGGCAACATTTAAAAAAAATTGCCAAGTTGGCGACATTCCTCCAAATTCGTCGCCAAAATCTCGCCAAACGTTATGGAAGGAAAAATAAGCTTTTCTTATAGCAGGTGAATGACTATTAGCGTTCAAATACAAAAGTATTACTCAAAGTATCTTTTCTCATGAATGGAACGAGCTAGATTCACGAAAATGATGTCACCCAATTTATCGCATGACATTACATATGAAAAGTGAACATGTTTCTCAACAGTTAATATATTTTTTTAGTTTATGAGATTTTTTGAAAAATGTATCTGAAAAATGTGCAATATCTCGAGAACGGTACATACTAGCATTCTAAAGTTTATGTCAATCGTTTTCTAAGGAAAAATTACATCAGAAATGTCTCTCTGCACAACTATATTAAAAGTTTTGTTTTTTTGATAATTTTTTCAAAATTTCACTCGAAAATTTAGGGGGATTCTGAACATTCGATTGCGTTTAAAAACTATAGGCTTCCAGTATTCATGGATTATGATTTTTGTACCAAATTTCATTCGAATCGCTTCCTTCGTTCTTGAGATATCGTCTCCACAGACTCACACACACACACACACACACACACACACACACACACGCACGCACGCACGCACGCACACGCACGCACACACACACACACACACAGACACACGCAGAATAGCCTGATGCAATGCTATCTTGAATGGGTTTGATTGTTCGGAAGTAGGAGAAAAATCAATGTATTTTTCATTTTAATACACCACCCATATGCATGTGAATTTAACTGAAAGGCCCAACTCGACTTTTCATACCAGAGTCCCAGAATCCATTTTTAGTAGCTTCTATTACTTTTCTTATATACATAATGTATAAGGAAAGTATTGTGACGGGGTCGAAAATTCGAATTCGAGTTTTCGACGGGAGTGCACGTTTCAAGCTTCCCTGATCACGAATCGAACATTTTTGAAGTGATGTCTGTGTGTGTGTGTGTGTGTGTGTGTGTCAGTGAGTCTGTGGAGACGATATCTCACGAACGAATGGACCTATTCGAATGGAATTTGGTACAAAAATCACAATATGTGAATACTGTAAGCCTATTGCTTTAAAACACAATCGAATGTTCAGAACCCCCTAAATTTTCGAGTGAAATTTTTTTCGAAAAATCATCAAAAAATCAAAACCTTTAATAAAGTTACATAAATAGACATTTCTTATGTAATTTT
Organism: Amaurobius ferox; assembly: GCA_951213105.1. Taxonomy (NCBI): domain Eukaryota; kingdom Metazoa; phylum Arthropoda; class Arachnida; order Araneae; family Amaurobiidae; genus Amaurobius; species Amaurobius ferox. Next base: position 54,446,612 of record OX578139.1, on the reverse strand, counting down.
TTCTTAGAAAATGATTGACATAAACTTTAGAACGTTAGCATGAATCGTTATATCGAGCTATTGCACATTTTTCAAATAAATTTATCAAAAAATCCCATAAATTAAAAAAAAATATTAACTATTGAGAAACATCTTCACTTTTCATATGTAATATCATGCGATAAATTGGGTGACATCATTGTCGTAGATCTAGCTCGTTCCATTCATGAGAAAAGATGCTTTGAGTAATACTTTTGTATTTGAATGCCAATAGTCATTTATCTGCTGTAAGAATAACTTATTTCTCCGTCCATAACGCTTGGCGAGATTTTGGCGAATTATTTGGTGGAATGTTTCCAACTTGTCGACTTTTTTAAATGTGGCCAAATTAACAAAAATCTCGTCAAATGGATAAAAATGACGCTAAATCAATGAAAATAACGATTAATTGCCGAAAATCCAATATCTTGGAAAGAATATAAGTATCTACTATAAGAAAAACCTATTTTTTTTACTGTAAAAGTAGTAAATTCATTGCATTATATAAGGAATCATGTGTTGCCCACATCAGATTTTTTTTTTTTCAAATTTTATTAGAAGTTAAAGAAAGAAGAAGTATAAGATTTTATAAGTTTTGAAAAATCGGTATCATGTGTCCAAATGGTTACAGTTATAACATGTTACCCTTCACTTCAAAGGGCTTTGAAAAAACTTTTCGATGTACCTCGATGTACCTCGATGACAATGTACCTCGAGGGAGCTAATGACTCCATGAACAAAAAAAAAAAAATTGTATCGCGGCTATTTTTCACAACGCTGATTGAAACTATTACGTCCTGCGATCAATGAGCCCTAAATGAACCCTTTCATGTTTTATTATGTCATATTTTGTCCTATGTTGACATGTTAAAAAATATAAAACTTCAAATAAATTTCGAAGTTTTCGTTCGAATTAAATAAAAATCATATCTAATTCTAGATGTTTTGATAACAAATCCAGATATAAATTTTCTTGAAAATCCGTTAATATTTGTGGCCTCTACCGTGTATACAAAAAATCGACCACAGACAGACGGACATTACTCCAAAAATAGTCAAAACGTGTGTTCAGGAGGTCTTAAAACATATATCAGCATTAAAATCCCGAATTTGAAAATTTTCGTGAAAACAATACTCTATCTATATTATATTATACATAGTGTAAAGAATCTTGCTGCCCCAACCGCGAATCGAACCCTGGATCTCCGAACTGGCCAGCCGACTCTCTACCGTTGAGCAACTGGGACAAAATTATAAGCTCTTATCGTTGAAGTGGATTGTGCAATAGTATGAGGGATTAAATTAGTCAAAATTTGTCTGTCCTGCTTTTCTTCCAGCCCACCCATTGTCACTCCCAGATCAACATTTTTTGCTACGTCCTTTCTCCAAGGATGAGTAATGGCCGAGCAAAAGTAATGGCGGTGCCGAAAACGGTTAATTTTTGAGTAGCAGGAGTTCATTCGAGGCACTTAGAAAAAAATCTGATGTGGGCAGCACGTGACTTTCCCTGCTGATATATGTCCACGTTTTCTTTATTTTAATTAAATTTAATTCACTTTTAATTCAATTTTCGTTCTCGTTTGGTAAGTGGACTTATTTTCAAAAGTGGCGTAGAGAAAATACGAAAAACTATAATATCTCGAAAACGGCAAGACCTAGTGTAATGGGGTTGGTCTTATTTTTTTTTTCGTTAAAAATTACATATAAGAAAAGCATTTAATGGATATATTTGAGCATACGTAGTTTTTTATTTTAGATTTTGACAATTTTTCCGGGCCATCTTGCAAAAAAGGGCAGGTTATTTTTTTTCGAATCGTACTAAAATCTAATCAACACCAGGGTAACCCACAAGCGACTTATCTACCAAATTTTATGAAATTCGGTCAATTAGTTTTTCAGTTAGAGTGGATACAAAATCTGCACACACACAGACGTCAGGCTAAAATAATTTATTCGTGTTCTAGAGGTCCCGAAACGTGTAAATCCGTCGAAAACTTGAGTTGCGATTTTCGGCACGATTCCAATACTTTCCCTATACATTACCATGTACTACAGGGAAAGTAAAAAGAAAAGCAATAACTGTAATAGCACTGACAGATAACAAATACTGTCCGTTGCAGAAAAAAAAATTTCAGCACTTGTGATTTTTCCATATTTTCTATATTTATTAAAATTTACAAATCGTAAACTTTTAATTTGCACCTTTCATCTTTAGATATTTTGTCCTTTTAAATTTCCCTATATTGCACGTTAATGTAAAGTAATGGAATGGGATTCAAAAATGGAAACCGAGATTTGGATGGATTTACACGTTTTAGGTTCTTTAGAACACAATATCATTGTTTTGGGCGTAACGTCAGTCTATGCGTAGGTCGGTGTATGTGTATGTGTATGTGCGTGTGTCTGTCTGTGCAATTTATGTATCCATTATAGCTCAAAAAGTACCAGGAAAAAGTTCGTGAAATTTGGTAGTTAATTTACTTATTTATTTTCATGGGGTTGGTTGAAAAAAATAGAATTGGACATTTTGTTCGAAATAGCTCCCAAAACTCGACAAAATCTGAAATAAAAGAATAAATATGTATAAATGTATTTATTAAATGATCGTTTAATACGTAATCTTTTTTATGTCAATTGTCTTGTTGTGTTTTTTATGTGTATCTTCTCTAAGACCAAGTCCATAACTTCAGTATAAACCAATCTCGAGAAATTCAAGTATTTTTAGAATTTGGGCAACCTGCGAGGTTTTGAAATGAACTAAGTCGCCAAATGAAAAAAAAAATGTTTTAGAACTGCACATTCGATGTATTTTAAAATAAATATTTTTTAATTTTATTTATTTATTTTTATTTTCGGAGCTATACTATTTACATTGATCTATATAGAGGACAAAGGGGAAAAAAAATCAAAGCTGCAAGGAAAATGATCAGCAGATTCTTTTTATGTTATCTTCAAAATCACAATATTCTTATGCATATTTAGTGAATATTAATGCGCAACTTTTATGATATGAATTTATTTTCTGTACTTATAACTTTCTTTGCAATACATGGTAATGTATAGGGAAAGTATTGGAATCATGTCGAAAATCGTAACTCGAGTTTTAGACAGATCGACACGTTTTGAAACCTATAAAACACGAAAACACTATTTTTAGCTTGACGGCTGTGTGTGTGTGCGTCTCTCTGTGCAATGTATGTATCCACTATAACTCAAAAACTGACTAAATTTCACAAAAATTTATAGGTAAGTCAGTTGTGGGTTACCCTGGTGCTGATTAAATTTTGGTACGATTCAAAGTAAAAGAACCTGCCTTTTTTGCAAAATGGCCCGCAAAAATTGTATGTATGCACTCTACATGAGAAACTAATAGACCAAATTTCATAAAATTTGATAGATAAGTTGTTTGTGGGTTACCGTGGTTCTAGTTAAATTTTCGTACGATTCGAAAAAATGATTCTGCTTTTTTTTTTTTTTTTTTTTACGAAATGGCTCGTAAAAATCGTCACGATCTAAAATAAAATACTACACATGTATAAATTAAATGCATGTTTTGTGCGTAATTTTTGACGGCGAAGACCAACCCCATTACTCTAAGACGAACCGCATATTCGAGATATTTACCGCATATTCGAGATATTTAAGTTTATTTAAATTTAGGAACTGAAGACTTTTTTTTCACTCTAGTGAGAAAACTATTTAATGAAATGTTTTAAAATTTAGTAGCTACGGTTATTCTAATACTGATTAGGTTTGGCAAGATTCGGAAAAATATAACCGAACCATTTCTGAGAAATAGACCGCAGGTATCGCGAAAATGTGAAATAAATGACTAAAATTGCTGAAATATATTAAGTATGTATCTGTTCGTAATTAAGTATGTACCTGTTCATGTAATATTAAGTATGTACCTGTTCTGTAATTTTTTAACAGAACAGCGAATAAGACTGGTCTGTGACTCTAGGATGAACCTTTCTCGATATGTTTTAGTTTTTTGGAATTTTGAAGAGCTGAAGTCTTTAAAGCGCATTAAGTTGCCAAATGAAACGAACATGCATTAAAACGGCGAATTGGATATAATATCAGAAAGTATCAATTTTTTCTTTTCAATTAAACTCAATTTAATGTATCATGAAAAACAAAAAAAAGAAAATTACTTTGAATTTGTAGGGAAAGTCATATGCTGTTCACATCAGATTTTTTTTGTTGGTTAATAAAATCTAATTAAAAATCCCGGAGAATGTGAAAAAACGAAAGACAACGACTTTCTTCGTTGTCTAATCAAAAATTTTTAGTGAATGGAATTTTTAAGAGAATATAGTTCGATAAAAGATTTTCAATTTGTCGTCCCGGATTCAAAATTAATTTGGGTTGCGAATCATGATAAAACACACAGAAAAGGTTAATAATCACTGTAATAATCTCTGGAGTTTTCAGAGCCGACTTCGATGATAAGAGCTTGCAGTTTCGTCCCAGTAGCTCAACGGTAGAGGGTCGGGTGACCAGTTCGAAGATCCAAGGTGGTTCGATTCCCGGTTGGGACAGCAAGGTTTTTTACAATGGCGCCCGAACAAATCAACCCTGTAGGTTAGTGCAAAGATGTCAGAGATCTGAAAGTGACCTTAGTACACTTAGCACGAATTCAGTGGACTGTAGACTATTTTAAAGTCGATTTCAAATCAAGAGGATAACAACCACGCAGGAAGCTGACCTGGAGGATAAAAATAGCACCAGAAGGCTAACTAGAGGTAAAAAAAAATAGCAGAAGGTAGTCAGTCAGATTGTTAGTTGCACGCCAATCTGACATTAGAGGGCGGAGAATGCAGAGTTCACTTCGATGATAAGAGCTTGCAATTTCGTCACAGTAGCTCAACGATAGAGCGTCGGCTGGCCAGTTCGAAGATCCAATGTTCTATTCCCGGTTGAGGCAGCAAGGTTATTTACAAGTTAAATATGCAAATTTAATTCGTAAATTTTAGAAATATCTTGAATAAAATTTTATTCAACTTGAGAAAAAAATGCTTAAAGTTAATTTTGCATTGTGGGTTCAAAAAATCCGCCACAACACTGGTTAGAAAGTATTTTCTACCATTTATTTCAGCCACAGATACTTTCCATGCAGACATCCATTTCCAAGGCAGAAAGGAAAGGACCAACGCCCACCGCGAACCTTGACCATTAGCGTAGGAAATTATTCAAAAAGATATCACCGTTTTTAGCAGTTTTCATTAACCGAGGTTCTGTGGTTTCCATGGAAACAACAAAAGACTCATTACGAGATGATAAGTAAGCCGAGGATGTCCGTTGCCTCTATAATATGTCTCCTTCTAAAATGCACTAGAACCCAGTTATAACAGGCACTCATTTGCTCGTTACATCCGGCGTTGCTGTAAAGAACTTACATCCCATTGGGTTCGAAACACTGATCTCTGGTTAAATGATATTTTACCCATTAAGCAACTGAGATGCTTGAGTAACGTATAAAACCACAAATAACACAATAATGCAGCATACAGCTGTTTCGAGGATACGCTGGAACCTCTTCGTCAGTGAAAGAGAATCAACAAACCCGAATTGCAAAAAAAAGAATGAGGTTCATTCTTCTTTTGGACTTCGGGTTTATTGATTCTCTTTCACTGACGAAGAGGTTCCAGCGTATCCCTCGAAACAGCTGTATGCCGCATTATTGTGTTGTTTGTGCTTTTATGCGTTGCACAAGTTTTCTTATCCTTCGCACTAAGTGTATTGCACTTACTGATTTACCGAGATGCTAGTTTTTCTTCTATATTTGAAAGGACCCCAACCAGCATAAAAATAATTTACATATATCAAAGGCAAATATAAACACATCAAGGACAGTTTTGGCTTAGACTGTGTACAGCAAGTATAACATAAATGTAAATCTCCCTTCATCGAATACAGAAATATTGTTTTGCATTCTACATGCTGTATTAGTGCATAAGATTTTTAGTATTTTGCGAAAACTTTTATTTTACGAAACTTTTTGATCGGATCTTACGTTTAGGAATTGTTGTTAATATGAATACATCTAATGTTAACTATATAATAATATTTGTACTTTATAATTAAATCACATTTTTTTTTGTGATTTGAATTATGCGAGAATTATCGTTAAACTCTCTAGAAATTTGTTTAAAGGAGAAAGAAAAATATGTTGCCAAAATAACATATTAGCATATTACACAGTAATAACCAGGGATATCAAATTCGAATGAAACTATCGATATACAGAGTGTCCCAAAATTATCTTCCCAACTTTAATCTGTAATTAAAAAATCTGATGTGGGTAACACATGAGTTTCCCTATGCAATGCAATGAATTTACATCTTTCACAGTAAAAAAATAAAAAAAATTGTATATAAGCTCCACAGCACAATGCTATTAACGTTGGTACATTTGGCGCTTTTTCGGATGATAACATATGTATTATAACTATATATATATATATATATATATATATATATATATATATATATATATAAATTGAAAGATTTTAATCGAAAATTACGCATAAACTACTGTATGTACAAAAAAACCCATCACTAGCATATCTGTTACAAATGAGTAACTATAGACCAAGACTAAGGATAAAGATAGAAGGTAACATATCACTACAATGGTAAAGGGGGATGAGAAGAATATTAGGATACAAAATTCACAAGTAAAAGAATATAAATATAAATATAAATAAAAATAAAAATAAAACACGGCAAAAATGAGAAAAGGCAATAATAATTAGCACAAGATAAAAGATTAAGACATAGAGAACAATCAATTGAAACTACACAAAAATGGCGGTTAGTTCGAAATGGCATTCTCATCAGGACAGCCATACAATTCGAATTAAAACCGATAGAATTGCCAGTTTCTGACAATGGCGATAGTATTTAACTATAGACACCATTGGAACTGCCTACTGGCTAGTGGAAGGAGAAAAATAAATCAATTGAATTACAAATCAGAAAAATAATATGAACTCACAAGCATTGCCACCGCGTGTAAGTTGAACAAGCGACTGAGCATTTCACCTCACTTCGTCAATGCGAGTGGGCACCGGAATGAATACATTTGGACGATACATAATATGTATGGAGACTTTCAAAAATAGTAATCAGTATAGGACTCAGGAAAAGTGTAAAACAGTCATTCGAAAATAGTAAACAGTATTAGACTCAGGCCAAGTGGTAAGTAAGGTGATAAGAATGGGTGAATTCTCAAAATTAAGTTATCCAATTAAAGATAAATAAAGCATGTGTAAAATGATTACGTGGTATATTTGAAATTATTAATAATATTATTTACAAATACTTCCGGATACTGGTAATTTTGACAAATGCGTTTAAGATTATTGATGTGGAGAAAGTGAAACCGAGGATCAGAAAGTCGATGTATTCGAAATAGCTAGTTTAAAATGATGTTTCTAAACAATTGAATAGAATTACAAAATTGATATGATAGCAGCTTTATGATAGTGAAGTTGTAAGAATCTTTTTTGTCATATAGATTGGTGATTACATGATTATTGAGGGTATCTAAATTAAGGTCTAAAAAATTTACAGTTTGACTAACGCTAGGCTCATTAGGAATTAATTCTAGGTTAGATAGGTAAAAATCAATATTAATTGGATAGGAATCATCAATGATAATACAAATTAAGTCGTCAACATATCTATATATAATATATGAATTAGAGTTAAAATGACATTCATAATAATAGAGATATAAGTTAGCGAGTATACTACTACTACAGCCACCTTGTGGTACACCAGATGTTTGTATATAAAAGTTATCACCTTGGATAATATAATTGTTGTATAACACAAAGTGTAAGAGCATAGGAAAGTTTTTGACATTAAATGCAACATTATTGGCAGATAGATAGTCTTGATAAAGAGAGATAATAACTTTATATAAATTTTTAATGACAATATTATTAAATAGGTCTTTAAAATCAAAGGTATGGAAACCAAGAATTTGTGAAAGCTTGCTAAGGTGATTTACTAAATCAAAACTATTGTTCCAAATGAAATATTCTGAATTCCTAAATTTAAAAGATTCATTAATTCTATTTAAACAGTTAAGCAAGTATTTACTAGCTGTAGTGGTAAAGGTATTATGTCCACAAGTGACTGTTCTAAAACTGAGAGGTGATTTATGGAATTTAGGAACCAAAGTAACATAAGGAAATTTAAAAAACTTACAATTAATATTTAATTGTGTATATAATTTTAGCATTTTAGTTTTGATTTTGATAGACTGATTATTAATGGGTTTAAAAATTTGATTATTTTTTAAGTAATTCTGTAACAGAGAAACATAATATTTTTTACAAATGATGGCATAATTATTAGAAGCTTTATCTACATAAGTTATGACAAAATGTTGTTGTAGTTCTTTAATAGCAGATAGGAGTTGTTTATAAGGATACTTAGGCTTCGTTAATTTAATGTTTATAATATAACATTTTTAAGTAGATGTAAGGTAGTATACTTCCATAGATGGAATGCTTCAATAGGAATGGAATGTGAACAAGCAAGTTGATATATGAATTTATCAAAATCAAATGATATAGACTGAAGAAGTTGTTTAGGGTGATGGCAGAATGGAATGCGAAATTTAGACCCTTTATTCATAATATCCCTAAGTATATCATCCTGAACTATACTGAGATCCCCAGTAATAATGTGTCCATGAGAGGAGTTGACATACACATGATGTAAGGTCATCGGGTTTAATGTCCTGGAAACTTCATTGTAATTGTAAATAGTTCTACCAATTGGTAAATTATATTTCAAGGATTTTTGTATTTTGATTTCTTTTACGGGTAACAAGTGCTGATGTTTTGCAAATAAATTATTGAAGTTAAGAGAATTAAGGGTGTTTGAAAGAAATTACACAGTAAGCTATTTTAGTATGTGGATTTGGTGAATGGAGAAGGTGGTAATTTAAGAAATTTGTACGTGAAAGAAGCAAATCATAAAATAAATGTTTAAAATGCTCATGAGTTAATTTTAATTTTAAAAAATTAGTATAAACAATACTTAATTTGCATTTTCTGACTTTATATAACCAAGTTCTAACAGGGGGAAAATTGAAAGTTTGAGAATAATTATATTGTAATTTCAAAATGTCTGCATTGTAATCAATAGTTTTATTTAAGTTACTTTTTCCTTTGCCGCGCTTATATCGCTTTTTACTAGACGTTGATGACTTTGAATATTGAAAAAGATGTTTATATACTAAAGATTTATTAGAATTGTATTCAAAACTATTGTTAACAACATTATTATTATTATAAATTTGATTTAAGCCATAGGGGAAGAGAGTTTTATATTTTTAATGTAATAATTTTCAAATACTGATCTATCAGTGAGTGAAGTTTTAATATCTAAAATATGAAGGGATACATTTTTAAATCCGTGTGTAGCAAAGTGCTGATATTCAAATTGATTTTCAGTAGGGAGATCATTAAAGACTTTATGGTCAAATTTTTTAATATGATCCCTGTGGACATTCATTCTCAGATGTAAAGGGTTGCTGGTTTGGCCAATATAGGATAAGTTACAAATAGTACAATTAGGTTTGTATATGCAATTAAAAACTTTGCAGAATTTTTGTGAAGTGGAATTATTAATAATTTGTAATGGGTCAGCATAAGGACAAGTTTTGCACCTAAGATTATTGCATCTATTGACGGAATATGATTTAGATTGAGAGTAGGTATGGTATTCTTCCAAATCGTCTATAACGCTAAATTGGTCAATGTTTGTCGATCTATAATTATCCCAATTCATAATAATAATAGACCGGACACAAGGTAATGAATAAAATTTACACCACGAATTTTAATTAAAATTCCCAATATAAACCCCTTCAAAAACTATTTTGTCAGGTACGAATTTCAAATTATAACTAATACCATAAAGAATTGAAACGAAATTTCGGAGAGTAACAAAACATGCGTAGTAGATAAGATCTAAATGAGATTTTCATACGAAACATTCATATAAGCGAAGTGTGGACAAATAGTCATAATCATCCGGAATGGAAGATATACAAAGCCATTAATACGTATGTGTCTGACTGAATCCCTACAACTGCAGGCCAAAGAGTGCCACATATAGTGGAAATACATGTCTAGATGAAAATGTAAAAATAAGCCTACAGTAAGTACAAAAAACCCGTCTCTAGCAAATCCGTTGCAAATAAGTAACTGTAGACCAAGCTAAGGATAAAAATAGTATATCGCTGTAATGGAAAAAGGGGGTGAGGGGAATAATAGTAAACAAAAATCATTATTAAGTAGATAAATATATAAAAAAAATATGAAAGAGCAAACATAGCAAAAATAAGTAAAGGTATTGACAATTAGCTCAAGCTAAAAGAACAAAACATGGAGAACAATCAGTTGAAACTACATAAAAAATTATGGTTAATTCGGAATAGTTAATTTCACATTATATATATATATATATATATATATATATATATATATATATATATATATATATATATATATATATATATATATATATATATGTATATATATAATACCAATGAAGGAAAAGTGAGAAGCTATAATTCGAAAAACCTAACTTTCTAACAGCTTACAAAATAACAGTGTAAATCAGCAAATCTTCAAGCAAATGGAAAGAAATACAAATTTCGAATCATCAAGTTAAAGAAAATCATCAAAAATCAATGGTATGGAATTGATAAAAGAAAAACAGATGAAATCCAAGCAATAATGCTATACACGTGGACAAGGTCTTAATTCTTTAAGTATGTTAAAGTATATATATATATATATATATATATATATATATATATATATATATATATATATATATATATATATATATATATTCTTTTGCAAAAAAAAAAAAGAAGCACCATGAAGAAAGTGACTGTTTTTATTGAAATTAAATATGCGTACAGCTCATACACAAGTAATGAAATGATTACAAAATCAAGGCTGCAGGACCCATCAATGGTTAACAGTTGCACATTGAATTTTCAAATTAGTAATTGGTGAACCCCCCCCCCCTTGGTGACAATGAATGCTTGTATACGTCTAAGTAAGGAGTGATAAAGTTTCCTAATGTCATCCTGCGATACATTCTGCCAGGCATTCCTCAATTATTGCTCAAGATCTGCTACATTTCTGGGTGCCCGAATCTGGCGGCCTAGCATGTCCCATACATGCTCGATTGGTGAAAGATATGGTGATCTTGCTGGACAAGGAACAGTATCAACAACACAGAGACAGTTCACAGATATGTGAGCCGTATTTGGTGTGGCATTATCTTGTTGGAAAATGGCCCCAGAATGACATGAAATGAAAGATAACGCAAACGGCCGTAGGATTTCATCAACATATCGTTGAACTCTTCAAGTTGTACGCAGAATGACTAGAGGCGACCTGCTGTCGTAAGAGATAGCACCCCACACCATCACATCAGGGGTAATGGCTGTATGCCTGTTGTTATTGTTGAGACCCAGACCGTCCGATCTACCAGAAAGGTGTAAGGTAACTGTTTGGACGGCCGGGAAGTGCCACCCAATTTAGACCGGAACCTAGTGGGGGAGGCATCCACAAGGACCGTACCCTCCTTCTCCTACCACCAACCTCTCGGAAGGACTTACGGACCCACATGTTTAACGTGATCGTATTGGCTGTATGCCTGTGTAAAACAAAGGCTGATTGGAACCGTTGGCCCTGGCGCCTCCACACACGTACCTGATGGTCATCTGCTGAAAGACTGAAGCGTGAACACTATGCTGAACACTAACTACATCGCTGAACACTATGCGATGCCAGTCAATCTATGCGATGTCAATCTGGGGCGAAATTCCTCTAAATGAGTCGCCAAATTCGCTAAATTTATCTCCAAGCGTTACAAACCAACGGAGAGAAGAGCTTTTCTTATATATGAATCACTACTGGCCAATTGTTAGGCGTCAAACTACAAAACTATTTCTCAAAGTATCTTATCGCATGAATGGAATGAACTGGATCCATCCACGGGAATGATGTGAACAAATAAATCGTATATTGCGTATGAAAATTGAACATATTTCACAATAGTTACTACTCCATTTATTTTATGTGATTCTTTTTTTATAATTGTATTCGAAAAATGTACAATATCTCGAGAATGGCTCATGCTAACGTTCTAAAGTTTGTGTCAATCGTTTTGTAATGAAATATTGCATAAGAAATGTTCATGTGTGTAACACTATTGAAGGTTATGAATTTCTACAAAAAATCATTCGAATTTTAAAGTGTTCCGAACATTCCATTGCGTTTAAAATTAACAGGGTACCAGTATTCACTGATTGTAATGTTTGTATCAAATCTTATTCGAAACTCTACAGTCGTTCTTGAAATATCGCATCAAAACATACACGCACGCGCACGCACGCACGCACACACACACACACACACAGTGCAAGCGAACCAACAAACCCAAAATCAAAACGAATAAATTTTTATTTTATTATATGTAAGATTATTATTATTTGTAAAGTATTATCTACTACTTCCCAAGATCGTGACTTTTGTGTGAACCATTACAATTTACTTCACTCTAAATTAAACTTCCAATAACCCAATGACTAGAGTTCGACGAAGGAATCACGACATTTAACAAAAAATCTAATGTGGACAACACATGACTTTCCTTATATAATGCAATGAATTTACTACTTTTACAGTTTAAAAAAATGTTATTCTTATAGCAGATACTTATATTCTTTTAAAGATATTGAATTTTCTTGAATTAGTCGTCATTTTCATTCATTTAACGTCATTTTTATCCAGTTGGCGAGATTTTCGTTAAGTTGGCAACATTTGAAAATGTCGCCAAGTTGGCGACATTCCGTTAAATTCGTCGCCAAAATCTCGCCCAGCGTTATGGACTAAGAAATAAGTTATTCTTACAGCAGATAAATGACTATTGACGTTTAAATACAAAAGTATTACTCAAAGTATCTTTTCTAATGAATGGAACGAGTTAAATTCACGAGAATGATGTCACCCAATTTATCGCATGATATTACATATGAAAAGTGAACATGTTTCTTAACATTTTTTTTTAATTTGTGGGACTTTTTGATAAATTTATTTAAAAAATGTGCAATATCTCGAGAACGGTTCATGCTAGCATTCTAAAATTTATCTCAATCGTTTTCTAGGGAAAAATTACATAAGAAATGTCTCCTTGCGTAACTTTATTAAGGGTTTTAATTTTTTGATGATTTTTTCAAAATTTCACTCTAAAATTTAGGAGGGTTCTGAACATTCGATTGTATTTTAAAACAATAGGCTTCCAGTATTCATGGATTGTGATTTTTGTACCAAATTTCATTCGAATCGCTCCATTCGTTCGTGAGATATCGTCTCACCACAAAAATGTTCGATTCGTGATCACATCACCTAAAAAAGTGTTTATCATATCACCTCATATTATTGTTATCACATCACCTATCAAAAATGTTCGATTCGTGATCAGGGATGCTTAAAACGTGCTCTCCCGTCGAAAACTCAAATTCGAATTTTCGACCCCGTCACAATACTTTCCTTATACAGTATGTATATAAGGAAAGTAATAAACAAATTTATTTACAGCTAACTTCGCTGAGAACTCAAAACACATATATATTACAAATCTATATACAAATTATTTACAACGCTAGCATTACAAATTCTACCCCAGACATACTAATCTACAATAAACTTCAAACATATATTATTACTAAACTGATTCAATCTGAACCCATGATGGTCAAACTACGATACTATATATAAAGATTGCAGGCTATTACTTTGCAATACTACTTTCTATGGATGATCAGAACACACACACGCGCGAACTCGGCAGAATGGCAGATGCGTAATTCTAAAGTCTGCCCTTCTTATAGATCTGGCCAATCGTGAGTATGCGATTCTTCGGAATGAAAGTTGAAAAGTTTAGGACATAAATTAAAATCAGGAAAAGTAGAATTATAATAAAATGATAATGAATAATAGAATCCTCACTTGTTGTTGCAAAAATGATATTGTTATATTCGATTTTTCTTTATATCATTCATTGTGTATACTAACATGTTTTTAAAGTGTTTGTTTTATATGTTTAAAAAAAGTTAAAATATAATTGCCGATTTTGAAAATACTTTTACACCCACTATAAATACATGTTTATACCAAAATATATATCTTCATTCCATAGAATTATACATAATTTTGTAAATAATTATTCAGAATTTTTATTTATTTATTTAATTATAATTATTTTAAAGCCAATCAAGAAATACATCAAAATGCGTTTACCAATAAATATTAAAATAGAAAATAAAATTCATTTCATCGCTTTTTCAGCTATTTCATTTCATTTATGGTTTTTAACACTTTCTAACATAGTTGAAAAGTGTTTATGACTTTGGTCATTCTGCATGTCTGTCTGTCCGTTCACACTATAACTGCCGTAAAAATGACTTTAGTAAAATGAAATTTTAGTATGTTGTTCAAATGGTCTGTGGGACATATGAGAATGTAAATGAATAATATTACCCGATTAGTTTTGGATTGAACCCGAATTGAAAAAGTGAAATACATTGAACCCTATGGGACACAATTTTTCAAATGTTTTTAAGCAAAGTTAAAATTCACAAATTGCTTTAAAAACTTTAGAAAATATTCAAATTACCCCATTAAAAATATAAAACAAATTTGAGCAAAATATGTTCGGTAGTTTTTAAAATAAAAATTAGAATAATGATTACACCCATATTATATGAAGAGATCGCGTGATCCACTTTAAAATAATATATGGCATCTATCTTTTTTTTTCCAGTGTAAAAATCGTGATTTTTAAAGTTCTTTTAAATTTATATTCAATGTTTCATCCGTCCTAAAACCGTCTTATTTTTGCGTATTTTCTGTGCATCTGTATTCTGCGCCAACGCAATTACAATATATTTTAGTTTAAATGATCATCAAACTTTGATTATTTCTACAACAAAGCCTAATTTTAATGGATGCAGAATGTAAACAAGGGATTGTAAGATGAGTTGTATAAGAATTGCTGAATTTTTTTCACACAAAATTATTTAGCTCTGAAGTCTGGAATATAAGTGATATGAATGAAATATTCATTGCTTTTACATAGAGATCCAGACGATTCATATTTCAATGACGTCATTTGAATAAAGTTCATTTTTTTCGATGAAGTTTTAAGTTTTCAAGTAAAATAAGTTATTGTAGTTCTATGATAATTAAAAAAATATCACCGCCTTATGCATATCAATGCTTTATGCGTGATTGATCTTTCTTGTTTAAATATATTTTCATTCTAATAAAAACACTTTAAAAAGCGTTCAGTCACCAGCATAATATAGCGTGTACAAATCCTATTGGTTTCAATTTCTAATACATTCAATACAAAGACAAATGTCTAAAAAGTTCAAATCATAGTCTGGGTACATTATCAATCAAATCAATCAAATATGCTTTCTGATAAGAATGCATTTTTTTATATTACTTTCCCTGCAATACATGGTAATGTATAGGGAAAGTATTGGAATCATGATGAAAATCGCAACTCGAGTTTTCGACGGATCTACACGTTTCGAGACCTCTAGAATACGAAAAAACTATTTTTAGCGTGACGTCTGTGTGTGTGTCTGTGTGTTTGTCTATGTGTCTGTCTGTGCAGATTTTGTATCCACTCTAACTCAAAAACTAATGGATCGAATTTCACAAAATTTGGTAGGTAAGTCACATGTGGGCGAATCTGGTGCCGATTAGTTTTGGGTATGATTCGTGATAAAAGAACCCGCTTTTTTTTGCGAAATGGCCAGCAAAATCTTGTATCCACTCTAGCTGGAAAACTAATGGACCGAATTTCACAAAAATCGGTAGATAAGTCTCTTGTGAGATACCCTGGTGCTGATTAGATTTTGGTACAATTCGAAAAAAAAATAACCTGCCTTTTTTGCGAAATAGCCCTCAAAAATCGTCAAAATCTAAAATAAATACATACGTATTCTCAAATATATCCATTAAATGCTTGTTTTATACGTAATTTTTAACGATGAAAAGAATAAGACCAATCCTATTACACCAGGACTAGCCGTTCTCGAGATATTTTAGTTTTTTCGTATTTTCTCTACGCCACCTTTGAAAATTAGTCCACTTAATAAATGAGTACGAAAAGTGAATTAAAAGTGAATTAAATTTAATTAAAATAAAGAGAACGTGGATATAAGTCTGCAGGGAAAGTCATGTGCTGCCCACATCAGATTTTTTATATAAAAAGGTGTGAATATCGCCATGCATTGGTCAAAATTATATGCAGAATGGAAAACAAAGTTTTTTAAATGTGATTTTTATCTTCATATTTATTTTTACTTTCCCTGCAATACATGGTAATGTATAGGGAAAGTATTGGAATCATGTCGAAAATCGCAAATCGAGTTTTCGACGGATCTACACGTTTCAAGACCTCTAGAATACGAAAAAACCATTTTTAGCGTGACGTCTGTGTGTGTGTCTGTATGTCTATGTGTCTGTCTGTCTGTGTGTCTGTCTGCCTGTGCAGATTTTTTATCCACTCTAACTAAAAAACTAATACACCGAAGTTCACAAAACTTTGTAGGTAAGTCACTTATGGGCGGCTCTGCTGCTGATTGGTTTTGGGTACGATTCGGGATAAAAGAACCCGCCTTTTTTTACGAAATGGCCCGCAAAAACTTGTATCCACTCTAGCTGAAAAACTAATGGACCGATTTCACAAAATTCGGTAGATGAGTCACGTATAGGTCACCTTGGTGCTGATTAGATTTTGGTACGATTCAGAAAAAAATAACCTGCCTGTTTTTGCAGAATGGCCAGCAAAAATTGTCAAAATCTAAACTAAAAAGCTACGTATGCTCAAATATATCCATTAAATGCTTGTTTAATACGTAATTTTTAACGAAGAAAAGAATAAGACCAACCCCATTACACTAGGACTAGCCGTTCTCGAGATGTATTAGTTCTTTTCATATTTTCTCCACGCCACCTTTGAAAATAAATCCAGTTATCAAATGAGAACGAAAATTGAATTAAAAGTGAATTAAATTTAATTGAAATAAAGAGAACGTGGATATAAGTCTGCAGGGAAAGTCATGTGCTGCCCACATCAGATTTTTGTTTTTATAGATCAGCATCTCAAAACCCTCTCTCTATCTCTGCCTATGTCCTTCAATAATGGATTATGAGAATATCTTTTGTTACGGACCATGAGAAAATATGCTATAAAATTCCGGGTATTGACTCTTGTCGATTTCTATTTTATCACAAAAAGCGACATATCTGCCACAAATATCGAGAACATGTAATTAGAAAGGAAAAACAGATTATGCCACTTATGCCTTCTTTTTATTTATTTATACTAAATTGTCTCACTTCTTCCTAACCATATACAATAAAGCTGTATATGTACAATTAGGGAAAAAACTCTAGGTTTCAGTTGAAAAAAAATGATTTCAGCAATGCTTGACTGTTGTCCACTAAATTATAATTATTTGCTCGCGTGTGATTTTGTCATGGAAGGCTCCGAGGCTGACTGGTTTCTATGGAAACGATTGCAAAAATAATTTGCAAATAAACTTTGTTTAACATTGTAATTCCAAAATGCCCTTTGGAAGACGTGATTTTGTATCGACCTAACTACGATTATTTCCTTTAAAATATCTTTGTTTTGATGTTTTATGTTTCATTTTTTTACGCTTCGAATACATCGAATTTACTGGAGGGTCGCAATTAAAGTATCTATTAAAATTACCTCTCACAATGCCATGTAGGGTTTTAAGTTTTTATTCATATATCTATTATTACATACTAGGATGCCCCGCCCTTGTTCACAACGCTCCCCAACCTCGGAGAGCTCTTTTGTTCCTAAAATAATTTGCACACTAACCAAGTAACAACATCCATGTTCTGATCTCCCTACAACTGATTTAAACTGCACAGCGCCACAATGTTGGCATTTGACAGTTTTCTTTCCAATACGGACCTTGACTACATTTGTATAAGCTCCAGAAGTTTTTTTTTTGCAGCATATTATATCTAATGGCTTACTAGCAATTCTAAAGCGTTTTTAATTTTCATTCCCGGTGCAATAAGGTTATTTTTGCTTTGGTGGCATTTTATAATAATAAAAAACATAATCTGAGATCAATGAATAACTAGGTAAACACATATTTAATTCGTGATCATATAAAACTAGTTTTCGTAAATTCCATGCTTAATCGTTTATAGGAAGCAACAATAAGACATATAAATGTTAACGATAGTAATAATTACATTTTAATTATAGTTGTTCATGACAATCATAGTTGCGAAACGTTACGTTTATAAGAATCAGCAGTAAGACGCAATTGCTAACTGAATTGACAATTAGATTATATTCTTAAATGTTAATTGTGAAACGTTTATCAACAATAAACATTTTTATTGTTCAGCCTTCATCATTGTCACGTTTTTGCGGAGCAACCAATCACATAGAAATTGGAAATCGGTTCGACCCGTTAGATGTTTGCCCATACTAAGAATGCTAAATTGTATTAATTAATGTTTAATTGATTAAAGCTTCTTATTTAATTGATTAAAGACAAAATTCTAAGCCCGTTTTGCGCATCCATAGAAAAATATTCACACGTATAACGATTTTGCTTAAGTTTTGGACACCGGTGTACTTAGCTTCAATTTTAGTTCGTGTAAGTACAAAGGTTTGGAAATCAGTTTTTCTTGAGCTATAAAAATTAAAAGACTATACATAAAACATTAAGGATATGCAAAAATAAGTTTATATTTATTATAAAATAAAAAAATTATTAATCTTGAAGACAGTTGTTTGTGAAGAAAGTATTTATTTATAAAATATAAAATGTCTGATTTTAACTGAAGTTTATGAAAAAAAAGTAGATGTAAAAAATCGGCGGTGGCTTCAGTCCGATGAAACCAAAATGGTTTAGCGTGAATAAAATTTTGTAAAATGTTATTCACGCACATTTATGTAACTCAACTTTTGTAATATCGCAAAATAAATAAATAAATAAACAAAATAAAAATAACACCTTGATTCAAAATCTGATTTGAGTAAATCAATTTACGTGACTCAACTTTTGTAATATCAAAAAAAGAAAAAAAAACTCGATTCAAAATCTGATTATATATACATTTATAAGGCTTTCAACATACACTTATAGAGCTTGCAGTTAGTTCTTTTGTAACATTTACAGTATAAAACTTTGTAAAAAATACAGAAAAAAGTATAGTTGAATTTTGCAGAAGTACTGTAAAACATATAACAGAAATTGCTGCAAAAATTATTGTATATAACGCTGCAAAAAAAAGTAACAAGCTTAGTTAGTAGAACTAAAAACAGTAACAAATGTAGTTTACAAAAGTACTGTAAAATATACATAAAAAATGCTGTAAAATTACAGTTCTTTTGTAACATTTACCGTATAAAATGCTGTAAAAAAGACAGCAAAAAATGCAGTAGAATTTTACAGTAGTACTATAAAATTTACAGCCAAATTTCATGGCGCCAGAATTGTCAGTAGTTTTTATTATACAATTTAGTGTTTTTTTTTTTTACATTGTACATCTGCTCATTGGCATTGCACAGTGGTTGGATATGAAATACGATTTTGTATATCATAGTTTCAGTGTTATAATAGATCTATAATATTTGTGCCATTTTTATGCTTAAATTTGAAACTGCTTCTGATATTCAGAATTTTTATAGAGTGTGCAGGTGTCCCATTTAATGAACTCTATATAAATAAAATGGAAAATCCGCCTGTTTGCCACATCGTCACGGGAATGTGGGTCCGTAAGTCCTTCCGAGAGGTTGATGGTAGGGAAGGAGGATACGGTCCCTGTGCATACCTCCCCCATAGGTTCCGGTTCCGGTCTAAATTGGGTGGCACCTCCCGATCGTCCAAGAGTCGGACGGCCTGGGTCTTCTACACCTTTCTGGTAGCCTGGTTCTCGAGTGTTTGCTCCAACAAGTCCTCCATTAACAAAATCAAAAACTGCGTTCTCATTGCAAGAGAAGTTTCAAACAAAATCTCTTAATCAGCCTGGGGTTTTTCTGCTTTCAATTTTTATCTCTGGCCGGTGACTTCTCCCTCTTACTTTGCCGGTGGTGTCGTCGTTTGTTAGTGTTTTTGTCTTTGTTTAAGCTGCTTGTTCTTTGCTCGTTTTGTTGTAGTACTTGTGCGTTTTGTCCCTTGTTTGAGCTATTGGTTGTTTGTGTTTTGTACACCAACCTTGATAAGCAATAATTATACCATGTTTCGTATTACATCCTATTACTTTGTACTGGTTTCATATATATCATTAGTAGTAGAATGATATTTTTGTAATTTACCCTAGTCATTTTCTTACCACCTTTTTTTTCATCAACAAAATATCATATAATTTTTCTTCTTTTCAATTTTATATAATGTCATCCTCAATTTTATTCATGTCTTCATTTTCATTTTTGTCTTCACGCAAAATAACTTGTCATCAATTCTTAAACATGTCATCATTCTTCAATCCTGTCATCTAATCATCTACAACTGTCATCAAACATCATGTTTTATATCATGTCATCTTGCTAAATATCATGTCATCTAATCATCAAAATGTTAACTCATCTTCACCTCTTTGTACAACTCCTTGTAACCTCAATGTACATTTTTTGAAACTTAAATAAACTTTGCCCCAGACCGTCGGACGCTGGACGCCCCGGGAGTTGGCTTCCGCTAACTCTTTTCCCGGCCGTCCAATTAGATACTCAAGTCCTCAGGATGAGTCGGACGGCCTGGGTCTTCTACACCTTTCTGGTAGGTCGGACGCTCTGGGTTTCAACAACAATAACATCATCACGGAAGAACGGCTGAACCGAATTTCATGGGATTTGGATGAATAGCCTTGGTAGAATTACACTTAAAATTCAGGCGTCCGTCTATCTTCATCTATACTTCTCACTGTTTGCTCACTTTGAGCGTGATCCAATCGTTATATAAGTTTCCAAACAGGCGGGACCCAGCCGTTATTTGAGTCTCAAAACTACCGGGATCTAACCGTCTTTGAATGTCGTTACAATAAATGCAATTCAAAATCCGATAATGTGACTGGTTCGTTATTTGTGACTCTGTCTCTAAAATTATGGAAACTTTACAAATTAACTAAATAACTGTCTTTCAATCTCAAAGGCCGCAAATAAAAGATCTCAAAATATTTCATCCAGAAATTCAGTCTCTTCAAAAATGATATTATTTAATTGCAAAATTGTTATTATCTATATACGTTGTGCTTCTATTTATCTGTTTATTTTAGCACGGGAGAACTCCCCTTCTTTTATTTTTGGTGAGAACTATTATAAAATTAATAATAATAATAATAATAATAATAATAATAATAATAATAATAATAAAATTAAAAGATCACCACAAGTTGTGAATTTTAATTTTTTTTTACATTATATATTCCGTACGAAGAACGGGTATATTGCTAGTTAACAAAAAATTTCATATTAAAATTTTTTGGTTGTTTATATGTTTGATAAAACAAGCTCATTCGTAATACTATATTTTACTTAATTTAGCTCCTGTAACCTAATTAGATTTTCAGTCTCATAAAGAAATATTTTTTTTCCAATAGCCAGGCATTGACTCTTTCATCTTCGCCTATACATCGGCCAGAACAGTGAACCTCTTAGCTGTCAAAGACGTTGCCCCAGCGCACCAGTGGGGGTGGGAACACATTGCGCCCAACAACACAAACATCCATGTCTTACGGGGGACTCGAACCCACAACATGGCGGCCGATCAATCGCTGGAAACGCTCGCCTTGACCGTTCGGCCACCATGTCGACTGAAAAGAGCCAACAGTACGCGGTGTTCCCAGGTGGTCACCCACCCAATTACTAACCGCGCCCGATGCTGCTTAACTTCGGTGATCTAACGGGAACCAGTGTTTTCAGCACGGTACAGCCGTTGGCTCATAAAGAAATATTAAATCACTCAAAAAAAAATTATATTTTTATATTTTCATCGTAATTTAGACTAAATCGCCAAATCTGACAATCATGTCCCAAAAGTCAAAATATGGCAACCCTACTTTCACGTAATAGGAATGGTTACCTGTAAAGGTTGTTTTACAGCGTAGACAGGCAAAGCACAGTGAAGGCTTACACATTGAACGCTTATATCCCCTCCTCTAACCTAATAGATAAAAATGTGAATAGTTTTTCTTCTTTTGTCGGAACTAAGGTCCAGATTACAAATATATAAAAATAATGTCAATGTTTTAATATATTAAACCTTTTTTTTCCCAATAAAGTATATCTGTCCGAACGAGTTTTTTCTTTTTTATTTTTCTTATTTTCACTCGAAATGTCTTTTAAACTATAATAGATAGATAGAAATAGTAAATGACAAAAATATGTCTTAGAGAATTTAGTTTCGAAATATATATTTATTTTTAAAAATAGCTCTTATAGTTTTAGAGTAAGTGTCTTCTCAAGTTGAAGACGATTGAAAATTTTCCGTTTTGCAAGTTTGTAATGCTTATATCTCAAAAACTAAAATTGCTAGCTATGAACAATAAGAAAGAATTTGCAGCTGTTTGAAAGCTCTACAAGTGTATACGTATACTTGGATTTTGGATCGAGCTCTTAGTTTTCGAAGTATATTGTTTTTATTACGATATTTTAGTATATTAACCTGGGTTTTCCAATCGGTGGGAAAGTTATAATATTTAAAATGTCACGATTGCTGCAGCTCAGTGTATTTACTTACTCCATTGGGGAAATATTAATGCTCAACACGATATATTTTATGTTTAAAAAAATTAGGACGTTAAATGAACTTGGGGATTCTAAAGACGTTTAATGATGGGTGAGATTTGAAAAGAATTGATAAAAATATACGTATTCAAGTACGTATTTATGTGCCGCCAGGCAAGTTTATAACTTGGATGTAAAATCTCGTCAGATATATAGTGGAAGTTTAATTTATATATCGAAAAGCAAGTGATATTTTGAGGTGAAGTCTAGAGTCGAAGTATCCAGATGAAATCAGGACGAAAACTAAAAGTGTTAGCTAAGCAATAAAGAGTTAACAAGCATTTTTTTAGTGCTTTGAAATCCTCTAAACGAAACAAATAAGTCTGAAAAAAGTCGAATAACTTGTTGAATTTTACTGGAGTTTTATTTTACAAAATGTTATCCACACAAAACCATTTGGGCTCCATCGGACTAGAGCCACTACCGATTTTTTTTTTCTTCCAAGCAAGGAGATTGAATCTAGGAAATGTTTTAATATAAGTTTTATCTTTCTTCTTCTCTCTATGGAGCAACTGAAATTAAAATACTCGTTTTATTGGCATGTAATGGCTGCTTATAATTCGTAAACATGAACATTATTTAACAGAGATACACTTAACTGGCCTTTTAACTGGCTATAAAATTAGTCTGATAAAAATGTGAAAATGTCGTCATTGCCTTTGAAATTTTGTTAAAAATACGATCGAGACGGTGGTTGGTGATCGCAGCGAATAAATCCTTAGTCTTCTATTTTCTTTTCCTTTTTTCTTTTTTTTTCCTCTTTTGAATAATTCCTACCAAGATGTCGTATTGTTTTATTTGTAGCTATTTGTACACACACCCGAATGAAATAATTGGATCGTTTTTATGCTGTTTAAACATCAGAAACAATGCTTTGGAATCTGATGCTGTGTGCACATGTGTTTCTTAATTTAGTTTTGATAGTATTTGGTTGGCCTCGACTCAAACTTAACTTATCAGCAATCAAGATATCTTTGCTTCCTTTGTTGCTATAGTGTTAAATTATTTTGGATCATTTGCAATTATTCCGGCGATACGTTTGAAGAGAATATTTTTTATGCGGATAGAAATACAATGCAAAAGTACAATACAAAAAAAAATGCATTATTCCGGGGATAAGAATCTGGAACCACCTGAGATTCACAAGCCCTTGCGAAATAATCAACTGAAAATATTATATGGACAGAACATGACTTTAGCCTGGCAGGCTGTAGTTACATTTTACTCACCTTTGAAATTCATATTTATGCATGTGATATACAGGGTTCATGGAGAAGTCTTTAAGAACCCAATAACTTTGTAAGGAAAAGTTCATGAGTGTACACGTGTCAGACATTGCTTTTTTATTTCACTTCAATTTTTTAATTAAGAAATTAAACTTCGACTCTAATTAATTTTTTTATTTTAAAATTTAAATTAGAACAAAACTTTAAAAAAATTAATTAAAGATACTTCAGAAGACAATGCCTTCTGACATTGCTTTTTTATTTTATTCAATTTTTTAATTAAAAAATTAAACTTCGACTTAAATTAATTTTTTTACACTTTTTTTGAAATTTAAATTAAAATAAATTTAAAACAAATTATTTAAAGTCGACGTTTAATTATTTTAATTAAATAATTGAACTAAAATAAAAAAGCAATGTCAGAAGGTATTGATTTCTGAGAACACGATAGGTCTATTTATGGTAAAGTGATTATGCCCGATCGAATGCTGCGCCTGCAGAAGAGAATTTAGAAAATTAAAACAACGATCTCGGCAGGAAGGTGAGGTAGACGAAAAAAGGCAATTGCAAAGTTATAAAACATTGTCTAACCAATAAAAATCGACTATAAAACTGGTCCAAAAAGCACTTATTGGACACAATCGGGTTATTGGCGAATTGCTGTTATATTCAGGAATTCTAGAATGAACAACACTTACATACTCCGAAATCTAATGTACAGCCTGCTCAAAATGTCCTAATAATGCACAATTGAATTTAAGCAAGAATTTTACCTCGAATTTTGACAACCATTGAAGGTTTCACCCTGATATTACGACATTTTGACAGGTATTTATTGAGTTCCGTGTACGCGTTTCGTTCGTTCCTAGTATCGATTCCTACTCATTAGACAATCCTCTCGATCGGCTACCTTTATAATTAGTTTTCTTCTTTTATCTCACTTTGTTGACGAGTTCGTTATCTTAACTTTCCAAATTCCCCTCTAGGGAAGCTGCACTCACTTTTATTTGATCTGCCACTCCTATAGGAACCCTACATTTATATTCTATCGCACAAAACCGAAAATTAATATTAGGAATTTCATTGCATTTACAGTTTATATTTTTATTTATCGTATGGAAGTTTATCACATTTTGTATTGACTTTAATTCACCAAAATATAGATGTATCTTGAGAAAGGTTAGTCCCGTAATAACGGGAAATATTTCATTGATTTAATTTGTAAAAATTATGTGATCATGTAATTAGTATAACATATATTATTTTTATGTATAATATCATGTAATATATACATATTAATATACATAACATCCAACATGATATATATATATACACATTACATGCATATCATGTAACATGATATATATATATAAATAAAAATTGAAAAATTTTAATCGAAAACTATGCATAAACTATTGTATGTACAAAAAAACCCATTTCTAGCATATCTGTTACAAATGAGTAACTATAGACCAAGGCTAAGGATAAAATAGAAGGTAACATATCACTACAATGGAAAGGGGGATGAGAAGAATATTAGGATACAAAAATCACAATTAAAAAGTATATATAAATATAAATAAAAATGAAAAAGAAAACACGACAAAAATGAGAAAAGGCAATAATAATTAGCTCAAGATAAAAGATTAAGACATAGAGAACAATCAATTGAAACTACACAAAAAATGGCGGTTAGTTCGAAATTGCATTCTCATCAGAACAGCCATACAATTCGAATTAAAACCGATAGAATAGCCAGTTTCTGACAATGGCGATAGTATATATATAATAGTATAATATATATATATATATATATATATATATATATATATATATATATACACATATATATATATATATATATATATACATATATATATCATGTAATATGTATATATGTAATACGTATTGATCATTGTAATAGTATATATTATTTTATTTTTATTTCTTCTTATTTTTGTCGGCTGTTAAAATAATTCGAGAAGTAAGCACCTGGCTCCATGATGTTCTTTGAAGGTTAGATACTTTATCTATCTACATGCAGAATGCAAAATTATAAAATTTTTATTTTCTCTTGGTTATTTTGTTGCTTTCATTTGACGCTACCACTGAAAAATTTCGAAATTTCTTTATATCAAATATTTGTGTATTTTCTTACCTTTTTGTTTTTCACAGAAAAACAGTTTAATTTTTCCTGGACCTGAACCTTTAGACCTCACTTACTATGAAAGTCTTTTCAGACGTGATTGTTCATCACCTTTTCGACGCCTAAGAAAAACAAAAAATCTGATGTGAGCAGCACATGACTTTCTCTACAGATTCAAATTCATTTTCTCTTAGTTCCTTTAATAATTCATTAAATTGAGTTTAATCGCACAAAATAGCAAGCATAATTATGTGAAATCACACTGAATTTGCACGTTTAATTCAATTTTTGTTTTCATTTGGTAACTGGACGTATTTTCAAAGTTGGCGTAGCAAAAATGCGAAAAACTACAATATCTCGAGAACGGCTTTTTCTAAAGTAATGGGATTGGTCTTATTCTTTTCATCGTCAAAAATTACACATAAAAGAAGCATTTAATTGATACATTTGAGCATACATTGATGCATTTGGGCATAGTTCTTTATTTCAGATTTTGACAAATTTTGCGGGCCATTTTGCAAAAAATGGCGGGTTCTTTTTTTTTTCGAATCGTACCATAAATCTAATTAGCACCAAGGTAACCCACAAATGACTTACCCCTACAATTTTATGAAATTTGGTCTATTAACTTTTGAGCTAGAGGGGTACATGCATTGCACAAGCAGTCACACACACAGACATACACAGACGTCACACTAAAAAATTTTTTTTTTCGTGTTCTAGAGGTCCCAAAACGTGTAGATCCGTCGAAAACTCGAGTTACGATTTTCGACATGATTCCAATACTTTCCTTATTACCATGTATTGCAAGGAAAGTGAAAAGGAAAATTTAATTTTTTTTTTAACTATTCACTTAAGTGAGAGTAACATTAGAAGATTTGGTATTTTTGCCTTAGGCTGATATTTGGATAACTCTGTCAAAAATTTTTTACAAATTTTTAAATTATTGCATCCACGTATTTTTTGTGACTCTTCCCCTCTTATTTTAATGAACTGAACCGTTCGTGATATTTCCCCCTTATTTGGGTTGGAAAAAATGTATCTCTAAAAGCGTTTCAGATCTTTTAGTTCATTTTTTTTTTCACATCAAATGTCTTAAGCTAGACACAAAATGTCTAAAGCTAGACATTGTGTGGAAAATCGTTTTTGAAAGTTGTCGGCCGGCAGACGATTAAAAGTTGCTCTTGCACTTTTATGCTGTTTTCTAAATTTAGATTAAAGATATATTATTACTATTATTGTTATTCTTCTTTTTCTTCTTCTTCTTATTATTTTATTTATTTATTTATTTTTAATTTGAAAGTTTGTTGTGTCAATTCTAAGATATTTAACTTTCATTTAATAATTCGGGATTCTAGGACAAAAATTAGCGTATTTTTAATTTTAAACGTATTAAAAATGTTGTCACTTAAGCTGTTTAGCTGCACTTAAGGTTTTTTTGTGAATAACAATAATTCTATTCTATTCTTTTTTTTATTTCCGAATGTTTTGTTTGCATTTTCAGATCTTTTCCCTACCTTTAAATCGTTCGGACATACATATTTTGTATATATATATACATGAGTGTCCATAGGGAAGGCACTTGTCCCATCTGGACACATCACAAAGGAGGGCATCAAGTTAGTCGATATTATACGTCCTATTCTTGAGTACCCCCCTCCAGGAAAATTTTTTATGGGCGTCCATGCATATATACATACTTACATACATGGTCTGACGCGTTTTAATAGTGCATATTTATTTGATAATCTCTATCGCTTTATGAACGTTATTGATGCAATATTCTTCATTTAAAACAGATTAAGGATCACTGTTAGTGAGACAAGTGCGATTTGTTAGGAGATTTAAAGCGTCATAAATAAATTGCTCTTTGCTTTAAGGAGGTAAAATATTTAATTCTGATTGGGAGAGGTGTGCGCATGCGCTCGGCGATATTAAGAGCACAAAAGCCGTAAGTGGGTAGAAGTGGTGGTGGTCGTGGTGTGTGTTTGTGTGTGTGTGTGGGGGGGGGGGGGGTTACTGAATTTTCCCAGACATATAACGGCCTTAACATGCAATTAACTAATAGTAAGGCAAATTTTTCCAGAGTTTGGAAACGGTTTTATAACCTCTCTTCGTTCCATCTTAATGTATATGAAAGAACAATTCAAATTTGAGTTTTCGATTCTGTGCCAATATTTTCTCTTTATATGTACAAAGTCTTGTAGGAAAATGAAAAGAGCAAAGTAACACCCTCTTCAGTTTTGAGACCGAATAAGCTATTAAGTGAAATATTTTTTATTAACTAATTTTTAAAATCATTAATGAGATTGGGAACAACGGAATCAAATTGGGAATTCTTGTGCTATTACTTTTCCTGCATAGTATGTACGTTGATCTATCTCTCTTTCAGCCGAGTGCTGTTTTGGGTTTAAATTAAGTTTCACACTCTACAGCTAGATCTTTGTCAGTATATGGTTCATCAAAAATCAGTTCCTGCGTCTTATTGTTTTTTAGCACTTTCCAACACAATTGAAAAGTGTTTATGACTTTGATCATTCTGCATGTCTGTCTGTCCGTTCACACTATAACTGCCGTAAAAATGACTTTAGTAAAATGAAATTTTAGTATGTTGTTCAAACGGTTTGTGGGACATATTGGAATGTGAATGAATAATATCCCCCAGTTAGTTTTGGATTGAACCCGTGTTGAAAAAATGAAATACATTGAACCCTATGGGACCTAATTTTTCAAACATTTTTTACGCAAAGTTAAAATTCGCAAATTGCTTTGAAAATTTTAGGAAATATTTAAATTATCCCATAAAATATTAAAAAAAAATATGAGCAAAATACACTCACGGACAATGAAAGTTGCGCACCAAGAAGAAAATATGGTACAACCGCGAAATGATGTAAATAGCTAGATGGCGGGTTGGTATGCAAATGATCCCAGTCTGGTGTGATTGCGCATGACCGTACACCCGTGAATGGCGCTGCAAGCATGAGCCAGCGGCCTTATAAACCGGCGTGTAGTCGACGCCCCATCAATGCGAGAAGCTTCGGCCGACGCAAGCACGAGTACGGAGTGAAAAGTATGGTGGATAGACGCCAGAAACGTCGATATACGCAACTGACGGACTTCGAGAGAGGTCTGATTATCGGGCTGAAAACCGCAAGGTGGTCAGCGCACCGGATAGCCCATCACGTGAATCTTTCGGACTATACCGTCCGCCGGTGTTGGGAGCACTGGTGACGGGACGTCACTCAGGCACGGAGGACCGGCTCTGGACGGACCAGACATACCCCGAGTAGAGAGGATCGAATGATCGTGCGTCAGGCACGTATAGAGCCCACGGTGACCCGATCCACAATACAGGCACATGTAGCTGTTCCTGTATGCCCACGAACCATATCTAGACGCCTGAAGGAAGCGGATCTGCGATCCCAACGTCCCTTACGTGTGCTGCCGTTAACACAGGGCGGCTCTGATTGCAGTAGTACCGGGCCAGAGCAACGTGGAACGCCACAGATTGACGATGTGTGGTGTTTAGCGATGAGTGCCGCTTCGTTTTGGGGACCGATGATCAGCGTGTCCGGGTGTGGAGGTCCCCTGTACAACGCCATAATCCCAACCTCGTTATCGAGCGCCACACCAGCCCCACTGCAGGCATCATGGACTGGGGAGCCATAACCTACGACAGCCGATCCGCTCTAGTAGTGGTACCTGGAACATTGACGGGCCAGCGGTACGTGGATGAGATTCTACGGCCCCCATGTGCTCCCATTCGTTGCTGGGATTCCAGGTGCGTAATTCCAGGATAATGCCCGGCCGCACACGGCCCTGGTCGCCCAGGCCTGCCTGAGTCATGTCCAGACACTTTTATGACCTGCCCGCTCCCCAGACCTGTCCCCTATCGAGCATGTGTGGGACCGGTTGAAACGCCAGCTGCTTCGTTGCCGCAAGCTTCGGGATTTGGAACGTAACGTCCAACAGGTGTGGATTCGTCTGCCGCAGGACAACATCAGGCGTCTGTTCGACACCAGGCCGGACCGTATTGCTGCTTGTATCGCAGCACGAGGCGGTGCGACGCGCTATTGAGGATGACCGAACTATGTACCACAACTCGCTCTGTACGTGTTCTGCTGCGCTGTTTCCGTGATCATGTATATCATTCATCTGTATCCTTCCATCAATAAAATTTCAGGTCCATACTATGCTTCCTTCTTGGTGCGCAACTTTCATTGTCCGTGAGTGTATGTTCGGTAGTTTTTTAAATAAAAATTAAAATAATAGTGACACCCATATTATATGAAGAGATCACGTAATCCACTTCAAAATAAAGTATGGCATCCATCTTTTTTCCCAGTGTCAAAATCGTGATTTTTAAAGTTCTTTTAAATTTATATTTAGTTTTGTATCCATCCCAAAAACGCTCTATTTTTGTGTATTTCCTGTGTATCTATATTCTGCGCCAACACAATTACAATATTTTTGAGTTTAAATGATCATCAACCTTTGATTATTTCTACAACGAAGCCTAATTTTAACATATGCAGAATGTAAACAAATCAAGGGGTAAGATGAGTTGTATAAGAGTTGCTCACTTTTTTTAACGCAAAATTATTTAGCTCTGGAGTCTGGAATATAGGTAATATGAATGAAAGATTCATTTATTTTACATAGAGAAACAGACGATTTTATAGTATTGCCTTTTTCGATGAAATTTTAAGCATAAAGTTAATTTTACCTCCATGGTTTAAAGTTTTTAAGTAAAATAAATTATTGTAGTACTGTGATAATTTATAAAAATATCCTTTAATTAAAAAAAAATTATAAAAAATAAAAATATTGAATGAATCGCATTTTAGAGATGTTTAAAGAAATTGAATTGCAGTTGGAAAGTGTTTCATAATAAATGCTTCATGCATGATTGATCTTTCTTGTTATGTTTATAGTCTGTTGGTTGGGCATTGGTTGAATTTTCTTAGCATTGCACTGAAAATACTCTTCCGCGTCCATCCAATTAGACATGACTTTGTAAAAGACGCATAGGCAGAGACAAGTTCACTTTTCAGCAGACGAAAAATACTGTCCAACGACAGACTCGCGCGTTTAATATTACGGTATCTATCCAGTTGCAGTTATACATCGATGGGTTCCACACGGCTAGTTTCACTGTAGATAAAGGTTGGCTTCAAGGTAAACGCCAAGTCTTTTTAAAGAACTTTTCTTGAGTGCAGTCATTCCTTTTTTCTGGACAGACATATCAACTAAAGTACAGTTTGCGTACGCGGGAAGAAAATAAAGTTTAAGAAATATTTCTTCGGCTAGGTTGGGGTCCCCTCCATTTGGCGCTTCCTCAAGAGGCGTTGGTGCCAGGAAATTGGCAGTGCCATTTACCTCTCGGTGGTTATCGAAGTAACACCTGGTGGCAACGCGTTGCCAGCTCAGAGAAAAGATGAAGACGAAACTGCAAGTTGACAGGGTTTAAATTGCTTTAAAAAAAACTATCCTCAATTATGAAAAAATAGAGCGTAATATTATGTAATGTTGGGTGCATGGAGTTGGAGAGAGTTAGAACCACGGACCCTGGTTGAATGTTATATCATAATAAAATGCTTTTTGTGCAAGCGAACTTATGATGCATACATTCAAGAGCTAGTTATATAAAAGTTAACGGTGCCCTCATATCTATGAAAAAACTAAGCATTGCTATGCAATGTTGTTTCTCGTATCAGCAATACCACTGTGATGATCTGTAGTTGTTTTCTTTTGCGAGGTTAATTTATAAATATTTTGTAATTAAAAAAATACAAGGGCTTTCTTATATAAAAGAGGTTAATGCTCTTTAAAATACTAAATTAAAACTGACTATTTATATATATTCCTTCGGTTTATCTAACGAAGATTTTAAGACCTGACATGGAAATCGCAATGCTAAAAATTGTCAGCCATAAACAACTTCTTGTTAAGAAAAATGTATTTCATGTGTTCGCTTGCTTACCACGAATAAATGCTAGTTAATAATTAGAGTTTAACTCAAGTGAAAAATTAGTATTTAACTCAAATAAGAAGTTAGCGATTAACTTTATGTTTAGAAATTGTATTGCATCCATAAAATGTTATGATTGACAATTGATTTTCCTCCCATTGGAAAACGCGACGTCCCTGTCTGGTCTTTAAACTTTTTTAGTTTCATAGTGTATCACTATTGCTGAAACAAGACTCTAAGCCAAATTTAAAAGATGAATACCAATAACAAGTCGTCCTGTCCTACCAAGTTTATCTGAATATTCTTACGGTTAGGAGGTGATTGTTTTTTTACTTTCCTTATGTACATAATGTATAAGGAAAGTATTGTGACGGGGTCGAAAATTCGAATTCGAGTTTTCGACGGGAGAGCACGTTTCAAGCATCCCTGATCACGAATCGAACATTTTTGAAGTGATGTCTCTGTGTGTGTGTGTGTGTGTGAAAGTATGTGTGTGTGTGCGTGTGTGTGTCAGTGACTCTGTGGAGACGATAACTGAATAACGAATGGACCGATTCGAACGAAATTTGGTACAAAAATCACAATCCGTAAACACTAGAAGCCTATTGTTTTAATACGCAATCGAATGTCCAGAACATACCTAAATTTTTGAGTGAAATTTTGAAAAAAATCGTCAAAATTTAGAACCTCTAATAAAGTTACGCAAATAGATATTTCTTATGTAATTTTTCATTAGAAAACGATTGACATAAATTTTAGAACGCTAACATGAACCGTTCTCGAGATATTGCACATTTTTAAAAAAAATTATCAAAAAATCTTATAAAATAAAAAAAACAAACATTAACTGTTTAGAAAAATGTTCAATTTCCATATATAATATCATGCGATAAATTGGGTGACATCATTCTCGTGGATCTAGCTCGTTCCATTCATGAAAAAAGATAATTTGAGTAATACTTTAGTATTTGAACGCCAATAGTCTTTTATCTGCTGTAAGAATAACTTATTTCTTCGTCCATAACGCTTGGCGAGATTTTGGCGACGAATTTGGTGGAATGTCGCCAACTTGGCGAATTTTTTAAATGTTGCTAAATTAACGAAAAACTCGCCAATTGGATAAAAAGGACGCTAAATCAATGACGACTCATTGATTATGACGACATGGAAAATGACGACTCATTGACGAAAATTCAATATCTTGGAAAGAATGTAAATAACTACTATAAAAATAATCTATTTCTTTTTACTGCAAAAGTAGTAAATTCATTGCATTATATAAGGAAAGTCATGTGCTGCACACATCAGATTTTTTTAATAGTTTTGTATGTCGACGCCAAAGAATTCACCAATATTCATTCACTTTACGGGAAATCAATTGAATGGCATTGGCATTTCGATGTGGATTTTGAATGAATAAATCATTCATTTTGGACCCATGAGTTGTCAAAAGCAAAAGTACCAAATTCGAATTTAAGTAAGGCTCATTCAATTCCAAACACATTTTGTCGTGATTTCTGCGCAGAAATTCTTTGTTGGGAAAGAAATAAAGTTGTTGCGTTATACTGAGAAAGTCTTGTGTTGCCCACATCAGAATTTTACTTTCTCATACTATGTAATACAGTATAGTATAAAGCATTGTTATAACGAAAATTTTCGAATTTGAGATTTTGACGCCAATATATGTTTTAAGACCTCCCGAACACGTTTTGATTATTTTTGGAGCAATGCCCGTCCGTCTATCTGTCTGTCTGTGGTCGAATTCTTGTGTACACAATAGCGGCCGGTCACAAGTATTAATGGATTTTCACGAAACTTTATATCAGGCTTTGTTATCGAAAAATCTAGAACTTGATAGAATTTTTTTTTAAATTCGAGCGAAAACTTTGAAATTTTATATTTCTACTTTCCTTATATACATAATGTATAAGGAAAGTATTGTGACGGGGTCGAAAATTCGAATTCGAGTTTTCGACGGGAGAGCACGTTTCAAGCATCCCTGATCACGAATCAAACATTTTTGAAGTGATGTCTGTGTGTGTGTGTTTGAAAGTGTGTGTGTGTGTGTGTGTGTGTGTGTGTATCAGTGAGAGTGTGGAGACGATAACTGACGAACGAATGGACCGATTCGCACCAAATTTGGTACAAAAATCACAATCCGTAAACACTGGAAGCCTATTGTTTTTATACGTAATCGAATGTTCAGAAGCCCCCTAAATTTTCGAATAAAATTTTGAAAAAATCGTCAAAAAATCAAAACCACTAATAAAGTTACGCAAATAGACATTTCTTATGTAATTTTTCATTAGAAAACGATTGACATAAATTTTAGAAAGCTAACATGAACCGTTCTTGAGATATTGCACATTTTTCAAAAAAATTATCAAAAAGTCATATAAAATGAAAAAAAATATATTTCCTATTGAGAAACATGTTCACTTTGCATATGCAATACCATGCGATAAATATTGAGTGACATCATTCTCGTGGATCTAGCTCATTCTATTCATGAAAAAAGATACTTTGAGTAATACTTATGTATTTGAACGCCAATAGTCATTTATCTGCTGTAAGAATAACTTATTTCTTCATCCATAACGCTTGGCGAGATTTTGGCGACGAATTTGGCGGAATGTCGCCAACTTGGCGACTTTTTGAAATGTTGCCAAATTAAGGAAAATCTCGCCAAATGGGTAAAAATGACGCTAAATCAATGAAAATGACGACTCATTGTCGAAAATTCAATATCTTGGCAAGAATATTAGTATCTACTATAAGAAAAACCTATTTTTTTTTACTGTAAAAGTAGTAAATTCATTACATTATATAAGGAAAGTCATGCGTTGCCCACATCGGATTTTTTTAAAAAGGCAGCATAGGACTAAATTTGACAGAACCATGCATAAAAGGGTTTATTTATGGATCAATGATCACGGCGCTTAACATACACTATCCCAAACAGTTCGATCCCCCTTTACAGACATTGGCATTCTTGGACGCCAATGTCTGCAAAGGGGGATCGAACATGAGAGTTTCTTTGTTTGGGATGGACGCTGTCCCACCCGTAAGCAAAAGGTTAATAGTTTCAATCATTGTTGTAAAAGATAACCGTAATACAATTTTTGACTTTCCCTGCAATACATGGTAATGTATAGGAAAAGTATTGGAGTCATGCCGAAAATCGCAACTCGGGTTTTCGACGGATCTACATGTTTTGAGACCTCTAGAATACAAAAAAAAACTATTTTTAGCGTGACGTCTGTGTATGTGTCTGCCTGTGTGGCTGTGCAATGTATGTATCCACTGTAACTCAAAAAGCAATGCACCAAATTTCATAAAATTTGGTAGGTAAGTCACTTGGGTGTGACCCTGGTGCCGATTAGTCTTTGGTACGATTCGAAAAAACAGAACCGTCTTTTTTTGTGAAATGGCTCGTAAAAATTTCATGTATCCACTCTAGCTAAAACACTATTTGACCAAATTTCGCAAAATTAGGTAGATCAGTTACTTGTGGGATACTCTGATGCTGATTGGATTTTGGTACGATTCGGAAAAGAACAGCCTCCCTTTTTTTTTACGAAAAATTCCGCAAAAATCTAAATAAAAAAAAAGACTACGTATGCTCAAATGTATCAATTAAACTTTTGTTTTGCACGCAATTTTTGACGAGGAAGAGAAAATAACCAACTCCAATACTTTAGGATTAACCGTTCTCAAGATATTTGAGATTTCTTGCATTTTTGTTACGCCGCTTTCGGAAAAATGCCCAATTACCAAATAAAAACAAAAATCGAATTAAAAATGCAAATTTATCAATTAAACTCAATCTAATGAATTATTAAAGAAATAAAGAAAAAATGAAATTGAGTCTGCAGGGAGAGTCATGTGCTACCCACATAAGAGTTTTTTGTTTGTGACGTCATTAACCCTCCTCGGGGAGAAGTTAGCCGCCCCCCCCCCCCGGGAGGGATTACATTGTTACTTATGGTATCAATAGAAGTATTTTTTTCAAACCCTTTAAAGTAAAGGGTAACACGTTATAATTTTAATCATTTGGACTCACAATACCGATTTTTCAAATTTTTGTATGCAAAATTTGAAATAAAAATCACACAAAAATGGATTCTGGCATGAGAAAAGTCGAGTTGAGCCACACAGTTAATTTTTCATTCTGATTCTGGTAGACTTGCACAATGTATGTAATATTATAATGCACAAGAAAGTCGAGGAGTTTCCACACTCCAGATTATTTGTATATTTAAAGTATAAATGATTTTAAAATCAAATATAATACGATAAAAAATGGACACTCGAAATCTTTGCACCTAGCCGGAAATACATTTATTCATTACTTTCGTAGCACCTCACCACGCGCATACCAAATAGCAATACCGAGAAATATTCTGTATCCGGTAACCAAGAGAGCAATAGACTTGTGTGTGCGAGTATCCAGGGTTGGACAAGAGGGGAAATAAAATACTAAAATATGTTGATCGAAATCGCACGCATGCGCATATAAACGTCGAAACATGAGTAGTTTGTTCTCGATCTGTTAAGTGGGAAACAACAATGGTTAACGCAAAATAAAAGAATTACAATTGATTTTTGTATTTAATCTTTCATTGGTTCTGAATGGTGAATTATGGTGGATAAGAGGTAAGCATTGATAAGTTTGTATGAGTAAGAAATTGCTATTTGTTGAATGATGTTATGGGTTATTAACCTTAAAGTATTTACATCTGATTTATAATGAGTTTGTTATACCTGCGTCTTGTCGTGGTTGCCATATCAACGGATTTTGCTCTTATATTTCGGACGGCAATTCTCTTGCTTGAACGATAATATGCATTAACAGTTATAAATGACAAAATTATTGTCACAGTGCTTATATGTTATTTCGTTATTATATTTTGAATTAAAAAAAAAAACAAAAAAAAAACTAGAAGCATTTATTCCATTTAAGGAGTCATAGGGCTCTTAAAAAAAACCTCATATTCAACGTTTTATATCTTATAAAGTATACATTTTAGAAACACACTTTTATTAAGAGTGATAAATCTACGTTATCTTTCCATGTACAATTTTTAATGTGAATAATATCTATGGCTGAGGCATCTATTGGTGAAATCGGAGGATTACGAAAAATGTGAAACACTTTTTAAGCTTATATTTCCGAACCTAATAAATAAAAATGTAAACAATTTATAAAAATAGTTTCAATATTTTAATATTTTAAACTTTCTTTAAAAAAAAAAACTAAAAAAAATGTTTTTGGAGTGAATTTTTGTCTCACTTTACTTTTAAATATCAACTAAATATAATATCTTCTAAAAATCTTCATTTGAAATATCTTCTAAACTTTTAAAAATAGATATAAACTGTAAGCGACAAAACTCTTTAGCGCGAAATCCAGTTTATAGATTAATAATTTGTTTTTACAAAGTTATTATAGTTTCCGAGGAATCGTTTTATCATGTTCAAGAAGATTGAAAGTTTTCCGTTTCTCAAGTTTGTAATGCTTGTATCTCAAAAACTAATAGTGCTAACTATGAACTAAAGGAAGCAATTTGTAGCTCTTTTAAAACCCTATAAGAATATTTATTGGATTTTGAATCAGATTCTTAATTTCAGAAATATAGCCGTTATAGCATCGATGTTTTAATATTTTGAACTATTTTTATAAGCTGGTTCTAATTTCGATATTTTAATATTTTGAACTATTGCGAAATTGTCGATAGAAGGCAAACCACTCACAAAGAAATATATTTTTCGCGCAACACCATCTTGGATTCATCGGATTGGTGTTCCAACAGATATTTTTTTTAAACATAATGCAAAGAAATATTTTTTTAGAAAGAATTGAAAAGTATGAACTATTTGTCGAACAGAAAACGACAGCTTGCGCACAACATTACTAAAAAATTTTACATACGATACAAAATTTTTGGTATATCAGGAGCAATTACTTATTGTGAAACGAAATTAATTCGTATTTTTAAAGTGCAATTCTATTTTATGAAATACTGCACTTAGCTTCTAAAATATTTTGAAATATCAACAACGTAATCGTTTAGAAATATTTTTGCAACAAAGAAACATGAACTTTCTACATGAATTGGGCACATTTTCTAGAGACTAACATACGTTGTATATTCTGTAAATTTCTTGAAAAAATATTGAGAAGTTTCAGAATTATCTTGCCCGAAATGTCAAAAAATCATATTCTGGGAAAAAAAAAAAAATGCGGATTACTTTAAAATATTCAAAAAAGTTTACCCCCCCCCCCCCCCCCCCCTTTTAATACATTTTATTTTAAATCTATTTTTTAAGCTTAAAACTGTCTTATTACCTCTTAAAGAACAAAATTGAGATATAATTATGTTCAAGGATGGGTGGATTTAAAGCTAAACAAACATAATAATATTCATTTATGGTGATTAATGATAATATATTGATAGCAATAACCGATTTTCATCGATATTAATAAACATTTAATCATCAAATAAATTTTTTATTAATATCGATGATATAATATGAGTATAACTTGTGAATAATTTAAATAGAAAATCTAAATTTTATCTGTATCTTACTTTTTATTAATGCAGCTCATTAAATATTAAAGATCCAATTATCATTGATGTTGTTCAAGAAACATCAACATAGAGTATAGATGACATGTGTTTACTATGGTTGGATGTAAATAACTTATTTATTATAAATGAGCTGATTAAATATTAGTACAATAGATTTTTTTGCCAAATGTAATTATCCTTATCTTCTCATTTTATTGATTAAATTTTACCAGTTTGACTACTGTTATACTTATCGTAATATGTCATTGATTTGTCACTTAAGCTGCTACGGTGAAATATGAAAGCATTTTTCTTACTTTCCCTACAATACATAGTATTGTATAGGGGGAATATTGGAATCGTATAAAAAAATCGCAGCTTAAGTTTTCGACGGATTTACACGTTTCGAGCACCCTGGAACACAAATATAGAATTTTTTGTCGGACGTCTGATGTGTGTGTGCGTCTGGACAATGTATGTATCCACTCTAACTCAAACACTAATTGACCAAATTTTATAAAATTTGGTAGGTAAGCTACTTATGGGTCATCCTAGTGCTGAATAGATTTGGGTACGATTCGGGAAAAAATAATCTGCTTTAATGGTCGGCAAAAAATCGCATGTCTCTAGTCTAGCTAAAAAACTTATTGACCAAATTTTACAAAATTCGGAAGATAAGTCAATTATGGGTTACCCTGGTACGATGCTGGTACGAATCAGAAATAATGAACCTGTTTTTTTTTTCGCGAAACGGTCCGTATAAATCGCGTCAAACTCTAAAATAAA
This sequence comes from Amaurobius ferox, assembly GCA_951213105.1. NCBI lineage: Eukaryota > Metazoa > Arthropoda > Arachnida > Araneae > Amaurobiidae > Amaurobius > Amaurobius ferox. Next base: position 54,406,976 of record OX578139.1, on the reverse strand, counting down.
AGAATACATATGGTCAAATGTATAAATCAAATGCTTGTTTTGATAACGATGCCTTTGAAATTACGGTCGTAAAATCGCCCAATGTTGCAATAATGTTGCAATGCCCAATATTACAATGTAAATCGCCCAAATTAGTAACCATGTTATTTAGTGCAAATAAACTCAATTTAATGAATTATGAAAGACAGAAGGAGAAAATTAATTTGATTCTGTAGAAGAAGGCACGTGCTGCTTACATCAGATTTTTACTTTCCTTATATACATGATGTATAAGGAAAGTATTGTGACGGGGTCGAAAATTCGAGTTTTCGACGGGAGACCACGTTTCAAGCATCCCTGATCACGAATCAAACATTTTTGAGGTGATGTCTGTGTGTGTGTGTGCGTCAGTGAGTCTGTGGAGACGATATCTCACAAACAAATAGAGCGATTCGAATGAAATTTGGTACAAAAATCATAATCCGTGAATACTGTAAGCCTATTGTTTTTAAACGTAATCGAATGTTCAGAACCCCCTCTAAATTTTCGAGTAAAATTTTGAAAAAATCCTTAAAAAATCAAAACCTTTAATAAAGTTACGCAAATAAACATTTATGTAATTTTTCCTTAGAAAGCAATTGGCATAAACTTTAGAACGCTAGCATGAACCGTTCTCGAGATATTGTACATTTTTTAAAATGAATTTATCAAAAAATCCCATGAATTAAAAAATATATTAACTGTTGAGGAACATGTTCACTTTTCATATGTAATATCATGCGATAAATTGGGTGATATCATTTTCGTGGATCTAACTCGTTCCATTCATGAGAAAAGATACTTTGAGTAATACTTTTGTATTTGAACGCCAATAGTTATTTATCTGCTATAAAAATAATTTATTTCTCCGTCCATAACGCTTGGCGAGATTTTGGAGCCAAATTTAGCGGAATGTCGCCAACTTGGCGACTTTTTTAAATGGTGCCAAATTAACGAAAATCTTGCCAAATGGATAAAAATGACACTAAATCAATGAAAATGACGACTAATTGACGAAAATTCAATATCTTAGAAAGAATATAAATATCTACTATAAGAAAACCCTATTTTTTTATTGTAAAAGTAGTAAATTCATTGCATTATATAAGGAAAGTCATGTGTTGCCCACATCAGATTTTTTTATTTCTCGTACTGTTATAGAAAATAGAAAATACTATTACTCGAAATTTTTAAATTCAAGTGTTTGACGAAAATTCCTAAACATATTTCGAATTATTATTTTTTTTATTAAATGACTCCCTCCTGCCTGTGTGTGTGTGAGGGGTATATCAAGAAAAGTATACATAAATTGAACGTAGTATATCAAGAAAAGTACATAAATTGTCATAATTTTTTGACATGTAGAAATAATATATAAAAGAATGTAGGTAATGATTTTTATTGTTTTAGGGGCTAGCTCATATAATAATGATGTCAATCTTAAAATTCTTAAAAAAAACTTTTTAAAATATTTAAACACAATAAAGGTTTTTTTTTACTCATGTACACCGAGAACCAATTTATCTACCTTATCTTCACTGGCAACAATATCGAAAACAGTTTGACGGAAGATATGTTTATTGCAATAACAATTACATCGAGTGCGAGTTTTATCGAATTAGCTATTTCGTGTCTTATTTTGCGTTCATTGGAGTCTCATTACTGGGCTTGGAGCAATGAATACTTTCATGTATTAGTCTGACAGCAGCTGTCATGTCATATATGGCATATTTTGTGAATAGATTCCACTTTTTTGAGTTATTGAGTTAGATATTACTTACTAATATTTTAATCGCTAGTGTTTCTGAGTTTGTAGACATATTTTTTTATCTGATTTAAAATTCTTATGCAAATAAGCACTGTTTTGAGTTTTAAAGTTCTTGTTTTTGTATAAATCAAATCATCTTCAATATCCTATTCAAGGTTCTGATTATTGAGATAGCTTTACAAGGAGTATATGAAATAATATACAAATTCGATCAAACTGCAGTCTAAAATAATCTAAACTTCATCTTCAGAGATATTGAATGTTCTTCAATTGGCGACATTTCACAAAAGTCGCAAATTGGCATTTTTCGTTAATTTGTTATCAAGGTCGCCAAATGAGTCGCTAAGTGAAGCAAATAAACATAAAAATGAGTTTTGAGGCGCGATATCCCAATGGTTAGTGCACGGGAATTGCAATCGGACGACTCAAGTTCGATTCCGCCTCAGCCCAAACTGTCAACGTGTTTACATGGAATACGAACACGTTAAACATGTGGGTCCATAAGTCCTTCCGAGAGGTTGGTGGTAGCTGAAGAAGGGTACAGTCCCTGTGTATGCCTCCCCACTGGGTTCCGAACTAAATTGGGTGGCACTTCGTGGCAGTCAAAGCAGATACTTTACACCTTCGGGTAGGTCGAATGGTCTGTGTTGAAGAAGAAAACAGGGGTTTGTACAGTATATTCGAATATCCGATACCAAATTGACTTCGCGATTTCTATATCAAATTGATATCGATTCCAAAATTTGATGCAAAATTTTATTTTCCAAAATGTGCATGCACATACTGTGGTAGGTGCGGGTACATTTTCTTTAAAATTGTGGGTACATCATTTTATATGTGTAAGAATCTGGCTTTGCTTCAATTTTGGTTTCATTCGGCTATGTAGTTTTATAGAAAGGTCGGTTTAAGTGTATATCACCAGCAGATGGCGTGAAATCCATCAAAAGTAATTCATAGTGAATTGGTTAAAAAAAAAAAAAAAAAAAAAAAAAAAAAAAAAAAAAAGTTGGGGCACTGAACGAATTCAGGTCAAAGTTCATAAACAAATTTTTGAGACCGCAACGTAGATTAATTTCCACATGAATGTTCTCAAAGCGTATGGGAAAAGTGTTTATCGAGCTGCAAAACTCACAGCTCTTTTTCTACGCTAAAAGGTTCAGTGCGCATGCTCAGAGTGATGAGTAGGCTGGCAGGAGTTGCCTGTCGTTATGATCGTGGGCGTGCTGCAGCCGATACAGTTCCATCTAGAGTTTTATTTGGATGGAACGTGTTCGAGTTCCTGTTTTTGAGTCAGAAACTGTTCGTTTATGTTGCTTGTTTGTTTCCTTTGAAATAAATGACTGTTTAATTAATGCCTGTGCGTTTGGAAGTTAATTAAACGATGAGTCTTTGCAGAATATTGTTTTTTCTTCAGGATTATCTTTGATTGAGAAAAATTGCATTAAAAATAATGGCCGCCCTCTGCCGGACTTAAAATTATTCAGACTTCGTCAAGCAAAAAGAGTGCGTACCGAAAAATATTTTATCGATAAATGTATGCTAAATATGACTGGTTATGTGGTTGCAAAACAAGAAATGCACTGTTTTGTTTTCCATGCTTGCCTTATGGTGTGGATTCCGCTTAGACTAAAGCGGGGGTTGAAGACCCAGACCGTCCGGCTCGTCAACAGGGACTTGAGCAACCATTTGGACGGTGACTAAAGCGGGGGTGAAGGATTTATGTCGCCTATCTGAAAAACTGAAAAGGCATGAAAGTTCTGTGAAACACATAAGAAATGTCATTGCTTTGACTATTCTTCTGAAAATAAATATCGCTACCCAATTCAGCGAAGAATATAGATTAAGCATAGTCAAGTACAACGAGGAAATGCAAAAAAATAAAAAAAGAGAGAGTTTGAACTACCATTGAGTGGCCACGACGAAAGTTCTGAATTTGCTAACACTGGAGTTTTTCGAGGACTGCTAGAATTTGCTAACACTGGAGTTTTTCGAGGACTGCTAGAATTTGCTAACACTGGAGTTTTTCGAGGACTGCTAGAATTTGCTAACACTGGAGTTTTTCGAGGACTGCTAGAATTTGCTAACACTGGAGTTTTTCGAGGACTGCTAGAATTTGCTAACACTGGAGTTTTTCGAGGACTGCTAGAATTTGCTAACACTGGAGTTTTTCGAGAACTGCTAGAATTTGCTAACACTGGAGTTTTTCGAGGACTGCTAGAATTTGCTAACACTGGAGTTTTTCGAGGACTGCTAGAATTTGCTAACACTGGAGTTTTTCGAGGACTGCTAGAATTTGCTGGCAAGCTTGACGGGAATTTAAAATCACATTTTGAAACAGGATCCGTGTTCAAAGGAAACTCCAAGACAATTCAAAACGAGTTATTGTATTGTATTTTGAAAGTATGCCGAACTGAAATAATTGATGAAATCAGTCGTTCAAAATTTCTAGCCGTCATGGCAGATGACGCAACTGATGTTTCTGAGAAAACTCAGGAAGTAATTGTGTTTTGCTTCGAAAACGAAGGATAAATGTATGAAAGATTTTGGGGGATTTCACAAACCCCAATCACAAGATGCAAAGAGTTTGTCATAGTATATTTTGGAACAGCTGGATGTGGTATTGAAATATGACTTTGAGAAGCTTATAACTGAAACTTAAAATGATGGTGCAGCTGTAATGAGTAGTGAAAAGCGTGGATTGCAACCCATAATTAAAGAAACTTACAGTAATGCTCACTTTATTCATTGTTATGCACATCAGCTGAATTTAATTAGGGAAAAAGTAGCATTTCAAAATTCACAAGTGCGTATATTTAGTAGCTTAAACGCAATACCAACTTTTTTCTCATGATCACAACAGCACCTTTCTGTGCTAGACTTGCAAATAATCCCACGAGGTTCCAACACTAGATGGAATTTTAATTCTAGTGTCATCAATACTGTCTATGAAAATAAAGAATGCTTTGAAGAACTGCAGAAGTCAAAGAACGCTACTACAGTCCAGGCAACTTCGGCACTTCTACGTATGCTGAACGATCACATTTTCCTCTCTTGGCTTTTATTCTTCCACCGTATCATATCACACGTTGACCTGCTGTATTTTTAACTTCAAATACGCAATCCAAACTCTTCCACTGTTCATTCTGCGTTAGAGTATTTCTATCGTGCAATTTCATTAATAAGGTATCCAATCTCTTTATGTCCATCAGCAACATTAAGAGAATAAACTGAAGTTAAAAAGCGAAAACGAAATAAAGACCTAACCATTATGGCTAAATAAGTTTGTGACACAGTTTGTGTCCAAGCAAAGGAACGATTTAAATTCACTGGGCACATTTAAACTACAAAATTGTTGGCGTCCGAACAATTTTCTCAGTTTTGCGAAGAATTTCCTTCAAAGGAATTAGATGAAACATTATTAGCATATCCTATGCTGAGAAAAGAGAAAAAGAGTTTGTGAGAAGAGAGCCTTCTGTTCTTTATGAGCGAAAATAATTTCCAAGTTCTGCAACTTCAAATCTTCACAAACTGATTGTAAGCAGCGAACTTCAGAATTCATTTGGTGAAGTGCGCTGTTTGCTAGAAATTGTCCTTACAGCACCAATGACAACATAGGAACCAGAACGATGTTTCTCTACGCTGAAGAGAATAAAGACCATTTTAAGAAACACCATGTCTGAAGATCGTCTATCAGCGCTAGCTATGCTCAGTGCAGGGAAGAGCTTAATGGACAAAATTAAAAACTTCAATGAAAAGGTTATTGAAGAGTTCGTTCGTCGAAATGACAGGAGAATGTCCCTTATATATAAATAAATAAAATATTTATCGATATGTTGTTATGTAAATTATTTTATAGTGCATTGTTAAAAATCTAGTTTAGTTTAAGATACAATTTATTTGCAGCCCTACCACAATCCCAAATCGCGAGCCGCTACTGCAAAGCGTCCTTAAATATACCAACCGATCAACTTATACACAGATGAACAAGATAAAGAATTCTATATAAGGCAAATATAACACGCAATAAGTCTCATAAAATTGCTAAACAAGAAACGTAAATTACATAAAATGAAATTTGAATTTCTGATTTTAAGTAGCATTTTCCGTTAGCACATTTCTTCATAAAAATTGAATCTATGTGATATATACTGTGCGTGTAAGGAAGCTATGAAACTGTCCTCATATGAACGTTTTCATTAGATTTTTATATTTTTCATTTATTGTTCATATTCGGAATATGAATACCTTAAGCTTTGAATCCAAATAAGTTTATAAAGTACTAAATGATTCTTTGAAATTTACAAATTTAAAAAGTGTACCGAAGAGGAGGAATGTTCAAGAATCGCTATTTTAAGCATTGGTACAAAATTGCATTTGAACATTTTAAAAGGAATTCAAGGAAATCCTTTTTTATGACTGGAATGGCATAGTTCGTAGAACATGTGAGCGCAATTTAGAACACCTGGGTTCGAGCCCCGGTTACGGCCGAGTGTCGTTTTGTACTGAAATTAAGTCTAATACTCTATACACGTTCATACTCATAGAACCTATAGAGAGTTCTCTAAGGTAGGATCGCACCCCCATTGCATATAACAGTCTCCATGTACCGGTTTTACGTTTATTATGCGTTCGACATTTTGGACATACTTTAAATAGTAGCAAGAAAACTTGCTAAGAGCCCCAGTTTTGCAAACTATTATAGATTCCTTTACATTCAGTTTTACCAGGCAGTCGGTATCCTCATTGAGGCTCACAGAATTGCAGCACATATTAAGTTTCCTTACTACCATTGCAACACCCGCTAGTCCGTACAAAAGAGCGCCAAATAAGTCAAAATCAGTCCATGGATCTGCTATGGGAGCGCAAAAATGGAGACATTGCAAGGTCGGCTACTATTTAGAAATATGATATGCTTCGAAGAAATCAAGGTTAAGAACAGAAAAACAGCTTTGGGAAAAAGCAAAATCAAGCCTATAGATAGCTATCCAACAGTTCATATCAATTGACGATCATGCTATTTCTTGTCTCTTTTTAACAATTATCATGTTCTTTTATATGAAACCAGAGCACCCGTTTTTCCTCTTTAGGTGGTGGTAACTTGACTTTACAATTTCCAAATTGACTCACTGCTCTAAAACAAAACTTATTAATGGAATCGCCAAAAACGGCATGTTTTAACAATTTTAACCATTTTCGCTTTTAATTTTTGGACATATAGATTACGTAGACACTTATTTTATATCACATTTTCAAAAGTGCTATGATCTTCCCTTCTTTTTTCCTATTTTCATTTCGTGTTTTGTATGTTCCAGGCATGTTACTACTGCGTTACCAACGCCAGTTACAAGAAGATGGCGGCGGCCATAGGGAGCCATCAGCTCACGAGATGCGGCGTAAGATCAATAACCATGATCTTAAGGGGGATAGCCGACGAGCTGCCACCAGAGGAACACTTATCTGCATCTTCATCTGCGGATCTCTTCTGTTGTCTCTAGGACTTGCTATTCTCTTCGTTGGCCTCCTTGCACCCATTCCAAGAAAAGATCCCACGCCGTGGTTAGTGATAGGACCCACTTGCATCGTCTTGGGCATTCTAGTGCTTCTTCTGTCTGTGGAAATAATCCTCAAATTGAGGAAGATAGCATCTTCAAGAGGTGACGAACCTGACAGTCCTGTCAAAAAAGCAGAGGCTAGGAAGAGTTGGGGAGGATTAGTTGAAGATGTCCAAGGTGAAACAACTCAAATGGTTCCTAAAACAATACCAGTGATAATTCATCCTGCGACTCCATTACAACCATTGGACGCAGCTGCTTTACCGGGAAATGTGGTCCAACATAGATGAAATATGTCAAAAAGCATTGATGTATTTGTGATGAAAAAATACAAACCTGCCTCCGCTGGCGAATTAATTTTACTACTATTAAGTCAAATGGGCAATTGAAAAGGCTGGCGACAAGAGAACTTTTCTCGGGGAGAAGTTTTCCCAGCAATGTTCTAACAACTGCTTAAGATGGTGTTTCAACTTACGGTACTCTGCATAAGGCAGTGTTAAGATTATTACTCATCAACATGTGGAGTATTTTGCATTCGAATGTTTGGTAAAGGCAATGTTCGAAAACGAGAGTCACAAACCCGTAAAAGCAGTGGTTCTCAATTGATGGTTTGCGACTCCTCGGGAAATTCGTGATGCTGCCAGTGACGGCTCGTGACTTCACGAATGAGTGAAGCAGATTCAGTGGCGGGATTCTCCCCTCCTCCTCGACAACAAACGTCATCAAAACACATCGTGCTACTGGCACAAGTGTTGTCAAATAATATGCAAAAATAGTCAAACGAGCCTGAAAAATTCGCCAGATAATAATAACACCCATTCAACTGACAACTTCAGATGACGCGGGGTGAAGCGCTGTTTCACCTGCGCCATCTGACGAGCCGTCACTGGATGCTGTTTTAGAGAGAAAAGTGTGGGGGGGAGGGAGGTTCACGAAAAAGGTTCTATATTTGCAGTTGTATACTCTTTAATAAATATTTCTGATAAAAAAGAATATGTAGAAACATTTCCTTTATCTCATACTGAATGGTCATAATTAAATCATTTCTTGGCAAAACGAGGTATCTGGTAGATGAATTTGAACTAAATTTAGCAGAAATATCCTTCAAATTATACAGATGCGATTTTGGGAAAACAGTCATTTACAAAATTACCACAAGGAAAGATTTGTTGGAGACGTATTAAACGTACTGAAAATGCCTGATCTCGCAGTGTTCCATGGTAAATGAATCAGAAATCTAAACTTGGCGTAGGATGAATAAATACATTTTATTGTTTGTTTAGTTAATTTCCCGTGTACAGAAACATAATCAAATCCGAATAATACTGTTGAGTCGAGAGGCCTTTTGGGGGCTCCGCAAGATATTGGAATAAATTGAAAATGAACACCCAGTATCTACATAAGAAAGAACATTCTCAAAACTTAATTAATAAATGAGTATAATGTTTGTTACAAAATTGCTTAAATAACCTCCCAGTTGTGCTCGTTAAAAGTAAAATAATGAAAAAACAAGTTACAAATTATAAACAGTTGCTGCATTAAGCAAAATAATAAATAATAAAAATATTCTTTTTTATCATTAAAATAAAATAAATAAAATAAGCTATTTTTTAAACCACGGTTTTTTAGACCACGGGTGATTGTGACTTTAAAGAGGTCGAGAACCACTGTTCAAAAACATGTATTTGATTGCCGTTTTCAATGCAATGTTTGAATAGCCAAATGGAAGAAAAATGGACTTAGAAGAGAAGTCGAAGAATAAATGGCAGAATTTCAAAGTAATTTGTGTAAAGACTAATGTATAATTAGAAGCAGTAACTAACAAACTCTTTTTATAAAATGTTTATCACATTTAAAATATGATTTTTGAAACTTCTTTGATATTAAATTGTTTTGATAAGGAATTTTAATACAATTTGTTTCTTGGTTCTTTACACATACATTATTTAGAGGTATAAGCAATGGCCGAACTGTTCGCAATTGTAATATCCAATTCACCAAAAAACATTTTACTTCAAGTAATCGAAGCAAACCGTATACTTAGAATCACTAAAGGTATGGTCCCATTCAACAGCCGAATTTGAGTACTCTACCTCCTCTAAACTATGAGGATCCATGTGAGATTTTTCTAGTTTGGAACAAACCTCACAAGAAGCATGTCAAGGGGATATCTTACTTTGTTCATGCAAAAACTATGAAAACAAAATACTCTCCAACTCTTTCTTCACGATTGCAAAGAAAAAAATAATAATTAAAATATAATATAATATATAGTATATATACACTATATGGTCAAAAGTATCCGGACGCTTTGGATGTTAGAATGTTTTTCGAATTTCTAAACAAATACTTGGCGAAGTATTCTGTAACTTTGTCGATGTGAAAAACATGCTTGAACGCACACTTTCCAGTAAAGTTTCGGTGGTTTGTGCACTTAGGGGACCACCACAGGTGGAAGAAAGCAAGGTATGTTGTTCCCCAAGTCGGGGTCTCCTAGAGTCTTTCACTCCAAAATTCTTATTTCTTTAGTTGAAGTACTAAACTTCAACGTTTTACTCCCACTTGGTCCCCTTGGTGACGGTAGATGGCGCCACAGCTGCCCACTTCGTTGGGCAGAGGTGGTCTCATCTGCGGATTCTGAGCCGGCCAATGGGATTCCAAGAGGCTAGCTTTTGCCCACGCATCGACGCCAACACAGTTCTTACAAGCATCGCTCAGTTGCTGACTGATTCCATCACTGTTATGTACTCTAGAAATAAACGCCTTTAATTTAATTTTTAATATTCAATCTTTAACTTTAATTTCAGCCTTTAACAACTTAATTTTTTCTAAAACTTTAACTCTTGTTTATTATAATCTTAATTTAATGTTTTACAATCTCAATTCAAATTTGTTCTTGTTATTTAACTCCTGCAGCAAAATTTCTGCACTTCTAAACTCTAATGTGACTCACTCTTGCGCATTTCTCGCCCTTTCCACCGTTCTTCCAGCCGAGCAGGCACAAACCATTTCCAAGACCCATCATCAAGTTTTAATTTAAAAGGGTTGTACTCTGGTTTTCAATATTGATAAGCATTCTTTTGAATCTTATCAGGTAATAAATTGAACTCTATTATTTGTTATGGATATCCTAATATAATTTATATATTTATCTCATATATATATATATATATATATATATATATATATATATACACTGCTAGACAATTATTAAGGACGGATGACACTATCCCCCATAGTAACCACAAAATGTGGAAAATTGAATAAGTGCGGGATACAGTAAGAAGAGGTGTGCGTATGCAAATTTTTTATTTCCACGCCTGTTCGTCACGTGATAGAGTTGATAGAAGATTTAAAGGATTTGACGCGTGTGGACTCTCGTTGTTCCAAGTGCAAGTTTTACGGGAAAGATTTAATTGACGAACTTGAAATTTTCAGTATGTCTTCCCGATGTCACTTAGGTGATTTTACGCGTGGCCGTATTATTGGAAAGATCGAAGAAGAGCGAAAAATAACAGATGTTACCAGGGAGTTCGACATCGCCCACAGCGTTGTTTCACGGCTGTGACAAGCATTTAAAACTGGGATGTATAGCAAGTGTCACGGGTGAGGTCGTGTTAGAAGTACGACGCTTGCAGGAGACAGGTTTATTGCCCTACCGCCAAAAAGGGACCTGCGCACCACAGCTCAGCAGGTGCTAAATCAGTTTCTTGCTACCACAGGACAGCGGATCTCCCGGAAAACTGTAGCCAGACGTTTGGGAGAAGGACTATACGCCCGCAGACCTATTTTGTGTCTCATTGTCCAGACTACACCGTACCGCCCGTTTGCAATAGTGTCGGGACCATTGCAATTGGACCGAACAGGACTGGTCTTGCGTACTATTCTTAGATGAGAGTAGGTTCAGTCTGTTATCGAATTGTAGACGTCAACTGATCTAACGTGAGAGTGGTACTACTTATCGTCCAGAAAATATCCAGGAAAGGTATCGATATCCGACATGCAGTGTTATGGTATGGGCCGACATCGTGATCAATATCCGCACGCCCCTACATGTGGTTGCACCTGGGACTATGATCGGCGAACGATACATTGATGAAGTTCTACTGCCTCATGTTCGCCTTTTCCGTGGTGCTGTCGGTGATAAATTTGTTTTTATGGACGACAACGCACCATGTCATCGAACACTTGCTGTTCAGGATTGTCTAGTCAGCGAAGGTATTCAATGCCTCGTATGGCCAGCACGTTCTCTAGATCTAAACCCCATTGAAAATGTTTGGGATGCTTTGGGGAGGCGACTTGCTGGTCGAAAATATCTTCCAACAAACAAGAACACCCTCATCCGTGCACTGACAGAGGAGTGGGATAACTTGCCTCAACAGCTGCTGGATAATGTTGTGCAAAGCATGACACGACGTGTGGAATGTTACATCGCACTCCACGGTGGACATATCCCGTACTGACACCTTTCTCAAAGGAGCTTGCTGTCGTTCATATGCATTTTTCCATTTCTCCGTACACAGCATCAAATGAACAGGAACACTTTTTTCCTTTCAGATGTTTCAAAACCTTGTGTATTTTCCAGAACAATAAATGATCTTTATTCTTCTAATGTCCGAACAGTGTGGCAACAATATTTTATCCTGCTGGGCCTCCACTCCCGCTTAATGTGCTACATTGCAACTTGTGATCTGTCCTTAGTAATTGTCCAACAGTGTATATATATATATATATATATATATATTTCCGTATACAAATCCACAGTTTTTGCCTAATTTTTTCTTAAACTTGTTATGATTATTGTTTGCTGCGGGAATCTCATCCATGTTTCAATTTTCTAGGCCTGAGGGTGTCAAGATAGATTAAAAAAACAAAAAATTAAATAGCTCATAGAAATAGTATTAGGTGGACAAGTTTCGAACATCATGAACGAAAAGTATGGACAGGAAAAGTTATTTGATGTATTCATAATAAACTTCGCAACCTCATTTTAAAATGATATATTGAGCCACAATACGATGGTCAACCTGAAATTTTTGAGATACTGCTAAGTGGTACAAGTTAAACTTACCAACTCTTAGGAGTGTTTAAAGTATTCCCCTCCAACATCAATGCATTTTTGTAGGCGAATTTTCCAAAGATTAAATGCTTCAAGCCATTCTTGGAATCGATGAAAAACATGCTTTTATAGCCTCATCAATCTCATCTTCGGAATGAAAACGACGCCCACGTAATTTTTTTTTTTAGATTAAAAAAATAACCAAAAGTAACACATAACAAGATCAGGAGAATAAGGCGGATATTCTATCACTTTGATGTTATTTTGTTCAAGAAATTGAACTGCCATTCTTGCTGAATGAAAAGATGTATTATCATGGTGAAGCATAAGTCCCCTAACATTCACTTCCTGAAGAATTTCTAGAAGAAACTTAGTGGTGTATCAGTTAACTGTAATTGTCTTATGTCCCTCTAACTTTATGGCTTTGACCAGACCTGTACTTCGGAAGAACACGGCATACATTACTTTTTTCATTGTTCGTTGCCTTTCACCATTGTTGGTTTGGGGGTCATCTTCAAAGACTTGTACTGTACTTTCTTGATGTGTTGGAACGTCAAAAAATAGTATGTACGTGTACGTTTCATCACCAGTTATGATTATTGTAATAATGCGGTGTCCACCATCTTTAAGTAATTTTAGGGCTTCTTTATTGATTCTGATACGCTCCGCTTTTCGGTGTTCTGTTAAATTATGGGGGACCCAACGACAAACTATTTTTTTCATATGCAGTTCTTCATGAATAATTTTATTTATAGCTGCGGATCCAATGTTAAATTCCTTCTGTATCATTTGGTAGGTACAGCGATAATCACCGATTAACATTTTTTGAATGGCCGACACATTCTTGAGATTACAGCTGACAAAGGTCTTCCTGTGTATTCTTCATCCAGGAGAGAATTTCGACCTCTTTTAAACTCTGTAAACCATCTGAATACAGTGGCACGAGATGGAGCACTATTTCCATATGCTAATTGTAGATGTTGAAGACATGCTTCTTGATTTAGCTCCACTTTAAAATCATAGATCGATAATGCTCTCGCGTCTACTCCATTTTCTTTTCTTTCAAAATTTATTCTACAATATCTAAATTGTAATTGTTGCCACAAATTATCGTCTGCGGACATAAAAGAGTTCAAATTTAAATATACGACAAATAATTTTTTTCCTAGCGCATATCGTCTGCCCCTGTCGCAAAAAATTCAGTGTGACCTTCGTATACATGCATGCAATTCAAGATTTATCATCTCAAATCCTATTAATTCATCGTAGTTCATTGCAACCAGACACATTTTTGCATCAAAGAGAAAAATTTGCCTAGTTTACTACGAAATACATCGCATAACTTTCCCTCTCTATATATGACGTATCATAAACATAGATTTCATTGGTGGAAATCAAATGTTTTTACTAAAATTTTTTTGAAGCATTTATTTCTCAGGATGTACTATAGAGCTTAAATGATGACTGATATAGATTCAGCATAGAATTTCTAAGGAAGTGGAGGGTTCACTAAGAACATCCACTTCCGGTTCTTTTTCCATTTTCGATTTAAAAAAATCCATTTTACTTGAAACATCCATTCCTTAAAATTCGCTATAGATAGAGTTTTGATGATAACTGATATGGATTTCGCATTACATTCTGGGTGAGGAAGGGTAGTTCACTAAGAATTTTTACTTCCGTTTCCTTTTAAATTTCCGTTTCAAAAATTTTCCTTGAAACATTTATTTGTCACGATTAGCTATAGAAAAAGCTTAAACAATAACTGATATAAATCCAGCATTAAAGGAGTTGCTTTCAATTCAAAAATTTATAATTTTCTTGCAACATCTATATTTTAAGCTCGCTATAGAAAGAGTTTAGATGACAATTGATGTGGATTCAGTATCAAAATTCGGAGGATGTTGGAGGTTCACAATGGATGTCCACTTCCGAAACAAAAATCTTCCTTGAAATTTCTATTTCTTGTCTGTAGATTGAGATGATGGCTGATATGTATTCAGCATTAAGTTTCGGGAGGAGGGAGGGTGGGTATAGGAGAGTATTCATTAAGAATTTCAACATCCAGTTATTTTCTACTTATGATTAAAAAATGTCTGAAACATTTTTTCCCCTTGCAGAATAGGCTATAGATAGAGCTTGGGTGGTCATTGATATGGATTCAACTTTAAATTCTAGTGGGAGTAGGGGATCTCACTAAGGATTTCCACTTTCCTGTTTCTAAAGATGCCAATTCCGATTAAAAATTTACATTATCTACATCATTCTTTCATAAATTTCTTTCAATCCTGGCAAATTATGACTAAAAATGTTTCATCTATGTTTTCGCCTAAAATTTTCCTACATCTATTTCTCATGATCTACTATAGATAGAGCTTAGATGATGATGGACATGGATTCAGCATCGAACTTTGGAGAGAAATAAAGGGTTTACTAAAGATTTCGCCATTTTCCAGTTCTAGAAGTGTCACTTCGCGTTTTTCCAAAAATTCGCATGATTGCACGAAATAAGTGTGCAAAAGAGAATAAAAATTCCCAATTGCTCAGTCGAAAATAAAGTGTACACACCACTTAACGCTATATAAAGGCTCATTTCAAAATTGAGTGTATCAATATTTTCCTATGTCCATCACTTTTTGTTAAAGCATGGGCGCCAATGACAAGAACACTTTTATAAAGCAAAAAAATAAAATAAAATAAACTTGTTTATCTTTATGAGATATGAATCTATTTTGTAGACGTTTCCGTCAATACACTTAAAACAGTATTTATGGGAGGCTTTTCGAAACTGAGAAGACACTAACTCACATATTAATCTCAATGATGCCAATGCTTATAATTACATAGAGTAGTTAATATCAACATTGAAGAAAGTCTCCAACATCATATACCGTTCCTAGTTGAGTAAAACGCAAGTATATACTTTGCAGAATACGCTGAAATGGAGTGGGGGGAGTGGGTCCACACATTTTCAAAGAAATTACACCATTTTCAACTTTTTGGTATGTTTTGGAGCCCCAAGAGTTGAACACGTGGCGATATCTCACCGAATTTAACACCAAAGTCAAATATATGAGTATCCTTACATATGGCTTCCTTGTGTTGTTGTTACCCAGACCGTCCGACCTACCAGAAAGGTGTAAGGTAACTGTGGCTTCCTTGCGTGTCAAAACTATTTCAATGTGCAGAGGGGGAGGGGGTCTTGCTTCTAAATATTCTTTCATTGTGTCAAAACTTTCATGGCGGAAGCTTTCATTCTATTTGAAAGCAAATGATAACCATTACCTTACAACAAAGCAAATGATAACCATTACCTTACAACAAAGCAAATGATAACCAGTACCTTACAACAAAGTAAATGATAACCATTACCTTATAACATAGATTACCAATTCGTGATCCACAGCCCATACGTGGCTCGTCACACCTTTTTACACGGCACTTTCTAGCCATTGTTCAATATATACACAAAATCTGTGTATCTTTCCTTATAATTCAATTTAAGATGCATATTTATACATTTGAGGATTTTACCTGTGCTTACTAAATGTGAACATCAGTAGTTTATGGCATTCAGTGGAAAGGAAGAGACTGAAACTATTCTTTTATCCCTTTAGTGTCCAAACTTATCTTTACATGCATATAAACACTGATTCCTCAACAACTGTTCAATATAACTGAATGAATTTTTGGAGGGTGACACATTTTTTTTTTTTTGGGGGGGGGGGAGCACCAGCTGATTTTATGTTCAGAGTATTTGAGGAAAACACGCAAAACCCCACAAAAAGTTTAAATCAACACCTTATTTAAGGCTGAAGAAAATGTAAAACTAAAATCTATAAATAAAAAAAAAAAAATGCAGAGGGAAGATAACAAAATAGCAGGCATAATCAAAATGATAGATGGAAAATCTAATAAAAAGGCACAAAATTTTAAGATAGATGAAGAAACTGGTTTACTCACGCAACAAGATAAATTGAAATGCAATGAAATTGATTACAAAATATGCATTCTCTAATCACTAATCATAACATGTCTGAAAACAGCACATTCAGCACATTTTGGAATTGAGAAAACATGCAACAATATGAAAAAAAAAAATGCTATTAGACAGACATGTACTTGGACTGCGAAAACTATTGTGCAACATGCACTATATGCATAAAATATAAAAAAAAAAACTATTAGACCGACTCAAATAAAACAAATGGAGAAGAGAAAATTCAAAGTAAGAGAAACACCAGCTCTCGATATAGTAGAACCTAGGTCAAACAAAAGACACATATATTCACTATAATGATAGACCATTACTCCAAATTTCTGAAAGCAATCCCTTTTATAAATATTACAGCAGACACTATAATAGGCAGGCTATTAAAATACATTTTGCTATTTGGAATTCCAAATCAGATTTAGACAGATAATGCTAAGAACTTTACATTAAAGGAATTTAAACAAATCTGTCAACTGCTTGATATAAAACATAACAGGTGTTCACCGTGCTATATCCCACAATCAAACTCCATTATTGAATGTTTTCATAAATCACTAAAAGAAACAATAGCATGCCTATATGATGATGATAATTTTTAATTGGCATGAAGCTTTACCTTTTTTTGTAATAATGTACAACAATACAGAAGACTTTGTGACAAAACATATGCTAAGTTTCCTATTTTTCAACAGATATCTAGTAAGTCCCATAAACAAATTTCAAGAAAAATAACAGGAATCAGAATATCGTCCATATATCAAAACATCTACTAAAAATTAAGAAAGAAGTCAAACAAAACAAAAAAAGAACATCTAAAAAGAACTCAAAAATATATCAAAATCAGAAAAAATAAATCCATCAAAATAGGGGATACAGTATATTTAAAAGCACTAATAACGCCAGGTGCATTCAAAAGAAACTCTACAGGTCCTTAAAGGATCATAAAATCCATGTTTTTTTATTCAACACATGTTCGAGTCTTTTGCCCCCCCCCCCCCCCCCCAAAAAAAAAAAAAATACTGTGTGCTGAGGATTAAATGGTAAAAGTGAAACTTATGTGGAAAAGAGAGTAGCTACTCTCTTTCCCACATAAGTTCATTATTCCACATAAGTTTTCATTAGGTTTGGTAGAAAATAAAATCAAATACAGAGAAAACATCATGATAGTTAAAATTTAAGGTAGTAAATAGACTATTTTATAACATATAGATCTATAAAAAAATATAGTAGAAGAAGAGAGTTTAACACCAGTAGCCATATGGATCACCCCGTTTCTGCTTCGCCACAAGCAGCCATCTTGGATTTTTGGGATCTTGTATAGGAGGGAGATATTTTTGCAAAATGGAAAACATTTTATGAGTTTTCATTTAATTTTTGTGACTTTATTGGTTGTTTTTTTAATTTAAAAACTTTCTGAGATTTTTTACGAGGGTATTATTTTGGGAACTCAGAAATTTTAATTGTTACCTTTCTATTTAATGGGGTTTTATGTAAATGAAGTGTATATAAACTTTTAAGGTGACAACACTATTGGTTTTGTTAAAGACTACAGTCATTATATGTGAACTTTGGATTTTTTTAAAGATCCAAAGAAACTTTTAATATGGTAGCAACATGGGAATGGAGAATTCTAATCAGCCACCGTAACTGACAGCACCACATAGCAGTGATGTGAAAGTGAAGAACTAGTGTTTTCAAAGACTGAAATTTAGATTTTTTCAAAGATGGCAACACATGAATTGACAGATTTAAATCTGTCACCGTATTTGACAATACCACATAGCAGTGGAAAAAAGTACTAGGGTTTTCAAGACTGGACTCTGGATTTTTTCAAAGATCTAAAGAAACTTTTAATACAGTGACAGCACTTGAAGCGGCAGATTCAAATGAAATATACAACCTATAAAAATGTCCGCCCTGTAAGAACTGAATTTAACTAAAAAAGCTACCTAAAAGATGTACCCTGCCAGGTACTTGCGTCATACTACTGTATGTTTACAGCCAGGAAATAAAAAGTTTCATCTGAAATGTGTCATAATTGTATAAACTCCAATTACATGAAAACATCAGAAATCATATCATGTAATCAAAATTTCTAAAAAAAAATTTCTTTTACTGAAAGATTTAAAAAAATAAAAATAAAAAAAAATCAGCTTCCGTCGGTTTATTTTTATTTTTTAGCCCAAGACTTAACATTATAAATTAATGCACGTTTAAAAAATTAAACGATCTCACTCAAATTTAAGAAATTAAAATTTTTCTAAAATTCAAAAAGAATGCTGGTTTGTGGCTTTTACAACAGCTGTCTTGTTTGTCGATTGTCATTCGTATCTCTTGCATTCAAAAAATTGTCTGATCCTTAATTTTGATTTTAGAAATTAAAATTTAGAATGAATTTTGGCTTTAAAAATAAATAAAAAGATAAAAGGTTTTCAGTTTAAAAGCAAGCTAAAAAAATCAATGATGTGTATCGTTCAGAGAGTTCAGCTACCCCTGTACCTAATTTCACAATTGTTCGAAGCTTAGATGTTCTGCTACAGGTGATACAGACACACATATTTTATAATTTTACATAATAAAAGATGCCTGTAAGTCTGCATGTATGTGTGTATGTCACCTGTATCAAGAAATCGAAGCTATGGACAACAGCAAAATTCTGTACAGGGGTACTTCAGGTCCCCCATATCCTTAAAGTGTTGTTTAGTTTCAAGAATTCACTATATGTTCCCATGTAATTTTAATCAGATGTTTGCATCTTAAATCCCAGACAACGCTGAGTATTTGTGCTAATGTGAAATAAAAGATGTCTGTGCATGTAGCACATAGTACAAAATCGAAGATACTAACATCAGAAAAATTCATCACAGCAGTAGCTGAATTTCCGGGATGATACATTCCAGAGAGATTTTTTAAAATTTGAATTAGTTTCAAAGTTATAATGTTTAAAATCGAAATTTGTTCGAAATTTCATAATTTTTAAATTGAATTTATTGAGCACGTGAGTTTCCAAGCCATCAAATTTAATTGTAGCTAAAGGAATTCGCAGACTTGTAGTGGGTTTTAAAATCCAAAAGTCTAATTTCTTAAATTAGAGATATTGATCTTTGGAACCATGCACCTCTCACAATCAATATTATTTATTCTTATGACTTCCTAATGAAAAATAAATACTACTAGATGCCTGCCATGAGAGTGGTTTTTTATGTATGGTTACCACGAGAGTAGGATCGGTTAAATAGATCAAGGAAAAAGAGTTGACTAGCTAGTAAAAATTGCATTTTAATCTGATCAAGGTAGATGAAAACTTGTTTTTTTTTGGGGGGGGGGGGGGGGAGACAGCATACATATAAAGAAGATCCAAAGCAGGCAAATGCTAAATTCTTATTGTTAGAGAAGTTGGAAAATGGAAAAACTAATTTCAACTCATAGTTTCCAAAAGGTAGCAGCACCTTCAAGATTGGTCAAAAAGCAGGAGGTAATAAATGAAATTATGGTAATTAATTTTTGATTCAAGAGATTATTTTTTCATAAAACACTTATAATATTACAAGAATACACATTTAAAAAAAAAACTTAATGTTGCCTTTAAAATTTAGGAAATTAAAAAGCTTCTAAATGTAACTATTCATATGGAGACATTGTCTGGAAAATCATTCTTCAAATCGGTAAGCTTGGTTTACTGGGTTTCTTTTTCCCCGTTATTGCTACTTTTGAAAATCTGTTGAGAAAAATGAAATTTTGTTACATTTTTATATGTGATGTGTTAATTCTTAACTTCCATTTTTTTAAACAAAAGCAAGATTCTAGGCCAAAAATTAGTACACTGGTTAGCATTTATAAAAGTGCCCTTTCCTTTTGTCTATGTTACAGGTTTTTTATAAATAATTAAATATTTTATTAATTTTTGAATTTCGAATGTTTTACCTACAACATCATTACTACATATTTAAAAAAAAATGTTAAATTTTAGGCCGAGAATTAGCATTAAAAATCACACAGACATGCATAGTCTGACAGGTTTTAATAGTATAGAGTAGCCACCTTCATGACCAGCTGCTGCATATGAAGTCACACCTTTAGCAACCAGATTTTAAAAGTAGGAAACAAAAAATCTGATGCTGGCAGCACATGACTTTCCCTGCAGACTCCGATTTATTTTCATTTTCTTTCTTTTATAATTCATTATAATTGAGCTTATTTGCCCAAAATAACACATTGAAACAAGCATTTATATAATACATTTGAGCATACGTAGTATATAATTTTAAATATTAGCAATTTTTGAGGGAGATTTTGCAGAAAAGGCAGAGTTTTTTTCCTTTCAAATCGGACTGAAATCTAATCACTACAAGGGTAATCTATGAATGACTTACCTACCAAATTTTGTGAAATTTCATCAAATAGTTTTTAAGCTAGAGTGGATACATACATTGCACAGACACACAGATGTCAGGGTAAAATAGTATTTTCATGTTTTCAATGTCCTAAAACATGTAGATCCATCAAAAACAAACGAAAACACATGTAGATCTGGCGGGTTATCCTGATACTAATTCAATATTGGCATGATTTGAAAAAATATAACTGTTCCTTTTCTGTGAAATGACTCACAAAGATATGAAAATCAGAAATAAATGACCAAAATTGCTAAAATATATTAATTTAGTACTTGTTTTTCATTTAATTCTTGATCGCAAAGCAAATAAGACTGACCCCCATGACTCTTGGATGAACCGTTCTCAAGATATTTTAGTTTTTGAAATTTTGAAAAGCTGATGACTTTAAAGTGAGGTGCCAAATGAAATGAAGATGCATTAAAAATGAAAATTGGATATGATATCAGAAAAGTATTCATGTTATTTTCTGCAATTAAACTCAATTTAATGCATCAAAAATAAAAAAAATAAGAAAATGAATTTAAGTTTTTAGGGAGAGTCATAAGCAGCCTACATTAGATATTTTCGTTTTGTATCAGCTATGCTATTTTCCTAAGAATGAATATGTGTTTATTGTTAAAACTTTTTTGCACATAAATCTTACGAACATGTGCAGGATGATTTCAGCTGGCATTTCCTCATTCTGCAGGTGAGACTGGAATGTGCAAGATTTAAAGAGTGCAGGTTGGCCATCACTGGAAGTATAGAAATTCAAGATAATCTAATGTAAACAAACATTTAAGTGCTCACCTAGGCCATCTTTTAGAAAATCAAACAGGACTGTCATTAATTATCAATTTTTTTCAGTATGATACAGTTGAGTATTAGAAAACGGCATAATTGACAGAAAACACAGGAATATATATACTTGAAGGAGACTGATGCATGGCAAAGGGTTATTTAAATTTTCAATTTGTACCAAAGATATGCCAGTCGACTAAAAAGGTAGAAGCTCTTACATCATATATTTTTAAAATATATATATATATCAGAAAAATGTAATAATGAAATATTAACATCACCATAGAAGCAAAACCACGGCCATAATGCCGATAATAGAAAAGAACAGCACCGGCCCAAATTCGAAGATTAACCAGAATTAAATTCATCTTCAGGTCTGAGTATTTAATTCTAATTAACCCAAACAAATGCCTGTTTCAGATTGGGCAATAGTATATTACTATAAATGCCCAAACTCAGACTACAGGCACCAAAAGATGAAAAATTGAAGATAAGAAAAATTAGGAAATCTATTATTACCATGAGGCAGGAACCCTTCTTCTTTCACCACGTGTAAGTACGATCAACCACAACAGTATGAAAAATATCGAGAAGCACCTGAATGAACATGACGAAATACAACCTAGGAGGCAGAACGAACGTTCACAATGAACCTCCCAGATCCGTCCTGTGAGTCAGAGCCGGAGACAGGACAATTACCCATATAAGTAAAACAAAATATGAACATGAAACATAGATGAAAATTCCCACTAAACAAGTGATTCAAAGAAGAAATGGATAAAAGAGAATGCCACTATTCACCATTATAAGGGCGCTCAAATTGTAGTATCAAACTGGCTAAAATTACAATTTTTTAGCAAAAATAGAACTCAAACATTAATGTTAATGTATCTTATTTTCCGATTTTTTTATTTTTCTATTTTTTTTTAGTTTATTTTATTATTATTCATTTTTATTTAATTATATAATTAACAATTATAATTTTTTTTTAGGGGGGGGGGGGGCTCATGTTATTAACCACTATAATTGGGAAAGTAGTCTTGGATGTTATCGAGTGGAAGTTATTACACTGAGTTGATAATTTTAATAATGAATTTGGGAGGATATGCCACTGTACTCAATAATTCCATAAAATGTGCTAATTTATAACTTTCATCACAAATTTTATTGATTCTAAGAACCTGGTTTATTATAATATTTCTAAAACTGATATAGTTACAGAAACTGCTCACAATTGCAACCACCAGCAGTAATGCAGGCTTCACACCTGCGACGTAGCTAGCAGAGCACGTTAGCAAAAACACCCGGCATATCTTGGACAACGCCAGCAGCAACAGCAATCCTAGCAATCCTAGGTCGTCGTCGGAATCGATGGGGCTATGGTAGATGAGACTTTTCATATGGTTCCATATGAAAAAGTCGTGACAGGAGAGATCAGGCGATCAACTTAAACCCTGGCTAGTTCTGATGCAGTCGTTACTACGTTCAATGTCAGCGACGTCTAGCGGTTCACCTCTTACATTACGACTCTGCTTTGTATGACAAAAATTGCTTATTTAGATGTGATCTATTACCCCTTAAAGTTTGGCCCAAGAGTTCTGATTCACCCTGTGTATATATATATATATATATATATATATATATATATATATATATATATATATATATATATACATATACACATATATATATACATATATATATATATATATATATATATAATGGAAGATTTTTAATTTTACTTGTAATATAGAGGTATATATATACCCGACAATTACCATTAATAGAAAAATGCTGTATATAAAAAATTGAAATGAAAATGGACGGAAGTGGTAACTAAAAGACAATACAACAAGCTGTTGCATCTAATAAACAGTAAAGTAATTGTTATAATATCATATATTATAAAATTTTTTTAAGGAGGTACTAAAAGTTAAATAATACCCCTGTTATAATGTGCCATAAATAACGTGAAGGTAAGAAAGGAGATATACTGTAATGAAGGGTGAATGAAAACCTGTATATAAGAGCATGTAAGAAAGTAATGTAACTCATATCTAATGCAGTTACCTAAGGTACTAATCCCCAGATTCCCTACATAAGCATACAATGTGTAAATACTGAAGGTAAAAGTTGAAAAAGTGCAAATCAGAAACAGAGTGTAGAATGATGAGCTAGGCCTTTTCTAGCTCCCAATGAGCATGTAAAAAGAATAAATGGAATAAAATGAATATGAAAAGCATTTCTGAAACCATGTACATTATCAAGGGCCATACATGTTTCATTAATGCTGATTCTACGTTTCGGTGTACACATCTGTAAAATGTATTACAGAAATAATGTACATGGCCCGACGTAGAAGAAAATACAAAGTGGATCAAATACACTAAAACAATTATGAATATAATATAATCTTTACACCAGCTTGTGGCTAATTATTTAAATGAGAATACAATGTAATTTAAAGTAAAATCAAAAGAATATACTGAATATATATCTACCCCTGGTACTGTTGAACTTCTGAAAATGCATGAAACTGACCGATCATCTCAGAACAGGTTACAGTGAATTTTTGTTACGGACTAAGCAGTTTTTCACAAAACTGGTTATAGATAGTGTGTAACTGTTAGAAGAAAACATGGAGTTGATGAATTATTTAGAAATGTTAGCGTATGATCTATCAATATGTTGCTGTAAAAGTTGTAAGTTATTGAATTTAAATTTAAAATGTGTTTTAATAAAAGAAAAATTAGATTGGGCGGGTAGTTATTTTTTATAGTGATGTTAATGAATTTATGAAAATGTTCTTTGTAGTAACATGGTGTACTTAACATTTTGATTCTTAATAACTGATTATTAATAATATTTCTATATACAGATTTTGAAAGATTGGAAGAGAAATGTTGAAGTTTATTTACTTTGAAGTTATAAGTTTCTGTTTTGTCATAGATTTTAAATTTTATTGTGTCTGCATTTTGAATTTTAAACTAATGTCTAGAAAATTGATCCAGTTGGATGTATATACATTTTCAATTAGTTGTAGATTAGGTGGATAGAAATCAAAGTTTAGTTCATTGGCCTCATTAGTAATTCCAATAATAATTAGATCATTAATATATCTGTACATCATATGACTGTTGAATGGGCTCTGAATTTCGTAAAAATGTAAACAAAGGTTGGCTAGTATGGTGGATGATATACCTTCCTGTGGTATTCCCTCATTTAATTTGTATATGCATTTTCCTTGAACTATATACTGTTTTGTATAAAATGAATTTTAATAAAGTTTTGAATTTTGGAAATGAGATGTTTTTTGCTTGAGTTAATTGTTCATATAAATGTAGTATGACTTTATATAAATCATTAATGTCTATATTATTAAAAAGGTCTTTGAAATCAAAAGTTTTTACATCATGTATGTAAGGTATGAGTTTTATTTTATTAATTAGTTCTAAACTATTTTAGATTATATGTGTTTTTTGTGTAGTAAAATAATCATAAATTTGATTGAGTATGATTAGAAGTTGTTTGTCAGCAGCATTGGTATATGAATTAAATCCTATAGTGACTGTTCTAAAAGAAATAGGTGTTTTATGGAATTTAGGTATGAGTACCAAGTAAGGAAAATTGAGATTGTATTTAAATTTAAGAAGTTCGTAGTAAGCTATTATTTGTTTACTTACAACATTGATATTAGTGTATAAAGGAGTTAATGAATTAGAGGTACTGAGTTGCAATTTAAGTTCGTCCAAATAAAATACTTTGCAAATAAACGCATAATTACTGGATGCCTTATCAACATATGTGATTACAAATTTGTCTTGTAGTAACTTGATCTCTTTAATTATGTCTTGGTAATTATGCATGTATATTGGAATTGGAAATTGTTGGATCAAATATATATATATATATATATAAATCCTTTGTGAATTTAAAAACAAAAACTATGTATTAATGACCTAAATGACTAGCAACTAAACTCTAGCATAAATGTTAAGGTAAAATTTTAACCTATGTAACTTAGATATATACAATAAATAAATATAGAAAATAATAGCATATTAGCAAGTAACTTATCAATATAAAGGGATTATATATTATTAGCAAGTAACTTATCAATATAAAGGGAAAAGTATGTAGACAATTAGTTAACTATAGAATAAGGATACACTAGTTATAAAGGCATTAATATAAAAAACACAGATCAAAAACATATTAAAAAATTTATCAAAACATATAAAAAGTAAATGAGGCAAAAGATGCAAGAAAATTGACTATATATATACATTTTTTAAACAACTGAAACGGACACCAAAATTATAGTTAAAATTGAGGGAAGCTTTCTGAATTGCTCAAAATTTCCAAGGCCTAGTAGTTAGTGCTTTACCTTATCAAAAAGATGACATAATTGTAAGCAGAATGAAGTAGTAGCAGCAACACTAATTGCGCACATTCATATCATTACAAATTTTACACACAAGTATCAAGTTTTTAGTTCCAAAACTTTACTTTTATGAAAAACAAAATATAATTAAGACAAAGAAGATTTTAACAACTTCTCATAATTTTTATTTTTCATTTAACTATCTACTGCAAATTTGGGAATAACAATTATAGTTAAAATAATTTGAAACACAAAAGTATGTACAAATTTTGTTTCATAATGCTAATTTATTATTTTATTCTAATCCAGCAAAGAAGCGACTCAGAAAATCTTTAGGTTGCTTATTAGTAGTTTCCCGGAAGTAAGCCATTACATGGCTTTTTTGCTTCCAAACATTCACTGTCTCCATCAACTCCATTCGACCCTGATAAAAATGAATAAAATCAATCAATTTATTATGATTCACATATTTAATCATTGAAGTACAGTAAATAACTATGGAAGAGGTAATAAAATTCTAGAAAAAATGGTAGATTAAAAATTATTTCATAAAATATATTTTAGAAGACACTCCACTGCAGATATCAGTGTACCTGTTTTAACCAATATCTATCTATCTATTGCTTAATTCATTCAGTCAGTCTACATACAATTAATTGTAAAATGCTGTTGAGTGCATAATAAGCATAATACCCATTCATGGATACTGGTATCTGCAATGGGAATATCTTTTATAACGGGTTTTGTGTTTATGAAAATATAATTTGTTTTTGTCAATTTAGACCAGGGGTTCTCAATCTTTTTGAACTCGCGGCACCCCTGTCCCCCATTCAGGATACGGCAGCACCCCAACACCCTCTACTCCCCCCCCTCGTACTTTCCCATACTTTTATCACAATTTAAAAAAAAATTGAACTTTGGTAGTTTTCGCTCTCACTCCTCGATATATAATGTTTTGTATACAATATAATATGCACAGAAATTTTAAAAATCTAATAACTCATTTAATAGAAATCACGTAATTTTATTTCACAACTAAAGATGTGTTTTATAATACATAAAAAAAAAATCTCAAAATTAAATGGGAAAAATGGAAATAAATGATTAAAAAAAAATTGAAGTTACAATTATTATCAAGTTTTGCAAATTTTAGTTACAATAGTGTATGTATATATAAATAAGTTTTCTGTCAAATGTTTAAATAACTTGTTTTAAGCTTTATAAAATCAAAGATATACAAATGGTTTCAAATAAAGGTATCAGTAGCCTTAAAAAGTTAGTGTGAAATTTGAGGCTGGTGTTTTAAACATAATACTTTTAAGTCTGGTCTCAAGGTTGACAACGCAACACAAATGTCATCCTCAAGACTTAAAAGTCTATTTCTTTATTTTGAATTAATTATAGCCATGGCGGAAAAACCTTGTTCACAGAGATATGACATAGAGAACGGTAAAAGTAGCTCTATGGCTTTTTTAACTATGTTGGGATATTCTTGCGATAATTCAAGCCAAAAGGTAGCCACTGATTTCTCGTTACTTTTTTCAAATTTAATTTTTAAAATAGAATCCACACAAACATCGATGAATTCATCCCTTTCAGAAGCAGTAAGGTTCAGTTCTTCCGCTCTATCTGTGAATTCAAATGGTGCCACAATCCAGTCCAACTTTTCCATTGACAGGGATGGAAAGTATTGATCAATCGCATTGTCTAGTTGCGAGATATGGTCAATAATGAGATGTTCTATTTTTCTTAGACTACTGAAATCATCTTCATTCATCAGACTAAGAAGAGAGGGAAAATTAGACAGATCCCCTTTTCGGATCGATGATTTCCATGAGGCCAGTTTTCTCTTAAAACTTTTTATTTTGTTTGTTGATGAAATTAGTGTCTCTTTCCGACCTTGCATAGACAAATTTAATTCATTAAGCTTTTTGAATATATCAGTCAAGTACGCAAGTTTCAAACACCAAACATTATTGTACCAAAGTTCATTAAACGTGTTCTGTTTTTCTTCTTCAAAAAAACATTTAAGTTCTTCCTTAAGTTCTAGAAGCCGGCTTAAGACATTGCCTTTAGACAGCCACCTGATTTCTGTGTGTAAAACTAATGAAACATGAGCAGCGTCCATTTTTTGGCATATTTTTTCAAAAATTCTTGTTTTTAAAGGTCGTATTTTTATGTAATTTACCATTTTGACAGCCTGATTCAAAACTTCGAAAAGTTCGTTGCCGCAAGTTTTTGAAACTTAAGATTCTCTATGCAAAAAACAGTAAGTTTTTATCACAGAGGGATTTTCTGTGAGGACTCTAGTTGTAAACCCCTCAAATTTTCCTACCATGGATGGTGCGCCATTGGTACAAATTCCGACACAATTCTCCCAATGGAGGCCATGTTCTGTGAGGTAAGAAGACACTGAATTAAAAATGTCTTGACCAGTGGTGGTCGTTTGGAGCTCTTTACAAAAAAGAAATTGTTCTATAATGTCATTGTCATTAACGAATTTACCAAACCCAAGGAGTTGTGATTTGGAGCTAATATCTGTGCTTTCGTCTACGTGTAAAGCATATTTGCCATTGGATCTCATTTTCCCCACAACTTGCTCGTTTACATTTATTGACATTTCAGATATCTTACGGCTTACTGTGCTGTTCGAGAGAGGAACTTTCGAAACCTGATCTCTAGCTTCTTGACCGAGTACAGTTTCAACAATGATGTTACAAGCTGGACCAATTATTTCCTCTCCGAGAGTGTGAGGTTTCATTTTTTTTGCTATCAACTCAGCAATTTTAAATGAAGCCTCAAGACTAGCATCAGATATGGTGACCCTTTTAACCATTCTAGAAGCAGCTTTTTTCTGGCCTTCCAGTAAACGTGAAAAGTAGCAAGAGTTTTTCTTAAACTGTTTTTTTTTCTCAAACTTTTTTCTTAAACTGTTCATGTGGACCAGGGCCCCAAATCTCCCAGGTCCATATACAAAGCATCCTTTTGCCCTTACCAGTCGGCAGTCTTACTCGCGACAGGTTCCTTCATGGTCAACAATTTACATACATAGCCTTTCTTTTCTGTTTCTACTTCCTCAGTAATTTTTCATTGAATCATTATGTAACCACTGCAGCAAACAATTTCTAGAAGGTACAGAGAATGTTTCCTGCTACAAATTTCTTCTGTCAAAAGTGCAGAAAAGATTATTAAATGAAATTTACTACAATTCACAAGCACGTATATAACTAGCAATGTACAAATGTGTCTCCTTAGAATTACGATAGATAGAAGTTTTGATTAATGTATGTTTTTATTCATATATTTCTATTCTCCTTTATCCATGATTACAATTCGTTTTGTATTTTATACAATTTTTTCACTTAGTTCAGAATAAAGTCAATTATTTATTATTTCATAATCCTTCTCTTACTATGATTTTCAGAAGAGGCTATAAAATATTTATTAACATGTATATCATACATTTTTTTGTTTTTTAATATTTATGGAGGTGGCTAATTATAAAGTATGGCTGAAAGAAGTTTTATACATAATTTTACAGTAATTATAAATTTGTTAAATGTTATAACAGCAATCGATTGGTATCGATATAAAAAAATTCTAAAATCCTTGCTTTAAATAGGTCTGTTAATTGATCATCTCATCACTTACACTTTGCTGATGAGCAACGACCATGAAACATTGGTCCACAGGTAGTGATTGATGATCAACTGAACAATTTCTTGTTTTTATGTAATGTCCAGCATAAATCCAAGAAAGAGGCCAGCGAAGACAAGGCAGGTCAGAAGTTGCT
This sequence comes from Amaurobius ferox, assembly GCA_951213105.1. NCBI lineage: Eukaryota > Metazoa > Arthropoda > Arachnida > Araneae > Amaurobiidae > Amaurobius > Amaurobius ferox. The sequence continues at coordinate 54,377,231 of OX578139.1, read as the reverse complement.
TCACTGTTAAGATTTGACTTGTTTAAAAGTGATTTCAACTTGACTTGTTTAAAAGTGAGCATGAAGACTAAGTATTAAGTTTTAAAGATAAATAAATTAATTTGACTAAGATGAATTAACAATTTTTAAGCAAAGAATTAAGAATTTAGGAGTCATGAATTACTTTCATTAGTTTAAGTTAGATAAAAATATATAAAGCTGCAGTTTAAGTTTGAAATTAAGTATTACGTTTAACAAGTTCAAAGAAAAGCTACGTAAATCACAGAAAAAGGCTCTTTTCAGTCACACTGAAAATAAACATTAATAAATTAAGAATTTAAAGGAAACGTGGATTGAAGGTACTGGTCTAGCGTAGTAAAAATGCGGGCAAATGCTAGCAAACTGGTTGGCCAGTGGCTGGGCCATGTGTAAGAGAGGTACGGAGTGACGGTAAAATGCTGCCATCTACCGTACAAATTACGAGACACCTGCTTGGGGAACGATAAATCGGCGCCTCTTCCATCTAGTACCATTGGTACTAAATAGAAGATGCCTAGGTCGACGCTTCCTGAGATAGGAAGGCGGTAGAAATAGTGCATTTTTACTCAATCAGTGCAATACATTTTTTATCCATCAGTAAAGTGTATTTTTCCTTAGTCTTCAACCAGATAGAGAAAAAAATACATTATATAAGAAACATACATATTTTACTTACTGTTCTGTTTTGAAATTAGGACTGCACTTTGTGTGAGCAAATTGTCTTCACAGATTAGACATTAGCTTAACTTTTAATGTAAATTGTCTTGCTTTTATACAATTACTTATACAATATATATGTCGATGTTTATTCGCTACTTTAATTTTCGACAGTACATATACAACAACATTTTAAAAAGGTGCATGAACTTTGAATGAAAAGTTCATGTTAAAATATTAAAGTAATATTAATGAAGTAACATTTACCTTAGTAACCATCAAATCAATCACTCTAATATCTGTTGCATCCTTATGCTTCAAAAACTCTTCTTTAATTTTGGCTCTTCCTATATTCAAAGTGATGGGCAAGTTGTGTACTTGAACTACAAAAGAAAATACAAAAATAAAGCCAAACTGGCTTATGACAAAATTGAAGGATAAAAAATGCTATTAAAGCTGTAAATTTATTATAAAAAAAATTACAAAACATTGTTTCTTATTAAGTAGAAATTCTGTCAATTACATAAAGTTGCCATTTCTGGCTGTATTATAAAAAAGGTTGCACTCCTATATTCAATATATTGAAACCTATAGTAACAGAATCCACATGTAAGGGGTGTACCCCAAAACTTGGAATACACTAAGCACTGCAGATAGTACCTTCTACAGATCAGCACAGGGTCGGGCACGTAAAATACGTATTCTACATTTGATGTACACTCTAAGACAAAAAAATTGACGTACTAAGAAAGAATTATCCAAATGAGATAAAATTTGGTACGTGTAAAGTGGATGTACAGAGAAAGAAATGATTAGAATTTCACAAAAATTAGATGATTTATTGTATGAAAGATCTACACAAAATGAGCACGTTAATATGGTGTTAGTCCACCTCTGGCCTTGATACAAGCTGTTACCTGATGTGGCATTGATGCATAAAGTTGTCGGATGGTGTTCTGAAGGATGTTATTTCAAATGGTCTCCAAATGACAAGCTAATTCATCTACATTCTGGGATGGTCACAGGCGACGCCCCCATCTCAGCCCAAATGTGCTCAATAGGCGAGAGATCTGGGGATCTGGCTGGCCAAGAAAGTGTGTCGTAAGCATGCAGACAATCAATAGAGAGGCATGCCGTGTGTGGCCTTGCATTATCTTGCTAAAAGTTAGCCCAGGGTATCGCAAAAGGAATGGCAATACAACAGGTCATAGAATGTCGGCAACGTACTGCTGTGCTGTGATGGTGCAATGGAGGACTATCAAAGTGGTCCGGCTATCAAATGAAATGGAACCTCAGACCATAACTCCCTGTTGTCAGGCAGTGTGGCATGTGACAGTAAGTGAAGGATCCTGACGATGTCCGGGCTGTCTCCAGACACATCTGCACTAGTCGTTGTGATTCAGTTCCAAACGTGACTCATCACTGAAGACAATTCGTTCCAAATCCGAACAATTCCACATTGATCGGGCCCGGCACCATTGCAATCGCTGTTGATCGTGCATACTGGTCAGTGGTAGGCAGTATAATGGGCATCGCAAGTATAGATTCCGCTCCCGTAGTCTTCTATTAATGGTTCGGGTGGTCACTTACCATGTTTGTCACACGTTGGATAGTTGATAACGATGAATCTTGTGCTGTCAAAGCTGCTCTGACAATCACTCTATCTTCTCATTCTGTCGTCGCTCTAAGCCATCCGCTGCTGAAATCTGCCATTCCAGACCCATTCCTGCCAACATCGTCTAATTGCTGCATCGCTCCTACCCAAATGCCGAGCGATTCGTCAGTATGCCCATCCAGCCTCATGCAATCCGACCGCATGTCCTCTTTCAAACTCCTTCATATGTTCGTAGTGGCCGCGAATTCACCGGAGAAGCATTGTTACAATCAAGGTATGTAAACATAATCGAAATACACTGCACATTTTGTTCCTGAAAGCAAGGTTTGCTTCTTATATACACCACCATGGTGCTCAGTTTCAATGCACTGTAGTTCCAACTATTCATTCATTGGCTGTGAAATTTTGATCATTTGTATATTCAGTCGAAAGGTGTTTGCATGTAAAGTTTCACTACTATCGGATTATTTTGCGGTGTGCATCAATTTTTTTGTCTTAGAGTGTATAATATGTTGTTTTCTACTGATGCATATTCTACATAATAGAAATCCTCAGGTATACTACATGTAGAAAACATATCCAATCATTTTATTACAAAGTAATATTTTAAGATTTGCATGATATTTAAAAATATTAACATATTTCTGCAGTTTAAGATAAAAAAAAATTGCATTATTTATTACTTTATTAAAATTAAATACATCTATAATAATAAAAATATCTATCATCTGTTCATCTGTCTGTTTCTTTGTTAGTCTGCACTGTGTCACCTATAGTGGAAAATCCAAGGCAAGGGGCACCACAGCAAGAATTTTTTTTAATTTGAATTAGTTTTGAGTTATTTTATATTTTATCACAATCTAGGATGTTAAGAGATTTTCACTCAAAGCAGTTCCTTAGTGACAAAAATGTTATAGAGTTTCCATCTATATAGAGTTTCCACTATCAAAAGTTTGAAAAATTCTCTTTCAAACACTCTGAATAGAATTCATATTAATAGTAACAAATTTTAGTGAATTTAAAATATATATATACTTTTCGTGTGTCAAAGAAATAATCTCCCGAGATAAAATACAAGCAGGATATTCTCGTGGAGTTTACATCTTAACACAGTTGGCGCAGTGACTTTTGTTGTTGTTATATGCCAGCATATTGTAAAAGTGTTCTTTGGTTTTCAAGAATTCGATGTGAGTTTCAGTGTGATTGTAAACAAAGGTTTGAATCTTAAATCCCTGGCAATGGCAGATAATTTTCCAGAACAATTCTGAGTTGCCTGGAATTTAAACTGCAAATCTCTGATAAAAACTACACTGAAACTTGCACCAAATTTCTGAAAACCAAAGAACAATATACATGCTTAAAACTAAAATAAAAAACTTACATGCATCAAAAACTTACATGAAAAATCTCATTTTAGAAACTCCATGAATCAAATTATGGTCAAAATTAACACTATGTATAATACACAAATAACTGTTTTGCATGGGTAAATATCAATTTATTTAAAATCAAATTATGCACATATGACCAATTTGAAATAACTTTTCAAGTTGAGAAGGGTTTTTGAGCAGTTTCATAACTATGCTACATATCTCTGGATGTTGTTTTGGGCTTGCTTCCAAATGGTTTAGTAACTTGCATTATTTCATTGAAGATACATACCAAATACCCCAGAAATAAACCATGTTAAATAATAATAAGAAGAAAGATCAATTATGCATAAAACATTGATTATGAAACACTTTCCAACTGAAATACAATTTTATTTAAACATCTCTAACATGCGATACATTCAGCGGTGACATTTTTAAAATTATCACAATACTTCAATAATTTATTATATTTGAAAACTTCATCGAAAACAAATGAACTTTATTCAAATAACGTCATAGAAATATAGACCACCTGGCTCTCTCTATAAAAGCAGTGAATATTTCATTCATTACCTTTTTTCCATTCCTTTCATTCAACGATGATATTTTTCAAAATTATCACAATACTACAATAATTTATTTCACTTAAAAATGAAAAACCATAGAGTTAAAATTACTTTCTAACTCCATGCTTAAAACTTCATCAAAAAAGCAGTAATATGGAATTGTCTGCTTCTCTATGTAAAATCCATGAATGTTTCATTCATATCAGATATATTGCAGATTCCAGAGCTAAATAATTTTGTGTTAAAAGAATTCAGCAATTCTTATACATTACTCATCTTACAGTATTTACATTCTCCATACGTAAAAATTAGGCTTCATTGTAGAAATGATCAAAGTTTGATGATCAATTAGATGTCAAAATATTGTAATTGTGTTGGTGCAGTATAAACACAGAAAAAAATAAAAAATAAAGTGGTTTTTTGATCGATGCAGCACTAAATATAAATTAAAAAGAACTTTAATCATGATTTTGACACAAGATGAATGCCATATTTTATTTTGAAGTGGGTCACGTGATCTTTTCATATAATATGGGTGCAATTATTATTTTAATTTTTATTTAAAAACTACTGAACATATTTTGAAATTTTTTTTATATATTTTATCGGATAATTTGAATATTTCCTAAAATTTTCGAAGCAATTTGTGATATTATTCATTTACATTCTCAAATGTCTCACAAACCATCTCAACAACATAGTAAAATTTATTTTGATAAAGTCATTTTTACAGCAGTTATACTGCGAACGGACAGACAGACAGAATGAACAAAGTCATAAAGACTTTTCAACTATGTTGTAAAGTGTTAAAAAGAAAACAAATATTTTTAGAAATTGTATATATTTTTGTATCAATAAAGTGATATATGATGCAGTTTTCCATTATTTTCATATATTGTTTTAAAATTTCATATGCATCTTGAAATTACAAGTAGCTTAGTATATTGTTTTGGAATTTAAAAAAATTAGAAGTTAAATAATAAAAAAGTAAAGCAATAAGTTTAGAAATTATATTATATCGTTGTACCATAAAGAAGTGATATATGATAGCTTTTCTACAAACTCTATGCATTGAACATATTCTACATAATTCTATGCATATTATACATTTGAATTTTCTACCATGCAAAATCCAACCCTGCAGACCAGTTCTGCAGTTATTATGTGCATGCCACGCATCCTTTAATAGCATGTTCTGGGACAATGAACTTGGCCACTGCAACCTGAACTAAATTTTGGGACAATTGAAGCTAACTACATCTCAGAACTAAAATTGTCACTTCTCAAAGAGGTTTATAAAATTTTAGTTTTAATAAAATGGCTCAACGAAATTAGTTTTTATAAGATAGATCAACAAAGATTGGGGAACTTTTCCATTTCGCCGGTGCAGGCGATAAAGTCGCCAAAAATACTACAACCGATGCCAAACAGAATATCCCCGCTGGTAACCTTTTACCGCCACATTTTCAAAACAAGTCACGGCCATTTCTTATCAGTCACGCCTTTTTCCTAATACGTCAAAAATGGATGAAAAACCAATGAAAATTTGGGATTTGCCCAGAACAGCGGAAGAATCTGTCAGATTCTTTCAAGCGAAAGGCGTTTTGTCTAAAATTGCTACTTGTGATAATAATCATGAAAAGAAATTGTATTTCTGAAACAAAATTCAATGGCGCTGCAACCTTTCAACTCGTCACAGTGAAAGATGTATTCGGAAAGGCACATGGTTTGAGTCATCGAAATTGAGTTTCTTGAAGTGTGTGAGGTTTATATATGGTTGGAGCGAGAATTAACTTTAGTTAAATGGTGTGAAAAGCAGTTGGAAATCAGTCACGGAACAGTTGTGGACTGGAATAACTACATGCGTGAGGTTTGTGTGGATTCTTTGCTTAAACGTCAACAACGGAAAATAGGAGGACCTGATATGATCGTCGAAGTGGATGAAAGTATGTTCACAAAGCGCAAAAACAATGCAGGATGGATTCTACCACAACAGTGGATCTTTGGTGGAGTTTGCCGTGAAACAAACGAATGTTTCCTTGTGAAGGTGCCAAACACATCCATGAGCATTATATTAGAAGCAATTAAGAAAAATATCGAAAAAGGAACTATAATATATTCCGATTCGTGGAAATCATATTGCACTGAAAAACTGGAATAGGAAAGTTTCCAGCATTTCAAAGTGAACCATAAATGCCATTTTGTCGATCTGGAAACTGGAACGCACACACAAAAAATAGAAAGACTGTGGGGTAGCGCCAAATGGCGAAATAAGAAACACAGAGGAACGGCACGTCATCATCTAAAAAGTTATCTTGCGGAATTTATATGACGAAAAGAAATGAAAGATCCATTTGAAAAATTTTTAAACGATAATATGTTTATGCCTCCAAAGTAAAAAAATTCTTAGAACTAACATTTATTAACATTTTTTATGTGTATACTGTGTGTTGTCCCCAATAAAGTCTGTTTGGCAAAATTTGCACCGGCGAAATGGAAAAGTACCAAGATTGGAGTCAAAACCAGAACTGTAGAGTTGATATAGCAAACCTTCAGACTCTAACCCTGACTCCTCTTTTCCTACTATCCAACTCTGACTCCTTCATAAATATTAAATGCAATAATTGGTAAGTTTTGCAGAATTTTTTGGTTTTTATAATTCAAAGACCAAAAGTTCTTAGTATACTCGGGAAATAATGCACTATCATGATCATAGCTGTAGAATATTAAAATTATCAATTATCATGAAATTTTCTACTTTGGCAATGTAAAAATTACTGATTTCATGACATTTGATATGTTTCTAGCTAACTTTTGCATTGTCATGTGTTAAATATAGTGATTGCATAATTGGAGTTCCATACAGTTTTATGAATTCAGGAGAATCAATTTATTCTATCCATATTAATTTAAACTTATTTATTTTCAAACAAGCATAGCTTTTGTTTCATCAAAATATGTTTGTGTTAATCCATATTTTAATAAAAAACATTTATTTTTCATATTAAGTCTTAATTGGTAAGCATGTGAGGCTTTTTAATTTATTATTTAAAACTCATTTAAAAAAGTTAATGTTCCAAAATAAACTTATTTTTAAATAAATTTAAATTAGAGTCGAAATAATTTTTTCATTTGATTTTACATTTTTTTTACATGATTTTAACAGATATGCTATAGGGAAAAATACCTTTTTTCTCGATGTGATAATTTTTATTGTTGAAATCATGTTTTTTATTTGTTTATTAATTTATAATCCTACTTTCTAAGGTTTAAACAAATAAATTTTGATAGTCTAGTAGAGTTTGTCTTTACGAGGTTTGATTGCATAAAATAAGAATTATAATATTTTATAGACCCCCCCCCCCTAATCATCTATGAATAACATCTTGTCTTACAAATAAAAGTGTGGTGTAATATTAAATTACAGCACAAAAAAGCAGCATAATTTATTTTATTTAAACATATAAAGTGATTTGTAATGAATGGATTTCTCCTCAGTAAGTCCACTACTCCCAAAGCATCATACCATAATAAAAAAATCTGATGTGGGCAACACATGACTTTCCTTATATAATGCAATGAATTTACTACTTTTACAGCAAAAAAAAATAGGTTATTCTCTAAGTAGATACTTATATTCTTTCCAAGACATTGAATTTTCTTCAATTGGTCATCATTTTCATTGATTTAGCGTCATTTTTATCTATTTGGGGAGATTTTCGTTAATTTGGCAACATTTAAAAAGTTGCCAAGTTGGTGACATTCCGTCAAATTTGTCGCCAAAATCTCACCAAGTTTTATGGATGGAGAAATAAGATATTCTTATACCAGATAAATGACTATTAGCGTTCAAATACAAAAGTATTACTCAAAGTATCTTTTCTCATGAATGGAACGAGCTACATCCCCAAGAATGTCACCAAATTTATCGCAGGATATCACATATGAAAAGTGAACATGTTTCTCAACAGTTAATATATTTGTTTAATTTATGGGATTTTTTGATAAATTTATTTGAAAAATGTGCAATATCTCGAGAATGGTTTATGCTAGCGTTCTAAAGTTTATGTCAATCGTTTTTTACGGAAAAATTACATAAGAAATGTCTATTTGCGTAACTTTATTAAAGGTTTTGATTTTTTGATGATTTTTTCAAAATTTCACTCGAAAATTTAGGGGGTTCTGAACATTCGACTGCTTTTAAAAACAATAGGCTTCCAGTATTCACGGATTGTGATTTTTGTACCAAATTTCATTCGAATCGCTCCATTCGTTCGTGAGATATCGTCTCCACACTCTCACAGACACACACACTTCCACACACACATGACCTCAAAAATGTTTGATTCGTGATCAGGGATGCTTGAAACATGCTCTCCCGTCAAAACCTCGAAATCGAATTTTTGTCCCGTCATAATACTTTCCTTATACATAAGGTGACCAATCGTCCTCCTTTAGGGAGGACAGTCCTTCTTTTGTAGGTTCTGTCCTTCCTCGAAAAGTGTCCTCCTACCTGTCCTCCTTTTCGATATTTTAAAACTAATCTGTTAATCTCTGTATTCAGAGATGCCGCGCCGAACTGTTACGCGTCATATGACGGTACAGTTCGGAATAAGGCTCCTCTATATTCGGAATAAGGCTCCTCTATATGTAGTAGAGGAGCTCTAGTTCGGAAAGACGTGATTATGAAACGCATGCGCAGTGCATAGGAGAACTTCACGTGTCTTGCACCATTGCGCACTTCACTTTGTTTACTTTATATTATACTTCGTGTTTACTTCTAACGGAAATACGAAATTATTTCAATTCTTTTTCAATTGGTAACGATTTTTGGACAAGTGAGAAATCAAGATTGAATGTTGATACTCTAGCTGCAGCACTTACGGTGAAATTCAATATGAAGGATATTTCTTGCTCCGAAATTTCCAATATATTGTTACTGTTAGAAAATGATATATTGACAAAAAATATTCATTCAATGGAAAAATACTCGTTTAAGTAAATAATTAAAAGGGATGTAACCATAATTAGTGTATTTTTGTTTGAATTAATAAAATGTTTCATTTATTTACGTTGTACTTTTTTCTTAAATTTTTTCGTCCTCCATTTCATTGTAAAAAAATTGGTCACCTTATTATACATTATGTATATAAGGAAAGTAATAAATTTAATAATGTTATACAAATATTAAAAGAACAAAAAGAAATTGATTAAATATACAATAATGGGCTGACTAGCGTAAAATGGCATGCTAATGTGTATAAGCAACATATACACAAGGATGAAGATCTCAACCCAACAATGAGAATAAAGGTAAGGGCAAATAAAGATAAGCAAATATTAACTTATGCGGAGCAGTTGTCTATTCCAAGCCTTATATAAACGAAGAACATTTCTTCTCGCTTCCTCTCTAGAAACTGATAATATAGGTTTTGCTTGTTTTGTAGCAGTTCGAGCAATACTAGTCGCCATATTGTTTACAAGGTAACATTGAAAATTTTGTGCTGAGGATGGACGAAGCGTTAGAGACAGGGGCCGCTCCACTCGCGCATAATATTCTGGGATCGTTTGGCGAATGCGGCGAGATTTAAGGTATAACAAAATTGGCGCACTATCGCCTATGTGGTGTGTAAAGTTTTATTGTAAGATTGCAGTTACACACCGTCGGTCAGTTCATTCGAAGGTGGAGGGAATGGGCGCATTTTCGCCTTGGCCATTCCTGTCACAGTTCTGCAGTTTCAGTTGGCTGTCTGATATGATTATAATGCGCTATCTGATAAGATTGTAATCACTTTTAAGAAAAATATCTGAATATCGGCCAGGTCCAGACCGAAATACTGTGTATTCAAATGTTTTAAAAGCCCGAATTTGTGAATTTTATGTACAAAAATTAAGATTAAAGTTGACTTATTTTTAAATATTATCTTTTGTAACATTTTGTATGAAACATGAAATGCAACTGAAATGAAACTAAAATAACATACTAATGAAGAATTTTAAATTAAAGCTACCGTCAACTTTCACTTTTTGGTATGTGGGAAATTTCAAGAAAGCTTTTATTCAGGTAAGGAGGGATTGGACGATGAATCCAGCCCCTCCCTCTAATAGAACTCAAAAATTAAATATCAAATTATGATTAGTAAAACAAAATGTTACTGAAATGTTTATTGTACATATTCCGTAATAATTTAAGTAGTTTACATACCTATATCACAGCTCATGTGATAACATGGCTTAAGCGTATATCCTCCACCATACAATGCAACGAGGAGTTCGTACGACAACTGACGAAACCAGAATATGTTTTGAGCTGCTTTTACTATTCCTTGGCGATATTTTCTTATAGCAAGCAACCCCATCGGTAACAAAGAGAATGTCACATGACATCAGAAACGACCTCTGATTGGAGAGAGAGGCCACTCACTCTACCGCTTCTATTCAGGTGTAACGGCGAAACCAAAATCTCAGACGTAAGTAGAATGCATATTTATTTTCCCTATTTACTCTCGTCCCGAAGAAAATTTTACGAACCCTGATGTTGTGTGATGAGGACCACATGGTAGAGTGTAAACTACATGGGAGTGCATGAATAATCTTTCAGGGGTAGGGAAAAACATAACCATAATCAAATGGAGTAAAAATCATCGAATTTTATTTGAGGTAGTAAATAGACTATTTTTACAACATACAGATGCTAATGTGTTAATAAAATTTGTTGCATTGAAACTGTGATTGAATATTTTTTCCAAACGTATTATTGAATAAGGTGACCGGATTTTTGAAACAGAATTTGGGGATAAAACAGACTGTGTCCCCAAATCAAAGAGTCATTTGGGAACAGCAGTAAATAAATACATATTGTCACCTACCACAATACATTTTATAAAAGCGTTCTTTAATATATATTTTAAAACAGACTAGATTCATAGGTGCCGACTACGAGGGGCAGAGGAGTAAAAGTCCCCCGCTGAAATTTTCTAGAGGAGGCATTCTCTGGGAAATTTTAAGCTTTTTTCTAACTTCATATTTTACTAAAAACCAGAAAATGCAATAATATAGGTTCAGAATAAGTACCAGAAAATCATTGTAAAAAATCTTCTACAACGTAAATGTCATATTTCAAATTTATCTTGTTCACATTTTGCTTACCGTAGGGCCATAAACTATCTAGCATGCTAATGACAACAGCACTTGCCTACCAGAACTTTTTCGATTGACCTCTTAGGACAAAGAAAAAAGGAATATTTACAGCCATGGCATTGACATTTTTTAAAAGTGGCTGCCTCCAGTTATAACTATAAAGGATAACCACGAAGTAGAGATGACTTATTTGATCTACTATACGCTAAAGAGCTCTCATCTGCAATTACTTCCCGATTTTATATAATACAGACCAGTGCCATCTTTCCAGGTGGTATTGCGTATAATAGTATATCCGTTTGAAGCTGCAAATCCTGTGGGTAGCTTTGCCCTAACGAGTTATGTTTTACAGTCGTCATCAGCCACAAATCGTTTGAGACCAGAGAGTTAGAGTATAAATTAGGAGAAAATGGAAAACATCCGATTCGTTAGGAACTTCGTGGGAAAATGATTGCGCTTCGTAGGAGGATATGGCATATATTCAACTGGTACGGTCTCAATAAGTGATATTTATATTGTTGGATGCAGTGTGATGTTTTAGCTGTAATGAAAAGAATAACGCGATATTTTTGTGCTATTCATAAAGGTTGCGTTTCGGTTTGTAATTAAAGAAAAACATATTTATTTCTCACGGATAAATTTAAATTAGAGCAGCAAATGTTTCTTGTATGAGAAATCCCTAAACTGCTGAAAGACCTCCATATTATGTATATTAAAAATCATATAGATTTTGATTTAAACGCAACACTATCTGGTAAGTATATATGCTGTAAATGCTCTGCGCATCGCATTATGTAAAATTGTACTGGTAGGTTTGTTTTTAATTAAATAATTTAACTATATTAGATCTATTATTTAAAGGACTTGGTGAAACATGGCAATTCTCTAATTTGACTAAAATTTCTTCAAAAATAACTGTATACAGCTAAGTATAATTTGAAGGGAAAATCTCGCTTTGGTAAAAAAATGTCGCTAATCATGCTATTATTCCAAGCCGTTTATTTATACGTTTATGTTTTTTAATGAAACGTATTTTTACTTATCTTACACAGCTGATGGCATGGACATCCAGATTACTATAAATTTTAACGTTTGTCACATATCCTAACTCACATATCCTAACTCACATATCCTAACTCACATATCCTACCGAATTTAGTATTGAAATGTGCAGCTCGTCGAGTTCTCTATGTACATATATGGATTTTGAATATCAGACCATTTGTTGCTTAGTTATGGACATTCATGCGATTTATTAATTCTTTTCCCGGCAATGGAATATTTATTTTCGTTCTTCAGTGTTAAAACCGGAAGCCTTTTTGGCCCTTCATACGACGATTCTCATAAACTTTCAACCTTGGGAACGCGATTTGTGCCTCTGCTGCTTCAAGCCTTATACCATTTTAAAGATAATATTATGAACTTTACTATGATGTGAATTTTACAGATATCCGAGTTATAGTTCACAAATTACAAACTCTTCCATTGGATCCGAGACGTCATTTCTCAAGTATTTTATCCTTGCCATTTCACAGTTCCTGAGCTCCTGAAGCCTGAATTCTGAACGGATTTCGTAATAATCGATATCTTCGTGATCCTTATTTCATCCTCTTTCCAATCAACTCATATACCCATAAGCTACCATCATTTCTAAAGAAGTTATGAATTTTCTTATTCCATCAAATAACGAAATTTTTGCCTTTATACTCGCTGTGTCTTTGGAAATCTTCACCTGATAATTATACTTCGTGACCACCCATCTGCTTCAAATATGGATGGATTTCTTCAATCAATATATTGTTTTAATCGCCAGAATCGTAGCTACATTTCTACTTCTGCATCCCATAACCTGAAACCAACAGTTCAAGTAATATCCTGAATGTATCGCAACTTCGGAAAAAGTGTTTCGCTTTCAACTTGAATTCTGCCGACGTCCCTTACGCTTGGTAACCATTCAGTCTCCAGTCCATAAATACCTGAATTCTGCTTCAATTTTAATATATATTGCATAATTGTAACCGTATACACCTGCTTATCAATTTTGTCTCTACAAACCATATGCTGGGACCGAGTGTTGGTGATCTACCTTCATTTTTCTCTGTGACGTACTTTTCAAATATTTCTGCGCTTGTTCCTTCCTGATGTTCCTGATCCCTGGATTCTTGATTCCTTTGTTAACTTTAATTCACTCATTCCATAATAAACTCCTCTTCATGAGCTCTCTGGTGATATATTGGACTCATTTCTCCGGTCAATACTCTGTGAGTACTGAATTTTTTAAATAACTTTTTATTCCATTTGTTTTGCGGAATTGTAACTAATATCTCTGGACTCGCCCAGCGCTAGCCATTCCTTTTTATAATTAAATTACTGTTAAACGTGTTAAATTCTAAATTTATATGTTCCTTTTATTCACTAATTGTCATTTTTATAACTGTATATAGTGGTTAACTGTTTTATGGCCTTTCTGTAATGTTTACTTTTATTGAAGAGTTACATATCCCGTTGCCGTGTCATTACTGTCACGGCGATAGAACCAACCCTGTGCTGCTTTTGGTAAAAAAGGGAGGAAAAAAAAAATTCTGCCGGGATTGGCGTTTTCATTTGTTTCCTGTTTGTTTTAGACTTACGCTTTACGTGTCTCGGCCTGTTTTAAAATATTTTCTCTTTTGAAATTCTTTTAACTTTGCTTTAAAAATTTAAAATTCGGCGTTTTATCATTGCATATTCCTAGAACTGTCATACCATTTATACAATGTTTATTTCTTTTTGCCGAATGCATCTTTTTATCACAGACTTGGTCTCGTCCACTGCTCGAACATTATGTTTCGTAATATTTGAAATCCTTACTATAACGTAGTTTTCTGTGTTCTGTATTCTTTGGTAGATTTTAAAATTTTTCTTCACACTTATATCTGATGAAGTGTTGTGTTTTTTTTTTTTTGGTTCCTCTTTGGACTTAAATTTGACCGTTTGTTCAAAAATTTAATTTTAATATGCTCTTGTTTTTTCTGTAAACTTTGTTAATGTAGACTTTTCAATACAGTTTTCACGGGGTCATTTCTGTCGCTGTTGAATTTATTACTGCTTTTGGCCTGAATATCATTTTATTTTTTCTGGTTTTTACTTTTTGTTTACCTTGGCGATGTTCAGGGTGGTTGAATGTATAATCTTGTTAACTGTTCTGTACGGTGCCCAAAACTTAGAATTTGATTGTCATTAAATGAGAGCTTCTCCTTTGTTCAAAAATTTAACATTCTTTATGCTTTTTTTACAGTTTTGGTTAAACTTGTCATTTTGAGACTTGTCAACTTTAATTTGGTCGTTGCCGTTTCTTGGATTTTAACTTAGAATTTAACAGATTGCTTAATCTAAAAACTTAATAGCTGCCTTTTCTTGTAATTTATTAAATTTAAACGAGAGCTTCTCCTTTGATTAAATTGCTTACTATCGTTCTTTTTTCATCTTAATCTTTGTGTTAACCCTGGCGACGTTTTGGGCCCCGTCTTTGTTATGAAACGTTTATAATTTTTACTGTTTATGTTATGCTTTGTACCTTTATTTTGTATTTTGGTTATGGTTAGAGAACCGTTTTTTTTTTTTTTTTGTAGCTCTTTTAAAAATATTAGATTTGCTTTCAAGGGTTTCTTTGGGAAACCCTTGTAACCCTGTTATTTCATCCCTTTTTAACTTTTTCCTTGCTTTTTGGCTTTTTAACTATGTTTTTTATTGGAGAGAGTGTTGGTGTTTTTTTCTTTTTATTATTGTTTTGATTTTTTTCTGAACCTTGACTTCTTTGCTCCTGCGCTCGCGGGCTGAACTTTTGTATCGTATATCTTCTTTTCCTGGTGGTCCTTTGGGAGGGGGACCTCTGGGTTGAACTCTTGGGGAGTCTTTGGGGAGAGACTCTCCTTTCGTTTTTTTTTTATCTTGAAACCTGTTTGCCCTTTCGGGACTTTACACTTATCCATAATATGTTCCTTATTTTCTTGTTCAGCTTTGCGATTCCTGGTTTTTTTTTTTTTTTTTTTTTTAAATATACCATAAAAAAAAAAAAGTAAATTACCTTATTTTACCTTAAAAAAAGTAAAACTTGTGTTTTACTTTTTCGGATTCCTGTTCTGCAGCCGTTGTTCGGTTTTTGGCTTTCAAATTTTTCTAGGATTCCTGGTTTTCAGCCGTCCTCTTTTGATTCATAAATTCTTTCTTTTACCTGTGTTTTTCCTTTGTTTTACTTGTGTTTTACTTTTTCGGATTCCTGTTCTGCAGCCGTCCGCTTTTTGGCTTTCAAATTTTTCTAGGATTCCTGGTTTTCAGCCGTCCTCTTTTGGTTCATAAATTCTTTCTTTTACCTGTGGTTTTCCTTTGTTTTACTTGTGTTTTACTTTTTCGGATTCCTGTTCTGCAGCCGTCCGCTTTTTGGCCTTCAAATTTTTCTAGGATTCCTGGTTTTCAGCCGTCCGCTTTTGGTTTTAAAATTTTTTATATTTAGTCATTTTTTTCTCTGTTTTTCTCTTGCTGTTTATTTGTCTTTTTGTAACTTTTTTGCTTTTTCTTCTCGGATTCCTGCTCTGCAGCCGTCCTCTTTTTGGCTTTTAAATTTTCTCTTGGATTCCTGGTTTACAGCCGTCCGTTTTTGGCCCTAAATTTGTTTTGCTTTCTTTTGTAATAAATTTTATTGTCTTGATGTAATAAATTTTAATGTCTTGTTGTAATAAATTTTATTAAATTTTTTTGAATATGTCACTTTAACCTTGTTTTATGTCTCTGTAAGAAGTCTAATTAATTTTTTTTTCTTTTTAATTTCTGGTTTTTCAAACTTTGTCTTAACCCTTTAGTCTTCCAACCTTGACACTTTTCTTTTTCTGTTTTCCCTTTTGTATTTTGTGTTTGGGTTTTTTCCCTTCGGGGTTTTCCCCTCTTTACAATTTTCTGCCTTTTGTCTCTCTTGTATTGCATTGCATTGTACTGTACTGTATTGTATTGTTTTTATGTTTTGCTTTGTTGTTGCCAATCTTTTGCTTGTCGTAACTACCTGTGCTGTGATTCAATTTTAATATGTATTGTAATGTCTTGAATCTAAAATATAGTTCCCGGCCACACACTTTGCAACAGTAAACCTTCGGGTCTGTCGTGTGGTCTGGGTTTTCAACACTTCAACATATCCTAACTCTCCGGCCGTCCATACAGTTACCTTACACTTTCTGGTAGGTCGGACGGTCTGGGTCTCAACATATCCTAACTCTAACTTTGATTTTATTGTTTTACAATTTTATCATATTTTACCCTCAATAGGTGTCAGCCAGGTTCGGATACTAGCTCAGAGATTGGCCTAAGAGGAACGGACCGTGATCGTCCTTTTCAACTTCAGCCTATCATACACGTCATTGATAACGAAAAAATTAATTGCAATGGACCCAGTCCACCAAGGAATCTTCAGAGATCCCACCGGCCATATCCGGTTCTGGTGTGGGTAATTACCAATATGCTGGAGAGCATTATGTGACGGACTCTTGTGGTACCTTGTAGTTCCCCCACCCCACATTCAACCCCCAATTGCTCCTCGAAGGAAGAAAATGCATTGCGTAGACGATATTGTATTTTGTCCGTCAACGAGAAAGTGAGTTCAGAAGTCTAAGAGCTCAAGTTGTATAACTGGTAAACTAGAATGGTGTAAGCCTAAAAGGATTATTTGCATAACTTTATCATACAGTAAATAAAACTGCTGATTTCCTTCTTTCGACACAGACCATCCGCCCTACGCAAAGGTTTTAGGTACCCATTTTGACCGCCGGGGCAAAGTCACGCAATTTAGATCAGAACACAGTGAGGGCGACATCCACAGGGGCCATACCCTTCGTCCCCTGCCACCAATCTCTTGGAAGGACTTCGAACTCACAGATTTAACTTGCTCGTTCTCCGCGTGAACACAGTGGCAGTTTGGACATAGTCTGGAATCGAATTCTGGTCTTCGTACAATCTCCGTACCTTAATCACTGGGCTATCCCACCCGAAAATTGCTGCTTCTTCTTCGACCCAGACCGTCCGACCTACCAGAAAGATGTAAGGTATCTGCTTGGACGGCCAGGAAGTGCCACCGAATTTAGACCGGAACCGAGTGGGGGAGAAAAATTGCTACTTGTAAGACAATAACTTATAAGATTTCCCTGAAGAAGGCAGGCATATCTCATTTAGGTGATTACAGTTGCTGCGATGGCATTTTAAGCCCTTTTCTTTAGGCCAAGATAGCTGTTTGTTAGATAGTTCGTTCTTAGTGGTTGTTAAGGTCGTATACTCTTCTTTTGGCCTGAAGTAGGGAGCTTATAATGCCCTCGAAACAATTATAATTACCTAACTGACATATGCTTGCTTTCTTCAAGGTAAGTTATTATAAGTTATTAGAACTTTACATAATTTAACTTTGTGAATCTTTTGTAGAACTTTATTGGATTGTGCCCCCTGAGATTTTGAAAACTCGGCGCCTGTGACAAGATTATGTCTTTTCCAAAAAAATTTACAGTGGGAAAAAAGCAGAAATTAGCAAAGTATACATTCAACTTACAAATATAATTTTACACGAGCCATCCTGAATAATAGGTAAATAATTTACGGTTAAACCTTACTGAATAAGGGTATACAAAAGAGAAAATGATATAAATAACTGAAAAAATTCAGACTGAGTACTAATATGTACCAATACTGGGACTAAAACCGTAATGAACCAATAATATAACTTTATCAAATGATATATAGGGTAGCCATAATTAGAGGTGTTTAGAGCCCGATAGTGAGAAAACTGTTGGACCAAAATCAACCAAATTTGCATTAAATACTATGTAGACCATGGGGTTTTGATTTTTAAAAGAGAAAAATAGTTTGGTTTTTTGCCACCGCGAGCCAAAGTAAGGTCCATTTTTGGAGTAAAATAGGCATATGAAGTACAGAAAGTTATCATTTTACATGCATTTTGAAAATGACATCACATTTACATTTTATACGTATTTAGTACATTTTATATTTACATTTGCATGTTACATTTACATACGTATGACATGAATTTTTATATTGGCATCATTTACATGTGTGATTCAATATGTTTTCCTTGCATATGTTCCAAAAAGTGCATTTTCTAAACAGCATTCTCTACTGTAGAATGCAGCATATCTCCATTGATTTGCTTGGCATGCATTGTTATTCTGTCCTTCAAAGTGGTTAAATTATTCACATTCCCTTGGTATACCCAAGGCTAAACTCGATCCTCCGGCAACCCAGCCGTCTCGATATCAGGCTGTAACATTCTCCTCAAGAACAATAGATTCTTCTTCCCGAGTTTTTAGTGGCATCATCCGATAAATGTCGCCTAAAACCCAGGACAGCATGCAGGAGATTTAACATTAAAATCTGTTGAAGTTGCAGATACCAGTTTTTCTTTTAAATTATATGGGAAAATATTGTTTTGTCATTATTCTTTTTTTTCTCATATATGTGTATATGTAGATAAACTACAGATCCGTTTTATTGTGCATTTTGTGAAATTTAAAATATAATTTTTCATTGTTATATAGCATGTGCTTTTGTACAATTTCCTTTTAAATAAGTTATTATTATTATTTTGTTTGTATTTACATATCAGTATTTTAAAATTGATTTTAATTAATTCTCTCATTTCATTTCCCGTCACTTTTAAAATATATTTAACTGTAATTTCGAAAATCTAGATCTTTTATTTCTTTGTGAATTATGCAGTGTTCTAATTTCATCCAACATTCTTTATAACTATTATTTATTTTGCATTTATTTATAGATCGCTTAATATACCTTGCTTATTAAAATGATATTATTTTAATCAGCTTTAACTTTGCAGGTTATATATTTTTCATTTAAACTGGTACTATCATATTATAATGCAACATGTATTTCTTTTTCGATGATTTACACTTTTCATTTTGTATTTACTATTAGGATGTATATATTTCCCCATTTTATAAAAAGCTTAACTTGCCGTTGCCTTACTCAAACTCAAGGCCCTCTACCCATCTTACCTTTCTCTTCTCACTAGGTGCCTGATTGGCCCCTAGTTCCTTCATTTTCTATAAGACTTGGAGAAGGGACCGACTTCGGTCGTCGCCCCCCCCCCCCCCCCCCGCCAAGCAAAACTTAGGTGTAAGCTCTTGAATATATGAAAATCACTTTATCTTATCTGTTTCCTTTTCGCTTGAAGTTTAAGGTGAATTTTTCCCCTCCTGGACACTTCGCTAAACCCTGTCCTTGAGACCTTGAGGATGTATATATTTACTATTAGGATGTAAATTTACTAAAAGGCTGTAATTATTTAATCGGCTTAAATTAATAAACTCACAATTATTTATAACACAAATACAA
Source organism: Amaurobius ferox (assembly GCA_951213105.1). Lineage (NCBI taxonomy): Eukaryota > Metazoa > Arthropoda > Arachnida > Araneae > Amaurobiidae > Amaurobius > Amaurobius ferox. The sequence goes on along the minus strand of OX578139.1, from coordinate 54,357,480 downwards.
ACCGAAATTATAAATATAAGGAGTAGCAACTTATCTTCTTTGAAAAAAAAAAAATTAAAGTCAAATCTTACAAAACCGTAGGAAATTTGTATCCAGAGTCCCAACAATTTTATATTATAGAGAAAAGGGAAAGGTATTCAAAATTTGCATTGAGTATATATGGCGAAAACTTACACTAACTATTCGGAAACGTTTTTAAATTGTATTGCGATTCTTCTTTCAGCGATTTATGAATGTAACATAAAATAATTAGGATATATTAAATTTATTTTCTTATTATAAAACGCAACTAAGTTATCGGACACGCACGCATATATACTTTCTTGTTGACAGCTACAGTATTTACATGTCTAGTTCCTCTCAAGTGGCGCTGTAATATGAGGATCCCGAGAGCTGCCCTTTAAATGATCGTCGGAGTTTAGGCAGAATACAGTCTCATCTCAGGGTTGCTGGAGAAATCGAGTTCAGCCTTGGTATTCCAAGCGCTTTACATGACCCCACAACCTAAAGTCACAAGAGATCAGGCAAACGGGCTAACCACTTCATACGAAACGCTCGACTAATTTTTCGGTTGTTGGTAAAATGCTGTCGTAGAACTTCCTGTACTCACAATCCAATATGAGGGGGGTGCTCCATCCTGCATAATATCGTAGATTCAAGACATCCACGTTGTTGAAGTTTGCATAACTTTTGCGTAACGTCCCGCATAACGTTTTGCATTACCACCTCTTTTTTCCGTGAAAATCTGCATATTTACTACAATGAACTACCGCGTATGGGAGACATGATTGCTAAAATGTTTGATAAAACGTAAGTGCAAATGTGAATGTAAAATGTGATGTCAATATCAAAATGAATGTAAAATGTTAACTTTCTGTACTTCCAATGCCTATTTTACTCCAAAAATGGGCCCTACAGTGCCACTTTGGCCCGCAGTATCCGAACTATTTTTTCTCTTAAAAATCAAAACCCCGTGGTCTAAATAGTATTTACTGCAAATTTGGTTAAGTTTAGCTCAATAGTTTTCTCACTATCGGGTTCTAAACACCTCTACTTTAATTATGTCCACCTTGTACTAAATTTTCAATTGTATCAAAATTACGATACAAGATACATTACAAGAAAGGAAATAAATATCAATTTTATTTTATAGATTGTGGATAAATATTAATGATTTATTAATATGCGACACACAATAATACAACAGAAAATGAATATAAACAGTAAATGAACATGTTTGACTTTGTCCAAATCAATGCAAATTCTAGATTACTGAAGTTTTACGGTATTTAATGGTTTTTATAATTCATACGTTTCAGAAGAATGAATAAGTTGAAGAAGAATTTGAGGACATTCATTCAAATGTGAAGACATTATGTGTACCCAAACCGTTTTATATTTTTAAAGGACAAGAGGGGAAATTTGGTGACTGTCCCTATGATTCGGGGACGTCTGTATAAAATCAAAAATTTAGAAGAATTAAAAACATAAAAATACAATAATTACGTTGCGGCAATATAAAATGAAAGTTCGAATAACAAATTGAAAAAATAAGATGTTTCGATTAGAAAGTGACATACGAGGGACAGATTAAAGACCAACATCCGCGCAACCTGTGGGTTTATGCCGACTATGAAGGGTGAGGAGAAGTTATTATGAACCGACCGGCGAGAGCACGGCCAAGAGAACGACGTCGACGGAATCATGCACAGGACGAGGTCCGAAGATGATCCCGAAGGCCCGACGCCGGTCGCCGACGGGTCTAGAGACAGACCATAAAACCAGCTCCTCTCCGCATCCTGGAAGAGCCTGCTTCACGAGTACCGAATAACTTACGGCTCGATCCACAGGTTAATGTACCCCTTAGGTGAGGTGGGAGGAGGAAATAGTGCAATCCACTCCCTCTCGCATATAGCGCCTCACCCCGAGTGGGGTGACATACGAGAGACAGATTAAATCTCACAAGCCGAGGCGACCGTAAGGTTTACGCCTATTAACCTCCAAGGAACAAACATATAAATCCCCCATCCAGAAAAGCCGCGGCCACGTTCTTGGCGGAATCATTCATCGGGCAAAGTCCGAAGAACACCCGCCAAGCCAGACCCCAGTCACCGGCGGGACCTTGGCTCAGTCCATGAATAGGCACAGTCCAGTGATCACAGCCACCCGGAAGAGTCAGGGCCTAATTGCCTCACCGGTTCGATGGATGATTCCTCGACAATCAGGTAACCCGATTTATTTGCCCCCCAGGTTGGAGGATCAGAGCTACAGAGCTAAGATCCGTAAGAGACATACGATAGAGACAGATTAAATCTCCAAGGCGAGGCGACCGCAAGGTTTACGCCCATTATCCGCCAGGGAGCAAACAGGTAAATCTCTCATCCGGCAAAGCCGCAGCCGGGGACCACGTTCTCAGCGGAATCATTTACCGGACAGGGTCCGAAGAACACCCACCAAGCGAGACCCCCCAGTCGCCGGCCGGACCTTGGCTCAGGCCATGAATAGGCAGGAATCCAGTGATCTCAGCCACCCGGAAGAGTCGGGGCCTAATTGCCTCACCGGTTCGACGGAAGGTTTCTCGACAACCAGGTAACCCGATTTATTTACCCCCCTGGTCGGAGGATTAGAGCTACAGAGCTAGGATCCGTTCGCCACTCAAAGAGTGGGCCTCCTCGGGGGGGGGAGAACATACGAGAGACAGTACTCGAGATAGAGAGAAATAGAAAAGTCCAACTCCAGCGGCCACCTGAAAGTTTTTGCCGACTACAAGGGGAAAAGGCACAACTACCAAAATCTCTTCCAGCAAAGCCGCAGCCAGGGACCACGTTCTCGACGGAATCATTCACCGGGCAGGGTCCCGAAGAATACTCGTCAAACCAGACCCCAACCACCGACCGGACCGTAGCTCAGGCCATGAATAGGCACAGTCCAGTGGTCACGGCTACCCGGAAGAATTTGGGCCTGATTGCCTCACCGGTTCGACGGACGGTTCATCGACATTCAGGTAACCCGATTATTATGCTCCCCAGGTTGGAGGACCAGAGCTACAGAGCTAAGATCCGTAACCACTTCTTAGAGTGGCCCGCCCCGCAGGGGGGACAGTACTTAGGTTTTTAGGATGTGGCAATACAAAAAATAACAGCTTTCAGTGCAGACTAAGGCTCCTATATATAGGAGTCTTAGTGCAGACGATTTGAACTTTCACGTGAACATTAAGAAGAGAAATGCTAAAAAAATCTTTTTATGGCGTTGTTTTGAAGTTAGTGAGATAGTCTGATTTATTATGACTTTAGCAAATGTTGACACAGCAACAGTATGTTGACAGAATGAATTCGACTTTTGGTGATGTAGCACCATTCAAAGTAACAATTTACAAAATATACAAAATTCCATATGGGACGTAGGCAGACAGTCTTTCAGTATTTTATAGCCGGAGGGGCGAATGAAACTTTAAGGGGAGGGCAAGTTTTATATTTTCTGTATATAAATATATCTAAATGCTGTCACATAAATAGAAACTAAGATAATGTACAATTTCTTCGGGGGGGAGGGGGTGAATAATCGCCGGATGTATGCCTGAAAGAAACACTGGTTGGAGTCTCAATGATGAATTTTGTGAAGGTCGACCAAGTACTTCTGGAACGTTAGAAAACATTGATGCTGTGCAACAAATGGTCGCTTTAGATTTTCATATCACATATGATAAAATTGAAGCATCTTTGAATTGAACATTTCAAAGACCCGATTGCATTTAGTTTTACTTGAAAATTTAAAAAGTCAGAAACGTATGTGAGCGTTGGATTCCCCACAAGCTCAAAAGATCTCAAAAGATTCAGCTCTGGCGTCTTAAAACATATCTTTGACATTGTAACAGGTGAAGAAGACACGTGACTTTATTCCTATGGACCAGAAACAAAACAATAATCTACTGTTTGGGTTATAGACGCCGACTTGCAAAATGATTGGGGATTCCAATAAGTTTAATTCGAATGGCCCATGTATTTTTCATAGGATTTAAGTCTAATTTAAATTTCATTCAGTCAGAAAGGTACAATAGGACATCTGAAATGCTAAAATGAAGCAAACTATAGTTAAGTACAGAAAAATATTTTTTTTCTAGATAATTATTTATTTAATTTATTTTGCTTTTCTAAGAGCAACATTATTATATACAATATGCATATACTGTGTGAATTTCATCTCAATCATTTTTATAAATATAACAAAAATGTAAAATTTATTTTTAGCTACTTTTACTAATGTTAAAAATGTCAACAAATTTATTTTTAACATTTTTAAAAAAATTAAAATCTTGTATTCAGAATACAATAAATAGTCTGAGAGGTAAATTTCTTCTATACACATGACTTTATATAGAGTAAACAGGGAATGGGTAATGACAAACTTGAAGAACTAATATCAAAAACTAAATGTATGCGTATTCTTACTTTTCCCTCATTAAATACGCACAAAAATATTAGGGGTTCGAGGAACTCACAATAAAATCATTGGGGGTTCAAAAAGAGTCCCGAACCCAAGAAGTCGGCGCCGATGGTTTGGGTGTTTCAAAATGAACCAAACCCTGCAAAAGTTGTCTGTGTACGAACTCATTCAAACAAACTCATTCTTTCATATTTTGGAAAATCCGGCTATGCTGAACCGTTGGACGTTGGAGGATCGTATGCCAGAAATAGTTGCTTAAATCAGAAAAAATAATGCGAAATGTCGCATCATTATTCATCATGACAATGCAAGTTCAAACACTGCGCTTCACACTATCAATTATTTGAAGCATGAAAAATTGATTTGGTGAGACATTGTCTTTATTCGACTGTGATTTTTTCTTGTTCCCAACAATCAAAAATAAAATGCGTGGTCAATAATTTAACAGTCCAGAAGAAGCAGTTGAAACTTATAAATCCCATGTTACTGCTATACCAACTTCTAAATAACATAGCTGGTTTGAAAATTAGTTCAATCGAATGAAAATATGTATTGATGGTAAAGGCGAATATTTTAAAAAGCCATAAAACGATTTATTTCCATACAAAATACTTAGTGTATTATTTTCTAAAAACTTAAATACTGGCCTACGTATTAATCTGTTTCCATTTGTCGTGACTCTAAAAACGGAACAATGGGTTTGTAATAACTGAAATACGAAATGAGGATTTAGCTCTTCCGAGCCTTATATTCCTGTGCACATTTTACAGTACTCTTCGGAGTTTTTGTCATATTGGATGTCGCGCGGTTTTTCTTCCTCAACTTTCGTTCTCAATCCACATTCATTTTCGGTATTTTGATGAATTGGCACTGGATGTTAATATTACGAATAAAATTACATTAATCGTTCAGCCTCATTTGAAAACACAAAACTCAATCTCAAAAATCATTTTCGTACATTAAAAACTATAGGTGGATCGGTAGAATAGCCTACCACTCTTTTGACTTTCCCATACTATGTAATATAGCATAGAAAAGGTATTGCTTTCCCGAAAGTTTTAAAATCAGAGATTTTAATGCCAATACATGCTTTAGGACCTTTTGAACATGTTTTGACTATTTATGGAGTGATGTCAGTGGTCGATTTCTTGTGTCCTGTCATTTTAGTGCTCTTAGTCAAGAACTCTGTGTAATTTATAGGACATTGTGAATGGTTGCTAGATTTTCACATCTTCATGGTCTAATCTAAGAGATGGTTCTATTGAAATTATGATTGGGGCAGATGTAGCAGGCAAATTGATGACTGAGGGATACAAATTACTTTCTTAGGGACTAGACATTAGCTTTCTTAGGAGACTAAATTAGGTTGGACTGTTATGAGTAAGAGTTTCATGTCAAATTGTCATGAAAGTACAGCGTTGTTTGTTACACTGATGTTAACTAGAAACGTATTGATTTCTGACATATAGTCACTCGATTCACTTGGAATTTTAGATCCTTCTGAGAAGAAAACTGAGCAGAAACTCCATGAAGCGGTAAGATAACTTTTGAGTACTGGATGATGATTTGAATACGAAGACGTGGATGGTCATTTTATCGTTCATTTACAATGGCTTGAAAATCACCTTTTCTTACCGGATAATTTCAATTTGGCTTTAAAAAGACTGGATTTTCAGGGAATGGGAATAAGTTTATTTACCATGGCTTGACGATCACCTTCCTTTTTACCAGATAATTTTAATTTAGCTTTAAAAAGAAAACATTTTCAAGGAATGGGAACAAGATGATATTATAGAAGTACTTAGAAGTTGAATTATCTTGTCATTATTTATCACATCGGCCTGTTATAAGAGAATATAAGCTGGCATCACTTTTTTAAGCTTCACGCTTGGCAACGCGCTTTTGTAAACTGGTTAATTGTAGTTCGAGTAGTTGAATTAGTTTGCTCATAAACTTTTCTCTATTTTATATATATGCTTTGTCAATGTCCTGTTAATAAAGGTTTTGCTTTGCGAAGTCCTGAGAATTTAATGTGTAATTCAAAGTCATCGACCATTCGAATTATGTAATTTTAAGTCGTCGATCATTGTCGGTTTAAATCGTCGACTTTTGAGTTGTGCCATTTCAAGTCGTGACGGGAACAAATCCGTTCATTTTTAAGTGGGTGTAAATCATGGTATTGCGATTCATCTAATATTGTAATTTTTAGGTTCAGAGTTATTACATCTGCCAAGAGAAGATAATCTACATGAAACTAACAGATTAGGAAAATCTGATGGAAGATTACATCGCTTTCTAAACTACACACACGAAAATGTTTTTCAAAATGCACGTGAACGTTTATCATCATTTTCAGTTTTTGTCATATGCAATTTATAAATAAATCTTAGATACAAAATGTGTACTCTTTATAGTGAGAAATTTTATTTACAGATTGCAATATGTATTATTCACATTTCTTTACTCCACATTCCTTTCATTTGCAAAACTTCCTTCACTTGACTGATAACGTTTCTGTTAGTCTCATGGATGGTGTTATCGATGTGAGGATACATTCCTCTTAGACGTTTTACTACATCCATTTTTGGATAACCTTTATCCTCATCATCCCCTTTCTCAGGAACAGTTGCTTCATCGTTTTGTATAAGCAGACTCTGACTTTTTGTCGATTCACTTGTAACATGATCGTTCGATTCTATCATACCGTTTTGAGAAATGTCAGGTTGACTTGAAAATGAAGCTATGTTGCAAAAATTTCTTTGTAGCACATCGGGTGATCTCAATGCTCCATGTCTAGCTTCAATGGATCCTAATTTTCTGACATTGCTGTCTATTTTACTCCTTTTGTCAAAATATTGCATCTTTTTAGTACTCATCTGTTTATTGTGGTAATCATGGTAATCTTTTGATGACATTTCATAATCTTTTTGAAATTTATGAAATTGACAGCATGGAATTCTCGTTGAATGACGAGTTTGATAATTTGCATGCACAGATTGGTCGTTTACAGACGTAGGCTTATAAACATGATCTGGATTTTCATTCAACCCTCTTGGCTGTCTTTGGTTGTATTTATTTTGAAAACTTCGAAAATTTTGATTTGCTAAAGGTGTGTTAGGAAAATTATGGCTGTGCATACGAGTGTGAGGTATCGACATCAAAGGTTTTTTGAATTGTAATTTTTCATCTTCAAAATTTATATCCCGATGATTTTCATTCTCAACTCGTCTTGTTATCGCAGTGTTATAAGGAAGAATACTCTTATCCCTATATAGGCGTTTGGCTTGAATTTGATTGTTATTAACAGTTCTATCATACTGATGATCCTGCTTATCCATGTACAGACGTTTTGGTTGAATTTTATTGTTAATAACATTTGCTTCATATTGAAGTTTATTATTTCCAATATTTCTTTGAAAGATTTCTTTACTTTTTCGTAGAAATTGCGGTCTGACACAACAGTCATTCATGCACTGCATATTTCCATCAACTTTTATAGCTTTATTCCTCTGTGTTGGATAAGATGGTAAATATATAGGAGATAAGCACTTGTTACGTATTGGTCTGTTGGGTAACTGAGGTACTCTACGCTGTCTATTTTCTTCAAAATCGTTATAGTGATTAATATCTCGTTCATATAACAATTTATATTCATCTTGCGGCCTGTTAAGAGAATGTTCTCTAATATCGGAAGCCCTTAAAGGTCGTAATCGTGGTTGAAGATGATTTCTTAATTCCATTGAAGATAGACCATTTGGATGAACAGCTTCTGGATTGCGTTTTGGAAGAAACGCTTGCTGGTATCTATTATAGTTTGTAATATTCTGTTTTAAAATCATTTCATTCGTGTGTGCTGCTAATTCTCTTTCCTTGAAAGTATTTGGTACATCCATCTGGGATTTAGGACAGTTGTAAGGGCATCTTCTTTGGTATGCATATTGGTCTGGTGACTGTTCCATGCTCTTATGTACAATAGGCGGGATTTGAATTTCATTTGCTTCATTTTGAGGGTTAGAATTGATTTGAAGGCTTTTCCAGAATCTGCATGTTCTTTCTTCATTTTCATAGTCTTCTATAACGGACATATTTTCAGTTCGGTCATCATATCTAAATTCATTCACCAAATTTGTTGGTTGAACTGAACGGAATTTTATGTTCTGACTTCTGGTTTGGGTAGTGGAATCTTTTAAATGTCGTTTTTTATTACTTTCTCTTTCAAATTTCATATGATTTATTTTATTTTTATTTCCAATTATCTCATTTGTCTGCACGCACTTATTTCTGGAACATGTATTGCATTCTGAATCATAAAAAGGATTGTTTTGATTTGCATCAGCAAAAGGAAGTTGTTGAGTTTGTGACGCTGTATTACGGTTTTTTACTTTGTAATCAAAAACTTGCTGGGGATTATGATATACGTCTTCGAAAACATTTTCCATTACGGACTTTTTCCGACTATGAAAATCCAAATCTTCCAAATATTTGTTAGGTGTACTACTTAATTGTATGGCATATCTGTCTTCATTTAATTTCATAGTCTGCGTGCTTCTTGTTATTTTTCCTTGATTGTATATATTTTCAGAGTTTCTATTTAGATTCATACTTGGAGATTTATACCTGTCTCTGAATTTAGAAAATGGGAATTCTCTAAAAGGCGAGGTATTTGTGAACTTTGTTTGATATTTATGTTCTTTTTTAAAACTGCATTTTCTTTCTGTGATTTGAATATGCGAATCTGTCTTTACGTCCTTGGACTGATCATTCTCACTCGATTTCAATTGCGTCGACTCATCTTTTTCTATTGCTTTATCAATAATCTTAATTTTACTATTGTTACTACTTTTAGGAGCTTCAGCTGTACATAAGTCTAAAGCAGTATAATCTTCCAAACTTTCCTGAAATTGTGAAAATGATTTTACATTAACAGCATGCTTTTGAGATTCATCATGGATTGTTATCTTTGACGTTATCTCTGCTTTTTCTTTTTCTGTATTCTTCTTACCTTTCTGACATTCTTTTGTGCTGACTTCAGCTATGTCATTTAGGAAAAAATTAACACCTTCTGTTGATTTTGACATATTCTCTTTTTCATTGCTTTCACCAGGCTCCCGCGACATACCATCATATTCAACTGTATAATCTGCAGGCTCTCCATGTTGTCTAAGAGCTTTAAGATACATACTTGAATGGTGTTTGGGTGTGAAATTTGATCTGCTATACGTTCTATTGTCTATACGTCTATTTTGATTAATATGGCCTTTCCCGCCGTTGAAATTTAAATGACTATTGCTCGAAAAAATTAAGAAGTCGTTGGAAAGTAAGTCTGAGAAAGGAAGTTTATCTTCAATGTCAATATTGATTTGTTGATGCCCTTCTGTCTGTTTAACTATCTTCTTTCTTTTTTTGGACAAACTGTTAATATTCTTCTTACGAGACGTCCGTCTGAAAATGAAAATATCTTTTTTATTTTTCATGAAATATAGTCAAGAATGATTTCAGCTAAGGGTCTGAGATGATCATTTACGAACGAGTGCACCATTTAGGTGATTCTGGTGAATTATCATACTAAAGTCAACATTTTTATAGGTTCGCGTGGGTACGTAAAATACGTCAAAATTTAATTCTTATATATATATATATATATATATATATATATATATATATATATATATATATATATATATATATATATATATATATATATATATATATATATATATATATATATATATATATATATATATATATATATATATATATATATATATATATATATATATATATATATATATATATATATATATATATATATATATATATATATATATGATTGTAAATCCAATGTTAGAATGTAAGTAGTAACTCATAATACACTATCCCAAAATTTTCTACAAGATATAAAGAAATAAAAGAAATTCAACCATAAAGAGGAAATTATAAAGCGTAATGCAGGTCATAAAGACAAAGACAATCAACAAATTTCAAAGGGGAGGAATGAAAATAGGAAAACAAAAAAATCAAGCAAAAAAGCTTGCACGTGGAAGAGCTTTAGGCTTAAGATAAGTTCATTTCAAAAAAATTCTTGTCAAGTCCATATATCCCTTCGAAATGAACACAAAAATGCTTGTTTCTGAAACACAAGATAGATTTTATCTATAAACTTGTGTTATATGGACGACAAGCATATAGATTGGAAAAATAAAGGAAACATAAATACCTTAAAATACACTTCATTAGTACAACCATGACGAGCAAAATATGACTAGACCAATGTTGCCATATGCAGAAATGAAAAGATGTGATTTGCTGTTGCCAAAGAGAGTAATAAAAACTGTACTGCGTAAAAGCAATAAAATGAGATATTCTACAGTTAAAGCTGCAAGATAAAAAGATGAAAATATAATAAATTCAAGAAAATGTAGAAGTACGGCTAAAATAAGATACTAAGGAGAGATTATGAGAATTTTAGGCTAATCGAAACTTATATCATTTACTAAATATGCTGGATATTTATAAAATTTACTGGTAATTTTGAGGTTATTAATATATATATATATATATATATATATATATATATATATATATATATATATATATATATATATATATATATATATATATATATATATATATATACGTATATACAGGACTGTCCTGAAGAAAATTATTGAGAGTATGCGGTGCTATTTCATTTAAAGAGTATTGAAATTGCGGGGTTCCAAGGTGCATTGCCCCTGGTGGGGGTTTGAAAGGGGGGGCGCTGCCCTCCTTGAAAATTTTTGAATCATTTGGGCCATATAATTGCCATTTTTAAGCCCATAAATCACTTTTCACAGTATTAATAGCTTAATGCTTAACAGGACATATATTAATATATATATATATATATATATACATATATATATATATATTAATTTTGTAACTTGGAACGCTTTCTATTTTTCTTTTCTGCACTTACTTTTGTTTTCTTGTAACTTTTCACTTACTCACTTACTATAATATTACCTACATACATAATTCTCAGTCCTTCCTTAATACTCACTAATATTATGAAAAAGTTATTTCCTTCATATGACAACATCAGTTTACACTTTTATTAAAACATTAAGAAAAAACAAACATTTACAACATAGAGAAGAGTGGTCAAAAAATTATAATTACTACACTGTCAATTCTTTTACACGTTCGTTTTTTAGCTAATAACCTGTAGCTGTATTAATCTAGTAACTAATATAAAATATTATTAGAAATAAATATCTGGGGCAGGCAGCTTCGTTAGAAGGAGGAGGGAATTGAATTGATACCTTACACGGCTGAAAAAGGCTACAAAAGAAAGGCTGAACTTTGTTGAAAGTTGCCTTAAAACCAGCAAATACAAAAACTTTTTTGAGACCTTGAGAGCACGCGGCGCGTACTCGGTATTTTTCAAAATTTATTGATTACGCGGTGCATACAGCGCGTACCCTTTCGGGACAGCTATATATATAAGTAATAAAGATGAATTAAAATAGAATTAATATATATATATATATATATATATATAAGTAATAAAGATGAATTAAAATAGAATTAATATATATATATAAGTAATAAAGATGAATTAAAATAGAATTAATATATATATATATATAATAAAGATGAATTAAAATAGAATTAATATATATATATATATATATAAGTAATAAAGATGAATTAAAATAGAATTAATATATATATAATAAAGATGAATTAAAATAGAATTAATATATATATATATATAATAAAGATGAATTAAAATAGAATTAATATATATATATAAGTAATAAAGATGAATTAAAATAGAATTAATATATATATAAGTAATAAAGATGAATTAAAATAGAATTAATATATATATATCTAATAAAGATGAATTAAAATAGAATTAATGTATATATATAAGTAATAAAGATGATTTAAAATAGAATTAATATATATATATAAGTAATAAAGATGATTTAAAATAGAATTAATATATATATATATAAGTAATAAAGATGAATTAAAATAGAATTATTGAAGGAAAATAGAAAAACATTCATAACAAACAAAAGTATTCAGATACCAACCAGAAAAACTTAAAAGAATGTCAGAAACCACTCATTATATTAAAAAATATATATATAAAAGAAAAATGGAATATCAATTGATAAAGTATGAAGTTGATCTAATAGTACATTCTTCAGGGGGAGAATATATACATCAGCTTCAATTAGCACATTTCATTTTGAAATGTGGCCTTGATAAAGAATCTATTCTAAATTAAACGAAGAATCTATTAAAGATTCTATTAAAGAATCTATTAAAGATTAAAAGAATCTATTCTAAATCTATTCTAAATTAATTATCTATTCTAAATCTATTCTAAATTCTAATTAAAGAATCTATTCTAAATTAACTATCTTGCCTCGCATTCGTGCACCTTGGCCTTCCAGAGCCTTTATTCCACTGATGAGTTTCTTGCAGCAACCATTGCTGCCAGCACCTTTGCACAGCAGTGTCCGTTCGGTGCAAGTGGCGGCCTATTTCTCGGTATGAGCAGCCAGCTTCACGCATTCCGACTATACGACCATGTTTGAACTCGTTTAATTGTTTATAAGGTCTTCGGCAACGTCGTCACGCATTATTGATTGTGTCTCCACGGAACTGCAATGCCGAAAACGAGCAAAGATAAACCGTCCACATTTTTAACCTGTTTTATAGGATGCTAGTTGCGCAGTTGAAACGCGCACTATGACCGAAGTTAACACTCATTGAAATTGCAAATTTAATCATTTGCATACTTGGTATAAAGGAATTTGCATGCGAAATTTCGAGATGATTGGATTATTTTTTAGGGGGTGCTTCGTTTTTATGAAAAAGAGTGTATATATATATATATATATATATTGTCATGGGTAATTTTCAAATACACATTTGTGGGACAATTTTGAAGTTTCATTGTTCAATCTTATTCTATTTCTGTTTTATGTTCATTATGTTGTTAACTGTTTTACTTGTCTTGACAAGTCTAATGTACGAATTGAATCTCCGTCATGATACGTTGCATTCGTTTGCTCATCACTAGTGCTCTGTCCTATTTACCTTGACGAAGACGGATCGTTTTGTCTTTAAAACCGATTGGCATTTTTAATGAACTGTTTATGTTGTGATTAACAAAATATTTTTACTTTAAATTATTATATGGTTGGCGATAAAAGGAAATTATCCACGCCTATAAAACTTCGTTAATTCAATTAGAAAATAGAAAGTTGAAAAAGTAATTTGGATATTTCTTTTTCTTTACATTTCCATAGGGTATGTTAACATGACCTGTAAAGGCGGGAAGCTGCGACTGTACTTAAATCATCCGTATAGAACAAGTATCTTAATAGGAAAATCCACTTACTTTCTGCAGTGTGTAATGTAGACTATTGCAGCACTTATTACAAATATTATAGGCGCCGAGAGTCCGATGTAAAATAACCCACGAAATACAACATGACGCCAACTGAACATAATGGTGTATTACTGCTTGGACATATTTTGATTTCCGTTTCTGTGTGATAGTCTTTCTATATCAACTGATAATGGGCCATAGATGGATTGATTGGGGAAAATGTAGCACATTTGTGAAGTTTTTTTTTAATTATTGTTTTGTTTATGTTAAAAGTGTTGCGGAACAATGAACAACAGCTGTTCTATTCACCTTTAAAAGTCCCAACAGTCATCTTTGTTGCAACAATGCGTAATCTACAATTTACAAATCACACATACCATGATCATTAGACCTCGAACAGAGCCGTAGCAAGGGTAGTGCGAGCACTGTGGCGTGGCCAAGAGTTTGGGGACTTGAGGATCATAACTCCCCCCCCCCCCTAGGAATCCATTGAATTTGGAAGAAATTATATATATGGAGAAATGAAAAACAACATAATTGGTTACCCTCCTCCACTCTCAGATTTTTTTTTTCTGGTGACACTACTGAGACCGAGCGGTACACCTACACTAGGCGCCGTATCGATTTGAAGGCGCCTCTATCCATATTGCACATAGAAAAGAAGGCGCAGTCAAAATTAATTCGCGCCAGGCATCAATAGGGGCTGCTGCGGCACTGACCTGCATATAAGGTTTACTAATTATTGACCTTTGGAGTTGATTTATTTAAACTTTCAATAATTTTTATATTTTGGAAAAAAAAGATACAACATATAAAATTGATGAATAACGTAAAAAATGGATATTATAAAAGTCTTCTACACAATAATAGTTTCATGTACTCCTAAAAATAACATACTTTATTCATTGACATTACTAACAAATTTGGATGATATATTTATGTTGAATGAATGAATTTATAAATAAAAGTTAAATTGTGGAGTAAAAATTATTCCTGTTTTCCTTAACAAAGTCGTAAACAGATGAAGTGGTTGCAGTTGTCCACAAGAATCGTCAGTCGCATTTTCATACTTGTTTCATGAGCAAGATAACTATTTTTCCTAAAAATTAAAAGAAATTACACAACAATGGAAAATGCGGGCGCGGTAGCCCATTGGTTAGCGCGCTGGAGTTGCACTCGGTAGGCCCGGGTTCGATTCCAGCCGCTGCCAAAACTGCCGCCGTGTTCACGCGGAGTACGATCACGTTAAACATGTGGGTCCGTAAGTCCTTCCGAGAGGTTGGTGGTAGGGGAGGAGGGTACGGTCCCTGTGGATGCCTCCCCCACTGGGTTCCGGTCTAAATTGGGTGGCACTTCCCGGCCGTCCAAACAGTTACCTTACACCTTTCAGGTAGGTCGGACGGTCTGGGTCTCAACAACAACAATGGAAAATGCAAACAGAAATACGGGGGCATTTGGCTTTCTAAATTATTAGTTCCTTCTTTCGCCGCAAGGTGTCTGCTTGTTTTTAAATTTTTTCTCAATGTTACTTTCTTGTGCTTTCTCTATTCTTTTAATTGTGATCAAAACAATTCTTTTATGCATTAATTAGCTTTGTTGCAATCGTGCTCACGGTATAAAGAGATGTTTTATTTAAAGAAATAAAAAATGTACTGAAGGATCTTGTTTCTGGTCTTCAAAATTTTTTTAATGACTCGCGGATCTTATAGATCTCGAGGGGGAGGTGGATATTTTACTTTGCTTTGTGCAGTCGGTCATTTGATGAGCTTATTTATTTTCACTTTCACATACGATAGAATTAGCAGTATACCCGTCCTTCGTATTGGATGTATAATATAAAGAAACTTAAAGTTTTCAATTATGTGAAAATCCATCGGAGAGGCGAGGCAAGTTATTCCCCGAGGGAGTAAACTGTCAAACTTGGTATTAATCGAAATATTTTTCCAAGTCCTTTAAAGGGAAGGATGACATGCTGTAATTATGATCACTCGGACCAATCATACATATTTTTCAAATTTTTTATTACAAAATCTGAAAAATTTGGAAAAAACAAACAAGCAATTTAAAAATGGATTCTGGTATGAGAATGTCCAGATGAACCACACTTCATTTAATTTTTCAAATAAATTTGAGAAAAAAATATCTTTTGCATAATGCTATCTTTATGGAAAGTTTATTTTATATTAATATCTCGACAACATCTGGTCCTAGAAATACAAAACATGGGCCAATTTTTATAAAGGGTTATCCAAGGCTACACCCACAAAATTTCATGAAATTTCGGTGCAGCTGTTCTCCTGTGATGATGAGGCAAACACACACAGAGACAGACAGATTTTTTCAATGTTATTTATATAGATATAATATAGAGAAAGTATTACTTTCACGAAAATTTTCGATTTCGAAGCCAATGTATGTTTTAGATCTCCTGAACAAGTTTTGACTATTTTTAGAGTGATGTCCGTATGTGGTCAATTTTTTGTGAACACGACAAATGTTAGTGGAATGTCACAAAACCTTCTATCCGGACTTGTTAACGAAAAATCTAGAATAAGATAAATGTTTTGAAATTCGAGTGAAAACTTCGAAATTTCATATTTTTAAAACATGGCAGCATATTGCAAAATTTGGCAAAGAAAAAAAGATTATTTATAACTTAATGATCACGAAACTTGACAGTTTCAATCAATGTAGTGAAAAATAGTCGTGATACAATTTTTGTATCCGTAGCGCCATTAGCCTCTCTTGGGAAGGAGTTAACCCCCCCCCCCCCCCCCCCCGAGGGGTACATTGTCATACTTGGTATCAAATGAAATATTTTTCTTCAAGATCTGTAAAATGAAAGGTAACATACTATAATTGTGATCATTTGAACAAATGATACAGATTTTTCAAACTTTTTCTTGTAAAATTTGGAGGGAGGAAAAATCACCAATCTGTTTATAAATGGATTTTGGTATGAAAAACTCAATCAAAAGTTGAACCGCAAAATCAAAAGTTGAACCACAATCCAGTTACTTTTATTTTAGTGTATATTTGAGTGCATATAATACAGGGCCTGTTTATAATATTTTTGATTTATAATAGTATAACAAACTTCACTGTTTATGAGATGCAGATGAAATGGCTAGTTTAAAGAAGGAGTTTGACAACTGTTCTGCCCTGAATTTTTATTTAAAATATGTGTTCAATTATCTTAATCCTTATTATGTAATCACAAATCTTTACTTTGGTACATTTTAATAAGAAACAAAAATAGAATCCAAATCTTAACGACGCATGTACAGCGTAGCATCGTAGTATTTGTACATAGGACGGCACCTTCCTCTTCCCGATATCAACTCAAGACGATCTTGACTGCGATGTCCTCTTCGAAAAGAAGGCAATCTTTGTCGACTTGGCATCATCACAAATAGAACGGCGCTCATAGCCGACACTGAAATCAAAATTATAAGAATAATTCCAGCCACCATCTTTTTTGTAGAGCCTCTTCTTCGAGGAAATTCTGGCTTTAAGGTCGAATTATCAGCTGTTAACGAGACGCTTATGTCGATATCAATATCTATTTTCACAGAAACGTTTGACGTCGAATTATTTTCGGAAAATATATCGTAACCTGATGTTTCGGTTGCATAACTTTCTGACATATTTGAATGATGTGCTCCATTGGTATTTGAATTTAAATTATCATTTGGAATATTCGAATTAGAGGAGTATTCTGCTGTTTTAGGTTCAACATAAGAATCATAACTAGGCTTGTTAGAGTCATAAATATCTGAAGAGTCATAAGAATTTATTTTCTCCGAATGACTGGACTCGTCATTTAAAATTTCTGTCTTGGGATATGAGTTAGTTGTGACCTCTTGTGTTGCAAGAGAAATATCTGAATCCAGTCCAACAGTAGTAGTGATTAGTATTTCCTTTTCCTTTAAGGTATTCGATTTTGGCTCATTGTCTGATTTAACAGCATCTGAAATATTTTTCACTGGTGCTTTTAATGGTGCCTTCTTCAGATTCAAAATATTTTCTATTGAAGTCAATTGGGTTGGTGACGTATCTTCCAAAGTAGTTTCTGAAGTAGTTGATTCGATTGTTGTCTTTTCTGTAGTAATCTCCATAGCAGTCATGTCTGTAGTAGTTTCAACAGTGGTTGTTAATTCAGTCGTCGTCTCTGTTGTACATTCTGTACTTGTAGGTTCTGTAGTTGTAGGTTCTGTAGTTGTAAATTCTGTAGTAGAAGTAGATAAAAGTTTGAATTTCGTAGTACCGCGTCTTGGTGTCACATGGGAAGAATTATTTTTCAGATTCTCCACCAAATTATTCGTCACCGGAGTGATGCTTTTCACAGATGGAGAAAATGGAAAATTCTGCTGTGCAGAACCTTTAGCAGCTTCGGAATGAGATATTACTGAAAGAAAAAAATGTGAAGTTACTTTAAAATCTGTAATATATAAACTTGAAATATAGAGTAATGCTTGTGGCGTAATTTTATAATGTGATAGTTGATTAAATACTCTTCATTTAACATTCAGATTTTAAAAGATAATATTTATTGCGTTCGTATAGAATATTGCATGTATTCACAATAACCCTCCAAATTTACCCCACAAGTGTGAGCTCACTTAACAAGTGCGAGCCCACTAAACAAGTGCCAGCCCACTTAACAAGGGCGGTCCTACTTAACAAGGGCAAGCCCACCAACAAGGGCGAGCCCACTTAACAAGAGCGAGCCCACTTACCGTAGCTGAAAAATAATAACACATTGGTTATTAACAGCAAAATTTATCTTTTAAATTATATTTATTTATGTACACTCAATTATTAACATACATTTTCACAATAACCCTTATTAATTAATTGATTTACGACACTCATTGATTCAATTTTTTTTTAAATGACCTAGGAGGTTATGTGAGATCTTAATTATAATTGAACAATTATATTTTGTTAGCACATACTTATTTTTATGCACTTACACAGCACCTTGATGGGCACAATTTAAATCGAAACCTGTCACTTGATGAGACTTCATGCGTAACAGGTTGTAACATTTAAGGTCTAACAGTTATCTGAGATGTAAATCCGTCCAGTAGGAGTGATATCATAAAGAAGAGTAAAAATTTCATACACTTCGGGGTCACTCGCATAGCGGACGTAAAACTCATTAAATAACAGTGGAAATTCCATGTTAATTGGAGCTACAGGGGCTAAGATAGATCAAAATGTCGATAAAAAAAGATGGGGTGGGGGTGGTGTATTATCGCAATTATGCCCGAAATTTTTATCGAAATGGCATTTTAGTATGTTGTTGAGAAGGTCTGCGGGATGTTTGGGAATGAAAATGAATAATATTAATCAATCAGTTCCGGATTTAACCCGGGTTGAAGACTCAGAGGTTTCCAGCCAGCTTAATGTGTGGCCGGGGATTTAACCCGGGTTGAAGTCCCAGACCATTCGACTGGCCCAGGGGCTTACAGCAGTTTTATGAGTGGCCGAAGATGTAACCCGGGTTGAAAAAATGAAATACATTGAACCCTATGAAACTTAATGTTTCAAAAAACGGTGTTAAAATTCATAAATTGCTTCGAAAATTTTAGGAAATATTCAAATGATCACATAAAATCCTTAAAAAAAAATGTCAGCAAAATATGTAGTTTTATAAATAAAAATTGAAATAATAATTCCATCTCTATTATATGAAGAGCAATCAGTCAAACAACGATTGTGTGACTGATTGCAAAATGAAATATGGCATCCATTTTTTTTCCCGCTGTGTAATGTTTAAAGATCGTTTAAATTGATATTTAGTGTTACATCCGTCATAAAACAGCTTTATTTTCGCGTATTCTGTATATCTAAAATCTGTGCCAACGCAATTACAATATTTTTTATTTTAAATGATCACCAAACTTTCCTTTTTCCTACACCGAAGCAAAATTTTAATACTAAACTATAGCCCGCAGGATGTAAACAAATTTAGTGATTGTAAGGTGAGTTGTATAGGAACTGCTGAAGTCAGTAAATCTTCTGCCCTATCCGCGCTTTGTTAACTTTCGCAGAACAAGCATTTTTCGCCGAAATTCTGCTCAGACAGTTGCGAAATATTTTCTGAAAAATAAAATGCAATCCTTAGATTATATTAAAACTATATTTTATACTCAAGAAAATATAGAATATATTTTTTATTTTAATCCAAAATATTTTTGGTGCTGCCATCTGTTGTAATTTAATTCATACCGACTATTTTTATTTTTTAATGAACATTTTTAAATATCTATTCCTTCTAATACAGTATTAAATACAACAACAGATCATATATAATAATGCCACAATCACGGAACGGCAATTTCTCATTCTATAAATTGATAAGGGGATCTCAATGTACATCACTGAGGACTGCAGGCTTGTCTTCAAGTTCCTTTGTTTTCAAGTCCAAGTTCAATTACCTTTTCGTGATTGTGGCATTATTATATATGATCTGTTGTATTTAATACCGTATTAGAAGGAATAGACATTTAAAAATGTTCATTAAAAAATAAAAATAGTCGGTATGAATTGAATTACAACAGATGGCAGCACCAAAAATATTTTGGATTACAATAAAAAATATATTCTATATTTTATTGAGTATTAAATTTAGTTTTAATATAATCTAAGCATTGCATTTTATTTTTCAGAAAATATTTTGCAACTGTTTGAGCAGAATTTCGGCGAAAAACGTGTTCTGCGGAAGTTAACAAAGCGCAGATAGGGCAGAAGATTTACTGATAAATAAAAATAAATAAAATAAATTTAGGTAGAAAGTCATGTCTCTCTTAAATGTAAGAGATATGATCCAATTTTCTCAGATAATTGAGGCCCAGTATTACCCTTTTTTGTCATTTTTTATGCCTATTTCTTCTCGTAAGTGAAAAATTCTTCTCAGCACAGCTCTTCTACATAGGTATCTCACATTTGAAAAATATAAATCGTAACCAAAATCTAGTGTTTTTTTCAGGCACATTACATCTGGAGGGGAGAGGGGGGGGGACAGCCCTCACACCAGGAGGCATTTTATGTTAACCTAGTTTCTATTTATGTGACAAAATTTAGATATATTTATATACGGAAAATAGAAAACTTGCCCTTCTAAAGTTTCATTCGCCCCCCCCCCCCCCCACTCCCCCGGCCAAAAAGTCCTGAAAGAAACACTGATATTAGAAATTGTTGTAATAAAAAAATACATAATGGTATTGCTTGTATTTCGATAAATATACAGTTTGATAGAAAAATTGTTAAAAATTATTTTAAATTTTAGCATAATAAAGTTACTTTAAAATATTTTTTTTTATTGTTGTTGAGGTTTTGGGAAAAGTTGCTGGCGCTCGTTGCCGACCCCTGGTTTAAAACATGAATTTGAAGATAAAAGAGGAAGCAAGTCTATCTAAACTCTATGGTTCTGAATTCTTAAATTGGGATGACCTACCTCTCAATATTAACTTTCCTATTCAGCCGAATCATGGAACTGGTCTCATCTCTAACTCTATGAGCTGAATACAGTTTTGCTTTTAGTCTAATGACCATGTAATTGCATCACGTTGTGGCAACGCCTTATAAACGAGATATAAGAACAAAAATAGCAAAAGAGGCTAAACTTTGAGAGGCTATTTCCTTGGATCCAAGGGTTAATTTGAAGAACGGATTTCAGATTTGGATTCAGCGTGATCGAATGAATACATGAGATACCATGAGAACAAACTCATGGTATACATGAGATTTTTCAGCCCACTTGGTTACATTTGGTGCTCTGATATACTAACAATGCGCTTTTAGAGAGGTGATACATTAACCCAAATCTGTATCGTTGGACCAAATGATCATTGATCACAATTATAATAGCATGTTACTCTACATTTTAAAGGGCTTGAAAAAATCTTTTGAGTGATACCGAGTTGGACAATGTACTTCTGGGGTAACTTGCCCCCTCCCCAGCGGGTCTAATGACGTCATGAACACAAAAATTGTATCGCGGTTATTTTTCACTACAATGATTGTAAGCTGTTAGTTTCGATCATTGTGCCATAAATAACCCATTTTATATATAATTGCATTAAAATTTGTCCTGTGCTACCATGTTAAGGAAATATAAAATGTCGAAAAAATTGACTAAATTAAAAAAAAAAATCTATCTAGTTCTATATTTTCCGTTAATAAAGACGGATATAAAGTTTGGTGAAAATCCATCAATACACTCTATTGCAAAAAAAAAATTTATGTGGGCAGCATATGACTTCCCTTATATAATGCAATGAATTTACCTCTTTCACAGTGAAAAAATGATGTATTATATAAGATCTATGGCACAGTGTTTAACGTTGAATTGTACACTGGGCGCTTTCCGGATGACAACATGTAAAACTATTTTGTAGTCAATTAACTTATATTTTATGCAATTCCCAATTAACATTTATCAACATTGATACAATCCTCAATAAGCAATATAGTATATTATATAAAAATATTTATATAAAATATTAAAATATTTTATTACAAATATTTTACATATATTACAAATATTTTAATAAGAAGTTCATCAATTAAGCATCATTTACAAACTTGGCGCCATGTTTGCAATTTTGACGATATTTTCGTCGGTCTGGGGCTAAATATCGTCAAGTTGGTGATATTTCGCTAGATTATGCGCTAAATGTGCCGCCAAGTGTTACAAACAAACGGAGAGAAAACATTTCTATATACTAGAAGGCATGCCTTTCATAAGACAGAATTAAAAATTTGCAAAACATTACTTCCCATATAGTGTCAATTTTATCAATTTGGCGACATATTTATCAATTTGGCAGCATTTAAAAAGTCGCCAAGTTGGCAATATACCGTCAAATATTTTACCAAGCATTACGGACGAACGGACGGAGAAATCGGTTATTCTTATAATCGATTCTTATATGTTCTTTCCAAGATATTGGATTTTCATCAATTTGTCATCTTTTTCATTGATTTAACGTAATTTTTTTTATCAATTTGACGACATTTTCGTTAATGTAGTAACATTTTAAAAATGTCCCCAAGTTGCCGATATTCCGCCAAATTTATCATCAAAATTTCGCCAAGCGTTATAGATGGAGAAATAGGTTATTATTATAGTAGATAAATGACTAATGGCGTCCAAATACAAAACTATTACCCAAAGTATCTTTACTCGTAAATGGAACGAGCTAGATCCACGAGAATGATGTTAAGAAACTTATCG
The DNA here is from genome assembly GCA_951213105.1 of Amaurobius ferox. Classification (NCBI taxonomy): domain Eukaryota; kingdom Metazoa; phylum Arthropoda; class Arachnida; order Araneae; family Amaurobiidae; genus Amaurobius; species Amaurobius ferox. The sequence goes on along the minus strand of OX578139.1, from coordinate 54,334,393 downwards.
TATAATATTACATATGAAAAGTGAACATATTTCACAATAGTTAATGAAACTTGAAACTGTGTACTTTCTGATTATTCAATTCTACAAAAATCAAAATTTATGTTATATTTTATTTATGAACGAAATACCGATTAAAAACTTTTTAAGATTATAGAACTCCTAATCAATATTTTTTAATATATATATATATATTTTAATTATGATGTCCAAGTTTCTTTTTCTAAATGTACATTTTAGACAAATATAAGTTTTTCCCAAGTTAAAAGTGAGTGCAAGTGTAATTTGCTACGATAATTAGTCTTTTACACGATAAAAAACTGATTTAGGTTTTTGTTACTATAAAAGTATAAAATAGAATATATTTTTAATAAATTTATAAATTAGTTGAAAACCGTTTCAAATTATTGATATATACTTTTATACTTCCTACTTTTAGAAGGGGTGAAATAACAATTTTTAATGAGATTTTTTAGGGTGGGGAAAGTTGAAACAAGAGAACATTTTCTTCATGACTGTGATTACCAAAACACAATGTACTTTTTTGTGTAAGAATAAACAAATCCGTAAGATATGTTAATTTCTTATTAATTTGTTGCTATTTTATTTCAATGCATTATTCAATAAAAAATATACTTTAAACGTTAACATAATAAAACAAATTTACCAGTTCAAAATCTGAAATTTTATAAAACAGAAAAATATGCCTTTAGATTCGTAGCACAGCAAAGGAATGTCTTATCTCCTTGTTAAAGAATTAACTTTCATACTATTTGGTAAATTATATGAAATATTTCCTAACGCCCGAGAATAAAAATTGAATTGCACAATTGTACTGTTTATGCGAGAGTAATTCAAAAAATAATCTTTAGAATTAATCAAAATATGAAAATTAGCTAATTTAGTCAAGCTAATGTGCAATAATAAGAGGATAGACTTGGATGGAAAAAGATAATTGTGTACTCTCAGCAACGCCCGAGAATAAAAACTGAATTGCGCAATCGTATACTATTTATGCGAAAATAATACAAAAAAATTAACCTCTTATAGAATTAACCAAAATATGAAAATAAGCTGGTTTAAGCAAACTTGTGCAATAATAAGAGGATATTAATGGAGTTTCACGAAACTTTATATCCGGCTTTGTTATACAAGAAATCTAGAACTAGATGGAATTTTTTACTTTCCCTGCAATACATGGTAATGTATAGGGAAAGTATTAGATCATGTCGAAAATCGCAACTCGAGTTTTCGACGGATCTACACGTTTCAAGACCTCTAGAATACGAAAAAAACATTTTTAGCGTGACGTCTGTGTGTGTGTCTGTGTGTCTGTCTGTCTGTCTGTGCAGATTTTGTATCCACTGTAACTAAAAAACTAATGGACCGAATTTCAAAAAATTTGGTAGGTAAGTCACTTGTGGATGAGTCTGATGCTGATTAGTTTTGGGTATGATTCGGGATAAAAAAAACTCGCCTATTTTTGCGAAATGGCCCGCAAAGCTTGTATCCATTCTAACTAAAAAACTAATGGACCGAATTTCACAAAATTCGGCAGATGAGTCATTTGTGGGTCACCCTGGTGCTGATTTGATTTTGGTACGATTCGGAAAAACATAACCTGCCTTTTTCTGCAAAATGGGCCGCAAAAATCTTCAAAATATAAACTAAAGAACTACGTATGCTCAAATATATCCATTAAATGCTTGTTTAATACGTAATTTTTAGCGAAGAAAAGAATAAGACCAACCCCATTACATTAGGACTAGCCGTTCTTGAGATATTTTAGTTTTTCGTATTTTCTCCACGCCACCTTTGAAAATAAGTCCGGTTATCGAATGAGAACGAAAATTGAATTAAAAGTGAAATAAATTTAATTAAAATAAAGAGAACGTGGATATAAGTCTGCAGGGAAAGTCATGTGCTGCCCACATCAGATTTTTGAAATTCGAATGAAAACTTCGAAAAAAAATTCGAAATTTTACATTTTCTTAACATCGCAAAATGGGACTGTCCATGCATAAAAGGGGTATTTATATATCAATGAACACGAAACTTCACAGTTAAAATCACTGTAGTGAAAACAAGAAAGATCAATCATGCTTAAAGCATTGATTATGAAACACTTTCCAACTTCAATGCAATTTTATTTAAACAAGTCTAAAATGCAATACATTCCTCGGTAATATTTTGAAACTTATCACAATACTGCATTAATTTTTTATTTTTGAAAACTTAAACTTTCAACGAAAAAAATGAACTTCATTCAAATGACGGCCTTGAAATATAAATTGCCTGGTTTAAACATCTCTAAAATGTTATACATTCCTCGGTAATAGTTTTGGAATTATCATAATACTACGATAATTTATTATATTTGAAAACTTCATCGAAAACAACTGAAATTAATTCAAATGACGTCATAGAAAAAATAACACGCCTGGATCTCTCTATAAAAACAGGATTTCATTCATAACTTTCTCCCACTCATTTCATTCATCACAATACTATAATAATTTATTTTATTTAAACATTTTGTTTAAGACCATGGAGCTACAAAAAATTAAACTCTATGCTTGAAACTTCATCGAAAAAAATCGTCCTTCTCTTTATGAAATCAATTAATATTTCATTGATATCAGTCATGCAGACTCCATGGACTAAATTATTTTGTGTTAAAAAAATACAGGAATTCTAATACAACTCATTCTATATATTTTGCTGTTTACATTTTACATAGGTGAAAAATAGGCTTAGTTGTAGAAATAATCAAATTTAGATGAGCATTTAAACTCAAATATATTGCCATTGCGTTGTTTCCGTATGTAGATGCACAGAATTTAAGCAAAAATAAAGTAGTTTTAGGACGGATACAACACTCAATATGAATTAAAAAGAACTTAAAAAATCACGATTTTGAAACAAGATGGATGCCATATATCATTTTGAAGTGGGTCATGTGATCGTTTCATATCATGGTCACGTGATCGTTTCATATAAGAGGTGTAATTATTATTTTAATTTTTATTTAAAAAACTACTGAATATATTTCGCTGAATTTTTTTTTATATATTTTATGGAACAATTTGAATATTACCTAAAATTTTCGAAGCAATTTGTGAATTTTAAATCCGCTTAAAAAATGTTTGAAAAATTAGGTCCCATAGGGCTCAATGTATTTCATTTTTTCAACCCGGGTTCAATCCAAAACTAATTGGGTGATATTATTCATTTATATTCCCATAGGTTCTACAGACCGTCTGAACAACATACTAAAATTTCATTTTGATTAAGTCATTTTTACGGCAGTTATCGTGCTAACGGACAGACAGACAGACAGACAGACAGAATGAACAAAGTCATAAACACTTTTCAACTTTGTTGTAAAGTGTTAAAAAGTCGCGAAGTAATTGTTGTGTTTGTGGCGTTATTATCCCCCCGGAGGGGTACACTTTCGACATTGATATCGATCGAAAATTTTTTTAAAGCCCTTTGAAAATGAAGGGTAACATGCTATAATTGGAATAATTTGGATCAACAATACAGAATTTTCAAAAAATAAATAAAAACAAATAAATAAAATGACAGTCATAAGCTATTTAAAAATGGTTTCTGGTATGAGGAATTCGCACTCCAGTTAATTTTATATAGATAAAAAGAACATCAAAAATACATCTATGGCATTGTGCAAAATTTTCTATTACAAAATCAGTAAAACTACCGTAGAATTTCTATAATGCCCCTTAACTATAAATATGAAAACTTGGATACTCACCATATGAAAGCTGCTTATAATCCCCCTCCAGGCTTGTCACGGAAGTTCTCAGTCTCACATATTTTAGATAAGACTTTTTATTTAATAAGGCAGGGAATTTTATTTTTATTTAATCTTACAAAAATAAATAAATAAAAATATGCTTGTGTGTATGTATGCCGTCTGAAGAGTAAAACCGAAGCTGCAGACAGCGGCGAAATTTGCTACGAAGGTACTTGGTTACCTGTACGATGTACTTCGGCGAGATTTTTTTAAAATTCGAATTAGTTCAAAAGTAATGAATATTTAAAGCCTGAAATAGGCTGTCTTCTACCATTTCGGCAAATCTATTTATTTTTTCTTTCGCCCCGCGTCTTCGAACGATATTTCAGATTTCAGTCCTTTGAGAGCTACTTTATTTGGTATTGTCTAAAATTTTTGTCACATATAATTATTTTAATAATAAGTGTTTTCTGAAAATTTGGCTTCTATCGGATGAAAACGAAATAGAAAGTATCTTTTTTTATATTTTACTTCTGGGGGTAAAAACACTTTTTCCTTCTTTTGAGACCCTAAGTGTTTTAATTTTCTTGAATATCGGTTTCCTAATTTCGCAGATTAAAAAGTCATATTTTGTGTCGTACTTCCAATAAACGAACAAAATGTTTGTGCGCATGCGTGGCGAATCGCAGCACGCTTATTTAATGCGTATCAAAGGAGCTTATTCAATTCGTATTAAAGGATCTTATTTAGGACGTATTACACCCGCATTACACAACTGGCATGGCTACGCATGGAAGAAACGGAGCGCAGGAATGATTGTAGTTCAAAACAGGCGATTTGGAAATTGAGTAGTATTATGTTATGTTACCTGTATCTGTGCTATTTTTGTAGCAGGGACTTATATAGGACCCAGACAAGGGCGAGTAATTCGATCTAGTAGTTAATATAGTAATTGCCATTCTATGAAAGTTCGCTTGTAATGTTATCAAAATATTCTGAAAGAAATGTCTTCTAATTAAAGTAATAATTTCCCAGAGAGTGCTTTGCAGTGGCGGCTCGTGAGTGACGTGTAGAGGGGGCGCTCATCTATGTATTTAAGCCTATATATGTGTTAGCAATATATATATATATATATATATATATATATATATATATATATATATATATATATATATATATATATGTACATATGTATATACATATGTGTTTTGTGTATAGCGACGGGTGTATTATTAAGATAAGTAAAATAACATACTTTCCATAACATTCCTGGACACACATGGACGCCCCCCACCTGGTGAAAACATTACATAGTCCTAATTTACATCAAAGTAAAATTGTGGGGGCTAGTTAAACTAAAAGTTACTTACGGGTCAAGTCAAAAGTTACTTACGGGTAGGTCAAGTTGTCTAAAAAAAAATATGCATATTCTGGTGATACGTACAGATGGTTCAGAGACTATAACTGCTAGTAAAATTAAATTCGGTGAATTGGGAGGCGAGATAGAAAATTGGGCAAGTGGGCTTACTGAAGTTACGCTTAGGGATTTGTCACGTTAAAGATGCATATCCAGGTGAAAAGTAAAAATGGTGCAGAGACTATAGTCACTAGTAGAACCAAAATCGCTCAATTAGGAAACGAGATGTAAAATTGTGGGGGCTAGTTGAGCTAGAAGTTACGCCCAAGGGGTTGACACAAAATATGTATACTCAGACGACACGTATAAATGGTGCAGAGACTATAGCCATCATCAGAATCAAAATCGCTAAATTAGAAGCCGAGATAAGAAATATGGGATGCTACCTTAATTAAAATATACGCCCATGGGGCATGTGAGCGATATAATCGCCAACGGGGGGGGGGGGGGGGGGGGCTAAAATTTCCAGAAAAATAACGCCAGATAAAAAGATCATGTTGAAAATGTAATTTTAAAGCTTTTTAGCAAATATTTAGATATTTTTTAATTTTTAGGTATTTTTTATGTTAAATAGCTGAAAAGTAAGACAGCAGGGTAGGTCAAGTGGTCCCAGTGATCAAACAGAGTGTCCCATTTTACTCACGATGGACAGAAACCCCTAAAATATCATAAATAACCCCTACTTATTCAACTCATTTATTAAAAGAAAAGAAAAATCTATCGAAGATTTTTTAGATTTCAATTTTCTAAATCTAATACGATTTCGCCATGAACCAAAACTGAAAAAACTAGGTTAATAGATTTAATAAAATAAATCAAAATTACAAAAAAAAGTAATTTGTTTTCAAATGCTTATTTAAACTTCCAAATTTATTCATAAAAAAGACGAGAGAGGGAACATACACATTCTTTAATGTAGAAAACTGAAGCCAAATTAGCGATCTGAGCCAATTTGAGAGGTCCCTCCTCATGTTTTACTGCTCTTCTATTTCTCTTTGACGAAAGGCGCTTTCAAAACGCGACGCATATCAAGTTTAAAACTGCAATGGCTGTTTCTATTTCACGCCAAATATCTAATATTGTTCCCATATCATTCGTTCGCTCAGGACAAGCCGGTAAAAGGGACGCGGCTTTAACCCTTTCGGGACGGTTGACGCGCCCGCGCGTCGGCTGCGAACTTGCATTCAAGGACGACTCTCACGTATCCGCGTCGAGGAAAAACTTACCCTAAAGGACGAGGATCACGTCAGCGGGTTTTCATATGCAACGTTTTTATTTGAATTTATTTGTCTACTAGATGGCGTTAAATGTCCATGGGAACAGCTCCAATGTATTTTGCAGATATTTGACCTTGGCATAGGGAAAATCCAATGAATTATTTCTCCATTTGGAGCGGTGAAACATGATTTTGTAATATAAACAAGCAGAGCACTTCTCGCAGCATCAACAATTTTATAATTGAGTTTCGGGTCTCGTTTTGATTTTATTTTAATGAATTTGCTGGTGAATTATAGGAATATGAGAGAGTATTTTTTTGGGGGGGCGGGGGGTGAGGGAGGAATGTGCGGCCGTGAAATGATTAGTTTATTTCGGGTAAAAGAATGACTGGGCTGAGACCAGTGGCGGCTCGTGAGCGACATGTAGAGGGGGGCGCTCATCTATGTATTTATGCCTGTATATATGTTAGTAATATAAATATATACACACATATATATATATATATATTATTTATATATATATCATATATATTATATATATATGTATATATATGTATATATAAAGCATATGTATATACATATACGCATTTTGGGCATAGCAACGGGAGTATTAAAAATATAAACGACGGATGTATTAAGTAAAATAACGTACCTCCCACCTGCTCGCTCGTTCATAAAAAGTCTGGACACATGGAACGTATCTTTACTAGTGAAAAACATTACATAGTCCTAATTTAAGTAAAATTGTAGGGGCTAGTTAAACTAAAAGTTATGCCCAGGGAGTTGACTAAAAAATATGCATATTCTGGCGATACGTACTGATGGTTCAGACACTATAGCCACCCGTAAAATCAAAATCGGTGAATTAGGAGGCGAGATAGAAAATTGGGGGGGGGGGGGGGAGGGGGTAACCAAAGTAAGAGTTACGCTCGGAGATTTGCCATATTAAAGTTGCATATCCAGGTGACATGTACAAATGGTAGAGAAACTCACTACAGCGACAAGCCGAACCAAAATCGCTCAATTAGAAGCAGATATGTAAAATTCTGGGGACTAGTTAAACTAAAAGTTATACCCAGGGGTTGACACAAAAATATGTGTATCCAATTGAAATGTACAGATGTTGCTCAGACTATATAGTCAACAGCAGAATCAAAATCGCTCAATTAGAAATTGAAATGTAAAATTATGGGGACTAGTTAAACTAAAAGTTAAGCCCAGGGGTTGACGCAAAAAACGTATGTATATTATATCCATCAAATATGTATATCAAGTTAATATGTACATGTGGGTCAGAGACTATAGCCACCATCTGAATCAAAATCGTTTTATTAGGAGTCGATTTGGATAAGTGTGTGTGTGTGTGTGGGGGGGGGGGGCTATTTGAAGTAAAAGCTACGCTCAAAGATTTATCACTATAAAGATGCAGATCCAGGTGACATGTGCTAATGGTGCAGAGACTATAGCCATCAGTAAAATCAAAATCGCTCAATTAAGAGGTGAGGTGGGAAATTGGAGGGGGGGGGGCGTAACTGAAGTAAAAGTTAATCTCAGGGATTTCTCACAAAGATGCATATCCAGGTGACGCGAACAAATGGTGCAGAGGCTATAGCCACTAGCAGAACCAAAATCTCTCAGTTAGGAAACGAGATGTAAAATTGAGGGAGCTAAGCTAAAAGTTACGTCCAGGGGCTTGGCACAAAATATATATTTAGGTAACACGTACAGATGGTGCAGAGACTATAACCATGATTAGAATCAAACTCGCTGAATTAGAAGGCGAGATAAGAAATTTGGGGGCTACTTCAATTTAAATATAAGCCTAGGGCCAATATTATAAGTCTAGAGCCAATTTGGGGGCTACCAATATAGTCGCAAGCGGTCGGGCCAAAATTTCCAGAAAAACGACGTCAGATAAAAGGATCATGTTGAAAATTTAATTTTTAAGTTTTTTAACAAATACTTAGAATTTCTTTAATTTTTAGGCATTTTTTAATGTTAAATAGCTGAAAAAGTAAGACAGCTGGGTAAGTCAACTCAAACTAAATGTCCGAAACAACACATATATGAAAGTGTCACTAAAAATAGCCTATATGTCCCAGTGTGCCAAAAATTGGAAACTCGTGACGCTTAAAGAATTATTTTGAAGTCAAACATATTGAAATTCGTCACCAGCAGATCAACCAGAGCATAGAAATAAATCCCTTCCGGAAGAACAGAACAACAGACTAACTACATCAGAAATGACGAAATGCGAAACAACTTCAATAATTAAGACAGCTGGGTGGGACAAACGATCCCTCAAACTGAGTGTCCTAAACAAGACACTTTATTCACGATGGCCAGAAACCCCTAAAACATCATACACCCCCCCCCCCTTCCCATCACCACACACGTACACTTAATTCTCTCATTTGTTCAAATGTTTATTTAAACTTCCAAATTTATAACAAATACGAGAATGAGAACAAACACATTCTTAAATGTTGAAAATTGAAGCCAAATTAGCGAAACTGAGCCAATTTGAGAAGTCCCTCTTCATGTTTTTCCAAGGTCTATTGAAAGGTAAATACCGCTCTTACTTCCATTTACCTTGATGTTTTTCTACTCTTCTGTTTCTTTTTGGCGGGGGCGCGCTCATTCCCGCGACACAATCTACTAGTAAATCTGCAATGTCTGGTTTTTTTTCACGCCAAATTTCTAATATTGCTCCTATACCGTTCTTTCACTCAGGAAATCTCGATAGTAGGGACGCGGCTTTAAAAATATCCCTATATTTTCCCCTATGTGTTGAAAATTCTGTGCAATACAGCTTTCGTGAGTCGACGTTCTCCGAAGAAAGGTGTAGTGCTGCCATCTAGTGGCATTTTCATAACTTATTTGTAATAATTCTCCAATTAATTGAACCAAAAATTCAGATTTTTTCAATAGAAATTGTAATAAATCTGTATAACTAAAAAAATAATTTGGGATGTTTACTCAATGGTGTCGCGCGTACTCGCGGCGCCCCCAATGGCCGCCACTGGCTGAGACGTTTTCTTTTTGTGGAAGAATATGTTTGTATGGTAAACGAAACAGACAGTAATGAAAGTGATGCAGATAGTGAAGATTTGTGGGTTACAAAAGGCAAAAGAAAACGCATAGACAGTTATTATGAATGCAAAGATTGCAATGTTGGTCTGTGCTTGGATTATTGCTTTGAAACATACCATACGCAAAAGGTGTAATAATTAATGAAAATAGCTACGCTATTTTCTTGTATATATATGTACATAATTTCTATTAGCTATATAAATATTTCATTATAATCATTTCAATATTTTTTCTGATTAACTGATAACTATTTTAATCAAGGTAACTAATCATTTTTAATACACTAAAATTTTTAATATTTTGATAAAAGAAAATTTGTAAGAAAAATATACATCAAATAGAAAATAAGTATTTCCTCTATTCCTGAAAAAAGTTGAATGCTGTGTTGAACGGGGGATTTTTAGTGAATTTCGCCAAAAATTAGCCGTCCTTTGGGAACAGTTCGGAAACAAAGCGCTCCGTCTTTTGGGCCACGGCAGTTTCGGAATGCCGCCGTTCCGAAAGTTAACAATATCCCTGTACTTTTCCCTTGAAACTTCTATGCACTACAGCTTTCTTTCCTTCCTTTTTCAGTCCTCTTTCTCCGAGAAAAGCTGTAGTGCTGCCATCTAGTGACATTTTCCAATACTTATTTTGAATAATTCTCAATTTAATTGAACCAAAAATTCAGATTTTTTCAATAGAAATTGAAATAAATCTGTATAACTAAAAAACTAACTTGGGGTGCTTACTCAATGGTGCCGCACGTCCCCGTGACTTCCCTCAATAACCACGCCTGGTGCTTTGGCACCCCTTCACACGTCCATGGATGAATCGTAACAAAGATAAAAAAAAAATTCCCAGTTTTTCAATTATTAAGGGAGGGCAAGAGCGACATTAAGTATAAACAAAAATCTTCGTTCTTCAAAACGTTGTCTTCTAGTTCCGGAATGTCTAACGTGTAAATCCGTCGAAAGCTCACATTCGAAATTTAGACTCCCGTCACTTTCCCCATACATTATATATACGTGGGGCAAGTAAGTACGTAAGTACGTGGGGCAAGTAAGTACGTAAGTACGTGGGGCAAGTAAGTACGTAAGTACGCAGGGCAAGTAAGTACATAAGTACGCAAGTACTCAGGGCAAAAATATACCGTAGAATTCCGTCAAATTATCTCCAGGAAAAGCGCTTCTTCCCCTTTCTTGTATCAGTTTGAAATTCTGAAAAATTCAGTTAAGTACCCCCACCCCCCTAAACATCAAAGGGGAAAAAATTGGTAATATATAAAAAAATTCGTCGTGGAATATAATAAATTTAATGATAACATGCACTTTTTCTTTTCTGAAGCTAAAAATTCGGAGCAAGCTTCCTCTTCCTATATACTCCAAGATTTTCCCCCCGCATTTGAGCAGGGCTCGACATAGTCTAATTGGGGCCCGGGACAGACATTTTTCCGGGGCCCCCTCAACATATATAAAATGAATACATTTTTTTTCAAAAACACAATTGCATTCTACAAAAAGGTATATAAAACGAAATTTTCACAAATTTAAATGAAATTTAAATTATATTGGCATCTATCTCATTTAGTCAAGAAGCCAGCGCGTTCTAGATCTCAAATTTATGCCCTACATATCCTTCAAATGAATCTTTTCGCTGGGGAAACTTATTCCGATTTTATAATTTTCTTTTTCCAGAAGCAGTCGTTAATTTTTTGATGTTGTAATACTCTAATTTGGAGTTTCTCTGACGTGAGGACCCAGAACAGCTGCCCCGCATGCTCCTGCGTTAACCAGGCCCTGTATTTCAGGAACGGCAGAATTCCACTTTCCATTAACTGCCCCCATCTCATCCTACATTTCCCACGATTTTCAGTCGAATTTGATGACGCGGATCGACAGAATTCTACGGTAATATGTATTTTAAAATTTAGTTTTTATTGATTAGAATGACACAAATTATATCAAAAACATTAGGAAATTTTGTACTCCTGCGTTAGTCAGGCCCTGCATTTCAGGATCGACAGAATTCTACTTTCCAATAAATGCCCCTTCCATCCTACATTTCCCATGATTTTCAGTCGAATTTGATGACGTGGATCGACGGAATTCTACATTAATTCTATATGTATTTTAAAATTTAATTTTTATTGATTAGAATGACACAAATTATATAAAAAACATTCGGAAATTTTGTACTTCTGCGTAATTATTTTGACTTCTCTGTTGATAATACCTACATTCACAAAACAAAAATCATTACGATCTTAAGAAGATTGTAGATACCTACTTACCTAGTAGAAGTAATATGAATTCTAAATGTACAAACATTTCAAAAACAAACGATGGGTATACACGTGTTTGCCAGTGTTGTGAAACAGAAAAAATGTCGGCTGTAGGTACTTGATGGATGCTATGCTCTACACTTCTAAAGAATGAAGTATTCAGTTACTTGATTTCCGATATGCCATCAAAAGGACACAAGAGGCATATAATATTATACACCTTTTGTTGTGACAGCATTCAATGGAAATTTGTGAAAAATTAGAACATTATTCTGTTACATTAAGCAGAAAAGCGATATTATGAGTGGAGGATAGGGTTACCACTAGGTGACCAACTCTTGATCGATCTTAAAAAATCACAAAAACTGACAACACAAGAAAAAAAATCGAGATGTTTTATTTCTTTTTAACGCCAACTGAACATATTATGATTTTAATGTGTTAGAAAAATTAGACACACAAAAGTAGATAAAATGTTACTGAGGTCAGCATCAAGATTAAACAATTCAAATAAAACAGAAAACATAAAAAATCGGCAGTGGCTCTAGTCCGATGGAGCTGAAATGGTTTTGTGTGAACATTTCTCATTGTGGGTGGTTTGTCCTTCTTTAGGTATTTTTAAAATAGTTTAAAATATAGAACCAGCTTTCAAAATAGTTCTAAATATTAAAATTATAGCCACTATATTTCGAAAATTAAAAACCTGATTCGAAATCCAATTATATATCCTTATAGGGTTTTGAAAGAGATACAAATGACCGCTTATAGTTCATAGCAAGTACTTTTAGTTTTCGAGATAGAAGTATTACAAACCTGAAAAACGAAATATGTTAAATCTTCTTGAACCTGACAAGATGATTTTTTGAAAAGTATATAGCTTTGTAAAAACAATTATTAATCTATAAAGTGGATTTCCTGCTGAGTATTACTTATTATTTATATCTATCTTTTATAGTTTTGAAGATATTTTGAGTGCAAGTAAGTACAATAAAAAAAAAAAAACACCTCGCTCGGACATTACTTTTTCAAGACTTTTCGAAAAAAAAAAGTTCCACGGATCATTTTTGAACTTATTATGCACTTGTCAGTATGAAAAAGTCGATACCTGAAATGGCCGTAAACAAACTCACAATGCATCACAATTTTACAATTCTCTACGAAGAAATCAAACCAGACTGGTAAATTTAACCCTACCACATAGCCAGTTTTAAATTTCCTCAAAAAAGATCGAGCTTAGGCTGCAACGGCCAAGTTCATACTCGGAGAACCCACCTCATTTATCTGTCTCTAATAGACATTCGCAAATTGTGGCACATGACAATTTTTCTTACTGCCCTTTTGTAAATGGAATGATAATTTTTGTTTTGGAGTAGGGTTGCAAAAGAAAATTTTTCAGTACTAAGAAATTGCCCACTGGTTCTTAGTACTGAAATTTTTTTTCTTCACAGAATCAGCTAAAATTCAGTCAATGAGATAAAGAACAGAATATTAACTTTTTATTTTGGAGCGTGAGGTATGCAGTGTTATTAGTGTTAAAAGCAGTGTTATAAGTGTGCAGTGTTATTAGTTGTGCTTTCTTTCACAGAACCAGAGAAAAATTCAGTAAATGGAATGAAAAATAATGTTTAATTAGATGCAATGCATTCCACTGTAAGTTTTGCTCCATGGCGTAGTACCTAAATTCAATGACTACTTGTTTCAAAGAGCTTTTTTTATGATGCCTGGCATGTGGTCTTTATATATATATATATATATATATACAGGTTTCACTGTACTACTTTACAAACTCAAATGGCTGCTGTAAACCCTCGGGTCAGTCGAGTGGTCTGGGTTTTTGAAACATGAATATACTTAGCACTGTTAATTAATTCTGGTAAAACAGAGTGCTAATAAAATCCATGCCAAAGCAAACAACTTATTCCCCAAATTCAAAGCAAACAACTTATTCCCCAAATTGCCTTTACTAAAGAGCTTGTGGGTACTAGGTTTAAGATTTTAAGGGCACTAAATGGACATTCTAACCATCACATTATTAAACAGTGCATAATGATGTTAATATTGAATGGAAACGAGAACACTAGCACGGCTTAATAACATTAGTACATCAGAGTTGTTTTATACCTCAGGATACTTCGTGAAAAATTGGGTCAAAAGCAAATGATGAATATATTCAAAATACTGAGTATGCAAATATACATGCCTAATTATGTGACAAGAAACTGCATTATGCGGAAAAACAAAATTTCTAGTGAGAGAATAAAAACGTTTCACCTTTTAATCCATTAAATTTGTGGAAATCTATCTAATAAAAATTTTGACTAAAAATAAAAGGTCCAAATATAAATTGAATTATTATGCAAAAATGCTAATTTTGACAAAACAGTTTTCTTAGTTTTTTTCTTATTTTTACTTTTTTTATATACATAGTATAATGTATAAGGAAAGTATTGTGACGGGGTTGAAAATTTGAATTCGAGTTTTCGACAGGATAGCACGTGTCAAGCATCCCAGAACACGAATTGAACGTTTTTAAGGTGATATCTGTGTATGTGTAAGTATGTGTGTCAATGAGTCTGTAGAGAAGACGATATCTCACGAACGAATGGAGCGATTCGAACTAAATTTGGTACAAAAATTACAATCCGTGAATACTGGGAACCTGTTGCTTTAAAACGCAATTGGATGTTTGGAAAATTCATAAAATTTTTGAATGGGATTTTGAAAAAAATCATCACAAAAAATCAAAACTTTCAATTACGAAAATAATCATTTCTTATGTAATTTTTTATTAGAAAACGATTGACCTAAATTTTAGAACGCTAACATGAACCGTTCTCGAGATATTGTCCATTTTTCAAATAAATTTATTAAAAAATCACATACAATTAATAAAAAGTATTAACTAATGTAAAATGTGTTCACTTTTCAATTGTAATATTATGTGATAAATTTGTTAACATTCTCGTGGATTTAGCTTGCTCCATTCACGAGAGAAGATACTTTGGGTAATAGTTTTGTATTCAGACACAATTAGTCTATCTACTATAAGAATAACTTATTTTTCCATCCACCATGCTTGGGGAAATTTTGGCGAAATATTGTCGATTTTTTAAAATGTTGCCAAATTGAGAAAAATGGCAGTAAATCAATAAAAATGACGACTGATTGATGAAAATTTAATATCTTGGAAAGAATATGAGTCAACTATAGGAATAACCTATTTTTTCATCCGTAATGTTCAGCGAAATATCACAGGTCTGGCGACATTTTACATCTTGCCAAATTAATGAAAATTTCGCCAAATTGATAAAATGGTCTTTAAATTAATAAACATTAATGCTAAATCAATGAAAAGGACGTCTTATTGATGAAAATTTAATATCTTGGAAAGAATATAAATTTCGATTGAGAGAATAACTCATTTTTCCATCTGTCTACGTTTGGTGAAAAATGTTGCAGGATGTCGCCAACTTGGCATCGTTTTAAATGCTGCCAAATTGAAGAAGTCGCCAAACTGATAAAAATGATGCCAAATGGGAAGTAATGTCTTGCAAACTTTTAATTCCATCATATGACGGACATACCTTCTAGTATATAAGAAATGTTCTTCTCTCTGTTTGTTTGTAACACTTAGTGATATATTTGACGAATTTGGGGAATATTTTTAAGAAATATTACAAACTTGGTGATATTTCACCCCAGATTGATGAAAATATCGTTAAAATTGCACTAAGTTAATGAAAATGATGCCTAATTGATGAATTTATTATTAAAATATTTTGATAAATGGACTATATTACTTATTTAGGATGTTATCAATAATGATAATTGTTAATTTGGAGTTGACATGAAATATAAATTACTTGAGTATGAAATAGTTTTACTTGTTGTCATCCAGAAAAGTGCCAAATGTACAATTCAACGTTAAAAACACCATGCCATGGGTCTTCTATATCATTTTTTTCACAGTGATAGAAGTAAATTTATTGCATTATATAAGGAAAGTCATATGTGCGGCTCACATCAGATTTTTGTTTTTCTAGTTGGTCTTTCAATCAGCTCTCAGTTTTAATAGGTATGACAAAGTGACCTAATTTAATAAATGTGTTTTTTAATATAGTCATGAACTTAAAAAAAAAAAGAATTTTGAACGTACAGTTTTTAACTAATGAAGCTCTAAAGAATATTCTACTAAATGAAACGTCTATTTTATGGGGGGGGGGGGGGAGAACATATATGCATAAAAAGTTAGATTTATCTCATTTTTCTAAATACTATTTTAATAAAATTCTGCACCTTATTCTAAGAAACCGTGTAACTGCAAGTTTATGTCTAGGATTAGTATTTAAGAAAATAAAGTCCATTACCAACTTTTTTGAACACCCTGTATACATGTAATATTCTATAAAAAAATATGATTTCAATTGGTTGAGTAGTTTGAGATAATGCAATGCAGGGTAAAATGCACATACAAGGGTGTTCTAAAAAGATTGAAACACGCTTTAATTCTTTACCTGTTGGAGATAAATGGGCAAAGTAAATTGCAAAAATGTTTGAAAATAAGATAGGAAATAAGACTACATTAGTGAAATAGTCCTCCCATTAATTTTCAAAAAGTTACACTTTTTAAATTTTTATACGACGCCCTTAGACAAATTTGGTCCATCAGGAAATTTTTATTTTTGATGCAACAAGATCATTAAAAAAACCCCGCATATTTGTATCTTTAAAATCAACTGAATTATGATAAAGGAAAAATCTGACTTATGCCACTTTTCCGTACCATGTGAAAGACTGTTTCATCAGTGAAAATAGGGATCATAAACAAATTGACGATGGGAATTGTTTAGATCAAAAATACGTTAATATGTGTCAAAATTTTATATCACAAATGTATCTAAATAAAGCATTACACAGACAGAGATCATATAAAGCAGTGGTACTCACTACGTGGTTGTGTATCCTATGAATTATCATACAGTTTTATCTTTTTTGTGATATGTCACAAATTTACATTTTTAATTTGATATATAGTCCCCATTCACAATGTTCAATTTTTAATTAAATATAACTCACCCAATCTTAAAGATACAGATATGCGGGTTTTTTTTAATGATCTTGTTTGCATTAAAAATAAAAAAATTTGATTGACCAAATATGTCTAAGGGGGTCGTATAAAAATTAAAAAAGTCTAACTTTTTAAAAATTAATGGGAGGACTGTTTCATTAATATAGTCTTATTTCCTACCCTACTTTTAACATTTTTGTAATTTACATTGCCCACTTATCTCCAACAGGTAAAGAATTAAAGCATGGTTCAATCTTTTTGGGACACCCTGTATACACAAACAGCAAAACTTCAAGCAATCAAAAGAGTTTAGTTTATATTGGAAATGTGAATTAAAATAAACAAGCAAATGCATTTTAAATGTTGCAAGAAATATATTCTTACTGATCTGCATCAACCTTTACTTCACTATACATCTTTATGAGTTGATTGCCATCCAAAAGTTTGGAACTTAATGAAGCAGCTTAACTTGCACTTATTGAAAACTAGAATACATTATTCAGCATTTCCCAGGTCCTAAATAAGCACCCACTATGTTAATAATACCTCTCAATCTTTAAATTGCCTGTTTTGAACCAAAATCATCCCAACTTTTAATTTTAATTCACATCCTTTAGTTTCAATGCACATGTAATCGCTTGCAACAATTTGCCTTGCATGTGCACAAGCATCCACTGCTCGTGATAGCAATGCCCTGCTTGTAATGTTAATTGCTAACTGGAGAAAAAAATGGAATAAATAACCTCAATTTTTATGCTTTCGGTTGAGAATTATCAAAAAATTAATTAAAAAAATGTTTTTGATAAAATGCAAAAATATACACCCATATTTTTACCAAATTATACAATTGTGTGAATTTTCCTTTTTCGGATGTAATAAAATAAAAAAATATGTATATTTCGATGTATTTAAAAATAAATAAGAAGGAAGTGTCCTAAGGATTTGGTTCAAAATTGTTAAAGAACATTCTTCAACCGTTCCAAAGGTGGAAACTTTGTGATAATATTTTGAATCACTAAGACCCCAATTTGTGAGAAAATTGCTTAAAATTGTGGTTCAACATAAAATAACTAAAAAAAACTCAAAATTTTAAAGTGTCACAATCTATTGTACCAGGAGTTCAGCTAACCCAGTACCAGATTCATTCGCAGCTGTGTGAAGATAAATTTTCAGCTACATATGACACAGACAGACAGAAAGAAAGACAAATAAATATCTTTCATTGTGCAAGATAGACCTGTACGTGGTTTTTAGCCTAGTCTGAATTATTTTGCAAATGTTGACAAATGTTGTGGTTCTGACAGTCTCGGAATTTTTTTTTTTTTTTTTTGAGGCATCACTGAAGATCTCTGTGTACATATGCTGAAACAATATTCATTACAACCCCACTGAATGATGTCTATGCCTTGTCGCGGTGGTGGGGCTTGTGTGTTCCAATGATCCTGAGAGCTATGCCGGCGGTAGCTTTTTGCTACTGGTAGGGTCTCCCATGCCGGACAGGTCAAAGGTGAGGCTCCCGACTAAATAAGACATCCTGGTCCTCCAGGTTGGGGGTTGGAAGTGAGACACCAGTCCCACTCTGTAAAATCCTCAGGGATCCATTTCTTTTGTGGACACGGGTGTTGCTATCCCGAGGTACCCGAGCAAACTTTTTCTTCTAGCTGCAGATTGCATCAATGCCAAGCCCCTAGTAAACTTCACTTCTACCTTATGGGCCTTAGTACCACTCTTCGGCCTCTGCTGTAAGGTATACCGTTTGGGCTCGGGAACGGGACCAGGTGGTTGTGTGGCGGAAAGGGCGAAGCGGCGTGCATCTGTAGTATTGCTTTCAAGAAACGTTTGCAGTAAACGGTTCCAGAGGTCGAGTCCCTTGGTTGCGTTGGTTGGATGGTGGGGAGCGTTTCATATCGAGAAATCCCCCTTGGATCCTTGCTGATCCCTGGGCCCTGTGTACCTGGTGCACGTTATGACCCGCTCCTTATCATCTAGCTTTGCGAATGACTCCGGTGGTTACACTTTTCACGTTAGAAAAGTGTGGGGAGACGAGGCCTAGCGGGGGCCTCGATCGAACTGGAAGTAATCCGTGGTTCCTTTTCCTATCTTATGGTTACAGCATGGAGAAATCAGATTGGGCTCTTTCGAGTTTTCCTGATTCTCCGTGTTGCGACGATGTAGATGAGGAAGTGTTGAAAGGATTGGGCACATCTTCGGATGTTTCCCAATCAACCATTGAAACAACCCCTCTGGGGTTGGATCATGGAAAAAAGGAGGAAGCCTGCAGTCCGGCTGTGGAAGGAAGTGGAGTCGCGAACTTTGGTGACCGACACACTGAAACCACGGCTGTGACGCAGGGTATACTCACCAAAGCACAGAGGCGCAGGAGGAGGCGCATGCCTAGGCAGTTGAACCAGGAGCCTGTTAAGGCCGGCACTGCCGCAGAGAAAATTGGAGGCACCAAACGACCTAGGTCGACAGGAGCCACACCTTCTCCAAGAGATCTTATCGACAAGAAGAGATCGAGGACGGACATCAAACCTGGAACATACGCCCAAGCGGTCCAGGTTATTAAGATGGCCATCGTCAAAAAGTCCTTCCCTTCTAGCAAGCTGAGCAAGGAGGAGGTTGATAACATCCAGTTGGTGACTCTCGGTAAAATAGATGAGATCCCAACTGGTGAGCAACTTCCGAAGATTCATCTCTTCAGCTCAAACGCTGGAGCTGTGATTCTTCATTGCAATGATGCAAATACTGTGGAATGGGTCAAGAGAACCTTCCATAACAACAGTCAGGTTCTGGGAGAGGCACTTATGGTCTTGAGTGCTAATGACCTTCCCAAACCTGTCAAGGTGGCATTTAAAACCAGGGATGTGTACACAAAGGAGCCGAGCGTCTTGCTGAAACGGCTGAACCGTTTCAACCCGGAGTTGAAGTCTGAGGAGTGGCGTGTTCTGCAAAACTTTGTGGAACCCCACTCTGTAAGATGGATCTTCGAGGTGGATTCGGAGGCTGCGGATGCGATTCGCAAAGCTGACCTTGGTGCATTCACCGGTTTGGACCGTGGAGTCTTTAAGATTCTTCGTGATCCAAACAAAAAGCCTAAGGGGAAGATGGAGATGGAGGAACAGCCAGCAGAACGGGCGACCTCCTCTCAGGTAAGTATTGGTAGTCTTGAGACTATGATACCTAGACTTAACGAACTAGAAATTGCTTCTGGTTCAGATGTTACACTTCATGCTAACCCTCCAATCTCGGATGATGAGTTGGAAAAACGCATGAAGGATTTTGACAATGATATCATGCTGGATGCTGATCATTGTCATGATACTAGGTGAATTTCTTTCTCCTAGTCTTTCGGTGCCCTTTTCTTCTTTTTGTTTATGGGCTGTCTTAAGGTTGTGCAAATTAATCTGCATCACAGTCGATCTGCCTCTGCTATTCTTAGCAAAAGGCTTTTCAATGGTAGAGCTGATATTGCTCTTATCCATGAACCCTGGACCTGTAATGGAAAGATTTTGGGTCTAGGGATCAAAGGATTTAGTGTCTTTTATGACACATCCTGTACCAGACCCAGAGCCTGTATTGCTGTTAGCAACAAGCTCAATGCTGTTCATCTGATTAAATTCCTTGATGGTGACAATGTTGCTATCAATGTGAAACTTAAAACGGACGAACATATGATGGATTACATCTTTGCTTCTGCCTATCTTCCTTATGAAGATAAGGAAACTCTCTCTAAGGTCATTATTAATCTTACTGAGTACTGCAATGGTAAAAAAATGATCATTGGTTGCGATGCAAATGCCCATAATACTATTTGGGGTAGTAGTAATTGTAACCGCAGGGGTGATGATCTTTTGGATCAGATCCTTCTTCATAAGCTCTATTTACTTAATAAGGGTAATACTCCTACCTTTGTGACCTTAAAACGTCGCGAGGTTTTGGATATTACCCTGTGTAATAGTTCTGCTTTTGAGTCCGTAATTGATTGGAGGGTTTCAGATGATATATCTTTGTCTGACCATCAATTAATTTCTTTTTTTGTTAAAGGTCCTGTAACTGTTTTAGAGGACAAAGGTAGGAACCCTAGGAAGACGAATTGGGGTTCCTACAAAGAAGACCTTAGGGCCAATTTGGTGAAACACATTGGTGAGTATTCCTCTACTGAAAGCGTGGATCTGGCTGTTGACTTTGTGCAACAGGCCATCATCGGCGCCTTTTATAAAAACTGCAGAACCACCATAGCTGACTCCCCAAGGACTGTTCCTTGGTGGACTAGTGAGCTCAGCCGGTTGCGTGGGAAATGCAGAAAGCTCTTTAATAGAGCCAAGAAGAATGGTGATTGGCAGACTTATAAATCTGCCTTCACCACTTATAATAAAGCAGTTAGGGATGCCAAGAAAAATTCTTGGAGAACATACTGCGAAGGTATTAATGATACTCCTGCCGTTGCAAAACTTGTTAAGTTGATGGCTAGAGACAGAAATTGTAAACTTAACACTGTTAAGAAGCCCAATGGTGACTTTACTGTCACTGGTGAGGAGACTCTTAGTGAGCTCTTCAGAGTTCACTTTCCGGTTTCTCATCCTGTTGTTCAGAATGACAGTGGAATTGCTTGCTCCACCTTGTCTGACGACAATAGCTGGGGTATTGCTAGGAGCATTGTTACTCTTGATAGGGTTAAATGGGCAATTAATTCCCATAAACCCTATAAAACTCCGGGAACTGATGGCATCATTCCTATTCTTCTCCAGGAGGGAATAGAGATGCTTGCTCCTATTCTCTGCAACATCTACAGTGCTTGTATTGCCCTTGGTTATATACCAAATGCGTGGAGGCATACTAGGGTAATCTTCATTCCAAAAATTGGAAAGGACAATTACTATGAGGCCAAATCTTTTAGGCCTATCAGCCTTACGTCTTTTCTGCTTAAGACTATTGAAAAACTTATCGATAGGTATTTAAGGGAAGTGATTCTGGCCTCTAAGCCCTTGTCTAGTTCTCAACATGCCTATCAACCGGGCAAATCTACGGACACTGCTCTTTACAGTCTCTCCTTTATTTTAGAGAGAAATCTCAATGCCAAGGAAATTGCTCTTGCTACCTTTCTTGACATTGAAGGTGCCTTCGATAAAGTACCCATTGACACCATTCTTGTTGCTCTCAACAGAAGAGGTGTTGATACCACGATATCTTATTGGATTAAGAACCTGCTATCTAACAGGTATATCTGTGCATCTTTACTTGGAGAAAGTATGACTGTGCATGCACTTTCGGGCTGTCCACAAGGGGGTGTGCTCTCACCAATTCTTTGGTGTCTTGTTGTGGATTCTCTTCTGGATAGCATTGATGTCTCTGGTGTTTCTTGCATTGGATATGCTGATGATGTTGTCATCGTTGCCAGGGGCAAATTTGGCAACACTGTCTCTGACATGATGTCTACTGCTCTTAGGAGGGTTGAAGCATGGTGTAAAAATGCAGGTCTTACGGTTAATCCGCAGAAGACTGCTTTAGTTGCGTTTACAAGGAAACGCATACTTAATCTTGGAAATATTTGCTTATTTGGGCAGAAGCTTATTTGCTCCAAGGAGGTTAAATTCTTGGGAATTTACTTTGACAAGGAACTTAATTGGAAGAGACACTTGGACTACTGCACAACTAAAGCCAGAAGAATCTTCTGGTCTTGTAGGAATGCTATTGGGAAAACCTGGGGCCTTAATCCCAGAGCTATTCATTGGATTTACTCGATGATAGTCTGTCCTATCATTTCTTATGGATCCATTGTTTGGTGGTCCAGAATTAGAAATGAAACTGCTAAACTTGATTTAGTTAAGCTTCAAAGGATGGTGTGCATTGCAATCTCCGGATGCATGAAAACCACTCCTACTGCATCTCTTGAACTTTTACTTGGTTTGCATCCGCTTTATATGCGTATTGAAGCAGAGGCACTTATCTGCATGAACAGACTCAAATATCTGAAACACTGGAAAGATTACTCAAGGTATCTATCTTGGGGCGAACTTAACAGTAATGTTGCTAGGCATCCTTATTTCTGTATGCCACCTGATGGCATACACGTCAAATTTACGTTTGATAAGCCTTATGAAATTCTTGTCCCCTCGCGGGATGATTGGAAGAGGACTCCAACCTACAATAAACATAATTGTTTTGTATGGTATACTGATGGCTCGAAGATTGGCACTAGTACTGGTGCGGGAGTCTGCTGCCCTGATGATGGCACTAAGCTATCTTATCCGCTTGGCAATTTTGCTACTGTCTTTCAGGCTGAAGTATTTGCCATTCTTATGTGTTGTAGAATTTGCTATGACAGAAAGTACGAGAATAGCCAGATTTTCATTTGTTCTGACAGTCAGGCTGCTCTTATGGCTCTGGGGAAATTCACTGTGACGTCTTCCCTTGTTTGGGAATGCTATAAAGCTCTCTGTAAAATTGCTAGTAATAATAGTGTCATTCTGTACTGGGTGCCTGGTCATTCGGGCATTCCTGGCAATGAATTGGCGGATGAACTTGCTAGGAAAGGCTCTAATACTCCTTTTGTGGGCCCTGAGCCAGCCTTGGGTATACCCAATGATCTTATCAGAAGAATTGTCTTTGACATCTTCAGGAAGCTTCAATGCAAGAACTGGCGTGACACTAAAGGGCAAAGGCAAGCGAAAATTCTCAATTGTAACTGTCCTAGTGCACGTCAAAAGGAACTTTTCAGGCTCAGTAGAACTGGCATCAGGAGAGCTGTTGGGCTCCTTACTGGGCACTGCACTCTCAAGAGACATCTTAATATTATGGGTGTCTCCAAAGATTCGCTTTGCAGAGGCTGCAATTACAGCGAAGAAACTGCAGCTCACATTCTGTGTGAATGTGAGGCCTACTCTGCTCACAGATTCGAACACATTGGTCGTCATGTGATTGAACCCTGGGAGCTGAACGACATTCCTGTCAAGTGCCTGCTTATGTTTGCATCGGCTACTGGTCTCTTCTCTTAGGGACCTTCACTTTTTGGGGTAGTACAATAGACCTCTGGTCGATGTGCTAGGCTCTTCTGGAGCCACCCACCTTTATATCATTCATTCATTCATATTCATTACAAACTTTCAGAGTAGAAGATATAAAATTAAGTAATTTACAAAAAATGTTAAAACAATTAATGTTTTGGGAATTATGGTTAAACATCACAAAATAAGCATATTAAATGTAGCAATACGAGAACTAGATTCATATTTTGTCTGGAAGTCCTCAAAATTAGCAAATATTTGAAAAGAATGAATCTGCATATGTTGTAGTTTATCTTCCACAGCTTTACCCATTGGTTAATATAATTATCCCATATCTCCCTAACAATCTGCCAAGATGGGATGTTTTGACATATATACACAATCAATATTGTTTGCAAAACTATGAATCGTACTTAACAAAAGAAGAAATTTGTGTGTGTTGTGTGTAATGAGAAATCTAAACTTCGGACAGCAATGGAATTTGGTACAGAGTTACTTTAAGACCTAGAAAATACGACTGGGTGAGATAATTTTAAAATTGGAATTAGTTTTTTTTATTATTTTGTTTTAGCATGATTTTGAGTGATTTTCACACAAGTCAACTCCTCCAAAATATTAACACAGAGTTTCCATTTTCACACCATCAGTAAGATTGAAGAACATTCTTACCAGCAATCTTTGAACCAAATCCGTAGGATAATTCCTTCATATTTATTTATTTTTAAATACATCAAAATTTGCACTTTTTAAGATTACCTGATACTTATTTTGCCATATCCAAAAAAGGAAGATTAGCACAGTTCTATCGTTTGGCAAAAATATGTGTGTATATCTTTGCATTCTATTTAAAAAAAAAAAAAAAAAAAAAAAAAAAAGAATACATTATTGTATTTTCAGTAAATTTTTAAGCAAATGCAAAAAAATTTAAATTGTAGATTATGTTAATGAATTGGGTAATTTTTTTCTTGCTGGTGGACGTTTGTGCACATGCTTATCAAATGGTTGCACATGATGCCCATGCATTGGAAGTTGAAGTCACGCCTTCTCTCTTAAAAAAAGGATTCCATTTTGTTTCTTTACTTTTTTGCTTTCAATGGTTGAACGCATGCATGGAGATTTGAATTGAAACAAAAAGAGGAAATGATTCGGAAATGGAGGCGAATTGAAGGTGATTTGGAAGTTGAGTAGTATTATCTGAAAATGTATTATTTAAGTAGCAGGTGCTTATTTAGGATCTGGGCAATGCCAGGTAGTCCAATCTTGTTTTGAATAAAAAAAAGAAAATGTACAAATAAAAGTTCAAATATTTCATGTTGAATCCATATAACAGATACTTCTAAAAAACTAGCTTTGTTTGATCAGTCATTAAAATACTGTGATTAAGTACTAGTGTCCCATTTTATCAAACTTTCCTCCAGTCTATATTGAATTAAAGCTCACAAGCATTTTGTGAAGAGACAATGAAATAAAATATATACATTTATTCAAAAACTACTATACATTATCTGCTGCCTTTCTTTTTATTCTTCTTTTTAGTATGTTTCGAATTTTTACGAAATAGTCTTTGCATCTTTTTTGCTTTTACTTTATCTTTTTTTTTTTGTAGTTTCTTGGCAGTCAACTGAGCAGCACTACTTTGTAAGGTTTTAACTCTTTTGGATTTCATATCTTTAATCATCTTTCTGATTCTAAATGGCAAAAAAATACAATTAATATTTGAAAGTTTTTCAGGTAAAGAAATGATTAATATTACATGCAATAACAAGTGTAAAATGTTAAATCAACACAATTAATACAAATTTAACTTGAGTTCTGTATTAGCAAATAAAAGCATGCATTCTGCTAATATTTAAAGCAGATCCAGGCAAATTCTGGGCACCAGATTACCTAGAAATTCGGTTTGTGGCCTGCTTTTTATACTAGTAGGCTATAACAATTTCCAAAATTTTATATTTGCAGAGTAATTAGAACAGAGGTCTGTAACTTGTTGCCATTGGGTACTACGGTGCTCATGTTTTCAAATTTAGCATTCTCCTGAGATAATAAAATGAGCTACTAATGAAACAAAGTGGATTTTATTCATTTTTTAATCTTGAACTCTACAGGGTGTCCCAAAAAGATTGAAACATGCTTTAATTATTTACCTGTTGGAGATAAGTGGGCAATGTAAATTGCAAAAATGTTGAAAGTAAGGTAGGAAATAAGACTATGTTAATGAAATAGTCCTCCCATTAATTTTCAAAATGTTACACATTTTAAATTTTATACGACCCCCTTAGACAAATTTGGTGAATCAGAGAATTTTTATTTTTAAAGCAACAGGATCATTAAAAAAAAACTCGTATATCTGTATCTTTAAAATCAACTAAATTATGATAAAGGAAAAAATCTGACTTATGCTACCTACGTTAATATGTGTCAAAATTTTTTATCACAAATGCATCTAAATAAAGCATTACACAGACAGAGATCATATACAGCAGTGGTACTCACTACGCGGTTGGATATCCTATGTATTATCATCCAGTTTTATCTTTTTTGTGATATGTCACAAATTTACATTTCTAATTTGACATATGGTTCCCATTCACAATGTTCAATTTAATATAACTCGCTCAATTTTAAAGATACGGATATGCAGTTTTTTTTTAATGATCTTGTTGCATTAAAAATAAAAATTTTGTGATTGACCAAATTTGTCTAGGGGGTCGTATAAAAATTTAAAAAGTGTAACTTTTTGAAAATTAATGGGATGACTATTTCATTAACATAATCTTATTTCCTACTTTACTTTCAACATTTTTGCAATTTACACTGTTCACTTATCTCCAGAAAAGAATTAAAGTTTGTTTTAATCTTTTTGGGATACCTTATATATAAAAGATCTATCATCCATTGAGTATTAGAAATGTTACCTGTTAAAAATAATTTTCTACAACTTAATTCTCATTTTCATACAGAGATAACAATACAAAAAACCGAATTGACTTCTTGAGAATAAATCAAGTTGAACAGTATGCTAGAAATTTTTGCTTATGCAAGGCATATCCATTGTCATTTGTTCCAAATGTTGTTTAGTGTACTGCAGAGACTAGCTTTTACCAAATACAACATGTGCTAAGGAATAATCAACTGGCCAATGGGAAGGCATAGAGAAAAAGAGAGTTATGAAAAAAATCCATACTCTTGCTGCTCTCTCTTTCTATTGGCTAAACAATCTTACACTCATCATATTTAGTGAAAACTAGGAGTAGGGCTCAAAGAGAAAAAATAATCCTTTCAATGGCATAATTAGCAGTGCCGATGACAACGGGGGGCAAAAAGTATGCATTTCACAGAAGCCTTTGAAGCTTGGGGGTCTAGGCCACATGAACAGTTTATGGAAAAGGGTCAATAATTTATAAAATAGGGGGTAGTAGAGAGCCTACACATTTGCTGCATAGAGGCTTAAAAATTCTGCTAGAGGCACTGGGTGCAATGCATATAACATGTTCCAGTCAACCAAGGATCTATGGTTTAATTTCTTGCTGTGGAGATTTCTTTAGTGATTCACAGTACCATTAAAAAGTTAGTTATGGAATTTGGCCTTATTGGTTGACTGGCAGATTATATTATAATGGAAATGAATTATGAAATTTTTTATTCCTTTGCTTTTACACAGGATTTGTTGTTTCCACAAACATTCTTACAATATATAGATTTTTCCATTAATTAATCTACATATATTAATGCAAATATCTGTGGACTTTGTTTGAGGACTTCACTTGAATTTCTCAACAGGCGAACACAGAAAATAATTTGATGTATATAAGTGCTCGGTGAAGGTAAAAGGTTATGGCTTTGCATCAGTATTGAACAAACATGTTTTCTATATTTGTAATGTTTTAAACGATATCACAATTTGGAATTATCACATAACATTTTATTTAAACTGGTATTTACAGAATTGTAAATTCTGAAGTCATAAGTTGCAGGCATGCACACTATCATTTAAATAATTTGTAATAAAATTATCTTTCTTACCAAAGTTTTACAAGCGATATTAATTCCCCCCACCCGCCACTGAAAAATCTTATAGATGCTACTAATCATGTGTGTACAATGTGAGAAAAGGTTATTCAGGAAGTCAGGTTATTGATAAATGATAATATTTATATTTTAATGCCATAAGCAAATCTATGGGAGTTACATAAGGACCCTATGAACCTAACTTTCTGAATTTAGAAATAATAATAGATTAATTAGAAATAATATTAGTAATATAAAAAGTAAATTCGGATTCTTCAGAAATTTTAAGGGATGAAAAAGAATACTTCATTAGTATTACTCTAAGGGAATGCTATCTATATGCAAAAAATCTTACTTAAAATTATCAATATTTCACTAAAATATTTATTAATAATAAAACATACTATGAAGAAATGAAAATTCTGCTTTTTATAAATAAAATAATTTGATACAAAACATGGATGGAAATGGATGCTTTTGAATTCATAAAAATCATGTCTAAATCACTTGACGATTATTTTTATCAGTACTGCTGTCAAAGTAATATGATATTTCGACAATGTTTGAATCGGTAATAAATTTCAGACATAATTTTGACAAATTTCAAGTCATTGCTGCAGAAAATTTGTGCAGTATGGCACATTTTATGCAAAAAATCAAATTTTTGTAGTAGTATGCATCAGCCGTAAGTTAAAATGCTGAATCTGTAAGTGAAGCAAGAATTTATCACCACGACAAACCAAAATTTTTGCCAGATTTTGGCAAATTTTATGCTAATGATTGTGATTAAAAATCGGCACAGTATTTTGCAATTTATGCCAAATGTTAAAACTTTTGTAGCTGTGTGTATCAGCTATTAAATAAAAATGGTGTAACTTTGTGTTTTACTAAGAATTTTAAGATGCAACATATCAGAAATTTTAACAGATTTTAATGAAATTTATGCCAATGATCACGACTGAAAATTGGTACAATTTATGCCAAAATTCAAACTACTGTAGAGTATATATTAGCTGCTAAGTAAAAATGGTGCAACTTTGCATTTTAAGAATTTTTCAAGCAACATATTGGAATTTCTATTTGGACTACACCTTTACATGATGAGAGCTTGGGTGAGGGTGAAAATTTCACCCTTATCAGCTAAAAAAGAAACTTAAAACTAACAAAAGATACTTTAAAAGGCACTTTAAACAAATAGCAAGAAAGTCTTTGCTTCTGTCATGCAAAAAACTTATGCCACAACTCATCTATACTTAGTAAAGTATAGAATGGCACTCCATGGTGTTTCCGGACGAAGCTGTTGCGGAAACTTGCATAAAAAGCAACGGCACTTAAAATATTTTGGAAAATGCAAGACTGCTAGGGAGTTGTTCAGTGAAAAATCATAAAAGCGCATCTACGTAGTATTTTCATCCCCAAAAAGTTATGGCACTCAGAAATCCAGCAGAATGCAGCAAAAATGGATAAGGTACTATAAAAATGGGTAGGGTGCGGCAAAACATGGGCAGGGAAATGTGTTCTTGTAAAAATGTCTAGAGGAAACGCTAAATCAAGCATCAGTTTCATATCACACTAGTAGCAGCTATTTGATCTATGATATTTCTCATACCAAGTGAAGGTATTTTTACTGAAATAAACTTTCAGTTCATTTTTTGTGCATGAGTTATTTTTCAATTTAGAAGTTATAAGAACAAATAAATCAGTTCATAACATTTTGCCTACCCTGTATTTATAATTTACAAAATATAAAGCTTAAAACTGATGGAAAAAATTTATTAAATTTTCTCACTTTTCGACTTCATCGTCATCCTTCTTTGATTTAGAAGAGTCATCTTGTGTTGTATGGAAAACACTTGTAACAGGTACTGAATTCCAATCACGATATTCACTTATGGTGACAGTGTGATCAGGCAGATCAATTGTGACAGGCTTCAACAAATGTTCAATCTCTATTTGGAAAATGAAATTAAAACATAATTAAAGCACACAATTTTATTTAACACCCCTCCCCCCTCACAAAATATGAAATATATTTTAAAGAGTCTATACGATCTGTAAAATTAAAGCATATAATGAATTTTAGCAGATAAGTAGAAAACATAATACTTAATAAATATAGCCTGAGGAAAAAAAAAGAAAAACATCTGTTGCCTTAAATTTGAAAGTCAATATTTATAAATTTTGGCATTGAATTTAGACCTTTATATTTTTCTTATCACATAAATATTTTTAAGAATTTTTTAATATACTTATAAAGTCATTTACAGTCATATTGTTGAGCATGTGCTAGAATTTTGCTTGGACCAAATTAATCCAATAACAACAGAGATGGTACAACTTCAAGTTTAAAATGGTTTCTTAAATATAAAACTTGTGATGGGCCTAATACATTTTTAATTTTGATTAAAATTAGAACCATATATATATATATTAAAAATGTACCCAATCCTGCAATTCTGTATCATATGCTTGCTCAAAATTACAAAATTAGCTATATCTCAACAGTTACGCAAATCTGAAATTTAAAATAATGTTTTGTTGAAAGGCTATACCTGATTCATTATTTTTAAATTAAGCTGAAGCGTAAAATGTAAAAGAAATTAGGATCAACAAGGCCTGTGGTTCATACAAAAACATGAGACATGGGGATAACATGCTTCGAAACATTATGAAAAATCCTAAAACATATAAGCACAAAAAAAAGTCATAACTTTTTGTTGCAAAAGTTTCAACTAAACTTATATACACATGATTTGGTAATTACATTTACACAAGATTTATGCAAAATATATATACAGATAGCATTTAACAGGTAGGTTAGAATGGGCTTACACTTTTATTGTGCTTGAATAATTTTGTGAATTAACTTTATATTTAATATAAATAATAAGAAATCAAAATATATACAATACAATCCAATATTTACCTGGAACTTTTCGTTTAGCATTTAATGCATCATCAATAGCTTGTTTTTGCTAAAAAGAAATATTTAAGATTCAGAAATTTGTAAACATGAAACAAGGATGAAAATGCATAAAAATAAGAACTTTCTTAGAATAAAACTTGGAACAAATAGAAAAATGATAAAACTTAACCAATTATAATAGATATAATAAAATTAAAAATAATTCATTAAAATGTTCAAACATAGCTGAAAAAACTATCCATTTTAACACTGAATTCACAAATAAATAGTCAGGGTTAGCTGGTTTAAACTCCATTGGTTTAACTCATGGTTATTTTAGTTTAAACCACGGTTATTTTTGGTTTAAACCAAGATTTTCTAGGTTTTATCCAACTTTATAAATAGTATATATATATATATATTACTAATAATTACACAATTAATTAATAGTATACATAGATATATGGGGTTGAAAATTCAAATTCAAGTTTTAGATGGATGTAAATGTTTTGGGCACCCTAGAGCATAGCTATGTTTAGCTTGGCTTCTCTCTCTGTGTATCTATCTATACAATGAATGCATGTGTCCACTTTAGCACAATAAATATATGTTCAATTTATATGAAATTTAGCAGTAAGATGACTTGCACAATCTAATGATGTTACAAGTTTACACTCTTAAATTCTACCTGTGTTATAAACTATCTTTCATGCATATAAAATTTTCATTTATTCTGTTATAATTTCCTAATTTAATTTTTGTATATTCCTATTTCGAAGTTGCAGAACACAAAATTTATCTAGATCAAAATATTGATCATGTGAATACAACATAGCATCAATACAATTATAAGCAATATTGATACAATATTGGTGGATGACTAAATGATATATATTGAATTATCGTACAGCTACATAAGTTTGCCTATCACTAAGTTTAATTCTCTAGTATCATCGGCTCAAGGTCATAGTCATGCTTTCCCTTTTCTACTCTGATCAGTAACCATAGCAGTGTTAGCTTCAAACGAGCAAGTATGCTTAGTTTTTTTACTTCAGTTGAGAGTAGAGAAGAAAATCCCTTTAAGAAAGTCTGCCTCAAGTAGTTATCCTAAGCGGATGCTGAAAAAGAGTTTCTCTCTCAATTTCAGTGAGCAGAGGAAGGAGAAGCAATTTCTGTGACCTTGAGTAATCAATTCTAAAGAAACAAACATCAGTTATAGTGTTTTTGCTAAAATGGTCTCGCCTTTTCTATTGATGTTCACCTAGGTATGGGGAGCAGGAGTCAAAAACAACAAAAAAATTGCGATGATTCACAGTAACTTGTGATATGTCTTTACAAGCAATGATAGTCTTCCATTCCAAGTTTGTTTACAAACTTCCAGCACTAACATGTGCACACTTTTAAATGGATATATGATGCTATAACGCCGTACAATGTGTGATATCATATCATAAAATTTTTAATAAAAAGAGTGTTTTTACTGATAGGACCAACTTTAGATCGTTTGTTTCTTATCAAGGCTTTAAATTCACTAAATGTACTGTGGAGTAAAAATCTGTCCTTAATAATATTTTGATATTAATACTTCACGAAGTGATTTCCCTTCAGCGGTAGTTCTGTATTCTGCATATTCTTCTTTTTTTTGTGAAACAGGGGGGAAAAAATGTTCAATGAATCCGTCTTTCTGCTTTGTCTGGAACTGCTGCGATCCATCATTCCACTCAAATTCATTTATGTACTGACAAGTCACGGTTCCGTGCTTTTTGAATGATGAAAACAAGGTTTTATTATTCTTGAGTATGTAGGAGAGGAATGAGCTGTAAATCATTCAGATTTTCCTGAACTTGTCCTTTTCTATTATTGGCTTTTTTCTGGGAATCTGATATTTAGTAAAAATAGTCCGGCTTTACATATCACCAGAATATCATAATAGCTTTTGTGGCATGTTTTTGACCGTGATGTGCTGTGCAATTATTGCTTATTTCTCAGAGAGAACACAAACAGTGAAAAAAAGCACCACTATCTTATTTCATTTACAGCGAGGAATTCGGTCTACTAATATTTTGTTATCAAACATGTGTTTTTCAACAAATTATAAATTTTGCTGAAGCATGAAGTAAAAACGTTAAAGCAAATATAAAATGTGATTTAAGATCTTCCCTATTGGTTACTTCAAATACTTAACCTTACCAGTCAATTCTAAATTTTCCCAGAAAAATCAGATTTTTTATCTGTCGAAAAATGTGCAAATAAATCTGAAGTTTCTTTAATAAGTTTTTTATAGAATTTCTTCCTTAAATATTTTTTAAAATGAGATTCTGAATTTGAATTAAATGGGTATTTAGGGCCGATGCCCCTTTCTCTCCTATTATTTAGCAAACAATTTCCTTTAGTATATTTATGAGATGTGTTTCATTTATCAGTTAATAATTTGCTAAAGAAAGGTTAGCAATATCATAAAAATTTGCATCTAGACATATATGATCGTTGGTATATTTTGTTCTATTTTTAAATATTTTTCATTTTTCAAATTTGTTTGCATCCACTAATATACCTATATTTATTTTGCTATTTATACAGAGAAATTATCTTTGATATTATATTACAAATGAAGGTATATTTACAGAATAACTCTATTAAAACATTATTAGCTATTATTTAGGCACTATAATGATTCAGGTTTATTAGGAACACATTTAGAAAGCGTCCTGAAACCATTTTTGTGGAACTTTTCTGTTTGCTTACTTTTCAAAAACATTAAATATAATTTTCAAATGCTAATCAAAAACACTGAATTCCTACACAAGGTAGACTTTGTGTAGCAATAGTTGCTACTCAATTTTTTTTCTCTAAATCCAACTCTGTGGGAGGAGGGATGAGAGAAATATTTCTTCTTCTACCTCTTTTACTACACATAACACAGGCAAGTTTAAAAATTCAGATGCTATTTGCATACATATCAGGGTACATACTCAATTTCTGAAACTAAATTCCCCGCCTTTTCCAGGGTTTCCAGAGGAAATTTTATAAATTTCCAGGTTTACCACTAATAATACAAGGCCAGTTACTATTTAGCATCCATTTATGACAACAAATAATAAAACAACTAATTTGTTGTCATCTATTACAATAAATTATTAAAGTCTTACCTAAATAATGCAGAAAACATGTGGCTTACCACTTTTTACACTTAAGAATTAAAATATTGCTTACTGATTACATAATATCTTACTTATTACCTTCTTCACAATAAAGAGATAAAACATTACATTTTCAGTGAAGAAAAAATGAATTTAATTATGTCTTCATTACAACTTTTTTTTCTATTCAGTATTTCAGATATTAGGGTGAGCAACAAAAAACATAAGATAATTTCTAGTTTTTGATGAAAAATTTTTTTTCCTGATTTTTTTATTCTCTGACATTTTCAGGTTTGCATATGAACCCTGTATATGTGATATATGTGACATGCGTGAATTTTAAATTTGATTTTAATAGGTAAAGTAGTTTAACATATTATAAATTCATAGAGCAAAATGGGTATTTATCTTATCTAAATTTACAGTCTCTTTTGTGCTTGTTCTTAGGTAGGATTTCATTTTTATACTGTTATGACATGATTTCCCCTGTATTTAATATTTATGTATTATTCTAAATTCTAAATTATCACTTGAAAAATATTTTCTGTTTCAGTTCCCATTTAATGTGTTCTTAATTCTAATCCAAAATAAAAGCAATAAAACCTTATTGTCATTATTATTTTTGCTGTGGAAAATATTTCTGGAAGCCAACATTGTAAGTTATTTTATTTACTAAAAATGCACCCGACATAGCCCAGGATTTAAAACAGAAATTCACTGAATTCATTAAATAAATTTTTCAAAAGATGACAGGGCTGATATTAGATAAATGAATCAGTGATGTAAATTATGGGCAACACCAGTTACAAAGTAAATTTTAAATAATTGTTTTTGTGGGTTTCCTAAGATGATCAGACTTTTGTGGATTTTGGTAAAATCTGACATCTATCGGTCTCTTTCTTAAGTTTCTCAATTTGATATATTTCTTTTATTAAGGTGCAAGCCCTCTTTCCCATAACCCTCAACATGATGTTAATGAACAATAAATATTAGTTTCCATTAATAACAGGGAATTTAATTTTAAAGATGACACAATAAACATTTATTTTCTAAGCAAGGAAAAAAAAAAATTGTGCACTTTCTGATAACAAAGATTTGATGAAATATGCAAAATAAACTAATTAATTCAGCATGAAAGAACACCAAAAATATCAATAAATTAATTTTTGGAACTGAAGACATTTATTAAAATATTTCAAATTTAATGCCGTTACAATATAAAAACCCAAACTATGATGTTTTTGTCTTCAAATAACACTATAAATGGCACCACCAGCAAAATTGGAAGCAATCAAAAAGTTGCTGAATCTCACGAGTGAACGCTAGGCCCAAATACAACCAGTGG
Organism: Amaurobius ferox; assembly: GCA_951213105.1. Lineage (NCBI taxonomy): Eukaryota > Metazoa > Arthropoda > Arachnida > Araneae > Amaurobiidae > Amaurobius > Amaurobius ferox. The sequence continues at coordinate 54,299,176 of OX578139.1, read as the reverse complement.
GATTGTTGCAAATTTTCTAGTATGAATTATTGTCCTTATTGATAAAGTGTACAATAGGCCAAAGTTGAAAGGGCCGATCTGTCTTTTTATTTGCATAGATTGATGCCCAGTTTCTTTCTTTTCCACAGCATCTTAAATCATGATTCACTATATGCCAATACACAAAACAGAAAGCAATCTTCCAAGATCCTAACCATCTTGTTCTCTGGTGCAGAAATCTTATTCCTGCATTCCTCCAATGGCTTTTTTTGCTGATGCTTGTGCTCCGATTTTGCTTTTTGGCCCGTGTATGCTCACAGTCTCAGATCGAGTAATTCTCGAGTGATTTTCCTTGTTGAGAGCCAGCCCACCAAGAAGCTCTCAATAATACCTATTTAAAGGTATACTTTAAGGTTTAAGCGATGTGGAATAATTAATAACTCTTATTTGCACATCGTATACTTTGTGTAAGATATACCATGTTTATAAGCAAGCAATAATATAAACTAAAATTAAAAAATTAATCTTTTTTTTTTATTGATCTTTATATCAAATGAAGCTAAAATAAAAAAATACTTGCATTTCGTTTAATTCTCTTTTTCTCTTCCTTCAATAAATTATCAAGTTTCTCTTTTGCCTTAATCTTACGAGCTAGCTTTCGTTTACGGAAGCCAGTTAAATACTCCCTATTTGAAAAACAGAAAAATCTAACATTAAAATTAATGAAAATGCAAATTATAATCAGTGTTATAAAATTAATAAACAATAATAGGATACAGAATTTTTTATAAACACATAATCATGTTTATCCAAACTAAAACTGTTAGTTTTATGTTTATATAATAATTAAAAACAAATTACATGAACTTTCTGCTTAAAAGTAATTCGGGCCTCCATGCTATTAGCTCCTTGCAAAACATTTTATTATCTTGGTAATATTACATCTTTTATTACATACCTTAAACTTTCACTTCAATAACAATTCAAGTGTTAATTGAATTTGCTTCAAAGTACATAGAACACAGTCTGGCCAACTGGAGATTGATGGTTTAATTTCATTTGAAGAAAAGAGTTTTTACAATGGTATTTGAACAACTTAACTCACTAGGTTAGATATACTGGGTGATTGAGAAGTGAATAAAGACATTGAAATTTTCCAGTGATGAAACAATTTGACAGTAATTTTAACTGACAGAGAGGTACTTAAAATGGTACGATATACAGTATTAAAAATGTGACCATTTTTATGTCCAAAAAATGGGATAGGCACCAATTGAGTTTGAGGTTAGTCAAGGCACAATAACAAACAATTAAATAGTTCTTGAACAAAATCCATTTGTTTCTCAAAATAAATCTCCAAGCTTAATGTTAAGTAGTTTTTATTAGACATTTTGATTCTACATGTATAATGGTTCTGATTGGAAAATGATTAAAATGTGATTTGTCAGATTTTTGCAAGTGCATTATAACTGCATGCAATGCAAGTTCTCAAATAGCGAATATATTCATGGATTTTATTGGATGAAACTTACTCGTGTTGTCAATGGGCATATGCAAAACATTAAAATGATGTATCCAGTAGTGATTTGCTTCATTTTCATAAATATAAAAATTTTACACTTAACTAACAATATTTGGTCATGGAATTTTATATAAGAACTAGCAGTATATCCATTCTTCATAAGGAATATATAATATAAAGAAACTTAAAATGCACAATTTGTAGTAAACTTTTAATATTCAGAGTTTTTCTTTTTAAAATTTTATAATAATTCGGGGAGGGGGGGGGGAGAGGTTAGTTCTCCTGTGGTGATATAATAAACAGACAGATGAGATAGAAGCATAACTTACAATTTTATTTATATAGATAATATAAAATATGTCTGATGTTGATCATGATTTAAAATATATTAAAATTCTTGTAGAATTCTAAATCAGTTATTCTTAAGCTAGAGTCACAGAAAATAAATATATATTTTGCTAGTTGTTGCCTTATTTATAAAAGCATGAGTTCGGCATTACATAGTCTGGGCTGATTTTGTCCAAATATAGGCTCTTAATGTTTAAAAGATGTATTTTATACTAAAAATAACTCTATTAGTATTTAATATTGAGTATATATATATTTTAAGTTAAATATTATATATATGAGTACTGTTATTATATTTGTTAGTGCTGTTTTCCAGAAAATGAAGACATGTTTTTGTCATCAGTTACAGCTAGACGGTCTTCTGTATGAAAGGGAACCGTGAGACCAAAAAGTTGAAGAACTACTAAATGACATTCATTGTTATACAAAACATTCTATTGAAATATGTATTTTAATTTTCCTAAAAAGAAACATAAAAATCCCTGTTCTCACTATACAAAATTATCTTTACAGGCAGATCTGGAATGAAACATTCTGGTTCCATTTGTAGACAAAAAATATAAAATTGAATCATTATATGCCAAAATGAAAGCACTAAAATGGTATTAGAAAATATATCCATATGATTTTTATTCTGTTTCAGTAATTGGCTAAACAAAATATATGAGTTTGAAAAATCCTTGCAGAATAAAACAGTTGATGTAAGAAATTGTAAATATCAATAATTCCCATAATCTTTAAACCCAATGGTCATAATTGACATAATTCAGTCAAAAATGCCAATTCCGATAACATGTATTTTTATACACATTTTTTTATTGTTTAAATTGAAAAAAAATTCAAGAAAAATCGTCTGCCATACAAACACATTGGATTTAATTCCACTGCTAAACGACATATATGATATATATATTTTTAAAATAAATTTGCAGAAAAAATATCGTCTGCATGATGTCATTTCTATGGAAAGTTAATAATTTTTAATTAATATTTCGATAACCTATTTAAAGTCCACTCACAAAATTTTATGAAATTAGGTGCAGCTGTTCTCCCGTGATGATGAAACAAACATACACACACATACATAGACAGAATTTCAATTTTCTTGGCTTTAAATTCAGCAAAGAAATTTTAGAAGTCATTCAAAATCTGAATTTTAGAAGAAAGGGTTGCTGGAATAAAATGTTCTCCAAACAAAATAGTGGAGGTTGTCAGATTCTCACCTAAAAATTGTCAAGAATGAAAAAGGGATAAAAGTATCTATCTTTTTCCTTAAATCTTGAGAGTAAATAGAAAACTACTTTTAAGATTAAATTCCATATATTTAAAATAATATAAAAAAAATATTTGCCCTGACTCATACATAGGACCTTCTATATTTAAAGAAAATTTTCATGTAAAGTTTTATTTCTCATTCTATTTCTCCTATAGGCCTCAAATGCTGATGATTTTGCTTTATCATAACCACTTTCACACGTTTGAAATCAACCGCATTTATGAAGGACTAACCAAATTTAAATTTTCACTCTTCAGGATACTTATAGCTCAGTTCATCCATCATTAAAAAATATAATAGCTTAGTTTCTATTTGAAAAGGAGTACGGTTTTCTTAGCACGAAATACGGGAGCACTTGTTTTCACGCTCGTGCATAAAAACAAGCTTTGTTTACATCATTTAATAGGTATGGAAGAGTAAACAAACGCTCCCATCCCTCAGAAAATTTCCTGGCGACAGTATACTGAAAATTACGATATCTCTCCTTAATCAGTAGCTCATATTTTTATTTTATGAAGGCCTTATCAAATATACACAGGAAGATTATAAATTATTTTTATTTTAAAGTTTTATATTAGAGTTATAAAAGTACAGATTTCAATACATAAATAACATAATTGATGCTAGGTATGAGGTACATAATTTTTTTTCAAATCAAATTTATTTCAAGTTTTGAAAACTCACGTTCTTTCTTTCTCGTCAAATATAACACGTTTCTTTTCTTTTTTAAAACTTTTCTTTTTCATGGTTTAAGTTTAATTGAAAATATTTAAATTAGATTTGAGTTTACTCGAGCAGCAGAGAAGGCATTCAATCAAATCAACGCACACGACTTTTTGAAGTGGGAGTAGCAAAGGACAATATGGAGTACAGATGCTAACATTTGAGTAAAAATTACAGATTTTGTGAAGAAGAATCTTGAAAACCATATAACTGGAAAATAATTTATTAGAGATTAAAATAATGCTATTATTCACTGTTTAAATACCTATAATTGTTTCAAAAATTATTATTTGCCTCATTAGAAAGAACTTCAACTGATACTATTATAAACATTTCATAAATCACATTGCGTTGGGCTTTAAAGTTTAGATAAATATTTAATTAAAAACTTAAAATCCGCCATAAATACTTATATAATACCTAAAGTTATATTTCTTTGTAAATTTTCTTCTATATGCATTAATTAGATAAACTACGGACTGTTAGTGATAAGCGTATCCAGCTGTAAATGAAATGACTCACCATTGTCCCTTGATTGCTTATGCATTACCAATGCTTTACGCAAGTCTTCACTTCACAGTGTTTAACTTTTCCGCCTGAATCTTAATTTATATCTGTGTCTACTGAATCATTTTTGAGTTTGCTGGTAAATAGATAAGTTTATAATTTTTTTAATAAATTTTGTGCTACTATTAGTCCGATTAAACATCTTCATACAAATCCAAGTGAAATTATGGAATTGAATTTTATTTACCTTTTATTTAGATATGGAAGCTATAGCTAAACATGATTTTAATGCCACAGCAGAAGATGAATTGAGTTTTAGAAAAGGACAAATTTTAAAGGTAGTTCAATTAACAATGTTTTTTATTAATATCTGAATAAAACAATGCTATATTGTGGGATGTTATATGAAAGTACTATTTGTGAATTATATTTTATGCAATCACAAATCTCATTTATTGTTTCTATTATTTTAATTAGATATTAAATATGGAAGACTCAGATTGGTACAGAGCAGAACTTGAAACAAAAGAAGGTTTTATACCTAGTAATTACATTGAGATGAAAAGCCATGAGTAAATATGTTTTTATTATACTTTAATTTATCTGTCAATTTTAAATTATGTTATCAGAATACAATGAAATTAACAAATTTGCCAGAGTAAAAGAATACAGGTACCTTCAATGAAATTGGTAGTATATTGGATTATATTTTGGATATTTCTACATTGTTAAAGGATTCAACTTTGTCTTTTATGTAAGAATAAGAATGCAGATTCCCTTTTTTTCCCACTGTTTTGTGTTAGCCACATTTTTTATTTTTTGGGAGATTATGAATTATGCAAATGCACAATACTATTACTTCTTGAACTTACAGACCATTATAAATTTGCATTTTGATAGAGAATGTTTCACAGATTTTGCTAATTTATTTTAGTTTTTTGAGTTTGAGAATATTCTACAGATCCTTAAATAGCTTCTCAGATTTTACATATAAAAATTATGGCCCTGGATGAAAATGAAAACAAATGTGGGTTTTGTTGTACTTGCCAAGTTTGGCAAGGAGGTGTTGATTATTGCCAAGACTTAACATAACTTTCACGACTATAACTTCAGTTTACCCTTAACTGTTATGGTAAAAAAAAAGGATCTTGTAAAATGGCATTGTACTCTGGGGTCCACATGACCTTCCCGTAACAGTTAAGCGTTAAGTGAAAAATTTTGAAGACACTGTTTCAAGCATAGTTTTTTATACAAATATCTAAATCATGTTTTGATGTGAGTGTTTAGAAATGTAGATGCAGTTAAGCATAACTGTCAATGCAACAAATATTTTGTAACATTTTAAGTTGTTGAAAGGAGTATATATATGCATTTTGAGTTATTTTAAATGTTTGAAAGTTTTGCAAAATCTTATGCTGGTAGCTTTAATGTTTTTAAAAGTGTTGGGAGTCTCAATATTGTTATTACAGTTAAAGTTTCTTCTTGCTACATGTTTGCTTAAAGGTTGTTAATGTGCATGATTAAGAAGCTGCGTAGAATATACAACTATTTTGCTTTCTATTTTAATGCTAAAGCTTATTTTGTCAAATTCCTTCTGTGCAGGGATATATTTCCTTATAGTTTGAAAATATGGTAGAACAAATCAGTGAGCAATGGGCGATTCCACTGTCACATGCGGGATATTCAGACTACATTTTCAACTATATTTTCTTGTAGGCCTTTTTTGTAAGAATGAAGTTTTAGAATTTGTTATGGTCTGATGAAAGTACTTTAGCTGGGTGATTTTATAAGCGTAAGAAATTTTTCATAAACTTTTCAATTCCCAAGTTTTGTAATTAAACCTAACTGTCACGTGCAGGACACACCATTTGACAGGACTTTTTATTATATCTCCTTCTAACAAAAATTTCTCTGAATCTGTTGTAGTCACGTGACTTCAGCATTTTTTTTATATATCTCCTAGGTTCATATTAAGTATTCATAAACATTTATAGGCGGTAAGGTAAGCATATACCCAGGTAATTTTTTTAAAATAAATGTCACGTGTGGGACAACTCCGTCATGTGCGGGACATTGTATGATTTGATTTGTCACTCAATAAAAATACAATTGCTTTATTAATTCCAAGAAGTTTATTTTAATGTGAAAGTACTAAACTATTATTATAATACGAATGTTAATTATTTATTATTAATAATATATTAATAGTAAAAATATATATAAAAAGATAAACACAATTTGAAACAAAAATTAAAGCAAAGCTTTTATATACCAAACAAAAATATAAATTATTTAAATCATAGTATTTTCTTTGTAATGTTTGATTACAGTTTTTCAGGTCAACAAATTTGTAAGAGCCTCTACTATTAGCAACAACTGGTGCTGAAATAACCTTCACTATCTCTTCACATTTGTAAGGAATTTCGTTACAATGTTTTGGTCACTTGAAGTAGCCCCTGATTTTTTACTCTTCCATCACATTTACTACAAATGTACCATTTTCTTCTCTTTTGGTAATTTCCCCTGGATAGAGTTTGTTCTCATAATTTACAATGACCCATTTTCCACATGCCAGGTCTTCACCCGAAATCAAACATGGTGAATTGCTGTTTCCAAAGGTGATATTTTCAGTTCAAAGAGAATGGGTTCGACAGTTGATGACGCCCTTTCCTTTTGATTGAATTACATGGAAACGTGATATACTAGTAATTGTAATTACACTGTTCCATGGGTTCTTCTCTCGTATTTTCTCCTCTATGTGATCATTTCCAATGTAGAAGATCCTTGTACTGTGTGTAAGTTGGCTTGCTAAATTAGCAAAATCTTTGGCAGACTGGACAGTGTGTATCTCACCTTGGCTCATCATCTTTTGACATACAAGTCTCTTTATATTACCTCCCACCCCATCCACCACTCCTTTTCCATGAGAAATAGCAAAGTACATGAAATTTGTTCCTGTGTACTTTTCTGACACTGTGCATAGAAGTTTGGCCATGTATTTGTTTTTAAATTCAGAGGATGGCCCATCACTCCAAATGACCTCTTCTTTTGGTTGTATTTTATCCGATTGAAAAATTTCTTCATAAAGAAATTCTATGAAAACAGAAATAGTGTCTTTATCTTTATTTTATGTATCTGAACATATGAGGCAAGTCTGACACTTGCCTTTATAAAAAGTTGCAGTAGTGAATAGAAGTACTCTTGCTCGTGACCATAGTGCACTTTGTACTTCGTTCTGATTGATATTCGCATGCAAATGCCATTGCAAAGTCTGTTTGCAAAATTGATTTCGTATATCAATTGATTTCGTATTTCAATATCTGAATTTTGGGACTGTTTCGCAATAATACCTACTTAGGTCTAAGTGTAACGTTTCAATTTAATGGATACTACTTTTGGCTTTTAAAAGTTTAGAAATATATATACTTATCAACCGATATTTTATTTTAAATAATTTTCTAGTTATAACAATAAAATTCTTTACTTGAAAATACTTACGTTTGAAATGTCCCACACGTGGCGTCACGTGTGGGACAGAATAAAATGTGCTGTAATAAATTTCAGAAATGAAATTGGTATTTTATATTTTAAGGAAAGTTTATACATATTTAGGTCATTTATAAACTTGCATGGCTACAAGCTAAACTACTTGGTTCAATACTAATTACAAAAAATACTATAATTTCTGTCACGTGTGGGACATACATTTGTATTAACTTGAATTTTTAAATATACACAGTTTAAATTGAAGTAAACCTTTTGAAACAATGCATTTAATAGAGAATATACTTGTATATTGTACTGAAACAGCAAAAGTGTTTTTAAGTTTAACAGAAAATAAAGTGGAAGCTCATAAAGTCAACACTTTTTCAACTACATAAGATTCAGTTGATGGTGGCCATCTTGGAATCAGTGTTGTCACTTGCAAAAAGCAAAGTACTGGGAAAATATTCTTAGAAATATATTATTTAGACCCTTAAAAATGAACTAGACAGCTTGGATCTCCCCACCAAAAATATTTTTTTATTCTTGAAGATGTCCTGTTTTCCGTGGAATGCTGCAATGTGGTAAAACAAATCGGTAGTCACATCTACTGAGTTGGTCGCTATTGCCATTTTGAGTAATTTTTTAAAGCTTTTTAAGTTGTAATATGACACAATTGACACTGCACCAATGAGATTTAATAATTAGCAGTGCTGGATAACTTTTGGCTCCTTTCGTATGTGATATTGTATGGATGTTTGTAACTTGTAAAGTATTTGAGATGGCACTCAGAGAGAGTGCCCACTGTTGGAGCTAAGCTTTCTTTTATACTAAAAGCTGTTATATATATATATACTTTTCTAAAATGTATTTTAATGACATTTTCTTCATAAAAATTTTCATTCACACTTTATGTAAATTTGGCTATTTTATGTATGCAAGGTTAAAATGCATAATGAATAGGATTATACTCCCATTTCAAAAAACAGCATCCACATGTTAGTTTTACATTTATTATGTACATTTATTAGCATGGATTAGTTGATATTTGCAATGGCATCCAGAAAACTTGCTATTTATTGCAAATAACTGACAAATTCAATCCTAACAACCATGTAAGCTGGATTCAAATTTCTTCGAAATGAGCTAGTTTATATAGAATCTGCCTATACTGCCATCTTTAGCAAAAGGATTAACAACACTCGAGTTCATCACCTCACTAAAAGCAGAGTGTCAGTATGTCAGACCACCAAATACAATCCTGAGGGCTGAAAAAAACTCATGTGTACTAATTCAACTATGCTGAATCCAAATATGAAATCTGTTTCAAATTAACTCCTGGATCTGAAGAAAAAGTCTTTCCATGTTTCGCCTTTTATGCTATTTTTGTGTTTATAATTTCAGGCTCAAGGCATCCTCATAACATAATGCAATTGCATGGTTTTGAGACTTTAATGCCTGAAGAAATAAATGGAAAACTGTGAGAGGTCATCCCAATTTAAAAATTCAGAATATGAATATTTAAACCATGGAGTGGGAGACTTGCTTCCTGTTTATATTCAAATTCATGTTTTAAACAATGTAATTAATGCAAACTTTGTTTATATATAGATTGATTGGAGCTGAATTGTATGACACATAAAGTTAATCATTTTTAACACTTTACAACATAGTTGAAAAGTATTTATCACTTTGTTCATTCTGTCTGTCTGTCCATTCGCATGATAACTGCCATAAAAATGACTTTATCAAAATGAAATTTTAGTATGTTGTTGAGATGGTCTGTGGGACATATGGGAATGCAAATGAATAATATCATTCAATTAGTTTTGAATTGAACACGGGTTGAAAAAATGAAATACATTTAACCCTATGGGACCTAATGTTTCAAACATTTTTTAAGCAAATTTAAATTTCACACATTGCTTTGAAAATTTTAGGATATATTCAAATTATTCCACAAAATATATAAAAAAAATTTCAGCAAAATATGTTTGGTAGTTTTATATGAAAAGATCACGTGACCCACTTCAAAATAAAATATGGCATCTATCTTGTGTCAAAATTATGATTTTTAAAGTTCTTTTTAATTTATTTTTGGTGTTTCATCTGTTCTAAAACCGCTTTATTATTTTTTTTTTTCCGTGCATCTGTATACTGCACCAACACAATTACAATATTTTAGAGTTTAAATGATCATCAAACTTTGATCATTTGTACAACGAAGCCTAACTTTCACGTATGGAGAATGTAAACATATCAAGCTGTAAATTGAGTTGTATAAAAATTGTTGAATTTCTTTAACGCAAAATTATCTAGCTCTGGAGTCTGCAATATAGCTGATATGAATGAAACATTCATTGATTTTACATAGAGAAGCAGACAATTCCATATTATTGCTTTTTTGATGAAGTTTTAAGCATGGAGTAGAAAGTAATTTTACCTCCATGGTTTTACATTTATAAGTAAAATAAATTATTGTAGTATTGTAATAATTTTAAAAATATCGCCTCTGAATTAAAGGAATGAAAAAAGTTTATAAATGAAATATTCACTCTATGACTAATTACATAGAGAGCCAAGCGATTTATATTTCAATGATGTTATTTGATTAAAGTTCATTTGTTTTCGATGAAGTTTCCAAAAATAATAAATTATTTTAGTATTGTGATAATTTTTAAAAATATCACCGCTGAGTGTATCACATTTTAGAGATGTTTAAATAAAATTGCATTTCAGTTGGAAAGTGTTTCATAATCAATGTTTTATGCATGATTGATCTCTCTTGTTTTTCTATGGTATGACTAGAAATTGGAAACTTGAAATAAAAAGTTTGAGGTATTAAACTTTTAACTTATAAATTGGTTTGTTAGAGGGTCCAGGGGAGTGTAAATTCTGTTATGTTCGTTGTTGGTATAGCATCTATGTTTTGATAGGGAGTTGTATAAGATATAGTAATACTGAATGGGAGGGGTATATAGCTTCTATGTGTGGGAGATGGAACGGTCAGCAGGAGTTGATATCTGCCAGATCCTATTTTGTATGCATAACCGTGGTGTACTTGGGCACATGAAGCATGCAGGAGGCATTGCTGGTTGTGAGAAAATAAAATTAAAATAAATTGTTTGAAGAGATAGGCTTTGGTGGATAATGTTTAATTAAGGTTAAATTAATAGTGAATGCTTGCAGATAATGTCTTTTATGCTGCCAGTAAATTGTGTTTTTTATGTTGCCTAAAATGTCTTATGTTGCTAGAAAAGATAATGTCGAATATGTTGCCAGTAATGTTGCTACAAGCTTAACTAAAAAAAAAAGTGAAGTATTTGTAGTGAAGGCCTTTTTGCTGAGAGCAGCAGTATGGAGGCCCATTCCCCAAGTTAGAATCAAACCCCTATTGCAGATAATAGCATCCATGTAGTAATTTCATGCTTAAAGCATACTTGGCAGGTGGTTGCTTCTTGGCACATTACAAGTTTTCTTACTGCCATTGCAGATATCTACTATTCTGTGCTGTCAAATGCATAATGAGTGCAAAACTAGCCCATTAATATTGTTATCCTAATCATGATCCTAAATTTGAGAATAGACTTCTTATAGGGGAGTTCTACGAGTATGAACTTGCCCGTTGCAGCCTTGTGTAGCTTGGACTTAATTTTGAAGAGATCTGAAGTCAGCTACTTAACTTGAATTTGTCAGTTTCCATAGATGTTGTAAAATTATGGTACATAGTGAACTTTCTTCCTGTCATTGCAGATATCGGTTATTCCACATTAACGAATGCCTAAATGTGTCTTAATATTTTAAATATTTTAATGGCGCTCATGATGTTTCTATCATGAGTCCCTTGTCCACGCTAATTATCACTACATTTAATGCTTTAATTTCAATTGCAGTGGTATGAATATAAATTATGCTGAGCAATTAACTGTGCATAATTTATAAATTTTTTTTGCAGTTGGTATTATGGTCGCATATCAAGAGCAGATGCTGAAAAGCTACTGTTAAAAAAACATGAAGGAGCATTTTTAATCAGAGTAAGCGAAAGTTCTCCTGGAGACTTTTCACTTTCTGTTAAGTAAGTTTATTAATTTTTTTAAAATTTTTAATAAAAATTTGTGTCTCTTTTTTTTTGCTAGACCTGTTTAATGCTTATATGCATTATACCTTTTGCATTATCACATTATGATATAGAGAAATAATGGCATTTTAATTTTTTTAAATATGAGATGTTGATAAAAATATGTATTTAAAGACCTGGATGTGTTGTAAAATCTTTTTCTATATATTTGTGAGGTGTGATAAAATGCATAAATCTAAAAGTACATCAAATGCCAGCTGTTGGTAAGGGTCACTTTTTCAACTAAAATTTACTTTTTTTTAGCCTCAGCCTCTTTTCATCCATTTTTCTAGTCAGAAGCAGGGTTTAAATTAGCTAAAAGTCTTTAGCATTTTTCTGAAATCTCAGAAATTATTTTAGCTTTTCTCAGACTTTCTTTAGCTAAGTGTTGATATTTTTTAATATTCATATGAAATAAATATAAGATGTTCTAAAAGTTCATCTAAAAGCTACCAAAATATATTTAAATAATTTCAGAATTTACATTACTTCATAGTATGTTTTAAGCTTCAGAAATTTAACTAAAATATTGATTATTTGTCAACATGAGATTTCATGTATATATATATTTACATTCCCGCTCTATTCTACTGATCCAGAGAAGCATCCTTTTCCATCCATTTTGATCTTAGAAAAATCCAAAGTTTGAGAGACAGAATTATAATATTTTACACAGTATATGTAAAAATTATCAATTATTTTCTAAAAAAAATGTGTTTCAAGTGCTACTTTACATATACTCTGTTTTGATGCTTTCAGAGCTAATTACTGTATGGTGAATTGAAAGTTATTTTTAATTAATACATTGTTTTCCTATGTTAAAATACAAATACTGCACTAATGAAAGAACTGTTACATTTAAAGATTTATTTGTATAGATTAATGTACAGCAATATCTTTTTTGTGTTAAATTAAAATATTTGGTTGTTATTGTAATGCCAGAAATGTAAAATATTGAAGATTTGGAAGGATTAAGAAATGAGGGAGCGAGGAATGCGGGGGGAATGATTATCCCCACGCTAAGTACAGTGGCGATAACATACAGATGGTCCCATGTCTTACATACCACACCCCATGTCTACGGATCAGCCCTCAGGGTTACATACCAGCACGTAGACCGTCCAACAGAAGGAAGGTATATATATATATATATATATATGAGGTCAAGAGAGTTGCTTGTTGCTCGGAGTTGGTCAGCAGTTGGAGTCCAGTCAGTCTGTGAAGTTGGACATTTTTGTAGAGCAAGGCAGTATAACACTTTTGTAAATTGTGTGTGATAAGCTCTCAGCTTCATCTGGTGTTGAGATGGTGAAATACCCGAGGATTCTCCCAAGATGTGAAAGATTATTATCAGGTACATTTTTAATTTTATGAGGATAATATTAAAATTGTGTTTTATTAAAAAAGGGCTAATTAATGCGTCCCACCCAGTGTTCCAACCGAATATTACTAAGTCTGGCATTACATCTCGCTAGTTAATTAATTGTCTGAAGAAGAATGATGGAATTTGTAATATTAAAAATAATGATGTAACATTGATGATGTGTGTTAAATAAATTGAAGACTGTGCTATTTACCTTTAGATCTTACTTTTGAATGTCTATAAGATATATATATATATATTACTTAGTATCCCGTTATGCAAAATTTAGGTGGGTTTTGCGGCCACCAAAGCAATGTACTAACCCAAACTACTAATGGCTGTAGTTAATAAGTTAAATGATGTAGAGTTGCCTCCTTTTTTAAGATAAGTAATTAACTAAATCAATACGGCACAACAAACAATCGGCACAGTTATTGACATTTTAAATATTCTTCCCATAGTACAAATTTATGCATTTTAAATACACATACAATATTCATATGGTAACATGCCATATATTTTTGATTTCTGTTTTATAGATGTGGAGAAGGCATTCAACATTTTAAAGTTCTGAGGGACACCCAAGGCAAATTTTTCCTGTGGGTAAAAAAGTTTAGCTCGCTTAATGAGCTCATTGACTATCACCGTACAGCTACTGTGAGTAGGTCACATGATGTAAAGTTGAAAGACATTCAAAAAGAAGAGGTAAGTAGGTCATGAATTTTTGTGTTTTTCTATACGAAATAAGTGAGCATTAGCTGCTTTTGGTTATCAGCTCAGTCACTTTTTGAGAGAGTATTTATGTTACATCAGCTCCGAGATTGAAAAATACATACATCTCAAACTGCTTTTAATGTAATAAAACTAAAATAACTTTGTTAAAAGCAACATGCAGCACAAAATTAAAGGTGCCTTCCCATTCACCGCAACGCAACGCAACGGTAGACGGTTCACGGCAACGCTGGAGGTACACTCAAGTCTTTGCGGTGAAGTAAACCCCTTCACACTGTTGGTCGATGGCTAAGAAATATAGCCAATCAGATGCAAGCGCAGAAATTTCTCCTAGTTCAGCGGCCATGTTTACAAACCATCTCTTCCAAAACGATTTTATATACATAAAATATTATATAATAAAAATTAAGATATTATTACTAATATAATCTCTTTGGTCTCTTCTGATTCAAATTTATATTTACCAGCGGCTTGCTAGTTTACAGTATTGACACGTTTCAGAAAATCCACCTTTCTGTGAATTTAACCAAGAGCGTATGCGAGTTTGCTTTGGAGATATATACATATTTCATCAGTTTTCTAAAATAAGCTAACTAAAGTGAGTCTACTGTGTAAAGTCTACTGTAATTTTTCAAGACTTGTGTTTAAACTATTCAACGATTTGCAAATATCTTTTCCAAGTTATGGAAAGTGATATAGTCTTATGTTATTTTAATGTTTTGAGTTCGTGAAAAATAAATTTCGTTTTATTTCAAGTTGACTATTTCCTGTTTACATCCGCTACGACACTCTGCTAACATCTGGTTTTTTCAAATGGATAAATTCCAACAAATTTCATGTAACCAACAACCCTCTTAGATTGGCATTTTGAAATTCAAATAATGAAAATTAATTTTATTTAACACCTTCTTTTGTTTACATATATGGAATTTATTGCCTGAATTTTTATTGGTGTTTGTTTTTGTTATCTTTAAGTTTAACATTTTTGGGGGTGGACAGCTCCAGGCAGACCAAACTCTGGTCTTCAGACCAGAGTGGATTCTGTACCAGGGTTATTCTTTGATTGAATTGTAAGTTTAACTGATTTAAATATAATGTATTAAATTTTACCACTATACTTTTGATTGAAGCTTAAATGAATCTGATGTTTTAAATCTGGAATTGTTGTCAATAAAAATTAATTTTAAATTTAACAATGATGAGTTGAGTTTTCTTTTAGAGTAATGGCTGTGCAATAAATTAATTAGATAAACTCTGCAATATCTATGAAGGTGTCAAAGGTAGGTGTATTTATTCTGGAATTGTTTGTTGTTGTTTATATATTCTAAGGGGTATTGTGCACAGGCCAAATAGTAGTAATGGTTTAATAAAGGAAATAAAGAGATAATTTAAATATTTAATAAAAATAACTTTATTTGGAAAACTATACGATCACATCCAAATGTAAATATAATGATAAAATTGAAATAATAATAACTTTGAAATGTAAATAATAATAATAACTTTAGTCTCAAAATATAAAATAAAGAATAAACAAATAAAGTGAAAATTAATCATAAAATTAAATAACTTTAAATATAAATAATCTTTCAAAAATAAAATAAAATAAATAATCAGTAATAAATTAAAAAGGAGGGTTTCCCTCTTAACAGTATTTACGCTCAAAAGCGCTCTGGCCTTTATCATTTTTGTGCATCTTATAAGAAGTGTAATAAAGACCTTCTATCAAAGTTGTGTGCTTGATCGTTTTTTCATATTTATCTTTCAGATTTTTAAACAAATTTCTATGTTCAAGATTTTAAGGGTTTGAGGTTGTTGCTCATTGTTTATTCTGGCTTAAAACACATATAGGATAATGTTCTTAGAGCCCATAAAGTACAGTTTAGTGTTTATTCTATTTATTTTTCAGTGTCTGGTTAAAGCCATGTATGATTTCAAACCTCAAGAAAGTGGAGAACTGGAGCTTCACAGAGGGGATATAATCACTGTTCTCAATAGATCTGATAAAAATTGGTGGAAAGGAAAAGTTGGGCAACGTAAAGGTATTTTCCCAGCAACATATGTTGTACCTTACAACAGATGAAGAACTAAGCCTCCTACTGAACCTTCTGATGAAATTTCTGTTTGCACTACAGAATAATTTCAGACTTAACAAACTGAAGTCTATTATAACTGCACTATGTGATTCTGTAAACTGTCACTGAAGGCAAAAGCTTGATTACGTTTTGAAAATGTAAAAAGTATTTATTTTGTCAGTATCAGACAGTCTAAAATGAGGATACTAAAAAGGCTGGTTCCGTTATAAATCTATCTGCATGAAAATCTAAATCCTAGATTTTGAGCTCTTTCCTTCACATAAATAGAAAAATATTTTTCTACTTGTTACAGGCAGGAAAAGGGGTTTCTCAAAACTAGGCCAAATTATTTATCTAAGTGGATATATAGACATAAGTTATTTCTTATGAACTGTTGAAATTTTTAGGAAAAGAATATGAAGTAAAAGTTTTACAATTGTTCTTCAAAAGTTCCTTCATATGAAATTGCAGCATGCCTTAGAGAGATATCCAGTCCAAAGTTGTTTTCTTATAAAAGATTTAAAATCTTTTAAACAATACAAACTTTCAGAGCATAATTTGCAAATAGTCTTATTGTAATTAAAATTATATTGAACAAAATATAATCAACTCAGAAATGTGAACAAGAAGTCTGTAATTGATGTATATCTGGAGGCATGTATTTTCTAACGTGGCTCAGAGGTTTAGTAATTAATATATTTTTATTCCCCTCTCCCTTTTTTTTCGTATTTTTTATTCATGTTACACATGAAAAAGGTCCAATATTATTACACAATAATATGACATAATGTTCATTTACAATAAAAGAACCATGCATTTTTCTTCATTCATTAGCCATTTTAGTCTAGCTTTCATTTGAAAATTGCATTCCTTTTACTATAAAGAGCATCACTAAGAGCAGCCAGATCTATTAATTAAATTCAAGCTGCTTAGTAAGGCTGATTTCGTTAGTCACCAGAGATGTGATACATTCTATCATTTAAACTTTCCATGTTCACAATGCAGTTAATAGTTAAACAGTTCAGTTGACAGTTATTTGCTGTTTATAAACTGTTAGTCTTGTAATGAGTCCTGGAGATTCTATTCCCTGTACTGGGAATGATATCAAGTTTAAAAAAAAATAGTTATTAATATGTTTTTAAACTAATCATTCATTTTCATGTGTTTAATTCAATTTAATGCATTTGATATCAGGGGAAAATATGAAAGTATTTTGCAGTTTATCTTACCATGACCATAAATGAAATGTGATAAATATTGAACAAATAGGATGCCTTGACTGAAATAACTGCAAAAATGACTTTCACAGTTACTCTAATTCAAGTTTTTAAAAAGTTATCCCTGGTATGTTTTCTGCACATAATGCATTTTTGTAGAGTATTTTTTGGCTTATTTTTAGTATTTTTTTAATGAATGTATTTGCTTGCATCTATTGTAACAGTAAAGAAGATTTATTCTTATTTCATTGCTTTAAAAATTAATGAACTGGTTCACAACATGAAATGCAGTGCAAATAATGGTAAACAATCATATGTGCATTTTGAAAATCATATGGATTTTCTTCTTAGTGTAAAAACTTGAGTGCCCCCTCCCATGTTGTGTGGGGGCCTTCAGGTCCAGACATTTTACACTTAAAATGGAAATCCATATAGTTTTACCTATGTATGCTCTATCATTAATTGCTCTGCATTTTGCATTGTGAATTAGTGCATTATTGACTGTGTGTAAAGTCTCATACTTTACTGATTTAAAAATTGTTGCAAAGTTTTCTTTTTATTTTATTTTGAAAACTTTTTTGTTGAATGCACATTTCATATCTGTTATAAACAAATATTACTTTTACTTGCTTTTATGTTAGTATGAATCAGTAATTTTAAAGTTGCTTTGCATATATATTTGAAATATATAAATGTATATTTTATGTTTGTTTCATGTAAATATGTAATCTTTCCATCAAGAAAATTTCTATTGCAATAAGAGTAATAATATGCATACAAATATGCATACTTATCTTCGTTGTATTTCATAATTGTTTATAAGTATGGTCCATCAAGATATATCCAATGAATGCATTTATTAATGTTTATCTGTGATTTAATTATATTGTCAATTTCTACATGTTTTTATAAGCATGACATAAATCATTATGTTCACACTACAAATACATATGTAACAAATCTCATACATGTATAGGAAATCTTTACATTTAATTGTTTTAAAGGTAAAAAATAAAATTTTAAATGATACATAAATATATATTTTTGACATTTGCACACATATATTTCAAATAATAAACAGTTTCTGCCAATGAGTGTCTAGGAAAATAGAAATTTATTCTGTATCCTGTTGGGTACATAAATGCATATATATATATATATATATATATATATATATATATATATATATATATATATATATATATATATATATATATATATATATATATATATATTATTTCAAATACAGCACACTACAAGAATACATAGTGTCAAAGTATCACACATGTTACTTACATAGAGTGGGTAAAACATAATAACATGCAATTTACGATCAAATAGAACTGTTGAATATAAGATAAAAAATTAATAAATTAATTCCAAAAATGTCAGTGAAATGATAATGAAATTATGACAGTTGAAATGCCAACAGGTCTGTAGTTTTCCAGTTCAGATACTTTTCACATAAAGCAAGACAACTCAAAATAAAACATGCAATTATAAGAAAATTAATAAGTACTATATTATATATTTAATATAAAATAAATGCACATATATTTACTAGTAGTTTGATACAGCATTGCACAAATGTTTATTGACACCTGTTTTGACCAAGAAACTTGACAGGGCCCTAAATATTTTGTGACTATTTGTAGATACACTAAAGAATGAAATTATTTGGTGACCATGACACTGAAATATATACATATTTTTGACATGACTGCCAAATATTTTGTGACTATAAATACACTAATTTAAGGAGTTTTCAACAAATCTCGATTGGGTCACATTTCATAGCTTGTGTACCACTGGTTTAACATATTCTTAGATGCTATCAGTAGGCTTGGGGGATGTATCGATACATCATAAAAAATCAGAAGTCGACATTTCCATACTGATTTTGAAATTTTCAAGTGGGTGATACATCATGATTTCTGTATGTCTATAGCCAGCGCTACACACTGATCTTGAGAGCAATGCTTATGGTTTTGAGATTTTCTTAGCACATGCACAAATTTCTGGTGTTGTCACTCTCAGTACATCATGATTTCTCAGTATTACCGCACTAACTTGCTTTTTGATGCCATGGCATCAAAGAATCTTATACGAATTAATAATGATTAGAATCTTTTAAGATACTTTGCTTTTTGAATTTTATATCAATATTTTCTCTGGATATGGATAATACATATAATTTATAAATTATCTCTTCTTAAAATTTTGTAATAAACAAAGTGCAGTAAAAATAATCTCCCGATTTTTATTGCATTCACTATGTTTTAATATAAAAATAATGTAATGTTCTGTTTTTACAATTTATCCTTAAACTGGCAAAAACTGCAACAATCAAGTTCTTGATCACACAAGAAACTTTCTTTAGCAGCTTTCAACTTCAATAGCCTGCATTCCATGCTCTTTCAGGTTTTACTTTTATTTTGATTGTAAAATAACTGTAAATTATTGACTGGAATGTTTTTAATAGACATGGGTGGGAGATTGCTCTTCCAATTCTAATGGTGCTTCAACACAATTATTCCTGTGTCAGTCTAACTGTTCTTTCTGAAACTTATCTGTATAGGACCATAAAAGACAAACATGATGGCTCATCATGCTATTTTCATACCAGGAATGATTAATCTAATATTTATTTGGAGTGATTGCATACCAAAGCGGATCATGTAAGGGCATGTGGAGACTTGCTTTATTCCTACCTTTATGGGTGCATATGCATTATACTATTTTAAGAACACTTTTTTGCAAGATTTCATCATACTCATTTGGAAAGTTGAGACTTTCATTAGAGATTAAGCAGCATGGTGTTCAGGACTGAAGGTCTTAGTGCAACACTTGTGTAACCATTTTTTGTCACAACTAGAATGACAGTTATGGATTGACACACACAGCAACATTCCAGAAATGATTATGTATGGACGCTTTTATATAACTGAAATTTACAATATAACTCATACATTCCATTAAATTCTTATTAGCTGCTTTTTCTAAATATTGAGACGATTAGCTCCATAGCTGTGCAGACCTCTAACGTATACAGTGTGTCTAGAAAAAGTGAACAACAGAAGTTTTTTGTTGCTTGTAGACACAATTTAAATCTGAAGACTCAATTATACATTCGTTAATATAATCTCGTTATTCGTTAATATAATCTCTGTAGACTCAATTTAAATCTGAAGATTTCCAATAAGAGAAAAACACCAGGATTTGAGTTATGCTTACACACAAATCCAAAACAAAGCTATTAGATATGTTGCATATTATTCTTTTCATACATGTATGTAGTGTGAACAAACACCTCATTAGAAAATTTAGACATTAAGAAATCAATATATGCTTAGTAAACATGTGAGGCATTTCCCTCAAGGTATATATTAGGATTGAATTTCAGGAGCAAGTTAATATATTTTCATGAGTAAAAGGTGGTTTACATCCTTTAATGGTTTGGTTTTTCTTTGAGGTATCTAATGACTGAATTCAGTGGCATTCCCAGGGGGAGTGAAGGGTTCCAATACACCCTTTTTATTTTCTTAAACTACTATAAATTACTATTCTTCACTACTATAAATCTTCAGTGACCAACTTTTCAAGTTTTAAGTTTATTAATATTTATTACACTTTTGAAGGCACAAATTATTATTTTATTCTGAAGTATACTGTAGATTCTACTTCAAACATTGAAGGAAAGATAATTGTCTCAATGGATAAAATGTCATGTAGCCATCTGGGGATCAGTGGTTTCATTCTCTGCTGAGATATGTTTTTTGCAATATCCAATTTCAAGCATCTTGCAGCAATTTTAATGAAATAGGATGAATGGATTGGATTTGTATATTATTTATGTATTTGGGATACAACCGATGTCTTAACAGAAAAAGCAGAAATTATGAACTAAAAGTAGTTAAAAAGAATTTGCTCCAGATTTTTAAAAAGTTTTTTTATGTCCTTTCTACAGTGGTATCACTGGGGGGGGGGGGGTAACAACTCTCCCTCCCAGAAACCCATTAAGGTTCAGAGAAATGGGAACATAATATTTTGTTGCTCCCCCCTCCCTCAATTTTTTTCTGACAATGCTACTGTCATACTATAATTACTATGAAATTATTGATTAATTCTTTTTTACTAATTAATGTTAATACAATCATGACATTTGAAATTAATTTATCAGTTACTATTAATTATTAATCTTCATAACTGAGAATTTTTAATACTTAATGATAATAATTAAAATATTCACCAACCCTTCCCTCCATGAAAAATATTTAGGTATGCCATTAGAGAAATTTTTTACTTTTCTATCTTGCAGCTTGTTAATAATATTTGTCTTCATGACATACTAACCTGGAGAAGTCTTCACACAGTGCACTTAATTGTAATTGAATTGTTATAACAATTTTGTATTTAATTATAAATTTTAACCTCATGGTTTATGGTAATGTAGAAGTGTATATAATTGAATATTTATTGCCTCAAATTTCATATTAACTCGTAACTGTTATGGTGAAAAAAGTCATGTAACCTTGTCGGTGGAAGTCTATGTAGACCCCAATATATGACTGAAAAATGAAAAAAAATTTTTAATCCACATTTATACAGAATACACTTTATTATAACTGACATATTTCATTTAAGGTTGTTTAAATGCAATCCTTGCATATAATATTCGAATGTTCGGAACAAATATTTTTTGCAGACAGTTCAGCTTTTCTGTTTTTCATTCTTGGGCAATACTTTCATGCATATTTTAATGATATATTTTGTTTGTAATCTCAAATTATGTTACAATTAAAAACTGTTTACTTTTAATTCTGTGTTAAAAAATATATAATAATTTAAAAATTAAATTTTCTTACACTTATGTGATGATGGAGTTTTTTTTGTTTTATCTCCAGTATGGCTTAAGGTTCATTTACGAAATTCAGTGTGTATACTAGTAGCCTCATATGAGATTACTTGAACTATTAGCATCATCTATTGCAAAATGCAATAACTATAATAAAAAATCTGATGTGGCAACACATGACTTTCCTTATATAATGCAATGAATTTACTACTTTTACAGTAAAAAAAATAAGTTTTTCTTATAGTGGATACTTATATTCTCTCCAAGATATTGAATTAATTAGTCATCATTTTCATTGATTTAGCATCATTTTTATCCATTTGGTGAGATTTTCGTTAATTTGTCAACACACACACACACATTTCAAAAAGTCGCCAAGTTGGCGACATTCCGCCAAATTCGTCGCCAAAATCTCGCCAAGCATTATGGACAGAGAAATAAGTTATCCTTATAGCAGATAAATGACTATTGGCGTTCAAATACAAAAGTATTACTCAAAGTATCTTTTCTCATGAATGGAACAAGCTAGATCCATGAGAATGATGTCACCCAATTTATCGCATGATATTACATATGAAAAGTGAACATGTTTCTCAACACTTAATATTTTTTTTTAATTTATGGGATTTTTTGATAAATTTATTTGAAAAATGTACAATATTTCGAGAACGATTCATGCTAGCGTTCTAAAGTTTGTCAATTGTTTTCTAAGGAAAAATTACATA
Source organism: Amaurobius ferox (assembly GCA_951213105.1). Lineage (NCBI taxonomy): Eukaryota > Metazoa > Arthropoda > Arachnida > Araneae > Amaurobiidae > Amaurobius > Amaurobius ferox. The sequence goes on along the minus strand of OX578139.1, from coordinate 54,276,254 downwards.
AGAAATGTCTATTTGCGCAACTTTATTAAAGGTTTTGATTTTTTGGTAATTTTTTCAAAATTTCACTTGAAAATTTAGGGGGGTTCTGAGCATTCGATTACATTTAAAAACTATAGGCTTCCAGTATTCACGAATTGTGATTTTTGTACCAAATTTCATTCAAATCACTCCATTTGTTCATGAGATATCGTCTCCACAGACTCACTGATACACACACACACACACATACTTTCACACGCACACACAGACATCACTTCAAAAATGTTTAATTCGTGATCAGGGATGCTTGAAATGTGCTCTCCCGTCGAAAACTCGAATTCGAATTTTCGACCCCGTCACAATACTTTCCTTATACATTATGTATATAAGGAAAGTAAAAACATTTGGTCTGAGGTTTGCATGGGCCCACCATAACAGTTGAGAGTTAAAGTAGATTTAAATATGAACTATGGACCAATATCCAATACACTTATGCAAAGTAAACTTTTTACAAAAAGCTTTAAAAGTTCCATGGGATGTTTAGTGGATAATACCTGATCAGATGTTATGTGTGGAAATTTGTTTCAAAGCACTGATTTTAGAGCTTTGCTTTAAATTATCTTGTTGTTTTAAAAAAAAATTACAAATTTCCCCCAGTCTCTTAAAACTTTCTTTAAATTAAAAGAAAAAGGGCTCTGTTTGTAGGGGTTTAATTAGTGCACATTCATTTTATTGTGATTTTAATTCTTTTTATATTACATATGGGTTCAACTTTTAGATACTTTTTAAATCAAATTACTCTTTATTTCACTTGCAGAATATTAATTTATAATTTTGGTATGTGGAGATACTTGTTTGTACTGTGTAATATCAGTTGGGTCTTGTAAAAATTTCTAGAAAGAGTCAAATGCAGTGAAAACTCTCACAATTACCATTCTTATTAAATAAACACCAGTAAAAATAATATCCAGGAGTGAAATATGTGAAAAACAATCCGATCAAATTATAACCTGATCCATTATATAATTCAGGAAATATTTTAGTTAGAAGTATGTATTGAAGTTTTCCCTCTTTATTATATATTAGATATAAAATATGAGTACTTTATCAAACGAGCGTAAGTATATATAATTTTATTAAATAGGTTAAAGAAATGAACTATTCTTTCAAACTACTTTTTACATACAAAATTAAAAATGTTAATTATAATATTTTAAATTCCTTATTGTTAATGACCAACAAATTGCCAAGGAAAAAGTGTTAAACTGCTTTCATAGAACTATCTGAAATTTTTTTGTAATAATTTTGTCACCATTGTCATAAAAATATCATTATTGCATATTTGTAGAGTAGAATTTTCAATTCAAATCAACTTTCTTACCTTATAGTACTACCTTGTAATCATCACTTTTAGTTCATGTTAGTTAATATTCAACTGTTGATATATTGCTGCCTTAGACTGCTGTTAATGATATAGATAAAGTTGTAAATAATTTTTATATTTGATTGAAGATATCGAGTAATATTACAGGAAGAAGCCTATTGCATTGTGAATATTTTGATAAAGATACGGACATATTTATATACAGCTAACTCTCTTTCCTCTGTATTCTGCGAAGTTTTCATATGTAAATTTGTGCTCAACAAGTGAAACAAACTTAATGTAATATTATATATTGTATTATACATTATATATGCAATATTGAATGAGTAATATTGAATCGATTTATATTTCTAAATTTAATTTGAAATTATCTTTGAACTACTGATAAGGAGGGGGCGTGTAACTTTTGAACTGTAGCTATTTCTTTAAATTTTGGACCTTACATGATAAAATATAGTTCCATATAATTTCAAGTTAAATAATCAGGTTAATAGTTCTATGTCAGTTCTTTATAAAAACCAATAATTGAAACTTATTTACCCCTCCCTCTCTCTGTGGGTTCGTAAGTCCTTCTGAGAGGTTGGTGGTAGGGGAAGGAGGGTACAGTCCCTTTGGATGCCTCCCCCACTGGGTTCCGGTCTAAATTGGGTGGCACTTCTCGGCTGTCCAAACAGTTACCTTACACCTTTCTGGTAGGTCGGACGGTCTGGGTTTCAACAACAACCCCCCCCCCCTCCCCCTATGCACACAACCAGTTATTAAACTTTTTGTATGCATGGTTTATATTAAAAATATGCTTCCAGTAATTAAACATTCTGACAGTGTCATAACATTGTTTACATTTTTCTTTTATATTCTATTTATATTAATTTCAAAATTACTAGTTTATATTTGACTTCCAATGTGACTTTTTCCCCCTCCCGAAACATTATCTGTGTGTGTGTACATGTTTTGCTGCAAGTTGTACTAGTTAATATTTTCATCAATGAAGGATTTTTCTGCGTTAAAATTAATTTTAGTTAGTCAGACATTTGAGCCCCCACACATTTATTTAGACACTTTGCAAAAAAAAATCTGATGTGAGCAGCACATGACTTTCCCTACATCAAGAATATTAATTCCCCTAAAGCGACAGGGATTATCAAAGAAATTGAACTTCATTCTCCAAAATATTGAATTTTCACCAATTTGATGTAATTTTTGTTAATTAAACATCACTTTTGCCCATTTGGCAACATTTTCAATATTCATGATGAAATATTCTCAAGTTTCCAAATTGAGAATATTTCATCAAATTGAATAATTCTGCCCATAATAATTTTAACCCATAATAATTAATAATTTTGCCTATTTGGCAACATTTTCAACAATTCATGATGAAATATTCTCAAGTTTCCAAGTTGAGAATATTTCATCAAATTGTTGCTAAGTTTGTCACTAAGTGTTTCATATAGACAAGCAGAAGTGGGTGAGGAGCATTTTATCACCCCATAAATGCTCATTGTGAATTTAAGGATGCTTGAAATGTGCTCTTCCATCAAAATCTCAAATTTAAATTGTCGACCTCATCACAATACTTTCCGCTATACATTATACTATGTATGTAAAGTAATAAGTATAACTAGTCATGGGTCAATTTTGTATGTAAACAGCAAGACATTCCATGTACATTACAACATTACATAGATATTAAAAGAATGGAAAGTAATACGAAATCATGTACATTTTACATAAAGAGGGTAATGGATATAGATGTTACAAAATCTTATTGTGCATTTTTTAAAGAATGAAGCAAATGTAGCTCTCGCTTTTGCTTTGATAGTTAGAAGAATTGGAGAAAATAAATTTGAAAGTTGAAAAATAAATACTTTAAATATTAATTTGTTCGAATTGTTCAATTTTATTTCTGTTTGTAGAAGTTATGAGAAAACGTGCTCATCTGTAATATGCTCCTACATGCATGATTGTGGGGAGAAGATAGTTTTATTTGTGAAATAATGAAAAAAAGAAATCTGTAATAGTTCAATGATTGACTATATGCCTCAAAATGTGCCAAATGTAAAATTTTAGTATTCATTTTTTTTTTTCAATAACTTTTGTCATGCCTATTAATAATGCTAAATTATACAACATTTTAAACTAAATAAGTAGGTCTAACACTTTAGCTTCATGTGAGTCATAATTGACTTATACATGATTCATGATAGCATTGGTTTTGAGTATTGTGGCACCAATGTGTGAAGGATTTTTTGGAGAGGGGAGGGGGGGGGGACGATCTTTTGAAGGAAAAGTATATAGTTTAGTAAACCCCAAAATGTGGTTGCAATAGTAATTTATTAAATGTTTATATTATCATTAAAAAATACTTGATATCTACTGTACATCAAATTATGAGTATCATTTTCATGAGGGAAAATGTATTTAAAATAAGTAACCTAATTTGTTGTCGAAGTTTTACAGATAATTAAATTCAAATCATTCTAAGAAATACAATTTTACTATAAATTTAAGTTTTAAAGTACTTAAAATATTTTTGTAATGTTAGCATTCTTTAACACACTATTCGTAAAATTTGATAGAATATAAAGTTTCACAAAATACCTTACTCTTTGCCAAAGTAACAGAGTTATTAAAATGCTGTAATTGGGCATCTTTCAATATGTAAATGAAAATATTTCTCTAACAATTTTTAAATGATAACAATAAGGAATATCACTTGTGCCTGATATTCACTGTACTTCTTTCATTCTAGTGCAACCCAAGGAATCAATGCACATTTTCAGGAATCTTGCAGTCTAAAAATTATATAAATGTACTAAAAGATACATCCAGAATAACAAAATGCTTAAATCTTAATATGTAAATGTATTCTTGTTGATGTAATTTTGTGTGAAATTTCCAATCAGGGAGTTTGCACTTATATCACAATTATATATTGCATTGTGTCTTCATTAAGAAAATAAATTTTGATATTAAGCATTATCAATAATTGGCACTGTATTCAACTCCAATCACTTCAAATATGTTATCAACAATGGAACTAATAGATGCAATGCTATTTGTGTGTATTACATGCTACATTATTGGTAATTGTGTGCTATATCAAAACTCCCCAGACCTAATATTTGGTTTAGTAGCATTATTATTGCCATCAGTGATAAATTGTGTGTCTAATTTAAAGAGTGACATAAGCAGATATGTAAAACCAATTACATTTCATTTATTTTTCCTGCATTTCTAAGACATGCATTAAAAAATTTGGGATAAATAGCCAAAGTTTGAGATAGATTGATTATGAAAATCTTTTATTTTTATGACCAACTCTCACTGGTTGATATCAAGTATCTGTGTTTGTGAGTTGGGTCTATAACACATTCAATTACTAATTTTTCTCCATTATTCTTTGACTAAAATATTTAATTATTTGTATGACATTGCACACCATATATTACTTTCTTCCCGGTCGTCCAAACAGTTATCTTACACCTTTCTGTTTCTGGTAGGTCGGACGGTCTGGGTCTCAACAACAACCATATATTACTTTGTAAAAATCAGTATTTACTTGTTTTTAAGCAACATGTCAAATGAAATAACTATCTCATATGATGATATGGTGCTACATTATATAATTATTTATTCTAAAATTTATATGTTGATAACTATTTTATAAGATAATTGGATGGACAAAATTAACCAATTGTTATTTGTATTTTTATCACTTGTTAATTTGTTTAATATTGTAGTTTTAGAAGTTGGTTGTAGTTCATTTAGGTTGTTTGACTAATTTAAAGGACATTTTAAGAAATTGGTATGGATGAAAATTTTAAGCTTGGATCCTGTGATAAGTAAGTTACAGTTTGATTAATCTATAAATCTGAGTTGGAAACAAAATAGGCTTAATTTTCCCCAACCCCCATTTGTTCCCCAATGTTAAGTATACAATTTTTATCTTTTGACTGAAAATTATTAAATGTTTTGAAAAAAAAAAATGATCTACATGTTGCTTTTGGTGGTATTTGAAGATTTGTTTAATATAAAAAATTACACATAAACTGCTGAAATAAAATAAACTGAAACATAAAACTGATATAGCAATTAATTGACTATAGGTATCAACCAGTTTCAGGACCCAAAACAAAGTTTCCTCCTTCAAGATATTATATAACCTAAGCTGCTGTGGTGACTGTTTTTTCTTAAAGAAGGTGGCTACTTTTTGTCTCTGAAACTGATTAATGCATATAATAATTTATGATAATTGCTGCATATTATTATTTATTTTTTAAATATTTGTTTTACATTAAAAAGGTTTTGTTATTCTGGTTCATTATGGTTATTTTGAGCATACAAATTGTGTTTCTTATTAAACTCTTTGCTACAATATATTATTTATTAGATACATGGTATTTTCTAGAAACCATATGTCATTAGAGATCAGAAAGCTTGTTTTCAGGAGCATACTCTCCGATCCATTTAATAACAGGAGTTTAAAAAAAAAAGGGGGGGGGGGGCGATGCATTTCAGTACATCCTAAATGATTATTTTTACTGTATTGCATTATTTTTCATTCCTCTTGTATTCAAATCAGTATTATGTTTTTCTACCTCTTATCTAGCAATAAAACACCACAAATCATTTTTTAGAGAATCACAAATTACAAGAAATTTAACGTAATACAAGATTTTATCATATTAACTTGAAGACATTTTCTGCATGATTGTAAATTGTGCTATTCCATGTTTTGAGAGTAAATGTGTTGGAATTATTACAGATGTGTTTTTGTTTTTCCAACTGGTTTTATCAGTATTTTAAATACATGCGTAACTGTGAAACAATTTCTGCCTTATAACTGCATTTTTCAATTGTTCATTCCTTCACTATGGTTTCACAGTTTTAGCACTCTCCAGCAAGGGTAAGCGAGGTGATGACCAAAACACAGTGCAAAACATTTGTAAAACAAGAATTCTTGAATTTTTCAACTATTTGCAGTCCAGAGCATTTTTTTTTAGCTCTTTCTACCATCTACGAAGCATTAGTTGATCTAGATAATAGTAAAGGATATATTTTTGCTGATGGTGGGTGGGGAAAAAATAATACCCTGAAGGATATAATATCCTTGGTTGGAAATATTTTAAAACTTTCAGATAAATGCTAGAATTTTTTGTTTCAATACTTGAATGCTGGAAGTGATCACTTTGGCTGCCTGCACAATATAATTTTACTATTAGTCATGGGATGTTAGGTGTTCTAGTGTTAAACGAGTTTTGTGCTCTATGGCTATCTCACTGTCTAACTCTTGCTGACAAATAGCAAAATCATGGTCCAAGTGTTCTGTAAAGGTTGGCAAGTCGAGCGTTTTCTTGCTGGCATGCATGGTAGTCCTTGTTTTATCAATTTTAAATGGAAAGTTTCCTATGTGTTTGTGTATAATGTCTGTGTTTATAATTTTTATATAAAAGTTTGATTAATTAAATACTACTAATCGTTTTCTGGCAACTGTGTTATTGCTGTATGATTGTGTAGCTAAGCTTTGACTTAGCCATGTTTGTCTAACTTAGAAATTGTGATCATGTGACCGTGTGATCATTCATATATAAATCACGAGGTTGAATAAATATGTATTTATTCATGATTGTGTTTAGTTAATGTGATCTTTGTTAAAAGAAAATTATTGGTTTTATGTGATGTTCTTTTTATATAAATTGAAGACATCAATTCATAATTGATGTAAATGTTATTTTGCATTTGTTGTGCAATAAAGTGACTGCAACGCACTATTTGTAATAAAATGTTATGAATCTAGGCTAGATTTGATTGTGAAATAAAAGAAATTAGTCATTTTTGTGATTTGGATTTTTTAAATCAATTACTTAAATCAATTTCTTTGAAATTGTTATATTTAAAATGCACAATTTTATGGCAATTAAATAGTTAGCATTAAGCCACCATAATAAACAGTGATATCTGAGTTGAGTAGTAATGATTAAAAGTAACACCATTACAAGTAAAAACATTCAAGTAATAATATGCAAGATATTTCAATAGCAGCCAGTAGTACTGCACACAGTAAGTAGTAGGTATCTCAATTGCATTAGCCGCTATTTATACTTGATTTTTAATTATTAACTTATTTATACAAACAAATAAATCCTATTTATTATGCAGGTCATTCATTAATTATAATTTTTTTTAATACGAGTTCTCCCAAAACAGCAAAATAAAAATATAAATGAACTACAGATTATAATAAAAGTATTTATACAGAACAATCCAAATATCTACAGAAATTAAAATTCTCAATACTGTGTTAAGTAGCTAACTAGGCCTTTATATTTTACTAACACACTTATTAATAATAAGACATACTATGAAGTTTCTGCTTCTTTAAATGAATATTTTTGTACTCACTTCGCTACGAGGATTCAACCGAATGGCATCTTTAATAAAAATATTTTTTAAAGAATATTATTTTTTATGCAATTTAAAATATAGTTTTGTCACATTTTTTGAAGATTAGGATGGACGAAAAAGCATACTAATATTACACAAGAATGTATAATGTTAGTTGTCATTTCCAAATTTAAATTAGTGAACAATGGAGTGTCACAGATTGTGTAAGTTCTAATTTTCTGGTTAGGTAGATAATAAATTCTAAAGATCAGAAAATAAGTATATTATTGTTGCATATTTAGTAATCAATAGGAAATATTTGTATATTATTTGAAAGGTATTTGCAAAATTAACTACAATTTAGAAAGTATCTGTGTGCAACATATGTCATATGTATCTACATTCTATTATAGCTCTGCTAGCAAAACTAATAAATTTTATAATTTTACATTTTGTTTATGGAATAGGCATTTTAACTATGGAATCCTTCATGAAAACAGATTCACATATTTCTCAAATGTTTTATTTCCTTTATGTTAAAATATATAAATAAATACAAGTATTTATATAAAATAATAATGCAGCAGTATTTTTATTAAATGTACTGTAAGCCTGCCACTATTTTTACCCTCATTTAATATGCAATTTGAAATATCCAATATCCCAGCTTCTCTGTAAATATAAACATTCAACAAATAATTTCTGTACTAGAGTGGTATATACATGTTATACAGATATCACACTAAAATATTTTATTTGTATTCTAGAATATCAAAATTCTATAATTAAAAGCTATATTTTCAACAGCAGAATATTTGTAGAGATATATATGTAAACTATATATAGGAATATCAATATATGTGCGTGTGTTGTAGGGAAAGTAAAAATATTGAATTGACATTAAATATGCGCTTATATTTTAATTTTTTATTTTAAAGACTAAGAACAATAACTATAAAAAATAATTTCGATTTATTTACACAATATTTTTTATAATTGATGTTTACATATTTAAGGCAATTGCATTCTCCTATTTAAAGCAACAACAGCAGCATCTTCAAATTGATAGGTGATCAAAATGTTTCTAAACTTATCCAACAGTGATAACAGATGAGATCGTCTTATATTTTCGCAATACATGATTTCTTCAAGATGATGGCGACCTCTAAAATATGGAGAAAACCTAAAAAATTTTAAACATTAATTAATGATAGAAAATGTTAGCATCTATTACTTTATATGGAATATTTAATGGAAAAGCACACACTGTGGGCATTAAAATTTTATTCAGATTTTATTTTTTTTATGAGGTGTGAATATTTACAGTACAGTAATAAAGCTTTGTTAAAGAGAATCCTCAAACATCTGAAAAATGGCTAACTTTAAGTAAAGCTTATGTACTAAAAAAAACAGTACATCCATTGGTGTGATTGCTTTGGTTATTCCAGGCTCATTTCAATAATGGTTTCATTGACACAGTTTCTAGAATGGTTTTTGCATGAGTTGCCACACAAAAAGAACTAACTTTACACAATTAAACTAAAATCATTGTGGATGAACAATAATTTTATGTTAAAATTGTAGACATTTTATTATTAGAGTGTACATGATCTGGTATTTCAAATATGCAATAGGAGCAATATTTGTATACTTTGTCCATGGCTAACTTGAATCCACTGGCAGCTTTGTTAACCTTTTTACTTAGTTTTGTCTTCTTCATTGTATACATTTGTCTTCATTTATTATGTACAAAATGACCAGATGATTACAATAGTAACAAAATTGCTATTTGAATACACATTAAGAATATTTTTAAAACCCTTTATTTAACTTGATCAGGTGTTTATTTGTTAGTGTGATTTATATCTTTGAAGTCCTAACTAATCAGTTTCCATTAATCATAGTAACATGAATTTTGGTACGCCATTGTCTTTTGAGTTACATTTTAATTATTTTGATTTTGAACCTTATTGGCCTAACCTTTCCTGGGTTACTATAGGAATGTACTCAATTTTTGAGAATAATTCGAAAACAATAGTTTGAAAGTCCAGATTTAGTATGTTGTTGTTGTCTTTTGTAGTACATGTTAATTCTTTGGATTTTGAACTGTATTGGATTTGACCATCTTAGGCCCGCTATAGGAATGTACTCCTCTTTTAATAACTCAAAAACTGGAGCAGATAGAAAGTTCAAATTTAATATGTCATTGTCTTTTGTTCTATATTTTAATTATTTGGATTTTGCCATCCTAGCATGTTTTTAGTCTGCTATAAGAATGTTATTTTTCAAAAATAACTCAAGGACCAGAGCAGTTAGAAAGTCGAAATTTAATATGTCATTGTTTTTTGTGGTATATTTTAATTCTTTGGATTTTCAACCTTATTGATCTAGCTTATCTTGAACCCACCATAGGAATGAAATATACTCATTTTTGTGGAATAACTTGAGATTAGTGAAATGACTTGGTGGAGCAGTTAGAAGTCCAAATTTGGTATATCCTTCCTTGTCTTTCATACATTTAAGTTACACTCATTTTAATACATACATTTAAGTTACATACAAATAATAAAGAGAGGTACCTTAAAAAACTGTTTTTAGCTTTTACTTGTTTTAATTCAAACATGAAAAAAACATTAATGTAATTTTGAATAGTAATTTCAGGAATATATTGATCTGAACTTAAACCATTATTTTATGCAGCAAAATTTTATTTCTAATTAAAAATGGCATTTAATACATAGACTACATTGTTTAGTGGAAGCTCATTGCTAGATCTCTCTATTGTCAAGCTTGCTTCGTGTGAAGTATGGGTACATTTAACACCACACAAAATACTTCAAAGATCCAGATGAAACCTGACAAAGCAGGTGAGCAGATTATGTTTGTTGCTTTTGAAATTTCATTATGCAGAGAATTTTGAAAAGACTATGGTAAAAAATTACATTAATGTTTTTTTACTTATAATGTTTAAACCATTAGTGCTAGGCACATACTTACAATTGAAAAATTGTTTTGAAAAGTTTTTGTCGAAAACATTTTCAAAAGTGGGAGAGGTATTTGCATGAAAATATGAAATTTACTTTTATATGGGCCCCTTTAGAGCAAAATATCCAATTACTCGCTCTTCCCAAGCAATTTTTGAAAGAATATAATTCACAAAATAAAGCTTTGGTGTACTTGTTTTTGCTTCAAACCAATATTCAATTGATATACAGGCCCAAAAATTTGTTTCATAAATATCACCATGAGTATCATCCACTTGGAGCTATGAATTTTTTTTTTATGGACTCTAGATTTTATGCAATTTTTTTCAGTAATCAAATTTTCTGTGCTAAGGGGGCTATATAAAAAGTTATATTTTGTATTTTTATGCAAATACGTTAAACCGTTTGTTTTAATATAATTCTTATGATTTAAAAAAAAAATTCTAATTGGAAGTATGTGTCTAGCACTAACAGTTCAAAAGTTATATGCCTAATCAGTCTTTATAAAACATCCTCTATATAGGGTGATTTGAAATTCCCTGGCCAAACTTGTGATAAGGAACGTTGAAACAAACCACTTTTGTTTATGAATATATGTCTGCAGACATGGCACTAGATGGCACTGTTGAGCGATGTAGCAATTGACTATTTTTCAGCATCATTATTCATAACGTGAACTTTGCGTAACATGAATCATTGCACAAAAGCTGATGGACATCTAGCATATGGGACTGCTGATGGAAAGGGTAGAGCCACTGTAAAATTATTGGCAAATCATAGATACAGCAGCTCTTTCGCTTTTATTGTCAACCCCATGCACTTTATACATGTCAGCCATACTACTTAGACCATCTGACTTATCCAAAGGTGTAAGATGCTTGTTTGAATGCCCAGTAAAGAACCACCCAATTAAGTTTGGAACCCAATGGAAGTGGCAACCACAGGGACCATACCATCCTTCCCCTAATCTATCATATCTCGGATGGATTTTTGGACATGCAAATTTATTGTGCCCATATTCTGCATAGACATAGTTTTGTGCAGCAGCAAATGTGAATACAAGACAACTAGGTGTGACCCTTCCACCATTGCCACTGTGATATCCTGCCCCAAATGCATGTTAGCCATCTCATTATTCGTGAAATGTTCCATTTTACATGTACAAAATATACATTATAAACAACGATAGTGAAAAATAGCCAATTTATGGGCAGCAAAAAAGTGCCCTTTAGCGCTAAAGAGTGGCATCTGCAGACATACATTCATTAACAAAAAATGTTTGTTTTAGTGTTAGCTATCTCCCATTAAAGTTGTCAGGGAATTTCGAATCACTCTGTAGTGCACAAATTAGTAAGTATAGTGAACAGGGAATGGAACTCAATAGTATTATAAACATTTTCCAATTTAGAATTAAAATATTGGACAATTAATCTTGCATGTAAAATGCAGTATAAAAAAAATATATATTCAGATAAATTTATATAGTAAAAAAATGGTATATTTAAAGTCATATTTTAATTTATGAACTAAAAAGTTACAGATAATTGCACTAAATATGTATACACAGAGAGAAATTTAGATTTTGAATTACAGTCAATTTAATTAAATTAAAATAATAAACTGATATTTGTGAACTACAAACCGTATGAAATTCTTTAAATCATCTTTACTATTGCTAGCAGCATCTTTCAATATGCTGTGCCTTTCGGATGGTGTCAAATTTTCAAGTCGTATGCAGTCTTGTTCTCTAAGTGATAAATCCTCTTCATCGGAGACACTAGAAGCTTTAGACTGAGATGGACTTAGGAGAGATTCTTCACTCTGATCTAAAGTAGAAATTAATTTAATTAACTAATATTTATGTAATGCATATTAAAACTACAATCATACCCAATATGCATAAATACAATCAATGGCTCTGAAATAATGTTAGGGGAGAAAAAAATATGCACTTTTTTGTACTAAAAGAAACAACAACATTTTCTATTCAATGAGAAAGGTAATTTGCATTAACTTTAATAACTATACTCTATTTCTACAAGGTTAAAAGTATAATATTTAGAAACATCTGTTTTTATTAGAAAAAAGTTGTGGATGCATGCTTTAACATTATCAAATTTATTCATATTTTACTACCAAAAGCATGATGCAAGGATCAAAAGAAGAAAATAAAAATTAGAGGTGCTAGGTCAGGTGAATTCAGATGATAAATAATTTTTCAACCAATTTCTCATGTTTACTGACATACAAGATCTGGTGCTATCTTGGAAATAAGTTCCTCTGCCTCTTCATAAAATGTACATATTTAACTTTTAGTGTGTTGTTCAGTTTATCCATTTCATTAGAGTTTTTTATAATTGTTTCATCTCTATTTAGAAATTTATAATGCACTATATTAACTTTATTTCCTTTTTATATTTTCTAACTTTTGAGAACAAAAAAGGAAGAAATTCCATTAAAAAATACTATTATTATTTATTTAAAGAATATGACATAAGGATTCGGAGCAGATAAAATGTTGAAAGAATTATGACAGTTTGTGGAAAAATTTAAACAACTAAGGGAATCCACCCCTGCTTACTAGCCCCTGTGACTTGTATCACAAATTGGGGGCTTCAGTCCTCACTCGTTAGCACTTGCTGAGCTTCTTTCACAAGCTTTTTCGTGCTGCCTATTACATAGATGTAATATGCTTATTGCAGATCCGCCCCTTGTTTAATGGCACTCATAAACCCTAGGAGCTACATTCAAGATCTCTCAAGATAAACAGTGCATATGACCATTCTCATGCTGTCTGCTAGCTGACACTCGGCAACCCCCAGAGCTCGGGGCTCTACCCCTATTTATTGCCATTTACTAATCGCTATTAACCACCGGAACTTGTGATTTTGAAGATAATAAAATAAAATTTTCATAAATAAAATAAAATTTGCACTTCAAAACTGCAAAAAAAAAATATAAATTTTAATGCGATCCAAAATAGGAAGTGACACATGGCACAGTATTCTAAATAATCATGTAAAATTGCAAATCATTTGATGCTATAGGTCTGGTGCTAGCATTAAGAAAACAAAAACTTTAAAAAGGATCTTGTCGGTGACGGCAGCTGTATAGCTAGCTTTTTTTTAAGTATAGAGAAAGTGCAACCATTTTCTATCTCTTAAATTCATTAATTTATCAAATCGATAAAATATCATACATATTTAAAACAAAAATATGCACCTGAAATAAAAGGCTTCATTATGAAACATCATAAGAATTATAGGTATGGTCATTTCATCACACACAAAAATATTATCACAGACACAAAAGGCAAAATGTGCATGCATGGAAAATCTGTTTTATTATTGTAAGCCCAGAATTTGCTAGTAAAATATTTGACTTGATTTATTGTACATAAAATTACATTAATATTTGTATACGATTAACATGAAAACTATATTTTAGAAACACATTCTGAAAGTGCATTTACAAGTTTATATTTTACTAAACAACTAAGTGAACAAGTTATAGATTTCTGAACACTTACAAGAGCTGCCAAGTTCAAAGGACTCTGTAGTTTTTCCAGGTACAACAGAACTTTCAGTATATTCTCCACTTGGTAAAGAATGCTCAAGAGGAATCAAATAAACATATGTATGCAGCTGCGTCAGAAGTCGATGCTGAAGCATCCATATGACCATCTGAACACGTTGAGCCTATAATACAGTGACATTACATTCATTGATATACTACCAAAAGTAACATACAAAATAAAATATGCCGCTTATGCAAAATCACTTAATAGGAAATTTCAAATAATAGAGTGCTCTATTCTCTGTTTGCTATGCATACCAAATTCTGTTTCAACATACAAATATAGCTCATATTGTATCCTGGAAATGTCATATTGCTGATTTTAATCTAAAATACATGCCTATCTGATATTTTTTAAACATGTAAAATTAGTTTTTTTTCATATAGCAACTCTTACAAAAATTATTGTTGAATCTTTACAATGTAAACCAAAGTTGAAATGATGATCCACAAATAAATTTCTTTTAATACACGGACAATAAAGTATCGGGGCTTAAAACAATAGGAATTTCGTTATCTAAACTTTCAGTTAAATATGTTTCTTACACACAATGAAACATGTTAATGGAATTATTTTTGTATGTTTTATACTTAAGTTGAATTCCTTTGCAAGAAATCAAAAACTTGAACATTCTTGACTTACTTCTGAAAGGAAAATTTTAAGTTAGGAAGTCATAACTTACAATTCATATTATATTGGGTTTTAAATAAAAAAAAAGGTTAGATTACTGTAATCATGTTTATTCAAACTTTACGAAATATGTAGTTTGTATTACTTATAACTTGTACCAATGAAAGACAATGAAAAAGATGCCAATTTAAAGGAAAATTATCAGTGCTTCAACATAAATAAATAAAGCAAAACTACAGAAAAAAGCAAGAAAATGTTTAAATGCTTCTATAGGAATTGCTGCTATTATGCTTATTTGGAAGAGGCTTGTTTTTGTTTCACTGGATCAGCTTGAAAGACTGTGCAAGTTTTATTGCATATTCTGTGTAAACCTACACATATGATGAGAGCCTGACACAAAGTGGTATTACCAAACTAAGTTTAGAATGAGAGGAAATAAATATAAAAAACACTTCTAAAATTCAAGCCCTTTCAAGGGTCCTTGACAATTAAAATAAAAATCAAGGGCTTTCAAAGACAGTGATAACTATGAATGAATATTTTTATATCACTACTTCTGACAATGTCATAGGCATTATTATGCTTAGTTTGTAAAATTACTAATTATGAGAGAGAGGCTTGCAGTTGCAGAGTACTAATAGATTAAGAATCTTTACAAACATTCTGGTCTGTATGAAAATATCAAGCTATGCAGACTTTCAGACTATGATGCATAGTCCTCAATCTATTTTCAGAGAACTATTTTTGCAGTGCATCAATTTTTAGGGACTTCATTTGACAGAGAATGGACAGCATGTTTTAGATATATAGGAAATATAAGGCAATGTCTAGTCCTGTATTTGGGAAGAAACTAAACCCTTTTTAAAAATTCCACTAGTTCTGTGGTTTTCCTGTTCAACTGGGCTAGTTTTTTCAAAGAGTTGCAGTAAAGCATAACAGAAATTTTTCTGGTTGCACATTTTTGGGCTACTTTCAGAAAAGTTTGATAATTTATTTTGGGGGCAAATTTTGACAAACTTTTAGAAGACCAGTAAATTTTATCTTGGAATTTCGGTAAATTTATGAATTTTAGTAGTTTTGGGCAACATTGCGTGAAATCTCACAACACTAAACATTGGGCTAGTTTTCGTCAATTTTTGGTTGTGATTTTTGGAAAAGACCTGGTAACATTGGGATATCAGGCAGTGAAACTCGAAAATAGATAGAAAATGGAAAAGTGATCGCATCACTGGGGGAATTCGATCATTAGGGTTCTCCCTAAGAAAAAAAATTAGGTGGGATTATCCTACCCTAACTTCAAAATTAAGTGGAATTTTAAAAATTAACACAAGTAAATTTTTATTTCTAAATGGAATTTATGGTGTTATTACACAGGGCAATTTTTATTGCCGAACTTTGGCAATTTTGCCCGTCAATTATACTATAGGCTCCTCCTCTTTAACAGGCCCCTTCTCTCTAATGCTGCTGATTTCATTCCAGAAAGTATTCTTTAGTATGTTTTTCGTAAAATTTGAATCTTTTATATACCTAATGTGTCTGTAATTTGGTAAAAGTTCTTTTTTTTTCATTTGCATCTTCAGACTTCAGCAATTCCGCCCGGCAATGATGATTTAGGCTCCGGCCTTCCTTACATGCCCCTCCTCTATAATGCCGCCGATTTCATTCCAAGAAGCATTTCTTAATGGGTATTTTTTGTATAATTCAGATTTTTTATATTTCACAGATGTCTGTAATTTGGTAAAAGTTCTATTATTATTTTCCCATCTCCAGACTTCAGTAATTTCACTAGGCAATGATACTTTAGGTCCTTCCTTCCTAACAGGCCCTCCTTCTCTAACGCCTCTGATTTCTGGAAGCATTCTTTAGTGTGTTTTCTTGTATAATGCAGATATTTTATATTCCGCAGGTGTCTGTAATTTGGTAGAAGTTATATATTTTTTTCCTTCTCCAGATTCTAACATAATTGAGCAACTTCGATGTGCTCGCATTACAGTCGTCAACGCCATCTTGAATGCAAGTGAGGAGAGGAAAGGGGGAGTGGAATGACGTCCAATTTTATCGTCCTCTGATTGGTTCACCATTCAGAAATTGAGCAATTTCTATTGTCGAGTACGAACGAATCACAGCAATTTAGCGGCAAGTTTTCTTCCCATTGAAATATATGGTGTTGCTGAAAAATTGCTGGAAGGAATTGCTTTGTGTAATAACACCATAAGCAGCAAGTTGCAGGAATCGCATTCTAGGGAGAACTCTGATCATGCTCCAATTTCAGGGGAAAATAGGAATGTTGATGAAAACTAAGTAGTTTAAAGAGCCCTTAAAAAGTAAAGCTAAAAATAAGGAGTTCTTAAGGAGTTTTAAAGGACCGTGGGAACCCTGCAATGAGAAAGTTTGTTGACTACTTTTAACTATCTTATCAGTAATGTACTATAAGCTCAGACAACCACATATCATAAACATATGCATCAATTTAAAAACCTATTGAATGTAGTTATGCACCCCTATAGGTGGATACTATAGGTACACTAATAGTGTTATTACACGGGACAATTTTTATTCCACTCATCAATCATACTTTAGGATCCTCTTCCCTAACAGGCTCTTCCTTTTTAATGCCGCCGATTTTATTCCAGGAAGCATTCTTTAGTATTTTTTCATATAATTTGGATATTTTATATCTCACAGGTGTCTGTAATTTAGTAGAAGTTCTATCAATTTTTCTTTCCATTTCCATATTCCAAAGTAATTGAGATGTGCTTGCAGTTGCCGTCGCCATCTTGAATGCAAATGAGAAGGGAAAAGATGGAGAGAAGCGGCATTCAATCCTATCATCCGCTGATTGGTTCATGCTCAGAAATTGAGCAATGTTTACTGCTGAGTTCAAATAAGATTGCAGCAATTCAGCAGCGAGATTTCTTCCAATTGAAATGTATGGCATTGCTGAGAAATTGCTGAAAAGAATTGCTCTGTGTAATAACACCTTTAGATATCAAGTTGGGTCTAGTCTTATGTTTCTTGAAACAGAAGTCAAGCTAAAATTTAAGGCTTTGCACAATGTTGAAATTTAGCTAATATCATTTAGAAACCACAGTAAGAAATTTGTGATTTGCTGGCACAAGATGGTGAACATTATAATTAAGAACCCTTCTGTGAACTTTTGTTTCATGATACGTGAAGAATATTTATATTTTTTTTACACATACAACTATTAGAATTGACTTTAATAAAGTGCTAAAGTAATCAAATAATTCATTTGAATATTCTATAAAACTATCTTATTCATATAAATTTTATATTTGATTTTTGAATCTGGCATTTTTAAAGTTTAATCAAAAAATGATTTTAGCTCTTATACTATATTTCCCCCTTATCACAGGCAAATTAACATTTATCAAAATATACTCAATATCTAAAATTAAAATTATCACAATTTCAAAACATTAAAGTATTTTACTTGTTGATAGGACGAGTTCATCGGACTATCTAATCCACTTAATGAGATGGGCAAAGAAAACTGGCTAAGAATTCCAAGCAGAGACATGTTAGGAAACTGATCACAGAATTTGGGTTCAAGAGCTGAATGACTGAAAAAAATGCAAGGTTACAATTTCAGAACATCTTGTAGTCAAAAATATAACTTTTACCTGTCATGTTTTGAAGATAATTAATTTAACAAACACAAACTGACATGTACATGGTAGGAAATGAAAGTTAAAATCCTCTGATACACTTTTAGCATGAACGAAGTAATGTATGCACACATGCTATACATCAATATCAAACTTCAAGTTGCTCTGAATTTTTGATTACTTTTGCTAACATATTTGCCAAATGAAATTTTCTTTCACCAAATGAAGTTTTTATTCATCAAATTTCATTTTGACTTTTCATTTGAAAAGTTTGGATTTGACATAAATTCTCAAATTCCAAAGATCATTGTTTTAGAAAAAACACATAGTAGTATACTATGAATAGTAATACCACAAGTTTTGATTTGGCATTGAAAAGATTCATAATCGCCAAAATCTTTGCTAAATCTCTTTTTTTTTTTTCAAACTGAATTTGCTTTCACAAAATGCAACAATGACGATCAGCAGTGTGATCCCTGAGGTTTATAGAATCTAAAATATCTTTAGAAGCATGTAGTTGCATATAACAGAACAAAACATGCTTTGACTTAAAAAGTATGCTCAATATTTTACTACACATTCTAACAATTAACAGCCAGGAAATGAAAATTCTTATTTTGAACTGAAGTTCCAATAACATATGTATGAGCTAGATGTTACATAAACCGTTACATTAAAACACTGAACTACATTCACAATCCTCAAGAGACATCTTAATATCATGGGTGTCTCCAAGGATTCGCTTTGCAGAGGCTGCAATTACAGCGAAGAAACTGCAGCTCACATTCTATGTGAATGTGAGGCCTACTCTGCTCACAGATTCGAACACATTGGTCGTCATGTGATTGAACCCTGGGAGCTGAACGACATTCCTGTCAAGTGCCTGCTTATTTTCGCATCGGCTACTGGTCTCTTTTCTTAGGGATCTTTGTTTTCTTTTTGGGGTAGTACAATAGACCTCTGGTCGATGTGCTGGGCTCTTTTTGAGCCACCCACCTTTATTTCATTCATACATTCACAATCCTTGCTGATATATTAATATAAACGTTCCATTCCTGTGCTACATATTTTAAATAAATGACTAGATGTGTAAATTGGATGATGTATTAAAATAAAATCTCACCTTACTCCTTTGTAACATTGACAGATTTTACTCTCAATGCATGCTTTAATCTATTTTTGATATTTTTAGGTTTTATTTATTTGTTCAAAAAAATTAATTGCTGGTGAATGAACATTGTTCAGCATTAAAATAGATCAATGGTACCAATTGTTTGAAATAGAGTATGTGGCTCATTAATGGTATATGAAAGTTAACAAAAGCACAAAATTGTTACTGCGTATATACCATTATAATATCTATATAATATTGTGCAGGTAAAATCTCATCAAATTTTATGTCAATAGCTGTTATAACTAGCTATTGATTTGGTGGTTTTGAAACAAGTTTACTATAATCAGAGTTAAATAAAAATGAAAAGTGTCTATATACATAAATGCCAAAATAAAAATTTTCTGCTAACCTTAGGTGCCTATGACAACAAAAACTTATAAAGGAAATTATAAGACATATAATTGTTTGAACATTATACGTTACGTGTATGACAAAATATGCATTTTGCATTTGCATATGTAGCAATAAAAGAGCTACATTCATATTTTTCTTAAAAGTATTTGCAAATTAAGCTAAAATTTGAAATGCATGTAACATATTTTCTAAGGCTCTGTCTATAATCAAGCAATCATTTTGATTGATACGGACATTGATTGATATGAACAAAGAAAATTTGGAATTTTAACAAGGGCAGTATGATTGATGTATTTTGTACCAAATGGACAGTAGAAAATGTTTGAAAGCATGCAAACACTGGTTAGAAAAGAATGAAGTTAGTCAATACTGGTTGCTGTACTGGAACTTTTTGAAATGTCCCTTCCCTTTATTGTGAGATTCTGTGACCATATTTATGAAATCAGTTTAGTTACTATATTAAATATAAATAGAATAAAATTATTTTCTAACATGGTAGCACAACATTTAGAATTACAGTATAATATATAAAAATAGAAAATATATTAAAAATATATCAAATGCAATTAAAAATTAAGTAAATTATTCAGACTGTATTGCCTAATTTTGCTTTCTCATTTTATAGCAATGACTAAAGAAAACTTGCACAAAATAAATTATAACATACAATTAGTAAAACTATACATTTTTTAATTATATATTTATATCACTTAGACATTTTTTATAAATCTTATATACCTAAGAAAATATATTTTCATAAAGGATTTTTAAGGTTTTACTTACATGTATGTAGGAGCATATGGTGATATCACATAGACATTACTATCACAAAGAGGGTAAATAATTGTTGCCTTCCCCCAATACAGTAGGTGACTAACTAACTGAAAAACCTATACAATGGAATACATATGAAAAATGAACAGATATAGAATTAAAAATTAAATAGATTAAAAAATATATCACAAAGCTTTAATTGAGTATCTTTATAACTATATCTCCATTAAAAATGCTAAATTCCCCACTCTCCCCAGGGTTTTTTGTAAGCAACCTTAATATGAATGAAAAACTGGTCATTTTGTTAACAGGACATTTGAATAGCTCATCAGATTAAGGATAATAGTATAATTTATATGATTGATCTAAGAATTTAGGTTGTGAAATTTATTAATACACAATTTAGATCTTAAAACAGAATTTCACATTGAAGGCATATATTCTAACTTTTTCAAATAACCAGAATTCAGAACATTGTTGTTACAGTGTAAGGTCTCAAATCTGGGCTCCTAGAGACCCGAATAACTCTGAATTTAGAAAAATTATGGACTATGATTGAATACAAAAATGAAAATTGCGATTTGATCATTATGTTCTATTTTAACAGCTTTGTTTGTTTCATCAATCTTTTTACTTTCCCTACATACATAATATAATGTGAAAAGTATTGCAATGGGGTCAAAAATTTGAATTCGAGTTTTCAACAGAAGAGCATGTTTCAAGCATCTCTGAACTCAAATCGAACATTTTTGAGATGATGTCTGTGTGCATATTAGTGTCTGTATGCATGAGTCTGCCGATCCAATATCTCATAAACGAATTGTGCTTTTGAACATAATTTGATAGGATTATTACAATCCATGAATACTGGAAGCCAATTGATTTTAAACACGATCAAACATTTGGAAGATTCCCAAACTTTTAATCAATTTTTGAAAAACTCAGGACACTCAATAACGTTAAATAAACAATCATTTTATACATAATTTTTTATTCTAAAGCAAATGTCAAACTTTAGAACCATTCTAGAGATATTGCACATATTATTAATAAATGTATATAAAAATAAACAGTAGTAAGTATCATTAAATATGTAACACTTAGTAACTTAAATTTTGCCAATTTGCTAATATTTTAAATTTTTTTTTGGCAATTTTTGTGAAATTTCGTCAATTTGACAATTTTTTAAGGCAATGCCAAATTGATGTGTTAGTTGTTACCGGAATGTTACCAGATAGGCAAAAATGTGCCAAATTCATGAATTAATGATAATTAACATATTTTAATATAACAG
The DNA here is from genome assembly GCA_951213105.1 of Amaurobius ferox. NCBI lineage: Eukaryota > Metazoa > Arthropoda > Arachnida > Araneae > Amaurobiidae > Amaurobius > Amaurobius ferox. The sequence goes on along the minus strand of OX578139.1, from coordinate 54,254,088 downwards.
AGTATATTGCTAACAGGTGTTAGCAGTATTACCAATTGTCAAGTTATATTTGTGTGAAATATAAGTAACTTTAAAATAATTTTATATATTGCCATTCAAAAAAAGCACCCAATGTCAGTGTACTTTTCAATGTTAATAATATTGTGACATGGATCGTGTACATAATTTTTTTTGCACAGAAAGAAATAAAGTACTTGCATTATATAGGGAAAGTCATGTGTCTACATCAGATTTTTTATATTGAATTTTTGTCAATTGACAATTTTTTGTTGTTATGTCAAAGTTTTTTAATTCAAGTTCTTTTATTAAAGAGTTGATCAATTCCAATAGACAGTCAATGGAGGTTTTTTATTTATACGGATTTCTTGATTATTACAAAGAGGGTAAATTGACTAATTTATACATTATTCTGGTTAATGGACACCTGAATTTGAGACTTTGTATTGCCTACTATTCTTGAACTAATGAATTTAGAACTTCTATTAATGAATCAAGAAACATTACTAAATGTTACAACAAACACTAAGACAATGCATATTATATTTTAACTCAATAGCTATATGATAAAAGTCAAATTAAAGGTGTCTAATTATACATGATATTTAGATACTCAGTAGATATTGTATGTTATAAGGATAAAAAAAATAAGTTTCATAGTATCATGCATCAATAAAATTTCTAAAATCTACTCCCTATTGTAAAATCATACAACAAATACAAAGACAATGCATATTATAAAATAATAGACACAAAGCAAACTTATTTTTCTTACATGTGACAAAATAATATCAGCATCTGCAGCTAATTGTTGCAGATTTTTCAGCGGACTGGTTACGCTGATTAACCTAATAAGAGCAGGAGAAGAATCTTCAGCCAGAGAACTCAGTAATTCAGCAGCATCCATGAGTAATAATAAACCATGATATGGCCTAATGAAATTAAGAATTTGAGCACTAAACACAATTAACTGTCATTTACACAATTCAGTTAAATGTATTTAAAGTGGAATCTGCTAAATACAGTTTTTTTACAGTCCTGAAAATTAGTACATGCTGAATTATTAGTCCCATATGATTTCATCTAGGACAAAATTTCACTATATATTTTCCACACTGTATAGAAGAGTTTATACTTTGGAATTCCATAAAATAAATATTCTAGGCATAAGTATAACAGTAAAATGATATCCTTATATTCATAAAAAATTTGCATGTTTTGACTTTCAAAATTAAATGTTTTTAATAAAAATGACAAATAGTTTTGCTCACAACACATAATAATTCAGATAATATTTAGTGCTTCTTAATTTTTGGTTTTTAAAAGTAGTAATGATTTAATTGCATTTTTTTACTCTAATTGCATGAAAAAAGCTCACTGAGATAGCAATAAATTCTTTAATTTTACTTCTAGGGTAAAGGAACTTTTTCTTTTTTGCAACTTCAAGTATTTAAAACAATTAACGATTGAGTGCTTATTTAGAGCGCATCAAAGGAGCTTATTAAGGACATATCAAAGCAGCTTATTTAGGATGTATTACACCCAAGTTGTACAATTGGCATAGTTGGGTAAAACAGGGTGCAGGAATGATTTAGTTCAAAACAGGTAATTTGGAAATTAAGTGGTGATGTTTGGTTATCTGTATTATTTAAGTAGTGGGCAATTATTTAGGTCTCAGGCAATTTATTCTAGCACATAATAAAATAAGATGTTTGTCTTTTTGTGTGTGTAGTCTGTAGCAGGAAATCCAAGCTTTGGACAACTGCGAAATTCGGCACTGGGCTAACTGAACTCCAGGTATGGCAAACTTCAGTAAGACTTTTTAAAATTTTGAATTAGATTTTTAGTTATTTTATGATGCACGATTTTGAGTGATTTTCACACAAATTGGTTCTTTTGCTATTGAAAATATTATCGAAGAGTTCTCATCTTGACATTATCATTAGAAAGATCAAGGAATGTTCTTTCTAACGACCTTTGAACTGAATCCGTAGGTCAATTCCTTCATATTTATTTACTAACAGTATACCCATTCTTCATATGGGATATATAAAGAAACTTAAAATTCTCAATTTGCAGTAAACTTTGGATATTTGCAGTCTTTATTTTAATTTTATAATAATTTTCACAAAAAGGAAGAAAAATTCTTTTAATTTTATAACAATTCTCCCATACAGAATTAAACAGACAGATAGAAGCATAACTCACCATTTAATGCATATAAATAATAACAATTCTAAAATTAAATAATAGTATCTTTGCAGTTTCTTGCCTTCTTATTAGGGGCAAAATTATAGAGAGATCTTTCATTTATAGCCTTTGCAATTAAAAGGTTTATTTTTATCTCGTTAATTTATGAAGCTTCCATGTTTTCGAGATCGAGGTATAAACAATGATTGGGTAGCGTTATTGGATTTTGAATTGCAATTATTGTAAAGTGGCTCAAAAAATGTTTGGGTCATGTTAGTTTGGAGATTCAAATAACGATTGGGTTCTATTTTGGAGGATTATATAATAATTGGGTCATGCTTAATGTTAGGAAACAGTTAAAAAGACATGAAAACAAACAGAAAGAAGAATAGATGGATGCCTGAATTTTAAGTGGAATCCTACCAAGGCTACCCATCAACATTTCATGAAATTTGGCTCAGCAGCCATTCTCCCATTATGATGAGATAAACAGATGGAATTTCAATTTTAATTCATATAATAGATAACAGTTAATTAAATGTAACACTTTCACACTTAATAAAAAATTCTGAATATACAAAACCTTTTCAAATTTAAGTACAAAAATGGCACACATTTTATAGTTGAGCCATTCTATTTTCTGTCAATTTTCAAACAAAATCATAAAAATTGATATTTTTTTATTGTGCTCGCAATATACTTTTTTTTAGGGTTGGTGGTTCACATCACAAACTGGGCATTGCTATGAAGAGCAATGAATGTTTGTGCATATGTGTTGGCAAATTGTTCGTACAACTACACTTGCATTGAAAGTAAAGGATTTGCATGGAAACGAAAGGTGGGAACGATGTTGCTGCAAGACAGACGATTTGAAAACTAGATGGCATTACCTATATCTATATTATTTACAGAGCAGGTGCTTATTTAGGAACTGGGAAACACAGGGGAATTCATTGTAGTCTTTACATAATAAAAGATGTATGTAGCAAAAACTCAAAGCTTTGAATAGAAGTGACACTGAGTAAAGGGATACTTCAGGTTAATGAACATTACGGATTGAAAATATTTTTTAAAAATTCTAATCAGTTTAAAAGTTAAGAACATTTACAATCAAAATCCGTTGAAATTTTGGCTTCAAAATCAGTTTTTTCTGTAGACAATTTCTGAACCCAAAAGATATGAAAGCAAGTGATCTGTAAATGCTGTCTCAGACATTTTTTCTGGGTTTCAGAGATAAATTTTCAATTTTTGAATACAGAATTATTTCAATTATAAGTGTGTTTCAAAAATTTGACTTAAATCAGGCATAAACTTTAAAGAGCTAAAATAAAATTATTTTTACTTTCTGCTTTAAAACTTATTTATTCCAGCAGACAAAAGAAACTTCTTTTTATTTTTGATCAGTTCAGAGTCACGAACTTCAATCACAGAAAATGGTGGGACATGAACTGAATGATAAAATATGAAAATCTAACTTTTAAACTACCTTAAAAATCTTTTTAAAAGCTAAACAAAAATGAAAAGCTAACTTTTCTAAGTATATATATATATATATATATATATATATATATATATATATATATATATATACACACACATAATAATTTTTCTTTTTTTTTGATTTGAAGTATTTTCAGAGTGCTTATTTAGGGTATATCAAAAGAGCTTATTTAGAACATATTAATTTTACCTTGTACAATTAGCATGGTTGCACATAATAAAAATGGACTGCAAAAATATTTTTAGTTCAAAACAGGCAATTTGGAAATTGAGTGGTGCTATCTGTATTATTTACATAGCAGGCACTTATTTAGGATTTAGGCAACACCGGGTAAATTGTTTTAGTTTCCTACATATATATATATATATGAAACATTCCTTACTATTACAAAGTAATACCTCTGAGATTATAAATAAAAATAAAATAACTTCCTGATGGGGGCAATTTTAACTGCATAAACAATGAGAAAAATACAGAAAAAAGTGTTATACATTACCTCAAGTATTTTAAGCACTCCTCAATAGATTGAGGCTGAAATAATGCATTGAAATAAGACTTTAATGAAAATAAATTGAAACTATACAATCAAAGATTAGATTTGAATGAGGTCTTACTCCAACAATAAGCTTTTCATCCTGAAGTCTATGCACTTTATTCGGCAAGCAGAAACTTATGTCAATCCATCCATTTATTTTGCAGTGAACAAACCCATTGTTTTTTAAACTAAAATGAATAAGATTCATGCAATAATATGCTATATAAGACACTTAAGAGAAAAATTCACGTAATTATGCATTAACTAGTACGAGAATGTTGAATTCAACATGCAGTATCAGAGCTAGATTTACATGGCTGGGGTCTAAGCTGATCTCTTTTTGGTGACCCCTATGATGTAATCATATTTTGCGTCCTGATGATACATAATTTTTCTTCTTAAATTATGACATCAACTTTATGGTGTACAATTTCATATTTGTTTTGTAATTATGATTCTTCAGTTTACACAAATCCAATAAATAAAAGGATTCATTTAAAAAGAAATAATAATAATTATAAAGCAAATTAAAAAACATAATGAGTAACAATATTACTTGTTATACTAGGTTAATGTGGAACATCATTCCTTTTGCATATTTCAAATGAAAAAAAGTTTCAATATTTTCTAATTTTTTTGTTATTTTTTTTTTTTACATTTTTGGGGGGGGGGGGGGGGGGGGAGGGGGGATTATAGTTTTGATAGATTGATAAAATGCCATTTATTTCATCTGAATTGGATTATGAAATTCAAACAATGAAATTATCAATGATGAAATATTTTAATGTAAGTTTTGCAGTCACTTCACCGGGAGGGCAAGCATGTGGTCGGCACAAGTGCATTTCTGTATTAAGTGCAATAGATATTTTTGCTCATATCACATAACAATTCAACTGAGTGAAAACGGAATTATATATTATCTGTGGAAAGTTCAGAAAAAAATATGTAACTTGTGAAGTTCACAAATCTACAAAATTTGAGAAGTTTCTAGAACTTACCAAAAGTTGTCAAGTTGGTAAAGGTCAATGCCAAAGTTATCGCCAAGATCAAATGACTCAGAACTTCATGTTATAACAATGGTTAAGTATTCATAAGTAACAATGTTAAGTATTCATAACAATATGTCTGGTAGTTTTTAAGCATTTATGATATACAAAAAAACACTCTAGAAATTCAAAATATTCCAAGTTCTTAAATTTCTTAAAACCTAAAAGTCATCAAAAATATATCTGAAATACACTGAAAGGGGACCTATTGACCAGTTTCCCTAAGTGTACAAATATGTAACTACATAAAATTAAATGGAACTTTCCTAAAAATAAAAACGCATTAAAGTAAAAGAAAGAACACAGAATTTAGGTTTACAAAATCTAACGTTTATTAAAATCCACTTTTAAAGAACTATTAAAATTTACATCTCATTAACTAAATAAATCAAATTAAACATCTTAAATAATTTAAATAAATGGAATGGCCGATCTTTAGTGGTAGAAAAAACGTTAGAATATTAAATTTTAAAGTTAACAATATTAAAATTATACAATTATTTGCCAAAGCTTGAATTTAGAATAAAAGAACATCAGTTAGCCAAAAGGGAATTTCAACAAAATTTAAAGATAACCTCAGGTGTTCAGGTGACTTAAAATATATAAGTCAAAAGGGGTCTTATTCAATGCCAGCTCAATTAAGTTTTAAATAATGCAAAAGTAAAATAGTCTGAATTTTGAAGAAAAATAATTATATCACCAAGGCTCCAAGATAAGCTGCAAAGTTCAGCGGGAGGAAGAATCATCAGAGGAGTCACCAAACGTAAAGCAGATCCAGAGAACACCAGAAGAGGAATATCCATGGCACAGGGTCACAATTATGTCCAGCAGAAAATCCGGAAAAAGGCCGTTCCACGAGATTCAACTCAAAGGGGATTCTCCACACCAGTTGGACGTCCAGTAATAAAAAAATCATTTCTCCCAACTGCTGCACCGGACTACTGACATCAAAATGGAAAACTTAGTATACGTCCGTCTTAAATTACTTCGGAAATGTGAATTCCATTCATCATAAATAGAGCTCGCAGCATGTCAGGGTAAACAAATTTTTAATTGGCCGGTAAGACTTCCTCGGTCGACATCACATAAATCGTGAAACATCTTGGATCATTATTTAGATGATACGAAACTAATTAGCAAGACTCTTCATTCCGTGAGTCTAGACACAACAAACGGACTCTCGCAGCTTCCAGACAAAAACAACATCAGAGGGCACTGCGGCAAAGGACTGCTGATTGATTATATACTAAACAAAACAATTTACATCTTGAAAAAAAAAACAAAAAAACATCACAGCAGGGAATAATGAAACTTTTCAAGCCGAATTCGAACTTCGGTTCGGCTAGCGCAGAAGCGCTAGAACAACAGCTTAATAGATCACATCTTGGGTTCTAATTCAGAGGGAAGAGAAGGGGAGAAGAGCGCGATTTTATTTATATACTGCAAAACATCGCTGCCACAGATTGTAAACAAAATTATCGATGAACGATAAAATAATTAATGACAGACGATTTTAATATTACGGTCAACCAATTAAAAACTCGAAATTTTAAAGAAGAGAATTGGAATTTCAAAGCAGACAAAAATTAAAAAGAAATGAAGTGAAACGATTTGGAAATATACGAATTTGGCAATAATTTAAATATGAACGATTCTGAAATATTTAAAAAGCTGAAAATAGAATAAAACTGAAAAATTGCAATGAATTAACGAATTTTTAACCGAGAGCAATAAATTTGGAATCAAATCAAAGGGAATAAAAAGGGCAATAAATGGAATTGTAAATTAGCCAAGTTAAATAAATTTAAATTGCTAAAACCTAAAAAGAACGAACTTTCACCGTTTTTAACACAAAACCTATTGAATAGAATATATTTGGAACAGAAGAATATCAAAAACTAAACAATTGGAAAATGGATAACTAAAAGAGAATGACTATGTAAATAAGACCTCTGAACACATTTAAATTAAAAACAAAATTCCTAAAATTATTAAATATCCAAAAGTATAACCCAATATAATCAAATGACTCAGAACTTCATGTTATAACAATGTTTAAGTATTCATAAGTAACAATGTTAAGTATTCATAACAATATGATGCTACTTCTATTACATACTTCCATTTCATCTCCATCACATTTCTTTCATAATTTACTCTGTACGTTAATATGTTTCACACCAGAAACAAATTCATATATATATATGATACATAATGATACATATATATATGATACACAAATTCATATATATATATATATAATACATTTATGGTGTTCATACTGTTACTTTTATTAAAGCAGTTATATAGTATGCAACTCTCGGATCAGAACCAACAATGAAAAGAGACTGTGCCCAGACTGAGGAAATGTGTTACCAGAATTGTAATTAAAATTGTAACAGAGCCCTCTCTGTGCTCTTAATTCTATAGCCCAGAGCCCCCAGAAACCTCAAACCAGCATACCTATTGACAATAGCATTCTGACATAATAGAAAAACACATTTAATTTTTAATACTTCCTTTTTAAATTTTTTGGTGGGATCCCTGTTAACATTTTCTGGTAGCCCTTAAGTAAATTTAAGTAAGTTTAAATAAATATTAACTGTTTCAGTATTTTTCATTTTATTATTTATGAAAGCATACGAATAATTATTTACATAATTGAGAGTACAAAATTTTAATAATTTCAAATTGAATAAAGTGATGAAAAATTTGAGGCCCTTATGTAAAGCAGGTATTAAACAACTACTTGGTTTGCTTATTGGTAAATCCATTCCTGTGTAATATAATGGCATATATGTCATGATAATAACAATACCAAAATTAGATTATTTTGTTGATTTTCAAATGTCATTACATAGCCATTGTATTGAGAAACAAATTTTATTTTCTTTCAGACATCAATAGATGGTGCTTCTTATCTTTATATTGATGTCTCCATGGTATAGATGGGGCAATAGCTTTATCTATTTAAATAATGTACAATGCTTGTTTGCTTGTATATATTTTTAATACTGTAAAAGTTAGATTTCGAATATGGCAAAACTATGGTTGAAATCCCATCAAATGTTTCCAGTCAGAGACAAAATGCTGTAAAAAGTAAGAAAAACAACCCACGGTCTCAGTTAATATTAAATGTACCATGCAAATCTACTGGTGAGTCCTGTAATTTGATACATATGCATAACCACGGTCTCGAAATGGTTGCAGTTAAATGGTGGGTTAGAGCACTGAATTTCATTTTCTAATATGAACCCTATGGAGAACTGATATAATGCTTCAACCAATAGGGGCTTATGACCCTTTCCCCAACATATATCAATAGTGCAACATGTGGTTTGTACATTTGTGTCAAGTATTACCTGAGATCATGGTTGTATAATGAAAAAGCTTATAGAAATAATATATTGATCAGTGAAAAAAGTACTGTATTCAATATGGAACATAATATTGCACATACACAGAATAAAAATTTGGTGTTTTTGTTGACTTTCAAATGTCATTACACAATCAAAGTGATGGAATGTCTTTCATTTTTAATGGTTATGAAGAACCATTAAAAAAATACATCAACAGAAGGTACTCTACTTCATAATATATATTTTTAACTTGATGTGACAATGGGCTAATATATTTAAACAATGAATGAAATTTTTTTGCCCATGATTAAGTTTTTAAAATAATGTAAAAGTTGGTTTTTGCATATGACAACACATTCACATGTGATTGGGGTGCGGTAGCCCAGTGGTTAGAGAGTGGAACTTGCACTCAGTAGGCCCAGGCTCGATTCCCTCTGTTGCCAATACTGCTGCCGTGTTCAAGCGGAGTATGATTATGTTAAACATGTGGCTCCATAAGTCCTTCTGAGAGGTTGGTGGTAGGGGAAGGAGGGTATGGTCCCTGTGGATGCCTCCCCCACTGGGTTCTGGTTTAAATTGGGTGGCTCTTCTTGGCCATCCAAACAGTTACCTTACACATTTCTGGTAGGTCGGACGGTCTGGGTCTCAATAATAACAACATTCACATGTGATTGTTGGTTGAAATCCTGTTAAATACTGCTATTCAAAGTGAAAATGTTGCAAAAGTCACAGAAAACGTGGTTAGATTAAAAAATCTGATGTGGACAGCACATGACTTTTCCTGCAGACTTATATTCACGTTCTCTTTATTTTAATTAAATTTAATTCATTTTTAATTCAATTTTTGTTCTCATTTGGTTACTGGACTTATTTTCAAAGGTGGCGTAGAGAAAATACAAAAAAACTAAAATATCTTGAGAACGGCTAGTCCTAGTGTAATCGGGTTGGTCTTATTCTTTTCATCCTTAAAAATTACGTATAAAACAAGCATTTAATGGATATATTTGAGCATATGTAGTTTTCTAGTTTAGATTTTGATGATTTTTGGGGCCATTTCACAAAAAAAAGGAGTTATTTTTTTCTGAATCGTACCAAAGTCTAATCAGCACCAGGGTAACCCACAAGCGACGTATCAACCGATTTTTGTGAAATTTGGTCCATTAGTTTTTCAGCTAGAGTGGATACAGGCAATTTTTGCAGGCCATTTTGCAAAAAAAGGCGGGTTCTTTTATCACGAATTGTATCCAAAACTAATCAGCACCAGAGTGGCCCACAAGAGACTTACCCACCAAATTTTATGAAATTCGATCTATTAGTTTTTCAGTTAGAGTGGATACAAAATCTGCACAGACAGACAGGCACACACACAGACGTCATGCTCAAAACATATTCTAGAGGTGTCAAAATGTATAGATCCGTCAAAAACTCGAGTAGTGATTTTCGGTATAATTCCAATACTTTCTCTATACATTATCATGTATTACAGGGAAAGTAAAAAATAAATATACAATGCAAATATACAAACTGAGCCCATTGATTTGATATATGAATTGTATTTTGGCTTATTAAGTATTAGCTGAGGTCTTGAAGATTATGGAAAAGAAGATTAAGAAAACAATAATAAATTACTCACTCATCAAATGTCATTTTCAAAATATGTGCAAGTTCACTCCTGGACAGTATCAAATTGTACGGAGATTTTTCAATGCGTTGATCTAATAAAAATACAATGTGTTTTAATGCAAAGAACTATTTTATGGAAATATTTTATAAAACACCATGCTATCTTAGTCTTTTACTCTTCCAATCTCATTTAGGATTTGAGAATGAAAGAAATACCTTGCTTAGTTTACAAATATTTGTTTTAAAAACAGACAAAGTAACAATAAATTTTTTAGGTATGCATATATAAAGAATTAAGGACAGATATATGTTTGCCTTTAAATAAAAATAAATAAATAAACAGTAATTTCAGCTTACTTAATATGAAAAATGTTCACTTATTTGCTTTTTATTCTTTCTGGTGCACATAAGTATGAAACAGGCCCATGATTGCTTTTAGCTACAATATGAGCATAATCTGCACTTTGGAAATGCCCTGTATGGTGGGTTTTGTGACTACGATTAAGATTGATGTCTAAAAATAATGATTTTCCATTCAGATTACATTGATTGGTTACAGAAATGCTAGGGAAATTGGGATTTCAGCATATCTGCCACAACTTCTGCACTGAACACCGCGTGTTGTTGGCTCTTTTCGGGCGCGGCAGCCCAGTGGTTAGCGCGCGATTCTCGCCGCTGCCAGAACTGCCGCCGTGTTCATGCGGAGTACGATCACGTTAAACATGTGGGTCCGTAAGTCCTTCCGAGAGGTTGGTGGTAGGGGAAGGAGGGTACGGTCCCTGTGGATGCCTCCCCCACTGGGTTCCGGTCTAAATTGGGTGGCACTTCCCGACCGTCCAAACAGTTACCTTACACCTTTCTGGTAGGTCGGACGGTCTAGGTCTCAACAACTTCTGCACTGAAAATTACAATAGCTTTTAGAAATGATTTTGGAGAATTAATAAGAAATAAATGAGTAATCACATAGATATATAAAACACATCACTAGAAAGCTTAAAATGTTCTTTTTCAGATAATATATTGTTCAATTTTGAGATAATAGCTGAGATTTAAAAAAAAAAATAACATTACAAATCTTCCACACAAAAAACTTTCATAAAACACATTATCATTGCAGATAATTGTTTAATGCAAATCAGTTGTAAGTAGTTAATTAAAAAGTATTTGACTTTAAAATTTTAAACATATTTGTACATATCTATATGATGAATAGTCAAGAATTAAAACTACTTTAAAAGACATAATACTTAGTATAAAACAGCATAAAAACAAAAATAAAGGTGTCAACTGATTTTAAAGGTAAAAGATAGCCTTTTTCATCAGAATTAGCAAGAAGCGACACTCACCAGAGCAAGATTGGCATCTGTTGGTAGAATAGCAAATATGACTGAAGTGAAAATACAGATGTCAATGGTGCAAGAAAAAATAAAAGGAAGGTAAAAACCAAGGAGGAAAAAACAATTCACAAGATACTATGAATGAGCAGTAAAAAACTAAGGAGGAATATGGACAGCCCACAAAAACATTCTAGGCATGCTTAGAGAGTAAAACTAAGATCTTACATGCCCTACAATAAATTAAACATGAATCTAACCAGTTTCAAGCATGAACTTTAAAAATAACAGTTTATAAACAACTGTGAAAAATAAGTAGAATTTAACAGAAAATGTTGATACTGCTATCTGCAATATAACAGGAGTTATTTCCAAATTATAAACTGTTACATGGTTGATTGGTTTTACAAAAATACCATGTAAATAAAAATTGTGCAAATCGAGATAAAAATGGTCCTTATTAACTAATTAATTATGTATATATATATATATGATACATATATTTTTAGGTTTTAACTTTCTATATAAAAGGAATCTTTTAATTTCGTAGAACTATTCGAAATTCTTAGCTCTTAGCACTAATGGGAATACTTATCTCGAGAGTAGCCATAAAATTTTATTATATACCTTATTAAAAAGTGGAGAGCACTGAACTTAAGTAGTGATAAGAGGTTAATACTTGAGGAACTCTTCATATGATGTGGTTCATACCATATATGGTCAGGAATCGAGGGAAATGTAAGATTGAAGATAGGAATAAGTGCCTTGCTAACGAGAAGGTTGACAGATTAAGGAGTCCAGATATCAAGTAATTGACTATGATATAAACCACTCAAGAACCAAGTCTCGGGATGACCAATAAAGGCCCCTCTGAAGTATTCTGAAGTACTCTGAAGTATCTGTGAAGTGTACTATATAAGTCCGTGCAGAGCATTTTGGACGCACTCTCTTCTTGCATATTGCACGCTTACTTACTTACTTGCTTGCTCTTGCACCACTTCTTCACGTTGCACTGAGCTCTGTAATCTTGTAATGATAGAGAAAAGTAATGTTAAAGTATCTGAATAGCTCTGATGTAGAGTTAAGTTTCTTGTAAGAGATTTGAAGTGATGGAAAAGTTTAATAAAGAACTATGAGGGGATTTATGCCTGATCTTTGGACTGCTAACAACACCAATCCGAACCATTTGTGTATACATTATCACAAATATATATATATATTAGCCTCCTCTCTAGTATCCATGGTTTACCCTCCTGGATACAAATCAACTACTTCTCATTTAATCTCCTTTGCTCTGAGCAGGCACATGGCTCCTGGACTTATAGCACATGGTTTGTGGTAATTATTTGATTTCTTATTAATTTTTCAATTTGTTGCTGATTTCCTATTTTTCAATTCTGATTTCTTATCTTCTGTATCTGTTTATAGACTGGGCTTATGGTGTTCATAGTAACTAACTATCACCCTAATCTGAAACAAGCACTTGTTTTAGTTAATTTGGATTGGATGTTCAATCTTGAAAAAGAATCTAATCTGAATTAAACTACAATGTAAGCCTAGTGCTGTTTCTCTATTTTTAACACTTTACAACAAAGTTGAAAAGTGTTTATGACTTTGTTCATTCTGTCTGTTTGTCCGTTAGCACGATAACTGCCGTAAAAATGATTTAATCAAAATGAAATTTTAGTATGTAGTTCAGACGGTCTGTAGAACCTATGGGAATATAAATGAATAATATTACCCAATTAGTTTTGGATTGAACCCGGGTCGAAAAAATGAAATACATTGAGCCCTGTGGGACTTAATTTTTCAAACATTTTTTAAGCGGATTTAAAATTCAAAAATTGCTTCGAAAATTTTAGGTAATATTCAAATTGTTCCATAAAATATATAAAAAAAAATTCAGCGAAATATATTCAGTAGTTTTTTAAATAAAAATTAAAATAATAATTACACCTCTTATATGAAACGATCACGTGACCATGATATGAAACGATCACATGACCCACTTCAAAATGATATATGGCATCCATCTTGTTTCAAAATCGTGATTTTTTAAAGTTCTTTTTAATTCATATTGAGCGTTGTATCCGTCCTAAAACTACTTTATTTTTGCTTAAATTCTGTGCATCTACATACTGAAACAACGCAATGACAATATATTTGAGTTTAAATGCTCATCTAAATTTGATTATTTCTACAACTAAGCCTATTTTTCACCTATGTAAAATGTAAACAGCAAAATATATAGAATGAGTTGTATTAGAATTCCTGTATTTTTTTAATACAAAATAATTTAGTCCATGGAGTCTGCATGGCTGATATGAATGAAATATTAATTGATTTCATAAAGAGAAGGACGATTTTTTTCGATGAAGTTTCAAGCATAAAGTTTAATTTTTTGTAGCTCCATGGTCTTAAACAAAATGTTTAAATAAAATAAATTATTATAGTATTGTGATGAATGAAATGAATGGGAGAAAGTTATGAATGAAATCCTGTTTTTATAGAGAGATCCAGGCGTGTTATTTTTTCTATGACATCATTTGAATTAATTTCAGTTGTTTTCGATGAAGTTTTCAAATATAATAAATTATCGTAGTATTATGATAATTCTAAAACTATTACTGAGGAATGTATAACATTTTAGAGATGTTTAAACCAGGCAATTTATATTTCAATGCCGTCATTTGAATGAAGTTCATTTTTTTAGATGAAGGTTTAAGTTTTCAAATATAATAAATTAATGCAGTATTGTGATAAGTTTCAAAATATTACCGAGGAATGTATTGCATTTTAGACTTGTTTAAATAAAATTGCATTGAAGTTGGAAAGTGTTTTATAATCAATGCTTTAAGTATGATTGATCTTTCTTGTTTTTTCTTTCTTGTGGTCTCATCTTAATTATTTTGGATAACTTATTGTTTTAGTGTTGTCTTTTTGATTGCTTGATATTAATTATTAATTCATTCAATTATATATATATATTGTTATTCTTAATTCATGCCAAATCAGAATGAATTAAGTTATAAATGAAGTTCACTAAAGGGTTCCTGACAATTTATGACACATTTTTGACCATGCAAAATGAAATCATGAAAGCTAAGTACCATACAATACGAGGGTTAGGTGAATTTAGTTGAAGAACAGTGTGAACAATTTTAATAGTATTCTATGAGACCATAAATGAAAATGAAATTTATAATTATCTGGAAAATTATAAACAAACCTTCAGGTTGAGAAGCCAAATCATCATGAGCACTCTGCATTAGCTTTACTTGAGATGTTAAATAGTTACACCGGCACTCCTCATTTCGTATAGCAATAGAGAATCGGTGACTCAAGTCATGATAACAATCAACAATAGAATGACTGGCATCAGCCTACAAATATAAACACTACAATACAGAAGAGTACCTATATGCAAACATTTTTATATTAATAATAACTAACAATTTTTGGTCTATGTTCAATATGGGCTCAAATGCCACATATTCCCATAACTTATGGTGCCCATCTGTAGCTCGAGCAGAACATTAAAGCTTTAGAATGTCACATTTGCGTTTAGTCTGCATGAGAGTAATCCTTGTACATTTAGCTTTCTTCTAAAAATTATATATAGATAGCACCCCACAATCGGTTTTTATTTCAGTTTTTTATTAATTTTTCCTAGCATATCTAGCAAGCTTATTTAGCATGTTGCATGGCATTCTGTGATTTTATAAGCAGACAGCCATGGCCTGTGAAGCAAATTTATTATATTAAAGCAATTTTTTTTAATTAATGTGTATAATATACAGATACAGATATATAAAGATATATATATATATATATATATATAAGATATATATATATATAAAGATATATATATATGTATCTTTAAAATTGAGAGAGTTATATTTAATTGAAAATTGAACATTGTGAATGGGGACCATATATCAAATTACAAATGTAAATTTGCGACATATCACAAAAAAGATAAAACTGGATGATAATACATAGGATACCCAACCGCGTAGTAAGTACCACTGCTTTATATGATCTCTGTCTGTGTAATGCTTTATTTAGATGAATTTGTGATAAAAATTTTTGACACAACGTATTTTTGATCTAAACAATTTTCATCATCAATTTGTTTATGATCCTTATTTTTACTGATGAAACACCCTTTCACATGGTACGGAAAAGTGGCATAAGTCAGATTTTTCCCTTTAGCATAATTCAGTTGATTTTAAAGATACAGATATGTGGTTTTTTTAACGATCTTGTTGTATTAAAAATAAAAATTATCTGATTGGCCAAATTTGTCTAATGATGTGTCTGATCATTTTGTAAGGATTTTCCTTTGCCACATTTAAATCTTGAATTTGACTGATTTACTATTATTTAAATAGGGTTTCAAAAAAAGGTGATTAAAAATAAAATATTTATTATCTACAAAATTATTTTTTACAATATTACCATTTAGATATATTTGATTTAATCCATATGGAAAAAGAGTACAATTTGATTTAATATAGTAGTTTTTCAAAATAAATCCTATCTGCTGTGTATTTGCTTTTATATCCAAAATATGTATAGTAATATTTTCAAACCCGTGTTTAGCAAAATGTTTATATTCTATTTTATTGGAAGTAGGAAGAAAATTATTATTGAGGATATATTTTTTAACGTGATCTCTGTGTACATTCATACATAGATGAATGGGATTACTAGTTTGTCCTATATATGATAGATTACAAATGCTGCAAGATAATCGGTAGATGCAATTAAAAATTTTACAGAAAGGCAGATGGCTATCTTGGTACGTAATTTGAGTATTAGAAACAGATTTTATATGTATATATATATATATATATATATATATGTGTGTGTGCTGTAAATAAATGCTGAGTGGGAAAATATATAGGGTGAAATATAGTGCTAAGTGGGAAAATATATAGGGTAAAATTTGATCTTGCAATATGATTCTTTCTTATGCACAACATTTTTTTAATGTCAACAGGAAAAGTAAATTTTTAGATTTTTCTTTTTCTATATTTAAAGAGTTAATATATGTTTAAAAAATAGATAAAAGAGACCCAAAACCTCAGTCCTATGGCAAAAATAAAGTACACAATGCCCAGTCTTGAAAGTGTGAAGTAAACTTTGTTTTATAACTGGTTTGTCATTTGATCCTAATCATATATAAATATACAAAAAATAATTGAAAATAAAAGAAACAAATGTTAAAGTTTCTTAAATTTTCTTAAATCATCAAGAAATTCAAAATATCAGAAATTATATAAAGTGTTTATTATCACATTTGGTTTAGTTTAAACATTGTCAAATGTAAAAAAAAAAGTTGTCAAAATATTTCTTAAAATGCTATGATGTTACCCCTCATTACATCACTGAAAATATGTTATTTCATGATGTTGATGACCACCCAGATTTGATTGTCAGAGAATACAGTAACCCTATTAATAATGTATTTTTTTAATGCTTAAGTGTTAAGTTCATATTGTAACTTTGAAGAAGTTGAGGTTTTAATTATCAAAAAAATCTTAACAATCTTTCTCTGTTTTTCCATTTAAAAAAAAAAATATATATTTATTTATTATTTTTTTTACATATACAATATTCTTAAACTTTAAATATATTTTATTGTTTACCTAATATTTGAAATATATTTAATAAAATACAATCTGAAGAACAAAGAATTTATGGCACTGTAAGTAAAAGTTCCAGTTTTGAGCATCTTAAAACTATACTTTTCTTGACATAAGAAAAAATAAAATTTATAAATAATGCATTATTTTAAACACACTTATGATAAATAAAAATGTTAAATACACAGAAGAAACTGGAGTAAATACCAAAAACAGATTAATTTAATTCAGATAACTGAAAATATAAATATGTTTTAACAAATTCATGATCCTGGAATTTCTTAAAGTGCTATAGCACATAAAGAAAATGCATTGGAAATAAAAAGCCAACAGAAATGCTACAGCTAAAATATTAAATACTAGCTATTATCTCTCTGTGCTTCAACTACACAACCAATCTAACTTTGACAGAATTTCTGGTCAATAAGAATTATCATAATAAACAATAACCAATCAAGTGTTATCCTTAAATAATCAGTACAAATAAGATCAATTAAAATGTGCCTGAAAGAAACAAAATATTTAAAATTAATACTAGGAGGCAAATTCCCTTCGGTTTGCAAATTGGATCGAACCAGCATGTTTTAAAACTACAAATAAAACCTACCTAACCCAAATACTTGCATATAGATTTATGATAAGCAAACCAAGTGATTGCTTAAGCCCCTCAGACAGTAGATCTGATGCTATTAAACCTTTTAACAGTAATCCAGGAGAAGATTAAGAACCTGGATGGGCCTGAAACTTCACATGTGGATTTATGGTAGGTAGACAAAGTGACCTGATGCTATGAAACCATTTAACAGAAATTCGAGGATGCAAATTTTTATAAACTAAGTGCAAATTCGGTCCGGCCCAAAGCATCATGTGGATTTACAATAGGCAGACTAAGTGGAAACTTAGAGCCCCCAGGAGAGTAATGCAATGCTGGGAAACAGTAACAGAAATCCAAAGACCCAAATTTTTAAAGAACCCGACCCCACCAGAAACCTTACATGTGGAATTATGATAGGTGAACTAAGCAGTTGCTTAGAGCCCCTAAGATAGTACACCTGATGCAATGAAACAGTTTAACAGCAATTCTGAAGACCAGAGTTTTTTAAAACTAAGTATAAACCCAGCCCTGCGCCTAACATAATTATTTATGATATATGGACTATGTGGTCACTTAGCACCCCCAACACAGCAAAACTGATGCTGTGAAACTGGTAGAAATCTGATCATAAACAGACACAAGTATTAAATTATATCAAGTCTTAACTTTGATGTAGCATATATAGAACTATTACATACTGAATTTTAAGTTTATTAGGTTAACATTCTTTGTCAATTAAATTATATAACTTTATGCAAAATGGCAAAAACTACATCTAAGTAGTATTCACAGTTCACAAGACTGCATTTACAAGAATGGGGGAGTGGACAGAATTTGTTTAAAAAGTAAAACATGGATCACTCAATCGCAAGACTCTTTATTCCCCAACTGACACTGTATTTTCTTAACTGAAAGGAGAGATATAATTTGCTTAGAGATGTGCACAACAATATGATGATTATAGGATTATTTACCACACCTTCACCAATACCAACAACTATGTAGAGAAGAGGGGAGATTTGATGTATGCTTCACTCCTCATCACCTACTCAAATTTTTCACAAAGATCTTTGAATTTTACCAAATGAAGCTAAATACATTAAAAATTGTTTAATTTAGAATTTTTTTGAAAAAAAAAACATCTACACATTGACCACTGATTAGAAATCAAATTTAATCAAAATCACATACGCAGCTGGTTCTCAAGTCATGCTCTTTCAAACATTTTTACATTAAAGTGACTCAAGGGAGCTATGCTCACTTCACTCCAATGATAGAAAAATTAAAAATATGTCCTTAAAAACATTCAAACATAAAAAGACAAATTAGAATGAAAGATTTAATAATTAGTCTTACTTTCTGTTGAACATAACATAATGCTGAATCGTAAAACATAAAATGACCATAGTTGGTTATGTTGTCCAAATAAAAAAAAGTGAAATTTTCACTGGTATTCACATGGTGCTTATTGTGTTAAAACAATACATATTGACTTCACTAATATTGATGCAAATTACAATAACTTATCACTGTTAGAGCTCAAATATTGATTTTACTTATACATAATTTATGGATTAATTTTATGATTATTTTCTAACATTTGTTGAAACAAATTAAGCATTAAATTCTAAAGCCTTACCCAAAGAGCAAATACTACATTAAACATAGTAATAGTGGATTGCTCCCTATTAGAAACATGAGGCAAATGGGTTGGATGACCAATAAATCGCACATTCTCAATTTTTAACTCAAATTTTTGTCCACAAAGCTCAGGTTTTACAGCAAATAAGGTCGATAGAACTTTATCATCAAACCTAAAATAGAAATGTGATTCAATAACAGAAATTAAAAATAAGGTAGAACAAATATTAAAAGGAATTTTGTAGTTAAAAATATACAAATATATGATTTTTTTAAATGCTCAAATATCATTGTAACAATAATTGTCAGCATTGAAGTTTATACAAAATTATAAAATATAGAAATGCAATATTAAAGCAAATATCCAGTTCCAGATCTCAAGCTTCAACATTCTTAGACCAACCTTGTTTGGACACCTTCTCCTCAACATTTTTGTTTTCCCTATTTACATTGTAATATATACATAAAATATTGGAATAGGGGCAAAAATTGAAATTTGAGTTTTCGACAGATTTAAGCATCTTTTTTCACTCAGAATACATAAAAGGCATTTTAGTGTGACATCTGTGTGTGTGGTCATCTGTGCAATGTATATATTCACAACAGCACAAAAACTATTTGATGAAATTTTATAAAATTCGATAGTTAAGTGACATATAGATTCCGCTGGTGTTGATTAGATTTAGGTATAATTGGAGAAAATTAGTCTCTTTCTCTCCCCACTTCCCCAAATAGCCTACAAAAAATAAATGGAATTAAAATAATAAATAGGCCTAAATATATTGTTTATACAGAGTGTTCTTTTCAAACCTACCACATTTTAACAGATCCTTAAGAAGAAACTATAAAAGAAAAGCAAACAAAATTATACAAAATGCAAGAACGTTTAAAAAATATATATATTAGGAACCCTTTAGTGAACTTCTACATGTGAACTATTTGTTACATGAAGAATATTGAGCCTATATTCAATTTCTTGCCATGTTCAACTTAACATGTCAATTGTCATAGTGATAATTGCATCACTGATGTGAGTTTGTAATGTAGGGATGTCATTCACTGGAGCTGCATATATGAGGTCATTCACATGGCCCCACAAAAAGAAATACAGCAGAGTGATATAGAGTGAATGGGGTGGCCAAAACATAGGTTCGCCGGGCCCAATTCAGCAAGTAAGAAATCTGTTATTTAGGAACTTGTGTACATCCAAACTCCACTGTAGGGAGCTGCATCCTGCTGAAAGATAATGATAGGTTGTTCCAACTTTTACCATGCGAACTCAAATTCTTTGAGTTGCTCTTTTTTCAGGTATGAGCTATAATTCATTGTTCCTTGTAATTTATTTACTACAATAATATGTAATAATATATTTTATGAGCAGTGGCGGCTCGTGAGCGACATGTAGAGGGGGGCGCTCATCTATGTATTTATGCCTATATATATGTTAGTAATATATATATATATATACATACATATATATATAATATATATATATATTATATATATTATATATATTATATATATATATGTATATATAAAGCATATGTATATACATATACGTATTTTGGGCATAGCAACGGGAGTATTAAAAATATAAATGACGGATGTATTAAGTAAAATAACGTACCTCCCACCTGCTCGCTCATTCATAAAAATCCTGGACACATGGAACGTATCTTTCTTAGTGAAAAACATTACATAGTCCTAATTTACATTAAAGTAAAATTGTAGGGGCTAGTTAAACTAAAAGTTATGCCCAGGGAGTTGACAAAAAATATGCATATTCTGGCGATACGTACTGATGGTTCAGACACTAAAGCCACCTGTAAAATCAAAATCGGTGGATTAGGAGGTGAGATAGAAAATGGGGGGGGGGGGGGTAACCAAAGTAAAAGTTACGCTCGGGGATTTGCTATATTAAAGTTGCATATCCAGGTGACATGTACAAATGGTAGAGAGACTCACTATAGCGACAAGCTGAACCAAAATCGCTCAATTAGGAGCAGATATGCAAAATTCTGGGGACTAGTTAAACTAAAAGTTATACCCAGGGGTTGACACAAAAATATGTGTATCCAAGTGAAATGTACAAATGTTGCTCAGACTATATAGTCACCAGCAGAATCAAAATCGCTCAATTAGGAATTGAAATGTAAAATTATGGGGACTAGTTAACTAAAAGTTAAGCCCAGGGGTTGACGCAAAAAACGTATGTATATTATATTTATCAAATATGTATATCAAGTTAATACGTACATGTGGGTTAGAGACTATAGCCACCATCTGAATCAAAATCGCTTTATTAGGAGTCGAGATGGATAAGTGTGTATGTGTGTGTGTGTGGGTGGGGGGTGGGGTGCTATTTGAAGTAAAAGTTACGCTCAGAGATTTATCACTATAAAGATGCAGATCCAGGTGACATGTGCTAATGCTGCTGAGACTATAGCTACTAGCAGAACCAAAATCGCTCAATTAGGAACAGCGATGTAAAACTGTGGTGGATAAAGTTACGCCCAGGGGTTGACACAAGAAACGTATGTATATTATGTCCATCAAATATGTATATCAAGGTGATACAGATGGTGCAGAGACTATAGCCATCAGTAAAATCAAAATCGCTCAATTAAGAGATGAGATGGGAAATTGGAGGGGGGGGGGGGGGCGTAACTGAAGTAAAAGTTAATCTCAGGGATTTCTCACAACGATGCATATCCAGGTGACATGTACAAATGGTGCAGAGGCTACAGCCACTAGCAGAACCAAAATCTCTCAGTTAGGAAACGAGATGTAAAATTGAGGGAGCTAAGCTAAAAGTTACGTCCAGAGGGTTGGCACAAAATATATATTCAGGTGACACGTACAGATGGTGCAGAGACTATAATCATGATTAGAATCAAACTCGCTGAATTAGAAGCTGAGATAAGAAATTTGGGGGCTACCTCAATTTAAATATAAGCCTAGGGCCAATATTATAAGTCTAGAGCCAATTTGGGGGCTACCAATATAGTTGCCAGCGGTCGGGCCAAAATTTCCAGAAAAACGACGTCAGATAAAAGGATCATGTTGAAAATTTAATTTTTAAGTTTTTTAACAAATACTTAGAATTTCTTTAATTTTTAGGCATTTTTTAATGTTAAATAGCTGAAAAAGTAAGACAGCTGGGTAAGTCAACTCAAACTAAATATCCGAAACAACACATTTATGAAAGTGTCACTAAAAATAGCCTATATGTCACAGTGTGCCAAAAATTGGAAACTCGTGACGTTTAAAGAATTATTTTGAAGTCAAACATATTGAAATTCATCACCAGCAGATCAACCAGAGCATAGAAATAAATCTCTTCCGGAAGAACAGAACAACAGACAAACTACATCAGAAATGACGAAATGTGAAACAACTTCAAAAATTAAGACAGCTGGGTGGGTCAAGCGCTCCCTCAAACTGAGTGTCCTAAACAAGGCACTTTATTCACAATAGCCAGAAACCCCTAAAATATCATACCCCCTCCCCTTCCAATCACCACACACGTATACTTAATTCTCTCATTTGCTCAAATGTTTATTTAAACTTCCAAATTTATAACAAATACGAGAATAAGAACAAACACATTCTTAAATGTAGAAAATTGAAGCCAAATTAGCGAAACTGAGCCAATTTGAGAAGTCCCTCTTCGTGTTTTTCTACTCTTCTGTTTCTTTTTGACTGGGGGTGCGCTCAGTCCCGCGACACAATCTACTAGTAAATCTGCAATGTCTGGTTTTTTTTCACGCCAAATTTCTAATATTGCTCTTATACCATTCTTTCACTCAGGAGATGCCGACGGCAGGGACGTGGCTTTAAAAATATCCCTGTATTTTCCCCTATGTGTTGAAAATTCTGTGCAATACAGCTTTTGTGAGTCGACTTTCTCCGAAGAAAGGTGTAGTGCTGCCATCTAGTGACTTTTTTCATAACTTATTTTTAATAATTCTCGATTTAATTGAACCAAAAATTCAGATATTTTCAATAGAAATTGTAATATATCTGTATAACTAAAAAAATAATTTGGGGTATTTACTCAATGGTGTCGCGCGTACTCGCGGCCCCCCCAATGGCCACCACTGTTTATGAGATGCTCTTGCATGTTGCATAAATTTGTTTTCCCATCTTTCATAGTTTCCTTTTTGCAATCAATCTGTTAAAATGTGTGAGGTTTGAAAGGGATACCCTGTATGATTAATCTTTCTCCTTATACTTATTTTTTTCAGGTTTTTGGTAGCTTAGAACCATGTAAAATGAGATACATCGCAAAATGAACAGAGAATGACTTAAAAACTGGAAATCTAAAGTAATATAAAATGACTTAAGCCCCGATGCTGATTAGATTTTTGTGTGATCTGAAAAAATTAGAAATGACCTTTTATTTAATTTAAATGACCTGCAAAAATGTAATTTTTGATAACAAACTGAATAAGACCAACTTCGGTATTCTGAGTTTGCGTAGTCATGGCAGACAAAGAAATGAAAGAAAGGGCATCTGGAATATGTTAAAAACAGATAAAGATTAAAGAATAATCTTGTACCCAAACTGAGAAATGCAAATGGCCAATGCATAAGAGTTATAAAATGTATTATTATTATAATTTTGAATTAACTTTTTTAACAATTTTAGCATAAGATTAAAATTTAAAGTTAAAAAAATAATATAAAGCTACCCATATGCACCCTCTGCCCCATAGTCTGTCTAGCTTGGCCTACACATAAATCTGGACCTGCAAATATCTGTGCAGGAGTTTAAGAAAAAAAGGTTTTACTTTGAACATTTTAAATTTACTCATAAGTGACTAGTATTTGTTATATTGTCTTTATATAATATAGTTGTGTTACTTAGTTCAGAATACTTTTTGATCTTGAAGAGTGAACAAGCTGTAGTATTCTGAGAGATTGAACCTGGGCCATTGTGTGATAGGCATAAATTATTATGATGAGCAAAAGATAATAATAATAACAAACCATTCAGCTGATAACTTTAAGTAAAGCAGCACTTATCCTGCATTACCTCAAGAACTGCCACTGATAAAGAAAGGGATCATGTAACATGCAATCATACAACATCTATAAAGATGCAACCTTCAGCATTCAGCCTCTGATTGTACTTTGTCAATTCCTTTGATATCCACTAGATATCATTATAACCACCACATTGTGACAGTCACAGCCTCGACTTCTCTCCTAAATATTGCTCTCATTCCATGCTGAGAGCTGCCTTATCTTATGGGATGATCCAAGCTAACATTCTCACTTTGAAGAAAATTACTGTAGTACTGCTCATAAGACAGTATTAAATGTTTTGCATTGGAGATGCCTTTTACTCAATGTTAAAGGATTCGTCTACCATACTGAGGCCCTGAGATCAAACTCTGGCATATCTAAGTTGATCTTTAGAACACAATCATTTGTAACATAAGTGAATTCACAGTATAATAGACCTCTGGTTGCTGTGCTAGGCTCTCTTTGAGCCACCCACCTCTAAGTTATGACTTAAGTGAATTAGTTTTACCATGCTATAGCATAGTTTGGTTATGTATAGTGCAATGTGTACTCATGTAAAGAACTTTCTCTGTTTTTCTTAACAAGTATTTACTGTAATATTAATTAATCTAAGCTGCTTAATGTACATTTAAAAGCCAAATAAAAATAAAGTACTAACCTGAGTAAGCTATTTTCACTGGATTCAATGAGATCTTCTCTATATTTAAAAAACAATAGAAATATCAATCATACATGCAAAAACAATTTTTTTTATACAAACTCATGCATAGAAGATCAAACTCTTTAAACTGAAATGGGTTCTAACATTTCAAGTCAAACAGTTTGATCATTTGATGTGAGATTACTTAATAATATGCAACATCATATAATGCAGTAAACTACTAAACTTACTTTACATTTTTTGTTCCTAGCAGATACATGTAAAATGACAAACCATAGAATACTATCAAAATGAAAATTATAATCCAAATATATATCAATACTTGAGAAGAAATATCTTAAATAAAACAGCATAAAACTAAAATGCAAAGGTATCAATTGGTTTCAGAGATACAATGCAACTCTTTCTTCAAGATAGAGACAGAGCAATTCCTCCAGTAAAGCTGAACGTTTTCCTATTTTACTAAAGTGATCACTCTGTTTATCTTATTGTGAAGAGGATAGTTAGTCTTCCAAAACAGATTGATGCCACTGCTTTTAGTTTTATAATAATTTACTGATGAGTATTTTTACCCACAAATTATATAACTACACTGTATTAAAACACAAATAAAAGCAAATTGTGGCAGCTTAAAAGATAAAGGGGGAAAATTATTATTACCCTTTAAATTTGTGAGTTTATTGAGTTAATGCTGTGCTGAGACAAATACCACTTACTTTTGAAGTTAAGAAAAATAGATGTCACTGCTGTTTTGCATGTAGAAGCATTAACCCCAGTAAAATTTTTAATACATTAATAAATACAAAATATAAGAAAATAAATATTATTTATATTAGATGGTAAGGAAGGCAAAAGCATATATTTATAATATAAGTATTATAATTGACAATATGTAAGCAAGATTAAATTAAATACTGCATTGAATTGAAAGTTAATTATAAATTTCAACTTTCCAGATGATTAAAAAATCCTATTTCTATATATAAACTAAAAAATGACAAAATATGGAAGTTTAAATGAACACAAAACTCACTGTGTAATGGACAGTTCATCTTTATTATCATTTAATAATGCATATGGGCTTCTTTTAGTTTCTGAAAAAATATAAATACATAAAATGCAACAAAATAAAATATATGAAGTTACATAATTAAAAACTTTGGTACTTACATATTAGTCCAACCATCATTATTGTACTTATGTATAAATCCAACCATCATGATTATATTTATGTATTAACCCAACCATCATGATTATATTTATGTATTAACCCAACCATTGAATGGTACTTTATCTTCAAATGGTCCACTACTATTCTCTGTCTCCACAACCACAATGTGTGCAGTTAATCTGTAGTGATTCGAGCATGGACCTACGCCCACTATATGGGTTTACAACACTGGCATTTGCCTTCTAAAAAATATCAGAATCTAGTCCATTACCTTAAATACCTTTCTGGTAGGTCGGACAGTCTGGGTCAAAGAAGAAGAATCCAGTCCCGCTGAAGATTGAAGGTCGTACGTAGCAACATAGTGTTTGTGAAACAGATGTTCTGTGGAACATAGAGCATAGGCTTGCATCTGCTGTGTGGATGTAAACCTATTTTTTCTATACATAATTATAAAGAATTTGCTCCATTTTATCATTTAAGACGTGTTATTGTGCCAGATAATTTAACTGAATGAAATAATGAAATTTAAATTAGACTTAAATCTTTTGAAAAATGCATGGGTCATTTGATTTAAAATTTCTGGAACCCCCAATAATTTTTCAAGTTGGCACCTATGTTCAGTTGTGTTCTACACATAGACTATAGGAATGTCTGAATGTAATGATATTTAATATAAGAACATACATTTACTTGAGATCACTTAAAAGTCATTTATGTATGAAACAAAACACTGTTTTGAATTTAAAATTTTGGGAGTTGATTAACTTGACCCGTAGTCATTGGTTTTAGAAAAAAAAAAATCTTTGGTTTTCAATTTTATCTATCTTTCTACTATCAAGTTAGCTTTGTGAAGTATAGTGTCACCTATTTTAAGCTAAAAGAAATTTGTATTAATCTCAAATTAAATCTATATAAGATCAGCCCTAGCTGCCCTATAATGTTTAACCGTGCAATATTAACTGTACATGTCTACTGCTCAGGTTCAGGCTTGTGCAAGCTACACCTAGATGATACAAGCATATGATATCATTGCAAGTTTAGTTCAGTTGTGAAATTTTCAGTCTGAATCATGTCATTGGAGGAAGAGGATATTACATTAATTTATAGAAAATTTAAATAATATTTCATAAATGAAGATAAAGTATCATAGTAAGATAACTATTTGCACTAAAAATCTTATTAAATGTATAAGAAACTTAACAGATTGTTGTGCTCAGAAAATTGTACTCCATTTCTGATTGCCAATTAAATAATAAAAATAAAATAAATATTGCTATTTAATAAAAATATATAACTAGATTCCTTTTACCTTTTATTCTTATTTTTTTAAAATTTTAGCATGATTCACTCCTGTAAATTTCTATAAAATCCTTCATAAATTGACTGACTGTCATATTCAAAGGTTGTTGATAAATGGCACAAAAGCAAAATTGAATGAAAATTGCTCAAACTTCTTTTACATGCCATTAGACTTACACAATTTTAAGTTAAAAAGTCAAACCATTCTGTGCTACATAGATGTCTAAAACTGCACGGTTTTGTCAACTTGCATATTCAAGTATACTTGATAGACTTGTGTGCAATTAATATTTCATAGTTAAACATTATGTTTACAAGGATATATCCAGAAAGGAAAATTGGGAGTCAGTTAAACATTATGTTTACAAGGATGTATCCAGAAGGGAAAATTGGGAGTCAAGTCCTCTCCCCCCACCAAATTAAAAAAAACTATATGAAATTTTTTGCATATATAAACCACTGTTAACTGCATATGCACCCCCCCCCCCCCCTCTCCTCTGAAAAAAATGCAGGATATGCACTTGGTCTAGGGCCTGCCTAAGAAACAGGTGTTCCAAGATTTATTGGATCTCCAGCATTCTACTGGTCCGGAACGTTTTACATTAAAGCAGAATTAAGAAAAAAAAAAATAAGAAAATATATTGTATCTAATACATACTTTCATAAGAACTGTTTTTACTCCCAAGAGTTTCATAAGGGTATCGAAAAAGCAAACGATCTCCTTTACTACCAGATGTAACCAAAAATAATCCAGAAGGATTTGTTTCATCCATTCCTGATTTAAGAGATGGGTGTAAATGAAACAAAATTTATGTACAATAGCACACAATTTATATGAAAAAAATAACACAAAATACGAATTATTCTTTTTACGAAGATGCAAATTGAGACGAATAACAATTTTATATCGCAAAAATATATCTATTTATTCTTTAAAAATATATTTATTATAAGGTACCACAATAATATGTTTATTTTATAAGATACCACATTACTCGTCCTAAATCAAATATTTTATAACACACTTTTTTTTTCAAAGATAAAATACAGCAAGGCAAGAAACTGATAAAATAAGATGCATAATAAGGCAAATGACAATTTTATATTAGTAAAAGTCGTTTTATCTTATGACATCGAATTATGAGTCATGAATTAAATATCTACATTAAAAATTTTGAAACAAAAATTATATATCGTTGAAATCTTTAAATTAGCAAATTTTTATTGTGTAAAAAAAATTAAAGATAATTGAGCACATATTACAAACCAATGAGGTTTAAATTTCATAACGCGGCGAAAGCAAAAATTGACATAACAAATGTAAACATACTTATAACTATAATTAGCTGTTTGCTGCCTTCTGTAAGATCTAAATTATTATATTATAATTTAACATTTTTATTCACACCACATTTATCGTACAAATATACATATGTATCATAAAATGTAATGTTAAATATCAAGGAAAAATATAAAATCAATTGTACTTTTTAAACCTAAAATTTGAATAAAAATGTTGTAGCACATATTATAACCTATCATAGAAATGGCATCAAAAGTGTCATTTTCATTTTTGTCTGCTCTTGTTTTGTGTTTTTCCACGAGTTGACGCACAATGGCTAACGAATATATGACTGCATTTAAACAGTTTCCTGAAAATACAGTGATTTACAAAATATATCCTAATATAAAAAGTTCCAAATCAAACCAGAGTATTAAGTCGGATAATTTAGAAGTTTGTGCAGAGAATTGTATTCATACAATTATCGGGTTTCTTAATCGATATCTATGGCAAAACGAATCATTCAATTTGAGAGTTATAAATGAATGCACAGGTAAATAATGCTTAAAATGTTAAATTTGGACTACAATGGGAAAATACCTATATAAAGCATTTCTTATTTTATGTATTTTTTTTGTTCAAGTAATTAAGTTTTAAGCATTATTGTGAGTTTCCTGTTATTACCAATAACTTTTTTCAGCAGTAAATGTAGTAGTGGCTAAAATCTATTTTAAATTAAACGGAAAATATGTCACATATATTTTTCACTCAACTTCAATATAAGAGTTTTTACTGAAGAATTTCAGCATGAGAGGTTATTGAAAAATGTTTATCTAACTGCTTTAATTAACACTAAAATTAATCAACCATAACTAAATATTACTCCTAAAGTGAAGCTTATATATAATATCAGTAATATACTCATGAAAAAAAAAAATGCACCAGTATTTTCTAAAGTGTTCAGCAGAATACCCTTTACTTTGTCAAACTTGCAAAAACATGACATGTATACAGGTATGTTTGCACATTTCCATTTCCATGGTTAACAAGAAAATGTAAAACATAAAAATAATATTTTTAAAATTTAATGTTAGTTTTGTCAATTACAATGAGCTCTAAGAAATTACTTATAATAAAAACAAAACTGATCCACTGATGCTGTTTGTCTATTGTCTATATGCCTTATCAATGGGTACTTTTTAAGTAAATCTTGGTTAATTATTCAGTGGATATAGAGAAAAGTATGTTATAATATTTACTAAATTAAGGAGTGAAACATATTTTAATACTTCAAAAGTTTTTATAAGTAAAACTAAAATTGAGTTTTTTTCCTTTATCTGTAAAGAAAGTATAGTTAATAAAATAGTATATTAAGTACTAGGAAAAGTAAACAGTATACCTATTACCCATTATGCGAAATTATTATGGATGTTTGTGAGGGTAACATAATCCAATGATATCATTTATATTGATGACATCATTACACGAAGTGGTTAGGCTACCTGCAAATGCAGTTGCAGAAACTATATAATTTGGCTGCTGTCAAGTGCAGACACTCATTGAGCTCTCTGCCAGTGGACTACTGTCATATTAACCGGATGGTCATTGTCTTAAGGCGGAAGGTAGGTGGTGGTTTATGGTAGGAAGGTTTATGGTTTCTAGCACCGACAAATGTATATATAACAACATTAAAATAGAGCTTGAAGAATAGAGCGATTCCTTTTTTTCACTTCTATTTTTCTGAAAATAAAATATAATAACCTTTCCAAACTTTTTAAAAGTAAGGAACTTGACAAGAAGTATTTGATCATAAAATTTTCTAATTAATAGACCAGAGCTGGAGCCCCCCCCCCCTCCCCGGTCTGCTGGGGATCCCAGCTTGGACATGAAAAATTAGGTACAAAAATGAGGGGATGGGGGTCAAGAGTGGCCCCTTCCCCTCTTGCTTTCCACAGGCCTGCATGCGTGTGCTTTATTTTGAAGAAAAAAGGTACAAGTGACATTTTACTCCCTCTCAGAAAAACGTTGGTAAAGTTGTGAAGGAAAAATATAAAATGTTTATGCAAGTACTTCTAGTGAAGGAATGTGATTTAATAGCACGAAATTTATGCTTAACTTATCTTTCATCAACTTGCCTCTTCCACTTCATAATTTTCAACCATTCAATTACAAGCAGCTATTTTTTTTAACAATTTTTAATATTATAATAATATATTCTTATAAAAGATTTAATTATAAACTGGTTTTTCATTTTTTTAATTATTTAATAATGAATTTTTAATGCATATAATAAACTGAGTAAATTATTTTTTCTTTTTGTTATTATTTTTTTTTTATAAGTGACAAAAAGATTTCCCATCTATAAGTATTTAAAATGAATTCTAATATAATATTTAATAATATATTTTGCAAAAGCATTTTTAAATTTGTTCTTATAATTTAATAAAAATGTACTCTTATTATATTTAATAATTTATGTTTTAAGAATTTTAAATTATTTTTTTCCTGCTATTCCTTTTGTGTAATGTTTTAAATTTATTAATTCAAAAACTAGATAAAAAATTTTATAACTTTTTTTTTATCAAAGAAAAAAATTAAAAATAAACTACTTTGAAAACTTAAAAATATACTATTTTTAGATCTCACCAATGCATATATAACATTAAAATAGATTTTGAAAAATGGAGTTTTTCCCTTCTATATACATATAGCTAGAAGTATGGGCTTTGATTTTATTGAAATTATTTTAAATATTACATGTTAGCTGGAACAATATGCCCAATGACTTTTTAAAGTATTTATTCTTATCTTACAGCTACAGTCAAACATATATTACGCAACATAGCTATAAAAAATGGTTTAAATTTAAAAATATATAAGAAATTCTTATACTTGTATATTGCAGTTAGCATAATATTGATCTAAATGGAATATAACGCTGCCTTCTACTGGAAGATAACCGTCAGACTAATTTGACGGAAACCCACTTGCAGGTTTCCTACTGCAACTCTATCTGGGACCTTACATGCAGGCAGCTTAAACACAGCTATCATTGCATGATGTCACCAATAAACAAAAATGGGCTACTTTTATAATTGTTATTTGATTCAAACCATCTGATAGCACTGTCTTAACAATCTGTTTAGAAATAAATAAATATTGGGGCACATTGTTTATATTAGCATTGTTCATTTTACCATAAGTTAAATTTTAAATTGGGCTTGACTACTGAAATCTGTCCAGTCTCTGGCCAAACAATCTCTATCCCAAGTAGATTTCTACTTGCTTATGTGAATTCTTATAATATTTTTGCTTCTGTCTAGATTCACCACCTCATTTAGAAGGAAGTACTTGTTTTGAAGATAATATTGAAGATGAGTGGTTCATTGTTTTTCTTCTTTACTATTTATCCAAGCACAATGATGATTTAATTATCCAGTGAGTATATTTTAAATTTATCTTTTTGATCTAACTAGGATACCTGACTTTTCCTCCTTCACTGTCCAAAAAAAAAAAAAAAAAAATTGTACAAAATCATAGTTTTCTCTTGGCTTGTAAAATTACAAAACAGATTGACTCTTACAACTCCAAAGTTTAAGTTAAATTTTCAAATTTATCAGTTATATTTTGCTATTTTTTAGCATATGCACTTTTAATTTAAAAATGTAAAAAAAAAGTTGTCTCGCTCATATATACCATACACATTTATACTGAAAACAGTACATTAAATTTAAATTTTTGATATGATGGCCAATTATAATTTCTATTAAAGTTACCGGTGCACTTTTTAAATATAGCTAGACATAAAAAAATTTGCAAGAAAGAGGAGGAAAAGAAGTGGTGAGTTTTAAGAATCATGTTTGACTCAGTTTTTAAATAGTGAGTCAGTTTAGTTTAAAAAGTGCTGATTGACATGACAGTTTTGAGTAAATTCAAGTTGTACAACATTATATTTATATATAATATAAAAATATATCACATTGTCATACCTATGTGTGTCATTCATACCCATTATCATACCATTGTCATACTTATAGAAAGTCATACTTTATTAAAGTCATGAATACTCGAGTAGTAGTGTAGCATGAGATTTTTGACAGGGAGGCTAAGCATTTGGCATTTTAACTTGGAAAAGTTTTGCTATTATAAATGAAATTTATATTGGAATTTGAACTTCCAATAATTTTTATTTCGTTTGTGAATAAACTGAGTGCAATTCCCTCGCGCTAACCACTGGGCTACCGCCCCCACACTTGTGCCTTTGTGGAAAACCCAGGCCGTCCAACTCACACTTGTGCCAAGTGAACAACCTATGCCATCAATCATACCTTTGCCATGAGAAGTAGCAGAACAATGCTCTTAATGAACTTGTTGGAAACCGCCATTAATTTCCCTTACGGTTTTGTCATATGAAAGAGATATACATTGCAGCAGTGTTGTCATATAAAAGAGATGTACACATTGCATTGCTGTCAGATGAAATAGATACACATTGTAGTATTGCTACATAGTTATATTTATTACTCATAAGTATTTATCAACAGCTTTTACAAATGTCCATTAGAGAAAGTTAACATTATACATACGTGATGTTATATATATGATTGGATCTGTCACACACAAACATAGTCTAGAACTCCAAACTAAAAATGTAAAATATATGCTTATTTTGTTTTTACGTCAGATGATATGACCAAATTAACTTTGCATTGGTAATAAGAAAATATTTTCTGTACTAATGAGTTGCCTTTAACAATAATTGCAAGTTTCTATCCAGTATATGTGATGTATAGATTTTATGTATTGAATGGAAGTTGAATGATAAACAGAAATTAGATGTAATGATGATTTTGAAAGCGTTATGTAATAGTAGTTATGGTTACCTTTTAATAAAAGAAATTAGCTATGGTTTTAAATTCCTTGGAACAGCCCATCTTAACCTTTAACAATGATCTTAACTTTTTCCTAATTTGAATTGACTTGTGAACTGAAGTTAAAAACTGATTTTTAAATTATAAATAAAGGAAAATTGCCAGACAAATTTTAATAGAAGAGCTGAAGTAATATGAAGTGTTTATTTATATTGACTTAGATATGTCCCTGTAGATCATGCTCCTCATCAAAATGGAATTTACCCTCAATTTTTCCTATAAAAAAGTTCTATATATATATATATATATATTTCTATAACAAAATTACCATTATTCAAAAGAACATAAGCCTTCGATAGCCTTTTTACTGTATATTTGTTATCATAATAGATAATTTTGAATAATATCTAAAAATTTTCAGTGTATATAAAACAGTTTTAAAGATTTGTTTGAAACACATTATATGATATGCAATAAAGAGAATTTTATTTTGTTGAGTGTAGCTGCTGTGAAAGTAAAAATGGAAGGTTTACTTTTAATCTATATTTAACCACTAGAAATTTTTTTTTTTTGCTAAATTAAAATTGTTGGATTTACAGTCTTTTTTTCTTGTGCTTTGATTTGTATTAAGGGGTTTGTATACAATTGTTTATTTATGTAAGTTTTGTTGTCACTATATTTTATGATTAGTACATAAAGTTGCCCTTAACAGAGTTTTTGCTGGGATGGTAGTTTAGTGGATTGATACATTGACATGTTTTTAGAATTTTGATTATAAATACTGGTAGTGTAACAAAAAAAAAAAGAACAGATAAAATAAATATTTTTAATATTTCCTATAAGTACTTTGAAACTGATATTTAAAATTGTCTGTTTCATAAAATAATTCTTTTTCAGTGTTCAAGATAATGATGGCCAGTTTCTACTCATTGAAGCTGCAGAATATGTTCCCAAGTGGTTAAATCCTGATACAAGTGTAAATAGGGTTAGTTACTGGGTCTATATATTAAAATTTCTGCCTGTAGTAAATAACGAATAATTCTGTATACTGACCTCCACAGTGCTTATAACCCAAAGTAGATATTTGCCTGCTTATTAATGATTATAGAGAAATTAGAAGCTTTTTAAATTAATGTTGTACAGATAATTATCTGCTTTAAAACGGATTAAAACTACAAAGCAGTTACATTTAATGAATTTCTTTGCTATTCCACAATCATCAGGCGGAAATAGTGAAAATAACTTTACGATTACTGAAAAAATAAATAAAATATGCTTATCAATTTTCGCTTAATAATTTAAAATATCAATACTTATATAAAAATTAAATAATTTTATACATTGCAAAAAATTGAATAATGTGTTTGTTATAAACCAATATGTTTGTTTAACAATATGTTCGTTTTTAAAGGCCAAGACGCTTGTTTTCGGGGTCCCTGTGTCAGAGACACTGATCCCCACATCAAATATATGATGTCAGACCATATGTGGATTAATAATAAATTGCAGGTGGTTGGCAATGTCGCTCCACTCCAGTGGGCTTGAAGTTATAGTCGGTTTGGTTTGTTGAAGTTGTCCAGAAAATTGTCTTGGTTATGGTTGATGCCTGCTTTGCTGTAAAAGAAAGGGTGGGAAGAGCAAGAAATGCACAAGAGCGAGTCACAATAAAAAATTCAAGAGATGCAGAAATTTATATTTCAGCAAGGGGAAAACAAAGTTAAGATCTACAAAGGCTATAACGGCCAAAGAATAAAAATTAAAAAATTTAAGTTTAAGAAAAACAGGAATTAATCAAATAAATCAAGAAATTAGGTTTAAGATTTAACGGAGATGTGTTAAGTATAAAACAGTAACGAAATAAAAGGTCAGCAACGGAAAAAAGTATATTTACAAGTACTAGGCTGGCGTCATGGGCACGGGCAAATGCTAGCTACCTGAAAAGCTATTGGTTTGCTCGGAATCCGTAGCTGGGACCACCTGCGTTCACCAAAGTGGATATCTGTGGTGCCATCTACCGAAGCCGAGGGAGACCAAATGGGGGATGACATTGAAGTTTAATACTTCAACTAAAAATAAATTTGGAACGGAAAACTCTAGGAGACCCCGTCCTGGGGAATGATAAACCTCGCTTTCTTCCACTTAGTTCGCTGTGAATCGAGTAGAAGATGCCTTGCCCTACGTTTCCTGCAATAGGAAAATGAGGTCAAAGCGTAAGTTTGGTCTATGTCTCGCATACAGGGTCTGCTAGGGTTTTTCTTGTAAAAATGTTGACTGAATTTCCGAACCTGCTCTGCAATGCCAGAGACTTTGAGGTCGTGATGAATTACTTCATTTTGAACATACCTAGGAGCTGTAACGATGCAACGAAGGACTTTATTTTGGAAAACTTGGAATTTCTGAATATGGCATTTTGCCGAGGTGCCCCAGATGGGACTGGCATACAAAAATGCCTGTGCAATGACTTGTTTGTAAATCAGCAGTTTATTAGGGAGGGAAAGGTGGGATTTTCTACCGAGAAGTGGGACGAGGGAACGATAGGTTTTATTAATATTGAGTAGTTTAGTTTCGATATGCTCTCCGTAAGTTAAATGGTCGTCTAAGGTGACTCCCAGATACTTTACGGAGTGCTCGAAAGGAATATTTTCGTTGAAAATTTTGAGGGCGAAATTATCATTTAGTTCTCGATAGTTAGATTTAAAGATACATACTGCACTCTTGGTTGTGTTAATTTTAATTCTCCAAGTAACAAGCCAGTGTTCAAGACTGTGTTTGATGTAGCTTTGGAGCGTGTTGATGGAGTTTTGTGGTGAGCAGCTTTGCGCTATCAAGGCAGTGTCATCTGCGAAGATCGCAAGCTTGATTTGTGGTATGCTTAGAATATCGTTGATGAAGATGTTGAAGAGAAGGGGACTCAAGTTCCCTCCTTGGGGCACCCTGGCTCTGATTGGTCGGACAGAAGAGAGAGTTTGATCAATTCGTATGCGGAAAGAACGATTACTGAGATACGAATTGATGATGGTCAAAAGTTGGGTTGAGATTCCAAGTAGCACCAGCTTGGTAATTACTCCAGAAAT
This sequence comes from Amaurobius ferox, assembly GCA_951213105.1. NCBI lineage: Eukaryota > Metazoa > Arthropoda > Arachnida > Araneae > Amaurobiidae > Amaurobius > Amaurobius ferox. The sequence continues at coordinate 54,217,227 of OX578139.1, read as the reverse complement.
TAATGTTTTATCAAAAGCTTTAGCTATATCGAAGAAGGCAATGCTAGTATACTGCCTGTTGTTAGCTTTTGTGTGGATAGTTTCAACAATACTCAAGAGTTGGGATTGCGTGGAATGAGCAGACCGAAATCCATGCTGGTCAGGTATTAAAACGTTGTTGAGTCTGCAGAAACTATCCAAACATCTAAGCAACGCCAATTCGTAGATTTTGGATAAATTTGAAAGAAGGCTGATTGGTCGCCAATTTTCGACTGTTAAAATTCGATATTTTTAGGAAAAATGCTTAAATTAGCATTTTTTGAGAAAGAACACTAGAATTTGGGATTTTCAAGAAAGGGCTTTAAAAAGCAATTTTCATGAATAAGCATTGAAATTCGAAATTTTTTAAAAAAGCATTAAAATTCACCAATTTTTTTACCAAAGATTGATTAAATTTGAAATTTTTAAGGAAGATCCCTAAAATTCACAATTTTTATAAAAGAACATTGAAATTCATGATTTTTACTAGAACATGTTAAAATTTATAATTTTTACAAAATTGTTAAAATTCATGATTTTATTCGTATTATAAAGCATTATAGTAAAGCATATTGAATTTTAATTCATAGTTTTATGCTAAATGCTAAAATTCCTCATTATGAAAAAACCCCGATAAAATTTTGAATTTTTCATGAAAAGGTGTTTACATAAGGGATTTTTGATAATAAAAAAACCTTATTTTAACTTTTTCTGGTTGACATTATTAGAAAAAAACGAGACTCTACTTTCGTTCTTTCAGTGGTGCCACCTATTGATCATCGTATTTGGAATCAGAAATAACAAAGTAATTTCGAGCGATTTCCAGGAGTCTAAGGCTAAAACAACATAATAAGTTTTTAAAAGCCATTATAAAGAAAAACCTAAATCCAGGAGTTTCTAAGGATTTCCAGGAGGTGTATAAATTCTCTGTACAATGTTTAGTGCAAACAAAATGAAGTATAATTCCAGGTATAAGGATTTTCAGGTGTATGAACTCTGTGTACAATGGTTTGTGCAAACAAAATGAAGTATAATTCAATTTCATATGTGCACAGTAAAACAGCTAATGTAAAAATAATGCTTTAAATTTTAATATATTTTATATTATTTAAGTGAATATATTCTTATTTTTGTACTTTTCTTCTAAATTTAAGTTTGAAACAATCAATGCTTTTAAATATTAAGTATTGATTAAAAACAATAAAAATTATATTTTTAAGTGTTAATGATAATCTTTGTGTTAAACCATTGTAATTATTTATCATTATTTATGATATGCGTTTTCTAACTAATGTTATCAAAATGCAAAATAATGTAAGTAAAAAGCTGGTACTTATTGGCCTGACTCCTAGATTGAAGAGAAATTATATATATGGAATTATTGAGTATAGCGACTAATAATGCATATCCTCCCAAATTCGTTATTAAAATTATCAACTCAGTGTATCAACTTCCACTCGATAACATCCTAGAAAACTTTCCCAATTATAGTGGCTAATATACATAATTAAAAAGAAAAAAAATATATATATATATATAATTATTTATCAATTATATAAATAAATAAAAATGAAAAATTAATTAGAAAAATCAAAAAAATCGGAAAATAAGATGCATTAATATTAATGATTTGAATTTTATTTTCGCTAAAAAATTGTAACTTTTTGTCAGTTTTGAAACTACGATTTGAGCACCCTTATAATGGTGTATAGTGGCATTCTCGTTTATCCAGTTTTCCTATGAATTACTTGTTTAGTAAGAATTTTCATCTTTGATTCATGTTCATATTCAGAATTGCTTATACGGGTTGTTCATATTCTGAATTGCTTCTCTGGGGTCTCCTGCTTAGGCTCACTGAATGGGTCTGGGAGTATTACTGTGAACATTCGTACTGCCTCCCTGGTAGTAATTCAATTTGCTCATTCCGGTGCTTCTAGATAATTTAAGCTGTTGAGGTTGATCATGTATACACGTGGTGAAAGAAGGGTTCATGCCGCATGGTAATACAAATTTTCTTAATGTTTCCTATTTTCATTTTTTGATGCCTGTAGTCTGAGTTTGAGTATTTATAGTAATGTACTATTACTCAATCTGAAACAGGCATTTGTTTGGGTTAGTTAGAGTTAAATACTCAGATCTGAAGAGGAATTTAATTCTGACTAATCATCGAATTTGGGCTGGTGCTGTTCTCTTCTCTTATCGACATTATGGCCGTGCTTTTGCTTCTATGGTGATGTTAATATTACTTGAATTTTTTATTATTACATATTTCTAATATATATATATATATATATATATATATATATATATATATATATATATATATATATATATTCCATTTTTAACCTAACCTTACCATGGGCCAGTCTATTGTTAAAAGTTTTATATAACAAAATTTGCTTTGATAAGCTAATAAAGCTTTTAAGTTTCAATTATACTACTATTCAGTTGTTTTCCCATAGCATGTTTATGTGATAAATTAACACACTTATGTTATAAATAATGCATGTAATTCTATTGTCTGTCGATAAAATTTATTTTTACTGTTTTACAAACAATATAAATATATTTTATTGATAAATATATAGTATTTAAATTAACTATTTATAAATAAAATATATCTGTAGTATTTGTGATTAAACACCTTAATTAGGAAAATACTATGAAACAAAATCATAAGGATACCAATGAGTTTTAAACACAAAATGAGCATTTCTTGGAATAAGAGAAACAGAGCAGTCACTCCTTAAAAGCTGGAAAACATCTATAGACACGTGCTAATAAGAATTGTTGCTTTTATAAAATTATAAGAAAACAATTTATACTATTTCCCATTAATTTTTCCCTTCTTTTAAAAATATTGCCCACTTATGAAAATTGCCCCTCAAATTTTAGGAAAGGAGTAAAAGTACCCCTCAAAAAATTTTTGTAGCAATCTCTGGGCTGGAGTTAAAGATGTGGTGTACCGACTTCAATGCTCTGGTTACAAATATCTTTTATGCAATCTTATGTTAATTTCCTTTTTTTTTAGGTATTTATTTACAAGGGTGAATTGCATATTATTCCGATAGCTCAAAGCCCTGCTGAAATCACTCCTCTTCCCAGTGGCACTCCATGCGTTACAAGTGCTATATCTGCTGTTCAAGACTTTTCTTCAGTCACAAAAGCTTCAAAATCTGTTCAGGATGCAATACAGAGAAGGATAAACAAGTACTTTCTTTGCTTTTTCTTCATTAAATAGTCTTTGTAGATAAATATGGCTCCATCTGGGGTAAGAAGGTTGAATTAACCTAAGTCTTACCCTGGAATTTTTTTTTCCTTTAACCACTTTTTAAAATTTCTAGCCACAGGTTTTATTTTTATAATTTATGGTATATTTCTATTTATTTATTTATTTTTTTAAATGCTAATACTTTCCCTGCAATAATCTAAGAAATAAAAAGAAATTTTCTGAAGTTATTTTAATACTATATGAATTTGTTTTGTGCAGTTAAAAAACAACTTAGTATGAGATGAAAAAATAATCTCCCCTTGACTGTTTTGCCTCTTTAAAAAAGAGTAGCCACTTAGATTTTTATTTATTTATTTTTTTTTTTGCAAATTGTGAATTTAGCGATCAACAGCACGAGGACTGATTAACCTGTAAGAGCTAGATATTGCATTCTGTTTTCTTGTTATAATATTATTTTATTATTTTGAAAATAAACTATTGGGATTCAGTAGAGTTCTTAAGACTTTTATATATATATATGTGAAATTTGAATTTCTTATTTTAACATGCAGTTGCATACTAAATATTATACAAATGTTTGAAACACAAGAAACATTTCACATGTGAAACATCGTTACCTTACACCTTTCTGGTAGGTCGGACGTTCTGGGTCTCAACAACATGTGAAACATCTGTAAAATTTAATTTCCCTACAATCATTCTGCGAACAAAATTTCAGATTTCCAGTTTGATTTTAATTTTGGTAATATAGATTTCTTTTTACAGATTCCTCCATAGATATGTGTTTAAAAAAAGTACAATGATTATGCAATCATCTAACACATAAGAGGAAAAATTCAAATACACACATCTAATTTAAATACTTTTCAGGCAAATAGGCTAAGTCCAAGGCATATATGTTTTATCTTACAGCAAAATGTAGAATAATGAGAATTAAAAATCTGTTTCTCTCTGCCATGACTGGTTATAACTTGGGAATGACTCAACAGACCTATCTGCTTTCTTCACTGCTTTATTACGCTTAATAAGAAGCAGGTTTATAGATTAAAATATTTCTGATTTTTTATAACTTTGATATAAAGTGATATACAGTGAAAATTCTATAATATGCTTCCAAGCTAAATATCTCATGAAATATGCAATCGTAAGTTGATGAAACTTTTTTCAGTCCAAGGAATGGATATAAGCTTTATCTTCCTTTAATTACCCCCAGATCAATGGTAATTAAATTACTTGTTTTTGTCTGTTTGCAATGACCACTTATTCAGTGTTCCTATGATACTTGAAAAATGCTTGATTTTTTTTCAGTTTTCAAAAAAAGTGCTAGAATTAAGTGAAAGTGCTAGAATTTGCAACAGGGTTATTAAAAATTCTTGAATTGTTTTTTTATCTCGTTTTCTCAAAATGTGGCTCAAAACTATATTTTACCAATCATCCAATTAGTGAAATATGAAAATTGGTGAAAAAAAAAAATGGCAATTCATGTCTGAAAAATTAGCAATTCATGTGCATTTATAAACTGGTTAGTGAAAGATTCAACAAAAGAAGCCTTCCAGCCAATCATTTCAAAGATTTAGCATTAATCATTTACAATACTTAAGCGTATGTGCCTATGCTATGTTGTACAGTACCAAATCTTTTATCCAAAATTTCAATAACCAAAAAAACCTAAAATCCTAAAATCAGAAATGTTTTGGGAAAAGTTTTGGTTGTAGATATTCTGATATTTAATTCGAATGTTAGCTTCATCTTTTCTTCATTCCACTTTATTCTTTTCACTCTCTTTATAACTATATTTTCCATTTTGACTAATAATTTATTGAAGGAGAAAAGGGTGTTATTTCTGATGCTTCAGGAATAATGCTTCAAAAACAGTGGAGGGTGTAAAACATAGAACTGAATACCAAAGTAGGCGGGATAAGAAACACAGAGGTAGAAACACTGTAGTGGGTGATGGCTACTAGAGGGTCAGAACAATTTCACTTGGATATTTTTTATTTGCTGTCGGTCTGTCAGCACCAATTTCTTAAAGGAACGCTTAAGAAATTGGTGTCTGTTGGCACTTGGGGAAGATAAATAAATCTAACCTTTCAATAAAGAGTTTGCAGGAAGGGAGTACTTGCAAAATTACTGGATGTATCAGCAGGATTTTGAGTAGCAAGTGATAATCAGTTCTCTAATTCAAGGGAAGTGTTCCAGATGATAAAGTGACATGGTTCATGTCTGAGAACTGCAATGTCTGTGCTTATTCCCCTTTCATTTGCCTTTGGAAACAATATTGTAAGAGTATTTAGGAGCCCTATTAGCACCAATTTATCAATTTATTTTTATAATGTCAAGAACTATGTGTTTTTTTTTTTTTACAAAAATAGGTTTTGAACTTCTATGATCATTTATCTATTCATGTAAGCATGAAGAAGAGAACACTGTTTCATTAAAAGCTAATGTAGACAGCTAGCTGTCGCAAGTGGGGGAAATATGTTTTTTCAGATCGGATCTGGAATTCAGAGAGATGTGGGTCTCGAGCTTTCAGGATGAAAGATCTGATACTGTACTTTAAATGTCAGAAATCTGAATTTTAAAATCTAAATAAAAATATTTCTGAAAGTGATCCTTAAAAAAAATTAAATCCTCAAAAATGATGAAAAAGAATGGGAAACCTGTTATAACACTTAAATGGCTTAACTGACAATTTACATACTTTTTTCACTGTTTTTTTTTTTTTTTTTTCCAGCTCAAGTGAGAACAGGCTTATGGCTAGTAATATTTCACATTTTGTTCTGCATTAATTTTATTTTATTACTATCCTGGCCAATGTTGAGTATTTATGCTAGTAGTAAATATAGAAGAAATGCATATTACACAGAGACTTTTATGAATATGCAATCAGCAAACAAAGTCTTACCTGTGTTAATATGGAAATCAAAATAATGACCTACATGTTTTGCATACATCAGATTTTTTAACATTAATCTGTTGGTAAATGAGTTTGTAGTGACATTTATCACTGATGCACATTAACTGCTTGTATTTAATCCAGAATTCAGAAAACTGAAGAGGTCAAATGGGTCGAAAACCCAGGCTGTCCGACTCATCCGAAGACATAGAGCAGCAAAAGTGGGTGGCCGGGAAACAAACCACACACCGAAGCCACACCACAGCCCAACCACTCCCATCCCGACAACCGCCCTATCAGAAGTTTATTAAAAGCTATAGGATTTACATATGATACATAAAAACAATCAATAAGGTGATACAAGCTGAATACAGATGCAGCGATACATTGAATTAAATACAAATGTGAAGAAGTGAAATAATGCATGAGAATACAGATATATATATACATATATATATATATATATATATATATATATTTTTTAACTTGAGTATTGTTATAATTATAGATTTCGAGGAGTAAGTAGTATGAAACATTAACATGATATATATAATTTTTTCTTTTTTTTTTTAAATTTTAGTAGAATTATAATTAATATTTTAGAATTATCACCAAAGATGAAAAACTGTATTCATATGTAAAACAGATGAAGTGAACAAAGTTACAAGCAATAATTAAAAGTAAATCATTATAAACGGACAACACAAAAACAAAGCAGGAAAAACACTAAGAACACAAGACAATTAAACAACAGAAAAGACCAAAAGACAAAAGATATGGAAGACAGTCATCTGTCTGTGAGAAAAACCACTATTAATTATTTATAGAAGTAACTGCAACAGAATGAATTTTCTCGAGCATATAGTTTTTCTTATTTATACCAATTATTTTTTATGTACATATCAATTCTTATATATATAGAATTAAGTTACCGAAGTAACCAACAAATAAGGGAAACAAAATACTGATATTTGTGACATTACTGATTACAGAAAGGTATCAAACATTCTATTGTACGAGGTATTTCTTATATATTCAGAATATCTATTTACACAATAAACACAATATTCCTTCCATGTATTGAGCCATTTATATTTATGTACATGATTTACCTTAAGTATCCTTAACTCTTTCCCTGTACCCAACAGACTCTATATACACAATCTTCTGGTGTGCAAAACAGGTACCGATATCAGGGTTCATCATAGATGCAACATTTCTAGTATATAACAGATGTAAACTATCTGATAAAAGAGGGTCAAAATATCTCACACACAGGGCAGACAGACAAAGTAAGAACAACAACACAACCCAGGAACAGTGCAGATTTCATCAATCACCAATAGTTGAAAGCAGGAAGAGCTGACAGAACGTCTACCATACACGATCAGAAACGTCTCTAGCAACGATAATACAGTTCTTCAGTTTATTAATAAGAATATTATTCTGGCAGAACTTAGAAAACCAAATCGCACGGTGGGCGGGAAGGGGTTTAATTAAATGAAAAGCTTTAGAGAAAGGGCGAGGTGGCAGATCTTTGGCATTTTAACTCTAATTATCTGTACCAAAAATATCCAAAAAACATAAACACACACATTGATGTCTTTTAAATAAACTTTCACACTATAGTATATAACAATATTTCACTTTCTTCACTTACATCACTATGAGATTCATTCATCAATTGTTATATTTTAGTTTCAGAAACATATTTTACTTTTTTTGACATAATTATTGCAACATTTTTCTGACTAAATACTTACTAGCTCATACGCTCTCTGCCTGAAAACCAGAGATAAGAATCACAGCTCTAATCCCCTTTTCTAAACGTACCACCCAAAGCCTTCATCTTTAAAATAAACACAGAATAACTGCCATGAAAGAAACCATCCCTGCAGATCTCTCAGTTGCATACCTTTTAAATCAGAACTAGCACAACAGCTTGCACTTGTGTTTGTTTATAGTATCAACTTAGTCAGCATTCTCATGAAAACAAAAACCAAAGCAAAAATGTGAAGGTCAATGATTCATGTAACTAGCTTTGCAAAAATTATAAGATTCTAACGCTGTCTGCTGTTATTATAAATATTAATGAAATATCTCAATCCTATGTTGCACATTATCATCACTGGGCTCTAGCAGCCATCCGCATCACGTAGCAAATATGCATCCGTGGGCTGGAGAAGAGAGAATTTCTTTGTTGCATATACGCACCAGCAGTTCTGAAGGGGTTAAGGATAAGCCTGAGCCCATGCCCAAACCAGGCTCAGTAGTGGCACAATTCAATTTAAGCACCCAAAAAAATTTTTATTTCTTTAGTAGATATATATTTTGCGAAATTGTTTAAAATATATACTTTTCACATATGTTTAAGAAAAGTTTAATTTCTACGAATTGATAAATAAATGATTATGTATCAGATAATCCAGGACTGATGGTCAAACAAAGGTGTGAAAAATAAAAATATTTTAATGATGATAAATGTTTGTAATTTTATTCAACATAGGTGTTTTCTTATTCTTTCACTCAATATTTTGGAAGATACAGTGTTGTTTTTAGACCCAGACTGTCCAACCTACCAGAAAGGTGTAAGGTATCTGTTTGGACGGCCGGAAAGGGAAGATACAGTGTGCATAAAATTACAAACATTTATCAAAATTAAAATATTTTTATATTACAGTATGAATAAAATTACAAACATTTATCATCATTAAAATATTTTTAAAAATAAAAATATTTTAATGATGATAAATGTTTGTAATTTTATTCACACTGTATCTTCCCTTTCCAGCCATCCAAACAGATACCTTACACTTTTCTGGTTGGTTGGACGGTCTGGGTCTGAACAACAACACTGTATTTTCCAAAATATAGCGTGGAAGAATAAGAAAACACCTATGCTAGTTTTATTAAGAACAAACTTATCGAGAAGTCCTTTTAATATGTCTTATAATTTTCATGAAACCCTATTTATTCTATTTATAATTTATATTATTATGTTTCTGCATGTCAAGTACTTTCTTTAGTATAAATATAAAATACATAATACTTACACATAAAATAGTATATTAAATATCTAATAATTGTCAATTTTCAGGTTCTTAAAATTATTTTAACTGTATAGTTTCTAGAAAATTTAGCTTGAGATAAATTTTTGGGAATACCTTTTAAGATGTTTAATGAAGAATAGAGCTGTTTCACACAATTAATGGAATTTTAATGCATATTTATAATGTTCAATTGTCAAAAATTACATACAGATTTTTTCTTGTTCCTCGCGAAAATTGAAACTAAAACATCAAAACAAAGTAGCACTATGCATGCACTTTTAAGCTCTAAACAGAAGACATAGTATTTTCAAATTTTCATTCATAAAAAACTAAATGCATGTCAGAAGTGGCAGATAATAAATATACTCATCAAAAATGAATAATAAAATTGTATTTTTCACTTACCTGTTAATAGCAAAGTTCCAAACTTCAAATGTGGAACGAAACTCTAAATAGTGTTCTTCTAGTGGATGAAAAAGACGATTTTTTGGATAACACCATTATGTCCTCAATTCTCAGAAACAAGCATGTATCAGGAATTTTGCAAAATAATATTGTTTTGAAAATTTTGAATTTTTTTTTTTAGTTAAAATCATAATTTGTCAAGTTTTACCAATATATCTCCATTATTTTTGTTTTTACTGATGAAATTAGTGGATGAAAAACACAACTTAAGAAACTTATCATTAGGGGATGGATCAGACACAAATCATAGATAAAAAGGTCATTTATTATCTTTTTATCTATGATTTATGTCTTTAATTTTATGCTTAAATATTAAAGTAGACAAGATACCACTTTAATTATTAATTATCCAAACTATATTTAATATTGAAAAATAGATTTTTTTTTTTTTAAATTTTAGAACAGGTTGCATTCTAAACAAATACTGCAAAAAATATCTTTTTTTTTGAGTGAAGTTCAAATGAAGTTCAAATATTTTATGCATTTTTTTCGGTATTTGGAGTTATTCGTCCATTTTTGCAAATGGAAATTTTTAAATATTAGTAGCTATGTGAAAAAAAATAAAAGCATATTTTGGGCTCAAATGGATTTGTGCTCTATTTTTTATACATTAGTTCAGGCTTTGGCATGCTCAGGTTTTCAAATTGAGCCTGAACTCACTTCTAGAACAATAAAATGTATCGGATCTAAAACCTATTAGCAATTTCTTTATTAACATAAAAACATAAAAATTTTAGAAAACCAGAATTTATAAAATGGTTTAGTACCTTTTTGCATTAAATTTAGTTTTTAATAGTTAAGTGGTTTCATGCAATGCACTGACACACTGAAGAGTAGGATGTTAAAAAAGGCTTTATATAGAATGTCTGCTTAGAAAGTAGGGATTTTTGTTAAAACTAAAGTAGTTTTGTTAAAGAATCAATATTTGCATTTAATGAGGAAAGCATAGGATAGAGTTCAAGAAAGAAGATTTTCTGGCAGATTTCTGTAAAACTTAAATTAGAGTTAAAAGCCAAAATAAATTTCCTTTAATATTACAGATGAAATCTTATCCTTTTTTACTTCTTTGCATTAAACAATAGATCATTTAACTAAGCCTACAATAGATCATTGTTATAAATCTGCTCAGAGTTAAACAGTGCTTTTCTTTAAATCCTGTGAAACATATCTCAAGGCATTTTTACTTCCCTGTATCAAATAATAGATCATTCAACTGATATTTCTCCGCTCTTTTCAGTTCCTGCCAAATAATACATTTCTTTTATTAGTTCATTTGAAACTTTTTAATCTTTGCAAATGATATTACATTACATTATTTATAAAGTAATGAGTTTAATTATATATTATGTTGCAGCTATCCTCAGAAGATTGATTTGAATAAACACAGAGCTCATTGTTATGTCCCTTGTTCTGTTGCTGCTATTCTTAAAGAAGATCCTAAGTTGTTGCCACATGCTGTTAAAACTTTCTACCTCAGAGACTCTATGGATTTAAAAGTAATTTTCAATTTTTTATTTTTCTTTATTAACAGGCTTTTTAATATCCTCCCTCTTTAATATTGTTGTGATATAGTCTATGCTGGACTATAGACACAAATACCTCAGCATGGTATATTTGTGTCTAAATACCATCCCAAAACTTTAGAAGCCAAACTTATATGTCATCATATTAGAGATCTGCATGGGCTAAAATTTCAGACTTTCATTTGACCTGGCCTAGCATGACAATATCAGTGCTTAAACCCGGCACTGGCCCAAAGAAATTTACAAATGTAGAACTTGAGCCAAAAAACCATTGCAGTCAAAAGACCATTGTATCTCAGCATGGTTTAGCCCAAAATGATTTGTATTCAAATGTGTTAAAAACATGAATTTAGAAAATTTTTGTACGAAGAATTAAGATAAAAGTTTTTTTAAACATGTTTCATTGCATAGCTAAAATCAACCCACTAATTTCATCTGCTAAAGTTTATTTAAAAAATCTTCAAAATTAAATATGTTTGTCCCAGTCTGACTTTTTGAAAACTAAACCCGAGCCTGACTTGACCTGATACAGTGTTGGAAAACGCAGACCTGTTCCATCCGTAAACTTGTGCAGACTTCTACACCATATTATATTTTGGTAATGTGATTTCTTAACATCTAATTTGTTTTAATTTCTAGATAGAAAAAAGGGAAGGATTTTGCAGAAATTGTATTCAGTTCCATTTGTACCCTTATACAAATGAACTAAACACAAAGAAAGAAAATTAAAAATATGTAAACATTAAAAATATATGATCATTAACAGAGGTCATTTTTATCCAATCTTTTGTGATTACAAACATGCCTTGTTATTTTGATTAATGAAAAGTAATGATTGTAGTTGAATTTCTTTTGGAGAGATAAAATGTGTTGATGAATTTGTGGCACTATTCTGATGCTGATCATCACTAGAAGTGGAAAATTTTACCCTCCTATGGTAACTCATACTGTGGTGGCACTGTAAACATAAAAATATTAGAAAACCAGAATTTTGAAAATGTTGGGTACTATAACTGGATTCTATGATGATCTTGTAACCAAGATTTGCTCAGCCCTAATTATAGTATGGATATACATTAGAAAATCTAAAGATATTAATGGAGACAGCATCAGAACCATCAGTGTCTAATCAGTGGATACCATCAGTGTCTAATTGAAATATATAGAAAATGTGTTGGTGATTATGTGGTACTATTCTGACTGATCAGCACTAGAAGTGGAAAATTTGACCCTTCTATCTTAACTCATACTCTTGTAATACTGCAAACATAAAAACTGGGGAAATATGCAATTCTCTGTGAATTTAAATTCAACGCATAATTTCATTAAAATTTCGGAAAAATTGCATTTCATTAATAAAAACTGTAAAAAATCAATTGGAACTTAGAAAAGGTCTTTATGTTATCATTTTGAAAGATTCAATGACTTTTTATAGGTATTATTTTTTTTAATTCTCTTGAAATTAAAATGTTAATAATTTTCCAATTACTGAATTTGAATTTATTTCACTATTAAATGATTGCATACTACAAAATGTAATAATTTAATCATGCAGTTAGCAAAAATACTTCAGAAAAATCAGGAAAATTTTAAAAATTTTATTTCTAACTTTGAGTAGGAGCCCTGTACTGCAGAGAAATAACTTCTCCTTATCACGCTTGAACTTGTGAAGGAATGGCCATTTTAGCATTTTCTTGCTTATGGCCTATTGTAGGGCAAAAGTCACTTCTCAATACTGTAAAATTCGGTTGATCCACCTCCTCAAATACAATTTAAAATTGTAGAATATATAGGAAGGACATTTACTAATAATTTTCTGCTAAATAAATAATAAAAAAAAGCAAGTAGAATGCTATTAATTCACCCCTCAGATGCTACAGTAAATTGCCACAGAGTGTGTTTGGGAGGGGAGTCTTGCTCAGAATTTTCTGTTAAAAAAAATAAAAAAAATGTGTACAAAAGACTTACCTTGGAGGGTAAAATAATGATATGTTTATCAATATTTTTTGATGATATTCTTATTTTTCCCTGATTTCTTCCAATGTTTAGGAGTGGGGAACTGTTTTGCAGAATTTTTCAGGATTTCAAATTGATACAAGGAGTAAGAGGTGATTTCCTGGTGAAAACAAACAGATTGATGAAATTTTATGGCAATTACATGCAATTAAAATTTTGATAGTAGTGGATGAAGCTAAAATAATGCTCTGCACTATTGCTGGTGGGAAGTAAACATTTTAAAACTTCCTCCAAAAAAATGTTGTGCTCCCTCATAGTCTACCTTCTGCTGATGAGCATGATATTATGGTCCAAGGGTGTTGAAGCATTGATCACTTTCCTGCTTGTATGGATTATGTATTAATTCAGTTGTAATTAGCCCATACTTATGGATCGTAAAATTAAGATTGCATTTTGTCTTCAAACATGGGTTTCACCCATTACTAAGTGATTATAAAAAGTTAAAAAGTGCACTAACAATTAAAGCCATACAAGTTGTGGGTTTGAGGCTCACCACATTGACAAGACTGCATGCCATAGGTCAGGGTTTTGCAATATTCTTCTAGGAGACAGCGTTATTACTTCATATTCTGGGGAGCACCAGTAGGCTAGGTTGATTTTTATAGAGCACCAACAATTTGTAGATTTTAGAGAACATCAGTAATATGCTAAAATATTTTAGGGAGCATCAACTGTATGCCAAATTCTTATACAGAATAACAACACTATTTTAAATTTGCCTAAGGAACATTAGCACTATGTTTAATTCATTCAGAGGGTACCAACACATTATATACTGAATTCTTCCTAAGATCACCAGCACACAGTAGTGCTGCATTTTTTCAGGAAATAGCAAATGAAAATGTTTTATAAACTAGTATATAAATCATTTAATATTGATTAAACAAATATCTGAACTTTACAAATTTTGCAATCTTTTAATACAATATACTTGACATAAACACTTGATTTTGTTCTGATAACTAAAATGTCTAAAATTTTCTTTGCTTTCAAGTATTCTAATTTATTTATAGTAAATTTTATGGAGGGTGAGTAAACATGCCGTATTGTTATAAATACGTATTTAATATAAAACCTTTCAAAATTCAATAATTTATCTAGTTAAAGAATTAATTCTGAATAATTCTATTTAAATCACTCTTTTCATTAAAAAAATATATAACTGTTAAATATTCTCAAAAACTACTATATGACTTAAAAGAGCACTATATGACTTAATAAGCACAAACAATGTAGAGCTCGCAAGCAGCAGATTGCATACCTCTGCCCTAGATATTTGTAGTTTTCTCTAAATTAATATAATCCAGTTTCTCCAAGAATTACAGTTATTACTCTTAGTAGAAGGACCTTATACCCTCTTGTAATATTATATCATTAATTATAAGTATTTGGATATTTCTTATTTTAGTTTTGTATTTGTTGTATAAATTGTAATATTTTCTAATTAATTGGCAGGCATGTCGAGCAATGAGATTTTTCGCTCCTGAAACAAGAGTTATGACAGAAGTAAGATTGTAAATAAATATTTTTAACCTTAAAATACTTTGCTGTGTAATTTTGAGTAATTTTGTATTGCTACACCATGCTGCAGTTTAAATTATATTTCTATAGTTTAGTGGCTACTGGGTACAACTTTTTATTAGTCAAACTTGGCTCATAAAAAGAGCTCCACTACAAAATAGAAATATCACTTTGACTCAGAAATATAATAATATAAGGTGAAAATTATTTTAATTACTTATTCACTTACTAGAAGGAATGAATAATTAAAATAACAGTAGTTAAAAATATTTAATTTGGCATGTAGTATAATAAATAATTATAGACAATAATAATAGGATCAAAATTTGGCGCTTTTGTTGACTTTCAAGCAAACACTTCCACTATATTGGAAAATAGACATTATTTTCCTTTAGATGTTAGCAGATGTTGCTATGCCAATTCACAATTTTTAACACTTTACAACATAGTTGAAAAGTGTTTATGACTTTGTTCATTCTGTCTGTCTGTCCATTCGCACGATAACTGTCATAAAAATGACTTAATTAAAATGAAATTTTAGTATGTTATTCAGACTGTTTGTGGGATCTATGGGAATATAAATGAATAATATCACCCAATTAGTTTTGGATTGAACCCGGATTGAAAAAATGAAATACATTGAACCCTATGGGACCTAATTTTTCAAATATTTTTTAAGCGAATTTAAAATTCACAAATTACTTCGAAAGTTTTAGGAAATATTCAAATTACCCCATAAAAGATATAAAAAAATTTCAGCAAAATATATTCAGTAGTTTTTTAAATAAAAATGGAAACAATAATTACATCCTTTATATGAAGAGATCACGTGACTCACTTCAAAATAAAATATGGCATCCATCTTGTGTCAAAATCGTGATTTTTAAAGTTCTTTTTAATTTATATTTAGTGTTGTATCATTCCTAAAACTGCTTTATTTTTGCGTAAATTCTGTGCATCTACATTCTGAAACAACGCAATTACAATATATTTGAGGTTAAATGATAATCAAACTTTGGTTATTTTTACGACAAAGCCTAATTTTCACTTATGGAGAATGTAAACACCAAAAGATGTAGAATGAATTGTATAAGAATTGCTGCATTTCTTTAATGCAAAATTATTTAGCTCATGGAGTCTGCAATATAGCTGATATGAATGAAACATTCATTGATTTTACGGAGAGAAGGACTATTTTTTCGATGAAGTTTTAAACATAGAGTTAAATTATTTGTATCTCCATGGTTTTAAGTTTTTAAATAAAATAAATTATTGTAGTATTGTGATGAATGAAAGGAATGGAAAAAAGTTTATGATTTAAATGCTGCTTTTATATAGAGAGCCAGACAATTTGTATTTCGATGGTGTCATTTGAATAAAGTTCATTTGTTTTTGATGACGTTTTCAAATATAATAAATTATCGTAGTATTATGATAATTTTAATAATATTACCGAGGAAGGTATCACATTTTGGAGATGTTTAAATAAAATTGCATTGAAGTTAGAAAGTGTTTCATAATCAATGCTTTATGCATGATTGATCTTTCTTGATTTTTTAATCTTTGTAATGATGCGTGAGGCATCATAATTTAGCAAGGGCTTGATTTATATGAACAATGCTTGTTTGCCTACAATTAATTTTTTATAAATCATGTAGAAATTAGTTTCTTCCTATGGAAACACATGTTGAAATAATTTTTAGTTGAAATCATAAATAAAACTTTGCTATTCCATGAGCCACTCAATCAAACATCCATTTTGCCATTCAATCAATCATTTTTTCTAAAACTTTATTAAAAAAAAACAAAAAAACATGTAATTTGATTAAAATAGTAATTGTAAGGAGAAGGCGAACTTGAGTAATGTATATAAGCACAAATAATAACAAAAATAGTAATTATACCTCTGTAGATACATGCTCCTGTCTTTAAGTAAGTTGATATATAGTTTGTACTGTGGATTAGCCAATATCTCATATGTACTGTAAAATAGCTTCTAGAAGTAATATATGTACAAAGCTGTAGAATGTTTGAAAATTTTTGAATTGTTGTTTATAACTTTAACATTTTGTAGCCTAATAAATTCCAAAAAGATTGATACTAATTACTTTTATTCTGTTGTGAGATTTAAAATAAATTTGTTACGAGAAAATGTACCTGGCTTTGTCCGGGATTTAATGCAGGGATTAAGTGATGAAGTCATTCATTCAATTTTTCAAAAGGAGTAATGTTGTTCCTTGCTTGCTTTTAAAAATCGGAGATAAAATTGACTGTTGTGCAAACCACAGATGATAAAACAGTATTTTATCTTTATCTTTTGCCCAAAATGCCCCAAAACATAACAATGCTTTTACAATAAATAATCACTGCTTCCCATAGCAATGGACAGATTGTGATGTCAGTTGCAATGCTCAGTGCATAGCAGCTGGTAAACCTGAGAGTGAAACCCTTAGCCAGCAGAATCGAAAATCTCAATTTTTATACTTTTATTTAAAAAGTCACAGAAAATAAAGTAATTAAATTTTTTTTTATTAGAATGCAAAGATATATTATTGCCAAATTATTGCCCATTGTTTTTGTCAATCTATAGAATTGTGTTAAAATCTCCCATTTTTAGATGCGGATAAATAAGATCACCGAAAATATGTATATTTCGATCGTCTTATGGATTCAGTTCGAAGATCATTAGAAAGAACATTCTTTGATCTTTCTGAGGATGTTAAGATGAAAACTCTATCTTACTGCATCATAAAATAACTAAAAATCTAATTTTAATATTAAAAAATTTCACCAAGCTGTATCACCAGGTTACCTGAAGTATCTGTACTGAAGTTTCGATTTTCTGCTTCAGACAGACACACATAGAGATATATTTTTTTATTATGTGAGATTGAATAATCACTTTAACTGTGTTGTAATTGCTTATGAGTTTAATTGTTTCAGATAATGTTTACTCGGTGTCTATATGCCCAGTTAGCAAGTCAGAAGTATGAACCAGATAAAAGAACGGGATGGAATCTTCCAAGTGTAAATTGCCCACAGAGGAAATCTCATGAGCTTGGTATGAAATTGGTATGTAATGCTTTTAGTTAATGTTGTGTGATTATTAAAGGGAAAATTGGAACTATTTTTACTGAAATCTAAATCTTATTCTGTATAAGGGAATGTTGGTATAATTTTTTTCTTTTCAGAGTTTATAAATTCTAAATAAGCTATGATTATTTATACCTCAATAATATAAAATATAAAAAAAATTCTCAAACTTGAGTCTAAATTAATCTGCCAATTAACAATGTTAATAACAGCATAAAATGTTGATTAAAATTAGTTTCAGAGGCAAATAAATATTCTCCTTCTTCGGGATAAAAACACAGAACAACTGCACCTGTAAAGGTGAAAATATGGCTAGTAAAAATGGTTGTATCGAGTCACCCAGGAAGGAAATCTTTGTGCAATTAAAAAAAAAAGTTAAAAGAAACACTAGCCCTATTCACATGCAAGCTGATATTTTTTGACCATCAAACATTGTGATGAAAAAGGAGGCATTTTCTGGGTTCCAATCCTGACCCCGTTGTTCACATGTATAATCCCCATTGCGCCCACTTAAGGGCTAGGATGCATTTAATGACACCTAACAATTATCGCATGGCCTAAACTCAATTTTTCTTAAATATTCTTAGCATGCTCATATTTTTAGAAAATAGACATAATAAAAATAAATGCTTGCAATAAGTGAATCAGAGATAAGTTTTGGTTAACAATATATATATATTTTTTTTCAATTCTTTTTAAAAAAAGCATGATTTATTTTATTCATTATTCCATGGTTTTATTTTATCTTGTTTTATGAATATATACGGAAATGTAAAACTAAATATATTTTATTATTGTAGTTTCTGAAATAAATTTATATATAAATATGAAATATTATAAATTAAACTAAAGTTTAAAAAAATGTTTTAAAAATTAAATTTAAATATTTTTAAAACTGGAAATATATGCTGCTTAAAAAGTTCTTAATTTTGATAACCCAAGATGAATGTATACCTTACAATATGAGAAATTCCTATGTTCATCACTGGCTACAACCTTTCCATGTTTGAGGGCATTCTTAAATATGTAATTGCTTTTAACATAAACATTTTTATTCTTAATTCTATTACAAAATAAAATTGTCAAAATATTCGAGTAATGTTATTGCCAAAATGTGTTAATTTAGGGTGACTTTTCATCTGATAACTTGATTGAGAAAGTGTAGTATGTAGAACAACAAATGAGGTATCTTATTAAAATGTTTGCCTGCCAATGAGCTATCAAAAGAGAAAACTCAAATTAGGAAAATTAATTTATTAATGTGTTGAATTTTTATTTTTGCTGACTGCCTGAGTGGCTATGTGAAATATTTTATATACTCTTGAAAACAGCATTGTTCAGAGCAAGCAGGCAAATTTTACAGATAAAGTTTGTGTGCTTCGGATTTAAACCACTAGCTTTACTGAACTGTTATTAAATATTGTGAAATAGTAAATTTGTCATTTTGTGTTTTCAAAGTAATAAGTTTGAAATAGGTAAATCTGTTGATATAAATTGATAAATTTTATATCACACTAGCAACATACTCGTTCTTCGTACGGAGTATATAATATAAAGAATCTTATAATTCGCAATCATGTGCAAATTCTGTTAAAATGTTAAATTTATTGCTTCTAAAGAGAAGTTTAAGAATATCTGTTCTCACTATGAAAAATTATCTTCACAGGCAGATCTGAAGAATAAAACATCCTGGCCCCTTTTGTAAGCAAATTTACAAAAAAAAAAGGAATTGAATCAATATATGCAACCCCATACTACTTATATTGTCGCAGATTAGAAAATATGCCAATATACAGGGTCTTTATAATTAAAGTTCCACTTTGAAATGGTTATAAAAGGAAAACTACTGGACAGAATGTTATCAAACTTGGTAATAGTTTACAGGAGATCATGGGATTTTATTTTTCGCAAAAAAAAATTAAAATAAATAAAAAGTTCAAAAACTCACAGTCAGCGGGGAATGGAGCTGTATGCAATATCATTAAACGAAATAAGACATGAAAACATCAGTTTAAAAAGTTTTTAATCATTTCTAAAACGTATTACAAATTATGTTTAATGTGGCTTCCACCATTTTCTGAAAGCAAGTTAAATCGCATTACTGCATTCTCAAGAGTAGCTCTTAGCATATCAGGAGGAATGTTACGGACATGTCAGTGTATCACATTTTTCAATTCCGTCAAATTGTTTATGTTATCTCCATAAACAGTGGCTTTGAGGTAACCCCATAGCCAGAGTTCACAGGGGTTGAGGTTTGGTGACTGGGATGGCCAAGAAATGGGGAAGTGTCAGCTTACAATCCGGTCATCCGTGAAATGTTGCTTAAGTAACCGTTTGACACATATACCAATGTGAGGTGGAACCCTGTCCTACATAAAAATCATGGTATCTAAGCCACTGTTTATGGTAATAGCATAAACAATTTGGCGGAATTGAAAAATGTGATACACCGACATGTCCATAACATTCCTCCTGATATGCTAAGAGCTACTGTTGAGAACGCAGTAATGCGATTTAACTTGCTTTCAGAAAATAGTGAAAGCCACAATGAACATGATTTGTAACACGTTTTAGAAACGATTAAAAACTTTTTAAACCGATGTCTTCATGTCTTATTTCATTTAACAATATTGCATACAGCGCCATTCTCCTCTGACAATGAGTTTTTGAACTTTTTTTTTGTGGAAAATAAAATCCCATGACCTCCTGTAAACTATTACCAAGTTTGATAACATTCTGTCCAGTAGTTTTCCTTTTATGGCCATTTCAAAGTGGAACTTTAATTATAAAGACCCTGTATATCAAAACATATGCCAATATACCTACTATATGTACTAAATCCATGAGAATGATGTCATCAACTTTATTGCATGACTAGCAGCATACCTGTTCTTCGTACGGAGTATATAATATAAAGAAACTTATAATTCGCAATCATGTGCGAATTCTATTAAAATATTAAATTTATTACTCCTAAAGAGAAGTTTAAGGATATATGTTCTCACTATGCAAAATTATCTTCAAGCACAGATCTGAAAAATAAAATATCCTGGCCCCTTTTGTAAGCAAATTTACAAAAAAAAAAAAAAAAATTTAATCAATTTATGCAACCCCGTACTACTTATATTGTCGCAGATTAGAAAATATGCCAGTGTGTTAGTAGAAGATTACGCGTATTACAATATAAGTCTCAAAAATATTTGCCAAAATAAAAGAGATGACGTAATAAATTGACGATATCAATAATCCCCGTACTCTTTATACCAGAAGGTCATAATTGATTCCAATATATGCCAATATATATCAAAACATATGCCAATATACCTCTACTACTTATATTCTCGTAGATTAGAAGATATACCAGTGTATTTGTAGAAGATTACTCGTACAACGTAAATATATGAGTTTAAACAGTTTTTGTCAGATGACTCGGTGATCAAACTGTCAAGGCGAGCGTTTCCAAGCAATCGTTCGACCGGGGGATTGTGGGTTCAAGTCCCATGTAAGACGTGGATGTTGTGTTGTTGGGCGCAGTATGTTCTGCCCCCCCTCTGGTGCACCTGGGAAAACGTCTTAGGACGGCTAAATGGTTCACGACGTTCCTGGACGATGTATAGGCAAATGATGAAAGTCAAGTGCCTGGCCATTTGATTAAAAAAAAAAAAAGAAAAAAATTGTCATAATAAAACAGTGGCATAATAACTTGAAAATATCAATAATCTCTGAATCAATAATCCTTGAAAATATCAATAATAATAACGTTTAAACCTGAAGACCGTAATTGATATTCAGTCAAAAATGCTATAAGAAAAATCAAAACGTTCTTTTCTAAAATATATTTTTATATCCATTTATTTATTATTCAAATCGAAAAAATAATAATTAAAATTAACAGACAGATTTAATTTAATTGCGTTTCTGACCAACATGATATAAGATAGAATTTTCCTCATAAACTGTGAAATTAATTAACCATTTTGATTTCTTTATACTTTTGTTCAGTTAAAGATTGTGAAAAGTAAACCATGGAGATAGATTTCCCATTTAAATCATGTTTCAAACAATTCATGTTTTCAGAAAGTGACTAATTAGCACAAAAAATCTCCCACCAAACTCAAAGATAAAGTTTTAATTCACTTTCAAACGATTTTCAAGCTTTTCGTTTAGATAAACCACAGAGTTAGAGAGTAGAACTCCTAGGAAAAAGTTTCGTTTTTCATTAATATCTTGACAATCCCTGGTCTTAGATAATCGAAACTTGGGCTAAATTTATGGGGGGCTATTTCAAGGCTATCCACAAAATTTCACCAAATTCGGTTCAGCCATTCTCACGTAATGATGAGACAAACGAAAATTTCGTTTTTTACTAATATCTCGAGAACCACTCTTTGTAAAAACTCCAAACATGGACTAAATTTTAAGTGGGACTATTTCCAGGCTACCCACAAAATTTCATGAAATTCGGTTCAGCCGTTCTTCCATGATGAAGGGACAGACAGACAGATTTTCAATTTTATTTATATAGATGTTATAAATATTTAAATGTATTTGTATAAATTGTAGTCTACAAAAATGGTGAAAATTGTTATAATCTGCAATGCTCTCTATTTTTTATTAATAGCAATTAAAGTAATTGTCAATATTGACTTGTAAACATTTGTAAATTTTAAAATTGCAATCATAGTTAGACTAATTGGCTATATAAGTTTTAGGTGCATTTTTGCTGGATGAGATATAAATCGAAATACTAATTTATGTGAAGAATATTAAATTAATTATATGAATTTTAACATTTAAAGCATGAATATGGCAACTGACTTAATGTGGTGCATAATATTATGCACCATGCTAATGAATAAAAGGTTGTAAAAATTATATATTCATTATTTAAATATCCTACAGAGTTTTTTTTATGTACTACTGCATGCAGATAAACATTGACAGAAAAACACTGTGGTGCCTTATGAAAGTCGGACAGAAATAATTAAAATGTACAAAAATGAATTTTGGAATGACATTAATGTAACCTCTTATGCATACTAATATGTAGATAAAATAAAATTGTATGATCTGCATTAATCATAATAGAATCATATATGCGAATATTAGTGGAATTTTTTTTTTTTATTACTAAAATACAACACACACACACACACTAGCTTATTAATATAGATTAAGTTAACATGATTTTAAAAAATATCACACACTTAAAAGTGTTAACATTGTGTCAAAACTTTATCTCACCTTCTTTTGAAAGAAAGTCTAAATAAAATTCATTTTGGAAAATAAGCAATTTAAAATTTATTTTATTGCCTTTTGTTTATAGTTTACTTTATGTATAGCGTATACTTATGCATTATGTATAGTGTTGTTTTATGTATACATAGTGTATACAAACCTATAAGTACATAGATAAATATATTATTTTGAACAGGCATGTGGTTTTGAAATACTTGCTGCCAATGCACAGAGTATGGTAGTTGATGGGGATCCATCTGACCATGATTTCAATAATGATGCTCGGTGGAGGCGCTTTGCTGGGAATCTGAAAGATAAAGGATATTTTAGGGTAAGTTGCATAGGTGACCTCAATTGGTAATAATTCTTCAGTCTAAAAGACAACACCGAGTGCCATATTACCAGAGCCATAGAATGTGAATGTATACTTGCATTTCATATACGGATACATTTGAAATTGCAGATACTTTTTCGACAAAAAAAATAAATTTTTTGCTGCATATATGACTATAAGATGCTTATTTTGTTGTATTTGTAAGCTCATTATTTCATGCTCTCCCTTATTTCATGCAAAATTGAAAAATAACTTAATTTTTTATTAAATATGAGCTCTGTCATTAACTTTTCACCCATGTTTATGGTCTTTGAAAACATCGCTAAGTTTTTTGCAGTCTGTCATTTAATCACTTTATCGGCAGATTCTTTATTATCACAGTCTTCAATTGCAGATTCATATTGTTTGGTGAATTCAAAACAGTTAGTATAGAAATATTGCACTCTTGCATTTGTTTGTGTTTATTCTCTGTTATCCAATTTCTTTATCAGTTATGTTGAATCATGCTTTCTTTTAAACTTCACAATTAGGGCTTTATTGTTACTAAAGAACATATTAAGTTCCAATGGCATTATATTAAGATGATGGTCATTTTATGTAATCATCAATGCAACTGTAACTCTTGAAGTAGATACTTTCTATATTGTCAGTTTTCCTTCATTATTTGTTTCTGTGTAAAGTTTCTGTATAAAGTTTCTGTGCTTCATTTTAAGATTTTTTTTTATCTTAATTTGTAGGGAGAAATTGAAGGCTCAAAATTGTATCAACAGCTTATGCTTCAAGCCAAAGATTTTTATTTATCATCTTTAAAGAAAGACACTAATGGAAATGTAAACCCTGGAGTACGGGTACGAAGTCTGTTGGAAACATTAAGTGTCAACTTTGAAGAGATGAAAGAAGAAGAAAAGTCATTGAGACCTGAAGATGGTAAAAGTTATTTACATTATAGCAGATGACATGTTTCAAGGATCCTTAAATCCCATTTTTCTCTTCTTTTAAAGAGAGTCCTTAAATGTTAATTTTTGTTTAAGAGCAGGCCCTGATTTTTACTGCCGAGAATGAATGTCAGCGGTATAGCTAGGAGCTTATGGCCTTAGTAATGAGAAGTATCATTAGGCTTTGTATTTATCAACCGATTAATGCATATTTTCAATTATGCCGGGCTTATCTAGAAGGTTCATGTGGCATGCTCCATAATGGTTATGCAATTACTTGCTGTATATTCGTGACCTAAATAATCTTGTAATGTATATCAAGGATGAGTATTTGACATTTTAGTCACTGAGGTTCTTTTACCTTGACATGTAACATTTTACCTTTAGAAATTCTTTCAATAAGAATTTTTGTTGGAAGTTTTTGCACAATGTTCCCATACTCCTTAAAAATGCCTTAAATTTGTAAATTGATTTTAAAAGCCCTTAAAAGGGCCTAATTTTAAATTATTCTCAGGTGCACTAGAATTTTCATAATGGATCATGAAATATGAGGAACATTTATTTATTTACATGCAGTGAATAATATTCCTCTTACTGCAAACCAAGATACAAAATTATTTGAATTATTGTAGAATTAGATTTTATTTTTTATTTTATTTTAAATACGATAATGTGATGTAAACAAACACAAATATAATTTCAGCTTTACAGATATTGATTTTAGTATATTCAAAATTATCGAATGTTAAAAATAATGCTGATAGTTAAAATAATTTTATATTCACGCATTTTGAAACATTCTAATCAGAATTAATAATTTCACATATTTGGACTTCAAGTTTTAATTTTACAACTTGAACTTCAATATACAATGTCAAGTTTCCCCTCTTCCCAACTAATCAAGATTTTGGCCTTCTGTATTGTCTTATTTTTACCAATAGACATTATTTTTTTTATTTCCAAGACATGCCATATGTAATTTCAATTCGATCCATATGCTTCTTTTATTCATCTGTTAGATAAATCTTGTTCCAAGTGTCTAAGTCTCGTAAGTACATGCAGTATTTTTTTGACAATCTTACTAACTAAAAATGTGCATCAACAATTACCTTTATTAAAGTATGACACAATTTATGGCATGTGGTAATAACCACTCATTTAGACTTTCCCATAGGAATAATATAGTGACTAAAATCATAGCTCTCATTCCCCATGACAAAATTAATAACAAAAACAAAGAAAAACATACATTTCTTGAATAAATTAGAATTAAATGGTACCCAGCATATGCACGTCGATGAAATTGTGTTCGCATAAAGTTGTGACAAATAATGCTCTAATTTTATATACATTGTTACTGGAAAAGTCTTTAACACACTGCAACAACTTCCAAATAAGAGGTCTTTGAGTATACATGTTAGATTTAACTGTAGAAAAGTGACCATACTCAGTTGAATAAATGTGATTGTAGCACTCTTAAGGAGAATTGTATAAGTTATGTAAATAAAAATAAACTATGCAACAAAGCGAGATAGAGAAAAAATATAAATTCCAAAAGTTTAAACCTTTGTCTAATTTGTAGGAATTACCACTTAATCAGTTATAGGAGACATTTATTTGACACAATATGGCTATAAGCGAATTGATGTTATATTTAGTAATGATGCACTTATATGCACAGGAATCTAGTGTAGAACATGTTCGAAATGTGTTTCACCATTGATAATGCACATTTGAATTCAAGAAGGAATGTCACACTATAATTACCTTACACCTTTCTGGTAGGTCGGACGGTCTGGGTCTCAACACTATAATTACTTATAAATAGTAGATATGCATCAAGCAACCAATGAAGTATAACAGGTATTTATTGTTTTTATATATACATTTTGTGCATTACTAATCCTG
This sequence comes from Amaurobius ferox, assembly GCA_951213105.1. Lineage (NCBI taxonomy): Eukaryota > Metazoa > Arthropoda > Arachnida > Araneae > Amaurobiidae > Amaurobius > Amaurobius ferox. Next base: position 54,190,998 of record OX578139.1, on the reverse strand, counting down.
ATACCTACATTAAGCAGTGCTGTACAACAGTGTTTTTCAAAGTGTGTTCCATGAAACCCCCCAAGGTTTCTACAACGATATTCCAGGGGCTCTGTGATGAGATAGTTTCATGTAAATTTTCTTAATTAACAAAGACATAGAATGTCCAAATTAGAGTGAATAATTTGGACCATAATGTACTTTTTCGTATTTTGCGGCTCTGTCATTAAATCAAATTTTAAAAATGGGTTTTGTGATTAAAAGTGTTTGAAAAACACTTCTACAACTTTGTAATTGACATTTTTATTCTATCTTACTTTGTTGACTCGTTTGTGTTCCTAACTTCTTCAATTCTGTACTAGAGCAAACTACTTTTTTGCTTTCTGAACTACAGTCAACACTTTTATTTGATTGGGCATGGTTACTTTACTGTAGATAGACTTAATGTATATACTAAGATATTTTTTGTTCCAATGTTGTTGAGCTGCTCACTACTCAAAGACTTTCCCAGGAACTATATATGATAGATAGTAATAAAACACTTCTGATTATTTTCCTTAATGATTTAGTTGTTTTGTATGTTATGGTAAAACAATAGTCATTTCTATTAGTTAGAAAACGATGATAATGCATTTTTGTTGTGCAATATGTTATTATAAAATTACCATTTTATCCTTCACCATCTTTTATACCATAGATGACAGCTGGATGGATATTACTCCCGAGAAGCTAGATCTCATGTTAAATCAAATGTCTCAGCAATCCAATGATGCTAGTCTTGCAGAGACTATAACTGGAGAGTTGAAATCATTTATGAATTATAAATCAGATATCGATGGCGCAGAAATTCCTGAGCCCAATAAAAGGAGTAAAAAGCAAAAAATCAGCTTTGATCCAGATGCTTTTACAGATGCAATGCACACTATACTTGGTAAGTTTAAAGTTTAGCTTTACTTGACTACATTTTGAGTGAAATATTTCTATGATGTTTATACATGTATAAGCAATGCACATATAAACATGTATTGTTTATACATGCATACACATGTAATAATGTTTATTCATGTATATGTTTATTAATGATGTTTGATGTTTATACATAATGATGTTAATAAATTTTGGTAGTATTTCAGAAAAGAGAGCTTTAACAAAGGAGACTGACTGTATCGTTTTTGTAGGCTGATTTGATACTATGTCTTAAAGCAAAATATTCATATGTTATAAATCTTCATCATTTGTCACAGGTACTCATAGGTTGCAGAATGTATCACATAGTTGTTTTTATTATTTAAACTTATGAATTTTTCCACTATAGAATGATAACCGGCCGTCCAAACAGTTGCTCTTAGTCCTCTGGACGAGTCGGACGGTCTGGGTCTTCAACTATAGAATGATAAGAAATGCTGGCTGTTGGTTTATCAAAAGAAGTACCAGATTAAAACAGCCACATGGTGAACTACAAAACTCTTATAAGCACAAAAAGCAAAATCCTTTCTTCCACTCCATTTCTCACTAACAGTGAGCAGTCTAGACATCGAGCATTTAATTAAATTACAGCTTTTTTGCACCTTGTCTCTGTGGACTTGTATTGTTGGTCAAAATGCCTGATGAGAAAAAAAATTCTGAATGTCCATTGAATGGGATCTATCTAAAAGTGCTGATAAACTTAATTGAAAAATATTTATTGTGAAAGTTGGCATTATATACAAAAAATATGACAAAAGACTACAGCTTTTACTTTCTTATACTACTGTATAAAGAAATTACTTGTTTAAAAAAAAAAAATCCAAATTCAAGATTATGACAGAAAAGCATGTTATAAAACCTGAATATATTTGAAGCACTTTTAGAAAGATGATTGTCTCTCACTATGTGTGAAGAAGTGTGTATGTCTGTGAGATGGGAACATAATTCAAGAGCAAATGCACATATTGTTATGACTCTGGTCGCCTAAATAGCTGCTCACATCCTTGGATGAGTTGGGGGCCTGGGACTTCAACATATTGTTATGAAATTTTGTTTGACTATATTATGTATTTATTTTGAATTAGATAAAAATTTTTGTAAATGATATAAATTATTCAAAGTTTTAATAGCATTATTTTCTATAGAGAACAAGGATAATTCCTGGAATGATAGTAGGGAACAGTGGGACACCACAGATTTTAAAATCAGTTTTAGGATTAAAATTGTGCTATTATAGATGGTTCTTCTATGCATTTGCTGTTGTATTTTAAAAGCTCTTCTGCAGTTGAGTAATAATTTATCAAACTATTTTAGTTTTTATGGCAGTTAAAAAACTGGTACATTTTGCAAACAGTAACAATGGAATTAGAATTTAAAGTCTTTAAATAAAACTACATATCAAAGAAATAAGCATGTGTATTGTTGAAGTAGTTGTAAAAGGGTAATTGTATACTTAAACCTTAAAAGCATGGGAGCCTTCAGAAAGAATCTAGCCAGTTGGGGCATCTTGATAGTGGGACACCGTGGTACGCCTCATAGAATTGGTTTTCTGTAGTATTTGCTGTCTGTAATAATTTTAATTTGTTATAGACATTCGATTTAAGCTGTTACTCAAGAAGCCTCTAAATTTTCCATCCGTTAAAATATTACATTTTTTCCCTTCAGATTTCTTACTTTAAGTTCAACACATGTTCATTGTATAAAATTGATTTCTCCTAAAATATCAGCATGTTTCCATCAGTTTTTCTCTGTTTGCAAATGAACATCAACTGGGGCATCGATCTAGAAATTTGTAGACAATTTTCATGTGTTTAGGCGATCTCAATGTATCTAAAGATGTGTTTAGGCTCAATGTATCCGTATGTGAATCTAATTACCAAACTTAATTGTTGCTCCTGAGATTATGCTGTCTCACCAAGAAGTTCCATGAAAATAATTATTTTTTCTTTACCTCTTCCACTCTAAAAAATTTGCCATATCAGATGTCCAGCCAAGTGTCTAATTGTTCTCTACAAGCAATACGTTTAACATTATAAATGTATTGCAGATCTAAGGTGAGAGAAAAAAAAATTAATAACTGATACTTCTCTACATCTGAGCTTGCTATAAGTGGGCTCCATTATATACAGAGAGAGAGAGAGAAATTGAAGCATACATGCAATGATAATAATTTGAATGTTAAAGTATAAGCAATAAAAAAGATTGAAGATATGCATGATCATATAACAAAATATCAAGCATAAAGAAAATAATTATATACAAAATCATTATTCAGGACCTTCCATAATGGTACAATAATTTGGGAAGAACAATAGTTTTAATAATTAGATAAAATTTGCGTATCTTAATATATAATTTTTACTTGAAAAGGCTCTTATGTGATACATAAAATATGGGAACCAAAATAATTTACTAGTTATTAGTTGTAACCGAATTTCAACCCCCTTCTCATATTTATAATTGTAAATTTTAGCAACTATTTTTGAAACACAAAATTAATGCATATTTACTAATATTCTTTTATGTAGATTTCCGAATTCCTGGATCAGATGACGAAGGGTCAAGCTCTTCTATGAGTGGTTATTCAGATGATGATGATGCAGACATAGCTCTCAATGAAAAGAAATGTGGTAAATAAATATAATTTTAAGTAGATTTATAATATTTCAACTGAATGATTATAATCAAGATTGGCATCACGTCTGCATACAATAGATAAAACCAAGGACAAAGCATTTTTAAAAAACAAAAGGTCTTTTATTTAACATCCTAAAAGACGTACAAAATATTGTTAAAAACTGCCATTTTGAATGATTATTGTTATTTCTATTTTTATGTTGCAGTTTTCTAATAATGAAGATATAACTTCTAAAAGTATTTAACTTAAAAAATTATCATCTTACTATTTAAAAACAATTCTATAATTTTCCGTTAAAGTTTTGGTGTTAGGATTTGAAAGTTTGTCTCTAATTTTAAGGCTATCTCCAATTTATAGCGACTATGTGTAGAACCATATATTTTCCTACCTCTGTTTTAGGAAAGAAATGAATTTCATAAGGCAGATGAATGATTGAATATTGTAGAAACTAGTATAATAATATCTTTATAAGAACTCTCAAAGCTTGTGTGTGCCGATAAGGACGTCTGTTACAATTGCCCCATGTTGCACTTGTCACCAGTCTCCTTTATAATTTATGTATACTCCCCAACAGTTTTGCAATAAGTATTGTTCCTTAGAAATCACATACCAAGTGAACAGTAGAATAAAGGTATTATTTAGGTTTTTTAAATCCTTAATTTTTATAGTTAGAACTCAAAATTTAGAATTAAGCTGTCCAAAAATCAGAAAAGAGATGAGATTTTTTTAAATAGAATTTAAAGGAGTATTTATTAATTTATCTTTCTTTTATCTAATTCTATGAAAAAATGTCGCAAAAATTTGGTACATGATCTTTGTATAGTCCATAAAACAGATTTCAAAATATTTCATTAATGGCTTCTTTCTATACAAAACTTAAAGAAAAATAATTACTTATACTATTTCCGGAATTGTTTTCTAATTCAAAAAATCATTTTAGATCCTGCAAAAACTCCTGCATTTAAATTAAGATATTTTTGTTTTTCAACTTGCTCAAAATTTAGTAGATGTTAACTTTAAACTATCTTCTTTAATTTTACCAACCAAAAGTTTGATAAGTATTTTTCAAAATTCCATATGATTTTGATTAAACATCTACAACAAAAAAAAATATTATTTTTTACCATTTTTAAAATTTCAAATATTCTTGTAGTTTAATACATAATTATTTTGGTAAATGCCTTGGTAAGTAAATGAACTCCAACTGCGAACCAAGATAGTATATATAATATTTCATAAAATGTCTCATTTAAGATTTAGAATTACAAAATATGAAAAAAGTATGTAAGCAATTTGAATTAATATTTTTTTAAAGTGGTTCAGTGAAGTTCAGGATAATACAAATTTCTTTTCCAGTCAGTTTTACTTTTCTTATATACATATAATGTATAAGGAAAGTATTGTCAGGATCGAAAATTCAAATTTGAGTTTTCGACGGGAGAGCACGTTTCAAGCATCCCTGAACACGAATCAGACATTTTTGAGATGGTGTGTGTGTGTGTGTGTGTGCCAGTAAGTCTGTGAAAACGATAACTGACGAACGAATGGAGCGATTCGAACAAAATTTGATACAAAAATTACAATCCATGAATACTTGAGGCCTATTGTTTTTATACGCAATCGGCTGTTCAGACTCCCCCCCCCCCTAAATTTTTAAGTGAAATTTTGAAAAAATCATAAAAAAATGAAAACCTTTAATTAAGTTGCATAAGTAGTCATTTCTTATGTAATTTTTCATTAGAAAACAATTGACGTAAATTTTAGAACGCTAACATGAACTGTTCTCGAGATATTTCACACTTTTCAAAAAAATTATCAAAAAATCATATAAAATAAAAAAATATTACCTATTGTGAAATATGTTCACTTTTCATAAGTAATATCATGCGATAAATTGGGTGACATAATTCTCATGGATCTAGCTAGTTCCAGTCATGAGAAAATATACTTTATGTAATACTTTTGTATTTGGACACCAATTTTCATTTATTTGCTACAAGAATAACTTATTTCTCCGTCCATAATGCTTGGCGAGATTTTGGCAGAATATCACCAACTTGACGACTTTTTTAAATGTTGCCAAATTGATAAAAATGATGCTAAATCAATGAAAACTGACAACTGGATGATGAAAGTTCAATATCTTGGAAAGGACATAAGCGTAGACTATGAGAATAATGCATTTCTCCGTACGTCCGTAACCCTTGGCGAGAGATTTAGTGGGACGTCACCAACTTGGCAACTAGTTTAAATGTTGCTAAAATTACAAAAATGTTGCCAAATTAATAAAAATCAAGCCAAATGGGTAGTAATGTCTCATAAATTCTGATTTCCGTCATATGAAGGCATAACTTCTAGTATATAAGAAGTACTTTTCTCTCCGTTTGTCTGTAACACTTGGTGATGCATTTGATAAACTTAGTGAATATTTTAGCAAAGTATTGCTAAGTGGACGATATTTCCCCCCAGATTGACAAAAATATCATCAAAATTGAAAAAATGACGTTAAATTAATGAAAATTACACCTAATTGATGAAGTAATTACTAAAGCATTTTAATATATGGACTATATCGCTTATTGAGGATGTTATCAATATTGATGATTGTTTATTTAGAGTTATGTGAAGTACAAGTTAATTGAATATTTTGAAATAGTTTTACATGTTATCATCTGGAAAATCGCCAAATGTACAATTCAGCAATAAAAACACAGTGCCGTGGATCTTGTACATTATTTTTTGACTGTAAAACTAGTAAATCCATTGCATTATATAAGGAAAGTCATGTGCTGCCCACATCAGATTTTTTTATTTTGAGTAGCCAAAAAAATGTAAAACATATCAGAAATAGTAATATATTTACAGTAAAATAACACTTTAAATTGTTATATAAATCTAAATTGTAGGAGCCCAACTATAAATTCTTGCTTATTGTTTGTTTATTATAGATAAAATTAAAAGGACTGAAGAGAGTGACAGTCTTTTGATGGATATGAAGTCATACCTGAGTCAAATGGATCGAGAATTAGCTAACACAGATGTTGGCCAAAGTTTTGAAAGATTTCCTCCTCATGCTCCAACTGCCAACAAAGAGGAGGTAAAAAATATCTAAATATAAAAATCAAAGTAATGGAAGCTACTTATCAAAATCACATTTATATATATATATATATATATATATATATATATATATATATTTTTTTTTTTTTTGGTTTCCATATATGAAGTGGAAATAATATAAATTAATAGTTGTTAAATGTAAATTTTATGAAAAATGTTGTTTGTATAGATTTTATGATTATAAATTTTGATTATATTATTACATAGATTTTATGATTATACATATACAATAAAATATGAAAAAATATAACCCAAAACTAAAAGATTACAATTTACCATTAAAAGCCAATAAAACAATTATTAAAAAAGTGATAATGATATTTCTCTTCAGAAAGCACAAACTCAAATCAGCTTTCCTGTGTTCTTTTCAATTAATTAGCTTGTACCATCTACTGAAAGGTAATTATATGTTTCAACGAACACAGAATAATTGAAAATCATAAAAGCTTTAAAAGAGAGAATCAATGTTTAGAAATTCATTTTTACTTTAAAACTGCTTAAATTTCTTTACAACCAAAATGTTTAAAATGTGTTCAGGAAATCTTAAAATGTGATTTATGTCAAAATCTTAAATTTGAAAATCTTTGTGGAGAATATATAATAAAATATAAAAACATATAACCCAAAACTGAAATATTACAAATTACTATTAAAAGCCAATAAAACAATTGTAAGAAAAGTGATAACGTGATTTCTCTTCAGAAAGCATACATTCAAAGCTTTCCTGTATTCTTAATTAGCTTATCTTATACCATCTACTGAAAGGTAATTATATGCATCAAAGACCACAGAATAATTGAAAATTATAAAAACTTTAAAAAATAATTCCCTTTTTTGATTCTAATCTATATTTAAAAATTCATTTTTTAAAATTTACAATAGTGTAGTCATATTGAATATATTTGACTCATCTATGTTAATATATTTTGTATTTTATTACAATTGTAGGTGCTTTTAGTCCCTAAAAACAGCATAATTCCTAGTTTCGATTTTTAAGGACCTCAAAACTGCTTAAATTTCTTTAAAACTAAAGTACTTGAAATGTGTTCAGAAAATCTTAAAATGTGATTTCTGTCAAAATCTTAAATTTGAAGCGTTTATTTGGTGAACAATATTCTTTTATGAAAAAGTGAAAATGTATTTTCATACAAATAGAACTATTTTATTTAGAACAGTGTTTTGAAATAGGTTTGTAAGGTCTTGTAGTGTTTTGAAAAGCTAAAACAGAAATACTCCATTGTAGATTGTGTCTGTTTTAAGATTCGTATCAAATCAATTCATGAAACGAGATATATCTATCTAATGAAATAAACATATTTTTACAATTTTTTATATTTCTGTTTAGGATGGTACAGAGTCTGACATTAATGAAGAAGAAGATGATTTCCAACCTGTTGATGTGGATTTAACTGCCCTTAAAAATATTTTAGAATCATATTCAAGTCAGCAAGGTCTGCCTGGCCCTGTTTCTAATTTATTTTCATCATTGGGTGTTCAGTTACCAGATGATTTAGAATCGTGAATTAGTTCTTTTAAATGGCTAGCAAAGTCTCACCTTGTATATAAGTTTATAGCCATTTCTTATCCATTTTGTATTGATTATTTTTTGCTATTTCTTTCTTGAATGTTTACTTTTGCGAACTTATTAAAATAGAATTATTAACAATATACATTTTGTCATATATACTAAAAATTATGCATTTTTCAACTACTAATTATAGGGTATAATTCACATTACAGTTAAATTGAGTGTTGAATCAATATGAAGTGTGGTTATTTGTATTTGATAATAAAGTCTCCTGTATTGTTAGTTTATCTTACCTGTATACTCTACTACAGTGGCTTTCAACCTTTAAGTCCATGACTCCTTTAACCAACTACACTGCTCACAACTGAAATTGCAACACTATGAAAAACTTGATATATCCTTATGAAATTTACATAATATAATTATAACATGGAGATGTGTAAATGATCAAGAAATCATACCTGGAAAATGAAGCATGGAACTTTATTGACATTAGATTAATATAGCATTGGCCCACCGCAAGCAGCTATGCAGAATTGAATACGACGAGGCATCTCGTCAATGAGATGGTCAATGGTGTGCTGAGGGATGGCATTCCACACAGCATACAATTGGGCTTATAACTGAATATAGTTTGTTGGCATTGGGAGTTCTCTTAATCAGTGACCTATGATGTCCCAGATATTCTCAATTGGCGGCAAATTCAGAGAATATGCTAGCCAAGGCAGGATATCAAAACTCTGTGTACTATTGATAGTTACCCATGCAGTATAGGACCTGGCATTATCCTGCTGAAAAAGTAGTCCAGGCCTGGTTGACAGATATGGCTGTACCACATGTCTCACTATGTCAGAGACTTAACGTTGTGCCATGATACCGCCAGAAATGTGGACCAAAGATGTTTGTCCACCAAATGTTATACCACCCCAAACCATGGTACCACTTACCGTACCATGGTTTCGGGTGGACCATTGAATTGTTCTCACTCATTGAATTGTTCACACATACCATTGATTTGTTCTCACTTCACGACTCAATAGTTCAGCGATCCTTTGAAGGCTCATTCTACCCTCACGTAAAACAATGATTTGTTGCCATTCCGTTGATAACAACTGAATGTATGCTGTACGTCAATGTACTCTTGGCATACTATGATGATTTTTACAACCTGAAACCAATGACGCTACAATTTAGCTGTGATATTGCTCCTCCTTGACCTGACGCTTTTATGCTGCTTGGCAAGGTGTTGCATCACTGTGCGTAATGAAACTGTGATCATTTGCATATCTTGCTGTTTCCATTGCCTAATTTACATAAAGCTACACCTACAACTTTATGGTGTTGCGATTTCAGTTGTGAGCAGTGTACATTCTTTAAGTGTCTCTCTTTTGGCTGCATAAATAAAGTTCAGTAAAAACAGAATGATGGAACGTCATATTCACCCTGGTTGTAAACCACTGCTCTACTAAAATATTCTTTTTGAACAAAAATCCCTATCTTTTATGCTAATAATAAAACTATTGAGCTGGTTTCATTTAAACATCTGCTGTAACTAATTGTTTCTAGCTTTAAGAAGGAAAATGCTGTTAGTACTTACTTAAAACTGTGTAGTAAAAACACAATCAGTTTTGTGATGATGTTATTAGTATTAAAGGTTTCCTTTGAATGTATTGTATTAGTAGAAACCTCTGTGCTAAAAAAATTTTGAGTATTCATGCATTCATACTGACAGTGTTCAGAGAAAAGGAAATTTATAGTTCCAGTTTTATTTTGTTCTAAGAGTTGTTTTTATGTATTGTGATTTTCTGGGTATGAGTTTAATAAGACTGATTTTTCATATTTATTCATCATCTAGTCTTACAATTGTTCTAAGGTCAATAAAATACAAGTTAATAATCTAGTTATTTCAGTGCCAAGATGTTTTGCCCATTTCATATATTGCTCAAAAGTAAATTACTAGTTTTAGTATGAACATTTTAAATCATGTTGCTAAGAATTAGCTTATGAATTTAAAGATTATTCTATGTGACTTATAGTAAAATGTTGGGGGTTTGCCGGTAAGGTTATATTTCTGATCAAGTTTTTTATAGATACAATTTTCTGTAGGGTTCCTAGAAAGTTTCTCTCAGCTTTTAATCAATTTGATGCAAAAATTAAATGGCTCTATTTTTATTATGTCTTTATATGGCAAAAGCTAAATCAGGTATCAATTATTTAATTGCAAAATTGTGTGCACATATTGTTCCCTTTAACATGCATTTAAAGAATTTAATTTAAGTACAATTAATATTCTACCATTGGATTCTAATGGAAACAAAATTGCCATTCTAAGGTAAAATAAACCTTTACTTTTACCATTTGCTATTTTGTAAAATATATTGTAAGTTTATAACAGACTAGTCACCCTTTTTTATCAATGTTTTGTTAGTGTAGCTGCATAATTTCATGATCTTGTTTTTAAACCTTTTGCTGCTTTAGAAGTTTGATTATAGATTTTGCAATAAAAAAAAACGAAACAAATGTTGTCTCAACTTTCAAGGAACACAAGACTAATATGTAATAAACTTAGCTGTATCATACTGATTCTGTTGTTATGCAGAGAAAAAAAAGTTTTGTGAGTAATTGAGAAAACTATGAAACTTTATATGAGAAAAGGATGCCAAAATTACATTTTTATGCACACTTAATGGTTTCCATATTTTGTACATTATAGAATACCAAAACTAATTGCTGATATAAAGCATATGCTCAAAACCATACTTTAGAGTTTAGTAATAACAGTTTTGAGCTACTTTAAGAGGATATTGCAGCTGATATGTTAAAGGAAAGTTTCAAAATCCAATTAATATTTCTATTACAATTTAAACATACCTAGAACAAAACCTGTAAAATTCTTAAGCTTACTACTACGTTGACACTATTATTATGTGCACAATATTTATCTTAAATATATTAAAGGTATTTAACACATCTTATTTTTTATTTTGATATAATGGATTTATCTGATCAATTTTTTATTAGCTGTTTTGTGTATAAAAACTGCTGTATGATTATATTAGTACTATCCTTTAGCATGACTTTTGACATGTAAAAATTATCTTGTCCATCCCAGTCTAGTCAATATCTTGTACATTGGAGATATTGGTATGAACAGTTTAAATGCAAAGAATTCAGAGGTGCTATTTATATAGTTTAGACAAAATAACTTGTGCTTGAAATTTGATTGTTGTAGTAACAGACAAAACCGGCCAATATGGATGTTCCCAAAGCTTAAAATTATGCTCAAACGCAAAACCAACTCGCCGATGTTAGTTGCTGCACTAGGAAATGTTTATTTGGTTTTGTTGAACTAATAATGATTAATAAAGTCAACAACAAAGCATTGCTATGTTTTGATCAATTAAATGCACATTATTGGACAAATTTGTTATTCTATGTAGTTTATCTCTTATGCCACAACAATTTTCACAAAAACATATTCCATAGAATCCCGTAAATCTGCCCTCCCAAAGAAAGCCCCCCCCCCCTCCACATTTTGTCTCAATTTTAAATTAAAAAGGTTCTGTAAAACAGCCCCCTAAACATAAAAAAGATATATATAAGTTTTGTTATTGAATATATTAAATTAAGTTAATTTTAAGTCTTTTGTGTACTTTGTTTCTTTTAGCAGAAAAATCCAAGTAAGCTCCCACCCACTGTCAGTGATGAATCCTGGTCTAGAAAGCAGGTCATGCGAAAATATATGTTATGGCCACCTTCCCACTTTATCAATCACACCACGATAATTAAGGGATATAATGATGATAATAATAATGATAATTAATAATGTTACTACTATTATGTTATATATTGTAATTTAGGCAGGATTTTTGCTACAAATTTGGTCTGGTGATACCATACTAGCCATACCACAACATTCGACACTGCTCTCCACATACTCCTTGATTTTCCATCTCATTTGAAGAGGAAAAATTGACAGAATTCTACTTGTTCTTTTTTAGTGGAAAATTCCCAGTAGGCACCTCCTCCCCCTACATTCCCCCATGATTTTTCATTGCATTTGAGGGGACGGATCGACAGATTATTTCTATGGTAGTATAAATTACTATCTTTTTGAATAAAATTGCCATAAAAGTAATCCCCATTGTGCCCTATGAAAATTGAAAAAAGGCATAGCAAAGGCTGTAATTAGAGTTTTTTAAGGTAAACAACATATTTGGTTCATATTTGAAATGTTTTTCTCGAAAAGTCAAAATATAGTTTTATGTGCTATACTATGTCTCTTCTATTTCTACTTTAATTCTTAGTCAACTTATATATATATATCTTCGAACAATCATAGAATTTTTACAAAAGAATATTATACACTTGCCTTACCATTGATAATCAAGGAATATCATGTAATAACAGTGAGGCGATGACAGAAATGTAAATTAGGGAACTAAATGATTATTTACTATTGTGCAATGCCACTGATGTTACTAACATCTGAAATGAAATAGGTAATGTTAAATGAGATAATGTTGAATGAAATAGATAATGAATAGATAGTGTTGTATCAAATGAAGTGAAAAGACACTTTTTTTAAGGTCTTGAACTTGCTAGTTAAAAATATGATATCTAACTTTTTAAATACCTTTACTCGACATATTATGTGCCATTGTAAATCTTTCTTTTTTAAACTTTTAAATAACTAAAAAAATTTAACTCACATGAAATAAATTGCTTAAAATATACCTGAATATTAGTTATGGTAAATCTAAATATTATGATCTTGATTGGCTTTATTATACTACAAGACTTTGTATTTGAGCTTTTCATTTATCAGTCTAACATTTATTGAGAAAACTGTTAACCAATATTTTTAAGCTTGTTTTTACTTGCATATTTTAACATATTAGCACCCAATGTTAGTAAAATATTCAATGGAAATTTTATTAGAGACTTTGTACTTTAGCAGACTTCATTTATTGAGCTTTATTAAATTAGATTCTGGTTTGAAATTTAAAAATTATATTAATCTTAAGAGGTATTAAGATATATTTTAATCTCTAATAATAAAAAAAGGGATTTTAGGCAATTAGTCAAATATATAATTTATAAGCACTAAAATTGTCAAAGGTCATTTTGTTTGAGACATTAGTTTGATTTAATCATCATGAATATGAGTTAGCAACTAGATCAGCATTGCCTTAGTTACCATGTCGTTTTTGTTTTTGTAATTATTTTCTAAATTGTAGAAAAAATTAGCTAAATTGTTATGAATAATTATAAAAATTCATTTATTAAAAAAAAAAGTTGCCTATTTTGAGGTCACACACAAAAAAAATTCTTTCAGATCTGCGTAATAGATAACCAGTTAGATTGCCCTGATCTAAATATTGAATTTTCACTTCATTGTACTTGATGGCCAACTTTGATACGTAATATTCGAAATTTTTAAATATTTCTTCAAATATCCATTGTTATTGCAAAAACATAGTTCCCACAATGCCCAAATGTCTCATGACTAAATGGTAAAATGCCATTGTTCATGCAGTCAAAACAACAGATTCAAGCATTCTAGTGTTGTTAAAGTCTTTAAAATATTTATAAATTCTTTAAATTGATTTCTAGGGCTCTTAAAAGTATTTAATTTTTTGCTTATTATTTTTATAAGCTCTTTTATTTTAAGGTAACCAGCAATTATCAAGAAGCAGATCAAGATATTTTTTATGTGCATGCAGAATTTTTTTTCTTTCCACAATTCATTTATTTACAGTTGTGATGTTGTTCTAAGTAACATTACTTGTGTGTGCTCCAATACCCCTATAAAAAGTGAACTATAGATTATTACAATTATAATTTTTAAAATACAGTTTTGACCTCTGATTCCATGATCCTTAGATTCCATGAGAAGTAACTGGATACCCTGAAAATGGTATGAAGTTATATATAGCTATAGATTCATTATTAGCACTGTTCAGAAGTAATCATAGTACCTTGAATAGATATTTATATTGTTTTTGATTTAGTTTAGAAAATCTGTAAGCTTTAGGTATCTAAAAGAAATCATTTTTTATGCATTTAATATGATTTTATATTAGAATGATTTCAGATGGCTTTCTATTAAAATTTGTAGTCTATGTTCAATGATCCAGAGTATTTCAACTACAAAGGTAATTAAGGTATCAAAATTACCCAGTGAACAAATTACTTTCTTTTAATTTGCTACTTGTATCCCTTGAGGTATTTTCTTGAATAATGAACATATAGAGGCTATGTAATATCAAAACGACCGTCCAGTTCCATTGATTAAAGAACTCTTATTATAATTTAAATGCAGTTTTTAATTAAAAGCAAGAAACACTAAAGCTAACATAGATTTAAATATGTAGCAGCCTTTTTTTATCCAGGAGGGAAAAACAGCGTGCTAGTTAGTCTCCGGAATGACATAGGGGAAGTGTTGCAAGGTGAGAGCTGTCTTGTTTCTTAAAAGCAGTTTGCCAATATATTTCTTGCCAGCATGATTTTAAAGATTTTTTTTTTGTTATTAAAACTGTGTGGTTTTATGATGATATTTTTTCTGATGAGATCAAAGAATGTCAATTTTAATGTTAATATTGTGAATCAACATTTAGATATTGATCACTTAGTCAAGTAACAATAAAACGTTTTTAAATATTGGGTTAGCATAAAATCTGCAGTTCTGCATCCATGTTCCACAGCTGAATAACTGCAGAACACTGCTATTTCAATTTGATATGAAAGATAAACTTGTGGATAGGGCTATTTGGTACTTTGATCAAATTTTTAAAATTTGTGATATTTTTTTATGTATATTTATGAATTTTTTTTAATGTTTTATATGCTTTTCTATGTGTGTGTCCCTATAGATTAGTTTGATTTCAGTATGATATTTTTATTTTATTGGTATTGCAGTTATTTTTTTATAATAATGATATATTTTTAAGTTCTATTCTAAAATATATATAGTTCAGATATTTTTAGCGGATGTTCTCAACTTGATTCGGTATAAATTATATGAACATTAATTTTCTTCTATAAAAAAAAAAAATTATCAGCCTTTTTGCACTAGATTCCTTAGTATTGTGCCCAGTTTAATGTTGTAGGTGAGAGTACAACTAACTCTTAACTTTTTCAACCCAAATATTTGGAAACTCAGATAAGCATTTAGGCAAAAATTACTCTTTAGTTTACAATTATTATAGCACGTCTAGCATTGATATATAGTACTTTTCTATTAAACATTTAGTAATAGTTTCAAAATCTGGAATGGTTTGGATGCTTTCAGAAGTTATACAGTAATCATGAAATATAAATTTTAATAAATATAATTTGTGTTGTATTGTTAACTTGAATTAAAGTATGATAGTTTAAAGCACTTAAAAACTTTACCTATTTTATTTATATTGTAAGAATTGTGGTCAAATCAATGATCTTCCTTTAATATAAGGTTTTTGGAAAGTTGAATATTTGTTTTGTAAAAGCTATAAAAACTCTGAATAGTGTAAAAGTTACACACTTATTTTGTAATTTGTCTTAAATAGCTTGTCTAAAATTGCGCATATGCATGATAATGCTTTATTCTTAGACTTTTGGGGACATGCCATACTAATACAGTAAACTCTTGATATGGTAAACTCCCTGTTACGTTAAGGAATGTGTTATGTCAAAGTTCCGGTGCTTTTAAAAGTAAAGTGTACTGAACATTCAAATGCTGTTTTTTTTATTTATTTTTCTTTTATATATATTTTTTAATAGCCAGAAAGAAAAAGTGGCTAAAACTACTGTGGTGTGATAAGTGGCTGTGATTCTGTGTTGTATTAAATCCTGCGAGATGTTAAAAAAGATACTCTTAGAGTATTGGCTACCATTAATGATTTCATTGTAAAAGAATCTTTGAAAACAAGTAAAATATGCAGCATTAGAATATTTCAAGAGCAAAAAAGTGTGCCTAATGAAAATTTATAATTTTTTATTGGTAAATTTCTGTAACTTATGATATGAAATGCCTATAATAATATGTCTTTCTTATTGTAATTTTGTGATTGTAAATTTTTATAACTTATGATATTAAATGCCTGTAATGACATATTTCTTTCTTATTATAATTTTTGTGATTAAGAATAAATTTTTTTCCTAAAACAATATTCATAGCTCATTAGTTTATGCATCTTATAAGTATTTATTAGGCATTGTTACTTATAAAAGCTCATAAAAATGTTTGATATCTTGAATTTTGATCAAGTCTATTTTCTGGTCCTTGAACTTTAACATGTCCAGTGTTTACTGTATCTGAGATTTATTTGTCAATGTGTATTACATCTTTTTGAAATATATATCTGCAGAGTGCAATCAAAAGTTCTCAATGTATAAGCATTTGTTTTATATTTTCAAATAAAACTTTAATTCTAATTTTTAGCTTGAAGTATTTTTATTTTTTAATTTTATAACACTGGTTTTTATAGATGCATGATCTCAAGCTTCACGAGTGTGTGTTACGTAACATAGTCAGCAGAAATCATACCTCCAGGTTTTAACACTTATACAGAAACATGGTTTTGCTTTATTAAAGTTTGTGAGCAATATGTAATCTTTAAAAGTTGTAAAATCAAGAAAATTTGTTATAAGCTGTCATGGTAATCTTATCTTACGACATCCACTTACAGCAGTACTTCATACAACCCTAATTTTAAATTCGTATTAGTCTTGGAAAATGAAATTCCTACTTACACAGTAGCTGTCTGTTATGTCAAGCATCCTCTTAAAACTCACAAAGTGTTAATATACATTTTAGAATGAAGAAAATATAGTGGAAAAATCTGATGTAGCCAACACAAGTTTTTTCAAAAAGACTGACAAACTATTTTATTAATGAATATCTGTATTTCATTAATTTGGTAAAGGCCCCCTTTTTTTTAAATTTTATTTTATTTATTTATTTTTTTTTTGCATGGCATTATCCACACTAATACAATAATTATAATATCTTAATGTCTTGTAATAATTCCAAAATTATCTTAATTGATTTTATTTATAAAATTATATATTTAAAATTTGTTTAGCTAATATCAATGCTGTAGATTTAGGTGATTTTTAAGTTCCCTGTTAAAAAAAAAAAAAAAAAAATATATATATATATATATATATATAGTAGAACCATACTTTGTTTTCTGCATAATAGTTCAATGTTAAATTGAAAATTTAGATATCCCAAGAATTGCTTGCCATAGATTCAAGGCGATTGCTTTGTGCATAAGGTTATGTATGATAAGTTTACTATCTAGGTAATATTAAGAATATTTAATTTTTCATGATTTTTTTCTCAAAAGAACTAAGAACCATTCATATTAGCATTGTATAATTTATGTCTTTGATCTTGTTAAATTATATATGAAATGGCTATTCACTTAATATCTACTAATTGCATTTATATAAAGATATTTTCTCAGTGATTAGAAATATGTCTTTCTACAAAAAGACCAATTCAATTATTTAAATTAATATATGATAGAAAAATCAAAAATGAACAAATTAGTCATTGTTATGAACATTGAAAGTCGGATTTACACAAAACTAGCTATTAATGATTATGTAGTAATAGCTTTAGAGGGTCAGTTCTTAATTTTATATTTTTAAAAATTTTTGAATTTCATTTTAAAATTTGCAAAAATTATTTAACTTTGTGAATTTCAAGTTAGTCGTGAATAGTTACAGCAAAACATCTTATTTTAAAATAAGCTTAAAATTTGTTGATTTAAAGTTAAAGATGTGTCTGTGTCATCTGTAGCGAAAAAAAATTGAAGCTTCAGACAGTGGTAAAATTTGGTACACAGGTACTTAATATCTCTGGATGATATGGCACTATGTGTTCTGAATTTGAATTAGATTTTTAGTTATTTTTTGTTGAAGCATGATTTTGAGCGATTTTCATACAAATTAGTTAGTTCCTCAGTGAATAAAAATATTATCACAAAGTTTCATCTTGACATTTTTGAATATTGAAAATTAATTAAATACAATTAAGTATGAAATACCATTCAATGCAGAAATGCATTGCTGAGATGGCATGTAAACCTGTTAAGAAATTCACCATTACTTCTATCATTGCTTGCATTGCCAAACTTATAAAATTACCAGGTTTTTAATTCTCTATTAAAACTGCTGTTTTCCAGGTTTCATATCGATTACTTCAAATTTTTGGCCAAATCAAACTTTATAAAGCTAGCTATTCTATGTGCCCTATTGTTAAATGTAATGGCCCCACTGATTTTTTAGAAAAAGATTTGACTTACGTTATTTTTTGCTACTTACATTTTTTCTGTAAATTCTACTGAAGCTTTCATTGTCTTATTAGTGCCGATTTTGTCCCCACTTGCACTCTCCATAGTTTTGACGTTATTTCTCTTTCCCTTAATACCCCCATTCAAACTTTTGTTATTTGTGGCAAAAATGTACAATGCAGTAAAATCTCCTTTTCGTCCATCAAGGCAATTGTTTCTGCATTGATCATTATTGTGGAGACCAATTAATTTGGTTTCTGTGATGAAATATTATTACAGACTGATTTCATCCATATGGGCAGCCCTTTATCTGGCCTTTGTTATAGGCTGTGTTGCAGGAACTTAAGAATGAGATTTTGCTTTTTTGCATATAAAACATGTTTTTGGGTGTCATTGTTTGGAATAATAGTTTAAGTGATCTTAATAGCTTTCTTGATAATGTTAATAGTTTCTATCCTTCCATAAATTTGACAACTGAACATGAGTGGTGTGTGTGTGTGTGTGGGGGGGGGAGTCTTTGCCATTTCTTGATGTTCTGGTTTCTCATGATACTAATGGCTTCCATACCTCTGTTTTTCATAAACCTACTTTCACTAATTTTTGTATTCCCACTAATTTGTTCTACCCTACTTCTTCTAAAAATGTTTCCTTTATTGCCTATTTTAACTGTGCCTTTAATGTTTGTTCCATTGATAGTTTGCGTGATGAAATTAACTTTATATTTAGCCTTGGCTAAATAGTTGCTTACTCCTTTGAGTTAATTTATCAAATTTTCTAATATCCATTCTAAATTTATCTATCCCAAATCCGCGCTTGCCCAGTCATCTGACATTTTGCCTTTCAAATCCAGTCTTCCTTACAATTCTAAGATCTATGGCAACTAGTATTTCACATTAGTTTTATTTTGTATAAAGTCATAAAATTTATCAATTTAAAATAAATTTCATGAATTTTAAGACCCAACAGTGTTTTGAGACAAGTATTCTACATTCATTTTATCACTTTGTGAAAATTTTGTGTAATGCTTACATAGAAGTATACTGAAGTAGATTTTTATTTACAGAATTGATGTCTTAAACTGAAAACGTGTCACTTTTTAGCCCTAAGCTTGCTTCCAGTTAAGTTTAATAAACCTGTGTAAAAGTATGCAAATCATTTGAGCCATTTTCCAGTTATAAGCAGTCATGATAGACACAGAAACAGGCCTTTAATTAACATTGTTTTTTGGGTAGGGGTATCAAATTTATGTTAATATTCACTGGACTCAGCCTTTTTGAAAAGTGTCATCAAAATCAGTCGCATAGTTCAGGAGATATCTTGTTTCATAAGATAAAAGTCCATAAAGGGCTGCACTACTATACGTACAACATAATCTATGGATATTATTTATGAATAAATACCCAAGTTGAATAGTTTTTATTGGTGTTAAATTTGAGATACTATCTATTATCCTATACTTTGAAAATGAACATTGAAACTCTTTGTTAGCAACAGAATAAGATAAATATTCAATAATACTGTTGCTAAGGAATTGTTTTAATTTTCATTTTCTTTAGACAGAAACTTTAGTGTATTTTATATTACTATAATTTTATAATATAATTTCTATTGCAGTTGTTGCTAACTGATAAAATGTATTTTGAGAGCTTTTAAACTTGAAAGTAATTTTACTGAGAAGAAATTTATTTTGAATGGTAGATGGCAATTTATTTTAAATAAAATGTGTATGATGTACACATGTATTTACAATTCTTGATGAGGTATTGATGTCGTTGGCTCCAATGGCTTTTCCAGAACTGCATCTGGTTCACTTTCTATAGGTGCAAAACCTGTTTCAGCTGCATTCTGTAGTTTTTGATTCGCATCTTCCATTGAAAATCCATGTGGCTTCATCTGCATATACGTGTGACAGAAAATTAAACAAAATTCAAATTAAGAACATATATGAATATTAACATATGAATTACAATAATATATGCAAACTTTAAATTAGGTACTTTTTAATTTAAAAAATTCACTCAAGCTGCTGTCTCAAATAGTCAAAGTAAAAATACTTAGTAACATCATAACAAGTTGATTTAAAATATATATTATTTATCCTGATGAAGAATCTATTTTGCTTTTGAAACTGCTTGATACTTTGAACCAACATTTATGTTGTTATTAAAATATTTTTATTTTCGGATAGATATTTTTAATAATAAAATATATAATTAGTAAAATCTTTTAATTAGGATTAAATGTGAAGTCAATTTAATCTTTTTAATAAATAAAAAATACATTATAATGCATTCATTTGAGTGAAAATATTACATTTTTCTTTGTATTTTAAGTGTAAATAACTTTATGCTATAGATTGCATTTTTGCTCATATTTAAAGCAATATTCTGTTAAAAGTTTTCATTTATGCTTCATTTTACATTATCTAAATTTTATATACGAGATTTGCATTTTAGTAAAGTTGATATTTTTGACTAGTGTACATTATAAAATGATACACAGTTCACTATAATTGATGATTAAGATATTTCGTATATCGAATTAAATTAAATTTTACTTATACAGGATTCCTAGAAAAAAAACCTTCCAATAACTTCAAAATGAAGGTTCTTGATGCAACACTCTTAAGCACAGAATTGAAGAAGTTATGAAAATAGAAACTCAGCAGCAAAGTGAGATAGGAGAAAAATGTAAATTACAAGGTTGTAAAGCATTGCCTAATTAGCAGGAATGGACTCTAAATTGGTTAAAGAAGGCAATTATTTGATACAATAGAGTTACAGGATAATTGTTATCATATTCAGGAGTGACGCAATAAACAACACTTGAATATACAGGAATTTAGTGTAGACGATTATTGCTTTATACCTTTTATTTCATGGATGGGTATCATGTCATTCTTTATTTGCATATGAATTTTTGACCACCGTTCCACAGTATTGTGGCATAGTTGCTCATCTAACAATTGAGGAAATACAAAAGGTATTTATTGTCTTTCATATGCATGCTTTGATTATCGATTTCTACTAATCGTATAGTGCTCTACAGTTTTATTATTAACAATTTTTATTCTATCTTGCTTTGGTCCTGAGTTGGAGTTCTTAATGTCTTCTGCCAAGGGTGCTGCACTGACTTTTATTTAATCAGGTTTAACCACTTTTCTATAGATAGACCTAACATGCGCACTTCAAGATCGTTCAATTAAATGTTGTTGGGTGTGCATAAGGATTTTTTAAGGAACCCAGTACTGTGCATGGTAAAAATTTTATAGAGTGCAAACTACTTGCTGACATTAAAAAACTATTTAAAACTTATAGTTGCTTTTTTCAAAAGAATATATATTACTTTTATTTGATATCACTTAGTATTACAAGAATAATGTACAACAAAAGTTATATATTTAAAGTTTCATATTTAATATTGCCACTTTTGCTGCAATAAAACACTATTTTTGAGGGGTTGTACTGTACAAGCCATATGTATAGTTTATTTTTCTTTGATCTCTTAAAAATCTTTTAATTTTCATTTATATAATAATTAACTTTCAGCATTATAGAATGGTTCGATAATCAATTACTTCACTATCTTTTGTTGGACGTCTAACTCCTTCACAAGCTTTAATAAGATTATCACAGAATTTTTCTTGTAAAGGTAGATTGTCTTCAGTCTTGAATTTTTTGTAAAATTCTATTAAGTTGTCTGCAAGTTCTTTCTTATGGGTTTCTGAAAAAAAGTATGCATATAAAATATTTTAAAAATTAATATACTTTATTAAACATATCTACAAGTTTCCTTTTTGAAAATGAAAATCAGAATCGTTATAAAATCTAACTTGAGATCTTATTTACAATATGTATATATATATATATATATATATATATATATATATATATATATATTCTTTAAATACTTTGGGTTTCAAACATTTAATTCAATGATTATTTTGACCAATGGAGCAAATAAAACATTCAGATTTTTAATCTAAAAATTAACTATTAGATTTATTTCATACTTCAACCATTGAACTCCATTTTTCACTACCAATCTACGCCATCTAATGCCTGAATGTTTATAACAGATTAGTGTTTTTTAGCTATCAAACATTAGATAGAACTCAGAGTCCTTTTCACTGGTCTATAAGATCATTATACAAATCTTGTCTCATGGTTGTGGCCTGTATATTAGAGTTCATGTTCATCACCTACAATTTACTTTGCCATTATTGAAGGATTTAATGACATTTGAAAGCACTCTGAATTTGTAATTTTAAGTATGTCATAAATGGTGTTTTTATTAAAGACATTTTAATTTACCAAATTTAGTTGTCTTTATTTATTTTAAAGCTTTCTAATGAGCTTATTTATAAAAAAAAAAAAGAAAAAATTTCCAGGAGTCACGAAATTCTCTAATTTTTCATCAATATTGTATACAAATTATAAAAAATTTGCTTGCATGATGTATAAAAAAAAAAGCATTGTAAAGTAAAAAATTCAAATTTGAGTTTTCAATGTATTTATATGTTAAAGCATCTCTAAACACAAATTGAACTTTTTTTTTTTGTGGTGATGTATGTGGGACGAATTTAGCAATTTGAATGAAATTTGAGATGGGATTATTACAATCAGTGGAAACTGAAATCCTATTGATTACAAATTATAAAAAAATTTGCTTGCATGATGTATAAAAAAAAAGCATTGTAAAGTAAAAAATTCAAATTTGAGTTTTCAATGTATTTATATGTTAAAGCATCTCTAAACACAAATTGAACTTTTTTTTTTGTGGTGATGTATGTGGGACGAATTTAGCAATTTGAATGAAATTTGAGATGAGATTATTACAATCAGTGGAAACTGAAATCCTATTGATTTTGAACAGAAGTTCTGATGTTTTAAGAGTTATGCAACATAAATATTGAAAATTAGAAAAGGTACATATATATTTAAATCATTTGAAGCTAAACAAAATGTTTTGCAATTCAAATTAGTTAAAACTATATAGAAACTAGTGCCTTTGTGGAACAAAAGCTCCAAACTAAGAAATGCTGGCTTAGGAAAGGAATTTTGATATGAAACATTTCTTTAGTAGGGAAAGCATATTTATTTTCTGTAATGTCCATAATAAGCCTGAAATGTAATAATTGAAAAGCAATGAAAGAAATTGATAGATGAATTTTAACAAAAAGATGTACAACACAATAAGCCCAGGACTGTTTTTGGCTATAAGTAAAGTAGGCAAATGCTGGAGGCCCATGAAGCTGACGGCCTATCTTCCATACTCAATATATATTTTATTGCTATAAAAGTTTTATCGAGAGGCCCTAGAATTTACTATTAGGGTAAAAAAAACTCCCTGAATAAATCTGTTTCTAACAATATGAAATACCTGCTGAGTAGTTATAGCACTTAAACAAACTTGATCTCCTGCTGTTTTTAAATTTTTTAAATACTTAAGTAAAGAGAACTGTTATTTTTCTGGATAGCTAAACTTGAGTTCTTCAAATAAACCATTTCCCATCACATCCTTATGGCTTACCCAAATTTCACAATTTCAAAATGAATATTAAAATCTATGTAAATATATTTGTAGATTTAAATTATTTAAAATGAAAGATTACAATTTTGGTGATAAAATACAAACACTCCTACAAAATGTAACATGAAACAGAAAATGCCTAAGAAACAAAATGGTGGACATATCTTGCTTGCCAGTATTTGTTAATTTGCATTGTAAATACCACATATAAAATCCAACTGCACTTCAAGTATATTAATTAATTTTCAAATTTTTGTGTATATATTAAAAAGGAGGGTTGGTGAGCATAGCAAAAAGGGTGAAGTCCCATAGTTTATTAATCCCATTTGAAAGTTTATGAAAATATAATAAAATTTCAAATGTGAATAAATGAGTACTTTTATATAAAATATTATATACCAAGTGTATTGAAATCATTTTTTTACATCTGACAAGCTTTGTTCCTGCATTATAACACTTTAATATAACGTACAACACTATTAATATTGTTATAATAATTATAATAATAAATATAATAATTATAATAATAAAATTATATTATTAAAGAAGAAAATTCATAGTATGTAAGAAAAATTATATGCTGGCTACATCTGATTGTTTATTTTGTCTTATGTACCATTAAAAAGAGGTTACATACTACACTAGAAATTACCGATACAAAAAACTTTAAACATTTTTAAAAATTTCATACATACCTACTATGTAGTTACATGCTTTTATCATCTTGGGTGGGCTAAATGTATATGAAACAAAGTTGTTCAGCTGGCAGAGTCTCCCAAGGCTTTGATTCACAGTTTTTTTACGTCCTGATGAATCTTTTAATGTTTTGTGTAATTCTAGTAAATAAAAAAAATTACAAGTCACATTTTTACTTTCTCATCTGTTATGGTATAAAAAAGTATTGTTTTTCTGAAAACTTTCAAATTTGATATTTTAAAGAAAATGCATGACATGGAACAAGTTTTAAATTTTAATATGTACATAATAACATGAACTTTTACATAAGTACATAATAGCATGATCTTTATTTACATACTTTATGTCAAAAAATTAGATTTCGATAAAATTTTTTGTATGATTAGAATAAAAGTTATTGAACATTTGAGAGTGATACTAATTGTTCTCCATATACATATGCAGAAACCAGTCTATATAGGTATTCGAATTATAGGGCAAACTAAAATTTACTATTGCCAATCTGATTAAACAGAATTTAATTTGTATGTTTGATAATTATTGCCTCCTTCTGAAAAGAAATTTTTAAATTGACTTTAGAAATGAATTACTTGCTAATGAAGGATCACATAAAAAGGTATTTTGCATCATTCTAACACTTTTAATATTAAATTTTTGATAGGTAACAAAACAATATAGCAACAAAAGTCACAGGAACATTTTTCGACTAGAAAATAGAATTAGCATGGTTTTGTTCTAACACAAGTTTATTCTATATTATTTATTTACACCTTTTAATTTGCAGTATTGTTACTGGATTAAATATAAATGTGTTTTCTACAAAACTGGGCTGATCAAGTACCTTTTGAGCATTTTCAATGAAATGAGCCTATTTTGGCAAGAGATGTAAAAGAAAAAAAATGTGCTAAGATTTTTATTAATGTCCTTCAAAATTTTCAACAATATTGATAAAACAGCCCATCAATAAAAGCTAAATTAAAAGCCACTTTAAATAAAAATTAAAATTTTCAATTTGACACAGAAACTGTTAACAGATTAGGCTATATATATTTTCTGTCTTATAGGTCATTTACTGTTTGTAAAAGAAAAGATAATAGTTTGGCTCAATTATAGATTTACAAATAAATAAAAAGTTTTCTTTATGTTTTTTTATGAAGCTTTTTTTTTCATTCGAAGGAAAAAAACAATAGCCTAACATAGAAATAAAAAGGGGTATTTAGAGCATGTTCACCTAAGTTAATAATGCATATTTCATACAGCTATTTTTTTAGCAATTTAATGTCATTAAAATTCTGGCTAAGTAAAATAATTTTCTACAATAACAGAAGAAAGTATATTGCTGAATTAATTAACAAAAAATATGGTATTTAAATTTGTAGTCTGGAAATTTATAATTTTAGTTAAATGTTATAATTTTAATACTGACATTCATAATTCTTTATTAAAAACTAGTTTTGTGTTTTGTTTAACTTCGAAGTTATATAAAGATTACAATAATTCAGATATTATTAATCACACAACAATTATATTAATTCCTTCATAAAATGAATTATTGCAAATTTTTTTAAAATTACTAAATGAATGTAATTTATAGAATAAACTTAAAGAATGTACATATTATTACCTTTTAATACTGCAACGCATCCATGACATAAAAGCGCTGAAAATAAAAAATAAGTGTACTTTAATTTTTTACATATTTTTAGGAAATAAAATTATTTAAGGATTTTGGAAATATATCAAATTATTTTTAAATTTATAAAATTCGTAATAAAGCACATACGTTGTCCAACCTTTTCTGCTGAATCAGTTATTTGAGCAGAAAATAATAAAATACTAAAAATTGTTATTAGAAAAAGCTTCATGGTGTATCGGCACACGAAATAAGAAATAAACGCCCCCTAAGAGCAACATCATTTATATTTCTTATCTACTTTCTTAAAGAGATAGTAGGAATAATTTTCAATAGCTTCTGATAACGTATACAATTCTGCCTTTGAAATATAGCAGACAGCTTTGAATGTGCCCCAGTTGCAGTTAATGCATTTTTCATTTTAATCTCCATGTTATTGTTTAACACAGCTTTTTGTTCCTTCAATTAATGAGCTTAAGCAAAGATAAACATATGAATTAAAATCGCAAATAAATGTTACACTATCGTGATTATTTATTAAAGAAATATTTTCATTTCATATTTTTATTTCCTTAACTGGTAACCAGTAACCACAATAATGTTTTTTTAACTGTAAACTGAACTTTAATACAGAAAAACGCTATCGAAGATGAAAAATTAAAATTAATTATTTAATATGTGCTGTGCAGTATAGATACAATAACCTTGCTGTGCAGTAAAGTGTTTTCACCGTAACAAGTAGGCAAATGCGAAGATTATGTGAATCGAAGAAAAACATTGAAACACTAATTTCATATTCCATAATTTTACTTGTATTTACTATTTATAGGCATCTCATTTAACTTATTCACTTCTAAAAATTAAAGTGTCTAGTTTGTACAAAATTTCGAACATAGTTATATTGATCAGTCAATGAGCAGAAAATGGAAGTACTTGGCGTTCCAAATAACAATTTAAATTTGAAAGTAGAGTTACCTAAAAGACGTATGTTGAACCTTAGTGAAAAAATTGAATTAATTAAACTTGTAGAAAGTTCCCCTAAAAGTAAAAAAGATATTGCGGCCAAGTTTGGTATACCAATAAATACAGTTGGTACAATTTATGCAAAGCGGGAGAGACTTTTGCAGCAATCCGAAAGAGACTATACAAATTTGAATTTTAAGAGGATACGGTCTTCATCCTATCCAGATATTGAAGAAGGATTGTTGAATTGGTACATTAAGAATTATGCATCAAAAACTGATGCACCTGTTAGTGTAAACACCTTGCGTGAAATGGCATTACAAGTTGCAAAATCACTAGGCTATGAAAACTTTTCAGCTAGTAATGGGTGGATTGAGCGATTTAAAGTGAGACACAACTTACAATATCGAAAAAACAAAAGAAATTTATCTGCTAAAGAATCGACCACTGGCAACACATGTGAATTTGGAAAGAGCGACATACCTCTTAATGGAAACTTAAGTGAAAAAGAATCTTGTAACCACATGGAATCTAATGTAGTGTGGCAAAATGTATCAAATCCAGTCATGGAATTGACTGAAGTAAATCAAGAATATGATGACTCTTATAGCCCTGGTTATGAGTCTCATTCTGTACTTCCATATGTGACTGTTAAACAAGAAGATTCACATTTTTCTCAATTTGTACCAGATGTTCACTTGCGAGAAACAGATTGTAATAGCCAAAGTTTTTCTTTTAATGTGTCAAATAATTATTCACTACCGAAGAAAAATTGCAGCGTTACTATTCAGGATGTTGAGGAATCATTTAATGTTATTCGTAATTATGTTAGAAATTGTAGTGGAAATGTAACTGATAAAACTCTTGAGGCAGTGAAAGAATTAAAAAGCTTTATTTCAGCAGAAAAAGATAAAACAACACAAAGCAAAATTACAGACTATTTTCACTTTACATGATATTTCTATTTTACTTTAAAACCTAGATTTGTATTAACAAATTACACATGCAAGTTAATGACAATTTTGAAGGTATTATATTTTTGAAAGGCTGATTTTAGTAATTTTACTGAATTTATTAAAAGTATTGTGTACCGGTGCATTTTTAGAGAGCAAAGATAAAAGTTATCGCAGTTCCAATTATAGTATACATAAATTAAAAGAAATAATAAGATTTTTATTTTGCAATTAAGGATGTAAATTGCAACCATAAAATCATGCCTTGTCTAATTCTAAATCTGAAAATAGCAATATTATACATGGTAAACTTGCATACATGCAGTTTACTAAATTCACCATTAATCAATTCATTAATCAATTCATCTGATAATTTCCTATCTGCTTATATACCTAAATTTTATGAGTCAGAACCATTGTAACAACTTATATTTATGGAATAACTTATTTTTATAATTAATAGCCTAATTTTGTAGATATATATAACTAGATAACGAACCATCTGTTATATAATTTACGTCCTTAATTGTGATGCCATATATGTATAATTTATGTCTTTAATTGTGAGTGAAATAAAACTAAGTTCTTTTAATTTATTTAATCATGGACATGCCATCAATTTAGCTATAATCTGCATGTTTATTTTGCTTATATTAGTATATAAAGTACATGGGTGGAAAAGAGGCATAACAAAATTATTGATTTTGAGTTAATACTACAAAATGACCAAACTCGATGTATAGCACAGATTGGCTACATGTATAAATAGAGCTAAGTGAAAGCTAACCACACCAGAAATTGCATTTTAAGAAATTTTTTAATTGATATATACTAGTATTCTACATTGCAGCTAGAGTTTGCTTAAGCCCCAAACACCTAGCTCTGCCTATGTCTAGGTATAAAGTAGTTATAAATCATTAGTGTATGATTTTCATTGAGTTGAGTACTGTACTGTACTTATTTTGACACTTATATTTTATTCTCATTCAACTTGCTAAAAATATGAGTATTAATTTATGCTTACTGATCTGATTGGTCATTTCTTGAAGTATTATTAATGGCGTGGTCACTTTGTAGGAAGAGAAAACATGTTTTTCATTGAAGAATTAATAGCATGTTTCTCCCCATGACCTATCCACCAAGTGACTAGGAAGTAATAAAAGAATGCACCCTGTGATCTTGTATAGTAAAAGTTATATTTTTGTAAAATTATTTAAAATATTTAAATCGTTTTTAGTAAAATTTTATAATAAAAATATAGTATTATCTTTTATAATAAGTAATGCAATTTTCTCACAAGCTAAAGAGGTATTCTGCTATTATGCAGAAATAGTATTTAATACATACAAGTCCTTAAGAGTCAGTGTTTAAGAGAATTTATTTTAATCATTTTATTATTTCTATATAAATATGTATCAGTTATGAATCGACAGTAGTTTTCAGCCTAGAATTCTTTAGCAGATGTGTGGTCCGAAATTTTTGGGGAGCAGTTAAGTTTTTTCTATACTGTAATTAGTGTTTAGGACAACTATAAAATGTAGACTCTTATGCTGTGTAGCAGGGTACAAAATTTTCACTTGCCATCTCACCAATGGTGAGTAGATTTTTAAATGGAGAGTGAGTACCAATGGTGTGCGAGTACAAAAAGCATCATATCTTATAATTTCTTTTAACTTTTTTTCATGTAAGTTTTTATGGATGGTTTACTTTACACCTGTGTTTTGGCCAACCCTGTTCTGTCACTAAATTATAATATTTCACTCTTACTAAAAATTTATTTTTTGAATAACTACAACTGTAAGTAAAACTAAAATAACTTCATTAAAAAACAATGTACAACACAAAATTAATAGTGTCGACCGTTTTTCAAAGGCAAGAAATAATATTTTTCTTCTCTAGGACACAAAAGAAGCACAAATTTCATTCGTGAGAGCTATAACATCATCTGATGTTAGGATAGCAAACATGATTTAAGCAGAGAAAGGGGGTTGTCAATGGTGGAAGTTTTTTGGAATTTCGTTAAAGTACAATATTTTTTCTTGAGTATTGTTTTTTATTTTAATTTTATTAAACTACAATCTTAAGTATAATGTTTTTTTAAATTTTGTTAAAGTACAATCTAAGTATAATTTTTTTTTTGCTACTTTATTTTATACTTATTTACCGTATTACATTTTTATGCATTTTGATTTTTAATTATATATTTTTATATTTGTTACACACAAATTCTAACATGGCATTTGTTAGGACTTTTCAAACATCATCTTCCTTGGTGCCAAAAAAGTGGCCTCCAAGATTCTTTATATTGAAGCTGGTCCCATAAAAATATCGACAAATGTTTTGAAAGTAAACAATATAATTGTGTGTGAATTGTCCTATTCTTTGATTGATCTAGATCCACAGAAAATCTATTGGTCAGCATCTACATGGAATAGTCTATTTTTAAAGTTTATCAATTCTAATAGTCTCCTTTTATAACTTTAAGTGCAATTCTATAAAAATAGTTTAATCAGTAAAGTATTTTCTTCTTTCTTTTATTTATGATATATATTTGGTAATCCTCAGTGTACATATATGTAATTATTCTTTTGTATTTTAAAATAAAAATTCTAATAATTTTTAAAATTGGAGGTGTCATGCTTATTTTAATGTTTAAACTTTTATTTATTGCTAATTTTATTTTAAAAGCTAAGTTGATTTCATATCAGTATCTCAAATGTGATATTTTGCTATCTTTAAAGATTTTAAATATTTATTTAACTGTTGAAAAATATTAGTTCTTAAATGTGTGTTTATCACAAAACTATTGTTATTTATTTGAGTTTGGGATTTTTTTATTTTATATTTATAGTATGTCATAAAATTCTGTTTTTGAGTATGTATCATTTTATTTTTTGCAGTATAAATTTTGCCTTTTATCTCTTAATTATTTAGTATATTTGTTTTAAATTAAAAATCTAAAATTTTATTGTTTTTCTTTTTAATTCTTTCATCAGTTTTTAAGTCTTTTCTTTGGTCTTAAAATGATTATTTATTTTGCCTGTAATAGCAGAAATAGGTGTCTAGAATATATTTTCATGTGTTTGTGCAATTATTTATTTATATATAATTTCACACATTTGAAATCAGTTTCATATATGCCAAAATAGAAATTGTCATGCACATCAAACCAATATTTTAATAACACTTTCAATACTTCTTTAAAGAAAGCAGATATGGGCAAATTACATGAAATATTACATAACACAATACATGGTCATATAATTTGTATATGTCTGGTTTCTTTAAGGAAGTATTAAATGTGTTATTCTCACAAGAAGTAGTTTTTTTTTTTTTTTTTTTTTTTTATATAATATTTTAATATTTCAAAATAGTAAATATTACAAGTTCATATAGATTATTTGATGCAAAAAAAAATCTTAGTCATTCTGAGTTCAGCCATTGAAATTTTCTGTATTATAAAGTTCTAAATATATCTAAGATTTAAGTTTGTATCATATGAAGTTTCATCAGAATGAAACTTGCAGAAAGATGAGTAGGTATACAGCATTTAACAAAGAAATCGACTCTTAATATCATGATTCATCTGACTGACTTTCACTGTTTAATTTTCATTCTTTTTCCCTCAAAAGAATCTACTTGATTAGTGTTTTTACATACTGTCTCCATTAATATTTAAAGGGAATAAATCGACTTTTAATAAGATACTATTGAGTTCGCGTGAAAAATCACGGAAAATTTTTTATTCACATTTTTATTCACTAATAACATGCGTAAATTACTCACACTCAAAATTATGTTGTTTGATATAAAATATTCTACGCTTTAAGGTGATTTTGCTTTAACTTTTTCTCTAAGCATAAAAGCTATGAAAAATTTAAAAATACAGTAGTTCCATCAATAAAAAATGTATGCTTTAGCTTTTAATTTTTCTTTCAATGTTACTAAACCACATTTAGAAAGTCATTACAGCATTATTTCGAAAGGAGGGGGGGGGGGGCTGCAACTTACATGAAGTTAGTGTAGTGCAACATCTATTCAGCAGTAAAAAATTTAAAAAGCTACAGTAAAAAAAAAATCTTCTGATAAATTAACATTAAAAAACCAAAATTTGTTTGTTTTTTAAAAAGATATTCTAAACACCAATGGTTTGTATTTATGAGAATTAATGTATGCACAGAAATTGCATTATTACAGTAAAAGTATAAAATTTTTGTTTAAATGATGATGGAAACATTAGAAAATATAAAATCAATTAATTCCTTTTGAGACAAAAGTAAATGTTATTTTATTTTTAACACTGTTACAGCCATAATGCAGATGTTTTAATTAATATTAATGCATATCCATAGCTGCCAACTTTCCCGGTTTTACCGGGAGACTCCTGGATTTTCGCTATATGTCCCGGGTAAGTCACTCGATTTCCTGGTTTTCATGCAATTGCCCTTCTAGACAGAAATAACATGAATGCATGTCGTCAAGGTTAGTATGCATGTCGTGACTTTCAGTTGTTTTCCGGGTGTCAATTTTCTGCTACCGCGGTGTAGGAATGTATCGCGAGTAACGTTTGTATTTTTGTATTTGTATCTGCAGATTCAAAATATCGGAAATAGATCACGGATGTTCAGAAAATGTTACAAAATGAGAAACGAAGTCACAAATTTTGAGATCGAAGTTTTTCCGTTCTTTAAAAATCCATTTCCCAGCTATCGCGTAATCGGTGATCACAA
Source organism: Amaurobius ferox (assembly GCA_951213105.1). Taxonomy (NCBI): domain Eukaryota; kingdom Metazoa; phylum Arthropoda; class Arachnida; order Araneae; family Amaurobiidae; genus Amaurobius; species Amaurobius ferox. The sequence continues at coordinate 54,157,974 of OX578139.1, read as the reverse complement.
ATGGCGATTATTCCCACAACGTCACAAGAGAGAGAGAGATGACCACTCATTATCTAATTAATGTGGGAGAAACGCATTTGCATCCACTAAAATTTTGTTAAATTATTTTGTTTTATATACAAAACTATTTTTCGAACGTATTGTATTAATGAAATAAAAGGCTTTTTTGCAGCAGTTTCGCTAAAGACTGCATTTGTGCTCGACCCTCCTTATATTTCGTTTTATTGTGAAACCATTTTTCCACTTTTGCAATCTATTTGCATTGTCAAAATTCTTTATAATTATTTCGTATTTTATACAGAAAAACTATTGTTCAAATGAAATTAATGAAATGAAAGGCTACTTTGCAGCAGTATCGCGAAAAACTGCATTTGTGTGCAATTCTCCTTATATTTAGTTTAATTGTGAAAAGAATTTACACTTTTGCAATCCGTTTGGATCGTCAAAATTCTTTATAATTATTTTGTATTTTATGCAGAAAATCTATTGTTCAAACGTATTATTAATGAAATGGACTATTTTGCAGCAATATCGCGAAAAATGTCATTTGTCACGATCCTCCTTATATTTCGTTTAATTGTGAAAATAATTTCAAATTTTGCAATCTGTCTGCATCATCTAAAATTTTCGTAATTATTTTATGTTTTATACAGGAAAACTCTTTTTCAAACTTATTATTGATGAAATGAAGAAATATTTTCTGAATAACAATATTAAAATAATAATTTGGGAACTTAAGATGTACAACCATTTCAAAAGCATAAATTAGAATTTGTTGCATTTGTATTTAAATTTACATATTTTTAGAATTTTAATTAAAAATTAATATTTGTTTCATCCTTTAGTTTAAATGAAAATAATATAATAATGTTAGTTTAAATGAAAATAGCATAATAATGTTAGTTTAAATGATTTCTGAGAATAATAAAAATTAAGAGAATATAAGTTCAGAATTATTAGAGCATGCTGAGAAAAGCTAAATCAACTGCAATGAATTTTAGCACTTAATAAAAATAATATGATAAAATTATTCCATTTCATTGTTGATTATGTGTTAAATAAGCACAATGAATATCAGTTGCTGTACAATTTAAGGTTTAATTGCATTAATGAGCCCTGTTAGTGCGGCTAAAAATCTTATTTTTTTTTCTCTCACGAAATATGTGCCTATTTTTCTTTCTATTAGGTTGGCAATTTTAAAATTATTTTAAGGTAGTGAATTTGAATATGCTTTTTGTTCAATCTGTGCAATGAACTTCAAAATTTCACAGTGGAACAGGGAATATTATTGCCCAAGCCAAAACCAAAAGGCATGTGGACAAAAAAATTTCAATTGAAGGAAATGCTGACATCAAATATAGTTTCTTTGTTATTGGAAATGAAAGTGTGAAACCTGCTGATTGTTATAATCATTACATATTTCAGTTTTATTTGTTGAAAAGTTGTCCTTTTTACGTTTAGATTAAGTATAACAGGAAGATATATGTACAGATTACGTTGTCGTGCAAAATCTCCTGGTTTTTTCATGTTTCTGCACAAAAATCTCCCGGTTTTTCATATTTGGAGGTTGGCAGCTATGATATACTTGTTGAATTAGCAATTGCATTTATATATAAATGTAATTTTATTATCAACATTTTCTTTTAATTAAAAATTTTTAATTTTTCTTCTAGCCATACATTTTGAGAATTTCCCATATTAATTTCCTGATATGTTTCATTAACATTGAAGTATTTAAATTATTTGTTGTTCAATTTCAATGCAAGATATCAATAGGTAACATAAAAAATACGGGAGTATTTTTAAATTTTTGAATATATTTATTAGACTATAAACTGGATTGAATTATAACTTTTAATTTCAGCTATGTTAAAGTAGAAAACTTTTTAAATTATTTAAATATTTTTTACTTTTATTTTTTTATATGACACATTTAATGAAGAACAAAATGATTTTATAATTTCATTTTATAATCATTTCAGAGTGATTTTTTTGTAGCATTTATTTCATTTTAGTGCACAATTATATCCTTCTGATCAGAAAATCTTTCTTCTGTTTTTATGATTCATTTGTAAAAGTCTCTATACTCGTGCTTTTCTTACTTATGATCATTTTCATAAAATATTGTCAAAAATCTGCAAAATATTTTCAAATCAGCAGCATTCAAAATATGTAAATTTTGCTCAAATTAAAAAATATATATATATTTGTGAATAGTGCTGGTAGGTAGAATTTTTTACCTTGACGTTTCTGATATAGTGTTGAAATCAAATGATATTATGTTATGTGAAGTTTGATAGGACTTCATAATGTATTAAACCTACTTTTTCACAGTTTTTAAAAAATTATATCTTGTCCTTAAAAAGTGCTTGAACAGCACTTAATTTTTTAAATGAAAAATGTGCAAGATCCCCCAATGCTATATCACATAATAGAATCTTTTGAAAATTTAAAAGTTTGAATGCTGAATAATGTTGTACATAAAAAAAGTTATTTAAATTAATTAAGTTACTTGCTCCCAGTTGTAAAATTTTTGCAATAGGTTCAGTCAGTTATAACTTAATTGTTTGCATTTAATTAAAAATTATGTATATAACTATTGTTTATTTGAACTATATATTTTTTTCTATTTTATTAGGTAATGAATGACTTTCTTGATGATGAAGCTATATTTCACTTTTGCAGAATATGTCTCTAAATGTGTTTTATTGTATTATGCATGAAAATATTTTAAATTATTATTTTCTTTGCTATTCATGAATTCATTATAGATTATATTAAAATGTTTTGAAATTCACTGCATTTATATTTATTGTTATATTTTAAATTTAATACATGAACCAATTTTGTTCTGAAAATTTTGATTTTTATTGCTGTATTGATAACCATATAAAAGTCTTTTGTTGCACCTTTTTTTAATTTTAATTTCATAAATTATTTTATCTTTTATTTCTTAGGTTATTTAATTTAATTATTGTTTAGGCGAACAATATGTTATTTTGATGTATTTGTTAATAGTTTCTTTATTCCTAATTTTTAATACAATTTCTATAGCATAGTATCTGATTAACATATACGTATTAAGCAAGTTTACTTTTTAGTATAATAAGTTTTTAAAATAAATTTACATTTAAATTTTTATTGTTAATTTATGGTTAATTCTTGTTATTTTTTGCTTTGTAAATTACATACTATTAATCTTTGATAACATTTTAGATGCAGACATGACTTTGGTTCAAATTTTTATATATTTGATATTCAGTTAAATGAATCTATATTAAATTTCTGTGTTTATATGTTCATGTTGTAATCAAATTCAACCTTACATACTGTTATCCTTAAGTTTTATACCATAATAAGTGTCATATTTTTATGTTATTGTTTTGTATTCTATATAATTTTTTTAAATTTTTCATTGTATTTTAATTTCACAAAATCATTACATTAGTTGATGTACTTCTACAAGTTTGAAATCTTTAATTTGAATTTAAAAATCAGATTCATATTAATATTTTTATATATTGTCTTTAGAAGCTAAAAATTTTATAAAATAATCTGGATTCTGATTTAATTGTTCAGATTTTCTATCTGTCCTGAATATTTTGATTATGATAGTAGCATAAGGGTTTTGTTTGGATCTATAGTATTTGGAATAAAATTCCTGCTGAAATTATTAAAACTAATAAAAAAGAAATTTGCTTTGCTGAATGATAAATATAATCGCAGAGACCTCCCTTCCAGTTGGTTGTTTCTATACCAAACTTGTATGATAAATATCTATTTTGTATTTTAATAATAACTGAAGTTACCATATTTTCAGGCAGTATGACCAGGATACTTAACCAACATAACCAGCCAATGTCATATTTTACATCAGACATGAGTGATGACATCATTTTAGTGATATAATTAGTTGCAATGTCATGCTTTAAACATCAGTATTTTTTTTTATTAGCTTCAATTTTTCAGTTTTGTGTGGAGACCGGGTTTTTTTTTTTTTTTTTCCCCTATTAAGGTTTGAACTTGGGATATTGTAGCCTGATGCTATAGGTTTAGGTCAAAAGCTAGCTTAGGGTCCATACTTATCATTCGGACAGTCGATTGATGTTGAAAGGTGCAAAGACAGTTTTATCACACACTCCCTCTTTAGCTTCCAATCAGGTTTGAACTCAGGGCCAAGAGTATATTAACCCTGTGCTATAATGATTAGACCAAAAGATATTTTCCGGTCTAAGTGCATTACTTGGAATATGCTTCATAGCAGAGAGTGATGTAAGAGCCAGTCCCACATGGGAAATTTTTAAAACGATAATATTATAGTAAAAAAGGAAAATGTTTCTTTTAAAATATGTCTTCATTTTGTATTTTCTTTAAATTTTTTTAAACAAAATGAAAGAAATCCAACATTGTTTCCATATTTTTAAACATCTTTGCAATTTCATTCTAACCAGGGAAAAAAAGTGTCTAAAACACCAGGTCAGAGTTTTCGAACCAAAATTATCTAATAACCCTAGTCATAACTAAAGTATGATTAGAATCAGTTGATTCTTATTTATTAATCTAAATTTATGTACTGAAAATTTATTTTGAATGAAATTTTAGGTACTGAAGGAATCAGTAAATGCTAATTTGGATTTCTTGAGTGCTATTATCAGAAACCAATTTTGTACAATGCATATTCATTTAGACAAAAATATTACAATAAAAAGTAGAAATTTAATCAACATATGCCAATTATTATACTAAATTTTTCCCATAATATTTATTTTTGATTAAATCATTGGGGCATGATAGTTTTATTGAAAATAGATGTTAATTTGTATGGCTAAATTTAAATTATAAATATCTGTTTTAATTTAATCATTACAATGTAAATACTAATTGAATCAACAAATTCTAATTTTTATGACTTGCTACATTTTGGATATCCATTTTATGTCAAATCAACCATATAAAAGTGATATCAGAATAAGTAGGTACATTTCTTTGCTAATTTTGTACAACTCTCATTCATTTAAGACTTCAAAGAACTTATAGCCTACTGATTTATAGATGTAGATGAAGTTTGAGAGTGCTGAACATTTATTACAATGTTAATTAATTGTGATAAATGTTCAGATTAAATGTATGTATTTATATTTGATAACAGATAACTTTGATAGAATATAACTAAAATAACCTTGTTAAAAGCAACATACATTTAGTATTTGCAAGAATTTTTTTTTTCAAGTTGTCAAAATACCCTTTAAGATAATATTTTCAATTACAATAATTTTTAACATGAAATTTATTACTTACCAGTCAGCAGGGATATTGCCACAAATTTGATTAAATAGTTACTATTTGCTGATTCAGCAAATGGAAATTAATCATACTTGTCTCTTAATAAAATAAACACTGTTATATTTTGTAATCTGGGATACTTAAAAAAAACTATTTTTTTTTTTTTAGAAACACTTTAATACTTAATTTTTTGTGTGTATGAGTGTGTTTACAAATTAGTTTGTATTTGACAGATGAGTATTTGCAAAATACTCATTTGTTATGTTCTCCATATGAAATCCATGGAAATTCTTTGTACCATCTGGAAGGAAAACATTTTTCTTTTTGTCTGGAGCTTCATCAGGTTTGTGGAACTTGATGTCTGTTGAACCAGAATTATTTTTGAATTTAATGTCTATTGAACCAGATTTATTGTTAGCCTCTTCCTCCATTTTTCAGCTATAAAACTTTGTAATTTCTTTTTTTTACATTTCAGAATATTTTGAAACTATTAACTTTGTGTTGTATGTTGCTTTTAGCTAAGTTATTTTAGTTTTATTACATTAGCAGCAGTTTGAACTGTACGTATAACTTTGATATAGTTTAAATACCAATTTATATGGTACTTATGTGTAAGAGCTTTGTTCCTCCAGAACATTGTTTCAAATATATATAAAGTAAAGTATCTGCTATTCTAATGCTGTATTTTTATTTATGTATTGCATTGATACTTAACAACTTAGCATGAGCGGCAAAGTAATAAACATAAGTACCGTTTATTTAATGAAAGTCCTCTAAGGTTGCAAAAATTTCATTCTTGATTCTGTGAAATTTTAAATTGTTAGTTTTGAAAAAGTTGTTTACTGCATTTCATAAATATGTATCTGTAATTTTTTATAATTCTATGATGTACTTTACATTTGGTTATAATAAAAAATGCTTTTATTTTAGTTTTGCAGGTTCTTGTGAATTATCGAACATATGATGAATCATCAGTATCAAAGAAAAGTGATGGTGTTCAAAGCAGGTACTCTAAGTTTTCCTGCAAATATTGCGACTATATTACTTATCACAAAGGACATTTTCAAGATCACATGGGTACCCATATTCGGCAACCCTCCATTTGTAATATTTGTAAACGTAGGTTTACTCGTAAGCGAGATGCTGTGCGACATATAAAGAAAGGGCATAATATTGAAGATGCTGAAGAGAATTTTGATTCCTATTTTGACTCCTAGTTTTTGGACAAAATATAACTACAATTAAATTTAGTTAATATGTATTTTATGTATAAGTTAAAAATTTTGGAGCAAAAATATGTAGTTAAAATTATTGTCATTTGAAGTTTCAAAGAGACATTTTTTGTTCTAAAATTTACTGTTAAAATGCTTTACTTTACAAGCTTTGGTTATGACTACTTTGTTTAATTGATAAAAAAAATCTGTAAATGTCCCTATCACAGTCATTATGAGTTTATTATTTTATTGTCTTGTTTTATAAATACAAAGATTCTGTAATATTAGTATATTAATATTAATTATGCTGTTTTAAAATGTTATTGAGTGTTTTGGGATATAAATTTGTCTTAAAATTGGGAGTCAATTTTAGTTTAGATCTGCTTCAAAGGAATTTTTTTTTCTAATAAAATTTGTACTTAAAATGGATTTACTTACAAGTTTCTTTTGGGATTTGCCTAATTGAAGTGTCTATATATGTCTGTATGACTATCACAATGCTTTATTATTATTATTATTAGAAACAAAAGTCATGTTGTAATGTATTAATATTTGTTATGTTGTTTAAAAATTTTTGTTTGGTATTTTGGACAATGAATTTCTGTTATAATTGGGAGTCAATTTAAGTTTATATTAGTTTCAGATAATTAAGTTCATATTAGTTTTTAGGCTAAAAATTGTACTTAAAAGGTATTTGGTTACAAGCTTTTTTATGACTTTGCTTAATAGATAAAGTTTATGTAAATGTTCTTGTGTATTTATTATTTTATTATGTATAAAAGATATACTTAAATATATTAATATATAAATATATTAATATTATTCATGGTATTTAAAAGCTGTATTTTCAAAATTATACATATTTCCTTCGAACCTGTGTATTTCAACCAAGTTCAGCCAGTTCTACTGTACTTAACTTTTGATTTCACTAGAATAATTTTGTCAATAATGCTGCATTTAAGTGAAGCATTCTTCATGCAATACAATTTTGTGCACCATTTTTGATTGGAATAGTCATGAGTAACCTTTTTAAGTCAGTGGGTTAGATGACATTGTTGAACCTATGGTGGACCAGAAGACATATTCTTGAATGTATGGTGGGCTAGATGATATATTTGTGAACTTATGGTGGGCCAGAAGACATATTTTTGAACCTATGGTTGGCCAGATATAATTGTTTTGCATAGTAAAAATTTATGTATGTTAGTCTATATTTAAGAATACCTATAATGTGAACTACATTTTGATGGAATTAAATTGTAAAATATATAAAAGATCATGATAAACTTTATCCCAATGCAAGGACTTCCCCCAGTTTAATGAAAAAAATTAACACTCCCTCCCATTGCACTTTAATTATTTAATTTTGTTTAATGTGAATTTAACCACCTAAGTAAAATTTAAAAAATATATTTTAATTTTATATTTGATGCAATTATTAGACTATGACCGGACTGTAAAATATAACTACTTAATTTAATGAAATAGAAGTTTCTGTATATTTAACTAAATAAGGGTTAGACTGTATTCCCCCCCCTTTTTTTTTCTTTTTTTCCTCCTTTTTTTTAGATTAAACCACAATAAACTACACTATGAATCTGTAAATTTAAAATATAAATTTTAAATTTTAATCAATGAAAATATATAAAATTAAAAAAAAAAAAAGTCACACATTGTTCATGTTCGGTTTATGATATTTTATTGCCTTTCAAGTACAGTTGTGTTGAGTGCAACATCTTAAATTTTTGCAAAGTTTTTTTTTCAGTGTGAGGTCAACTTGTATATGAGTTGTAAGCTAATTATACTGTAGTTAACTAAATATATGACTTAGTAATTTTTTATTTTATAAAATATTTATATTTCAAGTACCAACGAATTGTTATGCATGCTGTCAGTTATTCATTATTGTGAGATTTATATGCTTCTACAAATCTTTTAATAATGTTAAGTTTTCATTTTAATGAATATTGTGATTAATAAATTCCAAAGATAAATCATTTTTTATATGCATATGACAAAAAATGAAAAAATATATATACAAACCTGCAATATTTGTTATTGTTCACATAATTATGATTTCATACTGGCTATTGTTCATGAAAAACATAGAACTTGCATGATTTTGTATACATGTATATATATGCTTAAGATTATTTCTATATTTATAGATGACTATTGTTGTTGAGTGCCTTTTCTGTAAATATATTTATTTAATATTTTTAATTTAACTATATGTGTGTAAAAGTTTTGTACTTCTGCCTATTAAGGTTTCTTTTCTCATTATGTTCTGTGTGTTGTGCATTGTACAAAGACAATACTTGGAAGATTGTCAAAAAATAATTTTGTGCTCACTAACTATGTTTGCAAAGATTTCATATTAAATGGATAAATTCTTAATTTGGCTTAATAAAACAAGTCATTTGATTATATTCTTGCATTGTGTAGTGTAAATTTATGAGACAATAATGCTTACAAAAAGGAAGTACAGTAGATTTGCGTTATAGCAACCCTGAAGGGACCTTCGTTGCAGGGACGTTATATCAAACATTCCTCTTTTGAGTTTCTCTTTTTCTTTTTAGAAGGTGGCAGTGGAAGGGAATGTAAATTTTCACACCTTATGAATTTTGCAACAGTATCAAATAAAGTATGATTTATAGTGTAGCTAAAAGCTTAAAAATGAATAATAAGTTGAAAACTAAAAATAAAAAAAAATCAATTGAATGCGACACACTGCAGAAATGAAACAAAGCGAAAGTTAATATATACTACATACTTGTTAGCTTTTCTTGAAGAATGCTGTTATTTGTGTCTTTTGAAGAGATTTGATTTGTTCTTTCGAAGCCTCTAGAAGTGCCTTTTCTAGAAGCTGGAATTTTGGAAATTCCCACTTCACCTAACAGAATTCTCAGAATTTTTAGGTGAAACACCTGAATCTGCAGTTTGCAATATGGTGCTATTGTTCTTTATTATGGGTAAACAGAGTATTTTTAGGAATGTGAAATAATTTGGCAATCTTCATTTTCAGAAGATGATTTTTATTGATGTTTTATAAGATATGCTTCACCTCAACGGACAACGCTGATTGCTTAGTCTTGGGTAGAGGAGACATCATTAGCTAAGTAGCAAATATTACACACAGTTGTCTTTTCTCTACTGAAATGATACTCCTGTACACATGGCTATCCAGAAATTCAAGATTAAGAGGATTATGGAGTCCTAGACTGGTGGATAACAGTTTTAACCTCAGATGAAAAATTAAAGAGATACATAATTAAGAGTTTTGTAAAAGTGGGGGAGGAGGGGATAAAATAGATATTCACAGTAATTGAGCGAAATCTATAGCTTTGAATTCCGTGGTCTTCAATTTTGACAAGTGCCTCATTCAATATCCATGAAAGAATAGGGGGCAATCCAGTAGCCAACATTCTTGTAAACCCTTTATGAGATGTTTCCAGTTTTTGTTTACATTCACGTGACAGTGGAATGAAAAATGGGGTGCTGGTCAATTCAAGGAAATGTTGGGTTTCCTTTTGTTCAATAGGTATGGGGGAAGAGGTGTTTTACTGTTGGCAAGTGCTTCTACCCCAAGATGGTGAAGGGTAAAATTACATTCCTGAGCTAAATTTACACTCCAAAGCTATTGTAGCCTAACTTGACATCACTGGGAATTTCTAAGAAAAGAAACATCTTCTGTTGCTTGAGAGCTGTGGATAATGGTTATTTTTTGTACTTCAAGTCTGCTAATCAATGTTTCATAAGGTCACTGTAACAAAACTTCTATCTTTACTGTGGTCGTTATAACCATAGTAAAATTGTATTTCATTTATAAGGGCCTTTTAAAGGATCTTCTGAATTGGTCATTATATAGTAGTAAGTCGCTAAATCGAGGGTCACTATAAGGCTGTTGTATCATATATGGATTTATTTTAAATGATTGCTTCATAAAACCTATTCTATAACAAAATATTAATTTTGTGTAGAAATCACCTAATTTATACAATCAAGCCTGTTAGTTTAAGTATATAGTCGTTGAAGTTAATAGAGACATTTAAGAAATTTAAACATTCATATGAATTACAGACATTTGAAACTTATGCAGTAAAATGGTATTGGGTGTCTATACTAATGGTTTGTTTTACAGCAATTCTTTCCTAGAATCTGATCATCACCAAATGCTGTGAACATATCATGTCAACATGATTATCATTCTGCAATTTTTTTATTGTATGCACAATTGTTTTCAAGCAGCCTTGCAAAAGAATACAAATACTTACACAGTCAAGCCCACTAGTAATGAATCTGAAGGGATTAAAAACGTACTTCACTATAGAAGATTAACAATCACATATATAAATATAAGCAAATACAACATCAAATTTTGAAATACAGTTAAAACCATTAGTAGTTAAAAGTCAATACATAAAATATTTTTATAGCATAATTCACCATTTACAACAATTCTAAATAATTCCATAAAATTTAAATTTGATTATATATATATATATATATATATAGTCTTATGTTGTATAATCTTGTGTATAGACAAATAATTGCTATGATTTAACTTTTTTTTACAGTTATAACCCATTGTATGTCTATTTTATCTAAAAATAGTCCAGTGAAGCAATAGTTTAGTAAAAGTAATGATAAAAATGTCTCATCTATTTGATGAATGTTTCATTTAATTAAATTTTCAGGCAGAATTTTGTGACTTCATTAAATAGAGGTTTAATTGAACTTTCATTTTCTCTCTTTAGATGTTAGTATGACTTCCATGATTTTTCACCGAGTTTTTTTCTATCTCTTGGAAAAGTAACTTCTTTTTAAAATATTTTTTACTATTATATCTCGCTGTAAATGATTGAATCTCAGCATTGATTGGGTGCACTCTTTCTATTTAAGAAATAATTGTGAGCATTTTAAATTGCAGTTGTAATTCTGTTATATTTGAAGGTCAATTATTGAACAAATCAAGAATAATTATTTTGGTAAAGATGTGTAAGTAATTTCTAATAATTTTGTATTACATAAAATTTGAATATTTTTGTTAATTATTTTCTGTTTGCATGTGGTAAATTGTTTTAATTTAATTGATCATGTATTAGTTGTGAGTTGAGATTTTGAGGAATACTTTTAGTTTCCCCACCATTCCCATTTGAGAACCGAAAGTGCTAAAACACATTTGTTTATTTTATCATTTATTTGAATATGTATTTTTAGCATTGATGTATCCCATTTCTTGTATGCAATTCATAAAAAATTCTATATGACCTAATTTTCAGAAACAACTGATTTGGATCAGTTTCCCAACCTTTTCATCTGGCCACCATATGCTTATAAAAATTTTTTCAAATGCCACCCTCTAGTCAAAAAGCTATCATAAAAATTTCAATACAATAAGTAGTTTTAAACTAATTTTTATTTATTTAGGGGAGGGGAGGGGATTAAAACATACATGCATGTTTAAGCAGATAATAAATTCAATGGTCAAAATTATAATTTGTTCAAACTTGGAAAATAGCCTTTGTGTGCATAAAGCAACCTTACCTTAACCTGTCCACTTTTGTTTCACATTTCTAATCTTATATCTTATTAATGGCTGTCTTGAATATTATTACATTGTATCAAACAAGTTATATTCAGCTATGGCATTTTGGGCAAAATTTCAATGAGTATATGTCATCAAGTAAAAAGATAGATTTAAGTGGCCTTTATAAGGAGAAGGAATGCCAAATGTCATGTAATGTATAACACACATTTCTTGATGCCTTTTTAAGTTTATAAATAGTACCTAAACTTAACTGCGATATAGGTTAAATGCCATATAATAGAATTACAAATTTTTAAAAGGAATACCAGAAGTTTTAAAGAAACACAAGCAATAGTGGGCTGTAAAATTTTAACTGGTATGCTATTCAACTTTAAGCAATTTTCTTGTCAAATTGAAGAAGATTGACAATTTTCTCAAGTTTGTAACACTTGTATCTCAAAAACTAAAAGTGTATAAACAATAACTCTATAGACAATAAGTGAGTAATTTGTAGCCCTTTGAAAGCCCTGCAAGGATATATAATTGGATTTCAGATTGGTTTTTTAGTTTTCGAAATATAGCGGTTATAATTTCGTTATTTTATTATTTTGAAAAAATGGTTCTGATTCTGATATTTTTGCTAGCTATAAACAGTAAAAACTAGTTATAAATCTCAAAAGGATATATAATTAGATTTTGGATAAGTTCCGTAGTTTTTGAAATAAAGTGGTTGTCATTTTGATATTTTAGTACTTTAAACTATTTTGAAAAGGTAGTTCTAATTTTAGATATTTTAATATTTTAAACTGTTTAAAAAAAGGTAAAACAAAAGAACAAACAACTACTGAAAACAATGAATAAATTTATTCAACTTATTGGAGTCTTTAATTTATAAGATGTTATACATAAAAACTAATTCGGCTCCATCGGACTGAAGTCACCTTTGAATTTTTTCTTTCCAGATGTTATTTCAGTATAAGCCAGTTTCAGGTTTCTTAATAAGTAAATCACTTTGTGCAAAAGACAAGGAAAACTGGAGCAATGTAAGTAAAAATAAGATAAGATAACATGGGCTCATGTTGACTTTTTGATTTCAAGTTTGTTGGTTCTGTTGCACTGATGAAGGGGATCCAGCATATTCTCAAAGCAGCTGTATGCTGCATTATTATTTTATTTGTGCCTATATATGTTGCTCAAGTTTTCCTTCAGTTTCATGTTTATTTTTCTTATTTATTAACTACCCCTACTGCTGTGTTATAAAAGTATTCCATTACTTACTTTTGCAGACATATACATCCCATGCAGTGACACGATGACCTGCTATGAACGTCCAAGAAAAATACATTGTTGTAATTATTGCTCTTATTTTTCATTTAAACTGGATCACCTGAGACGACACATGCTAACTCATACTGGGGAAAAGCCGTTTGTATGTAGTATTTGTGAAAGAGGATTTGCTCAGAAACCTCATTTGATGTACCATTTGCAGACTCATGCTAAACGGCAGCAACAAGAAAATCAAAATAATTATTGAAGTAGATAAGTTGAATTTGTTTCAGATTTTATGTGTTGTTGAACATCTGTTAAGTTGAATATAATGATATAGTATAAATATTTATTACTCAAAGTTGTTTATTATAAAATCCGGTGTAAAAACATAAACATATGTGTTTGATAATGTCTTTAAAAATCTATGAAATAAAACTTTTTCTCGGTGTATTATTAATTGTCTTGTTTTGTGTTTTCATTAGATTTTGCAGAGATAACACTATATTTTCTGTTGTAGTTTGTAATGATATTCTGAAATTTTAAAAATGTAATTTTTATTCTAATTAAGTCACCTTTTATTAGAACCTAGGATGTCCTAACATGTAAGAAAGAGATGAATTTAGTTCAAAATGTGGAAGAGCAAAAATTGTCACTAACTGACCTGGTAGTTATCTTTTTAATTACAATTCGATATAGGATCTTCACTTACCAGCAGTTTTGAGCTCACAAAATGGTTTGTATGGTTCAATGTGCACCAAATCTTGTGCCTTTTTCAATTAGTATAAAGGAAAAGTTGGCATTCTGCAAGAATATTTAATGAGGCCATTGCTTTTTCCTCATTGTTCTGTTTAGATCATCAGAGGCTGTTACTTAGAAAAATGCAAGGCACATTTTATTTTTTTGTAAATGTGCTCCTTGTACAGTCTTTCTTTCACCAGTTTTTTGACAAAGTGATTTGCTTGACATTGGATTAGGTATTAGTTTAGGTATTAGTTAGTGTTTGGTTCAAGTTTGCTTCTGGTGCATCTCTTTATGGTGATGACATTATTAATATACATCTACTGTAGGAACAGTCTTCCTAGAATTTGATGAACTCCAATGTCGTCTGTGCGATTGGTACAAAATGTTAATACTTCGAAAGTTGCTTTGATTTGCTAGAAGTTGACTTTGAAAGTTGTTTGATTTTTAATTGTATAAAAAGCATAGCGGGAAAATTTTAAGACATTTTAAATGTACTTTTAAAAGCTTTAAATTTTGAAATATTGTTAAAATGTGCCTATAAAGTTTATGAATACTAAAATTGAAGTGAAACAACAGCAAAAAAGGTGACAGTAATAATATTATTTTCTATTTTTAGCAATTATAATTTATCTAATATTTGGATACACCAATATTCATGTGTATAAGATTTGTGAAGGTATAATTATAAGTCAGTTATGAGTAAAATGCAATTTATTTATGATTTTTAAAATTATGTAAAACTATAAAAATTGCTGTAAAAATATTGTCTTAATTTTTTTTTACTCAGACCTATTACCTCTTTGAAAACAAAAAATGGTATATTTGTAATCAACAATATTTACATTGATTTCTTGATGTGTTTTTTTTATTAGCATTTCAGTTATTCTAAATCATAATATTAGGCTAGAAATAATATTGAATTTATAATTGAATTAAATAAATGTTTAAGGAAACATTTTCAGTTTGAGCTATTTTATTATAATTTTTGAATTGGTTTTGTAATAATTTTTCCTTGGCAAAAGATAAATCTGTGTATTATTCAATTAAAGTGATCTGTACAATTTTTGGAACTGAGCATATTTTGGAATCTCCGTCAATGTTATATCCTTCTTAATATGTATATAATTATTTGTCAGTTCAAGTCCCCTTAAAATTTAGGGGTCTGAGTACTACAAGCCTTAGGATAGAAAATAGGATTAAATATCAAAGAATAAAAAGTCTATGAAGTGGTATTCTTAATATTTCATAAAAGAATATTTAAATTTAATTGCTTTGAACACAAATAATGGCAATTTAGAAGATTATTTCTCTTTTAAAGGGTAAGAAAAATAAATTAATTTTAATTGATTTTCACTTACTCACCTTAAGTGAGTAAGTTGCATTGTTATCATATATATCTTTATGTCGGGTCGAATGGTTGTTCTAAGTTACCTAAACTGTCTAAAGAGCTGAAATATGCCAAAGGATCTTAAAACATGCAAAATACTTATAAACGAACTGTAATAATTATAATAAAGAAATTAGTTTTTAATTTCAATCATAAACACCATTTAATCAGACATACATGGCTCATCTCTCAGCAAAACTATTTTTTGCAGCATAAATAAGTGTATATTTCGGTTCAGGGGTATCAACTAGTCTCACTCAACTTATTGATATATCTAACAATAAGTGAATAATTCCTTATTTGTTTTAATGCCAAAAGTCTTGAGGTGAAAAACTTTTCTGACTTTTACTATATGTATGGCTTTGACAGCGTAATCAAATATATGCTCCTGATTAGTTATTTCCAGTAGAAGTTCTGACATGTCACGCCTTTTTTCCTTTGAAGTAACCTTCCCTTTGTGTCCATGGTCCAGGTGTCCTTCATCACTATCCACAAGAATGATGATTTGTATAAAAGGTTTTTTTTTTCTTCTGATGGAAGACTGTTAAATTGTTTTAGGGTAAAAGGTTCTCTTTTATTTCTAATTTCTAGTACTAATGAATTGGATTAGCGTAATTGATTGAGTTATATTTTTTTTGTAGTGTTGGCTACTACAAAAACCTTGATCTTAATTTGTATATGTCCACAATTCCTTCTTAGTCACCAGTAAAGTAGACATGGTCATCCAAAACTTCCTAGTCGCTTTAGGCTTAGGCTCAATGCAGTTTGGACTATAGATTATCCATGGTATCTACACACCAAACTTGCATGTAAATCTGTCCAAGATGATATTGTAAATCAATATTTTCACATAAATTTAGATGAATATCCTCCCACAAACTTCTCAAAGGTAAATAAATATTCTCTTCAAATGTCTGTTCAAAATACCCCACTGTATATATAATTTTGAAACAAGTATGCTGAAAAGAAATGTGATGTTAAAACATTATAGTCTTTTGTGTTTCACTAAGACCCTTAAGTATATAAGTAATGTTTTAAATATTTGTGCTAAAATTAGAAATTGTTGAACATGAACAATCTTTGATATTTTGTTAAAGAGATATTGCTACTAATTACTCTATTTCTGCAGATTTGAGGTGGACTGATAACAGCTTCATCACAGTCATTTCATCTCAACGTCCAAGAAAGACACATTTTTGTTCTTATTGCTCATATTCTACATTTAAGACAGACAATTTAAGAAACCATTTGCTTACTCATACAGGAGAAAAACCATTTGTGTGCAAATTTTGTAATGGAAGATTTGTACGAAAACAATATTTGAAAAAACATTTTCAAATTTGTAAAAGGAAGTTTTGTTTGTAGTACATGCGGAAAAATATTTCTTTAAAACATTTGTTGATAATTTACTGATTCATACTAATTTTCAACAAATTTTCCAAATAATTGTTAAACTAGATGAGTGAAATTATTGCTTATTTAATTTGAGCCTGTGTGAAAATTGATGATAATTCAGTAAATTAAATTTAAATACCATCAGTGTGTGCATATTAAACAGGAAAGTATTTGGGTTTCATGTAGTAGAACTTTTTTGTACAGGATGATAACAGTTATAATTAAACTATCCCTCTTCAAAACCTTATGCAGAGGTATCTATGTTGTTGTTGAGACCCAGACCGTCCAACCTACAGAAAGGTGTAAGGTAACAGTTTGGATGGCCGGGAAGTGACACCCAATTTAGACCGGAACCTAGTGGGGGAGGCATCCACAGAGACCTACCTTCCTTCCCTTACCACCAACCTCTCGGAAGGACTGACAGACCCACATGTTTAACATGATCATACTCTGCATGAACACGGCGGCAGTGGCTTGAATCGAACCTGGGCCTAATGAGTGCAA
Organism: Amaurobius ferox; assembly: GCA_951213105.1. Classification (NCBI taxonomy): domain Eukaryota; kingdom Metazoa; phylum Arthropoda; class Arachnida; order Araneae; family Amaurobiidae; genus Amaurobius; species Amaurobius ferox. Next base: position 54,140,651 of record OX578139.1, on the reverse strand, counting down.
TTCCTGCATGCTAACCACTGGGCTACCTCGCCCAGAGGTATCTATGTGTCAAAAGTCAAGCAAACTTAGTAGGAATATCAGTTAAAACTTGCAAAAGCAATTTTATGAAAGTAATAGTTTGAAAAGTTGCCGCTATGGTGATTTGGTGCTGAAGGTAGTAAAGTTCACTGAAGCTGCATGATCTCGAAATTTGGAATTTTGAGGGAAATTAATCTCAAGTAAACCCTGATGTGTGATTCATGTTTTTCCCATATGATTGAATAACATAAAATATCCCTAGTGGATTTATGAATTTATTAATTACTGATTAGAAGTGTTATAGAGTGTAAATTTTACCTATTTTACCATCTGGTGCTAAATCTACCGCTGCAGAATGCTGATTGTTTGATTTAAAGTACAAGAATTTTCAAACTTGGGTCAAAATGATATAGTTGCAAGATCCTTTGCAAAAGCTATATAATGTTGTTAAACTACTGTTTATAACAATATTCATTTTGTTATTTTACATTATGTAAATAAAAATGCATAACATTTAAAATTTTACTTTTTAAGCTATTTAATATCTGCATTTTCATATTTATCAAACTTAAACAAGAATTTGCATTTTTCTTTGAGCTTAACTTATTTTATCTTTTTATTTAATTTTCTGAATCATACATTGCCTTATCTTTCTTATAATAGTCATAATTTGTTTCAGTATTAGCTTCAAGCTGATTGGGCCAAATTAGCACAATTGGTTTCTTCATATATGTAAATTTTAACTGTATGTTGATAGAAAAAAAATAATTTTAATGCAGTGGAAGGAAGCTTTAAGTTCAGGATAAAAAAGTGTATTGATAGATTATTTCCAAATGCTATACTTCTAGGGGTCCTAATATAAATAAATATACAGGGTGTCCCAAATTAAACTACACATTTCCGAGAGGGCTACAGCAAAAGCTATTCATCAGAAAGTCATGAAACTTGGGGAGTGTCGTAAGGAGATGATGGGAAATTTTTCTAAAGCAAAAAAGAAGGTTAGTTCCAAAAACCACCAATAGAGGTCGCTATTGGTGGTTTTTTTTTCCCCACATGAGTGTCTACAAGTTAGTTCCATTATACTCTTCTAAGGTAATGGTATGGTGTGGTTTTACTGCCACATTCATTTTGGGACCATTTTTTTTCAAAGAACTCAGACCCGCAGGTCCGTAGCTTCTTCTGTCACCAAGCAACATTACCTATCCTTATTGGAGAATTCCATCATTTCTGTTCTGCAGGCACATTAATGTGTCAAAACAATTGTGTTTATGCAAGATGCAGTGTAAACAATAGTGTTTATGCCTCTACACATAGCCACTTGGGTGAAACAAGTGCTCAGGAGCCACTTTTCTGATGACAGAATCATCAGCCGTCATTTTCCTACGATATGGCCTACAAGATCCCCAGATTTGAATCCATGCAATTTTTGGCTCTGGGGATGTCTCAAAGACTTGGTCTACCGTGATCCCATAAGATCTCTGTCCTATCTTAAAGACAGCATAGCACGCCATGAGTGTAACATTCCAACTCATACACTGAAATCAATCATTGAACATGCTATGTTACGATTCCAGATGGTAGCAGACAATGATGGCCATCATATTGAACATGTTTTGTCCTCATTAGACAGATACATTGTGTAGTTCATGTTATATATTCTGTATAAAGATATTATATGCCCTCTATTGGTGGTTTTTTGAACTAACTTTTTTGCTCTAGAAAAAATTCCCATCATCTCCTAACGACACTCCCGAAATTTCATGACTTTCTGGTGAATAGTTTTTGCTGTAGCCTTCTCGGAAATGTGTAATTTAATTTGGGACACCCTGTATATAAAAACAAGGTCTGTGTTTTTTAGGAATAGGTGTGTTCTGTCTTTACCTTAGAAGTAAGGAACAAATAGAAATGGAATATATTTTTTCAATCATTTAACAATCTTTATCAACTGTAATCTCAAGCAAATCACCAGAAAATAACTATTCATAATAAAAAAATTGTTAAAAGTGATACTCCAAGTGACTGAAAGTATAAAAAGAAAGTTTTAAGTGGCATATATATAATAATTTTTTTAATGTGTTTATGACCTTCTAGACCCTCCAAAAGCCTTCCAGCAGGTGTGGACTGGTCACAACCCTGTACTGTGTAATTGTAATCACTGGGTTGGGCTGGCTGTGAAGGCACATTCTTTCCCTTTCTCTCTCAATATTTTTAGTTATTTATTATTTGTTTTTATTTATCTATTTATTTTTCAGACTAGCTATGGATAAGTAACTAAATTAAATGTTTAGTGGTTGAACTAATATTTGGAGAATCCTGCTTATTATTATTTTTATTTTATTAATTATCACATAATAAAGTAATTTATATTTACTAATTTTAATCAAAAATGTTGGATCAACAATTAATGTGTATATAGGGAACGATAGTCTAATGTTGGCAATAAGCGAAAGACCTTTGCGGTGCATAACACAACTAGCAAAAGTTACGTTAAAGGTCTGTGCAGTGTCATGCTGTATAGGTCTACATGAGGTCGGACATGTTACTTGGACTGAGGACTGTCCTGAAGGATGGTTTTTAGTAAATCGATTGCAACCCGGACCGGGACTGGACTTCATATTTTAATATCTAGGCTGAGATTGGAATGATGTATCAAATGCTTGCAAAGTTATAAATTAAGTTTAATAGAGCAAATGATATTTTAAATAAATGTTTTTGTTGATTTCAGCTATGTAAAAGTAAATGTTTTAAAAAACAGCTTTTTACTTGATTTCGAACATAAAATTAAATAAAGTAATACATTTTATTAATAAACATAAAATATCTTTTATACCAAGTAAATATTTTGGAATTAGGAATCAGTGGTGTAATGTAGTAAAAAAATTAGTATGACCAAAATATTTTTCTTTAAAACACTACAAATTGTTTATTTGTTTACTTTTATTTATATAAATTTTTATATATTTTCTGCTAATCAGATTTGGTGCATAGGCCTCCAATAGAACAACTGTGCTTTTGTCTATAAGGGAATTATCAGGGACAGTACAAGAAATGCAAACATTACCTTATCTGTTTTTTAGTTCTAGACTGTTCCTGCCTTCCGGACTGTTCCTGCCATAGAAGACTGAATGTATCCCGGCCATCCATTTTATTGCTCTATATCCTCGGATGAGTCGGGTGGCCTGGGCTTTCGACACTTATAGTATCGAACACAGGACAGAACCTAATAAAGCTTGATTTTCGATGGGCAGAAGAAATTTGAACTTCAATAAGAAGTTCCAAGTGATAAAGAATGCAAAATTTTTGCACATGTATAGTATCGTTCACAGGACAAAATTTCTATTTTTCATTCCCTCCTCACGGAACAGAGAAAATGAGAAGGGGGCGGAGTTATACAATTTTTTGGAACTGCCCGAATGAAGAAAGGTATTGGGCTAATGAACTGAAAGTAAATATTATTGTAGATAAGTACTATTTTTGAATGGTAAAATTTTTATACTATATATTGCACAAATTATCCACATATCACCAGCCATTTCGTTGTATACCACCAGTGGTATGCATGCTACTGGTTGAGAACTGCTGGTCTATTTCATTTCAAGAAGGGGATTATAAAATGTAATCGAAAATACAAATCAATGAATGAATGATTAAAACTTGCTCAAGAGGGTATAGTTGGTTAATCATTGCAAAAGTTATATTTATAAGGAAAACTTATGCAACGTATGTAAGTGCAAATAGAATAAGCCATAGACAGCTGTTTAGAAGACTCTGGATTCCCTTCGTCAGGGCTAGACAACCAACAAACCCAAAGTAAAAAGAAAAAATAAATAATCACCAATGCCACTGGTGCCCATTTGACAAGTTTGTATAAGTGTCATTTGTGCCCACTTTGTGTCTTTTTGATTTCACATTTGTTGGTTGTCTAACACAGATGAAGGGAATCCAGTGTATTCTCAAAACAGCTATATGCTGCTTTCTTATTATATTTGTGTTTAAATATGTTGTTCAAGTTTTCCTTATTCTTTAGTCAAACTGTTATTATTGGTGCTTATTGGTTGTATTTATAGCCCTTTAGAAGTTTGAAATACATTTATGTTTGGGGTTTCTCTTCAGAAGAGATTAACTTAAGGAAATGTTCTAATATTTTGGTTTGAATTAAAAAAAAAATTCTGCCTGAAATTATTCTATCTTTTTTATTTTTTTATTTCAACAGAGTTGTTCTGGAGTGGTAACAAGGTACTGATGGTCAATTCTTCTCAACGGCCGAGGAAGACTCATACCTGTTGTTATTGTCCATATACTACATTTAAAACAGACCACTTGAAAAACCATCTGCTTATACATACGGGAGAAAAGCCATTTGTATGTGCTATTTGCAACAGAGGTTTCGTGCAAAAACCTCATTTGCAGAAACATTTGCAAATACATGCCAAGCATCAAGAATTTGCCGAAGGAACTCGCTATCTTGATTTATAAATTACATATCATTGCCACTTATTATTTCCATGTCATTTAATGTTTATTCTCAATTTTTTTTGTGAAATATTCTAGTTTATGAAAAATTTTATTTGTCGGAAAATTTCTGGTAATTGCTTGATAAAGCTGAAACTTATGTATTTTGTGTTAGTTTAAATAAAGTTGATTCAGTGCAATAATTAATAATATGAAATCAATTTTTATACTTAGCTATGCTCTAGTATTCTTATACTCAGGTCTATACAGGGTTTCTAGCATATTACGGGTTTTACAGGGTTATTACAGGGTTTCTAGCATATTTTGCCCTCTGCTCCCTTAAATGACACCCATGCATTAATCATGTTGTGTGAAAATATGCCTTCTGTAACAGTTTGATTGTTGTCTCCTACTTATTGGACAACTTTACTTATTCAATGGGACCTTACCATTTTACTATAGATAGATTTAATGTGTCATGGACCTTTACTTCCAAAGTTATTGTGGGGGCATTGTGATTTTACTATGAACCCTGTATATTAAAATTAATTTCATGTTAGGTATATTTCATATAAATAATTACTAATATAAAATCAGATTTTATGGGTAGACATGCTCTAGTAGACCCACATTACTATTCCTATTATACAAGTACAGATATTAAAATTGATTTCGTGTTAGTAATTGTTTTCTTGTTGCAGTTATATTTAAGCTATCACAAATTTAGAATTACTCGAATTTCCCTTATATCATTGAAACAGTTTGTAATATATTCAATTTTTTTGGACATTTTTTGTGTACAACTTCTCGTTATTGTAAACTTCGTTTCATATGCTCAATAAAGCTTCCTTTACAATTTCTATGGTTTGTAATTTTATTATTTTCTTTTCCTTTTTGTCATCAAATATTTGTAATGCAGAAAAGATCATTCCACATGAAATGAGCCCAGTGGGTTGTTTGACCATTTCATTATTTTTTTTTTTATATTTCTACCATAGTTAGTACTATTTGTGTGTAGACCAAAACAATTTCTAGTTTTTTTTTATATTCCTACTATAGTTAGTACTATTTATGTGTACATCAAAATAATTTTTAGTTTTTTTTTATATTCTTACCATAGTTAGTATTATTTGTGTGTACACCAAAACAATTTTTAGTTTTTTTTTTATATTCCTACTATAGTTAGTACTATTTGTGTGTACATCAAAACAATTTTTAATTTTTTTTTATATTCCTATCATAGTTAGTACTATTTGTGTGTACACCAAAATAATTTTTAGTTTTTTTTTTTTATATTCCTACCATAGTTTAGTACTATTTGTGTCGAAAACCCAAACCACTCGACTAGCTCTAGGGCTTACAGTAGCAGTTTGAAAACAATTTCTAGTATTTTTTATATTCTTACCATAGTTAGTACTATTTGTGTGTACACCAAAACATTTTTAGTTTTTTTTATTCCTACCATAATTAGTTCTATTTGTGTGTACACCAAAACAATTTTTAGTTTTCTTTTTTTTTTTTATTTGCCACCATATTTGATCTGGGCCTATTATTATTTGCTGGGTTGCTTCAAAATTCAGGTTTTCCTGAGTTCGCGGAAATGCTTGTAACTCTATGACTATCCAAGATAACTCCCCCCTCCCCCGCTAAAAGTAGATATTTTGAGCTTTTTGATTAGGTATTTAAGTTGCATTTGGTTTCCAGTTTAACAAGATTGCAATGGGCTTGCAGCAAATATGAATGGTAAATTCTCCACTTTTAAGTGCCTATAACCCCAGAAGGGCTAAAAACCAGGAACTAATATTTTTTCCTCACAAACTAGAGAAAAACTGCTTTTAGTTTATCAAGGAATCCCTTTTTAAAACCCTTATCTATCTTTTTTAACACTGAACTTCTCAAAATTTAAAAATTGCATATTTCAAGGTCAAATATCTTGAAAAGAAGACCTGATAAAAATTTGAAATTTCTTGTATTAACTACTTTATGGGTATCCTATATGTGGTATGATTTTCATTCTGTGTTTCAGTGTGGTTTTAGAATTATAAGGACTCAAAGTGTGGTAGAAAAACACCAAGATTAATAAAAAGTTATGCATTTAGACAGTTATTGTGGGTAAATGTAATTTTATACACCATTAAAAGCAATTAGATATACTTTATTTTGAAATGTTATATAACATATCTTACTGGTCATAATGTATGCAAGATTTCGCCTCTTGTATTTAAAGGAAAACATAAACTTTATTTCTGATGTTTTCTAGCCTTTAATCAAATTATATTTGATGTACATGTGTGCTCTTTATATTTAATAATCAAAGTTATTTGTCATACATTATTATACATTTTATTATTTACTAGCAGTATACCCGTTCTTTGTACGGAATATAGAAAGAAACTTAAAATCTATATTTATGTGCAAATTCCTTTATTCTAAATGGCATTGCTATTCAAAACATTATATTAAAATGTTTAATTTAAGTTTCCTAAAATGAAGTATAAGAATCTACGTTCTCGTTATTCAAAATTATCTTCATAGACAGATTTGAAGAATAAAGCATCCTGGTCTCATTTGTAAACAAATTTACAAAAAATATAAAATGCGATCACTATATGTCAAAATGAAATCTCTATTGGATTAACAAACGCCAAAATGAAAGCGTTAAAATAGTATTATTAAACGATATACCCGTACCATTTTTATTCTGTTTCAGCAATAGGGTAGAATAGATAGGGTTTCAGTATTCACTGATTGTAATAATCGTATCAAATATTTTTTGAAACGCTTCATTTGTTTGTGAGATATCGCTTCCACCAACTCACGGCTACACATACACTAACATACATACACACACTAACATACAGACATCAATTCAAAAACGTTGGATTCTAATTCAGGTTTACTTGAAACGTGCTTTTTCGTCTAAGATTCGAAATTTCAACCTCGTCACAATACTTTCCCTATGCATCATACTAAGTATATAGGGAAAGTATCGATAAATAAAAATTATGTATTTTTAGGCATGCTTCTGTTTCCATTTCACATAAAAGCTATCAAGTTTGACTGAATTTTGCCAATTTGGCTGAATTTATTTTTGTTATTAAAATTTTATTCATGCTCTTTTCTCGCAATTTTAATATCTAAAAAGTCATTTGGATATTGAACCGCATACATTTTGAGAAAAAAAGTATAAAAATATAATAAGCAAGTGTTTTTTTTTTAGGTTTCAAAAAATTCACTTTTGTCCGTGAAGTGACTGACACATAATAAATAGGAAATTTAGGTAAATATTTGATAAGCATGAAGGAGTTAGGTCAAGTTTCAATTTAATTTTGACGAATGTTTTATAAATCTAGCCTTATATCAAAAAACTATTATACTTATATTTCAATTATTATAGTGAATTATGAAAGGCTAAATGAACATGATGGCGGACAAACGATACTTATAAATGTATAAATATCATTTATTTTTATTACTCTAGCGTTTGATCTGTACGTAATATTCTTAATGAATTCTGTCCATAAAAAGAATCTTCTACAATTTTTTTTGTGTGTGTGTGTGTGAGCAAGCGAGAGAGAGAGAAAGACAGAAGCTACCTATATATTTGTTAGATGTTGATTAATATTCTTTTATCTTTTATCTTCCATGAATTTCAATTATCATAAATTTTAGTAGCTATTGTGTGTTGCTATTGTGAAAATCCTGTTACAGAATATTTTTTAAAAACAAAAAAATATTGTTCTTATGACATATTGAAATCTGTCAAATGTGATATTAAACAGAGCCTAAATATAGTTAGGTCTTTTCAGGTTTCCGTCTTACACAAATACAACAGTATTTAATGTATCTTAAAATTTGATACAATCGGAAGAGAGAGAAAAGCACATAGCTAGGTGGAACGCAAACGGAAAAAAGGTTATTAAACGCTGCTCTAGGATGGACCATTATCGAGATATATAAGCTTTTTAGAATTTTGAGGAACTGGTGATGTTTTAAAATGCGGTAAGTTGTCAAATGAAAAATAAAATATTGAAAATTGCGAATTGTGTATAATATCAAATAAGTGCTATTTTGGCCAATCAACCTCAATTTAATGGATTGTGAAAAAGAAAATGAGTCTGTGAAGAAAATCATGTGCTGTCCACATCAGATTTTTGATATTGTTTTTCCACAACCCTCATCCCCTTAAAAATTGGCAGTTTGAAGAGGAAGTCAGATGCTCACCACGTCAGATTTTGTTCATCATAGAGCAAGGCAAGGATAAGGTCAAGTTCCTTACTGCGTGTGCTTTTAACACAGTTGGATCACCATGCAAGGGATTCCTCATTTGAAAGTATTTACATTAGATGTTTCAGGAACCTAGGTCATCACTTTGGCCGTCGCACGCAATTCGGCACGACTTTCTACTTTTGTGCCAACTGAATGGAACAACGACTGAATAGTTTATTCAGGATTCACCTTCGAGCAGGTCAGACATTCTGGATAGAAAAAATAAATAAATAAATAAAGGATTAGTGTTTAAAAAAACCGGAAAAAATATTCGAGGGAAAAAATATTTAAAAACTCTAGGGGAAATTTTTTTAGAAATTTTGGAAACAAAGGAACTTTCAGAAACTTTTTTGGGGACAATAAAAGCAATGGCCATTTTGGAAATTTTGGCTTTTTAATTACTCTCATTTATTTATTAGTGGGGATTTTAAAAGTGTTAATTTTATGTGTAAAACTTTAAAAAAATTATACTAACCTCTGTAAATGCCTGTTTATTACACTTTCAATCAGTGAATAGAGGATCCTTTATTGATTTTAAACGTTATAGAACGTTCGAAAAACCCTCAAATTTTCAAATAAAGTTTTGAAAAAGAAATGGAAAATGGACATTCAATATTGTTAAATAAGTAATTATTCTGTATGCAAATTTCCATTAGAAAATGAAGGACACAAATTTTAGAACGCTAACATCAACCATTCTCGACATATTGCACGTTTTTCAAATAAAATCACTGAAATATTAAATAACATTAAAACAAAAGGTGTTTGTTCCCATTCCACATGCAATATAATGCGGTAAATCTGTTAATATTATTACGAATATGTAAAAAGTGTCACTGTGTTTTGCCTCTTTTCAAATAATACATAGCTGACCTCTGCTTCTATTAAAAATCTTTGCCCTATTCACGGAGAAAACAACTTTACAGGCAGCCATTCCTATTACGTGAATGTAGGGTTACCATATTTTGAAATTTCGGAGCGGGATTTCAGATTTGGTAACTTATCGCCAACTTAGCGACTTTTTTAGTGTACTAGAACTTTTTCGAAATAATGAATATTTTTGGATATACGAGCCCCTTCTGGAAATTTCTATGGAGAGTATATAAAAGGAGTCATCGCTCATCTTGAGAGCAGTTGACGTGATATGAGCTAAGTTGAAGTGTAAGAATAATTCAGTGTTTTGTGAATAGTAGCTGCTATTTTGTGAATATGTTGAACATTTAATTGCTGTTTTATTGTATCTGACAGTTGTTTAATGGTCTAGTAAGATAGTTATTAAGCTATTCGCGGTATATTGTCCATGCTTATGCTTATTAGTGCTTTTAAATAAAAGTGTTAGTTATCCAGAAATTTGGACTTATTCTTGTATCTTGAGAGTACACCCGCGATTCCAGGGGATACGTTGCAACAATATCAGTTGTAACAATATCAGTGTAACAATATCAGTAGAGTAGATCTGGCTCGTTCCATTTATGAAAAAAGATAATTTTTGCAAGAGTTTTGTATTTTGATGCCAAATAACCGTAATTTAATACCTTGAGTTTTGAATTCGAAATGAGCTTATAACGTGCTAAATAATCCGTAGACGTTTACAAATGAAAAAAGGAATGTTTCGCAGTTCAAAAGTTTGGGAACCGTTCGTTGTTCTAAACTAAAAAGTATGAACAATAGATATTGATCTCAAGTGTCTTCCTACAAAATTTTATAGATTTTCCCCAGAACTACGTGATTATTGACCTTTTATGAGAGACGTTTTTTTATTGCATTTGAAAACATTGAAGACACAAATATTTTGATGTCAAATAAACGTAATTTAATACCTTAAATTTTGAATTTGAATTGAGCTTAAAAAGTACAAAATAATCCATAGACGTTCACAAATTAAAAAAAAAAATGTTTCGCGACGCAAAAGTTTGGGACCCGTTGTTGTAAACTAAGAATCGAGTATGAACGATAGGTATTGTACTCAAGTAAAATGTCCTTCATTCACGGAAGTTTTATGGATTTTCCTCAGAACTGCGTGATTCGTGACTTTTTATGAGAGGTGTTTTTTTTATTGCATTTGAAAACAGACGATAAATTTCGCCAAAAACATTTATCACCAGAATTTTAAAGAAGTAACACGGTGCTCTTTTATCATGACCGGGTTAGGGTATATCAAAGCGGAAGGTCAAAGTGTTTAGCGTTTTGGAACGCTTTTTGTAAGTTAAGGTTACGGTTTTAATAGGTTGCATCGTTTGTAATTTTTCAAGCTATAAAAATACGAAAATTTTATGGCAGTCTTTCTGTAATCTTTATATCCGATTACAACAATGTGATTTTTTTCATATTTTATTTTTGCTTGCCTTTAAACTGCTTTTAAACTAAAACCATAAAAACCATAAAATGTAAAATATTGATAAAGTATTTATACCATGGAGATAAAGGGAAAGAATTAGAACAAGAACTTCATGTCGGTGAAATACCAAATTCTTTTGAAACAATAATGCAGGTGGCACTGGGATAAGTTAAGTCATATCGCATTGACGTATTTCTATGGCAAAAGGCTCGCATTAAATTAAATAACATATATTAAGACCGTAAATTTTGCAGAAATAAATTATCAATGCAATGCAAATTAAAACTCAAATAATATTTTTGCGTATTCAAATTTATTTTAGCTTTCAATTTATATTTTATTTCCCTATATTCTGTACCTTGTTCTATAACTAGAAAAAATTCTTATTACTCTAGTGATAAATAGGGAGATTTAATTTTAAAATAATCAAAAATATATTTACTAAATATTACGTTTTCCCATTGTGTCAAATGAGAACAGATAACACTAGCTACACCTAGGTATAATTCTCAAAGCATTATAGTATTTTCAAGTTTTTCCTCCTTATGAGTTTTATATCCTTTCTAACTCCATGATTTATACATTATATAAACGCCATTTTCTATTCTAAACAAGACACCACAACGTTAAACATATTGCCCAAATAAATTAAGCGGTAATACAAAATCAACCCCACTCACGTGAAAATAGGAAATATCTTAACATACATTTTACAGACACATAAATGATTAGTTAATGTTGAAATACTTTGGAATATATAAATATACAAATTTACGACTGTGCAGTTTCAACTACATACATAGTCTAATACTGTATAGAAAAATCGGCGGTAGCTCCGGTCCGATGGAGCCGAAATAGTTTTGCGTGAATAACATTTTGTAAAATAAAACACAACTTTTGTAATACCGAAAAAAAAAGATCTCTAATTATACTGATCTGATCAAAATCTGATTATATACACTTATAGGGCTTTCAAAGAGATACAAATTCTTGAGTATTGTTTACAGCTATCACTTTTAGTCTTTAAGATATATAAGCATTACAAACTTGAAAAACATAAAATTTTCATACTTTTTTAACTTGACAAGGCGATTACTCGAAAACTATGAGATCTTCTTTTAATAATAAATATAGATTTTAATATTAAATTTTCTAGTGCACATTTTTGTCATTTACTATTTATATCTATTTCTTATAATTTACATATATTCAAATTAAAGTTAGAAAAATGTAAAAAAAAAAATACTCGCTCTGAAAGCTACATTTTTAAGTTTTTTCGAGAAAAAAAGTTTCAAAATATTAAAATTATTTTTTATATATTCATATTCTGGACCCTTTTTTCGGCGAAACAGGAAACAATTGTTTACATTTTTATCTATTAGGTTCGGGGATATAAGCGTCTAAATTAAATACAGTTTTCGTAACACTCCGTTTTACCGCTTGAGAAACCCAACCATGGATGCTATTCACATCAAAGTATAACGATAGAGTTGAAAAATCGACGGTTTTGCTCATTTTGAGCATCTCTAAATTCGAATCGAACATTCTGCAAGTAATATCTGCGTCTGTGTGTATGTGTCCGTAAGGCTGTGTACACGGTAGCTCAAGAGAACGAATGGAGTTATTTGAATCAAATAGTTTTAGTGTTCACAGTCTGTAAACACTGAAACTATTTGATTTCATGCAATCAAACATTTGGAAGGCTCCAACTTTTGGAATGATTTTTTGCTAAAATCATAAGAAAAGCTGGACAACTATTTGTATTAAATAAATAATTAATTTCTATGTAATAAACAAATTAATAAAAATGATATAAGTTTTAGAACGCTGCCGTGAATCGTTCTCGGGATAGTTCTCGGGAAGCAAGTTTTTGGAATAAATTCGCCAGAAATGTTATATACAACTAAAAGCAAATACGTATTAAGTATCGTTAAATACGTTGGATCTCCATATGCAATGTAATGCGATGCATCTAAAGACGCCATTCTTGTGGATCTAGAGCATTTTCGCCAAATTTCATTTATTTCGAGTGATATTAATTAAATGGCAATGGCGTTCTGATGTGAATTTTGCACCTGAGAAGAAATGCCATTTTGTTTGAGCCAATAAAATCGTCGAATTCAATTTTCCTCAAGTTCAAAAACGTTGTGGTATGGTTTTCAAACGTGGATATAAACGAGTGATGATGTATGTATACACTGTAAAACATTCTGCAACCTTTGCTCATTGTTTTCAGCTACTTTGTTGATAATTTCGCCAAACATAAGAAAAGCCACAATTTCAGGCGTTCATGAAATTATATATATATATATATATATATATATATATATATATATATATATATATATATATATATATATATATGTATTATCCTAGCTATCAGGAACCTTACTCCCTATTATGGGCAGCTGATTCTCCTTAAACTTTCAGTGACATGCTTGCAAATGTTTTTACTGTGTATATATTTTCTAATTTATTAGAATTAATTACATTACCGCATGTAGTAAACTTTCAGTGACATGCTTGCAAATGTTTTTACTGTGTATATATTTTCTAATTTATTAGAATTAATTACATTACCGCATGTAGTGTAAGTAATGTGCAGCCATTAGAAATTTTTTCTAATTGTTGAAAAATTAGTGTTTTTCTATTGTATTAATCGCTAATTTTATCGCCTGGAGAAAATTTAAAAATGCGTATTAATAATGATAAGAAAAATCAATATTGTTGGAATAGTATATGGAGGAGCAACTCATGGCTTTCATTAGATTCTTATAATTCGCCTTTCATTAGATTAGTACAATTCGCACTTTCATTAGATTCATACCTGAGATTCGTACATTGTTGTTTAGTAAGTTGCGTAAAGTTTTTTTTTTTTTTAAACATAGATGGAAAGATAACCATTTCAGTAGCTCAGTGGATAGAATACCCTGGTCATCCGGAGATCAATGGTTCAATTACCCTCTCAGAGATGGTTTCTTTACAGTGTTTCGAGAATTCAACAGAACGTTTTATGGAAGTTAAAAGACGGATTTTTATGTATTGTTTTAAATTGCTTTAAAAATATCTGCAAAATACATTAAGAAATTGTACTTCTATCATTTCTCCAATTGAAAAATAAACTTTTCTTTTAGGGAAATGGCGATCTTGCATTTTTTGGAAATGATGACATCCTTTTATGTAAATGATGGCTTTTAATTTAGGGAAATGATGATTTTCCATTTAGGTAAATGATGTCTTTCAATTTTAGGAAAGGATGACTTTCCATCTTAAGAAATGATGACCTTCCATTTTAAGAAATAATGAATTTCCATGTAAATGATGACCTTGATTTTTTGGAAATGATGCCTGCCTTTTTTGCAAATGATGACTTTTAATTTATGGAAATGATGATTTTCCTTTTAGGTAAATGATGTCTTTCAATTTTAGGAAAGGATGTCTTTCCATTTTAAGAAATGATGACTTTCCATTTTAAGAAATAATGAATTTCCACGTAAATGATGACCTTGAATTTTTTGGAAATGACGACTGCCTTTTTTGCAAATGATGACTTTTAATTTAGAGAAATGATGATTTTCCATTTAGGTAAATGATGTCTTTTAATCTTAGGAAATGATAACTTTCCATCTTAAGAAATGATGACTTTTCATTTAAGGAAATGATGACTTCCCATTTTAAGAAATGATGATTTTTCATATTATTTCTCATTATATAATTTTCGATATCTAGAAATAATATTTTCCATCATAGGAAATGATGACTTTCCCTCTTAGGAAATTATGGTAAAATTTTTACGAAGAGACAACTCAGATTATTTACTATGCAGAAATACAATAATTTTTTCGCCCCCTTCAATATATGCCTAGGGTTGCCACCTGTCCTAATTTTTGTTGAAACTCTGGACTTTAAACCACTGTTTAGTGATTCGAAATGTTTTCGGTAAAATACCATAATGTTCAAACTTTTCATCGCTTGACAGATTTTTCAATATAAGCAATAATTGTCAGTTGGCTGTAATTATTGAAATGCATTAAATCTGATCAAGTAATGTTATGTCTTGGGAGGTATAACTAGAGAACCAGAGCAATTAGAAAGTTTAAATTTCGTATGTTGCTAACTTTTGTTGTGTATTTTAATTCTTTGGATTTTGAACCTTATTGGGCAAGCTTGTCCATGGCCCGCTATAGGAATGTACTCGTTTTCGGGAATAACTCGAGATTAGGAGTAGCTAGAAAGTTCATAAATGGGATATCGTTGTCTTTCTTGGTACATTTTAATTTTCTAGATTTCGAATCCTACCGGCCTGGCCCATTCTGGGCCCATCATAGGAATACGGAATATACACGATTTTTTTTTTTGGGGGGGGGGGTGTAGTTTGAGAAACGGACGAACTAGAAAGTTTAAATTTGATATATAGTTGACTTTTATACTTTTAAATTTCGCACACTTAAAAAATGCATTTTATATACATTTAAGTTCATACAAGGTTTAAAGGGGGTATTTTCCTTTATTTTTCGACCCAGACCGTTCGACCTACACGAAGGTGTAAGGCATCTGTTTGGATGGCCAGGACAGTGCTACCCAATTCAGACCAGAAATTAATGGGGTGACATCCACAGGGACCGTACCCTTCTTTATTTAAACAAAACCTCTCGGAAGGACTTTGAGACTCACATATTTAACATGTCCGTACTCTGTGTGAACATGGCGACAGTTTAGGCAGAGCCGGGAATCGAACTCATGTCCTCCGAGTGCAATTCCCGCGCTCTAACTGCTGGACTGCCCCGCCCTAAAAAAAGGTCTACTTTAAAAAACTACGCCTTTTACTTTTACTTGTTTATTTTTTAAAGAGTTTTCTGAACTTTTACTCATGCTTTAATCTAAAGCAATGGCGCAGCAAAAAATTGGGGGGTGGGGGGATGGGTGGTAACCAAATGCATTGTTTCCCATTCCCCCAAATATCATTTCTTCGAAATTCAATGGATTCCGATGGAATGGATTCCGATGGATCCTTTGTGCATGCAAAACATTCTGCAATGTCAAATGTTCTTTCTATAATTTTGTCAACGATGGCAATGCGTATACAGATGGAAATATTTTGCAGAATTATTAAAAAAAAAACTATATTATTTACCGCAGGCGCTGTTCCGAGGTATATGCACAAGGCAGAAAAACATAGAAATCATCGAAACATGCAGATTTAAGGAGGTTTACGATCACTATGGTATTCTTAAAGGAGGTTTGCAAGTCTGAAAAGGGACCATTACACTAACCTAGACTAATGAATAAAAAAAAATCTGATGTGGGCAGCACAGGACTTTCCTTCTATAATGCAATGGATTTACTAGTTTTACAAAAAAAAAAAAAAAAAAAAAAAAAAATAACGTATAAGATCCACGGCGCTGCGTTTTCATCGTTGAATTGTACATTGGGCGATTTAGATCCTCAATAAGCGATATAGTCCATATATTAAAATATTTTAAATTTTACTTCTTCATCTAGTCGTCATTTTCATTGATTTAGCGTCATTTTTATCAATTTGGTGACATTTTCGTTAATTTGGCAACATTTAAAAAAGTCGCCAAGTAGGCGACATTTCGCCAAAATCTCGCTAAGCGGTATGGACGTAGAAATAAGTTATTCTTGTAGCAGGTAATTGACTATTGGCGTCCAAATATAAAAGTATTACATAAAGTATCTTTTTTCATGAATGGAACTAGGTAGATCTACGATAATGATGTCACCCAATTTATCGCATGATATTACTTATGAAAAGTGAACACATTTCACAATAGGTAAGATTTTTCTTTAATTTTATATAATTTTTTTTTGATAATTTTTTTTAAAAAATGTACAATATCTCGAGAACGGTTCATAGTAGCGTTCTAAAATTTATTTTAATCCTTTTCTAATGAAAAATGACATAAGAAATGATTATTTACGTAACTTTATTAAAGGTCTTAATTTTTGATGATTTTTTTCAACATTTCACTCGAAAATTTAGGTGAGTTCTGAACATTCGATTGCGTATAAAAACAATAAGCTTCCAGTATTCATGGTTTGTAATTTTTGTACCAAATTTCGTTCGAATCGGTCCATTCGTTCGTCAGTTATCGTCTCCACAGACTCACTGACACACACACACACACACACACACACACACACATACTTTCACACACACACACACATAATCTCAAAATTGTCTGATTCGTGTTCAAGGATGCTTGAAAAGGGCTCTCCCGTCGAAAACTCGAATTCGAATTTTCGACCCCGCCACAATATTTTCCTTAAACATTATATGTCTATAAGGAAAATAATAATTGCTTAAAAGATATTTCCATATTTTCATAGTACATGAATGGATGAATGATCCCTGTTAATGACAAGTAACCTAACTGGAATTCGAACTGTATGGATCTCCGCCTGGCACATGGTCAGTCAAAGTTCTAATCACTCATCTACTGCGACGATAGTTTTTTTTTCTTCTGTAGTTGCAGTGGATTTCATAAACTTCTCCATTTCATTTTCTCCTTTCTACTTTCCTTATATACATATAATGTATAAGGGAAGTATTGTGCCGAGGTGGAAAATTCGAATTCGAGTTTTCGACAGGAGAGCACGTTTCAAGCATCCCTGAACACGAATCAGAAGCTTTTGAGGTGATGTCTGTGTGTGTGTGCGTGAAAGTGTGTGTGTATGTGTGTGTCAGTGAATCTGTGGAGACGATAACTCACGAACGAATGAAGCGATTCGAATGAAATTTGGTACAAAAATTACAATCCATGAAAAGTGGAAGCTTCTTGTTTTTAAACACAATCGCATGTTCAGAACCCTCTAAATTTTTGAGTGAAATTTTGAAAAAATCATCAAAAAATCAAAACATTTAATAAAGTTACACAAATCGATATTTCTTATGTAATTTTTCCTTAGAAAAGGATTGATAAACTTTAGAACGCTAGCATGAACCGTTCTTGAGATATTGCACATTTTTCAAATATTTTTTTCAAAAAATTCCATAAATTAAAAATAATATTAACTGTTGAGAAACATGCTCACTTTTCATATGTAATATCATGCAATAAAGTTGGTGACACCATTCTCATGGATCTAGCACATTCCATTCATGAGAAAAGTTACTTTGAGTAATATTTTTGTATTTGTACGCCAATAGTCATTTAACTGTTATAAGAATAACTTATTTCTCCGTACATAACGCTTGGCGAGATTTTGGCAACGATTTGATGACTTTTTTTAATGTTGCCAAATTAACGAAAATCTCGCCAAATAGATAAAAATGACTCTAAATCAATGAAAATGACGACTCATTGACGAAAATTCGATATCTTGGAAAGAATATACGTATCTACTATAAGAATAACCTATTTGTTTTACTGCAAATGTATTGCATTATATAAGGAAAGTCATGTGCTGGCCACATCAGATTTTTTCATATTTAGATTCCAGATCTGCATAAAAATACAAATATGAGTGAAAGTGTTTAGACTAAAAGTGTAATCTCATTCAAATCTTTTAGCATTACAATGGTTCCTCGCACGCGTGCGTCCTGTCAAGCAACTCTTCTTGGGCCGTGATCGCCAGCGTCACAATCCGACTCTATAGAACAGACATCAAAACTCGCCATTTTCATGATCTTGAACAAAGATGGCGTGAGCAGAGAGAAATGGCGCCCTCTTTTGTTCTTTCGGCATGACATTGCAATGGCTGGAAACGGTATTGTGAGATTTTTCTATTGTTCCCTCCCCCTTTTTTGTTTGATTAATGTCTCAGGAAGGAGACGATTTGACCTGAACATTGACTTCTTGAGACTCACTTATATAAGGGCAGGGCCTGAGTATTTTGTGTTCACTGAGACTATCTCTCTCAGACCTCGGCCTTGAAACACTAAGGAGTAAAAGGTAAGAATGCGTTCAATATTTTCGTACCTTATGTAATGAATGTTAGCAGTAATCCGAAAAGTTTGTTATGAAATGTAATCAAACTCATATATTTAAACATAATTTTCGTCAAAACATACTTATTGATTTACTAATTATGAAGATTATAAAAGCATTGTTGTAGTTTAAGCCTTCCCTTCTAATTTCTACTACTATATTCATTTTCTATTATAGTTTCAATTCACAATTAACGCAAACTTTTTAACTGTGAAAGAAGTTTCATAACTGTTCCATAACTGTTTCATAACTGTTCCATAACTGTCCCATAGCAACCAATAAACATGTCGTTAAAAGCAAAGAAAAATGGACTATATATTCAGAAAATTATACATGAAGGGTTTAAACGCAGAGACCATAGCCATATGGGTCATTTTCTCTAAACGGGCTTTTTCATCTTCCTTGTTACATCATAATTTTTTTCTATTTTTCAACCTGTTTTCTGCTTTGTATTTTAACATAGGTGATTTAAACTAAAAAGCAAACAGTAGCAGCGATCATTTGGGGAAATTAAATAGAAAATGCGAATTTTTATTTTCAAGATAAGTAAATGACGGCATGACCGGGGAATGGCACTTAATATAGGCAACTGCTTTGTTAATATGTATGTATATCATTAGAAAAATAAAAAATCGTTTTGCTTTAAATGTAATCTTATATTTACAACTAACTTCTTATTTCTTCTAAAAAGAAAATCTAATTTAAATGTAATTCACCTGTTCTAATGCCATTCCCTTGTCTACCAAGAACAAAGGTAAATGACGACAGGGGAATGATAAATCATGTGATTTTACTTTCTGAGTATATGAGTTTTATTTGCATTTAAACCTAACTTGATATCCAGTTTGATACACTAACTAGGCACACATATATGTTAAAAAAAAAAATTACTTTTTCATTCTGAGAATATTTAAAGACAAGTGAATAACAAGGAATAAAAATACTTACCCAAATTTGTTCAGTTTTATAATATTTCCCTCCACAGAATGATAGCTAGAACATTGTTGAACTCTTGAAATGGTGAACATGGACTTTAGTAAAAAATAATAATACTTTAATTATATTGTGTTGTCATCTATGTACAGAAAGAAGTGTTAAAATTTAAAGACAGGTGAATGATGAAAAAGCTAGGGGACAGTTGTAAAAAATTAATTTAAAATATTGCTCTAATGCATAGCGGATTTTTTATTACTGTTTTTATTAACACTTTACAACATAGTTGAAAAGTGTTTATGACTTTGTTCATTCTGTCTGTCTGTCTGTTTGTCCGTTCGCACGATAACTGCCGTAAAAATGACTTTATCAAAATGAAATTTTAGTATGTTGTTCACACGGTCTATAGGACCTATGGGAATATAATTGAGTAATATCACCCAATTAGTTTTGGACTAAACCCGGGTTGAAAAAATGAAATACATTGAACCCTATGGGACTTAATTTCTCAAACATTTTAAAGAGAATTTAAAATTCACAAATTGCTTCGAAAGTTTTAGGAGATATTCAAATTAGTCCATAAAAATTATTCAAAAAAAATTCAGCAAAATATAATCGGTAGTTTTTTAAATAAAAATTAAAATAATACTTACACCCATATTATATGAAAAGATCACGTGACCAACTTCAAAATAAAATATGGCATCCATCTTGTATCAAAATCGTGATTTTTAAGGTTCTTTTTAATTTATATTTAGTGTTGTATCCGTCCTAAAACCGCTTTATTTTTGCTTAATTTCTGTGCATCTATATTCTGAAGCAACGCAATTGCAATATATTTGAGTTTAAATGATCAATGCCATCCATCTTGTGTCAAAATCAATGTTCAAAATCAAAATTATAAAATCCTGTCTATCGACGCAATAATTTCTGCATTGAACATTGTTGCGGAGACTAATTATTTTGGTTTCCGCGACACTATTTACTTGCAAACTTCTGGTGCCGCTATGGGTAGCTCTTTATCTGGCATTTTTGCTGAAGCTGTTTTGCAGGAGCTCGAGAACGAGATTTTGCCTTTTTTAACGCTTAAATCTAATCTTTGGTGCCGCTATGTTGACGATGTGTTTATTATTTGGGACCATGATTTAAATGATCTCCTTAATCTTTTGGATAAAGTTAATAATTTTTACCCCTCTATTAGTTTTACTGTTGAGCATGACTCCAATTTTTCTTTGCGTTTTTGTATGTTTTTGTTTCCCGCAACTCACTTGGTTTTCATACCTCTATTTTTTCTAAATCCACTTTTACTAATTCTTGTACCCTTGCCAATTAATCTCATCCTATATTCTCTAAAAAGCTTCCTTTAACGCCTATTTTAATCGTGCATTTAATGTTTACTCTTCTATTCCGGCTTTAACTAATGAAATCAATTTTATCTTTAATCTTGGCCATGAAGCCGCTTATTCCTTTGAGTTTATTTATAAAATTTTCGCTCATATTCACCGTAAATTTATTCAACTGCTGTTGTTGACTTTATGCCATATAAATCTAGTCTTCCGTATCATCCGAAGATTTTCCGTCCCCTCATTTAATTTTGCCATCAATTTAAATTAAAACCTACCTTATTCAATCGCATTTGTACGGATAAGTTTAGGGATATAGATAACTTAAAAAGCCTTGGTGGGGTGTACGTTGCACCCCTTTTAACTTCTGATAATGACAAGTTTTATACTGGTAGTACTAAACGTACTGTTGGTATCTGTTTAGATGAACATGCGTGACGTCAAGAATGGTAAACTTTTTCGGCTCTTGCCCAATGTGTTGTTAATGATAACTTTCAACCCTTTTATGAAAAAACTTTCCTTTTAATTCGTTTGCAATAACCCTCGTAATATTTTTCTTTATGAATCCATGTTTATTTATATATACCGTGATTCCATTTGTAATTTTGATCCTGTGCAAATTTTAAGTTACGCTTGGCGACTCGTTTTCGACTCTATATGTTGTTGTTGTCGAGACCCAGACCGTCCGACCTACCAGAAAGGTGTAAGGTAACTGTTTGGACGGCCGGGAAGTGCCACCCAATTTAGACCGGAACCCAGTGGGGGAGGCATCCACAGGGACCGTACCCTCCTTCCCCTACCACCAACCTCTCGGAAAGACTTACGGATCAACATGTTTAACGTGATTGTACTCCGCGTGAACACGGCGGCAGTTTTGGCAGTGGCGGGAATTGAACCCGGGCCTATCGAATGCAATTCCCGCGCGCTAACCACTGGGCTATCGCGCCCTCCACTCTATACGTTGTTGTTGTTGAGATCCAGACCGTCCGACCTACCAGAAAGTTGTAAGTCGACTCTATACGTGTCAAACATCTACACAGTTATCTGTGACGTTTCTTTTTAATGCAATTTATGCTTGGCTGAAATTTGGGCATGTTTAATTGTCTTTTCTTTTGTGTTTATATTTAATACTCGTTTAAATTTTTAATCTCCCGTTTATAACACTTTTTATTGGAATTTTGTAATTGTTTAATCCTTAATAGCTTGTTTATAATACCATTTAATTGCCATTATTCCGTAACTGATTTATGCAAATTTTGTCTGCCGATTTGGTCTATATATAGGCTTGTTTCCGCGGTAATTTTTCACATAGCCACTGAATGAAGGGTATGGTGATGCCCGAAAGCGCTCTGGCCTTTTAATATTTGTACGTCTTATTGGAAGATTTTATTTGATTAAATGACCTTTTCATCTATGATTTGTGTCTTTAATTTATGCTGAAATATTTACTGCTTTTACATAGAGAGCCAGGCGATTTATATTTCAATGAAGTCATTTGAATAAAGTCCATTTTTTTCGATGATGTTTTAAGTTTTCAAATATAATAAATTATTGTAGTATTGTGACAATTTAAAAAATATTACAGCTGAATGTATCGCATTTTAAAGACGTTTAAATAAAATTGCATTTCAGTTGGAAAGTGTTTCATAATCAATGCTTTATGCATGATTGATTATTCTTGTTTTAATTTGTCTAATTTAATATAAAACATCAAATTAAAAAATAACTAGATAATGAAGGCTTGTAAATGAAGTTGTGATTTTATTATTTGGCTGTTGGAACACACAGGGGAGTGACATTTAATAAAGAAACTAAATTTTTAAATATTAATAATATAAATTGTTTTTTAGCTAGTGGGTGACAAATATGAACTATAATATAATAAAACTGATCAGTGTCCATAATCAGTCTCAAGTCATGCAAACTTTTATTAAAACACCTGGGACATGTAAAACTCCCGTTTACAGAAAATGACCCATATATATATATCTTTAGCTGTAGTTTAAATTAAATAACACTAGTTGAGATCTATTTTGGCTCACAACAAAGACGCTAAACTAAGTAATTCTGTATTATGTTGAACTAGAAGAAGGTTTAAAGTTTAAGATTGAACCATAAAGAGTTTTTAATCTTATGCAATTAGTTTTAATCCTTAGTTGAACCATATTTTGGATTATATCAAATAGAAAGAACACAAATCATGACTGATGAGCGGTTGAAGCGTAATTAATCAAAATTAATAATCAAATCACGGTCTATGGGGTTGAACTGTAATTGATTCAAATTATGATCTATGTGGTTGAACTGTAATTGACTCAAATTATGATCTTTGTGGTTGAACTGGAATGGATCCAAATCATGGTTAAATTATTATAGTTCAGACTGGTGGCGAAGCATAAATGAAATTTGGAAAGATATCGCCAACTCAAATAATCCGTTACCAAGCAACTTTTGCTTAATTGTACGTTATTCAAAGTAAGTCCAGAAAATGTTTCGAATAATGCACAATTAAAGTCTGAGTGGCTCGGTAGAAGGCTGTCTGTTTGGGAAGACATTGTCTTCTCAAATTTCTTTCATTTTTTGCTACTGGTTTAGATATGTACTGGGTTATAGTCAACATTCTACCTCTTTTTGGTGTATCCTGGGGTAATATTTTAAAACGCTGTAACATGTTTATTATTTTTTTGCATCTTATACATTCGTTATATAAATTACATATAAGTAAATAAAATATAAGTAGTCTGTTTGTTTCCTGTTGTAGACTGCTCTCGAAAAGTTAGGTATGTAAAGGATATTTAACTGAAAAAGCAGCACTTTGCAAATATGGTGACATGATTCGACCGGATAATATTATCTACGGTGCTGATATATACAAATTTTGTCTACTGAAAGAAAAGAACGTGATTTCCAGGCTGCTTTAAAAGCAGCATTGTAAAGTTAAAATAAATTCCTAGCAAAATTAAAGAAAAATAATCGTGGTTAGAGTTTTCAAGATGTTGACTGTCTCAAAACAATGTGTACTATTTTGATAAATTGTTGAACATCTTACTGAAAATATATTAGTGTCATTTTTTAGCCTTGAACATTTTTTTAGTTGATTTTGCAATATCCCTAATTTTTTATGGTCAGTGAGTGCATTTTAAAGATATACATAGTGAAAATACTCGACAAATAGCAGACTATTTCTGATCGAAATTTTGAAACATAATTAATAGAATCTTGAGTATAAGAAAGTAAGTGGGAGTGAAGGTTTCAACTCAGATGCACCTATTATCCATATAGAGTTCTTTTCACTTTCCCTTTACTTAAGAATTTTACTGCCATTCAGATTAATATTTTATGCAGTTGGAAAGAAAAAAAAATCTCGATACATAATAATAACATTTATAACAGTTCATTTAGCTTGCCTATCTTAAAATATTCAAATTTTGTACGTTTATCAATCAATAGTAGATCTCGTCTCGTAAGTATATGCAGTGTTTTGTTAGTATATGCAGTGTTTTGTTAGTAGATGCAGTGTCTTGTCAGTATATGCAGTGTTTTGTTAGTAGATGCAGTGTCTTGTCAGTATATGCAGTGTTTTGTTAGTAGATGCAGTGTCTTGTCAGTATATGCAGTGTTTTGTTAGTAGATGCAGTGTCTTGTCAGTATATGCAGTGTTTTGTTAGTAGATGCAGTGTTTTGTCAGTATATGCAGTGTTTTGTTAGTAGATGCAGTGTTTTGTAGCAAAATTACGCAATTTTTAAATCTGCTAAAATTGATAAATTTAATTAATGCAGTTTAAAAAATTCCGTAAAATTTTTATTATGCATTTAGCTTTCATATTTCTACTAAAGACTTAATTTCATTGCAACACTCGGTCGAAATCTTGAAATAAGTTATATATCCCATTGCCAAACTTCATTCCATATTTCATTCCAAATCTATTTATTTTCAGAACAGTTAATAAATTTAAATTCGTTATGAGAGCTTAAATTATTATTTTTCTCCAAAGAAATAGAAACTATCTATCAATTTTGTAAATTTTGTTAGGCGGCATTTCCTGATGCTTGACATTAGAAAACATTAATATACCTTTAATTTTTACTGTTTGGTTAGAATTTAAATAATTGCAAGAATATATATTTTTGCAATTAATTAATTATAAATCATTTGAGACACTTGATGGGATGGAAGTAGGATTTTATTAATTAATATTCAAAATGAAACTAGCTAAAAATATTAGTTTTTGGATAGCCACCTTATTTGTTGATTGTATTTACATGAAAAGTGTTTTACATTAGAGTTTTTCAATACACCATTTCAATTACTTTCAGAATTTGTTTTTCATTTATATCACGTAATTCTTTTATTTATATTACCTAACTCTCATAACTCTATTTGTTGCTATAGAAATATTGTCTTGCTTTTAAAAATACTTTCTACGTACGTCATTTTTTTTTTTACTTATTCATTTCACTTCATCTTATATCACGCCAAACAAATTACATCTTTAATGATGACGAGTAGGATTCTACCAATTTGTCACACAAAAGCGTGTTATTATGAGCTAAAATTACAACAATGTGACCGTAACTATAATGTGTCGGGTCAGTTCTCCTGTACTTCATCACGTGAAACATGTTAGCAGACGATCACGCGAATAAGTTTTAATTCGCAGTTAAGCTGTGTGAGTGTTGATGTTCTCAAGGAATTTATGGATCCGACGGTAAGACTTGTAATAAAAAAGTAATGTTTGATTATGTAAGAGAACGTGGAAATTTGCATTATTTTTAATTTTAAATATTATAACAATTTTTAATTTTGCATTTTTTTAAATTTTTAATTTTTTCCCCTTACATAATATAATATACAATACAGTATAATGATATGATTATGATGTATTATGGTAGTAGCAATGTATTATGGTAATGTAAATGCATTATGGTAGTGTCGAATGTCAAATTATGATTGTGTCGAAAATTCGAATTAGATTTTTTGACGAAATTATGTGCATGTATTAAGTATTCCTGAACTCGATTCAAACTTTTTTTGTCGGGAAGTCTGCAGAAATGGTGTGTGTGTGAGGTTGTGGACATAGAACGTTCGGAAGCTCCCAAATTTTCGAATAATATTTTGAAAGCAAAAATTAGAACAATTAGCTGCGTTAAATAAATAATGATTATATACGCAATGTATCATAAGAAATGAATGGCACTCATTTTCGAAAACTGGTATCAAACTTTCTCGAGATTCGACGTTTTTTAAATAAATTTATCAGAAATTACATAAAAATTAAATATGTATTAAGTAGCAAAATCAAACACACATCCATAACAGAAAGTCTTTATTTCACTTCCTTAAGACGTACAAAAGTTTTAAACTTTTGTACGTCTTAAGGAAGTGAAATAAAGACCTTCTGTTATGGATGTGTGTTTGATTTTGCTATATTAACATCAGACGTGATGCCAAATTATTTATATGTATTAAGTATTATTGAATAAGTTGATTTTAAGCCAACTTATTCAATTATTAGTTTTTTATATCATGTTGTCTTTTTGGGAGTCTTAAGTATTTGTAGAAAGGGGTCTTTATTCTTGAGGGGGGGGGGGATGATTAAAAAAATTCTTCTGCTTTGATGAAAGAAAATCTTTTGTCCATATTAAAATCTTTTTACAATTAAAAATGCTTTTCAATTCGAACTTTACAATTAATTTCAGAAGAATGAACCAATGAAAATAAAGTATTTGTGGAAATATACTTTACTTTTATTGGTTATGTTACAACTATATGTCATATGTTATACAACTTGAGTTTTAGTTACTCAAAGTTGTTTGTTTAAAGCACATAAAACTGTTGATGAACAATATTTTTATTGTTTTTGAATATGAAATTTCACATTTATAATTCTATGGCATAGTCCAAAATTCAAAATTCCTATATTTGCGACAAATCTACCTTGAGACTAAAGATGTATAGGAAAAACTGGAAGGTCCCACTTAATCTCCATATATTAAACGCTATTAATAATTAAAAACTAAAATTTTGCTGTATTAAACCGATAGGTAAGAGTTAAAATCAACCGATTCCTATATTTAAAATTCAAAATTATATTCTTGCTCTTTTATATTTCAATAACAAAGGCGAATGATGAAAAAGTCAAGTGCCTGGCCATTTGATAAAAAAAAAATGTATTTCAATAATAAAAATATTTAAAGTTGATCTTCAAAATGAATTCTGTTGCTATGGAGACCATCTAGTCAATGTAAGCGTAATGGGCGTATGAAGACAAAACTGAGCTTTCACAATGTATTTAAGGTAGCATTGCGGTGAATATAGTTCCTTTTATTAAATATAATAATTGAGAATTTGTAAGGTATGAACTAGTTTTGAATTTTAAAATAAAACTATCGTCTGCTCATTCTTTAATTGCCAACATTAATCTAATGAAGTTAAGAACGTGATGTATGCCTTGAATTTTAGGATGATCAGTGTATGGAACAGTTATAAAAAGTTATTTTCTATAATTTGAAGGTTAACAGTATAAACTTCTAAGAAATTATAAATAAATGTTTTAAATTAAATTGGGTTACATTTTCAAACGCAAGTGAATATGATACATCTTATATATTTCTGTTTTATTTACAAATTTCTAAATTAAAACATAATAATCTCTATAATTAAAATTGAAAATCAGTCTGTGTGTTTATTTGTGGGTGTATTTGTGTGCTTATTTGTCTCACCATCAAGGGAGAGCGAACGGCTGCACGGAATTGAATGAAATTTTCGGGATAAACTTGGATTAGCCCCATTTAAAATTTAGTACATTTGAGAGTTTTTAAGACCAGGGGTTATCAAGATATTAATAAAAAACGCACTATTATAAAGCTTCCATTGATATAGCATTATGCAAACGATATTTATTCTGCAAAATTATTTGAAAAAAAAAATGATATAATATTGCTAAGAGACAGAATTAAACCTAGTGAGTTTATATTTGAAAAGAAAATATCATGTTGCAAAGAAATGGAAACCCAATGAGTTATTACATTAGTAAATCTTTTTCGATTTTAATAATAATGAAATGTATATAAATAAATTTTTATCTGAAGTGCATTTTTGATTGGATTAAATCATTGCGGCCTTTGGGTTTAACGAGTTTAAATTTTGATATTTTCAAATTCTTACATAATCTGTTTTATTTTGGGGAAACATTTTTAAAATCCATATATTGCAGTGCGAGTATATCTTCACATAAAAAGGTATAATTTTCTAATCTAGGAAAATATAAATAGTTTCGTCCATCCGTCTTTGTAACGCTTGGTGAGGGATTTTGCGGGACTTGGCGACTTTTTTTAATGTTACAAAATTGATGAAAATGTTTCCAAATCGCTAAAAAATGTCGCCAAATTGATAAAAATGTCACCAAATTGAAAAATGATGCTATATTAATAAAATTAATGTTATTTCGAAAGGGGATAGTATTGTAATGATGTTTCGAAAGCTTTTGACTGTCAGTCCAACTATACTACTTGACAACAAATTTGGCGACTTTTCAAAATGTGGCCAAATTGCTCAAAAATCGCCAAATCGATAAAACTGTTGTCAAATTGAAAAAAAGACACCAAATCAATGAAATTAATTGCGTTTCGAAAGATGATAGGATTGTAATGATGTGTCGCTAGCGTTTGTCTCTTGGTCCAACTGTCCCATTTTCCAACAAATTTGGCGACTGTTTAAAATGCCATTAAATTAGTGAAAATGCGGTCAAATTAATAAAATGATACTAAATTAATGAAAATGACTCCTAATTGAGGAAAATTCAATATTTTGCAAAATTCAGTTCAATTTCCTTGATAATCCCTGTTTCTTTGTGGGAATTAAATAATATTTTTTGTAAATTTGTTTACAAACGGGACCAGGATGTTTTTTCTTCAGATCTGCTTATAAAGATAATTTGCATAGCAAGAACAGGAATTCTTATACATATTTTTAGGAGATTTAAATTAAATATTTTAATAAAATGTTTAGAATAACAATGCCATTTACAATATTATAGTAATTTGCACATAGTTGTGAAGTTTTAATTTCTTTATATTATATATTCTGTGCGAAGAACGGGTATACTGTTGGTAATAAATAAAGAATTATTCAACTGCTTCTGTAATTAAATAAAAAATAAAGTTTGAATTAATAGGCGTACAATTAAAATAAGTCGAATTGACCGATTTTGGGAGCAAAAATGATCTTTCTTTGACAAACAGCAAAGTAGAAAAGTAGCGCCATGAAAGAACGTAAAGTACTTTTAATTAATACTAATCAACTTATCTCCTTACAAATTTCATTTTCTTCCAAATACGGTCAAATACGCATTTTATATGGTTAGTTTTATTTTCAATTGCGTTTAATTATTCCAAATTTTATTATTCAGAGAAAAAGCACTGTTACAAAAATTCCTAATTTAACTTTTCACTGAATTATGTGTTTTAAATTTTTTTAATAAACTTTTAGTCAATTATAAAGGAAGTTCAAAAGAAATTGTGCTACTCCCAAGTAAATAATTTTTATTTCGCGAATATATATGTTTTATTGCAGTATTTTTAAACATTTTCTTTTTTTTTCTTGTGGCTCTAGTTCGCAGTTTATTTATTCCTTTCTGTAACTTTTGCTGATTTTACTTCATCTCGTACATGGAGAATGTAAAGCATTGTGATGAAGTCAAAAAATTGACTCTCAGATTTTGACGGATATACATGTTTTGGGAATCTCTGAACACAAATTAACTGTCAAAATGCAGTAACATTTTATGCAAAAGATAAGAAAAATTGAAGCAATGTTAATACTCACGTTAAGTGCAACTCAGTTTATGGCTAATTACGTTTCTTAAATGTTTCTAACGAATCAGCTGCGTTTTACTTTTCTTATATACATAGCATAATGTATAAGGAAAGTATTGTGACGGGGTCGAAAATTCTTACCTTAAACCTTTCTGGTAGTTGGACAGTCTGGGGTCGAAAATTCGAATTCGAGTTTTCGACGGGAGAGCACGTTTCAAGCATCCTTGATCACGAATCAAACATTTTGAGGTGATGTCTGTGTGTGTGTGCGTGTATGTGTGTGAAAGTATGTGTGTGTGCGTGTGCGTATGAAAGTATGTGTGTGTGTGTGAAAGTATGTGTGTGTGTGTGTGTGTCAGTGAGTCTGTGGAGACGACATTTCACGAACAAATAGAGCGATTCGATTGAAATTTGGTACAAAAATTACAATCCGGGAATACTGGAAGCCTATTGTTTTTAAACACAATCGGATGTTCAAAACCCCTTAAATTTTCGAGTGAAATTTTGAAAAAAATCATCAAAAAATCAAAACCTTTAATAAAGTTACACAAATAGACATTTCTTATGTAATGTTTCCTTAGAAAACGATTAACATAAACTTTAGAACGCTAGCATGAAT
Source organism: Amaurobius ferox (assembly GCA_951213105.1). Lineage (NCBI taxonomy): Eukaryota > Metazoa > Arthropoda > Arachnida > Araneae > Amaurobiidae > Amaurobius > Amaurobius ferox. The sequence continues at coordinate 54,109,910 of OX578139.1, read as the reverse complement.
CATTTTCGAGATATTGCACATTTTTCAAATAAATTTATCAAAAAATACCAGAAATTAAAAAAAAATATTAACTGTTGAGAAACATGTTCACTTTTCATGTGTAATATTATGCGATAAATTTGGTGACATCATTCTCGTGGCTCTAGCTCGTTCCCATTCATGAGAAAATATACTTTGAGTAATACTTTTGTATTTGAACGCCAATAGTCATTTATCTGCTATAAGAATAACTTATTTCTCCATCCATAACGCTTGGCGAGGTTTTGGCGACGAATTTGGCGGAATATCGCCAACTTGGCGACTTTTTAAATGTTGCCAAATAAACGAAAATCTCGTCAAATGGATAAAAATGACGCTAAATCAATGAAAATGACGACTAATTGACGAAAATTCAATATCTTGGAAAAAATATAATTATCTACTATAAGAATAACATGCTTTTTTTAACTGTAAAAGTAGTAAATTCATTGCATTATATAAGGAAAGTCACGTGTTGCCCACATCAGATTTTTACTTTTATAACAATATGAATAGTATTTATAAAGGGAAATTGTGATGGTGTTAAAATTCGACTCTTTTTGATAGATTTATACGTTTTGAGCAATACGATTTAATGATTTCTTCAGTAATATTTGAGTCTATCTGCGCTTGCGTGGCGCGACAACTCTCGAATAAATTGCGAGAATCTAAATACTAAAATATCGAAATTATAATCACTATACTACGAAATCTTTATCCGAAATCCTGTTATATACCAATTATTCTCAGTTCCATGTGTTTCTTTTACAACATATAAGATTAGTCTATGCCAACTAGAGTAAGATACACGATAGAAAAACTAAATCCAAGTAACAAGCATGTATCAAATATATTCGAGTTTGAGCCTGCATAGTAGATTTTACAGGAACGTACAACCACTGTATTTCAAAAACTAAGAATCCGATTTGAAAACCAATCATATGTCCTTGTAGGATTTTTAAAAGGCTATAAAATTTCCTTATTGTTTATAAAGCGAACTTTTAGTTTTTGAGGTATAAGCATTGCACACTTTAAAAACGGAAAATGTTTAATTTTCCAAAATAATTTCTCGAAAACTATAAGAGCTTTGTGAAAGAAATTATTGATATAAAAACTGAAATTCCTATTAAGCATTTTGTCTCTTACTGTTTATATCCATCTTTTATACAGTAGAAGATATTTCGAGTAAATATAATAAACAAAGTGAAATGAAAACTCGCTCGGATATAAACTTTCAAATTTTTTTGAAAAATAAAATGTTCAGAATATTAAAATATTGAAATTTATATTCCTAAATGATACCATATTTCTGCCAAAACAAGTATAAATTGTTTACATTTTTAAGTTATTATTAAATTATTTTATTTAATTGTTTAAATTTTTATGCATTATTTTCGGAGGTATTAGAATCAAATATGTTTACATTTTTCGTAACGCTCCGATTTTAACTGGATACCTCCCCCCCCCCGACCATAGACGTTATTTACGTTAAAAGCATTAAGCATGGAGTCATTCAGCTTTTATAATATTATTCTCACGGCTAGCGCATTTCTGTCCAAAGTATTTTCCTTAAAATAGAGACAATGTCGCTGATAGAATATTCGGGCTCCTATGCAGCAAATGCGCGGGCTCCCTACCATAAAAACAATAGGTTTGGTACTCTATAAAAATGTTGTTAATAATGAAAAAAATTACTGATCAATTGATCGTTCAATAAATCAAAATTTGCAGTTCAAAGTTTCATAAATCGAAAGTTAATAAAATAATAATCAAAAGTTAAAGTCATAAGCATAAATCAAAGTTTGTTGTTGGGCATTTCATGGACACACTTTATTTATTATATTTTGTTAATAAATCATTTATTTATTTCTCAGCGATACAAAACGGACATTATTTAGTTCTAATTACTATAATATTATTTTCCAAATAGAATATTTCTTTATTGTTCAAACAACATGCACCCCCCCCCCCCCCCGTAAAATAAATAATGAAGTTTTTAAGAAAATTACAGATTCAGGAATTTTGTGAGCATGGGGTCTCTAAATGTGTACTGTCAAGACAACCCCCCTCCCCACTGAAAAAGTATCGTCTGAATAATGTTGTTCATTTTGCATTATTATTATTATTTTTTTTTTAATTTTTGCTTGAGATATTTTACAATATTTGTATATATCGCTTTTCTATTGTTTTCCCACCACCACTGTTTATTTAATTTTTGTTAGAAGTTGAACAATTTATGAAACACTGTCATACAGGAAGCGAGTGTGTGGCTTTTCGACTTGACAGGTATTTTTATTTGCAGTGGCATTTTTTATTTGGGAATTTAAAAGAATATTCAAAATTCTCTTTTAAAAGAACACCTCTGTTTAAAGAAAACTATACTGTGCAGTCTGTTCATAACGACATTTTAGGGACCGTAAAAAGTATCATTATAGACGGTTATCCTTATATACAAGGTGCAACCTAATGCACTTTACAGTAGAAGTCTTTTAATATGGGTGTAACATTTATTTTCTTAAATAATATTATGTTAAACTTAAAATTTTCAGTGTAAATGAACATAAATCATAAGATTCTAATTCCACTTCGAAAATTTAATATGTGTATTTTCAATACAATTCTATTAATCTAAAAATGCATGTACATAATGACTAAAATAAAATACGGAATTATGGTTTATTTCAACAGTCAAAAACACATTATCACGTAAAAACAGAGAAAAAATACCTACTGTATAATCATGTTATCAGTACGTTCAACAGAATCTGGATTCTCAAACATGATCCAAAAAAATTTAGTCTTAATTAAAAAAATGACTACTACTAAAGACGGCTACGTGTGATTACGTGGATGATAAAGATCATTCAGCAGGGTACCTAGATCTGATCTTCGGTTCTGCGGAAATTTGGCGCAAAGCGTTTTGAGATTTCATAACATTTTTGGAAGGAGGTTTTTGTGTTTTATAGTGGTGGGCAGTTAACAAAATTCGTTACATTTTTCCCATATACATAGTAATGTATAGGTAAAGTATTGTGATGGGATCGAAAATTCGAATTAGAGTTTTCGACGGAAGAACACGTTTCAAGCCGTCATCTTGTCCTTATAATATGGCAATGCTTTGTGACATCTCTTTCATTTCTGGTTCTGTTAGGGCTTAATACGCACTCGTTTCCAGTAATACATTGCTTGTACTGAAAATAGTGGTATGAAAATAGTGGTATGAAAATAGTGGTCTGCCTTGCAGAACAAGGCTAGACTACACCATTCAGATGAATGTGATAGAAGATAGTGTAAGACGGTTTCTCTTTTCTTACTCAATATATAATGCAGTATACATTAATTTATCAAAATATTTGCAAAATATTACATTTTGAGCACCTACTTCCTTTGAATAAATGAAAAAAAAAATGCATAGCTTTTCGAAGAGGAACAGTTAAGTCATCCCGGATACCCTCTTTAAATCCACACCTCGCATTATGTAATATAGTGTACTTTGTTTATTTTATCAACATATTTGCAAAAATTCTATTTTGAGCAGTTGCTTCAGTTGATCAAATAAAGATAAGATATGGATTTTCGTAAGGGAGGGGGTGTGAGGTACTGGACATCTCTCACCCCCCTTTCACGAGCTCAAAGCATGTATAAACTGATAAACTGTAATGCGATGTATTTTCTATCTATTTTAAAAATTCTATCAGAATATTAAAAAACTATATATTTTGGGAAGTTTTGTTCACTGATTAAATGAAAATCAGATTTAGAGATTTCCGAAGGAGATTTGAACCTGGCTCCCAAATCTCTTTCTGGATCTGCGCCCGATTATAATTATGTTTCAAATTAAAAGTAGATTATTGAAATCTAGTACTTATTATGTGCATGCGATTAAATATGTTTTTGTTGGAAATTTGTTCTACTAACATTTTATTAATTTAAATCTGTAAACGATTTTTGGCAGTTTTATATCCGTCAACAAACATGTGAGATAATACATAAAGAGAGCTTAGAACACCATATATCAGTATTGGTTCTCTATAAACTATAAACCTAATTTTCAAAGATCAACTGAAGTAGTCACTGGAAAACCATTTTTTTTTGCCTATTTCTATAGCGCCCCCTAATAGTAGCCTGAGGATTGGGGAAAAAATAAGATTTGATTCAACATCGGGGTAGGATTAATTTTCTCAGGAGAATGTGCAAGTAGGAAAAATGAGCTATATATTTACTAGTTATTAACCCTTTTTCATAAACTATTTATACTGCCCAGATCCTTATCAGTTTTCCAGGCTCCTATGCAATGCATCTTTTTGCCTCAACCCCCTTCGTCAGCGGCCATGTCTACAGGTTTACTTACCGCTCTCAGTTAGAACGTATGGGGTATAAATGTAGCATGAATTATTTGTATTTGTGACGAAATCCCTTTGATAACTCAAAGGTGTTTTTCAAAATATAGAATAAGAAGATAACATTTCATGATTACAAAGAAAACATTCAAAAATTTTTGATATAATGAAGATATAATTTGCTAAAATACCATATGAGGATTGAAGCAATGTGGGTGCTGCTGTGTAATGATGCGAAAATGTATGATTTTTGATAAGACGTACGAAGACTGCTCATTGGAGGTATTTTTTCTTATAGAAGAAAAGCAGAATGATTCCCATCAACAAAGCCTGGTCCTGTGTAGTTTTGCTACTTGCTCTTGCCACATGTGTATATCAACAACGACCAGACGCATCAGTTCTGAAAATGAAACCACCACACCACCCGATGATGGCAGCCACCGACCAGATCCAAGCCAGAGGCTACGACGAAGGTGGTTGGAAACCTAAACCAGAAGTCCTCCTCATCTCAGAAAAGAAGCCAGATGCTGGAGGAATGATGAAAGATTTATCTCCTCTATTGGCTCTTTTGGTGCCACTGATATGTGCTTTCATGCTGTTCGCCAATAAAAACATGATGATGCCACCTATGATGCCTCCTATGATGATGCCACCCATGATGCCACCAATGATGCCACCCATGATGATGATGCCGCCTATGATGATGATGCCGCCTATGATGCCTCCTATGATGCCTCCCATGGCGGCAAGAGATGACAAGGGCAGAGCGATTAATATTGAACCCACGGTAGCAGACAACATTATCAATATTATAGACAAGATGGAAGATACCTATGGAGACAAAGATGATAAGCAATAAAATCAGTATGGACTTTATTAAGGCTTGGTTCAAAAAGCTTAAAAGTTTATCAGGCTATTGGAAAGAGATTCTGAGATCAAAAGGTGCTGAGTGTCCATGTATATTGTGATATTTCATAGATTCGAACAGTGGTGTAAATCGCACGCTTTACTAATTGTGTACATGGAGGGAACCTGAGAGATTTTTAGTTAAAATAATTTTGAATACAGCAGTAGTTTTTAAAAGTATTATGCAAGCAAGGTTAAGTTGACGTTGCAATGTTCTTTGTTCTTAAATAGTATATCTGCTTTAGTTTCCCAGTATCTTGCGTAATTTATTTTTCGAATTTGATTAATGTTCCTTTACTTAGTTGCTTGCATTTTGGTCCTTTAATCATAAAATATAATTAGTTTCAAATTTATCTTAGTAATTCTAAACTTTATTATAAAACTAAATTTTAATGACTGAAAACACTAAAATGTATAAATGATGAAAGTTGATCATTTGTTAAAATGTTTAGTTTCTGCTTTCGAGTGAAACGCATATTGATGTTTTATTTTTTATAGGATTCTTCAACCAAATATTTATCTGAATTCAATTTGAAGGGCTTTTAATATGTTATAGACTTACTACTTATTTAAAAACTTCTGCTGTATTTTAAATTATATCGGTTATTGTAAACTTAGAATGCATCTTTAGCTTGCTTTTTTGGAGAATAGGTATACGTTTGGATAAATATTTCAGGGAATGTTATTAACCGTTAAATCAAATTTAATTCTGCGACGTTCAGAATGTGTTTATGTATGCTAAAAATTGAGGCCTAGAAAATGCGCATCTTTTCACTTAATATTGCACAATCATTTGTAGTAATTTATTAGTAGTATGTTATTAGTAGTAATTTATTAGTAGTAGATCACTAATATTTACATTGCTCATTTCTATTTGTTGTGAAGTCAGGCTAATTTTATTCATATGCTTATCATTATTTATTGAGCAAACTTTCTCTTAGACGTGGTGTTTGTATCTGTTGTGTGGTAAGCGTTGTTGCACTTGTCTTTCAGAACTTATAATTTGACGTTTTGTTTCAAATTTTAATATGATTAAAAAATACATGGAATAAAATATTGGTTTTGGGTAAAAAAAATTTTTCGGTCAAAAAAAAAGTTAAGTAACGCAAAATTAAAATAAAGAAGTCTATATTATTATCGGAATATATTTTTTAAAATGCTAAAAGTCTTTATTCAAATGAAAGAATTTCTAATTTTATATTATATTTCCAGATGTTATACATTAACTAAAGAGTAAATTTTTTAGCATATTTAAATTTTTTTTAAATATAGATATATATTTGAATAGAATTTTAAATCTGGATAGAATTTATACGGATTCAACATGCGAACTATACTTCTTTTAAGTTTTTAAGTTTGAAATGAATTCAGTTTGCATTTATTTCAAAGTATTTTAAACATGGTGCTATACTTCAATTTATTGAAGCTACCTTAATTGTAGAATTTGCTCAAGTATGAACTGACGTAAGGATTTTGTGTAGTGTTCCTATTCTAAATATTTTTTACGATATTTGTATGAGTAAAATTGTTTGTATATTTAATGACCACGAAAGTTATATTACATTTTAACATTTTGCTTCTAGTCAAAGCATATAAAGCTAATACCAATGTATAGTTTTATAGAATAACGAATATCCTTGCTGTAACTGATATTTATTTATCAAATAATTTTTTATATAATAGATTTATTAGGGATTTTATGAGTATGGATAACATTTGCAAGTTCAATCCCCATAATTGAGATTGTAATTTGTCAGAAGAGCAATATTAAATGATTAGGGTTAGAAGCGTGGTTAAGGAGAGATATTTGATAGTTTATTTGATACCGGACACTAAAACTCACCCTGGATGACTTACGAATAAATTCACAAGATATAAGATAGACAGATAATTTGAATTTAAGAATATGAATTACAACTTTCAAGGGCAAATGCGATACTGGAGTAACTAGTAGTTATTGAAATATTAGTGCCGGATATTTTTTGATAAAACCAAACGAAGTAAAACTATTGGAATCTGAAGTATAACGATTTTGCGTTTATATGTGTAGTCAGGTTCTTGGAGGCGGTTGTCGATTGGATGGAGGGTTTACAGTGGCACACAATTTAACCGATAAATTTTAAATGAAGAATAAATGTATTTGGATCATCAGTGGGTATGACCCTTTATCTTTGCCACTGAATGCGATAATAATCATTTGAGATTGTGCTACACAAGCTGAACATGAAGACATCGAGCACTATGCACTCAAACGAAGATGCTGATTGGAATATTTTGTGCTCTTTTTTTAGACGATCCTATTCTAAACCATGCCCGGAAGATTGACATTCATCTTCCTACTCTCAATGATGATGACTTTTGTGCTGTGCACCCCTCCAGACATGGCTGATGATGATGAGGAGGACTATGACCCAGAATTTCGAGGATTCCATGAGTACGAAACTTGGAAAACACCCGCACAGCCATCAGCTCCAGAAGTTATTCTAATTAAGCAGAAGGATCCTCATTCAGATTCGTTCTCTTCTATCAGCAAAGTTATCAAGCACAACTTGCCACTTCTAGCAGTTCTTGCACCGCTTGTAGCAGTTGCAGTACTGCTGCCGTTGAAGGCTTACCTGGGTCCCGCCTATGTTGTCTATCCTCCAGTGACACCTGCTCCACCACCAGCCCCTCCGTCTATGAGGGATCGTGTTGGTAAAGTTGAAGATGGATACTTGGTGGAGGAAAGTTTGGCAACGCAGGTGTTGAATATGATTGAAGAAATGGATCAAGTTTATGGAGAACTGGCTGATAATGATAAAGATTCTTAAAATGTTATTAATGGTTTTCATCTACGTCACAACTGCCAGACATATTGTAGGGTGCTACATTAGATATAATTATAGAAACATGGCCACAAAATTGGCCTTTGCAGCTGTATTTCTATCATTAATATAATGACTACGTAAGGCGTGACATTGCATGAAATACATTTATTCAATCCAAGAGTGTTCCTTAAAAAAAGAGACAGCTGTCTCTACGTATTTATTTCTATTTATTTTTGGTGTAAAATGTGATAAGTTGTTCCAATTCGCAGACTTGTGGCTAAATATTGCATTTCTACCTCAACATTAGCTTTAGCCAAACTGTATTTGCCATGGATCTGTGAAATTTATATCAGTTACAGCAAGGTTTTGAGTATACAGACGATATCAATTTATTAATTTGATACATGTTTGCCGTTTACGAGGGGGTATCTAAAAATCTCCTGGAATCGCTGAAAAATATTAGTTGAGAGTAAAATTATTGCCCTGTTACTTTAGTCCTCTTCAAAGTACTCTCTTTGAAATGCTGTACACTTGTTCGCCATTTTCAAAAAGAAAAAAGTTCAAAGTTCCAATTTGGCATGTTATATTTATCATCCACGTCGGTATTGCTTTGATCTGGAGAGCATATCCCCTCTTTCAATCCTATCTCCATCGTAGGAAACAGTCAATAGCGCACCGCGCTAGATCAGGAAAGTGGAAAATACTAAACAATTACCATATTGTATTTTGCCAAAACATGCTGGCCAAGCCAGACAATGCTGTGTGCGTGGATACGTTGTTACGATGCAGGGCAGAATTTTGAATGAGTTTAGAAATATTGTTAATAGTACTGAGACAATCCTCCAAAACAGTTTCATGAATTTATAAAACAAACAAGAACAAAAGGAAAAGGGAAGGGGGACGCTAAAGTCGCACGGAATTATTTATAAAAAAAGAGCAATAAATACGAACCAGATGGAGATTGTTAGACTCATGCTACTTAACCCCTCAACTCTCAATTACTGCATTTTTCTTGATACGATTCAATTCTGGGAATTTTTAGATACTCTACACCCTCCTATGCTCGGTTTATAAATATATGCAATGTAGTTGTCAAATTTAAAAATTTCAAGATGTCTCTAGATTATACATTATTTACAAATGACCAAATTGTTTATGAGATTATTAGTGAATTTTTATACACTAAATGATCACTATTGTTATGTATAGAAAGTACTAAATTAAGCTCAATACTGTACTTAAAACAATGAATGTGGTGCTATATTCTTGACTTTATTCCTTTTCTAGTCTAAGAGTTTTACCTAGTCTATTGACTCTTAAGATATATTGTAAAGATATGGTTTGTTTATTTCTTATTAAGCATTAATAATAATAAACTGATGTAGTATTGATTGAATCATACATAAAAGTGCTTTTTTGACATTGAAAAATAATGATTGTTATTTAAAAAATTGTATTTTGATTACATATTCAATTGTAATGTGATGAATTATTTTAGTAAAATAAAATCGTGCACTTATATTTTTTAAAGTTACTTTGCTATAATTACTGACACGAATTTATTAATTTTTATTATTAATGTGCATCAAGAACGCAGTTATAACATGGTTGTAAAATTTAATAGCATTAAAATAGTATCGATAGCAAGCTATATACAAAAGTATATCCAGAAGTATGTATACGGGGGAAGGAAGATAGATATTTCTTCCATATATAATGCAGATTTGATGCATGGTTGTAATATTTAATAGTATTAAAATAGTATTGATACCAAGTTATATGCAGAAGGTATATCGAGAAGAATGTATGCGGGGGAAGGGAGACAGATATTTCTTCCATATCTAATGCAGCTTTGTTGCTTGGTTGTAATATTTAATAGCATTAAAATAATATCGATAGCAAGGTATATGCAGAAGTATATCCAGAAGTAAGTATAAGGGGGAAGGGAGATAGACATTTCTTCCATATCTAATGCAGATTTGATGCATGGTTGTAATATTTAACAAGAAGGATCAATCATGCTTAAAGCATTGATTATGAAACACTTTCCAACTTCAATTCAATTTTATTTAAACATCTCTAAAATGCAATACATTCCTAAGTAATATTTTAAAACTTATCACAATACTACATTAATTTATTATATTTGAAAACTTAAACCTTCATCGAAAAAAAATGAACTTCATTCAAATGACGGCATTGAAATATAAATTTCCTGGTTTAAACATCTCTAAAATGGGATACATTTCTTGGTAATATTTTTAAAATCACCATAATACTACAATAATTTATTATATTTGAAAACTTCATCGAAAAAACGTCATAGAAAAAATAACACGCTTGACTCTCTCTATAAAAGCAGCATTTCTTTCATAGCATTTTCTCAATCATTTCATTCATCATTCAGTACTAAAATAATTCATTTTATTTAAAAACTTAAGACCATGGAGCTACAAGTAATTAAACTCTATGCTTAAAACTTCATCGAAAAAAATCGCCCTTCTCTGTGTAAAATCAATGAATATTTCATTCATATCAGCTATGCAGACTCCATGAGCTAAATACTTTTGCGTTAAAAAAATACAGCAAATCTTATACAACTCATCCTACATATTTTATTGTTTACATTTTAAGTGAAAAATAGGTTTTGTTGTAGAAATAATCAAATTTGGATGATCATTTAAACTCAAATATATTGTCATTGCGTTCTTTCAGTATGTAGATGCACAGAATTTAAGCAAAAATAAAGTAGTTTTAGGACGGATACAACACTCAATATGAATTAAAAAGAACTTTAAAAATCACAATTTTGAGACAAGATGGATGCCATATTATATTTTGAAGTGGGTCACGTGATCTTTTCATATCATGGTCACGTGATCGCTTCATATAAGAGGTGTAATTATTATTTTAATTTTTATTTAAAAAACTACTGAATATATTTTGCTGAAATTTTTTTATATATTTTATGGAATAATTTGAATATTACCTAAAATTTTTGAAGCAATTTGTGAATTTTAAATCCGCTTAAAAAATGTTTGAAAAATTAGGTCCCATAGGGTTCAATGTATTTCATTTTTTCAACCCGGGTTCAATCCAAAACTAATTGGGTGATATTATTCATTTATATTCCCATAGGTCCTACAGACCGCCTGAACAGCATACTAAAATTTCATTTTGATTAAGTCATTTTTACGGCAGTTATAGCAGACAGACAGACAGAATGAACTAAGTCATAAACACTTTTCAAATTTGTTGTAAAGTGTTAATAATATTAAAATAGTATTGATAACGAGCTATATGCAGAAGTTTATCCATAAGTATGTATGCGGCTTCTATTTCTAATGCAGGTTTTCAAAAATTTAAACGAACTTGAAGAGATTTAACTACTCTTTTTGTCTTTATTTTTGTGAAAAATTCTTGTTGCGTTTTCAACTGTTGAATGTTTTTCATTAAATTGTAGATTAGAACGTTGTATTAAATTGTAGATTAGAACAGTTTATTCTTGCTCGCCTCATATATTTTGATGGAGGGAAAATGTGTATCAAATTCTTTTGGTCTCAATTAAAAGGACTTCAAATTTGCTTTAATTAAAATTACTAAGAAAATGCCGTACATGTTTATTTGGCAGATACTTAAAATTATAAAGAAATTTTTAGAATACTATCATGCACATATAACAAGAAGGAAAATCCATCTAACTACACGCGTGTATTCTGTCCTCAAATTGTATAGAAACTGCAATATTCAAGAAATAAAAAGAACATATGCATCATGGATATGCATATTATTTAAAATCGTAAGAAGACAACAAAAAATAAGATTTACAAAACTGCTTAAGACAGACTACATTGAAGCTTTAGACGATTTATAAAAGCTGCTTGAGGCAGATTGCTGAGGCATTAATGAATTCAAAAATTATGCAATCAGTTGTATGATTTCATTATATGAATTGTCCAATAATTATATGAAAACAAACAAAAAGTAGTAAAAGCAGTTACTAAATTATATTAGAAGTTAGTTGATTTGCCATTTGTGCTTATTAGTACAAAAATGCAATTAGACATTGAAGGTGTTGAGTTCTGTAGAATTATAGGTTCAATGCTGCAACAGCTCTTCAGGATTTGCAATTTCAATTGTGCAACACTCGAAAATTGCCTGTGATTGGTATATAGATTACGAGTTAAAATGCTTCAATAGAATTATTAATAAAGAATGTTCTTACGTATTCAAATTTATTTTACCTTTTTAGGGAAACTTAATTAGAAATAATCAAAAGTACATATGCTAAACACCACGCTTTCCAGTTATGTCAAATTAGCACAGATAAGATAATAGTAACACTAGTGACACCAAGATATAATTCTCAAAGAGTTATGGTATTTTCAAACTTTTCATCCATAAGAATTTTATATCTTTCTCTGGAACGTCAAGATGTAATGTAATGTACATGTCGCATAATATTGCTTATGGAGAGTCAATTTATTTAAAGATACTGAATAGTTTTTACGTAATTTTGTTAATAAATGTATTCCAAAACCATGTAATATCTCGGGAGCAATTTATGTCAGCCTTCTAAAATGAGTTCCATTCATTTTATGATGAATTACCTATAAAATGATTGCTTATTTAACATGATTAACTATCTCACTATTTTATATGTTTAAAAAATGCATTCAAATTGGAAGCTACAGAATATTTGACTGCGTTTAAAATCAATATGATTCCAGTATTCTCGATATTTCACATTTTTGATCTAAACTGAAAAAAAAAGATAAAATTAAATAGAAACGTTATTATAAAATCAGCTAATGATTTGTAAGTACTCTTAATCAGAAATGATTAATCGTTATCATTCACTGTTCTGGAGATATTATAAACTTCACTTTCGGTTTTCAGGAAATGCAATATGTCTCGAAAGAATTGAATGATTTCAATAAAATTTGGTGTGCTCATAAAGAACAATAAGACTAAAACAATAAGCCTATTTTGTCAGTAAGATAGATTCCAAATAAAGCTCTATCTTACTGAAGTTTTGAAGAGCTTTATCTTACTTAAGTAGTTCGATATTTTGTAGTCCCAGAATATCGAAATATGAACAACGCATTTTAACGTGCTATAAATGAATATAAATTCTGTTTTAGATTAAAAAAAAATGTATATAAAATGTCTACTTGTTCAAGAATTTTTTAACAGAATTATTTTTATAATGTTTTCTAAATTGAAGTAAAATATCCGAAAATTTAAAGATTTTTCTCTGGTACGACCTCTCTGAAAATGATTAACAGTCTCTCATGTTTGCAAGTGGAAATAATAGTACCAAATTTATTTTGAAAGGATAAATTTACTTAAGAGATATCGTCTCCACAGACAGAAATAGATAGATATTATTGTAAAAATGGTGGATTCGTATACACCGATACAACAACTTTAAATCTATCGAAATCTGAGAGGAAGCGAATCTTTATCAAGTCATCTTTCTCATCAATGGCGAGTCATTCTCTTCGATACATTCTCTTTAGAGTTCGGAAAATGTGGTAACGGATTTTTTCAGGGGGGCCATTTAAAGATTTTCTTGGAGTGAGAGGAAAAGTATTTCTTAGGTGGCAAAAGTTGATAGGCTTATTGTTCTAATGATAGAAATACGATTCGGTATATATATATATATATATATATATATATATATATATATATATATATATATATATATATATATATATATATATATATATATATATATATGTATATATATATATATATATATATATGTATATATATATATATATATATATATATATATATATGTATATTATATATATATATATATATATATATATATATATATATATATATATATATATATATATATATGTAAACATAATAATTTGGAAATTTTTGGGAAGGGGGACGTACGACCCATTAGGCTCCTAAACGGAGCCCCTGGGTTTTATTTGTTTAAATTTCGACCCTAGACAATACTTACAATTATAAAAATTTTTAACATAAAGTACAAAATGTCATGAATTTTTTCATTTGCCTGTGAGTGGAATGTCTGGGAAAAATTCAAAATCTAATTTTTTACAGAGACTTCATGGACCAAACTTTTTAACTAGTTGAATATTCCTTACGCCTTCATTAGTTAAATGAAAAAAAAAATCCATCTCTTTATCAGAAAAATTTGTGTAAATGCACTGTATAAAATTCCCCTCCAAATAGGGTATTCTTTAAAATAAAATATCTAAAATTCCCTAAATTTGGCCTCAAAAGTTTTCAATTTTAGATTTCGATTTAATAAGCATGGTAAAGTGATCCAAGTCAGTAAATTTATAAATATTTTCGTGAATTTCGGTTTTAAGAATTTTGAACTTTTACTTCAAACTACTGAAGTTGTAAGGAATATTACATAATTTGCTTAATAAAAATTTATCGCGAAAATAAGGAATTCTTTAAGATTTTCCTAAAAATACCTAAATTTGCTTTTACAAGCTTTAAATTTACGTTTGTATTAAACTTGGAAAAGTGATCCAAATCAGTAAATATGTATTTCGTAAATTTCTCTTTTAAGAATTTTGAACTTCTACTTCTTACCTAATGAAGGTGTAAGAAATATTGTAGAAATTAAAACTTTTATTCCACAAATTAAAACTTTTATTCTATAGTTCGTGTAATAAATATATACTAACTGATAACTTTTCCATAAATTCTAACCATAGAATTGACTGTTTTCATAAAATCCTGCATCTTATTTCAAGAAACTTTGTAATTGTAACTATACTACCCCTTTTAGGAATGAATTATATTTTGAATGTTTTACTGCGGATTGCAGGAAAAATAAACATGAAAAAAGTAAATATGAGTTTATGTAAATGGTATACGACTGACAGAGGCGAGCCATAGTATTGATAATATGAAATTATATTTGAGCAACATTATGGTTGATTTTTGATGTAAGGGATTTATAGTCGTAAACTTATTTATTAGTGAGGTCTTAACCGTTCATGTTCTTTAAGTAAAAGTGAATTTCAGTAATTGAGTAAAATTTCATTGGATATTAATAAAATATAAAGTAAATAAAATAATGCATCAGAGCTATTCAGAAAATAAAATATCCACATAGTTAAAAAAAATCCCATGCGGGTACATGCGACTTTCCCTACGCTCCTAATTACGTTAGATCTCGTACTACAATAATATTGACATCGAAGTGACATCATGTTGATTAAAATTTGACATTTTGGCGACTTTTTTGGCAAAAACAAAGGGATTTTTTTCATACGCCCTAAATCCCCATCAGAATTCCGTTCGCATTTTATTAATAACGCATGAAATAAATGAAAAGTGGGAAATAAGTTGATGTTAACATGCAAAATAAGTACTAAAATTTTTTTTTTTTTTGAATGAAGCCCTGAAACTGTTGTTAATTGCTGTCAATAATATTGCAATGGACGCTTTCTAAAAGTCACGGTCTTCCTATACTAAAGAGGAGAGAGTAAAGATCTAGACTGAAGAAAGCATAATGAAAAATTATGATGATGATATTACGTTATGCAAAGTGACTTATTATTTAACGATTCTTCTTTTAATTTTAAGTATCGTGATAACTAAGTGCCACAGCTTTCTAAAATGAGCTCTATTCGTTATCAATTATAAAATGATTCATATAATGATTTTTTTAATTTAAATTATTGACCGTTCTGATTAAAGAAATAAGGTATAGGAGAGCCTCTGAGGGTTTGATTTTTATTAAAATCGGTTCCAGTATCCACCGATGTAAAAAAGTATACCAAATTTCGTTTAAATCGTTCTATTCTTTGAAAGACATCGTGTCCATAGACTTACATACTAAAAGGTCATATTAATATATATTGTGTACATAATAATATACACATACACAAATACACACAGATATTGTCTCAGAATTGTTTGATGCGAGTTCTGCGATGATTAAAACGTGTAAATACGTCGAAATCTTGAATTCGAATTTTTGTCTAGGCTACACCACTTTCACTATGCGATATACGCAGAGAAAGTAATGAAACTATATTTATATATTTTTCTCAACTGTGATTAATATATGGAACACGCTATCCAAATTGTGTATTTATTTCACTTTCACTTTAGAGTAAACTGCCATCAAAATTGCTAAGATTTCCAAAATTTTCCTGAAATTTAAAATTAACATATTGCCTTTAACTTAACCCTATTACTTCCGTATGTATCTTTACGATGAAAAGTAATAGGACCAGAATTTTCTTTTCTGTCTGTTTCTTTTTGTAGCAGGGGTCAATTTGTTTCTTTTGTATTAGTTCATTCCCACCCACCTTTAAGTTCAAAATGTGAGTCAAATTAATGATGAAATACAGACAATTCTTTCGTGTAAAAGTGAATTCTTGAGGTATGGATCGCGTGCGAAACATTTTTTTTGTATGTGGCCCTTGTAGCATATCATTAAGAAATTCTATTATTGTAAATGAATATGAAAGATTGAAGAAAAGAAGACTAGAACCTATCTTTTCTTTGCTAGTCTTGCCACAATGGGAACAATGGAAACTTTTGTCCTGATGTCCTTGACCATGATACTAGCCACCAGTGTGGGCGGAAGAGAATCTACTCAAGCAAGAGGTTTCGACGAAGACCCCTGGAGCATGAGCCCGCAACCACAAATCTTGCTTGTAAAAGAGAAGGGTGGATCCTCAAGCAGTAGTGCTTCAGCGGGCATGAAGATGAAAGACCTGACTCCGATCATCTGTCTTCTTGCACCCCTTCTGCTAGCAGCAATTTTGATACCTGCCAAAATGACGATGATGATGAACGGGATGATGGCCAATACCAATGGAATGATGATTAATGGTATGGGGGGCCCTGGAGCTCCGATTACGGGATATTTGACAAGTGGATACGGGCAAAATTCTATTCCACTAGGTTTTCCAATTTTCAAGAACTTCATAGAGTCTAAAACGTTTTCTGGTGATTCCGAACAGCCGGATGGCTCAAATTCTACTCTTACCTCAGATGCGGAGCAAGATAACAACATACTCAAGCGCAGAGAAGAAAATAAGGAACGTGAATGGTTTGTTACGATCTCGCCGGGGTATAAACCTTCCACTAAACATCCTGAAACAGAGCCATATAAGATTATCAGAGGGTTAAAAAAGAAAAAAGGCGATACTGAGAATAATGAATGGACCAGTCGTATTTGGCCGACGGCTAGGCCTCGAATAACACTCGCAGACGAAATTCTGAAATTGTTAGACGATATATCAATCTTAATGTAATTTGGAAAATGGCTGGATTCTTAGAAATTATCTTGGCACGGTTTATATTTACTTCGCAACTCAATATCAATATTCTCAATTTCGTGGAAGTTTTTAAATAATTAAACATAGTGCATGTTTTTGGTTGAACTCACTGAAATTGATAAAAATAGGAGGAATGAAAATGATTGTAACTTGTGATTTATGGAGCTGCATATCCTTAAGGGAAAGTCAAAAGATGATAAGCATAGTGAAGTTGGCTTTATGGCATGCACTGGTATTATATTATATAGGGATTGATCTGTACAGCTGTGCAAGTCCAAGAGGCTATGTGCTTAAGATGGTCGGCCACTGGGATCCACAGCAATGTTTCATATTGTTCCTATGAAGTGAGCTCTAAATTCACTCACATTCACAACCCTGCATATACGTGTGTGCATAGATGCTATCTAATTGCAACTGTGACTGTGTGATACAATTGATATCCGATAGCTGAATGGCCTTTCTAAATTGGCTACACAGTCAATGTCCTGCAGTGAATCTATTTTCAAAGTGTGAACTTCCCCGTCAGTTTGTAAATTTTTATTTACTTAAACATAATTAATATTATATAGTTTTTAGATTTTTATGAGCCTGAAATGAACAAATATCTCACAAATGTTAGATTCAATATATCAATTTAAATTGGGAACATTACGCATTTATAATGTTATATAACTTGGTTGTGCCATGTGGATTATTTATTATCCCAAGGCGAAAGTGGCTTTTAGTTTTACAAAGTTTTCTAATGCGTGTTTACTAATCATTCTTGAATGAAAATTGAATTTCTTTTAAATGTTTGTCAAATACGTTAGGCGAGTTAAAATAAATCAATTGCAAAATTATAATCTTTTTAAAACTGTTCACGCAATTGGCTACAAGCGCCCATGACTTACCTTGTTGTCATTGCAACAGTAGTCTTTCTTTGTTTGACGTTTTACGTGAAGTAATACCTGATGTTAAAATGCTAAATATAGTACGTTTCATAGGAACATTGAATTATCGGGAAAACGGCAGCAATTGATAATATATAGATGGGTGGTTTTCTACCGTTTTTATTAAAATGGGAATGTTTGCGAATTTCTGTCGCTTAAATGATATGCACATTCTATTGACTTATGATTGGTATTTATTTTCATTAATTACACGCCAAATAACGACATAATTGTTTTCCAAAATTTATATTTCTCACTAGGATACTTGTATTAGGATAAATTAAAAGATGTATGTGTATTCTATATGGCCAATATAGTGTTCAGAACTGTATATATATAAAGCTGCGCATCTACAGGTCGAAACAAAACAACGATCAACCCAAAACATTTTGCCAACTGAAAAAAACCCGGAAAAAAGAAATTTTGCAGCTGCTAAAAATACTTTTGTGAATAAAGGGAAATTTCCACAAAAGTATGGATATTTAATTTTTAAATGTATAAGCTTTTGCGTTCATGTGTGTAACAACTATAAAGCTATTTGTCCATCTATTGTTTACGATTGCAGTTGCATATATTTTCAAACTTATTTAAAAAATATCAAGATCGGGGCTGGAAAATCGCTAATATTGTATTTTACCTTGAAAATTTTCTAGATTCCTATAAAAACAGATGCCACTTCTCAATATTAAATTGAACAACAATAATATAACTTAAAAAATATTTTTATTGGAAAGAGTATATGCGTATTTGACAAACAATGCAAAATAATTTCAATCTGTATTATGTGTAATTTCAAAATGAAATTAATTAGAGATTGTAATTTTGGCAGTTTCTAGAAAGTAGTTTGAAAAGACAATATATGAAGAACACCTCCAAAAGACATCATTTCATGTATGTGAGCATGAAATCAATACTGACAGCATCGGCAATCACCTTGGCAGTTTTGATCCATCCTGCTCTGTCAAAACCACATATCAATACCACAACCGCACCACAGTTCACGAAGCGTTTGCAGGAGTCCTTGCCACCCTTGCCCCGTCTTCCTCCAGAAACAAGACAGCGACCTCCTTCGTCATCGGTTCGACCGTCATGGTCCAATCCTCCATCCGTATCATGGGTTGATGATCCTCCTGCAGATTCCAACACCCAGCTGCTGCCTGTACTGTATCTGATGGCTCCACTCGTTGTAACTGCCATGCTGATGCCCATCGGGGCTACGATCATTGCCGCAATCGTAATGCTGAAAATGAATAACCAAGCTCCTGGACGATTCAAAGCGTTGTTATTTCCCAGAGATGATGAAATTGCCCCCATCTACAAGATTCTGGAGCAAAACTTTATGGACCTGTTGCAGAGACTGGAAAGCGCAATTTTGAAGCATGAAAACATTCTGTGAATGATTAAAACAGTGTCTGTAGCCACAGTAAAATAGGTTTAAAGTTAAATTAATGTAAATATGTAAATTTTTGTGAAGAACAGAAGTTTTTAGTCGGTAATCCAATCATCGTTTACCCTAAAATTAATAACGTATAATATCACCTAGATAAGGAAATTATAGGAAATAAAAACGCGCATTTAACTGTTTTATTCAAAGCTTTTCTACTCTGATATGTGAAATATAGCTTACACAGCAGAAATATATTTTGTTTATAATTAGTACTCTTTTCAGGATTCCAATCAACGTATTTAATCGTACTTTAGTGAGGGAAAACAAGGATTCAATCCACTAGTTGATTTAAAATTTTTGCCAACCCATTTATATAACATATTAGAGTGAACTCTTATTGATGCTCAGTCTGAGGATTGTATACGTAGAATAGTTCTATGACCAGTTCAGTAATGAGCTCACTAACCAGTAAGTGACCATTTTAAAGTACAATTGATTTATCAGCTCTGGTGGCTGATCGTGTTGACACTGGTCTATCAGTTTTGTCTTGTTTATATCTGGTATATGAAAAGAATACGACAGAACTGATAACCAGCAAGTGATCACCTTATACCACAACTGGTCTAACTGCTCTGCTAGAACTAGTTTATCAGCTCTATTTTGCTTATATCAGATATATGAAAACAACGCGGTAGAACAGATAAAACAGTTCTGTTTGCATATATGAGAGTGCGCCTATTAAATGTGCAGATTTAAATACTCAGTAAGCATTAAAAATCTTTGTAAGTTACATTTCCTTTATCAAGGATCACATCTTAACTTGTATTGAGGATCCCTAAAATTACTTAGATTATTTTGAAATTTATGATGTAAAATTATTAATATTTTGTTGATTATTAAGATCAAATTCTTCTTCTTCTTCTTTTTTTTTTTTTTTTTTTGAATACATTTAAAATATATTAACACTGATTTGTCACCATTCAACTAAATTTAGCATTAAGTATATTGTGTAGATAGTTTTGAATTTGTATAATTTGTATGCATTTGATTTGTTGAGTAATTTCCTAGATGATCATAAGAATAGGATAAGCAAAGGTTTAGCAGTTGGTGATACTATAGTTTATAGGATATGTTTGTACTGACATGGTCATTTTCAAATTTTAGAATGAAACATTTTAAAAAGTCTAGCACCATGTTCTCAGTTAGTATGATGTTTTTAATATTTTAAGTATAGAATAATTTATCATTAGAAGTTAAGCGAATGAAACAGTAAAATCATTTAAAAATCTGATTGTAAAAATTTATTATACTTGTGCTAATAATTTATTATATTTTTAATGATGTGAATATAATAAGTATAAATAATATTCTTAAATGTGTAAATAACTATTATGAATAATATGTCTGAATAATATTTTCTATTATATTAGTAATAATTTAAACTTGTTTCATTGGGAAAAATATTAAGAAAATCGTAAGTTACATAATATATTTACTGTTTTTTCAGTTTCTTGAAAAATTCTAAAGAATGTTATTTTGAAACATGTTTCTTTATATCACTCGGATGCTTTTATCTTTCTCTAGTTTAACCACTAATTAAGGAACACTATACCATTAACTTTAAGAATTTATTTAAAAATAGATACCAAAAAATCTCATTCCTATTCTGAAATTTACGCATGGCTTTCAACAGATTTGATACACAGTAGAGATTTTAAGTTTAAAATCTTTGATAAGCGAATTTTCTTTCTCTTTAACAGTAATTAAAAGACATGCAAGATCAACTATTGATATTTTCATTCATCATGCTTTTGCCCGTCATTATTTCCACAAAAGAATTGGTGAAAAAAGAGTGGAGTTCCTTGTTGGATCAAGAAACACCTGTAATAACCGGAATAGGAACTTGGAAAGCACGTTTTATGTCGGACAACAGTGGCCCTGAAAATACATGGCATAAATCTCCTGAGAAAAAGTTTATTACTGAAAGAAAATTTGGAACTTATCTTATTAGAAACGTAACATTTACCGTAAGCGGCTCAAATGTAAGTAACCATGGCACAAAAGAACTGGTGGACAAAGATTGGAGTACATTGTTAGATCCAGATGCATCTGTGAGAGGGGGAATGGAGACATGGAAAGCACGTTTCATGTCGGACAATAATACTCCTCAAAACACATGGCATAAATCCCCTGACAAAAATTTTACTACTGGAAGAAAATTGGGAAATTACCGTATTAAAGACATAACATTTTCTGCCGGAGTCTCAAATGAAAGTAAACATCATAACATGACAAATGTAATTTTTATGGATACTCAGGATAACATGGAAAAGAAGAATGGATTGAAGGAAACAATTTATAGATACCGCATGAAAAATGATGAGATAGTTTCGGCTCAAGTAACAGATTTTCCACAGCCAGCTTGGCAGCTTCCCGTATCAAAGCTTGTCGGATCTGATAAACGTGAAAACTTAACAGTCCTTCCTTTGAGCATTTTGCACAAATTGTGGGAGTCCACCAACCAAATAAGGAGAACTGATGAATTTGATAACATGAGTCTTGAATTAGAAGATGAAACACTGAATGATATCAATTTACATGTGAAGGCAACGGCAAATTGCAAAGGTGAATGCTTAAATCATGATATTTTAAATGAAATCCAAGATGGTGATTTAGACTCCGGTGAAAGCCGAGGACATCCAGGTGGTGAACAGCAAATTCTTCTGATCAAAGATAAAGGAGATAGTAGTGGTGGTGGAACGTCTAGCAGTTCGACAAGTGGCAAAAATATAGGACCACTAATGATGATGATCACTCCTCTAATAATGATGAGTGTAATGATGCCCATGATGATGAGTGTTATGGCAGGTATGTTGAACTTCATGAAAGGAATGACAGGAATGATGATGATGCTTTCTTGGTCCCAAAATGGGGCAAATTTGCAACAGGTTACGAAACATAGAAAATCCAATGACGATGAACAAATGAGTAAAAATGATTTTTTAAATTCTTTTATACAAGAGTTGTCCGAGAAATTAGAATTAGCAATCAACAAATATGATATATAAGTGATTATCATTAAAAATTATTGGTGGTGGTTGAGATTAATGCGTTTAGGTGAAAATCGCACAAAATATACACGCACATACATGGATGAGGACTTTAACATATGTAATATGTAATTCTGTGTTTATCTTTTGGTTAGGAACTAAATAACGTACACCAAACTAATATTGTTATGTGGATACTAATAAACTTTGTACAGGATTTAATTGCTTTTTATGTCTTGTTAACTAATATGAGAACGAATAAAGATCTGTATTTTATCTGGTCTTCTGCAGTATGATGAATAGAGGAATTGCCAAGATTTTTACCATTCCCTTCATCTTCATCAGCGTGATGGCGGACGATAGAGTCATCTTGGTGTCTCCAAGCGATTCGGTTAGAAGAACAGATTGGGAGAGTATGGGAGGTGGATGGGCCGAATCACCACCACCACCACCACCTAAGATACTTCTTATCAAAAGCCCGGCGGAATCCTCATCTGACAACCAAAAGGAAGGAAAGCTGGAATCGCTGTTGCCCATTATCATGGCTTTGGTTCCTTTGATTCTGGTTGCCATCCTGATGCCGATTTTCATGAGTCTGCTATCAGGGATAATGAGTTTCGTCAAGTCATTGTTGGCGATGAAAATGACCACGATGATGCCACCTATGATGCCAATGGCGCCAAGTAGGCTGACAAATGTCATGAGAAAACAGCTAATGTTAGCAGAAAGAAATCAGAATACAACATTATTGGATAACTTTTCAGTGAGGGCAGATGATATGATAATGTCTAATAATGTAACTGCTTTGAGTTTTCCTAATTTTTGACAAAGAACATATATCTTTAATTCTTAACAAATACAGTTAATTACTTCATATATTCAAAAATTATTAATTTATTTCTTCTAATATGAAACAATACAGATTTCCTAAAACAATACTACACAAATATTTACAAGCAATGTATACTTTTAGTTTCAAAATGTTAACATATGCCTTAAATATGTAGAAAATTTTACACATAAATCATTCTAGTTTTGAGTTTTATATATTTCTTTAATATATAAAGTAATGCATCTGAATTAAATTTAGAAAAAATAATATAGGATTTACAAGTTTAAAGCAAATTATGAGCATGTGAACAAATAAGTTATTAATAATATATTTTATACTTACAATTTCCCTTCTCAGTGATATATTGATTTACAGGTTTATGAACAAATTTATATTTGTATTTGCAAAGTTTGTGTTATTTTTATATATTTGTGTTTATTGGGTTTTGGTTTACTTTATTTATTTATTTATTTATTTATTTATTTATTTAAGTTTTATATATATTGCATGTCTGTTATTTATTTGTGTTTCGTAATTTACAATGGATTATCTAAATTTACAATTACTATCTAAAATGTTTTAATATTTGACACACGGAATGGTGTTATATCATCTGTAAAATTTACAAAGGAATAAAGTATTTTTATTATTCTGCGTCTGCGTGCTTTTTTAAGAGGTACTAAGTATCTCAAACACACCCAATCGTAGCACCTCAACATTGCTTTTAAATTTTAAGTAGAACTTTCACGGTTTTGATGACTGCTAATCTAAAAGATTGATTTAATTTTTTTTTTAATAAAATAAATTTTTACTAATGGTGCTGAAATTACATTTACACAACACATTATTTTCCCTGCAATACATGATAATGTACAGGGAAAGTATTGGAATCGTGTCGAAAATCGAATCTCGAGTTTCCGACGAATACACACGTTTCGAACTCTCTAGAAAATGAAAAACTTATTTTCCACGTGATGTCTCTCTCTGTGTGTGTGTGTGTGTGTGTGTTTGTCCGTGTGTGTGTCTGTATATCAGTGCGTATGTCTGTATGTCAGTGTGTGTGCCTGTCTGTCAGTCTATGTATCTGGTGTCTGTGTAATTTATGTATCCATTAAAACATAAAGAATATTCGACGAAATTTTACAAAATTTGGTAAGATTCTTGTGGGTTACCTTTGGTGCTTTTTAGATTTTGGTACAATTCGGAAAATGCGAAATGATTTTCAAAAATCGCCAAAATCTGAAATAGAAAGTAAATATGCTTAAATGCATTGATTAAATGTTTTCTTATGTGCAGTGTTTGACGAAGAAAATAATAGTACTAGTCCTATTACTCTAGGATCAACCGTTCTCGCGATATTTTAGTGTTTTGGCATTTTGAATTGCAGCTATTTGAAAACATAGCCAGTTGACGAAAGAAAATGAAAATGGAATTGAAATTGCCAATTCGGTCCAAATTTAAATACGTATCTGTGTTATTTTGTGTAATTAAAGCTAATTTAATGCATTTTAAAAGGCAAAAACGGAGATAATCAATTTGATTATGTAGGGAAAGTCCTGTGCAGCTCATATCAGAATTTTTAATGCAGTAAAAATGTAATACATATTGAGGATACGAAAATAATTTTGTAAATGATCCATTTTTGTTCTGGTGACTTACCTTGAATTTCGGTCCAGATATGAACTATAATTTGATTTACTTCTCCTACAATTCATGGTAATGTAAATAAGGAAAGTAGTTGAAAAAGGTCGAAAATCGAAATTTGAGTTATCGACGGTTATGCACATTTTGGATGGTCTAGAACATAAATTCACTATTTTTAGCACGAAGCCTGTATATATATATTATATATATATATATATATATATATATATATATATATATATATATATATATATATATATATATATTTGTGTTTGCTTCGTCAAAATGCTTGGACTTGAGAACTAATTTTGCGAAGTGAACATTTCCATATTTTAGGCTTAGCCCTTTTCCACGTGTATAGCGATTTAGCTTGAATTTTTAAGATGTTCTTTTTTCGTCTCCATACCATTAAATTTTGTTGATTTTCTATAACTTGATTACTAGTGTTTTTTATTTTTTTTCATTTGTTTGATGATTTGCTGTTTTATATCTAATTTGTGGGTGTTTTAGAAAGTTAGGTTTATCGTGTTGCAGCTTCTTACTTTTCGTTCATTGGACTATCAAACTATTATTATATATATATATATATATATATATATATATATATATAATAATAGTTTTATTTTTACACAATTCTTATTATTACATTTCAAAAAACATATATATATATATATATATATAAAGAAATACAATCCCAAAAAGTATGAAATTCAAGAAAGAGAAAGGCGCAAATTGCCGCACTATCAGAGTCTGGAAATATAAGATTTAAAACCACGGGCATGATCGATTGTTGTTTCGCGCGTGCAGAGTCTCTGGGAGCGTTTTCATGAAGTCAAAGCTAGCTTCTAACCAGGAAATAGGGGTCGCAATCCCTCTTGACCTTTCTGCAACCCTGTAAACACAATCATTCCACCTATATATTTTCTTTTTTCATTTTAAATCTTTATATATATATATATATATATATATATATGTGTGTGTGTGTGTGTGTGTGTGTGTGTTGTTGAGACCCAGACCGTTCGACCTACCTGAAAAGTGTAAGGTGTGTGTGTGTACGTACAATGTTTTTAGATAAGAACACTATGGGTCATGTTGTTTTTCTCTAATTCTAGAGACTGTGTGTTCAAGTCATTGGGCTGCTTTGGTATCTGTGCTTTTTTGATCAGTTTCTCCGTTAACTTTCAGTGGTCATGTTGTCTTTGACCCATTCTATAGGCTGTGGGTTCGTGTCCATCCTCTCGCATTGATTATAGCAAGTTGAGTCTTCTTGGTTTTTGAACTATTTCTAATCAATCTCTCTGTTAAGTTTAAATAAATTAATTTGAATCTTCATTTCGTGAGCTGGTTGGCTTAGTAATCATGTCGTCTGTTTCCAGTCTCAGGGGCTGTCAGTTTGATTCCACACTCACACATTGAGTATAACGAGTTAAGTCGTTTTGGTATCTGAGCTTTTTCTGATAAGTCTCTCCTTTAAATTTAAATATTTTAATTCGGAATGTCTACTGGTGTTAGGAATGTTGTTGTTGTTGAGACCCAGATCGTCCGACCTACCAGAAAAGTGGTGTTAGGAATGTGTCCTTCTCCTCCAACTCTAAATGCTAAATACTCTTTTTGGTTTCTGCGCATTTCCTTACCAGTCTCTTCGTTGAGTTTCAATAGATTGATTAGAATCGTCGGTATGTGAACGGGCTAGCCCTATAGTCATGTTGTATGTATCCAATTCAATGAGCTGTTGTTTCGAATCCGTTCATTCGCATTGATTATAGAGAGTTAAATCTTTTTAGTTTCTGTGTATTTTTGTATTACCATTAACTTTATATAGATTAATTAGGTGCGCATTATGTTCGCTGGCTGGGTTCGCGGTCATGTTGTCTGTTTTCATTTATATATGCTCTGGGTTCGAGTGCAGTGATTATACCGAGTTTAGACTTTCTAGTTTCTGTGTTTTACCAGGTAAGTCTCTCTTTTAAGTTTAAATAGATTAATTAGGATCTTCGGCATGTGAACAGTGCAGTGGTTATGTTGTATGTATTCGATTCCATAGACTCTGGGTTCTAGGCCATCCTATCACATTGACTATCTTGAGTTGAGTCTTTTTGGTTTCTGTGCATTTTCTAACCAGTCTCTCTGCTAAGTTTAAATTATTAATTAGGATCTCCCTTATGTGAGCTACCTAGCTCAGTGGTTACGTTGTATGTATTCTATTTCATAGGCTGTGGGTTCGAGGCCATCCACTCGCATTGATTATCTTGAGTTGAGTCTTTTTGGTTTCTGTGCATTTTCTAACCAGTCTCTCTGATAAGTTGAAATTATTAATTAGGAACTCCCTTATGTGAGCTGTCTAGCTCAGTGGTTACGTTGTATGAATTCTATACCATAGGCTGTGGGTTCGAGGCCATCCATTCGCATTGATTACCTTGAGTTGAGTCTTTTGGTTTCTGTGTATTTTCTAGCCAGTCTCTCTGATAAGTTGAAATTATTAATTAGGAACTCCCTTATGTGAACTGTCCTGCTCAGTGGTTACGTTGTATGAATTCTATACCATAGACTGTGGGTTCGAGGCCATCCACTCGCATTGACTATCTTGAGTTGAGTCTTTTGGTTTCTGTGCATTTTCTAACCAGTCTCTCTGATAAGTTGAAATTATTAATTAGGAACTCCCTTATGTGAGCTGTCCAGCTCAGTGGTTACGTTGTATGAGTTCTATACCATAGGCTGTGGGTTCGAGGCCATCCACTCGCATTGATTATCTTGAGTTGAGTCTTTTTGGTTTCTGTGCATTTTCTAACCAGTCTCTCTGATAAGTTGAAATTATTATTTAGGAACTCCCTTATGTGAGCTGTTTAGCTCAGTGGTTAAGTTATATTCTTCTATTTCTATAGGCTGTGGGTTCGACTTGAATCATTTTGATTTCTGTGCTATTTCTGATCAGTCTGCCCATTAAGGTTAAATAGATTAATTTGGATCATCTGTATGTGAACTGGCTGGATCAGTGGTCAGGTCATTTCATTCCAATTCCCCAGGCTGTGGGTTCTAGTCCGTTGAGTCGTTTTGGTATTTGTGATTTTTCTGATCACTCTCTCCTTTAAATCTAAATAGATTAATTATGATTTTCGGCACGTGAGCTGGTTGACTCAGTGGCCATCCTGTATGTTTTCAGTTCCAGAGGTTGTGGGTTCGAGTCCATCCACTCGCATTGGTTATAGCGAGTTGAGCCGTTTTGGCTTCTGTGCTTTTCTGATCTATCTTATCGTTAAGTTTAAATAGATTCATTAGGATCTTCGGTGTGTGAGGTTGCTGGCTCAGTGGTCACGATTTCTGTTTACCACTCTGGAGACTGTGGGTTCGAGTCCATCCACCTGTAATGTGCAGCACCACATTTTGTTATTTCGTTATTAATATTATTTAACCGGAAGTGACGTACCGGAAATGATGCTACTTCCGGTACGTCATTACTCATTCGTCCAGGAAAAAAGAGATGTGCACGTTTCAAAATTGGACAAAATTTTGAGACTGCTTTAACAGGAGTCACGTGGTGCAAAACAAGCCCCGCACGAATTTTGGACGAGAAAGAGTGGTGTACTCGACACCGAAGCCAGCAGGCCGGAAGAGAAACCCCGCCAACAACGGTGGAGCTCACACACCGCTCGTCTTTTCATCTTATGCAGATAATTTAGTAAGAAATATTAGAGAGGAAAGAAGAAGATCTAATCAAGAATTACCAAACTCCCAAATCCTAGTTCCCTTCTCCCACCTTCAACTCCGCTGGAACGAGCTAATATCCGTTTTTACTAACACTACCCATTTTACCTAGTCTAGAACAGAACCCCGAGCCTATAGCCCCGCAACTTGACGCCCCAAGCCTCTCGGCTAAGGGGGCGACGGCCGAAGCTTCGATTTCGATGTATTTAAGCTTAACATTTTAACATGGCAGTTCAAATAATTTGAAAAAACGCGGCTAAAAATGCCTGGGACAGTACTCTCGAAAAAATCGTTCGCTTTACTCTTTAACTGTCACACTTTTCCGCTGCGCTACGAATGGCGTTGCAAAATTATTTTATTTTAGCTATAAAAATATTTCTCTGAATTGGCGATTAGAATAAATCTGGGTCAGAACCCAGAATCTATTACCCTGACCACATTGTTGATATATTATTTAAAATTGTGAACGTGAAATCATTGCTTTTAAGGTGAGGACAGAACTCGATATCAACAGACCTGAGCGCTCTTTGCCATGCTCCTTAACCACTGGGTCATACGAATAACGTTTTATATAGAGACCAGGAACTATTTAAGTTTTCTTTATGAAAAAATAAAAAAATGAGCCATCTTGTGCAATTAAACCCAATTTAATGAATTAGAAATTAATGAAAGAAATAGAATTAATGAAAGGAATAGAATTTAATGAAAGAAAAGAGAAAATGAATTTGAATCAGTAGGGAAAGTCATGTGGTGGCCCACATCAGATTTTTTTTGACCATTCACGCATGTTGCCCCTTAAAGAAAACTTTAATTAAATGGGGTGTTACTTATTAATGATCATGCATTAATTTCCAGATTTAAAGGCTAATCCATGGTGTAGAGATTAGACAGGTACCAATGAAACATTTAAAAAGAAATTAAGGGGAGAAGCTTCTATTTATTCTTAGCTAAGACGGTTTTGACAAGATGCTAGTTCTTCGCAGTTCTGTTAGCATGTAACGTAGAAACGGCGCAGGTTTCTACAGAACACCATCCAAAGAAAGACTTAACCCCTTAGCAACATGGCCATGTCTGATCCTTTCACAATATTCCACCTCCTCTGCATGAAAAGAAATAATTCAATTAAAGTGCGTATGTAAATAAATCTTTTCATGCGTAGTATAAGAAAAAATATGCATATAAAGGGCTCTTCTAAAGAAATGACACGCATGAAGATTGAACTCAAGAATTTTCCCGCCATTTGCAGCCATGAATCAAAACTATTCCACCAAATTCGGAGCAAGAGAGATAGATATATTAACTTCATCGATGATTCAGAAGCGCAATTTAGAGTCGTTCATCGGATCGAGTACCAACGGTTACTCGCGGTTTATTCGCTTTGTGGCTCGGTTCCTGGTCGGGTTTCCTTCATTTTTAAGTTGCGGATTGGGCCTCCTTTATACTTTTCAAGCTTCGGTTCGGGTTGCAGGTCTACCGGCAAAAATGATTTTTAAAGCTATATATCTTAGTGCATTCTTTTTAAATGAGAGTAATTAGATAAATGTTTTCTAACAAAGGTTTCAAACTGTAAACAACGCAGAAAATTGTGCATATGATTTGGAAAAAAAAAATTACAGAATATATTTTAAAAATAGAATTCCATTGCGGATTGGATATTTGGATCACACATTACGGGTTCGGTTCGGATTGCAATTCCTCAAATTTCTTTATTGCGAGTGAGAGTTGGCTAGTGGGTAGAACATTTTCTGTGTTGCGGTGCGGACTGGTTTAAACCCAACTGGCGCAGTACTCTAGCGCAGTTTGAAGTTTAAAAGTGAATCACACTTTTATTAAGAGGCACAGGGCCCTATTAAGACAAACTAGAGCCCTAAGAGCACGATTCTTTAGGCTGCCCCTACGCCCACTTTTCTAATTTCCACAAGAAAAAAAGAAAAAGAAAATATTTTAATGTTCTCCATATTAGTATTTTTGCACAGACCAAAATATGAACAGTTATTCAGAATGTTAGTTGTAAAATGTACAATGGAAAAGTACAATAGAAATTATAATGATACTTAAAGCAACGTCTACCTAATTTTAACTTTAAAAATATCTTTCTTAAACGATATTTTGATGGACACAATGATGCACACACCGTATACATTATTTATATGAAATAACCTTGAAGCACTTTTTGTAAATTTAAATGAAAAAAAAAAAAACTTTAAAACTGCAAAATTTAGAAACGGATCATACAAATTGCTCAAGTGTGGAGTATTGCCTGTAGTCGCTACTGTATAAAGAGCCTTGCTGTCCCAGCCGGGAATCGAACCCTGGATCTTCGAACTGCCCAGCCGACCCTCTACCGTTGAACTACTGGGGCGAAAATTGCAAGCTCTTATCGTCGAAGTGGACGCTGCACTTTCTACCCTGTAATGTCAGATTGGTGGGGGCAAATGACAATCTGACTGACCACCTCCTGTTATTTTTACTTCAGGTTAGCCTCCTGCTACTACTATTTTTACCCAGGTTACACAGGGTTGATTTGTTCTGGCGCCATTGTAAAGAGCCTTGTTGCTCCAACCAGGAATCGAACCCTAGGTCTCCGAACTGGCCAGCCGACGCTCTAGCGTCGAGTTATAGGGACGAAATTTCAAGCTCTCTTGTCGTCGAAGTGAACTATGCAATTCTATACATATAATCTCTTCGGTTTATCCTAGGTTAAGCACTATAGGGGACCTCAATATTTATAGATCCGCCCCGTTGTTACTTTTACTTAATTACGACCCAAACCTGAAAATTAATTTCTTCTGTTGTTCTCTTTTTTTCAGCTGGAGTGCCCATTCCTTACCTGCAGGCTGCTATATTAGGTATGCCGACATATGCCATTAACCTCATTCCAGTCATAGGGGTGAATCACTCAATAGAGAGGGAAAGGAGGAAATCCAGCATAGAATTACCAGGGAGTAGAGGCCTGAATGAGGTAATGTGCGAGAGAGATTATCAGACGTCTTGGATCTCTTGCTTGAAATGGAATTTTCCGGTATCGATAGTGGATAAATAGTGGTTGGACGGGTAACGATTTTCAGTATCTGGTTTAGTTTATTATTTAACTGAATTCACAGGTAGGGGTTCCTGGGAGCTATCAATAACCTTGTATGGAAAAGGCCATGAGTGTACACGTTAGGTCCGTCGATGGTAAAGTGACTATGCCCGAACGAATAAAAGCGATTGCAGTGCCCCAAGCTGAGAATTAAGAATGTTAGGATAAGAAACTCGGCAATAAAGCAAGATAAAAAAAATTTTTTGACTACAGAGTTAAAGAAGATTATCTAATTAGTAGGAATTGTCACCAAGAACGTGCAAAACGTGTATATGGAAGGCAATACGGTGACATCTTATACGATGACCAATAACACGGTGACACCTTAAATGCTTGCCAAAATACGTGGTAATGTTGATGATGGAGGGGGCTTTGAAAAGGCTGCACAATAGATTTCTGTTCATTTAAGTCTTGTTATTGTATCATTCCTGAATAGGACGGCAATTTGACTATCACCCTATTGTGCCAAATAAATGCCTTCTGTAGCAGTTTTAGACTCAATTCCTACACATTAGACAATGTTCTACAACTTTGTAATTCACATTTTTCTTTTATTTCGATTTATTGCCGAGTTCATTACTCTAGCCTTTTAAATTATCTTCTAGAGGCGCTGCAATCCCTTTTATTCGATAGGACATGGCCACTTTACTATATAGACAGACCAAACGGATGCATTCATGAACCTTTTACAAAGTTATTAGGACGCTTAAGGACCTTTTTAGGAGTCTTAATAAAACACAAAATTACAAACACACGTTAAAAAAAACACAAAGCGTGAACACAACTGACGACTTAAGAAGTACAGAAGCTCGTTCGATTCGCTTAGAAACTGTATAATGCACATCAGCAGGTAAGAGTAAAGTTGTATGAACTGCATAAACAATCATACTTTATTAATTATAGTAATATTAATGAATAAATTGATTAAGTCATCAATAAGTAATCAATAATATTAATCAATAAGTAAATAATAAGTAATATAAATTAATAAATCCCTAAGGAAAAAATTGATAAATTCATTTAAATTACTTCATCAGAAATTCAATGTCACTGTATGCAAAAACATAAATTTCTAAGTTTATTTTTAAAAGCTGTAAGTAATTATTTATAGTAGTCATCAATAAGTAATCAATAATATTAATCAATAAGTAAATAATAAGTAATATTAATTAATAAATCCCTAAGGAAAAAATTGATAAATTCATTTAAATTACTTCATCAGAAATTCAATGTCACTGTATGCAAAAACATAAATTTCTAAGTTTATTTTTAAAAGCTGTAAGTAATTATTTATAGTAGTCATCAATAAGTAATCAATAATATTAATCAATAAGTAAATAATAAGTAATATTAATTAATAAATCCCTAAGGAAAAAATTGATAAATTCATTTAAATTACTTCATCAGAAATTCAATGTCACTGTATGCAAAAACATAAATTTCTAAGTTTATTTTTAAAAGCTGTAAGTAATTATTTTAATATTAACGCTATGGGTAAATTATTGTAAGTTTTAGGAGCAGCCCCACAGAAGGTTTCGGTGCAAAATAATGCCTGAGTGAGTAACACGATGAATGTGAAAAATAACTCCACAACATTTTTGAAATGTCCTCATGTCTTGTCCAGTACGCACATGCGCATTTAAAACCCTACTGCAATACATCCAAAGCTATTTAACCAATTTGGTTCATAAAATTTGGTTTAAAGACAGAATGTTACACATTTACGAAAACTATGTCGGAATTCTTTCAAAACTTGACCACGCTCATGCGCATTTCAAATTTCAAAAACAAATTCGGAATTTTTATCTGATGTATGGCAAGTTAAGCATTCTAAAATAACTTAATATAAGAAATTTAAGTGAAATTAGATTCAATATAATGTGAGTGCATTCTGTGTTCGAACTACTGCACAACTAATCATTTTGGCGTCTGCACCAAAATATAAAGGAAACAACGAGAACAACGGATCACCAACCGACTTCTTTTTATAACCAGAAGCAAAAAAGGGGAAGGAATATAACTGGAAAAGATGCTTCTATACTGCTACGCGTTTTGTGTAGTATTTTTCAAGGGAAAGTACGCCATATTAACGTAACGTACTAGAAAAACCATCAAAACCTATCGCGAGCAGCCTGTCAGTGCATTTTAGGATCTACAAAGAGAGCAAGCAAGCGTTGCTTGTAGTCCCCGGGTTGCGAATCTCTGTTCTAAGGATAAACGTGTGAAGAAATTGTGTCACAGCGGGGATTCGGACCATTAGTTTCTACTTGACTCTTCGGCGCTATATCTGTTGAGTTAATAAGACGGTAAACTTTTTCTTCTGCATTGATGTCTAATATTAAGGTTTTGAAAAGTTTTTGGGAGATACGACAGAATTTTCAAAATTAAGATTATTGAAAGTTTTCTACCGTTTTATATTTATCTTTATAAAACTCTCCTTCTTGCACATAAATTTGCACATTATAGAGCGTAAGGCTGTATCATAATATATAGTCTGAGGTCCACGTGGCGGGGGACCAAGATAGAAAAAATATATTTAAAGGGTGGTTTTAATATTAAATTAATAACGTTTTTAAGAGACCACTTACGGGGCCTAGTCAAAGTCGCCTAAGAAAGACATTTTTTCTTCATAAGTGAATTTAAAACCTTTTTAGACATTAAGGCATATTTGATGTGTACCTTTTATTCAAAATTTCTAACCGAAATGTAACTTTTGATAAGATTTCATCATTCATCTTTTTCATACAATCATTAGGTGCTTAAAACAATTCTAAATTTGGCATCAGTCATTCACTGCTTCAAACCTGCAGGATTAAGCTGCTTGGGTGCCATTTTACAGAACTCATGTCTCAGCGAGGACTCAAATCACCGATTTCCGCCCGACTAGTCGACATTCTTTTCGTTGAGCTACTGAGATGATTATCTTTTCCTTCTATAATTGATATGGACGCTTATGGTATCTTCCAGAGGAAGCTTAGTTGGCAAAGCATCAAGCGATCACAGGTATAAGTTCTGTTTATGCATATGTCGAGCATCTAGTGTGAAACAAATTGAACAGAAGTAACACTTGTCACGCTGATATTTACACTTCAAGTGTCACTGACTCAGACAAAACTGTTTCCAGGACGGTCAGAATCAGGCAAATATTCACTTTAGAAATATAGTTTCCGCTCTTCCTCTTGACCCCGTTACATCTTTGGAGAAAATCGGAATTTTTGTGCAGGATATCCTCATTGTGAAAACCCAGGCGGGTGCCTCCCTGGAACAAAGGTGGGAAAATAGAGCAGAAATTAGAGCCGTCCCGGTCCGAGACAAATGCAGACGATTCTCTGAGGTGTTGCCATCGGGTCAAGACAAGATGCTCTTCGCTGCAGACCACGGAGCTGCTGATGCATGATAAACGCTATACTTTAATTTGGAGGTGAGGCTTGTTTGAATATTTATTACGGCAATCTATTTCGAGAGGTGTATTGTTGTCAAATGTGTGTTACCGGTTGATTGTTTTAATAGGATGCAATGCAGTATCGGTGTTTACATTGTTATGGAACAACTGTTATTGAAATAGGTCTGTAATGCAGCTACTTTCTTATGCTGTTTATTTATTTATATTTTAAAGGCTTGTAAGCAAATGTTTAAAAATGATTCATGAATTTAATCGAGTATTTCAACCGAATAAAATTTTTGAACGCACGAATAGTTTGATCTATGGTTTGCTTCAGTGGAGTCCCAGAAGATTGAGCTCAAAGTATTTTATTAAATTTGATTAATAATTAACGGTGGTTATTTAGTCCTCGCGATTAATAACTGATACTAATTGTTAAATTATACCTAATAAATTGAAATTAATTAGAAACTATATTTTGTGCAAAACTAACTTGACATAGAGAGGTATAAACCCCCCCCCCCCACCACCACTTTTCCACTAAACTGCATAGCCCACGTATTGAAAGCTATAAATTATTAAAATCATGAATTTTGCCTTATAAAACTAATAGTTTCAGTTTAAACCAATCGATTCTTATAAATTAGCCAAAATGCTACTTATGTATTTTTATATTTTATTAAATAAATATATTTGATACACAGTGGTGCTTAAAAAAATTGAATCATCCCGAAAAATTCGGTGTTTTCAAAATAAATGTTTAATAGAGCTAGCTACAAACGTAAATGTTGCATCCTATTTTTAGTGCATTGATCTTTATATAAAATTTCAAGTGTCATCACCCTCCGGCCATTATTATGAGACGGTACACATTACTATGCGCGTCATCTAAAAAAATTAACAAAATATATATTTCTTATTATTATGAAAAGCTCTTTATTGTTAAATATTTAATACAATAAGAATGTCACATATGTCACTTTATTACTGAATAGCTGATAAAATAAGAATGCCACATATATTTCTCATTATTTCTG
Organism: Amaurobius ferox; assembly: GCA_951213105.1. NCBI lineage: Eukaryota > Metazoa > Arthropoda > Arachnida > Araneae > Amaurobiidae > Amaurobius > Amaurobius ferox. Next base: position 54,073,495 of record OX578139.1, on the reverse strand, counting down.
AAAATTTCACATACAGACATTCCTATATATTGTTTGTGGATTTCTGTATACCCTCCTCTTCAATGTATTCATCAATATTAACACTATATATCAATATCACTTTACACGAGTTACTGCCTTTTTTATCCAACAAATTTAGGGAAATCTGCGGTTGATGCACCCTTTTAAATACCATTTCGACGCATTATATAATTATTTTACGTATTTTCGGGACCGTAAAGTTTTCGTCTTAACCCTTTTAATACCAAGAACTCAAAATCTAAGCTAAAAGTAGTTATGCTTTTTAACACTTTGCAACATCGTTGAAAAGCGTTTGTGATTTTGTTCATTCTATCTGTCTGTGTTGTTGTTGAAACCCAGACCGTCCGACCTACCAGGAAGGTGTAAGGTAACTGTTTGGACGGTCGGGAAGTGCTACCCAATTTAGACCGGAACCCAGTGGGGGAAGCATCCACAGGGACCGTACCCTCCTTCCCCTACCACCAACCTCTCGGAAGGACTTTCGAACCCACATGTTTAACGTGATCGTACTCCGCATGAACACGGCGGCAGTTTTGGCAGTGGCTGGAATCGAACCCGGGCCTACCGAGTGCAACTCCAGCGCGCTAACCAATGTAACTATCTGTCTGTGTGTAAGTTTGCACAATAACTGTCGTAAAAATGGCTTTATCAAAGTTAAATTTCAGTATGTTGTTGAGACGATCTGTGGGGCATGTGGGAATGCAAATTAATAATATCACCCAATTAGTTTTGGATCGAACCCGGGTTGAAAGAATGAAATATATTGAACCCTATGGGATTTAATTATTCAAACATTTTTTAAGCTAATTTAAAATTAACAAATTTCCTCGAAAGTTTTAAAAAATATTCAAATTATCCCATAATATATATACAATTTTTTTTAGCAAAATATGTTCGGTAGTTTTTAAAATAAAAATTAAAATAATAATTACACTTATATAATATGAAGTGATCACGTGACCCACTTCAAAATAAAATATGGCATCCATCTATATTCTCAAGAGTAAAAATCGTGATTTTTAAAGTTCTTTTAAATTAATATTTTGTGTTGCATCCGTCCTAAATTTTTTCTTTATTTTTGCGTAATTTTTGTGCATCTATATTCAGCGACAAAGCAATTACTATATTTTTGAGTTTAAATGATCATCAAACTGTGATTATTTCTACAATGAAGCCTAATTTTAATGGATGCAGAATGTAAACAAGTGATTGTCAGATGATTTGTATAAAAATTGGCGAATTTTTTTTCACGCAAAATTATTTAACTCTGGAGTCTGGAATATAAGTTGAAGTGTTGAAAACCCAGACCACACGACAGACCCGAAGGTTTACTGTAGCTAAGTGTGTGGCCGGGAACTAGGAATATAAGTGTATGAATGAAATATTAATTGCTTTTACATAGAGAACCAGACGATCAGCATTTCGATGACGTCATTTGAAAGAATTTCATTTTTTTCGATGAAGTTTTAAGTTTTCAAGTAAAATAAATTATCGTAGTTCTATGATAATTAAAAAAATATCACAGCTGAATGTATTGCATTTTGCATTTCAGTTGGAAAGTGTTTCATAATCAATGCTTTATGCATGATTGATCTTTCTTATTAAGTATATATATATATAGCGTTCATTTTTGCTGAAATATTATGTTATATGATCATGTTAGTTATGATCATGTTAAGTTATATGATCATGTTAATTTAATTTTTAGAATTTATATAACACTCTGTAAATTAAAACTTTTGACTATAATTTGAAATATGCATAACACATGTTTTAAAAATATTAACAAAATTAATGTATTTTTTTCCTTTTTGGAGTGGTAGACAATTTTGGTTTATTGTGTTTTAATTTAAGTAATTTTCACATGAACTTAAACTGTAGTTCGAATTACACGTCAGCTACAGAGATTTTAACTGATAAGTCATAGACGAAACAACATAAAGAAATATTGTCTGTCAAACGTCGATAATGGATGTAAATGTAAATACAAATTCAGGATAAATATTTCAAATAATTTATCCCAAATATTTAAATATTTGTCCATTACCATGGACACCAATAGCGAAAAGGTTAGAAATGTTCTTTATCTGTCTAAATTTTAAACAAATTATTTCGATTCACTTCTAAAATTGATTTCGTATGTTGCTTCGGAAATACGACGTATTCATTTAGAAGATTTTATTTTCAGTGAAATTTTATAAATCTTATTTAATAAGTTTGGATGCAGCAGAATGGGATTCTAACATGACTTCAAGTATTTTTTTTATGCTATTGCTTATTTATTTAAAAATGGAATTTTCTACTATGAGTTTATTAAAAAACAATATTTTCTCATGACAGAAGAATTAAACTTTCCAGAAATATTCCTAATATTAAGCAAGTCTGGGATTCAAGAAGCATAAGTTTCATTAAAATAGAAAAAAATATTTTATTTTTTTAGTAACTTTCATAAATATTTTAAGTAAAGCTTTTATCATATTCAATTATTTCACTTCCTTTTTATAGTTTTCCGTAATTGTTTATTCTTTCACATTTTAGGTATGTTTAATATATTAAAATAAGTTTTTATTAAGACTAAATGTGATGAAGTGCTAAAAATACATATGCTAAATCTAATTTGTATAAGAAGTGAAAAGTTTCTGAAATAGAGTTTTTATAATATTATTTTTTTTAATTTATTTATTTATTTTTCGTTTAATAATTACTCAACTTTGTTTCTAAGTGATTATTGTCATAATTAAAAAATAACTTTTAGTAATATTGAGCTTAGATGCTATAAAAGTACAAAATATACATTTTTTTCTAAAAATTTAATTTGTATCAGACGTAAAATTTTTTTCAATCAGTGCTTTTATCATATTGAATTTTTTAATTTCATTTTGTAAATTTTATTTTGTTAATTATGTTTTTATGTTTTTAATAATTTAAAGTTTATTATTTTATAAAATAATTTTTATATTATTATTGAACGCAAATAAGTTAAAAGTGCAAAAAGTACATTTGAATTTAAAAATATAATTTGTATGAGATGTAAAAGGTTTTCAAGTAGTGCTTTCACCATACTGATTTATTTTTTTCATTTCATTTTTATTTTATTTTGTTATTTATTCATTTATGTTAAGTATTTATAGTCTATTTTATAAAATAGTTCTTATATTAATATTACACTAAAGTGAGATAAAAATGCAAACAATACATTTGCTTCTTAATATGTAATTTGTGTCAGATGTAAAAGTTTTTCAAGTAGTGTTCTTATTATATTAAATATTTTCATTTCATTTTTATTTATTGTTAATATTCCTTTTTGATTTTAAGTATTTATAGTTTATTTTAAAAGGTAATTTTTATATAAATATTGAACCCAAAATGAGTTAAAAATAACAAAAAATGCGTTTGCTTCTAAAAACTCAATTTGTGTTAGACATCAAAATTATTTTACTACTAAGAAATGCTGGAATAAAATGAAAAATTGTAACTCTCGTTTTCAATAAAATTTATACGTGCTGGGTATTCTAAATCACGATCATAGTGTTACGAAAATGTAAAATAATTTCACTGGGAGTTCTTAGAAGGAAAAAACATATTTTCAGGGAGTCATTCATATTACTTGAATGTAGGATTGTCACAATTTGACTTTTTGGACAGGGTTACCAGATTTGTCGATTTATTGATAACTAAGCGACTTTTTGAATGTACTACAACTTTTTCGAAATAACGAATATTTTTTAGATACGAGTCATTTCTAGAAATTTTACGGAGAGTAATAAAAGGAGTCATCGCTCAGTTGGAGAGCAGTTGACGTGATACGACCTAAATTGAATTGTGAGATACACTAGTGTTTTGAAAATAGTATCTGCTATTTTGTGAATTAGGTGAGCATTTAAGTGCGGTTTTATTGTATCTGTCAGTTTTTTTGTGATCTTGTAAGACAGTTATCGAGTTATTTGCTGTATATTTTTCCTGTTTAGGCTTATTAGTGTTGTGAATAAACGTGTTAGTTATCCAGAAATTTGGACACATTCTTGTATCCTGAAAGTACACCCACGATTCCAGAGGATACATCGTAACAATAGGTTTGAGCATTTTCTAACTATTTTTAGCATTACATCTGTGTGTCTGTCTATGCAATACATGTATTCACACTAGCTCAAAAACTATCAATAAATTTCACGAAATTTGGTAGATAAGTGATAATGGACGTTACCCTGGTACTAATTATATTTTGGTACGATTGTAAAAAATAGAACTAGTTTTTTTTGTTCGAAACGTTCCGCAAAAATCAACAAACTTTGAAATAAGAGATTAATTAGTTTTAATGTATTAATTAAATGCTTATTTTGCATGCAATGTTTAAGCACATTTTTATCAATTCCAAAGCATTTTAACTTTAGTTCACGTTCTCTTTCTTATTTGGTTAATCACCCTTTAAAGCAAATGCTTCGGTTTCGTCTTTTAATGTCTTTTAAAATTCAATTTTTCTAGATTTATCATCAATAATAGAGAAACAATATTTGCTATCTCCAAGTGATTTAATCGGGAAGGACTCGAAAGTCATATATACTCTTTTTCGTGCATTTTAGTTGTCTGTTCATAGTTGTTACTTAAGGTAAGTTCTAGTTAACTTCATAACTTCTCATGTAGAGAATGTACTTAATGCTTGTGCAAACCGTCTATGAATCCATTTAATTCTAAGTTTACTGTCATGATTAACTATACTTCATTTTCTGGAACATGGGAAATACCGTACACAAAGTACAGTTTGTTTATTCTATTTACAGTAAAAAACACAAAAAAACACTCAACATTTCATTTGGAAATTACTATTTGTTCTTTGTCCCAAACTATAACCAGCAACGTCAGTGATTGCTTCCGCAATAAAGTTGCGTCTCATATTTGATGCTTAAAGCACATTAACAAGATTGAGTTCAACAAAATAATTAAAATATTTAACATAACATTAAAATCTTTAAAATAATAATATCATCTACTCAAGTGTTTGTGCTTCCCGATTCTTGTCTGCTGTATGTACAACTGAGGAAAAAAAAAACTGCCTCATATCTTGTTATTCAAGCATTGTTCATCGTAGAACAAATTTTGAGATGCCATTCGATTAGGAATAACGTCCATTACAAATTATTGTGCATGAAATTTGTATAAGTGGCCACATTAAAATGCGCCCAAACTTTGAAATTTCCAATGGCAACACCCAACTTTGACAACATATTTCGAATCTAGAGTAAAATTCAACCATTGATAGTAAATATCAAGTCATTTGGATGAAACGTTTCAGAATTAAGAGTATGCAAAGTTTTGAGCTCCTAATGTTAAATTAGTTCCCAGACTTTTATTCATATCTTCTGTAATAATTATCTTTTTATGCGGATTTTTTTACTTTCCTTATATACAATTATGTATAAGGAAAGTATTGTGACGGGGTCGAAAATTCGAATTCGAGTTTTCGACGGGAGAGCACGTTTCAAGCATCCCTGATCACGAATCAAACATTTTTGAAGTGATGTCTGTGTGTGTGTGTGTGTGTGTGTGTGTGTGTGTGTGTGTGTGTGTGAAAGTATATGTGTGCATGTGTGTGTATGTGAAAGTATGTGTGTGTGAAAGTATGTGTGTGCATGTGTGTGTGTGTGAAAGTATGTGTGTGTGTGTGTGTGTGAAAGTATGTGTGTGTGTGTGTGTGTGTGTGTGGAGACGATAGCTAACAAACAAATGGACAGATTCGAACGAAATTTGGTACAAAAATCACAATTCGTAAACAATGGAAGCCTATTGGTTTTATACGCAATCGAATGTTCAGAACCCCCCTTAATTTTCGAGTGAAATGTTGAAAATATCGTCAAAAAATCAAAACTTTTAATAAAGTTACGCTAATAGACATTTCTTATGTAATTTTTCATTAGAAAACGATTGACATAAATTTTAGAACGTTAACATCAACCGTTCTCGAGATATTGCACATTTAAAAAGAAATTATCAAAAAGTCATATAAAATAAAAAAAATATTTCCTATTGAGAAACATGTTTACTTTTCGTACGTAATACAATGCGATAAATTCGGTGACATCATTATCGTGGATCTAGCTCGTTCCATTCATGAAAAAAGATACTTTGAGTAATACTTTTGTATTTGAACGCCTATAGTCATTTATCTGTTGTAAGAATAACTTATTTCTTAGTCCATAATGCTTGGCGAGATTTTGGCGACGAATTTGGTGGAATGTCGCCAACTTGGCGACTTTTTTAAATGTTGCTAAATTAATGAAAACTCGCCAAATGGATAAAAATGACGCTAAATCAATGACGACTCATTGATGATGACGACATGGAAAATGACGACTCATTAACGAAAATTCAATGTGTTGGAAAGAATATAAGTAACTACTATAAAAATAATCAATTTTTTTACTGTAAAAGTAGTAAATTCATTGCATTATATAAGGAAAGTCATGTGCTGCCCACATCAAATTTTTTTGTATTGCGTTACTAACTAAGCAACCAAAACACAATTACGCGATTTTTAATTTTTTTTCTATAATGTTTTGTATGAAATATGAATTATGAAATTAATATTCGAAAAATTATGAAACCTAGGCATATTTTGATGCAAATTTATTCATACAGATATTTTTTATGTGTATGCAAAATTTTAGCTGTTTCCTCCCTGTGTTTCTTTCGTTATGTTTAAATATTCATCATCAGGATGATATTAAAGGTCGTATACTAGTTAAAAAAATCTGATATGGGTAGCAAATGACTTTCCCTGCAGATTCATATTCACGTTCTCTATTTCTTTAATTCATTATATTGAGTTTAATTGCACAAAATAACACCCACAATTATTTAACATAACACTGAATTGGCACTTTTAATTCAATTTTCGCTCTCAGTTGGTAATTGGACTTTTTTTCAACGGTGGCGAAGCGAAAATGCGAAAAAACTAAAATATCTCGAGAACGGCTAGATCTAGTGTAATGGGGTTGGTCTTATTCTTTTCATTGCTAAAAATTATGTGTAAAACAAGCATTTAATTGATATATTTGAGCATACGTAGTTTTTTATTTTAGATGTTGACGATTTTTGCGGGCCATTTTGCAAAAATAAAGGCAGGTTACTTTTTTCTGAATCATACTAAAATCTAATCAGCACCAGGGTCACACACAAGTGACTTACATACCAGATTTCATGAAATTCGGTCTATTAGTTTTTAAGTTAGAGTGGATACATACATTGCACAGACAGACACACACACAGGCGTCACGCTAAAAATAGTGTTTTCCTAGTTCTAGAGGTCCCGAAACGTGTAGATCCGTCGAAAACTCGAGTTGTGATTTTCGACATGATTCCAATACTTTCCCTATACATTACCATGTATTGCAGGGAAAGTAAAAACTGATGTGAGCAGTACATGACTTTCCCTGCAGATTCAAATGAATTTTGTAATTTTTTATTTCATTATGCATTAAATTGAGTTTAATTGCAAAAAATAATATGGATAATTTTCTGATATTATATCCAATTCGTTATTTTATTGCATCTTTGTTTCGTTTGGCAACTTAATTCACTTTAAATTCTTCAGGTCCTTAAAATTCTAAAATCTACAATATCTCGAGAACGGTTTATTCTACAGTCATGGGGTCAGATTTATTCGCTTAGTTGTCAAATTTCACATGTAAAACAAGTACTTAATTAATATACTTCATCAATTTTAGTCATTTATTTCAAAGTTTCACTATCTTGCTCATACCTTTCTGGTAGGTCGGCCGGTCTGGGTCTCAACAACAACTATCTTGCGCATGTAGTATTTTATTTTAGATCGAATATATTAGATATATTAGATTTTTTAAATAAAGGCAGATTCCTTTTTTCCCAATCGTATCAAAATCTAACCAGCATCACAGTATCCTACGAGCGACTTATCTACCAAATTTTGTGTAATTTGATCAATTAGTTTGTCACCTAGAGTGGATACATACAATTTCTGAAGGCCAGTTTTCTATAAGGCAGGTTCATTTATCCTGAATCGTACCAAAATCTAATCAGCACAAGTGGCTTATTTACCAAATTTTATGAAATTTAGTGGATTAGTTGAGTTAGAGTGGATATATACAATTTTTGCGGGCCATTTCGTAAAAAAATGCAGGTTCTTCTTTTTCGAATCGTATCAAAATCTAATCAGCACTAGGGTGACCCACAAGTGATTTATCTACCAAATTTTGTAAAATTTGATCAATTAGTTTGTATGAATTTGCACGTTTAATTCAATTTTCGTTCTCATTTGGTAACTGGACTTATTTTCAAAGGTGGCGTATCGAAAATGCGAGAAAACTAAAATATCTCGAGAACGGCTAGTCTTAGTGTAATGGGGTTGGTCTTATTCTTTTTATAGTTAAACATTACGTATAAAAAAAGCATTTAATAGATATATTTGAGCATACGTTGTTTTTTATTTTAGATTTTGCCGATTTTTGCGGACCATTTCGCAAAAAAAAATGCAGGTTACTTTTTTACTTTCCCTGCAATACATGGTAATGTATAGGGAAAGTATTGGAATCATGCCGAAAATCACAACTCGAGTTTTCGACGGATCTACACGTTTCAAGACCCCTAGAATACGAAAAAACCATTTTTAGCGTGACGTCTGTGCGTGTGTCTGTGTGTCTGTCTGTCTGTCTGTCTGTCTGTCTGTCTGTGTGTCTGTGTGTCTGTCTGTCTGTCTGTGCAGATTTTGTATCCACTGTAACTAAAAAACTAATCGACCGAATTTCACAAAATTTGGTAGGTAAGTCACTTGTGGCCGGGGCTAGTGCTGATTAGTTTTGGGTACGATTCGGAATAAAAGAACCCGCCTTTTTTTGCGAAATGGCCCGCAAAAGCTTGTATCCACTCTAGCTGAAAAACTAATGAACCGAATTTCACAAAATTCGGTAGATGAGTCACGTATAGGTCACTCTGGTGCTGATTAGATTTTGGTACGATTCGGAAAAAAATAACCTGCCTTTTTTTGCAAAACGGCCCGCAAAAATCTTCAAAATCTAAACTAAAGAACTTGGTATACTTAGATATATCCATTAAATGCCCGTTTAATACGTAATGTTTAACGACGAAAAGAATAAGACCAACCCCATTACACTAGGACTAGCCGTTCTCGAGATATTTTAGTTTTTCGTACTTTCCCTACGCCACCTTTGAAAATAAGCCCGGTTACCGAAAGAGAACGAAATTTGAATTAAAAGTGAATTACATTTAATTGAAATAAATAGAACGTGGATATAAGTTTGCAGGGAAAGTCATGTGCTGCCCACATCAGATTTTTCCGAATCGTACCAAAATCCAATCAGTACCAGTGTAACCCACAAGTTACTTATCTACCAAATTATATAAAATTTGATCTATTAGGTTTTCAGCTTGAAAAAAAGGCGGGTTAATTTATCCCTAATCGTATCCAAAACTAATCAGCACCAGGGTCGCCCACAAGTGACTTACATGCCAAATTTTATGACATTTGGTCTATTAGTTTTTGAGTTAGAGTGGATACATACATTGCACAGACAGACACAGAGACACACACACAGACGTCACGCTAAAAATAGTTTTTTCTTATTCTAGAGGTGTGTAGATCTGTCGAAAACTGGAGTTGCGATTTTCGACATGATTCCAATATTTTCCCTATACATTACCATGTATTGTAGGGAAAATAAAATCTGATGTGGGCATCACATGACTTTCCCTGCAGACTCAAATTCATTTTTTCTTTATTTCTTTATTACTTTATTTCATATTTTCTTATCTTCTTAATTCATTAGATTGAGTTTAATTGCACCAAATAACACTAACTATGCATTTTTAATTCAATTTTTGTTTTCATTTGATAATTGGACATTTTTTCGAAACCGGCATAACAAAAATGCAAGAAATCTCAAATATCTTGAGAACGGTAAGTCCTAAAGTATAAAGGAGTGTGTTATATTCTTTTCCTCGTCAAAAATTGCGTATAAAACAAGAATTTAATTGATACATTTGAGCAAACGTAGTCTTCATTATTTTTTTTTTAGATTTTGGCGATTTTTGCGGACCATTTCATAAAAAAAGCAGGCTGTTCTTTACCGAATCATACCAAAATTTAATCAGCACCTGAGTATCCCATAAGTAACTTATCTACCAAATTTTGTGAAATTTGGCCAATTAGTATTTTAGCTAGGGTTGATACATAAAATTTTTGCGGGCCATTTCGTAAAAAAGGTAGGTTGTTATTTTTCGAATCGTACCAAAATCTAATCAGCACCATAGTACAAGTAACTTATCTACCAAATTTTGTAAAATTTGGTCAATTAGTATTTTAGCTAGGGAGGATACATGAAATTTTTACGGGCCATTTCGCAAAAAAAGCGGGTTCTGCTTTTACGAATCCTACCAAAAACTAATCAGCACCAGGGTCATACTCAAGTGACTTATCTACTAAATTTTATGAAATTCGGTTCATTAGTTTTTGAGTTAGAGTGGATACATACATTGCACAGACAGACAGACAGACACACAGACACACACACAATTGTCACGCTAAAAATAGTTTTTTCGTATTCTAGAGGTCTCGAAACGTGTAGATCCGTCGAAAACTGGAATTGTGATTTTCGGCATGATTCCAATACTTTCCCTATACATTACCATGTATTGCAGGGAAAGTAAAAATCTGATGTGGGCAGCACATGACTTTCCCTGCAGACTTATATCCACGTTCTCTTTCTTTTAATTAAATTTAATTCACTTTTAATTCACTTTTCGTTCTCATTTGGTAACTGCACTTATTACTTTCCCTGCAATACATGGTAATGTATAGGGAAATTATTGGAATCATACCGAAAATCACAACTCGAGTTTTCGACGGAACTACACGTTTCGAGACCCATAGAATACGAAAAAATTATTTTTAGCGTGACGTCTGTGTGTGTGTCTATCTGTGCAATGTAGGTATCCACTCTAACTAAAAAACTAATGGACCGAATTTCATAAAATTTGGTAGGTAAATTACTTGAGTAAGACTCTGGTGCTGATTAGTTTTTGGTAGGTTTCGTAAAAACAGAACCCGCCTTGTTTTGCGGAATGGCCCGTAAAAATTTCATGTATCCACTCTAGCTAAAATACTAATTGACCAAATTTCACAAAATTTGGTATATAAGTTACTTGTAGGATACTCTGGTGCTGAGTAGATTTTGGTATGATTCAGAAAAGAACAACCTACCTTTTCTTACGAAATGGCCCGCAAAAATTTGATGTATCCACCCTAGTTAAAATACTAATTGACCAAATTTCACAAAATTTGGTAGATAAGTTACTTGTGGGATGCTCTGGTGTTGATTAGATTTTGTACGATTCGGAAAAGAAGAACCCGCCATTTTTTACGAAATGGCTAGCAAAAATCACCAAAATCTAAAACCAAAAGAGATTACGTAACCTCAAATGTATCAATTAAATTCTTGTTTTATACGCAATTTTTGACGAGGAAAAGAATATAACAGACTCCATTATGCTTTAGGACTAACCGTTCTCAAAATATTTGAGATTTCTTACATTTTTGTTACGCCGATTTCGGGAAAATGTCCAATTACCAAATAAACAGAAAAATTGAATTAAAAATGCAAATTTAGTGTTATTTGGTGCAATTAAACTCAATCTAACAAATTAAAGAAATAAAGAAAATATGAATTTGAGTCTGCAGAGAAAGTCATATGCTGTCCACATCAGATTTTATTCAAAGGTGGCGTAGAGAAAATACGAAAGAACTAAAATATCTCGAGAACGGCTTGTCCTAGTGTAATGGGGTCGGTCTTATTCTTTTCTTCGTTAAAAATTACGTATAAAACAAGTATTTAATGGAAATATTTGAGCATACGTAGTTTTTTTTATTTTAGATTTTGGAGATTTTGGAGGACAGACGTCACTCTAAAAATAGTTTTTTCGTATTCTAGAGATCTCGAAATGTGTAGATCCGTCGAAAACTCGAGTTGCGATTTTCGGCATAATTCCAATACTTTCCCTATACATTACCATGTATTGCAGGGAAAGTAAAAATCTGATGTGGGCAGCACAAGACTTTCCCTGCAGACTTATATCCACGTTCTCTTTATTTCAATTAAATTTAATTCACTTTTAATTCAATTTTCGTTCTCATTTGATATCTGGACTTATTTTCAAAGGTGGCGTGGAGAAAATACGAAAAAAACTAATATATCTCGAGAACGGCTAGTCCTAGTGTAATGGGGTTGGTCTTATCTTTTCTTACGTATTAAATACAAAAATTACGTATTAAACAAGCATTTAATGGATATATTTGAGCATACGTAGCTTTTTAGTTTAGATTTTGACAATTTTTGCAGGCCATTCCGCAAAAAATTGCCGGTTATTTTTTTCTGAATCGTACAAAAATCTAATCAGCACCAGGGTGACCTATACGTGACTCATCTACCGAATTTTGTGAAATTCTGTCCATTAGTTTTTCAACTAGAGTGGATACAAGCTTTTGCGGGCCATTTCGCAAAAAAAGGCGGTTTTTTTTTATCCCGAATCGTACCCAAAACTAATAAGCACTAGACCCGCCCACAAGTGACTTACCTACAAAATTTTGTGAAATTCGGTGTATTAGTTTTATAGTTAGAGTGGATACAAAATCTGCACAGACAGACACACAGACAGACAGACACACAGACTCACACATAGACGTCACGCTAAAAATGGTTTTTTCGTATTCTAGACGTCTCGAAACGTGTAAATCCGTCGAAAACTCGAGTTGAGATTTTCGACATGATTCCAATACTTTCCCTATACATTACCATGTATTGCAGGGAAAGTAAAAATCTGATGAGGGCAGCACATGACTTTCCCTGCAGACTTATATCCACGTTCTATTTATTTCAATTAAATGTAATTCACTTTTAATTCAATTTTCGTTCTCATTTGATAACTGGACTTATTTTCAAAGGTGGGGTGGAAAAATACGAAAAAACTAATATATCTCCAGAACGGCTAGTCCTAGTGTAATGGGGTTGGTCTTATTCTTTTCTTCGTTAAAAATTACGCATTAAACAAGCATTTAATGGATATATTTGAGCATACGTAGCTTTTTAGTTTAGATTTTGGCAATTTTTGCGGGCCATTCAATGAAAAAAGGCAGGTTATTTTTTTCTGAACCGTACCAAAATCTAATCAGCACCAGGGTGACCTATACGTGACTCATCTACCGAATTTTGTGAAATTCGGTCCATTAGTTTTTCAGCTAGAGTGGATACAAGCTTTTGCGGGCCATTTCGCAAAAAAAGGCGGGTTCTTTTATTCCGAATCGTACCCAAAACTAATCAGCACCAGCCCCGCCCACAAGTGACTTACCTACAAAATTTTGTGAAATTCGGTCCATTAGTTTTTTAGTTAGAGTGGATAAAAAATCTGCACAGACAGACAGACACACAGACAGACACACAGACAGACAGACAGACACACAGACACACAGACACACAGACACACACACAGTCGTCACGTTAAAAATGGTATTTTCGTATTCTAGAGGTCTCGAAACGTGTAGATCCGTCGAAAACTCGAGTTGTGATTTTCGGCATGATTCCAATACTTTCCCTATACATTACCATGTATTGCAGGGAAAGTAAAAAATCTGATGTGGGCAGCACATGACTTTCCCTGCAGACTTATATTAACGTTCTCTTTATTTTAATTAAATGTATTTCACTTTTATTCAATTTTCGTTCTCATTCGGTAATTGGGCTTATTTTCAAAGGTGGTGTAGGGAAAGTACGAAAAACTAAAATATCTCGAGAACGGCTAGTCCTAGTGTAATGGGGTTGGTCTTATTCTTTTCTTCGTTAAAAAGTACGCATTAAACAAGCATTTAATGGATATATTTGAGCATACGTAGCTTTTTAGTTCAGATTTTGACAATTTTTGCGGGCCAATCTGCAGAAAAAGGCAGGCTATTTTTTTCTGAATCATACCAAAATCTAATCAGCACCAGGGTGACCTATACGTGACTCATCTTCCGAATTTTGTGAAATTCGGTCTATTTGTTTTTCAGCTAGAGTGGATACAAACTTTTGCGGGCCATTTCGCAAAAAAAGGCGGGTTCTTTTATTCCGAATCGTACCCAAAACTAATCAGCACCAGCCCCACCCACAAGTGACTTACCTACAAAATTTTGTGAAAATCGGTCCATTAGTTTTTTAGTTAGAGTGGATACAAAATCTGCACAGACAGACAGACAGACAGACACACAGACACACAGACAGACACACAGACAGACGGACAGACATACAGACATACAGACACACAGACACACACACAGACGTCACGCTAAAAATGGTTTTTTCGTATTCTAGAGGTCTCGAAGCGTGTAGATCCGTCGAAAACTCGAGTTGCGATTTTCGGCATGATTCCAATACTTTCCCTATACATTACCATGTATTGCAGGGAAAGTAAAAAATCTGATGTGAGCAGCACATGACTTTCCCTGCAGACTTATATTAACGTTCTCTTTATTTTAATTAAATTTATTTCACTTTTAATTCAATTTTCGTTCTCATTCGATAACCGGATTTATTTTCAAAGGTGACGTAGGGAAAGTACGAAAAACTAAAATATCTCGAGAACGGCTAGTCCTAGTGTAATGGGGTTGGTCTTATTCTTTTCGTCGTTAAAAATTACGTATTAAATCAGCATTTAATGGATATATTTGAGTATAGCCAGTTTTTTATTTTAGATTTTGGCAGTTTTTGCGGGTCATTTTGCAAAAAAAGGCAGGTTATTTTTTTCGGAATCGTACCAAAATCTAATCAGCACCAGGGTGACCTATACGTGACTCATCTACCGAATTTTGTGAAATTCGGTCCATTAGTTTTTCTGCTACAGTGGATACAAGCTTTTGCGGGCCATTTCACAAAAAAGGCGGGTTCTTTTATTCCGAATCGTACCCAAAACTAATCAGCACCAGCACCGCCCACAAATGACTTACCTACAAAATTTTGTGAAATTCGGTCAATTACTTTTTTAGTTAGAGTGGATACAAAATCTGCACAGACAGACAGACAGACACACAGACACACAGACAGACAGACAGACACACAGACACACACACAGACGTCACGCTAAAAATGGTTTTTTCGTATTCTAAAGATCTTGAAACGTGTAGATCCGTCGAAAACTCGAGTTGCGATTTTCGACAGGATTCCAATACTTTCCCTATACATTACCATGTATTGCAGGGAAAGTAAAATGAGTAATTTAAAAAATTTATATTAATTTTAACGTAATCTTTATTTCATATAACGCACATTTCTTTTTACCCAGTTTTAATACAATTTCGTATAAAAAGTACAGTATAGATGCAATTTAATCAACGTAATTCTGCAACTGTATGGAAGGGTTAAGGAAGGTGTAGAGGATGGAAATTTGTATTGTCATAAATGGGACTGTATAAGCCACATAACATCTAATGATATATAATAAATTACTCTAGGATTACTAGTCCCGGAGTTAAAGAGAGTTGAAATCGGCCATAAAATTAGGTCATAATTTATGATACAAAAATATTTATAAAAGAAAAGAGTAATAAATATATAAAAATTTATAATAGAAATATAACAAATAATGAAATTATGTTTGCTAATTACTATAAGACGTAACTTTACGTCAAAATTATAAATTGCTAATTTGCTCATTTGCCGTTTAGTATGATTGTCATTACAGCACCTTAAGAACAGGTACAGATAGTTAAAAGAATTCGATAAACTAGACATTTTCGAATGTTATTACAATATACTGAGTCCATCATTTATTGAAGAAGGTTTTAAGTTCTCAAACACAAGATCAGATATCAGAATAAACTAGTACAGTCTTTCAGTGAAATAGCAAATAACCCACTTTACCAGAACAGCTGTGGTCAATCAAGGAAATTTCGCTCTTCAAATTGCGATTTTTAATATTCGGAATATTGAATATCTCCAGATAGAAATTGCATGAAAATTTATGTTTGGATTAATTTGGGGGGTCTAGAGTTTGTTTATGACGTCAAAATTGAGCGTTGCCATTGAAATTTCGATGTTTGTGCATATTTGATTTGAAAACGGCCTCTTATGCAAATTCTATGTACATGAATTTGCGGTACTCTTCAGTTTGTTGGGTACCAGACAAATCCGTTAGCTAGGTACCAGATAAAAATCGCCAAATTACAGCGATAACTCATCCAAACTAACAACTTTTAAAGTGTTTATCTTTTAACATGTATAGCAACCCTAAAACAAACCGTTTTTTAAAAAATAAGTTTCTTTTTAGAAAAACTAGGTACTTTTTAAAACGCTAAGATGGACTACACAATTTGGCAATTGCCTAAAGACGAAGAGGAAAGCATTCAATTTTTCCAAAAAAATGGACTTTTTCATAAAGAAAGACGATGTTCAAATGATCATCCGATGAAGTTATGCGCAAGTGATTCATCAGCAAGATGGTTATGCAGTCTACGATCATGCCCAGAAAAGAAAGGGATGCGCACACAAACCTGGTTTGATGGATCACGTATCCCTTTTCTCACTGCTTTACGATTTATATACAATTTCATGCCTGCTATATAAATTTATCTTTTTTTTTATTGCATATAAAAATAAAAGTCCACCAGAGTGAACATTTACGCTTGTCGATGACTACGTTAACTTTAAAGCTCGGCGGTTTTGGTCTGGTGCCCAGCTAACGGAAGAGTACCGAATTTGCAAAGGACGTTATTTCCAATCGAATGGTATTTTTAAATTGACTCACGATGAACAATGCTCGAATAACTAGAGGTGGAACTTTTTTCCCTTAGCTGCACATCGGTAGGGGAAATGTTCGAAAATTATGGAACCAGGATTTATCTGTACAAAACTGTGAAGCTTTAACACTGTCAACTAACTATTCTTCAAGCTTCTCACACAGCTGTGCTTCCAATTCATTATTCAAATTGAACTTTTGAGGCATTTCAGTATAATAGGTATCTTTTGTTTATTTTTGCAGCTGAGCTGTTTCTTGGATAATTCGTTCTTTTGAGCCTTACAGTTTTTAATGTGTCCTTGCTTTTTATAAAAACGGCATCTGACTTGAATTAGGGTGATATCCTTTGAAACAGTATTTCGTTGCAATTTTTATTATCCAACACAGCTCTACTACGTTCAATATTAATGTCGAAAAAATATGCGCCCTCAAAAAGTCCTGTATTTCGTGAGATCGCTGCTTCAGCAGTATGAGCATCCACTACTACATCTAACCCCTCGTCTTTTCTCCTCTGTAGGATTCTACCAGATTCACTAATTAACTCAAATTATATCTTACCAACAATAAAATCATCGTCACCCGTGTCGATATAGAGAGTTTGAAGTAAATTGTCATTGTCCGCCGATAATCTATATATGTGTTGGAAAAAAAAAATAAGATTTTCTGGAATGTTAAATCCATCAGTTGTATTCACTACAAGTGGTTGAAATTGCCGTTGAATTCCCTGGTAAATCTTTGTATAGGATCCTCCATTTATACGACTTTTTTGTGCGTTGCTGATCAGGCAAGGTACCAATTTTTCTTCCTCTTTAAATTCCTAGCAGCCATGATCCATAAGCGAAACTTTTATATCCTCTTTTGATGTTGAATAATTAAACGAAAGCTTGTTGAATTAAAACCGCTAAAAACTTTCTTAATCCGTATATCAACTCACTTTAGCAATCTTAAATACTTCATTCCATTAAAGGAATACAGCCCCACAACTTCTATGCCGCTGGCATTCTTTTCGTGACGTTATGCTTAACTGTCCGTGACCAATTCTGTTAGAAAAACAGAATATACAGAGTTACGCTTTTTAAAAATAAAATATATTAATGTAAAGAGTCAAAAGAATATGCCAACTTGGCTGCAAAAAACAGAGTCTTTCAAAACATATTTACAAACTTTGAATTCTAATCAACAAGCATGATAACAAATGCAACATACATCTTTATCCTACTGAGCTCAACTGCATACACCCATACAATCAACAGTTACAGTTAATATTTAAATGGGAACTGGCCAATGAAATTTGCATCAGACTGAAATTACATAAATGATCATTTGCATACATAAGCATTAGAAATAATAATATAATATCCAAGGATTCAAGGATCTAAGGATCCAAGGCGTTTGTATTTCGAGACACCTGAGGGAGAACCCTATCATCTTCACTTCGAATAGTAATCAACTTTCTTTAGCATTTGTGTATAGAGATGCGATGTTCGTTTGAGCATTCCGTTTCATCGATGCTTGTAGATGATTGGCTGAGACAATGTCTCGTAGGCATTACCTTGGTCGATGGACGCCAACAGAATTATTGCTAAGAGGAAATGTCAAGAAAAAAGTGAAAAGTGAAGAGAGAAGGAGAAAGTTTACTGGATATCAGTGCTCCCGAAGAAAAAGTCTGGTTTCTAGTGCAAGTACGAGTAGCTAGCTCATCGTAGCTTCTTTCCTAATTAGTGGTAATACAGAACTCAGTTGTGATGCCAGACAAAAATACATGAAATAATAAACTAATTAGAAACAATTTTCTAATTGGGGTTTTTCAAACGCCACACCTGATCATCTATGAAAAACATTTATTCAAATAGTACTTCATAACAGCAGCTTCCAAATTTCTGCAAGTCGCGAATAACGCCAGAAACCAAAATTTCCCCTCCCCACTTCCTGATAGGAATTCCCTCGTGGGATTCCTTGTAGGATTCCTTTCTAATATCTTATATTGTATCCTTCCGAAGTAAGGTCTGGGCAACTACACCCCATAAGAGTTTAGGTGCTAGTTGTAAAGTATTTGAATTAATGAGTTGAAAATAAAATCAACCAGAATCGGGGTTCAAACCTAGGGTGCTCTAAGCATATCACCAGCTACACCACTTCAGCTATATAAGAAATTACTTTGTGAAATTCTTTACAGCTGTAAAAACATTGAAAAAATATACTTTTTCCATATAAAAGTAATTTATTAATACACGTATTTTAACTGTTAGAAATCTTAACCACATTAAATGGGAGAATGATGGTAATAACGTTGCGTTTAAAACAATATGTAAAATACGAAACAATATGTAAAATACAAGCACATTTCCTTAACTTTCAATAATTTACAATATACGAAATTATAGTGAATTAGCATATGAATCATTCATCTGTAGGAAATTAAAAAAATTATTTTTGTTGATTTTCACGTTTTTGTTTTCTCCTATAATTTTAGACAAGAGCACAAAAATACTCCAAATCGTTTGTTTCAAAGGATTAAAAAAAAACTTATATTTCTATATCATAGTTTAAATAAATCGAATGGACCAGTGTTTAAAATGTAGTTACATATGAAATTACTAGTACTGAGTCTGTCAAAGACAGGGGAACTAAACATTTAAAAAAAATAAGCTGCAAATTTTGAAATAATTTTTATTTCAGATTTTTATTAAAATTTCTAACTACGGTCTTTCGCAAACCTTTTTTGGCCTCCTTACACCTACATGAAAATTCCTGCCATTCGGAGAATCATGATATTGCTGCTTTCAATACGTTTGGTCATCGTACTTAGAATCACCGTATTTTGAACGCTTGTTTTATTATGGTTTTCTTCAATTTTGAGATCAATTATTTAAAAGTTGTTGTTATCGATCGTAGTTTCTTTCTCTCTTAGCATTGTTAATCGTGTTACCCCCCCAAAAAATTCTAAACCTTCCTGTAAACTTGTTTCCGATAGGTATTTCAATAACACTATTATTTTTCCATTTTATCCAAAAATCAGTCAGTAGATTGCAGAAATCCTTAAAAATTTCAAATTTAATATACAACACTCCTATTAATAAGCTTAGGTTTCTAATCTTAAAAGATTCTATAAAAATTCTAATAGTTGGGACATTTACAGTAGTCCTTACCAGTGTGGTGTTTCTCATATTGGCCGAACAAAACGTGCTTCAAAATTTCGCATTAAGGAACATGAAAACTATGCTATAAAATAGGAATTTAATACATTTTCAATAGCTCACTATTGCTTTAATTTTGACCACCGTTTAGAGTTTTCTTCTGCAACAATTATATCAATACGCACATCGATCTATAATCTTGAGTTTTTTGAAGCTTTCCATATTCAGAAAAAAATTTAGTAATTTAGTTAATGTCCAGTACTCCAGTTTTATACACGGTGTGAGGGGTGCCCTGTAACATTTTTTATTTTCTTTATATTTCTTCAATTTCTTAGTCTTTGAGAATCTGTTGCTTCATTTGGACTTTTCTTTCGTCTTAATGGAGTTTAATTAATCTTGTGTGGACTTGTGTCTCGTCTTAATGGGATATTTCTACTGTATTTTGGAGCACCCCAATCTTGTATTAGTTCTTGTTTTTTCAGATTGGCTGCTTTGTTCTTCATTGTGCTCCCCGCCTTCTTCTCTCCGATGGACTCTTAATCCACGACTTGTATTATGTCCCCCTGTTTCTGCTATTTGCACCTATTTCATTGTTTTGACTTCGAGTTTGTATGATATCTACCACTGACGAATGCGATACATTGTATACTCAAAACATCTATATGCTGTATTTTAAATTTATTTGTGCTTAAATACGTTGCCGAAGTTTCCCTTAACTTAAATGTATGTTTCAAAATCATTTATTAACTTTTTATAACTTAAAATTACCTTTCATTTTCTTGCAGAATTTTCGAAACAACTATGAAGCCAGCGTTACTTTTAATCTTGCCTCTTCTGATTTGCAACCTACCTTCTGCGAAATGTTCCGCGACGTATCCTTCTACAGCTTCCACACTTTTTCAAATCGCGCTAGACCCGGTCTACTGGCTGACTACGTTCCACAATTTCGACCTGAGTCGCCAAGTCCGGGCGAGATGGATCAAACTCCTTCCAGAGATGATAACAGGAAGACTTCGTGTGGGACGAACACAGTGGTTTGATGAAGGCAAAAGGACATCTCACAATTATATATAGCATACTGCGTTACTGTTCATATTCACCCCCTCATCAGCTTTCTGTAATAATAAAAGATGTAATTTTTCTTTCTGTATGTCTGTTTTTTGTGTTCTC
This sequence comes from Amaurobius ferox, assembly GCA_951213105.1. Taxonomy (NCBI): domain Eukaryota; kingdom Metazoa; phylum Arthropoda; class Arachnida; order Araneae; family Amaurobiidae; genus Amaurobius; species Amaurobius ferox. The sequence goes on along the minus strand of OX578139.1, from coordinate 54,052,361 downwards.
TGTAGCGGAAAATCTAAGGAATGAAATTCCGTACAGGGGTGCTTCGGCTCCCGACAAGAAACTCCTCATTATTCAAGACTGTATAATTTAAATCATTATTGTGAAAAATAGACGAGATACAATTGTTTTGTTCGTGACGTCATTAGACTCCCCCCTCGAGGACCAAGTTACCCGCCCCTCCCCGGGGTACATTGTCAAGTATGGTATCAATCGAAAGGTTTTTTCAAGCCCTTTAAGAGGAGGGATAACATGCTATAATTGTATTCATTTGGACCGATGATACCGATTTTTCAACATTTTCCTTGTAAAATTAAAAAAAAAAAAGCTACTAAAAATGGATTCTGGTATAAGAAAGTCTAGTAGATCCACACAATGGTTAATTTTAATTCAAAATAGTTTTTAGTCACATAATGAAGCGCCTGTTTGGGCGATTTTCGTATACAAATCAGTTCATTAGTGCTCTAAAATATTACTGCAGAGTTTCAATCTTAACACCAGAAAGATCAAATAATTATCTTTCATAAAAGCTTTGAAAGGTATTCGTACTATCAATGGACGAATTTTCGTGATTTGTTTTGAGTTATATACATTTTGTGTTTTGAAGACGTAATTCCGACGTAGAAAAATCGGCTGACAATTCGATCTCCATAAATTAACAGGAGATAAATAAAATATAGCTCATTACTCCCAAACAAAAATGTTTCTGACGTCATCCTTTCATTAATTTTGATATTTATGAGGTATTCAAAAATCGTCAATTTTTTACAAAACTCAGTGTTCCAAGGAAGAGCGAGGTCGAAAATTTTCCCTCCTTGACTCACGCACATTTAGGTGGTGTTCGCAATTGCTATGATATAACGTCACTTTATGGAACTTGGCACAACACAAACTAGATGACAAAATATAATAAATATAAAAATAATGCGTTAAGGAATTTTTTTTTAGATTACAAGTATTTTCATATAATGTTTATTCTAAGCACGTTTCATATTTTCCATTTGCATTATTTAGGGAGTTACAAAGGAGCTTATGCTGAGCATATTAAGACCGCGCAAATGGGAAAGGCCTGTTTATGTCGCATCGAAGGATCATTTTTACGACGTATCAAAATAGTTTATTTAGGGAGAAAAGTGCATTTAGAGTGTAATACGCCGTTGTACGATGTGCCCAGTGCCAGGTATATTATGCCTTCACAAGTGACCCCAGGCGTCTTTATGCGTTTGTGTTAAATGGTAGTCAAATAGTAAAAACACTCCAATATGCTTAAATTGACATTGGAGTCTTCACTCTTGAACTGAAATTGGGACAATGTAGATCTGAGACAAGCCCAACAAAGGCGAATATTGCAAAACCTCTTAAATAATCATCGTGTAACTTTTCTCTCATTAAAACGAGACATTAAAACATTGATCTCCCACTGCCGAGATCACGCTTGACTCATTAAGCTATTCAAGCAGTTATTTTACATTCTATATTTGAATTGAACCCAATAAGTCTTAGTTATGTACATTGGAGTGAACTAATAAACAAGAAATCTCAATCATGCTTAAAGCATTGATTATGAAACACTTTCCAACTTCAATGCAATTTTATTTAAAAAAGTCGAAAATGCAATACATACCTCGGTAATATTTTAAAACTTATCACAATACTACATTAATTTATTATACTTGAAAACTTAAACCTTCATTGAAAAAAATGAACTTCATTCAAATGACGGCATTGAAATATAAATTGCCTGGTTTAAATATCTCTAAAATGCGATACATTCCACGGTAATAATTTTAGAATTATCATAATACTACGATAATATATTATATTTAAAAACTTCATCGAAAACAACTGGAATTAATTCAAATGACGTCATAGAAAAAAATTACACGCCTGGATCTCTCTATAAAAACAGGATTTCATTCATAACTTTCTCCCATTCAGTTCATTCATCACAATACTATAATAATTTATTTTATTGAAAAATTAAGACCATGGAGCCACAAGTCATTAAACTCTATGCTTAAAACTTCATCGAAAAAAATCGTCCTTCTTCTTATAAAATCAATTAATATTTCATTCATATCAGCCATGCAGACTCCATGGACTAAATGATTTTGTGTTAAAATAATACAGCAACTCTGATACAACTCATTCTACATATTTTGCTGTTTACATTTTACATAGGTGAAAAATAGGCTTAGTTGTTGAAATAATCAAATTTAGATAATCATTTAAACTGAAATATATTGTATTTGCGTTGTTTCGGTATGTAGATGCACAGAATTTAAGCAAAAATAAAGTAGTTTTAGGACGGATACAACACTCAATATGAATTAAAAAGAACTTAAAAAATCACGATTTTGAAACAAGATGGATGCCATATATTATTTTGAAGTGGGTCATGTGATCGTTTCATATCATGGTCATGTGATCGTTTCATATAAGAGGTGTAATTATTATTTTAATTTTTATTTAAAAAACTACTGAATATATTTCGATGAATTTTTTTTATATATTTTATGGAACAATTTGAATATTACCTAAAATTTTCGAAGCAATTTGTGAATTTTAAATCCGCTTAAAAAATGTTTGAGAAATTAGGTCCCATAGGGCTCAATGTATTTCATTTTTTCAACCCGGGTTCAATCCAAAACTAATTGGGTCCTACAGACCGTCTGAGCAACATACTAAAATTTCATTTTGATTAAGTCATTTTTACGGCAGTTATCGTGCTAACGGACAGACAGACAGACAGACAGACAGAATGAACAAAGTCATAAACACTTTTCATCTTTGTTGTAAAGTGTTAAAAATGATAATCTTATATATATATTTTTTGTTCTATATTGTTTAGGCATCATATTTAGTATCAGAATATAAAAATATCTGAAATGCAAGTCTCCACTTGATTTTCTTATGCATTTATATTTACTATTCTTTATTTCTACTTGCATTCTGATCACGATCAGAATGCACACGAGAAGCGTGTCTTTTCTCTTATGAGTTTTCGTTATCGCTATTATTTAAAAAAAATTGTAGACATTCTTAAAATTTATTTTTTCCTGTTGGCAACAGGCTTGCCATGCCGAAGAATAATATGCATTCGATTCATATGTGCTAATTTATGAGTTAAACATCCAATACATTCCTTTACGTAGTTCCATTACGTAGTTCATTTTGTCTGTATTAACTGCCATCATCATTGTTCCGGCAATTACCTTTTCTCCATAGGAAGTAATGCCATAAAAATCTTATATTTCTAATTATTTGAGTTCTAATCATAAGAATAAATAAGAATTTTATCTAATTCCAGTTTTTTACATAAAGTATCGTCACATAAAATGTATTAGCTGTAACATTTGTTCTTAAGTTATCGTGACAACTTACACGTATACACGCACACACACACACACATACACACACTCACACACACACACACAGAGAGAGACATCGAAATAGATAGAGAGTGATAGAGAGATAGAGATAGAGAGAGATAGAGAGTGATAGAGATAGAGAGTGATAGAGATAGAGATAGATAGATAGATAGATATAGATAGATAGTGCGAGAGAGTGAGAGAGAGAGAGAAAGCGAGAGAGGGAGAGAGAAAGCGAGAGAGAGAGAGAAAGCGAGAGAGAGAGAGAGATAGCGAAAGAGGTGGACATATTTTCAAAATTGTTCGAAATGGATTCAGGAGGTTTTGAAACGGGCACTAAATTTGAAAATTTTTGGGACAACAATACTTTATGTAATAGTCTAAAAAAGTAAAAATATCGGCTCGATTTCTTTAAATGGATTTTTGTTTTTATAGTCAATTTATTACTTTTATTATCTTCAAAGAAACCAGGTAATATAATAAATAAAATAGTGATAAAAAAATAAATGTTTTTAGTTTTCCCAAATGACCATCTAAATCCGTTAATCTAAATTACTGTATGATTTAAACCAGGGGTCTACAAACTGTTCAATTCATCGACCCTTTCATAAACTTTAAAATTTTTCATTGACCTCCAAACATTCATTGCATGCAAGTAATTTAATAAATATTACTTTAACTAACAGTACTACGAATAATAATGATAATATTTGCGATAAATTTACCGTAACCTTGGTTTTTGGACCCGCATTATTAATTAAAACCAAAGGATCCAGAGCAACGGCGGCTATTCGTGTTAATAATTAAAATAATTTATTTCCTTATAAACATGTACAAATGATGTTGTAAGAATAAAAATGTACAACATTTATATATAATACTCAAAACGCGCCACAGACATCTATTGACCCCCTTTCGACCCTTCAGCCATTTATGAATTCCTGAATAATCTCATTGACCCTTGGAAAAGGTCTATATCGGTCACTTTGGCGAACCTTGATTTAAAATATATACAAACGGAGGGGGGGCTCCAAAAAAGTGTCGCCCCGTCGCCTTAAAATTTTTACACGAGCACTGATTGGATCATCTGAATTTAGGTTTTACTCATTATGAACAGGATAAAGTTGAAACATTAACACACATACATAGTATTTTAAGACAAAATAGAAGATAGCTGTTAACATTACATATTTAAGAAGGTTACTGCTGTTATGCTAAAAGCAACAGGTCTCGCGTGAGTGGTTTAAGCAGTATTAACTGGGCATAAAACCTTTATTTTCTTTACCAAAATGGCTAAACTGGTCGTTTAAGGTTTCTTCGTAAATGTAAAGAACTCTTCTTCGAAAGTTACATTCGAGGCATTGCAAGTTCAGGGCGAAAATGCGTCTAATATGTAAACAGTATGCTTGAATCGTAGCGCAAATTAAAGGATACCCGGATACAACAATTAACTTCTGTTATATAAATGCCTTACTCTTAATGTGGGTGATTACATATGAACTTTAAATAGGACACTTAAAGTGGCTATGAGATTTATTTGTTGTATTTTTTAATATTTGAAGTTTAAGAGATTATAAGTTGATGAAATTTATAATGACACCAGTTGTACGGGTTGAAGAGAAATTTAGCGCGAGCAGATTTACTTTTCAGATTAAAATTACATTTTTAATTCTTTAATATACATTCATTTGAGATAATTCTTTAACTAAGTGAAATAATGGAATATGAATTATTAAAGCATTCGAAACATTTAAAGACTAATATAAAGAATTCCCCGGGGTTGGCGAGCGTACCGAGCAGGGGCTGAACCCCTAATAATAAAAATATTAAGCACTGTCTGTTAATTGACATTTCCCCAATCGTTTGTCAACTTGACAATTAATTAATGGTTGATGAATTAACAGATATGAAGTTGACATTTTAGAGATTTTTAACACTTTACAACATAGTTGAAAAGTGTTTATGACTTTGTTCATTCTGTCTGTCTGTCTGTCCGTTAGCACGATAACTGCCGTAAAAATGATTTAATCAAAATGAAATTTTAGTATGTTGTTCAGACGGTCTGTGGGACCTATGGGAATATAAATAAATAATATCACCCAATTAGTTTTTTATTGAACCCGGATTGAAAACATGAAATACATTGAACCCTATGGGACCTAATTTTTCAAACATTTTTTAAGCAAATTTAAAATTCACAAATTGCTTCGAAATTTTTAAGAAATATTCACATTATCCCATAAAATATATAAAAAAAATTTCAGTAAAATATATTAAGAATTTTTTTAATTAAAAATTATTTCTGCACAAAAACTGTTAAAAAACATTTCTGTTAAAAAACAAAGCGATACGATGAAGGTTTGTTGGCAGGATATTTTTTTATAAGTGAAATCCATTTATGGAGTAATTTAATTAACATAAAAAAGTTTGTAAACCTGCCCACAGAAGTTTTTGCCGTGTGTTTGAACTTTGAAAATGTTATCAAAAATATTTTTAAATCTATTTTTTTTTTGTTTTAAATAAAAAAAAAACGTTTTATTATTAGTTTATCATTAAAAAAAATGAATTTCATCGCACGAAATAGCACATTAAATATATATTTATACAAAACAACGTCAAATGTACAGTTCAAAAACTTATTTTTATCGACCTGAAATGTTTCAAAACAATTTTAAAATAATGCTAATTCACGAAAAAAAATCCCATAAATAAATAAATAAATAAATGAAAGTAATAATAATAAATAAATATCCCAAGAATTATTTTTGCTAGTGATAACATTTATCGGCTAATAATAGCAAACATCGATCAGTTTTGCATTTATCATGAGTTCGTTAATTTTTGAACACAGCAAGTTTTCACACTGATATTACAGGTATTGGCTTTTCTATACGAAGAGTGCATACATAATAAGCGTAATACCGGTTATACTTGCTGTTATCCGCAGTGGGAGCGTGATTCTTATCTAAAGTATTCAAAATGTATTAAAGGGACTTAAAACTCGTCAACTTTTTCGTCAAAATTTCGAAATTGAAAATTTCGGAACTTTCTCGATATAATACTATGAGAAAGTCAAAATTTGTTAGGGTGCAAGGAAAGTAAACTGACAGTCAAATAATAGTTTTACATTCTCATACGAAATATAGAGAAAGTATTGTTTTTACGAAAATTTTCGATTTTGATATTTTGATGCCAATATATAGGGAGGACCTCCTAAATAAGTTTTGACTACATTTAGAGTAATGTCCGTCCTTCCGCCTGTCGGTCTGTCTGTCTGTGTTCGATTTCTTGCATACATGATAGCTGCCACAAATATTAATGGATTTTAACAGTATTTTATAATCGTCTTTTTTATATATATATAAACAAAAAAAGCTAGAACTAGATAAAATTTTTTGAAATTCGAGCGAAAACATCGAAATTTATTCGAAATTTTATATTTTCTTAATATGGCAGTGCACCACAAAATGTGACATAATCATGCTTAAAAGGAAGTATTTATGGGTTAATGATCACGAAATTTAATAGTTTCAAACACTGTAATTAAAAAGAAGCTGTGATACAATTTTTGTGCTTGTGACGTCATTTGCCCCTCTCGGTGTGGTCAAACACAGTCAAATTTAGTATCAATCGAAAGATTTTTTTAAGCCCTTTAAAATGAAGGGTTACATGCTATAAGTATGATTAATTGCACCAATATACATATTTTTAAAAAAAATTCTTGTAAAATTAAATTTGGAAATAAATAAATAAATAAAATAATAATAATAATAACAATAATAATAGTAATAATAATAATAGTAATAATAATCAATAGCTACTCATAAATGGATTCTCGTATGAGAAAGTTGATTAGAGCTACTCTCAAGTTAATTTTCTAAAATTTTTGTAAAATTTCCCGAAATTGATTCATTGAATTTATTGTATTTATTGAAAGTTACAATCTCTTTATAGTGCGCTGTATCCTTCGACGAAAAGTTGAAAACTAAGGTGCAGTGAAGCACATAACAAAGAAACACGGGTATTGTTTCGCATGCCCACCGGCGACGCACGATGGCACAAGTGACAGCATCTTATTATTTACTACGCGATGCTAAAATCAGGAGTGGTACCCTTCCACTTTACCTGTCATCTTGTGACTCAAAATATTCAGTCTTTCGAAAAACAAATTATCAAAGCACTCAAAGCATTCCTTCATCGTTGTTAGAGGTCACAAGCTATTTTTCTTACACATTTCGGACAAGAATAAACAAATAAACAAAAAAAAAAGAATGCTGGAAATAAATGTTCTTTCTACTGTTTAATCTCTCAATAGGCTGTAACATTGAGATTACTTCAAGATCACGCTCTCATTGCATATAATGGGATCCACGGACCGGGTGCGCGGTTATGCGATTGTTAGCATAGAATAGCCTATGCATATATGATTCCTCGGATAGTCTTTAAGCACTTCAATAACTTTGTAAAGAAAGATCCATGAGTGTACATGTTAGGCCTGTCTTTAATAAAATAACACCGCAACATTTTATTCGCACGATCGAATAAAAGAGATTGTAGAGCTCCTAACGGAGAATTTAAAAAGCTAGAATAACGAATTCGGCAACAAAGCGGGATAGAAGAAAAATGTCAACTACAAAGTTGTAGACTGTTTAAATGTAAGTGTTGTTTATTATATCATTTCTGAATATGACAGCCATTCGCCTATAACCCTATTGTCTTAAAGGAATGCCTTCTGTAACAGTTTCGCCTATAACCCTATTGTCTTAAAGGAATGCCTTCTGTAACAGTTTCGCCTATAACCCTATTGTCTTAAAGGAATGCCTTCTGTAACAGTTTCGCCTATAACCCTATTGTCTTAAAGGAATGCCTTCTGTAACAGTTTCGCCTATAACCCTATTGTCTTAAAGGAATGCCTTCTGTAACAGTTTCGCCTATAACCCTATTGTCTTAAAGGAATGCCTTCTGTAACAGTTTCGCCTATAACCCTATTGTCTTAAAGGAATGCCTTCTGTAACAGTTTCGCCTATAACCCTATTGTCTTAAAGGAATGCCTTCTATAACAGTTTCATGCTCGATTCGCATTCGTTAGATAATGCTTTCAATTTTGTAATTGACATTCTTCTTCGATCTCTCTTCATTGCCGAGGTCGTTGTATTAACTTTTTAATTCTCCGCTAGGGTCGCTGTAACTATTTTCACTTGATCGGACATGGTCACTTTACTATATATACAGGGTGTATATAAACTGTTTTGACAAAATAAGAGGGGTGATAGTACCCATCAGGACGAACAATATTTACTATGGAACCTAGGGTCGTATTCCACTCTGAGTGTCAGAAAAGAGTAACTTCGAAACACGTTCAACAAGCACAAGTCTCCACTTCGGACGACAAAGCTGTCGTGCCGGAGAAGTATCACATCTCCAGAACATCATCGTCATTTCTAGTCATCCGACACTTCTTGTATGCCACATATTCCGGACGGTGGATCGGACGTAGTGGACCTGTAACTTGGCCTCCACGCTCACCGGACCTCAACCCACTGGACTTCTTCTGGGAGCACATAAAATCATTGGTATACGAGACGCCTGTGGACTCCGTGGAAAATTTCATCGCGAGAATCGTTGATGCAGCGGACAGGATAAACACGACACCAGGTGTCTTCGAAAGGGCGCACCAGTCGTTCATTCGCCATTGGGAATTGTGCAACGGCACAATTGGCCGTCACTCTGAGCACCTACTTTGAGTCTTTCTCTAGTGTATATAAATAGGATTGTGCAACTTATGATTACGTCAATTCTCCTTATTTTCACTGTTGGAAGTCCAACTTTAACTTTACGCTTTTCTGACACTTAGAGTGGAATGCGACCCTAGGTCCCTTTGTAAATATTGTTCGTCTTGATGGGTACTATCACCCCTTTTATTTTGTCAAAACAGTTTATATACACCCTGTATATTAGTGAAACATACTGTGTGCATTAGTGAAACTTTTCTTACAAAGTTATTGCGAGGCTTTAAGACTTCTTTACAAACCATATATATGCAACGGCAGCAAAAAAATTATACGTGACATGATTTTGAAAATCTCTATGGAGACTGACACATTCAATCTTATTAAATTTCTGAGCTCAGTCTACAACGGCCGAGTTCATTTTCAGAGGCACTCAGCTCATATGAACAGCCAAGTTCATTCTCACATACCAGGGTTTATCTACAATGGCAATGGCATTCTAATTTTGGGCATATATAGGCGAGTTCTGTGAGTGTCATTGTGGCTGTTGTAGTCTGACATTGTAGCTTGTGAAGCTGAAGGCGTGGTAGAACTGATATATCGGTCTCCATAGAGGTTCTCAAAATTATAGTTAAGTTTTCCTGTTGCTGTTGCAGGTATCAACTATTCCATGCTGTATGGCTTTTTTTTTTTTTATCATGCAGTAGTTCACAATTTGTGCAACACGAAATTGAAATATGTGTAGAATCAAAAAACAGGTTATTTTACTTACAATTTTTTTCTTTACAGTGTCACTGTTGCGGTTTAGCGGATATGTATTTTTTCTTAATAACTACATTTGTTTATTCATTTGTTAACTACATTTGTTAACTACATTTTTGTTAACTACATTTGTTTGTTTCTTAATAACTACATTTGTTTATTGCAAATGTTTTTTTCAAAATTGAAAAGTTCTAGTTGAAAGATTAAGATTTTTCCCGTAAATTAAGCCCTTTTATATTCTGAAAAGTGCACAGTATATTTTGTGTGGGGTGGGACAGCTCTGTGGTTAGCGTATGGGGATTGCGCTTGGAGGGACCGAGTTTGATTCCCGGCTCTGCCCAAACTGTCCTCGTGTTCATTCGGAGTACGGACATGTTAGATATGTTGGTCTATGAGTTTTACCGAGAGGTTGGTGGTAGGGGAAGGGGGGTACGGTCCCTGTGGTTGCCACCTCCACTGGTTTCCGGTCTAAATTGGATAGAACTTCCAGGCCGTCCAAACAGATATCTTACACCTTCGGGTCGGTCGGACGGTCTGGGTCTAAGAAGAAAAGTACATTTTATGGGTAGGAATTAAGTATTCATTTTCAAAACGAAAAAAAAACAGTGACATAAACACATATATATTACGTTTTTTTATTATATATTTTTACGATTTACGCGACGATGTTTTCAACTTCTATAAAATACAGAGTTAAATTTTCGATCAAAATATATTTGCTATCGTTGAAATTAATTTCAGCAATATTTGTGCATCCTATATTGTATCGATATTTATTAATTTTCTTAATAATTTTTCGTAATTTATCGTTCTCTATGAAATTCTCGTTACTACGAAATTCTGTGAATATCTTTATCTATGATTTAAGTTATCTATGAGAAACATCCTTGTTTAAGGATCGCCAGTCGTAAAATTCTGTATCACATCTTCGATTTCATGGCTAAACAATCTAAGGAAAGGTGCTATATCCCGTTCTCCCGAGATGCAAAATTTAGGACAGTATATAAAATTACTAAAATAGTCATATTTTGAATTTCTCAAAATTTTCCGAATGAGAATCGCACGAAATCCTTCCGCCATTTATATGTCGCTAATTGTGGCCGCTTGTATGCAGTGCGAAATTATCCTTAGAAAAAAACCCTGCCATGCTGACGCTAGCATAAAAACGAGAAACCGGTTCATGAATGCTGTTATCTGTAACCTGAGCGCTATCCAAACTGAATATAAGGTTTATTTAAATGCGATAAAAAAATTGTCAAAATTGTCGAAGTTATTGCACATTTAATTCTATCGACACATTTCGTAATATGCACAATCATAAAAATATTTGCGGCATATAGTGAATATACATCATGTATCTTATGCTGATATGCTATAGAATGTATGCATAGGGGTAATTAAGGAAAAATAGTAGTTTTGTAAGGAAAGACAGTAGTTTGAGAGTAGTTGTAGAAATTTTTTACATTTAATTGAAAAACAATATATTAAATTTTCAGGATAAATTTAAATCATACCGTTTCGGTATGATTTAAATCGATCATAATTTAATTCATACTGAACCGGACAAAGGATGAAAGAGCATTTGTATACATTGAAAACAATTCCCAGTTTTACTTACTTCACGCAGTATTTTTAAATACCAATAATAACTAACCAACATAAAATATCAAATTAATTTTGCACGGACGTGCAAATAAATGGTTTTATTTAGTCACTTTAAAGGTACGGCGTATGCTCAAATGAGTAAAAATCGACAAAATTAGGAGAAACATTTTGGCAGAATATTATTATACACATTATCTTACACTGATTAGAGAAAAACGCATTCAAATTGAAGATTTACGTCCAAAATTATGTACATGTGACGACTGATCCACCAAAAATTGTGCTCAAAAGTGTACTTTTGAATATATTTTTCTTAAAATGAAAGATATTTCTGAGATTTTTATATCTTTGAAATGTTCCATGCATTCTATTTTTTTGTCACAATGACATAAAAATTTCAGTAGATGTTTGTTTTCTATATTTTAAATATTTTATTTCTCTATTTTAACTAAATTGTGCATGCATTTTTTAATCCGAATCGTTTAAGATAAATGTGTAGTAAAGTTTCGTTATTGGCAAAAGTTAAATTTTGATGAAAATCGACTTCCAATGTACGAATATATAACTGTTTTTTTTATAAATAACTTGAAAATAGATTCAGAAATTAATGAACACATTTGTTCATTGTACTCTGTTATATCAATAGGTAAAATAATAAAAATTAATGCGGAAGGAGAATTTAAAAATTGTTTATTTTTTTCTTTTTAAATTAAAAATTAATCAACATCAACATTTCTTTTATTATATTTGGTAAATGCATCATAAATTTAGTATATGTACAAAAATAGTATGTCAATTTGAGTAAACGTTGAAAAATTGGATTTCAACGTCAACCATACCCTTAAGTTCTAAATTTCAATAATATGGTACAGTTATTTTTACTTTCCTTATATACATAATGTATAAGGAAAGTATTGTGACGGGGTCGAAAATTCGAATTCGAGTTTTCGACGGGGGAGCACGTTTCAATCATACCTGATCACGAATCAAACACTTTTGAAGTGATGTCTGTGTGGTGTGTGTGTGTGTGTGTGTGTGTGTGTGTGTGTGAAGGTGTGTGTGTGTGAAGGTGTGTGTGTGTGAAGGTGTGTGTGTGTATGTGTGTATCAGTGAGTCTGTGGAGACGATAACTGACGAACGAATGGACCGATTTGAACGAAATTTGGTACAAAAATCGCAATCCGTAAACACTGAAAGTCTATTGTTTTTATACGTAATCGAATGTTCAGAACCCCCTTAAATTTTCGAGTGAAATTTTGAAAAAATCGTCAAAAAATCAAAACCGCTAATAAAGTTACGCAAATAGACATTTCTCGTGTAATTTTTCATTAGAAAACGATTGATATAAATTTTAGAAAGCTAACATGGCCCGTTCTCGAGATATTGCACATTTTTAAAAAAAATTATAAAAAAGTCATATAAAATAAAAAAAAATATTTCCTATTGAGAAACATGCTCACTTTTCATATGTAATACCATGCGATAAATTTGGTGACATCATTCTCGTGGATCTAGCTCGTTCCATTCATGAAAAAAGATACTTTGAGTAATACTTTTGTATTTGAACGCCAATAGCCATTTATCTACTGTAAGAATAACTTATTTCTTCGTCCATAACGCTTGGCGAGATTTTTGCGACGAATTTGATGGAATGTCGCCAACTTTGCGACTTTTTTAAATGTTGCTAAACTAACGAAAAACTCGCCAAATGGATACAAATGACGTTAAATCAATGACGACTCATTGATGATGACGACATTGAAAATGACGACTCATTGACGAAAATTCAATATCTTGGAAAGACTATAAATAACTACTATAAAAATAATCTATTTTTTTTACTGTAAAAATAGTAAATTCATTGCATTATATGAGGAAAGTCATGTGCTGCCCACATCAGATTTTTTAAACTTGGGTATAGAAAAAATGAAAAATAAATGTTTTCTCAGTATTTCAAAATAATTTATTTTGGTGTGTAAAGAAAATTGTGTACTACCTATATCATATCGATGATACGCCACATTAGTTTGCATATATTTATTCGAAACCGGTTTATCACCAGTCGTGGGCTGATAAAAAAAGATCAGTTCTCACAATCATTCTATTAATCTAGCTTAGAAATATCTGGTGAGAATTAAAATTTGAGTTTTCACTTCTTAACAAAGAAATTGCAAATATATAACTTAATAAAAATGAAAATCTATATTCTTTGAGTTGTAAAAGATCTATATCATCTTTTGATATTATTGTACAGAGAAACAGATCACATTTAGAACGCTTTCACAGAGATCACTTTTAGACACTTTCTGAAAAATGTCCGTCAGTGTGTGAGTGGTGAATAAGAGAACTCAAAAATGAATGCTCGTATCGAGATTTGAGATTTTATATGCACATACATTATGTAAAATACTAGAATTAGATATATTTTATTTTAATTTTCATGATTAGAACTGGAATTATTCGATTGAAAATCGCTATGATGCAAATGGTATATTTATCAACAGTATATTTATTAAATACTTCCCAATAGTACATTTATTACAATAGTATACTCACTACAAAAGTATGCTCATTATAATAGTTTAGCTCACCACAACACTTCAGAGCAAAAAGCTATTCATCAAACAACATCTAAAAACTGTCACTCCCTTTCGCTGTTCGTCACTGTCATTTATTTTAGAAAGGCAAATGAAGCAGTTGTTTTGTAAGTGTCAAATGCCTCATTCTACTTTGGGTCGCGACCCATATTTTCTGATCCGAAGATGTGAGGGCTGAAGTACCCCCCACCATCCTGACCTTGTTCCAGCTGGAATCGGCGAATCTAGAGAGATGCTGGAGAGCGATATTGCATGCTTGCCACTTTTAATCCTGTATCGCCAATTTTGGCATAAGTTTGATCGAACCGATAATAGTGCAGACGATTTTGAAACTGAAGCGCACCAGGGAGTGAGTGAAATGGTGGATTTGAGAAATAACGGATCAGTATGAAATAATATTAAAACAGTATAGAAAATTTCATTATTTAAGGGAGGCATTCTTTAAACTTAAAAAAATATGTTTCTTTAATTTTCTATGTTATTTACTTTAAATATTTTGAATGTTAAAAAAAATAATTATCGAAATATTCCAATTATAATGCATTTTACAAGAACATTGAAGGAATACATGCACGCTTCCTTGACTTTGAGACCGTTTCTCTCAAAATTATTATTTTCAACCTTGTAGCGTCAGGACATATTAAAAAAGGGTCTTGAAACTTTGGTATTATATTAGGTGTATATATACATATTTAAAATTTAAATAACTATCTGACAAAAAAATATATCGTTCTTATCTCTTGAATGGAAAGAATAAAGTCCATGAGAATGATGTTAGCAGTTTGTTGCTTAATATTGCAAGTGGATATTGCACATATTTATTGATACTTTAGTTTCAATTTTGTGCAAATTTTGGAAAAATTTATTTGAAAAATGTGCATTATGTGGAGATCTGGTTCATGCTAGCGTTCTAAAACTTATGTCATTCATTTTGAAACATCAAACTACGTATGAAATGATTATATATTTAACAATATTAAAGGTAATGGCTTTAAAATTATTTTTCAATAATTCGTTAAAATATCATTCAATATCTTAAAAACGGTTCGTATTAGCGTTCAGTTTATATTATACGTCTTCTAGGGAAAAATTAGTTAAGAAATGATTATTTATTAATAATTATCAAAAAGTTAATGATTTTTTCAAAAATTTATTCGAAAAATGGTGGGCGGGGGGCTCTTTGGAACATTCGATTGCGTTTAAAATCATTAGAATTCCAATATTCATTGACTGCAATAATTGTTCCAAATTATTATTGAAACACTTCATTCCCGTCTAGAGACTCACAGACACACACATTAACATAATACAAACACAAGAACGCACACTAACATAATGCCAACACACACGCACACACACACACACTAATATAATGCAAACTATAAACAAATATATAATGCAAACTATAAATATGCACACAAACACACACTAACATAATACAAACACACACACACACTTACATAATACAAACACACACACACACTAACATAATACAAACACACACACACACACACTAACATAATACACACATACGCATATACAGACATCACTTCAAAAGCGTTCGATTCCAGTTCACTTCTGTAGGAAATTCGAATTCGAAATTTCGACCCTGTCACAATACTTTCCCTATACATTATACTATGTATGCTGGGAAAGTAATAAAAACCACAGATTGATATCTTAAATGAAAGTTATTCAAATCAATTGATTTAAATCACTTAATCAATTGATTTAAATCTATGCAACCCATATTTAAAATAAAATATCCTTCTATTTGATGCTTCACAAACGAGTTTGTCCTTCATTTATGATCACAATTTCACAATAATTTTGAATAAGATACAGAAATGAAGAATCCATCGCCAAATCGAATATTTTCCCGCCAAGTAAGAGTTAACACAGTATTTTCGATTGTTGTTCTAGCAACCCGTTTTCTACTTGTCAGACAAAGGTGCGAAATCTGTTTGATGTCTTTCAGAAGTATTTAGCTGAGTAAAATTGGCAACACGATGTGAACAGCCTGCAAAACGGATATTTTTGACGAAACAGAATTTGCAACGTGATTGATTATTCGAAGTTGGAATACAAAAATAGAGGTAAAAACATTTATATTGTGTTTTTGAAAAAAAAATTATAATTAAAAAAAATATATTATTTTCAAAAACTTTTAATTTAATTATTTTGGTAATATAATATTTTTAAATAAAATATTATGTATGAATATGCTTATCAACATTTAGAAAATATTGAAGCGAATGAATGTAAAAAAAATCAATTTTTCTATAACGATGTTTTGTTGCTTGTATATAAATATTTGTAGAATTTCCTTTTAATATGTATAAATATAAAACAATTGCATGGAATTGAATATAACACCGAATCGAAATGGTGCAAATGGAATTTTTATATAAGCTTTAAATCGAAGAAAATAATTTTTATAAAATTGATTAAATTTTTACTTTTTCTATATTATAAAGGTTTTAAAGACCTGATTATACGTCGAACATTTTTGTGATCAAATCCGTTTGTGAGTGTATGCGCATGACTGAGATATGGGCACGATAACTAATGAATGAACGCACGTAGAGTTTTGCAATTTAAAGGGTTGGTATTTATGTATAAAAAAAATAAATGACGCTAGATATTTTTTCGTTATAATGAGCAATATTAAAATATAAATTATTTAAAAATAAAAATGTTCGTAATATTTTTTCTGCTTTAAAACAATTCGTTTACAGTGAACATTTTATATTTGTTTACGACGAATGTTTAATATTCGTTTATAACCAACTTTTGAAATGTTTACAACAAACGTTTGATATTTCTTTACAATAAACGTTTGACATTTGTTTTTAAAACAAAGGGGGGGGGGGGCCTCCAACGGGCATATTACGTCTGCGTAACAGGTGAAACGAAAGAGCTCGCGAAGCCATCTCAGAGAGCAGGGGACGGATCTCCCTAGTTCTTTAATAAATTGAAATAACAACCAAAATTTTAGAACACATTTCTTTTAAAAACATTCGTGTTTACATTTCATACTTAAATTTAGGTTGTACAAATATGCACTGTATAGTATATTGCAAAATTTTAGGATTCTATTATTTTTTATCTCCATTATTTTTTAAACCCTCTAGAGTACGTGCAAGGGGAAAAAATGTAATTTTGAGAAAAAGTAGTTTGAAGTTTAAAATTTTCAATAAATGCGGCATGCGTTGTTTCACCATTATAATCGGAAATTAATCGGAAATTAATGGGATATTAATTGGAAAATTTTTGATAAATTTTTTGTTAAATGATTCAGAATGTTTCAATTTTAATAGTAAATAAAAACATGTTTTCGATTATTAAAGCTTAAGGTGATCTCCCCCACCCCCCCAGAATCCTTTATTCTTATTTTCAAATTGTTGAGTCTCTCCTCATGATCACAAAAAGCAGTTACTAGTTCATTTACTTGGAAATTAATATGCATGGGGAACCAATATTCATGCATGTACTAAATCTGAAATTTTAAATGTTTGAAAAAAAAAATTATAATAGAAATATAGTTTTGGCTGATTTAATACAAAAATTAGCATTTATGATTTTTCAGAAAATATTTTTATTTTTTGCAAACTATTATTTTATGTTTTGGGTTTAGTGCATAGAAACATTAAATAGCTTTATTTTAATAAAAAAATAATCTGAAATGGCCAGCACATGACTTTCTCTACGTAAGACAATTAATTTATTTTTCTCACAGTGAAAAAAAAATCTGATGTGGGCAACACATGACTTTCCGTATATAATGTAATAAATTTACTACTTTTACAATAAAAAAATAGGTTTTTCTTATAGTAGATACTTATATTCTTTCCAAGATATTGAATTTTCGACAATTAGTTGTCATTTTCATTGATTTAGCGTCATTTTTATCGATTTGGCGAGATTTTCGTTAATTTGGCCAAAGTGTTGCCAAGTTGGCTACATTCCGCCAAATTTGTCGCCAAAATCTCGCCAAGCGTTATGGACGAAGAAATAAGTTATTCCTACAGCAGATAAATGACTATTGGCGTTCAAATACAAAAGTATTACTCAAAGTATCTTTTTTCATGAATGGAACGAGCTAAATCCACGAGAAGGATGTCACCCAATGTATCGCATGGTATTACATACGAAAAGTGAACATGTTTCTCAAAAGGAAATATTTTTTTTTTATTTTATATAACTTTTTGATAATTTTTTTGAAAAATATGCAATATCTCGAGAACGGTTCATGTTAGCGTTCTAAAATTTATGTCAATCGTTTTCTAATGAAAAATTACATAAGAAATGTCTATTTGCGTAACTTTATTAGCGGTTTTGATTTTTTGACGATTTTTTCAAAATTTCACGCGAAAATTTAGGGGGGTTCTGAACATTCGATTGCGTATAAAAACAATAGGCTTCCAGTGTTTACGGATTGTGATTTTTGTACCAAATTTTGTTCGAATCGGTTCATTCGTTCGTCAGTTATCGTCTCCACAGACTCACTGACACACACACAGACACACACACAGACATCACTTCAAAAATGTTTGATTCGTGATCAGGGATGCTTGAAACGTGCTCTCCCGTCGAAAACTCGAATTAGAATTTTCGACCCCGTCACAATACTTTCCTTATACATTATGTATATAAGGAAAGTAATAACGTACAATGCCCACGGCACAATGTTTTTAACGTTGAATGGTTCATTTGGTGCTTTTCAGGATGACAACATGTAAAATTATTTCTATTTCGATAGTATCCAATTAACTAATATTTCGCGTATCTCAGAATCGAACATTATTAATATTGATAGCATCTGAGATAAGCAATATAGTCTATATATTAAAATGTTTTAATAAATATTTCATCAATTTGGGGCAAAATATCACTATGGTGATATTTCACCAAATGAGTCGATAAGCTCGCCAAATGTATCGCCAAGTATTATAGACAGATGATATAAATGACTATTTGCGAATTGTTGGGCTTTAAAATACAAAACTATTACCCAATGTATCTCCTCTCGTGAATGGAATGAACTAAATCCACGAGAATGATATTAATAAATTTTAAGCATAATATTACATATGAAAAAAAGAATGTATTGCACAATAGTTGATATATTTTAAAATTTATGTAATTTTTTTATACATTTATTTCAAATACGTGTAATATCTTCAGAACGGTTCGTACTAGCTATTTAAAATTTCTGTCATTTGTTTTCTAATGAAAAATTACATAAGAAATGATTATTTAAGTAACATTATTAAAAGTTTTGGTTTTTAAGGATTTTTCCAAAGTTTCATTCGAAAATTTAAGGCACTTCGAAACATTCGATTGCGTTTAAAATTAATAAGGTTTCAGTATTCACCGAATGTAATATTTGTACCAAATTTCGTTCGAAATGCTCCATTCGTTCGTGAGATATCGCATTCAACGGTCACGGACACACTCAAATACACATCCACATACATACATACACATACATGTACACACATACACACAAACATCACCTCGAAAACGTTTGATTCGAGTTCAAGGTTCAGGGTTGCTTGAAATGTGCTTTTCAGTCGAAAACTTGAATTCGAATTTTTGTCCCCGTCACATTACTGTCCCTATTATATTACACTACGTATATAAGAAAAGTAAAAATATTTCTGATGACAATTATCTTGCTAAAAAATAATTCTTCTGACAGTGAACTTCAATATTTGTTTTTTAAGCTATGATTAACCTTCGAAATCATATGTTTAAAAATCAGAGCTAAATTATGTATAATTATAAAACGGTAGTATTTTTAGATTAACAACCATACAAATGTTGAAGTATAAAATTTTCCATTTAAAAATATGAACAACCTGCTTTTTTTTATACAAAATCACAGCAAAATATCTCAATTTTTACCCTCAAAAACTACTTTTATCTAAGATATATTCATTTTTACCAATCAAGATAGAAATGGATCTTTGATATGGTCTTAAATGCATCTTCAAATATGGTTCTTATGGTGTCTTCGAAATATCGCGTAATGTGTATTTTGGAAATTAAAACCTCTGTAATTCATAAACATGTTCGATTGCAATTATTTTAATAAATGGCGCAAAATTATTTCTTTTCCTGCGATAACTCAGCAACCCACATACGGAAATATTTCTATAGATTCGGCAATTTAACTAACCATTGTTGATATAATGAACAGAAATCAATCGGAATCATCACAATGTGTTTCTTAATTATCCCAACTGAAGTATATAAGCATGTAAAAAGATGGCCGATATTCAAAAACTCTTCTGAAAGCATTAAGGAAATTATAAGATGTGTATTTTCACCCAAATCGCAAATGTTATTTTACTCTTTCTTTACCATCTTTTCTCAAGCTATATTCAGAGGAGCACTAGTACTCTGTGAGAAAATGATAGATAAATTGCTCTAGAAAATGTTGAAAATAAATGCACAGTTGGTGATATAAGAACCCGGGAACGGTGAATAGAAGAATTATCGTAGAAGTAGCAGCAATCCTAAAAACATCGTAGAAATACATATTTATCCAGATTTGGGTAAAAATTGCAAACTGGGCTACTTGAAACCAGAATTGGGGACAAAAGTTTGTATTATTCAATAAAGAAACATTACTATTTCATTTTATATGAATATAATTTTGATTTAATTTTAGCTTGCAGTTTTAGAATTAAAATACAGAGCATTTTTATGCTTTGAAAAACTCTATTTCCATTTAAAAGCTTCAACTATATTAATTTATTTACTCATCCACGCTTAAAAATTTTTTTTTCCGGAACAGTTTTAGTGTTTAAGAGGAATCGAACAGGTTTTATAGCAGGGCAAAACTCCTCTGATTCCTTAATTGACATTCATTTTGCATAAAGCATCACCGACCTGGAACGAATTCTGTCCACCATGGTTTAATAACTATATATACACTGATACTCAACTAATAATACTGATACTCAATTACTCCGATAATGATATAATCTGTTGCGGACAACACATTATACTTTCTTTTTAGAATCAAATTATTTAACACTCTTGCATTATTTATACAGTAAACTGAGTTTATTAGCGCGAAAAAATAATATATGCAATTAACAATATTTGTGTTACTTTCTTCTTTATTGGTGTGTGGAAACAAAGTGATTAATTTTTTTTTCATTTGAAGTGGGCGAAGTCCTTTTTGTCTGTCTGCTTGCTTACTTTGTTGGTGAGAAATATTTTGCCATACTATCGTTTTTACTAAAAAGTTTTCTTTTAAACATCTATTTCTCAGGATCTATTGTAGATAGAAATTGAATGATGACTGATACTGATTCAGCATTAAACTCTTTAGGAGGTAAGGGGGATTTACTAAGGATTTCTTCCTCCGGTTCTTTTTCCATTTCTGGTTCAAAATTTTTCATTTTTGTTGAAACACATATTTCTAGAAATTGGTTACTAATAGAATTTAGATAATAACTGATATTAATTTTATATAAAATTTTGGGGGAGGTCGAGTGATTTACTAAGGATTTTCATTTCCAGTTCATTTTTCACTCAAGGTTCAACTTTTTTCTTTGAAACTTTTATTTCTTAAGATTGGCTATTGATAGAGCTGAAATAATGACCGATATAAATTCAGCATCACATTCTAATGCCAATAGGAGGGGGGGGGGAATCTCATAAAGAATTTCTACTTTCAGTTTCAATTCCAATTAAAATATGTACATTTTCTTTTGCAACATTTATTTCCCAGAATTGGCTGTAGATAGAGCTTATAATAAGTGATATGGATACGTCATCGAATTTCGAAGGGGTTAAGGATTCATTAAGAATTTCTACTTCCGGTTATTGAGAGGTCACTCCCGGTTTTTTCATAAAATTCGCATGACTGTATGAAACAAGTGTGCAAAAAAGAAAAAATTCTTAACAGTTTCGTCGAAAATGAAATGAAACAACTTTCCAGCATAGGAAGGCTCTTTCATGCATTTCTTGTTCAACGGTAACTCTTCTAAAACAACCGCATTTTTTAAAAATTTGGATTTGTGGTGTAAATTAAGTGTTTCCAGGTCAAATTTATTGCTGAACGTGATCGGATAGCAAATAGGCGTGCTACTTTTTGCATTAAATAAATTGTTCGTCGATAACTTCTCTAAAACTTAATCAAATATTTGAAATTTGCATATGAGGTGGCGTTTAATATTTTGTAAATCGAGTTCGTTGCTAGGATAGGAATTGTGTGAGCTCACAACACTGCTGACAATAGGTTTAAAGCCAACCGATTTTGGCAAAATTTGAATGTAATGCATATTTTAATGTTGTGCAGACAAATATCGATGAAAATATTACAAGTACGATATAAAAATGTTCAATAGTTCTATCGAAAATAAAATGTACTCACTAATTATTGCACTTATTTTTAACTCTTCTTATTTAATGATTTACAAAAGTTCTTCTATCAATGAAATATGTTGTTTTATTCTTTAATGTACGTAAAATTTTAGTTACTTCGGGTAACAAAATAAACGATTAATGATGCGTAATTAGAGTTATTTAACATTAAATGTGACCAATGGCATATTTATTTGGATTATTTATTTATTACCGAATTATACAGCAGACTATCCATATTATTCTAGACAGACACTGTTATTATCTTCAATACACTCACATTTTACGACATAAAGATACGAAAGGAAACACAAAATCATAACTTACATAGTTGGATGAAACTCAATGTCGGGTTTTCAGTAGGCTTATCGTAGGCCTGGATTTAGTCTAGATTGTCCAGACATGGCAATACTCTCCGGATTCATATTTTCGTCCGGACTTTTAAAGAAATTACCAAATTTTATCTTAAAATGTCGCATCGTGGAAGTTTTGACGACGTTAGATGTCTCAATCAGTATAGATCCCGTTCCGTACACACATATAACAGCCTATAGCTTATTAGACGAAGGTGAGATTTTTGAAGATATCGCATTTGTGAAAAATATGATAAATATATAGAAAAATACACGGTGAGACGGCAGGAGTTGTCATACGTAGATATTATATATAATATAATTATAATATAATTATAATATAATTATAAATATGTATTCCGGGGTCTTAAGCAGCAGTTGAAAAAACTTATTTTACCAATGAACCATTTCTGGGCACAAGACCGCGGTCGAATTTTGGTAGTGGCAGAACTGTTAAAATTTAGTAGCAATGAGGACTGCTATGCTCTCTATGATTCAAAATTAGGACACAACAATGTTAATTTAAAAAAAAAAATACCTTTCATCTGAAAAGTACGAGTGGTATTCAGAATACAAAGGAACAGTGAGCTTTAACATATCAATTATTGCATAAATACCTTGATTAATATATTTGTTTTTAATTATTAGTAGTTGTAATTTATTATTAGTTTTTTTTTTAATTTCCAACAGACACATTTCAAGCCGAGTGTCCAGACTCGACTCTGAAAAATTATGGCAACACTTATCAGCCAACAGATTTGTATCTGTTGAATATTTGTGTCGCTTGCTAATCTAAAATGACAGATTGTATTTTATTCTATGAACACATATTTCTCAGAAAGTTAAAGGTGTTTAAAAAGTGTTCTTAACAAATTAAAGGTTATTTTCCCTTATGCTTTAATTATAAAAATTTCAAAATGTTGCATCATTAAAATTAGCTTTAACATATCAATTATTGCATAAATACCTTGATTCATATATTTTTTTTTAATTATTAGTAGTTTGTTTTTAATTATTAGTAGTTGTAATTTATTATTAGTTTTTTTTAATCTTTCCGTTATAAATACAACAAGCTTTTTAAATGATACTTTTAGAATACAAAGGGACATTATTGGGTTGCTATTTTAGCACTTCGTGATGAATTTTGCAGCGATTTTCGTCAGATAAAATATTTATGAAGCTTGCATTTTGTTGGTTCATGCTCTTTATACCATATAATTATGCGTCAATCTCTTGAGAAACATTTATTATTTTTAGTAATACAGGATAACTTTTCATTAAAAATGTGCATCTCTAATTTATAATCCAATACTTATTATACTGTAGGACATGGTTAAAAATACGATGTGGATTATATTTCCAGTGAGATTGAATCATAAGACGTTTCCAATTTTGCTGTTGTTTACCCAATCAAAACCCATTACCATTTACCCATTACCTGTTGTTTACCAAATCAAAATTTGCTAGCTTGTAGTGCTAGTCCTGCATTGCATGCATGCGATTTCTTTTATGTTATCCCTGAACACCTGCTATTGTCTCATGAAATGTCACTGCATAACTGCAAACAACACTTTGGGAAACGCCTATCTAATCATCATCAACACCAAATGCGGATGGCGTGCTCGAGTGATACACATGTTTGTCATCCATACCTATATTCGAGACGAAGATGTTGTAAGGGTGCACGAAACAGCCGAGGGTCGGATCAATGAACTGTATTGTATTCTCAGAGAAGCGAAAGGATTTTGTTTTGGTGTGGCTGTGACAGCGAGTCAATGTGTTTGACCTCGTTGCTTTTACCGGTTGTTTTACTTGGTTTCGAAAGGCGTAGGCTACTTGTTGACGTTGTTTTTGCCATTTGCTTCCAGTTTCTACTGCAGGATTGTCGAAAATGTCATTGAATGATCCAAATAGCAGTATTGGCCTAATTCACCTAAATGCAGTGTGGTTATAAAAAAGGAAACCCTAACCTATTCATATGAATCCTTAAAATAGTTTCTAATGATAATATATTTAAATGAAACTTAAGATACATGTTAATCGGGCCATTAAGCACGATTTAATGAGATAAAAAGTAATACCTTGCATATGGTTACAATATGTAATTCGCAAGAATATTTCCTCTGTTTACACTGTGAAAATATCATTATTCTATAAATTGTGCTTTCGTTTTCCTTCCTCGATAAAGATACGAATATATTTAACATTTATTTTCCTCTGTGATAACCACGGATGCACTGTCTAGTGCCAAGAGATGTTGAAATATATTGTTTTTAAAAGCTGAAGATCGTAAGAAAAAAAGGAAGACAAGCTGTTTCATCAACAGAGGATTGAAAGCTGGGGATAAAAACGAGTAAATACAGGCTGGTGCATATGCAGAGGATTGAAAGTTGGAGACAAAAGCGATGAAGGCAAGCTGTTGCATTAACAGATTAGACTCGATCTTTCATATATCATCACAGATAGAATTTATTTTGCAATTGTGAGTAAATTTAATTATTGTGTTGAATTGCCAATCTTTGCTGCACTACATATCACTCCTAAGACAGAACTGGAACTATTTATTCCTCTTCGTTAATCGTTTCTTCAAGATCCATTAACTTGAGTATTAAGTTCGATTTAAGTATGTTTACTAGAAGCCGTATCATAATAATGTGGATAGAGACAGCACAATTAAAACCACCCTGAATCAATATGAATTTTACAATTGTTTCAGATTGTAATATTTTGAAAGGAAAATTCTCTAATATGAAAAGAGAATTATCTATACTTGAATCAAATAGACATACATAATTATATGATTTTTTAAAAACTTTGGATGACTCTAAACAGTTAACTTAAGCAAATTAAAATCACAACAAAATCTCATAGTTTTATATGTAGATTAAACTCATTAAAAGATTTAAATCTCTGTAACAAATTATTTATACCATTAAAATCCCAACAAAATTAGTTGCATAAAATCTGTTCTAGATTTTTCTCTGATTGATAACTTGCTTCCTTATGAGAAATTTTCTCTTAGCGATATAACTTTATTTCCTAAATGGTCATATTAGTTTCATAGTATTTATGATACGTTAACAGTTACAAAATTAATTTCGTGCAATAGAAGCGTAATTAATTTAAGCTCAACATCCAGCGCTTCGTTAGTTTAAATTTTAAATGTGCACCCGAAATAAATTTTTTCAATCCATATTGCTGAAGTTTATAATAAAATCTCGAGAATTTTTATCAAGAGCTGAACTATGCAAAGAACCTTGTTGCAGCCGGGGGTCGTACTGAGGATTTTTATACTGGCCAGCCACAGCTATCCTAATTGAGTTACTAGGACGGAATTTTAAGCTGTTATTTTTAGCGCGGACTCTGTATTCATCTCCCTTTAATGTCTGATTAACGGGAAACATAATAATTTGATGGATCACTTCCTGCTATTTTTACCACAGGTTAGCTACCTGATGCTATTATTTTTATTCTCCAGGTTATCTTCTTGCTTGCCTATTGATTGACGTAATCCTGATTGATGCAACTATTACTCATTTGTATTAACTTTCCCATACTAATTTCGTGCAGTTATACGAATGTTTAGAAAAAATGGAAGTGATAGCTACAAAACCGGATATATAAATCTTTATTGACATCCACCCCTTTTAGAATTCGATTCATACCATTCTTTCCCTAAGTTCTATTTTTAGCCAATTTTTAAAATAAGATGATTCAAGGAAATGTTTGGAACAGGAAATGAAAAGAAGTAAAATGGAAGTGGAAGTCTTTAGCAAACCCCTTACATGCTGAATTCATATGTAATTATCTAAGATTCTATCTGTAGTTAGTCTTGAGAAATAGACGTTTTGAAAAATGTCAGTCATCTTCTATGTTACATATATATGGTATATATAGCAGATCCTAAGAAACAGATGTTTCAAGGAAAATATAAATTTTTATATCGTAAGAGACATTTACAAAACTGGAGTGGAAATGCTTAGTGAATTCTTTTACGCCTTCCAGAATATGATGCTGCATTCATATTCCAGCAATTATCAAAGTTCTGTCTATAGCCAATACTGAGAAATAAATGTTTCAAGAATTTTTTTTGAACCGGAAATGAAAAAGAAACCAGATGCGAAAAATTCTTAGTAAATTACCCATTCTCCTCCAGAATTTGATGTTGAATCTATATCATTCATCATCTAAGCTCTATCTAGAGTTAATCTTGATAAATACATGTTTTAAAGCAAATGAAATTTCGTGAACTGAAAATGAAAAAAAAAAAAATCCAGGAGTGTATATCTTTAGTTAACCCCCATTTTTCTCTGGAATTCGATACTAAATTCAAATCAGTCATTATATGAGCACTATCTGTAGTAAATCGTGAAATATAGATGTTTGTAGGAATAAAATCGCAGAAATTATAGTATGGCAAATTTTTGCGGCCATTAATCAACATTATCGAAAACTATGCATGTCATTTTTATACATGTTTAAATGGTTTCTTTTCCATAATTTTGTGAATTTTTCATTTAGATTATTTATTTTTTGTTTTTTCTTCTAACAATCATTGTTTTCTATGTACACATTTATATAATTCACATTTGTTTCTGTTTTTGACTCTTGTTATGCCCAATGTAATATGCAATTTCCTGTGTGTGTTCGACTTTGTAATAAGTTTCGTACGTAATAGTATTCTTCCTGATGCATTCTGATGATGGGTGCTTGACTCTTGAAAGCGTTAACGTCTTTTAGAATTTGTATTTTATGCCCAAAATGTGGAAATGAAATTTTTAATAGTTTAGTGTTTTTAACTGTTAATCTCACAGACTTATGAGCAGAATTTTGATTTCGAATTTTCAGAATGGATAGAAACCCAAACCATCGGTGTTTTATACAATTACATTTTAGTTTTAATTATTAAATGCGTTTTTTACATGGATTAAATTGCTTATGGAGTCTTTAAATGTTTCTCCTTGCTGTCTATTATCACATTAGACGTGAAAGATATATGGGTTTATTAAAATATATCGAAATAGTTTTGCATGACGTTACAAAGAAAAGAGTCAAATTCAGTTACTGAGCGCAAGATACGTTGTGCTATGGATCTGGTACATAATTTTTTGACTCATAAGAAAGTAAAATCATTACATTACGTAGAAAAATAATGTCATGGGCTGCCTGTATTATATTTTCTTATTGCTTAGCAACAAAACAGTTAGTTGCATTTTGAGATACAAAAGAAATAAATTTCTAAATAAGATACAGTAAAATTTGCAAAATAATTTAGTGATTTCTTTAATTGGTTATGCATATTTCCATATGAATCAGATACATTATTTAAGATTACTAAATCGTGTTTTCTTTTCTAGATACAAGTGATGTATGCTCATCGACAAGCCACCATTTTCATCCTTACTTATTTTCTTTTGAGTACTTGCTTATGTACCCAACCGACAAGATCTAGGCGTCAAAAAAGGGGTCTGATGAAGATGATGATGCATATCATGTGGGACCCTTCACGTCTTATACCCTATTATTATGCCTACGATGTCACCAGAGAAATAGCAAAAAGTTGGCTAAAAATTCTTCCCACCATTATGTTACTTCCTATCACTCAAAGCATGCCACATTCTAACGGTCTCGCGAAATATGTTAACCCCACTCATGGTTTCAGGGATTCTAAAAAGAAAACTAATGCTAAATATTACGGTACTTCTTTTGGCTCTCATTATCAAGAATCAGCCGGGAATGTGAAACCTATGGCAGTACCTCCAGAAATTCTACATCAGATTTTGCCTTCGCGTTATGCGTATGTTCCACAATCATCATATCATTATCACAGCAGCAGCGAAGAAAAAAGTAATAGTCCACAGTATACACACAAGAACATACCTAGAGTTATTGTAAAACATGCTCCGTTTGGAAATAATAAAGAAAATAACGATCATTATTCTATTGCACATTATTACATAGGCGAGGGTGACTCTAGGGAGCAAATTTCAAGTTCTAGTGGAGAATATGGTTTTCCTGGAAAACATGATTACGGTTCACAAGAAGATATTACCTCGTCTTCTAGCCAGAGTGTACCCAGGAAAAGGTTGAAGAAAAGACCCAATTTTGTTTTTCCACCAATGACTCATCAAAGCCATATCCATTACGTTTCCCATTCAGGGTCGTTAACTCAAGACGAAAGCAGCCCAAAATCTGCACCCGCTCTACAACCCGGTCAAGAATTTCATATTGTGCTTCATCCAATTCCAGTAAGGGATTTTAATCCTGAATCCTTACAGCCTCCTTCAGATGGACATTCGGTACAGTTTATACCAGTTCATCCTCATTTAAATGAGTCCTATGGTATACACATGGGCCACTTTCCTCTCTTATTTAGATCCGTAGTGCAAAAGAATCCAGATTCTGCTGCTTCTCATGAAGAATTGACCACTGATGCCACTGTGCACGATGAACCAGACAATCTGACATTCCATGTAAGCAACACCGAGAGTAATATTGAAGACAACGCCAATTCCTCCTCAGAAGATACCAAAGATAGTAAATCTCGTGTCACATGGATTCCGAAGAAAAATGAAAACCCTGCCAGAAGAAAAGACCAGGAATTGACGCCAGATGGAACAATAACAAGAACTGCTTCGGTTCACAAAAATTCTGCCAAAAGATTTAAATTGAAGAAAGATGGTTTTTTCGAGGATAGCTCTGAGATGCAACCTTATGGACTAAACAGACATAGCATTAATTTAGAACGTTTACGTGAAGATTTGAAACACGGGACTCCAGTGCTAATACCATTTAATAAAAATGCGTATTCTTCAGACAATACGTCAAATGAAAACTCGGGCAGTGAAAAGGACAGAGCCCCTGCAAAAGATAGGGAGAGGTTAGATTCCAGTAATGAGCAATCTGGAGAAAGAAACTCTACGCAAAAGCTAATTTTATTCCTCAAAACGACAAAAGTTACCTAAAACGTCCTCCAAACTGTGTGATAAAACATATCATTTGTTTCATTGTTTATCATAGTCTAGTAACATAACATAATGAATGATGTCATAATTTTTTTATATTGTGCATTCATTAAAAATTATTAAAATATCATTTATTACTTTGTTATTGATTCTCAATTTTATCATGCTTCAATAAATTTGACATGCTGAGTTCGTTGACCAATAGGAAGTATGTAGTGGGGTTTTGGAAGTCGATCAAAAATTTCTAAGGGATGTTGAGGAGAATTTAAAAGTTTCTTTTCAATTGCAAAGCATATTTTTAAGATGTGGAGGTTTAAAATTTAATAGATTACGATAATTTGATACGATAAACTGATTTGGGATGCTGATGTAAGCTAAAATGTTCAAATTGTCGAGTAAACATGAAGCTCCTTTTTCATCGAGTTAAGGACTTGAAACATGGTGCAAAGAAAGATAAATGCTTTCAAGTATTTATTTTTATAGGGGTGTGACAGGCAGAAGTATTCGAGTTTTCAAGTAAACATGAAACTGATATTTCCAAACAATTTAGAGACTTAAAATTTAGTAAACAAAATGGTCGTTTGACAAATTTAAAAAAATGCTTCGACTTTTTTACATTTAATGGGGGTTCTCGTTAGATCACCGAAGTCAAGCAGCATCGGGCGCGGTTAGTACTTGGGTGGGTGGCCACCTGGGAACACCGCGTGCTGTTGGCTCTTTTCGGGCGCGGTAGCCCGGTGGTTTGCGCGCTGGATTTGCACGCTGTCACAACTGCCGTCGTGTTCATGCGGAGTACGATCACGTTAAACATGTGGGTCCGCAAGTCCTTCCGAGAGGTTGGTAGTAGGGGAAGGAGGGTACTGTCCCTGTGGATGCCTCCCCCACTGGATTTCGGTCTAAATTGGGTGGCACTTCCCGGCCGTCCAAACGGTTACCTTACACCTTCCTGGTAGGTCGGACGGTCTGGGTCTTAGCAACAACATTTAATGGGGGGGGGGAGTTTGCGGTCTAAGACTTTCAAACTCTGAAATAGATTAAAACAGCAGCTTGAAATTGTCTATAGAAATTATGCAGCAGTCTCGCTTCTAAAAGATACGGAAGCACGTAAGCAGCGCATTTCTCACGATCAATATTACTTATACAACCCACTGAAATTTTAAATTGGGGCGACCTCTCAATATTGACTTTCCTATTCAGCTAAATCAAGGAGGTGAAGGAATAGTCTTATCTCTAACTCCATGAGCTGAATACAGCTTTCCTTTGAATTTCTTTAGGCATTAAAATCTCGACCATGCAATTGCATCATGTGCATGCGCTTGGATTGAGATTTATATTCTTTATATCACCTCAATGCGTATTGTCTTTTATTAAATATGATTGCTAGATCTAGATATAATTCACAAAGTATTATGTTATTTTTAAGCTTTACGTCCATATAGGAGCTTTAACATTTCTCACTCCATGGTTTTGTCTGTGTTCATTTTGCATCGATGACAATATACCTCCAAAATATAATTTATTACATTAACTGCATTAGTTTTCTGTGGCAGCTATTGAAAATAGTTGTTTATCATTGAAATTTTGGTAACGGCCTATTTGCTATTTAAGATTCAAAATAATCATCATTTGATCTAACATGCTAAATTCTATGTTTCCGTAGGTAAATTCACTATTGTTTCTAGTATTAAGGTCATAACCGTATTTGAAGCAGTACTTTGAATGAAATGTAAATAGTTTAAAAGAAATACGTAAAATAATTAGTACGGACATTAATATGCATTTTCATTAGTTGATAAAGAAATGTTTTCAGAATTCGGCAAAAAACGAATAAACTAAATAATTGCTTGATAGATTTGGCTCTCTTATTGCATTTCAGTTGCACATTTTAAAATGTTATCATAACTATGGATTTTAATGTTTTTCTATGATAATTTGTACTTTTCCGTTTAATACAACACAGTTGAGCCAATTTCATTTTCTTTCAAAAGCTTTCTTGAATTTATCGCCAAGAACAGGTCTTATAATGGTGCCTTCAATAAATACTCATAATCATAGTAAACCTCTACACGTTTTAAGAAATAAAATAATATTAGACACAACTTCCATCAAACTGTAACTTGTTGGCATTTTTTAAGTTACCCTATATGACAAAGTACAACAGTTACAAAATATTGATTGTCTGTATGAACAAGTTGGGGATCTACCTATCGACCTGTCAATATAGTTGATACGTAATAATTAAAATTGATGCTAATAATTAGTATTTGTCGTTGATGAACAGGACCTGCGAAAAATTCAAGAACATGGTTACATATTATGACGATGGTGGCAAAAGCTGGTGGTTTACAATATCGTCAGGCTTTTATACGCTGTTAAAAATAACTTGTGTGTGTGTGGGGGGGGGGGGGGGGAGTTGACAAAAATGTACACAAAAATTCCAAATAGCAATATCAAGATCTAAAGAATTATAGGCACTACTATAAGAAGCAATAATAGACAAAGTCGTCTGGGATGGTTAAATTGCCAAAGAACTAACTGTAACATCAAAGGAGAACTCGCATTGGTATGTTTCTGTTAACAGGTGGAGGGCAAAGTTACTGATGCATTTCAGAATTAAGGTTTTTTAATTACCTATTACGAATTAGCATCTGTAAACAAATAAGTATTGTTGTATATTTAAATACATATGTATAAATATCAAACATATAAATTATTTTTAACAAATAGTTAACAATATAATTTTTTGTAAACCAAAGGAATCATATCTAAACTGCCTTCAAACCCCAGATATCGACCTACGAAGTCCTTGATCTAGCTCCTAGACTAATAGTATTTTCTTCTATAGTTGAAGTGACACCTACCGATATAGTTGATGCGTAATAATTAAAATTAATGTCATTAACTAATATCGATCGTTGATGAATAAGGTTATAGGTTTATTGTTAGATTATAAATATTATAGATGGTTAGTTACTGCTTAATAATGACTCTCTAAATACAATAAGAAAATTGCTTCTCTGAGCCAGGCTCAAATACTGAGTATAAGTTGGGAGCCCTGAGTAGCCCTCAAATGCTCAAAAAGAATATCAGCGTGGCAATATAACATCATGTTCAGTCTGAGAGCTTCAACTCAACGACCTTAGAATAAATCTATTATTTTGCAAGAAATTTTTTTTCATCCTACAAAGTAGTTGATATTCTTTATTATACAGGACAGTTGGTATTCTTTATCCTACAGGATAGGTGATACATACATTTTTACAGTGCAGTTGATAAATGTTCATATGCTGGTAAACGTAAAGAAGAGTAAATATGAATTCTTGTACAAGTGAAGGATTATACAGGCTTCCTAAGAAAGTCCTTAATAATTCGCGTATATGGAAGGCAATAACCTGTCAAAAAGTCTTATCATCCCGGACTGTAACACGGTGACACCTGCAATGCTTGTTAAAGTACGCGGTATATTTTTTCTCGATTTCAAATGTGCATTGTTGCTGGGGGAGGACATTTTGAGCAGGCTGAACATTATATTCCTGGGATGTAAGTGTTGTTTATTGTTGTAGCATCCCAGAAAAGGACAGGCATTCGTCAATAACCACACTGTTACAAATAAATGACTCCTGTAACAGTTTTATTCGATTGTGTGGTGTTGTTGTTGAGACCCAGACCGTCCGACCTACCAGAAAGGTGTAAGGTAACTGTTTGGACTGCCGAGAAGAGCCACCCAATTTAGACCGGAACCCAGTGGGGGAGGCATCCACAGGGACCGTACCCTCCTTCCCCTACGATCAACCTCTCGGAAGGACTTACGGACCCACATGTTTAACGTGATCGTACTCCGCATGAACACGGCGGCAGTTGTGGCAACGTGCAAATCCAGCGCACAAACCACCGGGCTACCGCACCCGAAATGTGCCAACAGTATGCGGTGTTCCCAGGTGGTCACCCACCTAAGTACTAACCGCGCCCGATGCTGCTTGATTTCGGTGATCTAACGAGAACCGGTGTTTTCAGCACGGTACGGCCGTTGACTCGATTGTGTGGTGTGTATGTGCGTGAGTAGTGTGTATATATATGTGTGTGTGTACAAGTATGTGTGTCCTGTGTATGTCCGTGAGCCTGTGGGGACGATATTTCATGACAGAATGGCGCGTTTTGAATGAAAGTTGGTATAAAAATTACAATCAGTGAATTCTGGAAGCCTGTTGATTTTATACCCAATCGAATGTTCGGAATATCCTCCAAATTTTCGAACAAAATCTTGAAAAATTCATCAGAAAATCAACAGTTTAAATAATGTTAATAAATACTTATTTCTTATGTAAATTTTAATTAGAAAATGATTGACACAAACTTTAGAGAACTAGCATGCACCATTCTCGAGATATTGCACTGTTTAAAATAAATTGATAAAAAAATCACATAAAATAAATAAAAAATAAATATTGTGTAATATGTTCACTTTTCATATGTAATATCATGCAATGAATTAGCTAATATCCTTTTCGTGGATCTAGTTAGTCACAATCACGAGAGAATGTACTTTGCGTAATAGTTTTGTATTTTAACGCCTAATATTCACCAACAGTCGTGTTTATATATAAATAATGCTCTTCTTTGAGTTTGTCTGAAATGCTTGGCGATCAATTTGGTGAACGTGGCGGTATTTCGCCCTAGATTGACAAAAATATCGGCACAATTAAAAAAATGACCCTAAATAGCAAAAATGACGATCAATTTATGGTCTATATTATTATTAAAATATTTTTATATATGGTCTATGTTGCTTACTGTGAATGCTATTAATATTGATGATTGTCAATTTAGAGATGCGTGAAATATAAGTTAATTGGGTACAACGAAATAGTTTTACATATTGCCATCCGAAATGGGACAAATTGACAATTCAACATTAAAAACATCGTGCGGTACATCTTATTCATCATTTTTTTTATTGTGAAAGAAGTAAATTCTTTGCATTATATAGGGAAAATCATGTGCTGCTCACAACAGATATTTAAATTGCAGATAATGTCTACATTTCTATATTTAATATTATATCAATATTTAAACCAAAAAATAAAGAAACAAAAAGTAGAAGCCTCAATAGCTCTCCTAATAAAGGAAAAGGTCTGTCTAAGGAAACTTAAGGAGGGTTTATAAGCACAAATAACACAATAATGAGGCAGATGTCTGTCTGTTTGTTCGTTTGTAGTGAAAAATCTAAGCGTCGTACGGCTATGAAATTCGATACACAAGTACTTCAGGACCAGAGAAGGTGAACATCGGTATTTTTTTATTTTCTTTTAAAATTCAAATCAGTCTGTTTGTCATTTTATGTTTTAGCACGATTTTCATACAAACGCGTTTCTTGGCGACCAAAAATATTATCTCTGAGTTTCCATCTTAAAACTATAGGAAAATTCGAAAACTTTTCTTTCAAACAAGCTTTAAATTGAATTCCTATGATTGATAGTCGAATTTTCGTAATTTTGTAAAAATATATATACTTTTCGTACGTTGAAAACGCAATCTCTCGAGATATCAGGCAGTCGGGGTATTCTTACAGAGTTTCCATCTTAACACTATCGGTGCAGCGATTTTTTGTTATTATTATAAACGGTTGTATTGTTACAGCGTTCTTTGATTTTCGAGAATTCGGTATGAGTTCCGGTGTGGTTTTAATCAAAGGTTTGCATCGTAGATCCCGAGAAACGGCGGATACATTTTACAGAAGGTTCCAGCGTTGTCCGGGATTTATGATGCAGATCTCTACACTGGAACTCACAGTAAATTCCCGAAAACCGATTTAAAAAGTACTTTAGCTTATTACAAAATTAAAATAAAATAAAATAAAAACTGTTGTGTAGGTGCACACACGTATACGCCTTGACTACTCATCTTAAATCCCGGTCAGCTCCAGGTACATTTTCTAGTCTTAAATAAATTTATATTTTTTATTTTCGTTAAAGGTAAAAAATTACACGATAGAGCTCTTAAATGAGGTTAATACTTCTAGTACTATTCTTAATTTGAGCAGTAGGGTTCACTTCAACTACAAATGGAAAGACTTCTGTCCTAGTAGCTCAATGGATAGAGCGTTAACAGACTAGAAATGTGTGGTTTGAATCCTGATTGAAACATGAATCTTTAAAGATAAAAGCAGCATTCCACCTGAACCGAGTTAATCGAACCCGGGCCCCTCTTGGATTGCGCCTA
This sequence comes from Amaurobius ferox, assembly GCA_951213105.1. NCBI lineage: Eukaryota > Metazoa > Arthropoda > Arachnida > Araneae > Amaurobiidae > Amaurobius > Amaurobius ferox. The sequence goes on along the minus strand of OX578139.1, from coordinate 54,016,378 downwards.
GACATGTCAAGCAGCTACACTGTTTGAAATTATTTAAATTGCCTGATAGTGCTTAGAGATGGGCTAGCTTAAAAGAATATACTCTACTGTTGCTGGCTGGAAGTAAATATTTCGAAAACTGAAAAAAAGATATATTTGGAAAATTCTAGATATAAAATATATTTGTTTTTAAATTGTACAAAATTGTTCTCTTATATCAATAGTAATGTATCTAGAATTATACCAATATTAAATTATCTATAATTCTTTTTAAATACATAAAAAATATATGTGATAGTTTACAGGAAAAGGGTCCAGTTGTCGGTAATTTTACTTCTGAGATGGTTTAAAGTCATACTGACAACTGTACCATTTCTAGTTTTCAGTAGATTTGGGTATCCGCATGCTACTCAAATATGGAAAACGTTTTCTTCATGCTCTCTGTGTTGCCAATTTTGAGAAATTTATCTTTTTTCTATTAATTGGCGTTGAAACAAACACCAGTTAAGAAAATCCATGGATTAAACCAAGGGTTAAACCACTTGGGGTTTAAACCAGCCAAGCCTGCTATCAATCCAAAAATCTTTCGAGCTGTTTTACTACGTTTTAATGTTGTAACTGATTATTAATTCACAATTTGTAAGATGAGTTTTAATTATCATAAAGACGTACGGTTTTGTGTTTTAGGGTCAGCCTGCACTTAACATGGCCCGAAACTCAATTTTGAAATTTCCGACAACTGGATTTTTTTTACTGCAAACCATCACATATTCAGAAAATATATATATATATATAGAATCATTTTTCTGAAGAGTTTTCTGGATTTTGCATCACTTATCCTTTGCTGAACGAAGGTCCGAAAAAACGGTGTTAAGGCGGTGAAGAAATATCCAAGGTGAACCCTTTCTTGCGCAGTGCGCAAGTACTCATATTTTAAAGAGTTCAGCATTGTTAATAAAGAGGATGGTCGCCATGGATAGTCGGCATGTATAAGCGAAATTTAAATATTGGTCTTATTTGTTAGCAATGAGAATGTAACTTGAATTTTGAATGTTATATGGATCGTTGGAGAAAGAAAGGGGGGGAGGGAGTGATTGAATGAAAAATATGGATATTTTAAGAAAAAGATTTAAAAATATTTCTGCAATTCCGTATGATACGTGTCTATGCATTTCAGATTCCTTGTTTATCTCTACGAATTTGTCTTTACGATTCTGCCAAACCACCCAATTTTTATAGGTAAGTTTGCATTTTTCCTTACATTAATTGAAGCGTACACCGTACGAGATGTTGGTAAACCACGTGAGGATTTGACTGTTGTTGTTGAGACCCAGACCGTCCGACCTACCAGAAAGGTGTAAGGTAACGAGGATTTGACTGTGACTAGCTTTACTTTTCTTCGTGCTGAACTAGAGAAATGTATGCCGGTAGTGATTGTAACTTGAACCACTTTTCAAGATAGGTAGGATTTTAGCAGTAGATTAATTAACCCTTTTGCTTTAATCAATATAACCTTAGAAAAGCATAGTATCGTGATTTAATCCCAAATCGAGGTGGATGGGTGAGAGGTGTGTGTGTGTGTGTGTGTGTGTGTGTGTGTGTGTGTGTGTTTGTGTGTGTGTGTGTGTGTGTGTGTGTGTGTGTGCCTGTGTGTGTGTGTGTGCCTATGTGTGTGTGTGTGTGCGTGTGTGTGTGTGTGCGCGCCTGTGTGTGTGCGCGCCTGTGTATGCGTGTGCCTGTGTGTGTGTGCCTGTATATGTATGTGTGTGTCTGTGTATGTGTATGCCTGTATATGTGTGTGTGCTTGTGTATGTGTGTGCCTGTGTGTGTGTGTGTGTGCCTGCGTGTGTGTGTGCCTGAGTGTGTGTGTGTATGTGCTTGTGTGTGCGCCTGTGTGTGTGCTTGTGTAAGCGTATGCCTGTATATGTGTGTGTGCCTGTGTATGTGTGTGTCTGTATGTGTGTGCCTGTGTGTGTGTGCCTGTGTCCTGTGTGTGTGTGCCTGTGTCCTGTGTGTGTGTGCCTGTGTGTGTGTGCCTGTATATGTGTGTGTGCCTGTGTATGTGTGTACCTGTGTGTGTGTGTGTGCCTGTATATGTGTGTGTGCCTGTGTATGTGTGTGCCTGTGTGTGTGTGTGTGCCTGCGTGTGTGTGCCTGTGTGTGTGTGCCTGTGTGTGTGCATGTGTGTATGTATGTGTGCCTGTGTGTGTGTATGTGTGTGCTTGTATGTGTGTGTGTGTATGTGTGTGCTTGTATGTGTGTGTGTGTATGTGCCTGTGTGTGTGTGTTCCTGTGTGTGTGTGTGTTTGCCTGTATCAAATTGTTGGCCTTTCGTAATTGTAGAAACCACTGAATTTGAACTAAATTCGTGTGGCGAGGGTCATATATTATGTAGATGTGTGTGCAGAAAAAAATACGAAAAGGTATGTTTCGACAAAAGTGAATAGCAGAAGTTTCTTTGAACCGTTGATTGTAGATATATACATACTTCTATTTCCAAAATACTTTAATGTAGGAAGTTAGAACATAGTAATTTAAATGATCAATATTTTTGTAAAAATATATATATATATAAAAAAACCCTTTTATACAGCCCATTTAACGTCTTATTACAAAAATGTTTCCCATACCATATTTAATAAAATTGACAAAATTTGGGTGTAATACGATCGAATTTGACATAGTTATCCCTGATTAAAGTGTTTATTGGGAAATAAGGGCCACAAATCAATTTTGTTTGCAAATAGTTTTACTACTTACTAAAATTTATTTTAAGCAAAAATATTTCAGTAAGTTTGACAATTTATTTCGTTTGAAATTTGCAGTTTGGAGTATTTTTGAAATTTAAGTTTTTTCGCTATGGGTGCTGCATAATTATTTACGAAAAACTAGTAAATATTTAAATTACTATTGCATAATTTCTGACCTTAGATAAAGCATTTTTGCAATTGGAACTATGTGTCTAGTGTCTACAACCAACCGCTTAAAAGGACTTCCCTTGTTCACTTTTTTTTAAACATCCCCGTATATTTGCTTTTCTTATAACGAATATTACCTTTGTATATACTTACAATTCTCTTTTAAGCCTTACAGATCAGCCTAAGGAAAATTTTACTAGCTATCAAGCACATCAACAAGGAATACAACCCTATAATTAGATGGAGACCTACGACCACGACGACTGACAGTAACTCCGTGGAAGATTCGAACGAAGATTTTGACTTGGATCTAGTATCTGCTTTGATGTTACAGATCGCGTTTTATTTCCTATGTATAGTATTGCCTGTAATAGGTAAGGAACATTTTCAATGTTTTTAAGGACGACGCTGTAAAATATATTTGAAGTTTGAGTTTTTACTCTACTTTCTCATTTATTCATATACAGATCTACCCAACTGGTTACGCATATTTGATATCCGATCAACGTATGTTGCCCTATTTTCAAAATTTTCAGACATTTTAATCTAAAAATAAATTATTAATAAATATATAAAATATTATAAATAAAACGGGGAATCGAACCTTGGATCTTCGAACTGGCCAGCTAACTCTCTGCCGTTGAGATGAAATTGCAAACTCTTATCGTTGATGTGGACTTAGCAAATTACATATGGAATAAAAAACTGCATAAAAATCTAATACATACATTGCACAGACAGGTAGACAGAATCACAGACACACAGACAAAAAACCGATGTATAAAAATCGAATGATAAAATACACTGCTTTTAAGGATATAACGGATATTCCAAAGAAAAAGCAGAACTGGGAGCAAATGTGGTAACATAATACAATTGATTATTATCAATCGTACTGATGTATGCAAATTTTGTCTACTGAAGGAAAAGCACTTCATTTCCAAGTTGCTTATTAAAAAGTTGAAAATTTTCTTTCGTAAAATCAAAGAAAACCATCAGGATTAGAGTTTTAAGGTGTTGGTTGCCTCGAAACAATGTCTACTTCTTTAGAAGTTTTCTGAGCGTCTTATTGAATGTATATCAGTATCATTATTTAACCTTAGGTATTTTTTTCTGTGAATAACATCTATGCTTGGGATTTCTGTGGCGGAATTCGGAGCTTTACGAAAAATGCAAACACTGTGGATGCTTTTATATCTTCAAACCCAATAGATAAAAATGCAAATTATTTTTCTTATTTCGTCGGAAATAGGGTGGAAATTATGAATATATAAAAATGATTTCAATAGTTCAACACTTTGAACTTACTTTTACGAAACATCTTAAAAAAATTATCTGTCCAAAAGAATGATTTTTTTTTTTTCATATTTTTTACTTTTGCTCGGAATATCTTCGAAACTATAAAAAATAGATATAAATAGTAAGCGATAAAAATATGTATTAAAAAATTTTGTTTCTAAATTTATATATATATTTTTTTTAAAAGAAAGCTCTTATAGCTTTCGAGTACTTGTTTTATCAAGTTTAAGAAGATTGAAAATTTCATGGTTTTTTAAGACTGCAATGCCTATATCTCAAATGAAAGGGCTAGCTATAAACAATAAGCAATAATTTGTAGCTCTTTGAAAGCCCTACAAGTTCATGTAAATGGATTTTCGATCGAGCTCTTATTTTTCGAAGTGTAGTGGTTATAATTGCCATATTTTAGTATTTTAACCTGGGTTTTCCAATGGGTGGGAAAGCTGTAATACATAAAATGTGTCGTTTGTTGCAGCTCAATCTGTGTACTTACTCCTTGGTGAAACATTAATGCAAAAGCATAATATTTTATTTTGTTTGAAAAAATTAGGAGGTAAAACGAACTTGGTGGTTCTAAAAGTGTTTAATGATTGATGAGATGTGAACAGAATAGATGAAAACATACGTAGCATTCAAGTAAGTATTTGTGTGCCTTCAAGCAGATTTATAGATTAACTTCAAGAGGGGGTGTATATATTTATTAATATAAATATTTTCATATATCTAAATAAGGGTAGTGACGAGTTTAGAAATTTTAAATATAAATATAAAATACAACACTTTAAGAGCACATATTAAGTTTAATTTATATACCGAAAAGAAAGTTAGTAAAATAATTGAATATTTTGACGTAAAGTCTAATGGTCGTCGGAGTATCCAGATGAAATCGGGGCGAAAACTAAAAGTGCTAATATAATACTAATTCGCTTTGAAATCCTATAAACGAAATAAATGAGTCTTCAGTAAAGTTCAATGAGTCAAATCAACTTATTGAACTTTATTGAAGTTTTATTTTACAAAATATTACTCAAACAAAACCATTTCGGCTCCAGCGGAAAAGTTTTTTTTTTCTCGATTGTTTTGGTAATATGCTTAACTTTTGGTGACCAGTGTATTAAAAAAAAGGCGTCTGTTGTAACTATAAATTAAAATGTCTTACGAATTATTGTTTAATTATTTGCCTCCGCCAGTAAAGTCAATTAAGAAAATTTAGAAGAAAAAAAAAGCAAATTCTGCGTATGATGATATAAAAGCGAATTTTGTGTGTCAATCCGTTCTCGAGTTATCTGTAAGAATGTTGTAACAAAGAAATTCGAGATTTTTAAATTCTTCGTACGCAATTTCGAGATTTTAGAATTTTCTCACTACTTATGTGTTAAGTCCCATGTGTATGTAAAGTTTCAAGTTTCTGCCTTAAGCAGTTTTGGCTGTAAATGCATGACTTGATCAGTCAGTCTCACTCAGTTATATGATATAGAATCTATAGAAATTACACGATCAATCTGTATTATAGATTAATCACGTAATTTCTTATTAAAGTTTTCAATTTTATTTCAGTTATATCTTTATATATGGCGAGATATCGAACTAACATTGAAACATCATATACGGAGGTAAGTGTTTATTTTGGAAATATTACAAATAATTAATTTATTACTGCCATTAGTAGATAGAGCTTCGTTGTAACCCCTTACCAGTAGGCAGTCTCTCAAGATTTTTTGGCCGGGGGGGGGGATGAAGCTTTAAGGGAGGGGCAAGTTATCTATTTGCCCTATATAAATATATCTAAATGCTTTCACATAGCAACTAAGTTAATGTAAGATATCTCCGGGGGCCTGAAAGAAACACTGCCACAAAATTGATAATTTATTTCTTTAGTTGAGTAAATCTGAGAAAAACAAAATTAATACTCTAAATTCCCTTTAATCTCTAAATTATCACACTATATTCTATACCCATTTTAAATCTTTTGGAAAATGATTTGTTACGGCTTAACATGAAAACGAAGAATTCGTGCCTTGTGCTTAGTTAGAGATTCTAAAAAAAATAATTCTGCAGTGAAATATATACGCAAGAGGATTTTTTGGCCTATGACAGTAAGAAATAGCACTAGATGACTAACAGTATTCAGCAAACAATTGTAGTATAAATTATTAAAAATTTCAATCAAATTCCCCAAACAGGAGAAATTTTAACTTTAACTTGCTAGATGGCAGCACTAGAAGAGGAGAATTTCATAGTATAATAAACTACCAGATGGCAGCACTACAAGAGGAGAATTGTAAAGATATAAACTACTAGACTGGAGCATTACAAGACAAGAAGTCAAATTTGAATAGTATTACATTTCAATACATTTCATAGCTATCTAATGACTAAACATTTAACTAAAATAAATGATTATGAAAGTTGCTATCTGAAAATGAAAATATTTCGCTCGTAACATTATAAGACAGTTGATTACATTTGTATTTAATATAGTTGATTTAGCTTCTCAACAGTTGATTAAATTTTAATTGTAATTTAACTCTTATGCTCTTAATAAACGAAGCACTTCAATTTTCCGATCAAGATATTATCATATTTGACTGTGTAGAAGTTTAAAAATATTTCTGTGATGAATTTTTGGTACAATCTAATACTAATAAAAGAGTTACAAAATGTGTGTGTGCGTGGTTCCAAAGTGCAATGTTATTTTTATTATAATATTTTATAATATAATTCAAAATCTAACCAAAGGCATTTCCCTGCCTTGCTGGATTGATTACCCCCTCTCATTTGTTTTGACAGAGGGTTCTATTTTCTCTGCCGTGGTACATCATTGATGTAACACTGCACTGATGTACCCCATCACTATGTGCCATTTCAGTGAAATTAAGCTGATCCCTGATGTAACATCAGAGATCATCTTAATTTCACGGAAATTCTTACATATAAGTTCGGTAACCAAAGCTGACGGTTTTCATATGTTGTAAAATACGGGATACGTCCCATCCCACACAGAAATTTATTTAAATTTATGTAGCTAAAAAAAAAAAAAAAAAACCAACCCACAATTATTCTGATTTATCCTCTGATGGCGATTTTATGAACCATTTTTATTCTTACTGCACGAATATCTTGGGTGCCTTCTCCAGAGCAGAAGAATTTTAATTGAATTCACTCTGAATAACAGAAAGATGGATTGAAAATTTTTATTGCGTGTAGTATTTTTCGTTGAGGAACTTGGCTGATTACTTAAGATAAATTGACAGCTGACCGAATTCCGATTTTAAAAGGTTATGCTAAGTGTAAGTGGGACACTAATGTTTGCGTCTGCTACTTGACAGGGGCAGAGTGCGATGTATTAAAAATAGACTAATATTGACAAACTGCGGAGAATGATTTGTCTACTACATTCTCTGAGAAGGTCAAAATATGGGTGCGGTGACCATTTTATACACTTACATGTGACTAAAAAATTTTGTCATGATTTTCAAAATGGACTCAAAAACTTCTGTTTAGAATAAAATTAATATAATATATTCGTAAAACTACATACAGTAGAAATTTGAGTGTTAAGAAGTTTCAAATGGAAAGAAAACACCCTTGCTTAAGATTACTCTTCCTGGTTGTTCTCAAGAACAAGGCTGTTCTTTCAAAACCGGTTGATACCAAAATTTTTATTATATGCTGCAGTTGTACTAAGATTTTATGTTAATACTTTCCTATGTGTTTTGTGGAATACAGTTATTATGACGCGAAGAAATATCTAAAAAATATGACGTGTCCAACATGATTTTTCCTGCAGATTAACAAATTTCGATGTTGTAGAAAAGGAATAACATTTCATGGTAAAAAAGAACTTTTCGCCAAGTTCAAGAAACAATAACTTTTCTTAAAAAAAAAAATAAAATTTCAAAACTGCCTGCGCCAAGTCCCTTCAGCACCAAATCTGTACTTTCCGATCTACAGTATACTGTTGAAGGATCCCAATCCTGAATATGATCCTTCAACAGGGTATGCTAGACCTGAAAGTATAGATGCTGGGTCTTGCCGCAAATCATTTTGAAATTTCACAACTTCTTGGAAGGAGGTTTCTAGTTTCCTGTACTTGGCGGAAATTTTTTTTTACCACGAAGTGATGATTTTTGTGAGATAGCTTATATAACTCTAATAGCGATTTTATGGTAAAAACTACAAGAACCGATAAGCATTAATCAAAAGTAACGTTTTACAATAAACATTGTTCTTTTTTATTGTATGACGTTTATAGAACTCGCTAACTTTTTGTTATCATTATACTTTTTTTACGAATGCCAGAAAGCTCAAATAAGCTCATGGATCCCACTATCACTGTTGGAGCATCTACTTGTACGATAGATGTTGGAACCAAAGAGATCTTCTGTGAGCACACCAATACATTTAAAATACGTTCGGGTGTCGTTATGCTATAAGAGCAATTAGAATAAGACGAGAAGGTTTTAATGCCATATTTAAACCACAAAGGAATGGTCAGATCGAAGACGAGATAAACGCAAATCATCAGCTCTTGTCAGCTAACAAGTCATAGGCTCCTTTGACCTCGTTTACCTGTACCAGTGACGGGAGCAATTTGTGTCTTAAGATAATTTTTACTTAGAACTGCAAAATAGCATTTTAATAACCAATATAAGCAGAGATCGCACGCCCATCGCACATAATAGAATCCATGGACCAGTTCAGTGCTTATTATGCGCCGGTTAGCATACAGTATCTGATATCTGCAATGGTATCAAGTAAACTTGCTATGTACCACAATTTTGTGAGCATCTATGGAGTCCAGCCCAACCATAAAGCCGGCTTCAAATTTCTCAAAGATTGAGCTCATAAATCAATGGACAAGTTCTTACTTGCAGAACCTGCCTGTAATGGTTATTTCCACAAAGTTAGGATCACGATTCTATTGCAGGCAACATCTTCCATGGACTAGTTTCACTTGGTACATGCCACAATTTTGTGAATCTCTAAGGGAACTGACAAATCTAGTCCCACCATGAAATTTGGTTTCAAATTTCATAAAGATTGAACTCAGATTGACTGCATGGAACAACAACGGACAAGTTCATAGTTACATAAACCGCTTATAAGAGGCATTCTATAAGTTAGACTCGCGCTCCCATAGCAAATAATTGCATCCGTGGACCGGTTAAGGGTAAAACTTGTCTATATACGCTGTTATCGGCATTGGTCCTTATGCATACCTTTAACTTTCGATTGAAGTTCTCTAAAGCTACAAAAGTAGGACCTACTAAGAAGAAATCGACTATCAATCGTGAAAGTTTGCAGCGCCTGTATTATCGATAATAAGTTAGACTTTCTATATCGAAAATGATGTAAGATAGGAAAAGTTTTCTAACTGCATAATTATAGAACGTTCTGCATGTAGTATGGAAAGGCGTATCTTTTACATATGATATGCACACAGTCGATAAAAATGACATCAATGAAAGGGGTAACAATTGTACTGTATTGATTGTCTGCCATTTTTTATACAATCCTTATTTTTTACTAAAAAATAATTAGTCGAAATTAATTAAGATTAGCTAATTACATAGATAATATTTTCACGCATAGTTTTCTCTATTTCCTTTAGAATTATACTTCAGTACATCCAGACTGTAACAATAACTAGCGTTTTTCGTATAACTAGCGTCATAACTAGAGCTTAACGTTGACTTCACTCTTTACCGTCTGTTGTTGTTGTTGAGACCCAGACCGTCCGACCTACCAGAAAGGTGTAAGGTAACTGTATGGACGGCCGGGAAGTGCCACCCAATTTAGACCGGAACCCAGTGGGGGAGGCATCCACAGGGACCGTACCCTCCTTCCCCTACCACCAACCTCTCGGAAGGACTTACGGACCCACATGTTTAACGTGATCGTACTCCGCATGAACACGGCGGCATTTGTGGTAGCGTGCAAATCTAGCGCGCAAACCACGGGGATACCGCACCCGAGATGGCCAACAGCACGCGGTGTTCCGAGGTTCTTTACCGTCTGTGTTCATGTTATATGCAAACCACACGTCTTTCCTTGCTAAATAGAATATAACCTTGTAATTGAAAATTATTTCCTATCTTGCTTGTTTTCCAGATAGGAATTCTAGCTTCTTCAATTCGCCACTAGAGGCGCTGTAAACTTTCCCAATCAATAGCGCACAATCACTTTTCCATTAGTAGTTCCTGTTTTTTCAGCTCTGGAACACTTCAATTGAAAGTTAAAGGGTTGCATATGTACTTGTGAGGAAAATAAATCCCTATGAATGTTTTGTCAATTGTGGTACTTTATTGGTAAAAATATCTGCTAACACTTCTGATATTTAAAATAAATTCCATAATTTTTATAACCAATTGTTACTCAATATAGGAAGTCAAGAAGAAACTGCATAAACAGAAAATCCCCACAGACTCCGCAAGTATGGTTGAACTGCACAATGCCTTGCTGTCCCTGAAGTACCAACTTTCGACGATGCCAGAGATAGAAATCACCCGATCCCTTTGCAGAAATCCACTGCTGAGCAAAGAATGGCCGTCTGCTGGAAGGCAAGGTCCACTGCTGAACAAAGAGTGGTTGTCTGCTGGAAGGCAAGATCTACTGCTGAGCAAAGAGTGGCTGTCTGCTGGAAGGCAAGATCCACTGCTGAGCAAAGAGCGGCTGTCTGCTGGAAGGCAAGATCCACTGCTGAGCAAAGAGTGGCTGTCTGCTGGAAGTCAGGATCTACTCTCAACTGAAGCATTCGAGGAGGGCAACGATTTCATCCGATCCGAAAATTTAAAGAATCTGAAACTAAACCTCCAGAAAGCTCTAGTTTTGCTTGATGAGCCAATGGATCTTAAGACGGAAGTCGCATATGTGACGACAGAGCGTGAGAGTGCTAAGGAATACGCGATATGTGGTGAAACCGGTGACAAGAGGGACAATGAAGTTCGGCAGCTTGTAAGTGAATTTAAAGTTCTCATTGGCGAAAATTTTATCATGCTATAGTCTTTAAATTTTTTTCCCCCTCGAAACATCTATTTCTCAGAATCTGCTACAGATAGAGATCAGATGATAGCTAATTTGGATTCAGCATCAAATTTCGGAAGAGAATAAGGGGATAGTTCACTAAAGGTTCCCACTTCGGTTTTTTTCCTTCCGTTTCCGGTTAAAAAGTTTTATTTTCCATGAAACATCTATTCTTTAATATTGTCTATATTTAGAGCTTAGAGAATGATGACTGATTCAGTATCAAATTCGGAAGGAAATAGGACAGTTCACTAAGAATTTTCCCTTCCGGTTTATTTTCCACTTCCGGTACAAAAATTCTCATTGAAACCTCTATTACTAAAGATAGACTATAGATAGAGTTAATACAATGACTGATGCGGATTTAGTATAGAATTCCAGAGGAGATTTTGGAATTCTATAGGGATTTCCACTATCGGTTTTGGATATGTCACCTTCGATTAAAAAAAATTTAAATTTTTTCTAATAATATTTATTTTTCGGGATTGTTTATAGATAGAGTCTAGATAACGACTAATATGGATTCAAAATCGAATTTCGGAGGTGACAGGAAAGTTCCCTTAGGATTTCAATTTCTGTTTTTCTATTTGCGTTTCAAACAATTTTCTTAAAACATCTACTACTCCGAATTGGTTATAGATGGAGCTTAGGCGATGACTGGTATAGTTTCAGCATCAAATTCTGGAGGAGAATGCGATATTCTCTAAGAATTTCCACTTCCAGTTCTGGAGATGTCACTTCCGGTTTTTCCGAAAATTCGAATAGCTACGGAATAAGTATGCAAAAAGGAATAAAAATACTTAATAGCCCCGCTAAAAATGAAGTAAGTGTAACACACCATTTGTCACTATCTGAAGGCTCCTTCATAAATGTCTTGCTGTTTATATTAATTTACAACGAGAGAGAGTGAGTGTTGCGGTCCAAAATATTTAAGTTTTACACGCATCTAATAGGTCCGGCCGCTGTTTTTGCTACTCCATGTGTTCGAACGAGTCGGTCGGCCTGGGCTTTCGACACATCTAATAGGAGGGCGCGGTAGCCCGGTGGTTAGCGCGGGAATTGCACTCGGTAGGCCCGGGTTCGATTCCCTCCGCTGTCAAAACTGCCGCCGTGTTCACGCGGAGTACGATCACGTTAAACATGTGGGTCCATAAGTCCTTCCGATAGGTTGGTGGTAGGGGAAGGAGGGTACGGTCCCTGTGGATACCTCTCCCACTGGGTGCCGGTCTAAATTGGGTGGCTCTTCCCGGTCATCCAAAAAGTTACCTTACACCTTTCTGGTAGGACGGACAGTTTGGATCTCAACAACAACAACAACAACAACACATCTGATAGGGCATTATAGTAAAAGTTCGAAAATCCGAACGTCTCGGATACTCTCTATCTCCCTCTCTCTCAGATGGTAATTTAAAAATTGGTATTTATAAAAGATGAATGAAAATGAAAAGGACATGTAGGTATTTAAAAAATAGTCACCTTAATTGATACTTGCCTCAACTTGGTTCAGGTTTGTAGTCGATACTATAAGTTCTCAAAATTTCAACTTTTTAGATCACTGAGGACTTTTGGAGTATCTATATAAAGACTTCACTCCCATTTATGCTGCCACCGGTAAAGAAATAGGATAATTCGGCTCTTTTAGGTTCTGCCTCGTTACCGAATTCGAAAGTGCTCAAAGATTTAGCCTTTGCAGTCAAAGGGGGGTCTTCTGAAGTCTGGAAAGACTTTCCAAAACCCACCATTTTCTCTGCCCCACGAGGGATATAAATATGGCGCTGTTCGGGTTTGTTCCATGGCCAATAATATGAGTGCTGTTCGAACCAGACTGTCTAACTAACAAAAAGGTTTGGACGGCCGGTACAACACCACGCAATTTAGACCGGATTCACAGAGCATCCACAGAGGCCTGTCCCTCCTTTCCCTAACCCCAACCTCTCGAAAGGACTTACGGACTCAAATATTTTACGTGCCTTTACTCCGCGTGAACACGGGGACAGTTTGGGTAGACCCGGGAAGCGAACTTGGGTCTTCCGAATGCAATCCATCTGTCTTAACCACTGGACTGTCCCACCTCAAAATTATAAGGGTGCAACGGTTTAGTCGCTTTAGATTGTATTTTACCCTCGGTCGGGCTCACGGTAACTTAAGGAATCTTGATCAACACTCTATTGTACGAATTATCGACTTAGGTTGCGAGATTACCTATCCGTACTTAGATATGTTATACATAGTGACAAGACTCAAAACATCGTATATACATAGGATCTTGCGACACAGGGCATTAATACACGGATCAATCAGTTAATCAAAACACTTTTTTTGTGTATTTCACTCAAATTACAGCAGCCGGCCAACAACCACTATTGCACTTGTCTATAAATAAAAGCAAATATATAACGCAATGCAATTTTACGGGCCTCGTGATATTTATATAAACCGTAGACTAAGTATAAAGTTTCTATGCTTAACCAACTCTTTTCTCTTGCCTTGAAACCTTGTTTCGGTTACCCCGGGATACTAGACGTTTTTGGTCATAGTGGCATCCATTAAGGCGGGTTGTTCTACCTTTCTATCTCACGCAATCAGCTTAATGAGCTTAACGAACCTCACTGTCTTTCATCGTCTACTCATTTAACCACCAAGCCTTCTGACTTCTCAATCCATCCTGCCAACCATCCAATCTAAAAATAACTTACTCGTGATCCGAAACTTTATCCTGTTTTCACCCCAGGATCGCAGAAATCTTACTTGGCTCGGTGATTGGTCTACCTGACCAAACCAGCCAGAATTGTTAATTTAAAGTAAATATAAATGATAATGAGAATTGATGGAAATAATAACGAAAGGATATTTAGACCTCCCACATGGCCCAACCAACAAAAAACTTTGAACACGAGATTCCTCTAAACGGGATCGATTACGCTAAATTACCTCAACTTGCCCTGTTCCTCGACAGTCAATAGTCAAATACTTACATCCCTGACTCAGTCCCTCTTACTTCTTATGGGAGTGAGACCTGACTGTCGGACTCCAATAATCACCAGTTGCATTTACAGAGCAGAGTGACAGACCTATGATGGGTATGACTTCCTTCTATCGACCCTTATGTCGTTGCTTTAAGATCCCATGAAATCACTTCATAAGTTTTGGAATATACCAAGGAAAACAAAACCTGTCTCAATACAGGACAAAATTAAACCTTTTTAACTCCATTCGCTATCTGTCAAGAAATGGACCATCAGCCGGTCACATAGAAATGATCGCGAAACATAATCAACAATATACACATAAATTACATTTTTCATATAACTGGCATCCATACGACAATTTCTTTCTTTTTATTGCATCACGTCATCCACATGTAGACATAAATTTTAATCTACCTTTTTAAAATATTGCACATTTTCTATTATAAATATTTTTACGAACCTACACTTTCCATTTCCTTTCCGTGCTTCGTCATTATATACTTCAAAATTAATTTACATACATACATTTATTCTGATTACTACTCTTTAAACACAAATTTTTATGCTTACCGATCTAACCCACAACCACATTAACGATCTATCTATCTTCAATGTTCCTCCACCTTCTTGATCAAGCAAACGCTTATACCTATTTAATCCAACATCTACATTTATTTTTCTATCTTACTGCAGAACGTAAACTACATCCAATACAGTTTCAAATACTTTAAAATACCTCAAAAATCAATTTTTACTGTAACGACTACATGTCAATTTCAAATTCTTAATTTCTGAAATTACTCGAAACACATCATCACAACTTTTAATATCCAAATCTTCTTCAAAACATATCAATACAACTTTCAATATCTAAAACCTATGCATAACATATCAATACAATTTTCAATATTTAAAACTTATTCAAAACATATCAATACAACTTTATAATATCTAAACGCATTATTCAATACAATTTTCAATATTAAATTTCATGCATTTAAAATTTACTTTTAAAAATTCTACTTACTTATTAATTTTATTGCTCGTCACATTCTTTCCATGCCAGCCATTCTGGGTCTCGGAATCCTCTCTTTCGGTTTCTGTTTGTCTGCGGGGGTGTATCCTTCCGATTCGGTTCTATAGGTGGTGGCAGAATGCCACATGGCTTTTTGCTGGTCCTCCATCTGTGTCCAGCCTGTGCCCAGATAGAGGCGTGGCTTTCTGGAATAACTGGATCGTTTTTCATTCCTCTTTCTCGCTGATACCGATGCTGTGGCAATCCATTTTGAACTGAATCTGCAGTTGGATCCCCTCCCCTTCCCCCTCCTTTTTCTTAATTGAAACATTCTTTTTCTGGCTCTTTGTCAGTGGTGCATTCTTTGTTTTGTCCGCTGTTTTTAGGATTTGCTCCTACTCTTTTCTTGGATATTTTCTCGCTTTTTCAAGGTCCACATAAGCTTTGTGCACTTCTAATTTTTCCACTTGTGGATCTGCTTGCTTTTCCTCCTTTAAATTTGAAGGTTTTTCATCGAGATCCCGTATTGCGATGTCGACTTATATTTCTGGTTTCCATTTCAAAACTCATTTGCATTTTCTGCTTTTTCCTCCATACTGCTATTGTCAAACAACTGACTAATTTCAAAGTTTTGCCCTTCTGAACATATTTCCTTTTTTTATAGCTAATCCATTATGAACTCAGTTTGACTTTTCAGTACTTGGTTTAGATCCGACGAATTTTTCACTTTTGATTCCACTTTTAAAACTTTACTTTTCCCTTCTGCTCTCAAATTTATTTATCAATCTCTTTCCAACTCGTTTACCTACCCTTTTCCCACTTTGGGATCACATCCTGATTTTTGATCTATTTTCTTTACATATGGCTTTTGTAATTCCAAATTACCTTTTAACTTCACTTCAACTTTTTTTTGCAAACACGGCGTTTTAACTTTCGCTTCTTCTATTTTTGAAACTATTTCTTCTGTTTCAAATAAATGCGTCCATTCAAAAACCTCTTGAGTTTTAAAATATTTTTCTTCTTCTTTCAACTGACTGTTTTTTCAAGCGACTTCGAACTATGCTATCGGCTTTCCATTCTGGTTTCAACTCTAAAACGTCCATTCCCCCATTTGATTTTACCTTTTCACCTTCACATTTTGAGCTTCCATCATACCATCATACCCGCTTTCATTTCTAATGTTACCGATCCTGAAAAACTTAATTTCGCTTGTGTTGCTTCCAAAAAGTCTGTACCAAGTATTACCGGGCTTCCAATTTTTTTTTAAAACAAAAATCAACATATTCACAAATATCCGTTCTTCACTTGCATTTTCTCGTAAAATGATCCTACTACTTTTCTCTTCTGGATATGATTGATTACCTTACGTCTTCTATTGGCAATAATCTTTCCTTGGGACACATTTCCTTGAAATATTCTCACACCCATGATTGTGGGGATCCTGTGTCTACTAACGTCTCTACTTGTACGTCATCTACTTTTACCATCAAGTAAGGCAGCTTAACCTTTTCCAATTTTATCACAGCAGTTTCAGTATATTGATTCCCTGAACTTTTCATCTTTCTTTTTCACAATTCGCAAACTTATATCTGCAATTTTTCGCTTTTTTTGAACACCACTCCTATGATTTTCAATTTTCGTGTGTTATTGATTTTTATTCTCGGGCGCTCTTGTAGAGGATTTCACCCTCCATTAACTCATGGTAACTTAAGGAAAATCGATCAACACTCTATTGAACGGATTATCGACTTAGATTGCGAGATTACCTATCCGTACTTAGATCTGTTATATAAAGAGGCAAAACTCTAAACATGGTATAACTGGATTCACAGGACTTTGCGTCCCAGGGTAGTAACACACGGATGCAATCAGTTAATCAAACACATTTATTGTGTATTTCACTCAAATTACAGCAGCTGGTTGTTTAACTAAAATGGAGATATATATACCAACAACCAGTATTGCATTTGCCTATAAATAAGCACAAATATATAATGCAATGCACTTTTATGGCCCTGGTGATATTTAGATAAACCGTGGACTAAGTATAAAGCTTCTTACCGACTTTTCTCTCGAAACCTTGTTTCGGCTACCCCGGGATACTAGACATTTCTGGTCATAGTGGTATCCATTAAGGTACGTCTCTCTATCCCTTTAACTCACGCACTCAGCTTAATAAGCTTAACTAGCATCACTGCTTTCCATCGTCTACTCCTCTAACCACTTAGCCTTCTGGCTTCTCAATCCATCCATCCATCCAATTTAAAAATAACTTACTCGCGATCTAAAGCTTTATCCTGTTTCCACTTCAGGATCGCAGGAATGTTACTTGGCTCGGTGATTGGCCTATATAACTGAACCAGTCAGAGTTATTAATTTAAAGTAAACATAAATTATAATGAAAACTAAGGGAAATAATAACGACAGGCTACAAGATGCCCGAGAAGTTTATAAGGGGTCTGGGAAGGTGTTATGACCTTCTACCCAATTTCTCCCGCCTCCATAGGGAAGGTGAATCGAAAATCCGTCTCTATCAGGTTCTATCCCGTGGTCAACACTATAAGTCTGCAAATATTCAATTCTTCAGGTCACCGGGGGGTGGGGACTTCTGAAGAGCCTGGAGAGACAAAAACAAGTTAGACAAGTGAAGTCTAGTTAGGGCTGCGGATATCCTGTCCGTAAGTAGTTTAAAATTAAAAAATTAAAAATTAAAATTAATTTAAAATTAAAGTTAATTTAAAATTCAAAATTTCTATATACTAAATAATTGATAAAATAAATGAAAGAACGGAAGTTCTTTTTAGAAATGGGAAATTTATTAACGAAACATTTTCAAAGAGAAAATATTTAGCCCAAACTAGTCATCCAATTAATACAAATTTCTAGTATTTCCTTGAAGAAAGCAGACGTAAGAAAATAAGGTGACTACAATTGGTTTGAGGGCGTTATAAGTCCGCTTGCTTGGGTCAGAATAGTGAGATATAGGTGGATAGTGAGATAAAGGTGGTCAGATCGGTGTCAGAAAATTAGGTCAGAACAGCGTGCTATTAACCATAGTAATCTTTATCAAGATAAAGGTGGCTTTATCAGGCAAATGTGGTTAAAACGGTATTAGAAAATTAGGTCAGAACAGTGTATTCTTAACTATAGCCACCTTTATTAGATAAAGGTTGTCAGAACGGTGTCAGAAAATTAGGTCAGAGCAGCGTGCTCTTAACCATAGTAATCTTTATCAAGATAAAGGTGGCTTTATCAGACAAATGTGGTTAAAACGGTATTAGAAAATTAGGTCAGAACAGAGTGCTCTTAACTAAAGCCACCTTTATTAGATAAAGGTGGTCAGAACGGTGTCAGAAAATTAGTTCAGAACAGTATGCTCTTAACCGTAGCCACAATTATGTAGATAAAGCTAATTTTATTAGATGAAGGTGGCTATATGTCTTAACAAACGCTAAGATGCATCTGCCAAGTTAAAGTTTGATGTTAGTGTTGTAGTGATTTTATACTGCTAATTTTTTTTTAGGTATAATGTTTAATAGTTTGGACGTTATGGTTAATCTACACCGTATATTTGTTGCCACTTCTGAACACCATTTTTGCAATTTCTTTGTAGTCGGCCAATTCATATTAAATTAATATTCTCATTTTAAATCCTTAAATATTTTCATTCCATTTTGTGTTGACTAACAATATTCATATTTTATAGGGAAAATTTAAGTCAGCATTAGTACGAAGGAGAAGAGGAAATAGACAGGATCCATCAAGATGCAGAAACCCATCGAGCGCAAGGAAGGTTCTAAACGTGTCTGCTAACAAGAATCGCGTCAACATCGAACTATTGTTCAATCGCAATGTTCGGCTAAGCAATCAAGCTTGAAAAACTGTATACTTTTAGTGTCAATTAAAACGACCGATTTCACGCCTGTTTCTATCTCTCTTCTAATATAATTAACTGAAGTGGGTCTCAAAACTTTCAAAACTTTCTCATACCAGAATCCATTTTTAGTAACTTTTTTTCTTTCTTTTCAAATTTTACAAGAAAAGTTTTGAAAAATCGGTATTGTGGATCCAAATGATTGCAATTATAGTGCGTTACCCTTCACTATAAAGGGTTTGACAAAATCTTTCGATTGGTGCCATATTTGACAATGTACCCCTCGGTGGGTGGGGGAACTTTCCTTTGAGGCAGGGGGAGGGGGGGTTATGACGTCAAGAAAAGACAATTATATCACGGTTATTTTTTACAACAATTATTGAAACTATTAAGTCTCGTGATCATTGAGCCAGAAATAAAGTTTTAGTTCAAATTAAAAACATCTGATGTGGGCAGCACATGATTTTCCTTATATAATGCAATGAATTTACTACTTTTATAGTAAAAAAAATAGATTATTTTTATAGCAGATATTTATATTATTTCCAAGATATTGAATTCTCGTCAATGAGTCGTCATTTTCATTGATTTAGCGTCATTTTTATCCATTTGGCTAGTTTTTCGTTAATTTAGTAACATTTAAAAAGTCGCCAAGTTGGCGACATTCCGCAAAATTCGTCGTCAAAATCTCGCTAAGCGTTATGGGCGGAGAAATAAGTTATTCTTACAGCAGATAAATGACTATTGGCGTTCAAATACAAAAGTATTACTCAAAGTATCTTTTCTCATGAATGGAACGAGCTAGATCCACGAGAATAATGTCACCCAATTTATCTCATGGTATTACATATGAAAAGTGAACCTGTTTCTCAGTAGGAAATATTTGTTTTTTATTTTATATGATATTTTTATAATTTTTTTGAAAACTGTACTATATCTCAAGAACGGTTCATGTTAGCGTTCTAAAATTTATGTCAATCGTTTTCTAATGAAAAATTACATAAGAACTGTCTATTTGCGTAATTTTATTAGAGGTTTTGATTTTTTGACGATTTTTTCAAAATTTCACTCGAAAATCTAGGGGGTTCTGAACATTCGATTGCGTATAAAAACAATAGGCTTCCAGTGTTTACGGATTGTAATTTTTGTATCAAATTTTGTTTGAATCGGTCTATTCGTTCGTCAGTTATTGTCTCCACACACACACACACACACACACACACACACACATCACTTCAAAAATGTTTGATTCGTGATCAGGGATGCTTGAAAAGTGCTCTGCCGTCAAAAACTCGAATTCGAATTTTTGACCCTGTCACAATACTTTTCTTATACATTATTGTATATAAGGAAAGTAAAAAAAGTCTATCTAGTTCTAGCTTTTTTGATAACAAAGCTTGATATAAAATTTCGCAAAAATCGATCAACATTTATGGCCATTATCGTGTACAGAAGAAATCGACTACAGCCAGATAGACAGACAGACGGATATCACTCCAGAAATACTTCAAACGTGTTGGGGAGGTCTTAAATATATATTGGCATTAAAATCTCGAATTCAAAAATTTTCGTGTAAACAATACTTTTTCTATACTGTATTATATAGCACGAGAAAGTAAAAATAAGACAGCTTTAAGCTAGTGTATTCTCCCTTTGCATAAGTCACGTAAAACATGTTGCAGCATGCACGTCTAAAGCCCCTTTACATTGGATGAAAAAGCAACAACCTTGCTGACCTGAGTGCCCCGTAATTTGACTTCCCTCGAGTCCTTCAGTCCCCAGTTGTGATGTTATAAACTGGAGAAAGCTGTATTCGGAGTGAGCAGGAGTGTCGAACTTAAAATCACGACGTTTATAGACCCACTTAAAAATATCATGGAAACACAGAAATAGAGTAAATAAAGAAAAACATTTAAATTCGAAGATATCACTTCATATTCATGTCAAAAATTAGCATCGTGCGAATCTTCAATTCTCACGATCCGAAAAAGTAAAAACGAAATTGAATAAATTACGCATATTTCGATGATATATATACTAAAAAAAGGTGAGGTGTCTTAACACCTGACCTGACCAGAATTATAACTACACCGAAATATCATAGCTGTCTCTTAGATTTTCCGCTACTGGACCAATGGACGAACAAATAAACGAACAAATACACATCTTTTAAAATGGATTCAAGATTGTTACATAGGATTTTGATTAGATGTTTATCTACTGTATTTGAGTACGAACTAAAACGAATAATGAGTGTTCGAAATAAAGATGGCGATTTATGACATTTTGGAATAAGCATCAAATGTGGAAATTTTAGGTTATGTTTAAAATTGAGTTGTTTGTATAAGGTTATAATGCCATGTTCACTTTTAATGGTTTCACTTCAGTTTAAAGGTTTTAGTGAATCTGAATTGGTTAAACACGTACGGCTTAAACCGCTGCTAAAGAATATAAACTTTGTTAATAGCAGCATACAATACACTTCCATTAATAATATACTATTTATAGTAGCGTATTGTGTGTACAATACACTCGACAATATTTAAATACTCTATTTTGTTTTGTGTACAGCTTTCAAATAAGTTATTTCTGTTTTATTCAGAAATGATCGGTGTTTTAGAATGATGATACTTTTGACAATTTATTGAGCAAATGTACTTATTGGTATAGTGTACTTAAATACTGTTTGAATGTATGGGTTTTAAGGGGTAAAGATTGTAGGGCGTTTAACCTCAATCGGGCTCAGCGTATCTTAATGACCCTTAATTAGCACTCTATTGTACGGATAATTTGACTTAGGTTGCAGAATTACCTATTCGTACGTACTTAGAACTGTCAAACTAATTGACATAACTTAAAACCTGGAATAATTGGATACACAGGACCTTGCGGCCCAGGGTAATAACACACGGGTGCAATCAGTTACTCAAACACATTTATTATGTATTTCACTCAAATTACAGAAGCTAGTTGTTTAACTAAAATGGAGACATATACCAATATCCAGTATTGGATTTTCCCATAAATGAACACAAATATATAATGTAATGTACTTTTATAGGTCTGGTGATATTTTGATAAACCGTGAACTAGTTATAAAGCTTTTATGCTTACCCAATTATTTTTCTTGCTTCGAAACATTGTTTTGACTAATTCCGGATACTAGTCTCTTCGGGTCATAGTGGTATCCATTAGGGCGGGTCGCTATACATGTCAAACTCACGTACTCAGCTTAATCAGCTTAACCAGCTTCATTTCCTCTCATCTCAATGTTTTTAGCCTTCTAGCTTCTCAATCGATCCATCCCAACACCCATCACTCTCATCCTTCCCATCCTTCTCATCCTTTAACTTACTCGCAATACGAAACTTTACTTTGTTTCTATCCCAGGATCGCAGAAATGTTACTTGGTTTGATGACTGGCCTATCTAACCGAATCAGTCAGAGTTTTAATTTAAAGTAAACATAAATTATAATGAAAACTGAAGGAAATAATTACGAAAGGCTATTTAGACCTCATAAGATAATGAGAAAGTATCAAAGATGGCATTCAAATTGATATGATTTAATATTGGATTGATGTAGTTTATTATGTGATACGTTATATATATATATATATATATATACACACACACACACACACATACACACACATACACACACACACACACACACACACATATATATATATATACATATAAACATGCTGGTGTTACTGTTACTATTTCATAATCAATTGATACCAAGTTGCAATGCTTTAGTTAGAAGCGGATCATAAACTAAGTGAAGTGTCCAAATTGTGTTGTAATTTAGTCTTATGAGGCTATTCTATATTTAAATCTAACATAATAAAGGAAGATGTTTGTTTGCATGTTTGTTCGTTTGTTGGTCTCGTAGCGAAAAATCTAAACAATCTACGAATTTTGATACAGTGATAGTTCAGGTCAGGTCCCAAGATACTTCATAGCGATTTTTTCAAAATTCGAATTCGTCATTCAGTTATTTTATATTGAATCCCTATTTTGAGCGATTTTCACACAAATAGGCTCTTTAGTGATCATAGCGAGTTTCCATTAGCGCGTTTCCATTAGAAAGATAGAAGAACAGCGATCTTTTCAACGAGATTTGAACCAAATCCGTGGGACAATTTCTTTATATTAAGAATAAATTGAATATTCATCAAAATATGCGGAATTTATAAAATTCCATTTTTACTTTTGCTCATCGGCAAATTGAAGAGTCCCACGATTCTAATTTTCTTCATGAATATGAAGTGATATCTTTATTCTAATAATATTTTCTTTTTAATTACTCTATTTCTGTATATTTTATGAATTTTTAAGTATGTTTTATAAAAGTAGCGATTTTAATTTCGAATGTCCGCTCCGGCTAATCCGGAGAGAAGTTCTCTCCTGAAATGACATCACAGCTAAGAGCGTATGCCCATTGCTACGGGTTTCACGTGACGTATGCAAAGGTGGAATATATTCTTGAAAGCCGCGTGTATATATATTTTTTTATTTGTAGCAGCAGCACTTGATACAAATCATTCACTGGTGTACAAATACACAACACCAAAAATACAGGAGAAAAACTATTACAAGAAACAAGAAACATGAACAAGCAACAATAACAACAATAAAACAAGTATAGGAAATACATGGACTGTAGCCAAAACACAAATTCAAAACAGTCAGACAGCTTGAAGGGCCTGCATCCTCTCCCTTGCACTCCAATACCTTTTGTACATGTCACCAGAGAGTCCTGGGCAGTTCATTAGATGACCAATATCCATAGCTGCGTTAGCACCACACACTACACAGTTTGGGCTTGATATTAGATTAAATTTATGAAGATATTTAGCTAAATAGTCGTGACCAGTTTCCGGGCAAAACGCTGCAGCTGCATGACATCTCGGAGAATTGGGGATCTTATTAAGCGTAGACTTCCAAGTCTTGTTTTCGATTAGTCTCGATTGTACAGATTCAAAATTATTTTTCATAGTATATTTAATGATTCTTGTCATAGTTGTATAAGGGATTGAGCTATTTGGGGATTGAACAATTCTTGTTCCTTCCTTCGCCAGCAAATCAGCCCTCTCATTACCAAAAATTCCACAATGAGAAGGAACCCACTGAAGCACAATGATCTTTAGTTTGGTTTTCAAAATGTTCAGATTCAGAATGCAGTCTCTAACTCTTGAAGAATTCACGCAATTGAAATTGGTAACCGCTTGAAGTCTTTGAGTCGGACAAAATCACTGCATTAATATAAACCTCTGTACTCAACAATAGATGTTGCGTTGCTATTCTGATGGCCTCAACCTCACCTTCGAAGGAAGATGCATGTGGACCAAGAGATACACGATATGAAAACATATCTGAGAAAACACCGACCCCGACGTTCTCTCCATGTGCCATTTGGGACCCATTAGTATAAATATGTATCCAGTCCGTCAAAGGGTAGAGAAGTGAGATAGTTTATAAGCCCTCAGAACAACATCACTTGTGCTTTTCTTTTGCACTTCCTGTACAAGATGTATTCTGCCCATCGCACCTGATAACATAGGGTCAATATGGCCAGGCAGGATTTCTGGATTATTTGGCAAATCCATCTCAATCTTTAATTTCATGATTTTCTGAAGTACCCCGTCTTGATTCTTTAATCTTCTTCCTTGGAGTAAATTATAATTCCTCCAATAGTTGATTGTAGGTAATCGAATTAGTTTTTCATATAAACATAAAGCCTTCTGTTGAAAAACATTTTCTAATGGAATATTATCGGTCAGAAGAAGCATTGCCTGTATGGGAGTTGTTTCAACTGCAGTTATCAGTCTTAAAACCTCATTCTGCAATACCTCAATCCTATTCATAATTTCTTTACTACATGTAATCAGGGGTTCTGAGCAATATGTCAGAATAGGCTTTATATATTTGTTATAGGTCAAGTTGAGGGTGTCATCACATCCCCATCGTACACTAGCGCGTCTCTTTAAAATCGTAGCTCTCTTCCTCACTCTTACAGATATTTCCTCCACTTGTTTTTTCCAAGTCAGCTTTTTGTCGAAATAAACTCCAAGATACTTTGAACTCACAGATTCTTTCAGCATAGAACCATTATATAAAATAGGCATATTAGTAGGTTGGTAATTCAAAGTAAAAGTTTGATATACAGTTTTCTCTGTGTTGATCTCCATATTGTTCTCAGTACACCAATCCGAGAGCAGCCCCAAATATATATACTTGTATGCATATATACATACATATATATATATATAAGTACACAAGTATATATATATATATATGCATATATATATTTGTATACACTCACACACACACACATATATATATGCATATATATATTTGTATACACACACACACACACACACACACACACACACACACACACACACACACACACATATATATATATATATATATATATATATATATATATAATATATTATATATATATATATTATATGCATCGTGCCTTTTTTAACAACCATTACACTTTCTAAGAGTTGCAAAAACACAATGTATATAACATACTTAATTATTTCTCCTATAAGGAAAGAAACTAAAATCGTTCCAGTCTGCCAGTCTTAACTGTTCTTTCTTTTACCGTCTAATGTTATTTATGTAGATGCCGATTAATAATTGTTGCTGCAGTTGTGGTGCTCTATTTTAAATAGAACGTTTTGTACTTAAGTGAAAGTATATAACAAACAATCCTGCATTACGTTGAAATGTCTTATTAATGAGAAATAATATGATTGAAAAGTGCTGCATGTGTTTTTTAACCTTCTATAAAGAGTTCGCTGCTCCGTTTATATTAAAAATATCACTGTAGCATCATTCCCTTGAAGGAAATTCTGAGATGCAATAATTTAAGCAAATATGCCAAATTCCGTGTTTGGCTGTCATTAGCAATTTTTTTAGCAGAATATTTTTAGTTACCTCAAATTTAATATATGAGTTTGAATATGAAGTTATATTTACAATTAGCTAATATAGCGTGCGCAAATATCTTGAGCAGTTAGAATAATTTTAATTTTTATATGAATGACATCAAATTTCGCATTATAGTAATTGACAAATGGAATTTGAAGCTGGAGTTTTAAAATTTTGGCGTTATAAACAACGTCATGCATAAACCGCACAAGCACATTTTGATGAATGCACTGGATTGCAAAAAATATATGCACCCATAAGAAATTGAGCTAAAGCCGTAAAACTCGGCATGTATGTATCGTTTAAGGAGATATATTAATGATTAGAATTTGGGAGAAAAAGTGCGTTTTATTAAGAAATGGTGACAATACAAGGATAACAATTTAGTAAGTGGTAAATCCGCACCTGGAAACTATACAAGCCGATAATTGGTGCAGCATAGAGTCAGTTGAGTTGCTTATAGCCCTCTGCCGAAGATTCTGCCTCAAATGTTGCAACTGATCAGCTAATTTCGTGGTATTCTGAGAAAGCTGCAATTGCCGTCCTAGACGTGTTTTATTTGTGATAGGTTTGCGGACCTGGATAGTCATAGCAGGTTATTAAATCCTCGAAGACATTGAGAAAGTCATGCAGTTTGTGGTTGAGCGTTGTCTTGTTGATAAATGGAACTTGGTCGGTTTAACAGCATAGGCAGAACAATCGGCTGCAGAATATTGCAGACCTACAAGCTAGCCGTCATATTGGCTTGTAGCAGAACTTGAGGAGATCGGCTATCCCTCGAGATGGTTTCCCAGATTGTCACACCACTAGTGGTGGCTGACAACAAATGCTGGATCTGAACGCTGAACAGCTCTCCTTCACGCATGTATGTAGCGGTCATCAGCATTGGGAAAGAAGAGGGATTCGTCGCTAAAGGCAACATGCCTCAAATCGAATACCGTCCAGGTTAACGAACTCGGTACTAATCTAGACGGCTCTACCTGGAATGAGCGGTCAGTGGTTGCTGCCTTAATGGACGTCGACACCTTAACTTAATCTCCGAATAGCATCCCTTGATACAGGATGCATGGAGGATGGCAAATGCTTTCGAATTGTTGATGGCGAAGCCATTGGCGTGGACGTGGCTCCTCTCCTAACTACACGATCCTCTAGAGTAGTTGTCTATCTGGAGTGTCCTGAGCCGCTGCGCTGGTTGCACGAGCCTTCTCTGTTCCATTGTTGCCAACACCGATCAACTACCCTATCGCTCCGACCAAGATGACGACTAATATGTCTGTTGGACCAACTGCCTTCCCATAGGCCTATCACGCGACCCCTCTCTATATCCGACAATTGTTCCTAGTGTCGTCGAGTACGTCTCGAAGACATCTTTGTATACAATTTACAGTATTAAAGCTGAAAATCCAGTTCCAATTGCCCTTAAGTGAGAACACCGGTCGTTGTGAATGTTGCACGATGGGTCGTTCTCATGCGCGCTGCACATAATCTCTATAACAAGCTATTTCGAATACATCGACTTACTGATCTTCAGTTTCACTTTCTCCACATCAATAATTTTAAACGCATTTGTCAAAATTACCAAAACTGGAAGTATTTGTAAATAATATTATTAATAATTTCAAATATACCACGTAATAATTTTACACAAGCATTTTTTATCCTTGATTGGATAACTCTTTTTTATGAATTTCACCCATTCTTATCACCTAATTTACCACTTGGTCTGAGTCTAATACTGTTTACTATTTTCGAAAGACTAATTTCCAATTGTTCTGAGTCCTATACTGATTACTATTTTTGAAAGTCTCCATACAAATTATGTTTCGTTCAAATGTATTCATTTCGGTGCCCACTCGCATTGACGAAGTGAGGTGAAATGCTCAGTCGCATGTTCAACCTACACTTAGTAGCAGTGCCTGTGAGTTAATATTTCTGTTTTTTTATATTTCTGTTATATAATTCAATTGGTTTATATTTTTTCTCCTTCCACTAGTCAGTAGACAGTTTCAATGGTGTCTATAGTTAAATACTATCGCCATTGTCAGAAACTGGCTATTCTTTCGGTTTTTAATTCGAATTCACTTGGCATAAACTACCGTACTACGAATAGCCGACAGCCGATACTTCGAATCGGCTGTCTTGATGAGAATGCAATTTCGAACTAACCGCCATTTTTTGTGTAGTTTCAATTGATTGTTCTCAATGTCTTAATCTTTTATCTTGATCTAATTATTATTGCCTTTTCTCATTTTTGCTGTGTTTTCTTTTTCATTTTTTTTATTTATATTTATATATACTTTTTAATTGTGATTTTTGTATACTAGTATTATTCTCATCCCCCTTCCATTATAGTGATATTTTTATCCTTAGTCTTGGTCTTTAGTTACTTATTTGTAACAGATATGCTAGAGATGTTTTTTTTTGTACATACAGTAGTTTATGCATAGTTTTCGATTAAAATCTTTCAATTTATATATATATATATAACATAGTGCAGTATCTTATCAGATAATATTATTAGCATAGTATCTTATCATGCACTATATTAATATTCCAGTGTAATTTAATGCTATGAACTCAAAAATGAAGTTCCTTTTATCATCATATGTAAATTGAGCTTTTTGCAAACTGCGCATGCATATAGGCATTGTATACAGTAAATTTTGGTTGGATTTACATCGATTTTTATATACTAGAGTCTTATGTACGTAATTCTAAGTTTGGACAAAAAAGTTAAATATCACCAAAAATGTTTAGATCGTAACTAGCAAAATTATGTTAATTTTAAAATTTTTGTTTCTTGTCAAGATATTAATCATCGTTGTTAAACTGGGAGCTTTTACAATGAATTCAGATTGAATGTCAAATATGGCAGAATGTGAATAACTAATGCATACATTTGAAGTAATCAATACTAAAAACAAAATATGCTGTTGTAAAAATGCAAAATTAGTAGATCTACTTAAAAAAGTTGGCAGTGGCTCTAGTCCGATGAAGCCGAAATGGTTGCATACGTAATATCCTGTAAAATAAACCTCTAAAAGTGCAATCAGTTTGTTCGTTCATTTAAGCCTCATTTGTTTCGTATAATATGGGCTTATGGTAACGAAAGCAAGATACATACAACGACTTACTATTTTTAAGCTGTGAGTCTAATATCTAATTTATAAAAGTTTGACCTCATGCTGTAGATTTTGCAGAATTCAAAGCAAGTTTTAAATTGAAGAACATCGTCTGTACACTTTGCATTTTCTGACTGCTTGATGTTTTTATTAAAATCTCTAACTTATAGGATTTGCATATACGGTTCATTGAAGTTTTCCCTTTTATACACAATATATTTCAAAAACTAAAAATCCTATCCGAACTGTAATTATAAATCTTCATAGGTTTTACAAAGGATTACAAATTCTTCCCTTATTGTTATGAGCGCTCCCTTATAATGAGCGCTTCTTCTTCCCTTATAATGAGCGCTCTCAGTTTTCGAGAAATAAACATAACAAACTTTAAAAACTAAAAAATTTCAATCTTCTTCAACTTAACTAGACGATGGCTCGAAAATTATAAGAGATTTGTGAAAATAAATTTTTGATCTAGAAACTAAATTTAATTTTTGACTGAGCATTTTTTGTTGTTACTATTTATATATAATTTTATACTGTAGACGATATTTTGAGTGACAGTAAGCAGACGGAAGCAAAAACTCTCTCGGATATAAAAACAACTCTCTCGGAAAGATAGTTCAAATTATTAAAATATTGAAATTATTCTTATATATTCATTAATGGTATTTTATTTCTGAAACAAAAATACGAAAAAATTATATTTAGTGTGACATCTGTGTGTCTGTCTGTCTGTGTGTGTATATGTGTGTGTTTGTCTGTCTGTGTGTATATGTGTGTGTCTGTCTGTCTGTGTGTGTATATGTGTGTGTCTGTCTGTCTGTGTGTGTATATGTGTGTGTCTGTCTGTCTGTCTGTGTGTGTATATGTGTGTGTCTGTATGTCTGTGTGTATATATGTGTGTGTCTGTCTGTCTGTGTGTGTATATGTGTGTGTCTGTCTGTGTCTGTGTCTCTGTCTGTACAGAGTTTGTATCCACTTTAGCTCAAAAATTAATGGACCAAATTTCATAAAAATATTATAGCTAAGTCCCTTGTGGGTGACTTTGGTGCTGATTAGATTTTGGTAACGATTCGGAAAAAAAAAACATGTCTGTTTTTTTTTTGTTTTTTTGCGAAGTGGCCCGTAAAAATCGCCAAAATCTAAAATAAAGGTCTAGGAATGCTCAAATATATCAATTAAATGCTTGTTTTATATGTAACTTTTTGATGATGAAAAGAATAAGACCAACCCCATTACTCTAAGACTAGCCGCTCGTAAGATATTTTAGCGTTTTCGCATTTTCGTTACGTCACCTTTGAAAATAAATCCAGTTACTAAATGGAAACGAAAATTGAATTAAAAGTGCAAATTCAGTGTCATTTAAAATAATTATGGGTGTTATTTTGCGCCATTAAACTCAATTTAATGAATTATTGAAGAAAGAAAGCGAACGCGAATGTGACACTGTATAAAAGTCAGGTGCTGCCCACATCAGATTTTCTTATATTATAATTGTTGTTACAATGCAAAAGTACAAAAGTATTTAAGCAACTGAAGTGCACATAATAAAGTGAACAAAACTTCAATCTAAAACGAAAGCACTGCTTTTATTTACAAGAAAATACACATGCTATGTAATAGTTTTCTCTCAACAAACTCCCAATGCTCGATCAACAAGCTGGTACAGACAAAAAAAAACGATTGAAAATGACGTGTTACATGTAGTTAATGAATGCGAATGAAGTATAGGAGAGTGAAAGATTAAAAAGACCCATCACAGCTCCTGATGACCCAATGGCATACCCGAATTTCGGTCGAAAATGGAAGTGGAAGTCGTGTAGTCTATCCATATTGTCGTCAGTTCCAGTCTGCAAGTAAAAGAAGATAAAGTTTAAAATCTAAATAACTGTAAGGAAAAGCACTTATTTAGTAAAATATTAAAGAATTAAGATATTTATGAAGGAGTCTTCATATGGTGACAAGTGGTGCCTACATTTTTTTTTTATGAAATCATTTGTACTCTTTGGCACACTTATTTAATACAGACATACTAATATTCGAGAAAATCGGAAGTGGCATTTTCAGAACTGGAAGTGGAAATCCTTAATGAGCTCCCCAACTCTCTCCGAAATTCGATGCTGAATCTATATTACTTATCATTCAAGCTCTTAGCCAATCTTGAGAAATAGATATTGCAAGGAAAATATAAATTTTTAAATCGGAAGTGACATCTCTAGAATAGGAAGTGGAAGTCCTTAGTGTCGAGATGCGCAACCTGTTGCTTGCGAGTACTGCAGTGTCGGAATTGAGTGCTCTTTCGAAGACAGTGAAATGACGCTCGAGAGCACCCAGAGCAATATTTTTAAAAATCTGAAATTTTATTATTTATTGTATTAAAATCTACTCTCCTGATAAGTCGTGAAATTATTTGTGCGAGCTCTATTCCTGTATAGAAAATTCTATCCAACTCCATAATTTTCGTTTTTCACTATAGAAAAAAACGAATAACCGCTGATCCTTTTAGTTAAGTACGTTAACATTTATGGTTTCTTTTCTGTCTTATTGTTGGTTAATTGACGATTGATAATGGTTTATCAAGTTTAGAAACATAGCTTCCAGAATCTAACTATGTAATGACCAATTTTCATAATTTCAATTCAGTTCAAATATTTTTTAATAGGACAAACATCTGATTCATTTCTGGTGAGTTTCACTTTTGGCTAGTTTCACTCTTATCTTCATTCGCAACGTGGAGTTAAATTATCTATCAATGCGGAGCTAAAAACCATCCACTAAATTTAATAATAAAAAGTTGAAATTAATTCAGGACTAAAACAAATATGTATTTAACTCGTTAAATCTCATCAATGAACATGTATTTAACTCATTATAACTCATCAATGGACATGTATTTAACTCGCCAAAACTCATCAATGAACATGTATTTAACTCATTAAAACTCATAAATAAACATGTATTTAGCTTATTAAAACTCATTAATGAACATATATTTAACTCATCAAAACTCATCAATCAACAAGTATTTAACTCATTAAAACTCATTAATGAGCATGTATTTAACTCATCAAACTCATCAATGAACATGTATTTAACTCATAAAAACTCATCAATGAACATGTATTTAAAATTTCCATATTCGTGATAAAACAGTGAACCTATACTTTAAAGCAAATGTTCACTATTTCATTTTTTTGGGGGGAAGATACGAATAATATACAGGTGAGGTGTGCCTATTTTAAAAGTAATGTATGGCAATTAACTTCTTTTAGGATTAAAAATAAAAGCAGATTTTAGTTTTTCTGTTCACCTGGGTAGTTGTCATATAAAAAACGTTGAGAATCACCACTGTCTTTATGGTAGGCATTATTAAGACCATCATAGAAGAAGATAGATTCCAATGAAACATTAAAACCATATATTAACTTTAACCTTACATACATGCATAATATTTGTATAGAAAGTATGTTATGACGCTGTCAAATGTTATAATATGATTTTGACAATTAAACCTGTTCTTTTACAAAGATGAGTGCGAATATAATCTTTTTGAGGCGACTAATGTGAACAGATGAGTGTATGAGCAATATTATTTTTGAAACAAATTATTAAAATGAAATTTTTACTTGATAATTACAGCAGCTAGTGTAAATGTGATATTTAAGAACCACACCTGATTTTTACTGTAATATATCAAAATAATGACAATCAATCAGTTTCAATAAGCAATTATTTTTTATACTCAATTTTACTCTGCAAAAAGTTTGAAATTTTCAAACCTCCGGGTTGTACTCATTTCGACGTAATGTAAGTTTTCACAAATGATTTATCTAATAAATAGAAAAATAGTAAATTGCATGAGCAGACCATAAATTTGTCTATTAAGTTATCTCTTTCTCTTTTGCTGTTAAAAGTAATTGAATTACTATAAACAGCAAAAGACATACCCTTTTCATATAAAATGGAAATTTAATTGAAATTGCATCGAATTACAAGTTTTTGAATTAATGTGTACTTGGTAATTTGTTATTTTTATTGACTTCAAGTCGCTAAAATTCCCATAAGCGGGAAACTTAATTGCAACGATTTATCTTAGTATATCAGAATTGTCTGCATGGCATTTCTCATAAAAAAACTTCACAGGAAAAAATTATTTGCTAAATATAGATGTGCATGTTTTATCTGTTATTCTAATTTTCTTTTCGAGCTATAATGTAAAAAAGAACTACTTCTGTTTTTTTTTATTTTAATAAAAGTTTAATGGATACAATAGTAAAACGCAAACCGCAAATTTCATGAAAAGAGGTTTCTTGAGCTACAGTTGACACATACTTACAATGCACTTCAATTGCACAGATAGGCTTATCACACCTGCATATACAAAAACAACCCTACCTCTGCAAAAATAGTTGAATCGTGTTTTAACATGTATAAATTGTGTATATCTAACAAAACACTATTTCCAACGCTCGACTCTGTTAAAATACTTTTACTACACATTACATATTATGTATTGCAGGGAATGTAAAAATGCATTAGTAAATTTCCCCAAGTCTGAATATCCATAAAATGTGTACATCTAGCAAAAAAATCGATATCGAATATTCAACTCTGTTACAATACTTCCCCTATCGATTACATATTATATATTGTAAGGAATGTAAATATGTATTAAATGTTTTGAAGTTAATTTCCCCCTATGACTGAATATCCACAAAATGTGTAAATTTAGAAAAAGCCCGATTTCAAATACTCAACTCTGTTACAATACTTTTTCTATCTATTACATATTATATATTGTAAGGAATATAAAAATGTATTAAATGTTTTGAAGTTAATTCCCCCCTATGACTGAATATCCACAAAATGTGTAAATCTAACAAAAGCCCGATTTCAAATACTCATCTCTCTTACAATACTTTTCCGCACACATTACACACTATGTATTGTAGGGAATGTAAAAGCGTATTAAATATTTTGAAGTAATTTTCCCCAAGACGAAACATCTACGAAATGTGTAAATCTAGAAAAAAAATCGATTTCGAATATTCAACTCTGTTACAACATTTTTCTGCCTATTACAAGTAAAAATACATTAAATAT
The DNA here is from genome assembly GCA_951213105.1 of Amaurobius ferox. Lineage (NCBI taxonomy): Eukaryota > Metazoa > Arthropoda > Arachnida > Araneae > Amaurobiidae > Amaurobius > Amaurobius ferox. The sequence continues at coordinate 53,982,120 of OX578139.1, read as the reverse complement.
TTTGAAGTAAATTGCCTAAAGCTTCATTCATGATTTCTTAGATCTAAAAGTGATGTTAGAAAATGATAAAATCTATTGAAAAAATTATAAGATAGGTGGATGTGGTAAGGGAAGTAGGCCAAATAATTTCAAATAAACGCTTCTAGCATTTGCGTACTTTGCCAATGGTAAAAACGACCCTACTTCAGAACACAATTCCCCTTTTTGGGAATTAGTTGAGCATTTATCGTTCGCAGATTTCTTGCGTCCGCATAGCGAGAATGTCTGTCGCTATTTGTGACTGCTGAAAAAACGTCTGTTAGAAAAGTCGCCCCAAAAAAGTGACAGTTAAGAAAATTACCGCTAGCTGTGGGCACCTCATCTGGAAAATATTGAAACATGTTTTAAGTATAGAAGATTAGAAGGAAAGTGAAATAAAATATTCAAGTTTAAATAAATTTTACGAGTATTTTAGTAATTTGAATTATAATTAAAAACATTATACCAACACGCCTCTGCTAAAAGTCACGTTAAAATGTTGTTCATTCGGAAATTGCAGAAAATTCCATGACATAAATTTGTTTAAAATGTTGCGTGTTGGATTCACGAGTTACGAAATACTTTTACAGTCCGGATGTGGCCCTAGACGCAACTGGACGCAACTGGACCCTTCATAAGTACAGACATGTAATAAATACAGGGTATTTAGTATTTAAATGACTTTACAAAATTCCGAAGTATCGACCATTTGCTTTAACATTGGCGAAAATTTAACCAACTATACACTTGGGATTTTATTTATATCCCGAGAGTGTATTTTGTAGTTATTTGTTCAGCTTGTTTCAATTAACTGCAACCGCAATCGGCGCAGTTTTTTTTTATTTATTATCCGACTTCTGAGATTAAACGACACCAGTTTCATATAAAATATACACTTAAAATATTATCGGTACATAGGGTCGTAAATAAAAAATATTTAACTTTTAATATTTTGCAATCTCATATTCTTTGAGGAGGAAACATGAATGTTATCTATTTTGGTCTAAAACTTAACTAAAGGCTTTCTAAATAGATAGGGTCGAAAAATGTAACTTAGAACTGTCTGGTTACAAATAAAGTCAATTTAGACTTGAATTGGTACTTGAAATTTAGACTTGAATTGGTAGAATTAGTGAAAATATGAAATCTACATCGAAAAGTTATCTCAATTTCCTTATTTTTCCTTGGTCATTTTAGCATCTGCGGAAAGGGTGCTTTGGAATGAGATGAACGTCTGCTTAAAAATTTACTCCCTTCTCCCTATTTCATATTTATTGCAAATGAATGTGGACTTGTACATATGTGAAATTTATACATGTCCCGACTATTCACAGGTACATCTTGTAGATATTTTTAATTAATGATTATTTTCTATAATTGATTGTAATTGCCAGAATTCTAAATTTGTTTAATGTCTTATAGGAGGTAGGACTGCGGTAATTCTCTTTTGGGATCCTATACAAAAGAAGTATAAGGCCTGCTTTACATATACTGATCTCCAACAATAAATCGGATACAATTCATGAAGTTCTGTAGCAATCGATTCCAATATTTTCAGGAAAATATTTTGACATGATATTTAGTCATACAAACTTTAATGAGGCAAAACATGTGCATATAGGGGTTTTATTCACCCTTAAATTGCTACAATAGAATTATACATATCGATGATAAACATTCTAAGTGATGCACAGATGGTCTAAGTGATGCTTAATATGGAATATGCCCCCTATATCCTGATACAGACAGCACCTGCAATTCATCTTCTCGATCAAGTGATCCATGGGAAAGAGGACAATCTTTGCCATTCCTGAATAAGAACAATTTTCAGTTCTTGGAAAGTGGGGGGAGGGGGAATGAAGACTTTTCTCGAGAACATCTTAAATATTTTAGATATGATTAAGATTCCACCTCCATTCAATAATTTTGCTCTGTAAAAGCCAGTCCTCCACTAAGTCCAATGTGGACAAGCACGTCGTCTATAAAACAAAAATCCGGAATGACTGTAGCTATATAAAGTCTGACATAGAGATCAAGGACTTCGTCGAGATTCCATTACGTTGTCAAAATGCTGTCTGAGAAAACATGAAGGTCGATGTGGCATCTCAATGGAAAATGAGCTCATACCATCACACAACCACGACCAAAATCATGATGTTCAACGACATTATTGGACGGATTGCATGTTCTTTGTTCTCTACAGAATAGCACACGGCCGTTGTCTAACCACAGGGAAAATCTCAATTCGTCTGTGAAGAGAACATTCGCTCATTGTGTTTGGGTCCAAATCACATAATCATGCCTCCACTGTAAATATGCACTTCTGGATTTGGTACTCAAAGGGACATAATCGTTTGGTATCTGTGATTTGAAACCTCTAGTATGCAGCTTTCGTCTTAGTCACAGTAATGGACGATATTAGCACTACTATGGCATTTTCAAAATAATTGGGAACTTCACTTAAGCTAGAATCTTGGTTTTGGTCTCATTCGAGCCATCTCTTCCATCAATTTCAAGAAAAAAGAATTAAAAATTTTGAAAATTTGAATTAAAAGTGAGGATACAAAATGTTTTTCAAAACATACCATTTTGCCTCTCACAAACAATAAATACATTGTTTGATACCCTTTCTCTGCCAACAATTAAAACTGGTTGTCAACAACTTTGATTGTGTAAGTGTCACATTTAGTGACCACTAGCCTTGAGAACGTGCAAAGCGCGGTGAAATGGTTAGTATAAACAATATTAATTAGTGAAAAGCTTTCAAAGTCGGCATGTAGCATATATACGATAATAAAGGGATCAAAATTGGGATGTCTTTTGTTGATATTCAAACAACTTTAGACAATGTTAGTATTCAGAAACGATATATATTTTTTATTTTAGACATGCATATACAGTTCTACCTTACTTTCAATACTTTCATCTTTATATTTACGTCTCAATGGCATTGATGAGAAAACGGTCTGATATTAAAACAATGAACAATGTCTGTTTGCTCGAAATTAATTCTTTTAAAATAATGTAGTAATTAGTTCATTAAATTAAGGAGATAAAAGTCTTAAGATGAAAAGCTTGAAAATACTATAATGCTCTGAGAATTATTGTTAAGTGTTGCTGATGTTTGTAAAGTTATATCTGTTCTCATGTAATAAAATAGAAAAATGTAGTGTTTAGTACGCGTATTTTTGATTATTTTTAAGTGAAAGTTCCCTAATTATGAGTAGAAGTAGTCAGTATTATCAGTAATTTTTACAAGCTCCACAGTAAAGTTCAATATATATGGAGAAAAAAAATTGAAACGTAAAATAAATGCAACTACGTAGGAATATTTTATTTCGTATGAGCTCTAATTTTCATTACATTGCTGTTTTTTCCACAAAATTAACAATTTAAATAAATATTATTTAATTCTATACGAGACGTTCTACATCGAAATATACATAATGCAGTGGGACATAGCTTATTCTAGCGCAACATGAATCATTATCTCAAACCATTTTGGCGTTTTTTCACATGGAGTTTTAGTCATTCAGAGACGAAATGTAATACATCATAAAAACTTTATTAAAAACAAACTTGGGCTCAATAAAAAACAGAAATATTTCACTCAAATCTATAGGCTCTAATCTTTAGTTTGATATATGTATTTTTATTTCAAGCGTTAGTCGAGTTCTCTGAAATACAGTAAAAAGCTTGCATAATAAAATATTGGAAGATAAAAGAAAAAAATATCTGATGTGGGCAGCACATGACTTTCCTTATATAATGCAATGAATGTATCAATTTTACAGTAATATGTATATATATATATATATATATATATATATATATATATATATATATATATATATATATATATATATATATATATTTAATATTAATAAATTATTACCTTTTAATTCCTGCAACTCGATTCAATTGTTTAGAAATATTATACTTAATCAACTTTTTAGAATTTATAGATTATCAGATATAAAATTTCATGCTTTGCACATTAATAACCTCAAAATTACCAGTAAAGTGTATCAATATCCTGCTTATTTAGTAAATAGTATAGTTAATAAGTTTCGATTAGCCTAAAATTCTCTTATTCTCCCCTTATTATCTTATTTTAGCCGTACTTCTTCATTCTCTTGAAATTATATTTTCATCTTTTTATCTTGAAGCTTTAACTGTTGTTGTTGAGACCCAGACCGTCCGACCTACCAGAAAGGTGTAAGGTAACTGTTTGGACGGCCGGGAAGTGCCACCCAATTTAGACCGGAACCCAGTGGGGGAGGCATCCACAGGGACCGTACCCTCCTTCCCCTACCACCAACCTCTCGGAAGGACTTACGGACCCACATGTTTAACGTGATCGTACTCCACATGAACACGGCGGCAGTTCTGGCAGCGGCGAGAATCGCGCGCTAACCACTGGGCTGCCGCGCCCGAAAAGAGCCAACAACACGCGGTGTTCCCAGGTGGTCACCCACCCAAGTACTAACCGCGCCCGATGCTGCCTGACTTCGGTGATCTAACGAGAACCGGTGTTTTCAGCACGGTACGGTCGTTGGCGAAGCTTTAACTGTTGAATAACTCATTTTATTTCATTTTATTGCTTTTGCGCAGTACAGTTTTTATTACTCTCTTTGGCAACAGCAAATCACATCTTTTCTTTTTGGCATATGGCAACATTGCTCTAGTCATATTTTGCTCGTTATGGTTGCGATGATGAGATGTGTTTTGAGGTATTTATGTTTCCTTTATTGTTCCATTCTATATGCTTGTCGTCCATATAACACAAGTTTATAGATAAAATCTATCTTGTGTTTCAGAAACAAGCATTTTTGTGTTCATTTCGAGAGGATATATGGACCCGTAGAGAATTTTTTCGAAATGAACGTATCGTAAGCCTAAATCTCTTCCATGTGCAAGATTTTTTTGCTTGATTTTTTTGTTTTCTTATTTGCATTCCTCATTTTTGAAAATTGTTGATTGTCTTTGTCTTTATGACCTGCATTACGCTTTATTATTTCCTCTATATGTCTTAATTTCTTATATTTCTTTGTATTTTGTAGAAAATTTTGGAATAGTGTATTATGAGTTACTACATACATTCTCACTTTGGATTTACTAATTTATATATATATATATATATATAATTTAAAAATTACATACAGCTTGAAAAAATCTATCAAAATTCATTAAGTACTATATATCCTATTGTGAAGAATATGCGCTTATTGCTGAATACTTATATTCGAACATTTCCTACAATAAAGAAAACAAACTTGAGATCGACATCTATGATAAGCGTACTATCTTCAGGTTTAATATCAACAACTTGATGCAATGGGATTCTAATATACGTAAACAAATTTTTCGAAATATTATTAGAAATGGAATGGTGAGACATCTACTAATTATTTATAACGAGGAAATAAGAAAAAAGCGAGACATGGGATTCATTGAGATGGCAATCGAGAAGGGATATCCACGTCTTTTCCTGAAAAGACAAGTAGGCTTTGCATGTAAATATCAAGAGAGATCTCATTTGGACGAGATATTGGGTATTCGTGAAATAACTTAGTATGCACTACAATGAAGTTCGCAACGCAAACTTACTGTGAAAAACAGTATAAGAGAAATAGACCATAACTGTATCTACTCGTCTGCCAGTGTAGAGAGGTTGAAGTTGACTTTGAGGAGGCTGATCATTTGAGAGGTATTGTAAAGGTAGATAGTGTACGTGAGATGAATTATTTTGATGTTTTTAATATTGATTGAAGTTGTGAGAGATAATTAATATATATATATATATATATATGGTAATGGTGATTTATATGTTTTTAAATTTATAATACCGCTTTTATTGTATATATGCTTTTAATGTTTTATATGTGTCGTGAAAGTATATATAAATGGTTTTTTTGAATTGTTGTTTAGATTTATTAAATAATTTTCGAGTGACGGGGATTTGACTTTTCACTTCGAGATTTTATATTTTGATACTTTAAAATTTGATACTTTTGACTTTTGGATCTTTTATGTTCATTATTCGTGGTCACTATGAGATTAACTACGTATGCGTGCAGGCTCCCGGGAGTGGTGTCGCGACCGCGCAGCCGGCTGGTAACCGAGACTTAAATGAGGTCACAATCCCTCATTGGCCATTTTATTGCACCTAGCCTGTATGTTTTCCTTTCGTTCTTGTTTTTATCATGATCGTAAGGTTTTCAAGATTATTGTCTTTTGAGTTTTTATATATATATATATATATATATATATATATATATATATATATATATATATGCTATTCTTATAGCAGATACTTATATTCTTTCCAAGATATTGAATTTTCGTCAATGAGTCGTCATTTTTATTCATTTGGCGAGATTTTCGTAAATTTGGCAACATTTAAAAAGTCGCCAGGTTGGCGACATTCGGCCAAATTTATTGCCAAAATCTCGTCAAGCGTTATGGACGGAGGCATAAGTTATTCTTATAGCAGATAAATGACTATTGGCGTTCAAATGCAAAAGTATTACTCAAAGTATCTTTTCTCATGAATGGAACGATCTAGATCCACGAGAATGGTGCCACCCAATTTATCGCATGATATTACATATGAAAAGTGAACATGTTTCTCAACAGCTAATTTTTTTTTTTAATTTATGGGATTTTCTGATAAATTTATGTGAAAATGTGCAATATCTCGAGAACGGTTCATGCTAGTGTTCTAAAGTTTATGCCAATCGTTTTCTAAGGAAAAATTACATAAGAAATATCTATTTTCGTAACTTTATTAAAGATTTTGATTTTTTGATGGTTTTTTTTAGATTTCACTCGAAAATTTAGGGGGGTTCTTAACATTTGATTGTGTTTCAAAACAATTGGCTTCCAGTATTCATGGATTGTAATTTTTGTACCAAATTTCATTCGAATCGCTCCACTCGTTCGTGAGATATCGTCTCACCAGGCTCACTTACACACACACATACACACACACACACACACACACAGACATAACCTCAAAAATGTTTAATTCGTGATCAGGGATGCTTGAAACGTGCTTTCCCGTCGAAAACTCGAATTCGAATTTTCGACCCCGTCACAAAACTTTTCTTATACATTATATTATGTATATAAGGAAAGTAATAATGTTTATTTAATGATTGCATTCAGTAAATATGAATTTTATAAATGCAAGCAATTCGAATACAAATATTTATTGGGTAACAAAATACATATAATTTAGTAAAAGGTTTTATGAACATAAAGACCTAAAAAGTTATTAAAAATGAAAGGTATTTATACATTTTGTGATAACTGAGGATAGTAATCCCCGGATTTCGAATACACTGATCCAGGGATCCTCCCAAAACGAAATGGCTCCCTAAATACCGGGATTACTAAAAGACTCCCGGGAGTTTCTCTACTTAAATATTTTTCAATCGTAACCTAAAAATTATGAAAATCAATAGTTTAAACTTTTATCAATAACCTACTTGAATGTTATTGCAAAAATGCTCAGACCGATCTTACCGTTATCTTAACTTTGACTGCTGTACTTGTCTTCAGCTTCTGCTAACATTTTCAAAGCCCTGACCGCCTTGTCGAAAGCGTCATCGTTGACACCTTCAATTGCCCTCTTCCTCCGTCCAGCACCGGCTGGGGCCCCGGTTCCGGCCAGTGTGGAGCTAAAACGGTCACGCATTCTGGGAATAAAAGCAAAATAAGTACATAGTAGTAAGTTAGAACAAGATCATGACTAGAAAAGCATAATACTAATTAAACTTATATTCATAGTAATGTGATTGCTTCACGCTGTACACTGGTGATGAAGAAATCTGTAACTTTATATTACACAAATTTCGAAGAAAAATATCTAAAAAGTACATTCAAATCAGGAGTATTTATTGTATTTAATACATGGAAAGAAGTTTTCTTCTTTATTTATTTTATAATAGATATTACCAATGTTTTTGAAAACCACGAGGAAGTTTCCAGACAGAGATCTCCAGAAAACCTGTATACTTAGGACATGTCTTCAATAACTTGGAGGCACTGCAGCAACGTAATGGCTGGTTCTTGGAAAAACTATATTTTAGTCATCGCTGAAGTTTCCAAACTTGTATCGCGTAGCATGTTTTCTTGTAGCCACTGAATTAATGACTATTCGGTGCTGATGAACGCTTAGAAATTTGAAAGCGGCCTTTCGATTCACGTTTTTGAAATAAGTGCCCGATTCCTGGGTAACTTGGTGTTTGAAAACTTCCACAGTTGTTAAAAACGTCTCCATGGATTTGAACCACTAGGTTTTATACGGATAAAAAAAAATATTTTGTTGGATCATTTTGCTTTAGATCATCAATTTTCGTAATACAAAAATTTTCGTTTTAAATTATAGATTAAATTTTAAAATCTGATTTTGAAGTTCCAAGTAACATATCCCCATTTATCTTCATCACAAACACCTTTAAGCGTAAAAGTCTCCTATATATAATTTAAAATTATTTTTAATTCTATATAGTATATACTGTGAACAAATATCACCCATCTAATGCAAATTTCATCCACTCCAATAAATGGGATCCTTAAGAGATTTGTGAAATAATGTTTTGTGCTGAGTGAACAAATGCTAACCATTTTTAATTTTATTTAATGCCAAGAACTTTAGGCATCTCACATCTCAGCTCCTAATTACATTCAAAATTTATAATTCTATTTGCATATGAGGAATAATAGCTTTTATTTTCTACGCATATTTTTTAAAGCAGGATTGATCATGCCTGAAAATTATTTATTATGAGAAATAAAGAGGACTATAGGCTACACATTATTTTGGCAGCCTTTATTGAAATTTCAACAAATTGTAATCTGGTTTTGTACTCGCATATTCTCTTTGACAGTCACAGTGGAGACAAATAAAATTATGACAATTTTGTAGCACAGCAAGCAAGTTTTCAGTGGTGATGAGATCGAAAAAGAGTAAAATCGGCACACGGTTGTTGCACTGAGAGCATGATCGTTAGATTTACATAGTATTAATACAATGCTACAACATGTGTTTTTTCAAAGGAAGGAATCGTACTTCAGATATATGCGATAGCGACAAGAGACCTCAAAAGAAAGATCAAATGCAAGTGCCACAATTGGTAAGTTTGGTTTCATCAATTACCACAGATGCTTCCTATATGCCAAAAATTGCTTTTATATTGTGCCGCGTAGAAAGTTTTTTCCCCATTTTAGTGCTGTTTTTTTTAATCGCGATAAATGAAATCTAGGAATAAAGTCTGTTCTATAGTGAAAGCTGTTCCACTGTGGAATCATGTTACAATCAGCATCACTGAACCGGCTTCCCTTGTCTTGAAAAGCGGTTACCGCTGTGGCAACAAGAAAACTTGTTTGCACTAGAAACCTCAGTGGCACACACTTCACTGGTAACTAAAACAATTCATAGCTAACTAATTAACAATCTGTTTTACCACACAGATGGCATCAACAAATAAAACACTGCGTCCGAACTGCATAAGACCATGCGGTTGGATCCATAGTCACAAAATCCACTGACGGGAGATGTTTTTAACAGTTCCATCGAGGATGGCTGCAGCAGTGGAAGCATGATTTAATGAACCTATTTTCATCGGAAGGTTTTGTGTCTAACCATATTATACACTGTATTCTAAAAGGGATTCTTAAACGCAGTGGAGAAACTTCAAATTTTGCCTAATAAGCCCAAGGATTCCTCAGCGTCTCCTCAGTGAGATTCTGCCCTGGGCTGTCTGAAGACCCCAGACCGTGCGACTCACATATTGGGTTTAGAGTAGCTATCTGCACGGCCGGGAAAGGATACCTCCTGCATTCAGGAGGCACCCAAGGACTACCATCCCACCAAACGAACTTTTATTTAGGTCTAAAAATATTACAATTTATAATAAATATTGTGATTAAACAGACAGTTTTACATTATATTTGAACTTGACAAGTACGTCCATTTTACAAAAATGGGAAAATGGTTATTGCGAATATAGATAAAAAGATCATTGAAAACTAATATTTAGAGTGAGGTATAATAACATAATAAAATATAGATTAAAATGAAAGAAAATAATAAAATTTTAAAAGTAAAATTTAGGAAATATATAAAAAGAAAATATATGAAAAGGAAAAAAAAAATTGCCGTATGAAAACAAAAACAGAAATTTAGAATAAAATTTAGGAAAGAAAAATAAGAAAAAATACAAATAAAAAGTGTCAAAAGAAAAAGAAAGATCCAAAAAAATAAGAACAGTTAACATAGCTTCTTTTTTTTTTTTTTTTTTTTTTAAAGAAAAAAATAGAGGGAACACAATAAGTTCATATAAGTTAATAAGAATGAAATAAAGGGATTCATTGATCAAAATTAAATGAAAGCAGAATCTACTCATAAGCTTAGGTCACTTTATTAGAAATTTCCATGGAAACAAGAATACAGTTTTTAATTTTATCTACTGAAGAGGGATTTGAACGAACTTTGGAGAACCAAATTGGTTTATTAGAGTGGGAAGGTTTGCAGAGATGAAATTTTTTAGAAAAAGGACAATCGAAAATGTAATGGTCAACGTCACCGAATTTATTGCAAATACAGTTAGAGGTGGATTTAATTAGCCCTGAACTGTCTACCACTTATAATTCCCTAAATATTTATTACACAATTTTCTATTGGGTCCCTCTAGAAATTTGAGTTTTGCAGTATGGTAAGTTCCGCCCCTGTTTACACAGTGACAAAAATCTGTTCGATGTATGATTCACACAATGATGAAATAATTGACAAGTACCTGTTGAAGAAAGTGGGGATGCGTCCCATGAAGTTGGCCATTCCAATCATAAATAGAATCGGTTGTACGAGAGCTCCTAAGGTAGACAGGCCTCCTATGAACTGTCTGTCTTCGACTGCCTGCCTCTTTTCTCGGCCAGCTGGGTGGCAGCAAGTTTCGAGTACCAGTGCTGTGAGGGTGATGACCACAAAAGTAGATATCTGCCAGGATGTCTTCATTGTGTAAGAATCTGGAAGATAATTTGCATACATTATTATAGTAATTTATATGCATTATTTGAATCAAAACATTGAATGAGGGACGTGTACAATGTAAAAAGCAAATCTGGGGAAAATTTATGTCAAAGCTTTCAGACTGATGCATTGGTATCAACTGTATTTTAGATCTATTTTCTTTATTTAGTGCATAATAAGGGTCCCCTTCACAAAAACACAGATAACCTATAGCAAGCTTTACGAAATCTAATGATAATGTGATATGCACCGTTATTCCACAAGTTTTGAATGCATTTTGCTTAATCTGTAACGCATTCAAATACCATCTATGCACAATTTATGTCTAGATGGTAAGTATGTAATATTACACTGCTTAGAAGAGACCATAGACTCATAATCCATGGGGAACTCGACTTTAAGAAAATATGCTTCAGATCCTTATACGAGTTTTATATTCATTTGTAATATTATTTGATTTTCACAAAAATACTGTGAATCTCGAGCTTGAACTCAGTTACACTACTCAACCCTTCACTGTGTAATAGAGATGTGGGATTCCCGGAAATTTTTCAAACTGAAATATTTCCCGGATAATTTCGAACTTGTTCACAGATATTACATTTAAGTTATATTAATATGTCTAGGGATTTTTAAAAGTACTTTATTCTTATATTAAAACTAGTCATATATATATTAAATAACACGGCTAAAAAAAGTTCAAATTTCGAAATATATATATATAAAAAAAATTCTATGCATAAAAATATCTTATGCTTATATATTGCAGTCAGCAACTCCAATTTAATACTTGCATTAAGTATATATTTTTCTGATAAGTTATAAAATAATTCTATTTTATCTATAACTTTAGAAAAAATGTTTTTCTAAATCACAAATACAAAACTATGCACAAAAAATAGCAATCAAATGAAAAATAATTTAAAACTGCTAAACCTATTCAGAATCATAAGTAATTTACTGTTCATTATAGGCACAGAAAAGAAAATTATTTAATGTATAAAAAATATAAGGAAAAAATAAAAAATAATTATTAATTGAGACGAATTTCGATTTCAGAGACGCTAACATGTGGTGCGTCTTAGCCTCAATGCAATACTGTAAGGTAAGGCAGCGAGCATGAAATTGTAGATTTTTCAAGGAATTCTTGTCTTACTCGTAACGGCGACACAAACAGTAGAGGAAAACGTTCTTAACTATACGTGATTTATAAATAACTATAAATATACAGGTTGGTAAACTTTAATTAAAATTCACGTTAGAAATTATCTTATGGCACAACATTAAATTGATCATTACATTGTAGGCTATAAAATAGGTTATGGTTCCAGTTGCGGCCGGCAATCAAAACTGGAAAAAATGCGTCTTACATTCCAAATACTTTTTTTTTCAAGCATTATACTTCCCGTTTCATATTAACACCTTAACCTCAACGACATCCGAACCGCTCATTAACATAACACACAATCGAGAGTAAAAACCAGGAACTGCAACAAAAGATAAAGAAACGAGCAAAACCTTCAAAATCCTTGACCGTGGTTTTTGATTGTTTGGCCGTTGACTTCTACCTGTGACATCATGGTTATCAACAAACTAGGCCATGTGTATTTCGATCGTTGCCTGCGGTTAGGCAGAGAAAAAAACAGATCAACGAATCTGAAGGAAGGAAAGTAAAAACGGGTCAATTTTTGATTTTCTCTCTTGCCGAGATTTCTCCCAACTACATGTGATGAGACTTCTAATAAAAAAAAAGACGTCGCCTAGCGGAAAAATAGATTTATATTTGATGTCCTCCAGCTTAATCGTCTGCCTACACAGACGCTCATCTCAACGTTTAAGACTCAGGTAAGGAACGAATACAATCGGGAATTGAACTCCGAGACCGTTTTGAAGAACGACTCCTCGTCACAGAGGAAAAATCTGCCGGATTTCTGGGCGCTTTCTAGGAAATGGGGATACATAGGGATGCTTGGCTGTATAAAGGATTTGCTGTGACAGAAGGAAGCAAAGGGCAAGATCTCAAGATAGGAAAGATAACGGAAAATGCTTTTACTGTAGAGTTTAAGAGGATACTGGTAATTTCAAGATCAATGTTACATGACCAAGAAGAAGGAAAACGGAGTCAAAATAAAATAAAATACATATAATTTTTGATTCTCAAGGATGATGTTTTGATGTTTCAAGGATGGCGAGAGAAACTCTACACGGTAAAACATTCTGCAATCTTTGCCAATTTTATTTTAGCTTCTTTGTTGATAATTTGGCAAACTGATAAGATAAGCCACAATTACAGGCGTTCATGAGAATTCCAGCTTCATTTCTGTAATATTAAGCTACTTATCGTCCGCTGAAGCATTATTTTTGTGTATATATATATATATGTGTGTGTGTGTGTGTGTGTGTGTGTGCTGCTCTGAAGAAATAAATAGGATTTTTGTTAAATGAGGAATTTAACTAGAAGACTTTTTTTGGTAGTAGCGTATCCACCTTTTTTGTAGGTTTTTTCAAATTTGGCATGATTATTCTCTGCTTCACCGTGGGTAACTTCGTTTCAAGAATCAGGGGTTGTCGATATATTAATAAAATTGCAAAATTAAACATTTCATACAAATAGCATTATAAAGTCGATTATTTACGGAAAATTCATTTGCAGAGAACTATATCATGTTGTTTAGTAACAGAATTGAATCCCATGAGTTTATTCGTAAAAAAAAAAATATATTTTTATTTTATTTATGCGATTTAAATAAAAAAGAAATTGATATAATTTTTTTTAATAAGTGGATGATATTATATTTTCGTTTGGGCTGAATTAGTTACAACCTTAGGATATGAGATTACGGAAATTACTGATATTTTCAATTTCTCAAGTCATTTGTTTTATTTTGGCAATTTCTTTTTCAAATTTATATATTTACTTTCTGATACGCAGTATTGAGAAAGTATTGTTTCCACGAAAATTTTCGATTTCGAGATTTTGATGCTAATATATGTTTTAAGACCTCCTCAACAAGTTTTGGCTATTTTTGAAGTGATGTCGTCTGTCTGATGCCTGTGGTCGATTCCTTGTGTACAATGATAGCAGCCACAAATATAAATGGATTTTCACAAAACTTTATATCTGGCTTTGTTGTAAAAGAATACAGAACGGGATAGAATGTTTTTAAATTCAAGCGAAAACTTTGAAATTGATTCGAAATTTTATATTTTTTAACATGGCAGCATAGGACAAAATTTGACATAATCAAGCATAGAAGGATTATTTTATGACTTCATAGTTTCAATCATGGTTGTGAAAAATAGCTGTAATATAATTTTTGTTTTTGCTCGTAACGTCATTAATCCCTTTGGTGGGGCAAGTTACTCCCCCCCGGGTGTACATTGTCAAATATGGTAAAAAATAGAAAAAAAAAATTAAGTCCTTTAAAGTGAAGGGCAACACGCTGTAGTTTGTAGTCATTTGGACCCATAATACTGATTTTTTAAATGTTTTCTTGCCAAATTTGAAAACAAAAATAAATTCTGGAATAAGAAAGTCGAGTTTTGCCACACTCTAGTTAACTTTATTGTGTTTAATCGACTGTTGAAATGGAATAAAATTGGTACGGGTATATTTTCTACCATTTAAGAGTTTGAAGAGAGAAACGATTTAAGTGTTTGTTGACCAATTTGTACTCTGGTTATGTAATTGCTGAAGCAGTATTTTAATTAAAGTTTAAATATGTTTCAAATTTTATTTTAACTTCTAATAACTCTTTTAAAATGTGAAGTATAACGTCTTATGAAAATACTGATCTAAAAACAAATGGAGTAATTATAATCCGATTTTCGTTGTCAGAGGCAATTATTCCAATTGCCTGAGAAAACTCGACAACATAAGAAAGTCTCACGTGGTTGACTATTGCATGCAGCGATAAAAACTCGGGAAAAGATCTCGTGAGAAGGAAGACGGCTTCACTAAATCCGGATTTCTGCGTGTTTGACTGAGAAAGAGGTTAAGTAACAGAAGTCATACTGTTTTGAGTTTATTTAAATGCCGTTAAAATAACGTATTGGAAGAAATAGAGGTCGACTGAGGTCTGGAAGAGAGGATTTGGGTATTTCAAGATTTAAATGATGTCATCAGAGAATAAAAAGAGATTCAGGAAAAGTGACATTATCTTCGAAATAATGATACAACTTCGAAATACACAAATAATGATGTCATAAATGAATATACTTCAAAACATTAATATACTTCAATCAATTCTTGACTTTTTAAATTATATAAATTTCTATTAAAATGTCATTGTTTTAAGAATATAAGTGATACAAAGATTAAATTATAATTTTTGTTTTACTTAAACTCTAATTGGAATTAATTGCTATTTTTTCTTTTATTAATGTTCTTATAATATAACTTAAAATATCCCTAAAAATCTTCTATGAAAAGCATATGCATATATGGTAGCATGTCTATATATATGGGTTTTACTTGTATAAATATTTCTTTCTTATAAGAGTCAACACATGTATGCAGAAGTCATTAAAAATATACGATTTTCTCAAGTTGACCCAGATTTAAGTAAGAACATATTTTAGTGATCGCTTTTATTTTTCAGTAAGCAATATGAATGCATCTCTGTTTTAATTGAAAGTAGAAAAGGAATAGTATAAAACGAAACAAAAAAATATAACTTAACTGTTACTGTATTAAACTTATTTTGCTAACCAAAAATAACCTATCAAACAAAGTAAAGAAAAATAGTTTAAAATACAAATCAATCTTCTGACAGTTTAAGTGCGCCACCATATGCATAATTAATATATTGTTAAAAGTATTTAATATTTCACGTTAGCTTGATGGGGTGTTTTATAAATAAATTTAAAAAAATTTATTGACTGATTTTGTCTTTGATACAAAATTTCAACATTTTTCTTTTATATTCGTTCTGTCTTTTAAGCATTTTTTACTCCATTTATTTTCTTATATTTCATGCTCATAACTTTACTATCTGATGTGGAGACTTGGCCTTCTTGCCACAGAAACTCCGTAATATAAACGCGAAGATCTTTGAGATTCGGAGTTAACATTCATTTTCAGCTGTTTAGAAAAGAATATTAAAGAGCGCGGTAATAAACAACAGAGGAAGAAAAATAATTACTTAGAATACAAGAATAAAAGAAAATTACTTAGAATACAAGAATAAAAGAAAATTACTTAGAATACAAGAATAAAAGAAAAATAATTACTTACAATACAATAAATTTTTTTAAATAAGAATATGAGAAAACACAAATTTTTTAAAAGCCATTAAGATACAAAAAAATCTATTTCTTAAAAGCCATTAGAATACGAAATAAACACCTATTTTTTTAAAGCAAAAGTATGCAAAATATGATTCGAAATAACAAAAATCAAGTTTTAAAATGACCGAAAACGGTAGGTAAATAAAAATGATAATTTTAGGTAAATAAAGGCGATAATTATAAAAAAGAAATACCTTAATAAAAGCATCAGCGTTTTGTATGAAACTCATTTAACAATATTCTAATTATTCAAAAGGAAACAGAAAAACGGTGCAAAAATTACGAAAATTGTAGGCCTACTAATCATCTTTTTTAGCAGAGATAATAAAATGATTGAACGTAGTTTGATCTGGGTCCGAGCAAGGTTACCCATATAAATTATAGAGTCCCTGACATATTTTCATCCTTGTTTGATGCAGTTATTGTGAATTATTAACTTTATCTGGATTAGCCTCCCTTGTAGTGACGGAATTTCAAATCCTGTTTCCGGGAGATTCTGACCTGGGCACCTGTATCACTTGTGATTTCCCCATTATTGTTAGGAATATACGTATAACGGCGCTTTGCTTCTCAACAAGGAGCAAGCACTTTTGCAGGCAACCATCACAAGGATGTGAAGGTAAAGTCAGTGGTCAGAAGTAGCTGGCTACAAGTAGCGAAACTACAGTAGTCACAACTTTTTCTCGTAGTTTGTAGTGTAATGTACTACTTTTAAAAATAAGTAGTGTAGCGAGTAGCGCGATACAATAAATCCCTACTTTGTATCGAGTTTTAACGCTACTTTTAACATTACTTCAGTAAACAAACAAGGTGCCATTCTACATATCACGTGATCACCTTTTCTTCATTTGCATGAAATTTAATGTTCTGCGTAACGATGTACTATGAATGTCTCCAGGGATGCTGCAGGGTTAAGAAGGCCATACCCTCATGAAATTGATTTTTTATATGGATATATTCAGATGTGTTATTTTCCAAGAGATCCTGCTTATCTGATTGCAATTTTGAGATGCAAATTCTACTGAAAATGAACAAACATGTTTTTGAATAAATAGTTTTTACTTTTATTTTATTTTACACTTTTAATAAATAAAATGGATACACGTCAACTTTAATTAAACTTTAAAATCAAAGACAATAAAAAAAAATCTGATGTGGGCAACACATGACTTTCCTTATATAATGTAATGAATTTACTACTTTTACAGTAAAAAAATAGGTTTTTCTTATAGTAGATACTAATATTCATCCAAAGATATTGAATTTTCGACAATTAGTCGTCATTTTCATTGATTTGGCGTCATTTTTATCCATTTGGCGAGATTTTCGTTAATTTGGCAACAATTAAAAAAAATCGCCAAGTTGGCGATATTCCGCCAAATTCGTCGCCAAATTCTCGCCAAGCGTTATGTACTAAGAAATAAGTTAGTATTACAGCAGATAAATTACTATTAATAAATATAAAAATATTGATAAATGACTAATAATAAAGATAATGACGATAAATAAATAATAAATGGAAATGCTTTTAATTGATTAGAAGACCAGTTATATGTAGCATTTTGACAGTCTCTTTTTACCTCAGTCACTCAAACGTCCCGTAATTCTGTAATCGTTCTAAAATTATGCAGGGATTGGAATCTTTCAAGTAAGAGATTTTTCATGATTTGAAAGGAGTGTGGGGAAGGGGGGCGCTCCATAATTTCCCACTGAGATCCTTAAATGCCGATCCTATTTTCGCCCATTTTGCTCCGGTCTCTGAATTTTAAAATAACAAGTAAAACATTTCACTAATCTAAAAATATTGATCTAAAAAGTTAAGATAAAGTTTATGATTTTTTATATTTACTTTATAACAACAGAAATGGAGACAAAATACTTTTTAGTAGAATTTTTATTTTATTTTCATCTCATATAATAATTATAAATTTTTTTCTTGTCTTTACAGACATTTATGGAAGCCCCAGTAGCCTAGCAGACTGAATATTTGCGCACTTATAATACCGACTACCGTATGTAACTTAAGGGAGCTAGGTTTTATTAGTCTTGGCTCGGGGGCTGAGAAAATAAGGGTAGAAAAGTATTTCTAGACTCTCCAAAAGCCCTTCCGGTGACATAGAAAGCTGAATCATCATTTATAGCATCGTTCAGGAGAATCTAAGAGCGAGGATTTTTATTTCTTCCCCAGAGGCTGACAAAATAGAAAGGGGTTGAAAAATACTACCAGAAATCCTCCACTGACTTTTATTTAATGCTTTTAAATAAAAGCTTTATTTAGAAATTAGGACTCATTTTTCGTATTACACGTAGACACGGGGATAGTTTAGGTAGTGTCGGGAATCGAACTCGGGTCCTCCAAGAGAAATCCCCGTGCTTTAACTACTGGGCTATCCTGCCCACCCTCCAGTGATTTAGACTGCCACTCTGCACACTAATAGTACTGACCCTGAACAGAACATAGCAGACAATTTTTGATTAGGACGACTATTTCCGAAACTAATCTCCATACAATAAAATAAAACTATTAAAAAAAGTTACAAAAAAATGTTTTTAGATTGTTAGTTTCCCTGTTCTTGACAAAGGCTCTTTTTTGACTTCGAAACCGTTTGATGCATTTAATAAACTATCTTATACTGGTCCCACAAATAATTATTTTTTCAGATAATTCTAATGGCGTTTATGATGAAATCTCGTTTTCCGCCCTGATATTTGTGCAACCATTAAAAACGATTTTAAAAAGCATAGGTGTGTGCAGGGTATTGCTGCTGGAAGGTGCCAATTGGAAGACGAAAAACGTGGGATCCACGTAACCCCTCTCCCCCCCCCTTCCCGAAAAATCCCTCCTGAAAATTTCCAACAGTTACAATAAATAAAAAACAAGAAAGAGTCAAGATAATTCTTTGAAAAATAAAGATTTTAAACTACAATGCCATCCTCTGGCTAAGGAATACCATTTTTAAGTGTGTTTGTAACCTATAAATACGAAAAATACAACTATTGAAATCGATTTGTCCGTCCGTTAGTCTGCCTGTCTGTCCGCATGTAACACAGCATAAACAACCAGGTTAATTTTTGCAAAATTTAATACATGGCTTTGAAAAATAATATATATATATTGTCGAGCCAAAATAAAAATGTTAATGAACCCGTGTTGCCATTCAATGTTTTGATGCGTGAAACATGGTTTGCAATTATTTAAAATCACTTTAAAGCAATTAAATAACAGATCACGTGTAATAAGCTTACTAGGAGCTACAAACACATAAATACTACTACGATTACATTTTTTTTAGAAGACTTTCGTGCACTTTTCAACTAGTCTTTTCTAGTTTTCGACTTTTGGCTAGTTTGTGTACCATAGCACTTCAACTTGTTTTTTCTAGTTTTTTCTTTCGATTAGCTAGTGCGCCATAGTACCCATGACACCAAATGGCACCCACGTTGCACATGCCTATGCTCAAAAGTTGATATTTACTTTTATTCCTATGTCCGGGTAAAGTCTGTTATGTGTGAGGTAGAGAGCAGTTTTTTAAATAATTGTTCCCAAAAATGCTACTTTTTATAATTTTTTAAGTATATTTTTTCATTTTTGTTTTCAGATATAAATAA
The DNA here is from genome assembly GCA_951213105.1 of Amaurobius ferox. Lineage (NCBI taxonomy): Eukaryota > Metazoa > Arthropoda > Arachnida > Araneae > Amaurobiidae > Amaurobius > Amaurobius ferox. The sequence continues at coordinate 53,962,166 of OX578139.1, read as the reverse complement.
GGAAATTGTTTTGAAAAAGTTAACCTTGGACCAAATTCATATAGATGCGAAAAAAATGGTGCCAGATGAAATACAAACGGAAGTTCAAGAAGGAGAACCGCAACCAACCATGCAATTGTCTTGCTGTGTAAGAATGCATGTAACTTTAATTAAAAGAATAAGCTGTTGGGGGAATCATAAGATGAGTGTACACACAATAGGTGCATTTTGTCGTAACTTCGTGGCTTTAGAATGTTATGTAATGCGTAAAAAGGTCAGGTTATGTCTTGGGTAATTTCATGTGAATTCAGAAGGGAGATTAATAAACTCACACTTATGGAAGAACATAGGTTGATGTTTAGTGAAAAAATATCGTACGAAAATTAATTTATACAACTAATTAAACAATATCAACAAAAATTTAAAAGTTTAATAAAGTTCTAGCACATTGTAATTCCTCCCCCCCCCCTCGTCATTTTTTTAAAAATATTTTTTTAAATAAAAATTTCGAGTTACGAAAATAAAATATGATATTTTTGTTGAAGCACCCAACTAATCATTTTTAATGTTTTAAAGATCTTGGTGAAAATCTTTTCGGGCAAATTAACATTGAAAAGTAATGCAAACTTCTCTTGTCAATTGTCAAAAACGTCTAATACAGGTACATGAAACAGTATTTATTTATCATGTGCGTCTGAAACATTATGTTTAATCAGCACAAGTGAATTATAGCCAGCCATATATATTGGCTCACAATTCAACTTACAGTTAAACGATGAACCAGCATAACTGCAGTTGAAGTGTCGGTTGTATGATTAAAAGGGAAAATATTTATTTCATTTTTCGGCAAAGGGGGGTGGTTAACTGTTATGTAGGAAGTAGAAAGCACCAAACCAATATTGTTATAAAATATTGAGCCAATATTGATATTCAAAGCTTCTGCTAATATAACCAATATTGGGTCCATACTTCCAATGTTTCCACAGTAATGGCTTTACAATGGTAATGCCTAGAATTTTTTGGCAAGGCAATATATCAAATATTTGTCATACGGAAGATCGATTGGGGATCTATTAAGGCTCAAAATGAATATAAATATTGAAAAAGTAAAGTTTGAAGAAACACTGATCTAATATTGAGAAACGATACACATTACATTAATATTAGCACAGTATTGAATGCCAATATATTTGATACTGGAGTTTGTTCAGTTCAGCATTTCAAAAACCATAGGTAAAATTTCACTTCATAAGAAATCTCAATATAAGAACTAAATGAGAAAATATCCAGCTGTTTACAGTCGACGCTGGTGTCAGAAATATCATCTGTAATGGAATTTTGATATTTACTAGTTCTTAGTAATTTTATTAATTAGTCTGACTGTCTGTTAAAGCAATTACATATTAAAATGTTAATAGCATTGGAGATAACGAACCATTTTAACGGTATCCCAAGGCACGCTGAGGAAGGTGATGACTACTGTTATTTGAATAAGAATTTCACTTCAGCCTGATTTACAGGTAGCTTAGTTAACATTCTTTCTCTTCCTCTTCTATAGGGTCAAGGACGTGCGAAAGTTCTCCTGACCTAGGTGTGCTCACGACCCATTCTATTACATCCTGTTGCCCCCAGGAATGTGCCCCATCCCTACTTTCCATTCCACCCTCCCGGCAAACACCGGGCTTAATAATAAATTGCCCCGCTTATTTGACCCAGTTTCAGAGGTTTTTTTAAGGAAAGTATGATGCATACATTCTGCTTCCAATTCCTAGGTCGTGGCAACTTATTAATAACGACATTTTCTGAGAAGTAAGCATTGCAAAAGAGTCATTCACCAATCAAGATCAAATCACATTGATGCTCAATTTCATTGAGACTCTTATTGTTTCCAAGATCCAGCAAAATTCATCAAACTATGTACTTCTGGTAAAGCTAATTTGACAATAGAGAGGAGTAGGAAATTTACAAGCCTCAGCTAAGCATTATAGTTCATCTATTAAACACCATTAATAGTAAAGCATTAGAATTAGAATCTATATAATGACTGTCTAACATGTTTGTGTGTCTTTCTAAACTATCCAAAAGCTTTTGAAGACCTAAAGACTGAAACTTCACTAACTTCAAGTATCGAACTCGGGAAATAACAAAATGTAGCGGGATTCTTATTTTTTCCTCTGGGGACAAAGAAAATGAGTGGGGGTGGGGTGAAAAGTTACCAGATCCTCCAGAAGCTCACCCGGTGACCCATAGAAATCTGAGTCTTTGCATACGTATGGTACAGTACCTTGTACTTATAGTATCGACCACGGGTGAAAATTTAGCTGAGCCAGATTTTTTAATTCTCCTTAGGGGGCGTAAAATATGGGATGGTTTTGAAAGATTTTTCCAGCCCCTCAAGAAACAACCCCCGATAACTTAGACGGCTGAATTAGAAGGCCTATTTATAATATTAATTATGGGACAGAATCTAACAGAGCCGAATTTTTGACACTCCTACTGGAAGGAAGGTGGGGGGAGAATTTTTTTTATCGAAAAGTATTTTCAGAACCTCCAGAGGCCCTCACTGACTTATAATGCTGAATCTTTGCACTCATATAGGGTCGATCATTAGACAAAACCTAAAGGAACCGGATATTCGATTAAAACGATTATTTTCGTCGCTATGAGCCAAGCGCCATACATTGTTTTAAAAAATAAATGCAACTTTATTTTTAAAAGTGATAGTTTGTTTGCATTTGACAGACTTAAATACTAGTTTTTATATATAAAACCGATGATTTCAGTTCAAATCCATTTATTTTTTAAACATATATTCAAAATTCTGCTCATACATTTTTATAATTGAGTAAAATGTGTTCTAAATCGATATTGAAAAAATAATTCTGCTTCTAAGGTAACCATCTGATCTATGAGCACATAACAAAGAGTATGCAAATAAAACTGAGTAAATAAGCAGTCACAGTTTTCACAGTATCATCAACTCAACATAAAAATCTCTTAAATAAATAAAATTTTGAAAATTTCAGTTTGTAGTGTAAAAGATTAAACCAAAGACTCGGTAACGTTTTAAGAATTAATTTTCTCATACCTTATTATAAAAAATATGATGTGTCCGATACGTAATTTTTTCTATAGGCAAGACCGGACTTATGACAAGGGCCACAGTGGCACGGGCGGCGTTATATTATTTTTTTAACATTAAGTGTTAATCTGACTGATATTAACAGTTTTAACACTTTTAGTATCAGTTAAAGTAACATAATAACTTTTATAATAAATCGATCCTACCCATAACCACTATAAACACTATTTAATTTTTTACATTGAAAAGAATAAACTGACCGTCTTTCATATGGTATGTCACAATTTTGAAACCTCACCCAAGAGTTTTCGTAGAAATTAACACGTTTTACAACTCCCAAAATATCCTCGATTGGCGATATAGGCCAGTTAATACATCAAGTCTTTCTGCGGTGGTTATTTTTGTGCTGTTTTACACGTTGTTGTCATAACAAAGGTGAGTATCCGCTCCAGGCTGTTTCTTGCAATCAGAATTCTGCAGAGGCATACGCTACTTTCTCCTTTTCCGTTATTAGCAACCTACATAGGAGATTGTTATGGAGTTTTTATTTATTGTCTTTTTTTAGAAGGAAAGTGAAATTAAAAATAGCGATAACAATGGTTTTCCCTTTTTTTATAATTGGGTGTACTTTTTCATAGAAGTGTTATATTGTGACGGATATCTTTTTTTTTTCTATAATCATGTAATTAATTTGTATAAATAAAATTAAAAATCCATCTTATCTTATCATCACCTGAGAATGGCTGCACTGAATTTTATGAAATTTTGATGGGTAGGCTTAGTATGGTCTCACTTAAAATTTAAGCGTCCGTCTGTCCTTCTATCTGTTTCCATATTCTTTTGACTAGATATGTGGGTCTGAAAATTTTCCCTGACATGGAAAATTTCAGAAAATTTTCCATTATGTTTTTCCATATTTTGCACTTTTTATTTTCTTCTCTGCAATGAAATACAATATTTTTTCCACACCGAAAAAAAGGGGGGTTGAAAAAAACTCACCCCCTTTTTTTCCAACCCTGGTCAGCAGGCATTTTTTAAACATTGTTAATATAATATTTAATTAGTTATTTTTAAATTATTAGTTTTTAATTTTTCTTATAATACTTTTATATAACAAAAAATAAAGCTCGCTGCTTGTGAGAATAAAGCTTTCTAATCCTTCCTTAAAGAACGCAAGCATATGAAAGTTAGATATTTAATAATTTATTTCTTACACCTGCAATAAACAGTAAATTCTTTATGATTCAGAAAGGGTTTAGCAATTTTTATTTATTTTTAATTTATTATATCTATTGTGCATTGTTTTAAATTTATGATTAACAAAAATATCATTTTTATTATTATAGATTAAATATAATTATGTTATAACTTTTCAAAAGAACAGATACTCAATGAAAGTATTAAATAGCAGCTATTGACTTACTGAAACATATATGTATTAGAAAATTTTGTGCATAGAATATTTTCATATATTTCTGAATTTAAACCACTTTTTTAATCATACTATTTAATATATATATATATATATATATATATATATATATATATATATATATATATATTTAATTATATATACATATAATTAAAATTAATTAGGTATTGAAAATATAACTATACATATTTTGGATATTAAAACAAATACTGCTGATAGAATGTTCTTTGAAAACTTCTATATTAAATAACAATGTACTCTTTTTCCATATGGATTAAATCAATTATATCTCAATGGTAATATTGTAAAAAATAATTTTGTAGATAATAAATATTCTATTTTAATCACCTTTTTTTGAATCCTCTTTTACATAAAAGTAATTCGGCTAAACTCAAAAGATTTAAACGCGGTAAAGGAAACTCCCCCCAACATGATTTTAAAGCTGAGATTAAAAGTATGCATCAACATTTTAACAACACATTTCAATGGAAATTTATAAAATGATGGGTATTTGCTGTTAAGAAAAAACAATTAAATGCAGTTTATGCTATTTTCTTAAAGTTAAATCTTACTAATGAACATTTTAATCATATTTTCTATGATTTGCTCATTACTAGATCAAAATATTTAAAAATAAAACTTAATCAATTTCATAATAATAACTGTTCTAATTCTTATTGTGTAATATCTTTTAAGCATCCTATTTATAATTCTATAAACTTTAAGAATTTATTTAATCAATTTCATCATTTATTACCTGTAAAGGATTTGAATGTTACTAAAACTTTTAAATACAACAAGCCTATTGGAAGAATCATTTTTCAATTCACAATGCAATTCAATTCACAATGCAATTTCAAAATCTCTATCAGTCGACAAAGATTCCTCGACAAATGTAGATGGCGTATTTATTTGTAGTGTTGATAATTATGCTAATATTATAAATCCACACTTGGGGCATATAGTTTCTGGAGACTTAGCCATTGTTAAAGATAAATCTTTAAGAACTATAATGTCATTTGGTACTAAATTCAGGTTATATTCATGTAATAATTCTAAAAAAAATCTTAAAGTCAATCAATCTTGACCTTGATAAATATATTTATAGATTAGCTTCTAAATATGCTCAGCCTTTAGAGGCATTTAATATGTGGAAATTTACTATTTTAAGATCTATTTAAAATGCCATTTGTAGTATCAATTTATCTAGATCTATATATAATATGGATAATATAAAACACTCTGTTAATGATTTACATAGATGTTTTGTTATTACTTATGTTGATAAAGCCTTTAATAATTACGCCATTATCTGTAAAAAATTCTATATACAATATCTGTTAGATTATTTAAAAAATAATAGTCTATTTAAACTCTATTCACGCTCTGTTAATAGTATCAAATTGAAAATTATCAATATCTATAGTAATTTAGATATTAATAATAAATTATTGAAATTTCCATATATTGTGCTTATACCTAAATTTCATAAAAATCCTTTTAAATTTAGAACTGCAACCAGTGGTCATAATTCATACTCTACTATTGCTAGTAAATTATTACTAAATTATTTAAATGTACTAAATAGTAATTTACGAGATTCTAGGGATAACTACATTATTTTAAATAATGGTAAAGAATTAAAAAATAAATTAAAAACTCTTGGTAAAATAATAGGATTTCAAACTTTTGATTTTAAAGATCTATTTAATAATATAAAGATCACCGATCTTTATGATGTCATTTTAGTTTTATATAATGCTTACATTACTAATAAATCTTATCTTACTAAATTTACCAATTTTCCTAAGCTTCTTAATTTTGTTCTTTTCAATAATTATATTTTCAAAGGTAATAAATTATACCTACAAGTCTCAGGGGTTCCACAAGGTGGCTGTAGTAGCAGTATGTTAGCTAATTCATACCTACAGGTATATCAATATGAAAAATTCTTTTCTTCAACAGATTATAAAATTTACAGATATGTAAATGATCTGATTTGTCTTGTATTTACTGATAACTATGTCATAGATATAGATTTCTATTCGGATAATTTGGAATTAATACTAATGAAACTTCTATTAGTAAAAATATTAATTATTTGGATTTAAATCTAATTATAGAACCTACTAATGGGATAGTTACTAATTTATATGATAAAAAAGAAATTTCAAATTTAATATTAATAAATTATTACCATTTAATTCCTGCAACTCGATTCAATTGTTTAGAAATATTATACTTAATCAACTTTTTAGAATTTATAGATTATCAGATAAAAAATTTTCATGCTTTGCACATTAATAACCTCAAAATTACCAGTAAATTTTATAAATATCCAGCATATTTAGTAAATGGAATAGTTAATAAGTTTCGATTAGCCTAAATTCTCATAATCTCTCCTTAATATCTTATTTTAGCCATACTTCTATATTCTCTTGAATTTACATTATAATATATTTTCATCTTTTACTTTTGTAGCTTTAACTGTAGAATACCTCTTTTTATTGCCTTTACGCAGTACGGTTTTTATTATTCTCTTTGGCAATAGCAGATCACTTCTTTTCACTTCTGAGTATGGCAGCATTGGTCTAGTCATTTATTGATCGTCATGGTTGTACTTTAGAGGTGTATTTTAAGGTATTTATATTTCTTTTATTTTTTTCCAATCTTTATGCTTGTCGTCCATATAACACAAGTTTATAGATAAAATCTATCTTGTGTTTCAGAAACAAGCATTTTTGTGTTCATTTCGAAGGGATATATGGACTTGAAAACGAATTTTTTCGAAATGAACTATTCTTAAGCCTAGAGCTCTTCCACGTGCAAGCTTTTTTGCTTGATTTTTTTGTTTTCCTTTTTTCATTCCCCACCTTTGAAATTTGTTGATTATCTTTGTCATTATGACCTACATTACGTTTTATAATTTCCCCTTTATGGTCGAATTTCCTTTATTTAATTGTATTTTGTAGGCAAATTTTAAGATAGTGTATTATGAGTTACTACTTACATTCTACCATTGGATTTACAATTATATAAATATATATATATCCATTTTTCAAGGCCTAGCCCTTGTCCACGTGTATAGCAATAATGCTTTCCACGTGTATAGTAATAATAATTTTTTTTATGTTTTTCTATTATCGTTTCCATACCATTGAAATTTGTTGATTTTCTTTAATTTGATGACTCGTAATTTGTATTTTTTTCCATTTGATTGAAGATTTGCTGTTTCATACTCTTATTTTGTGGGTGTTTTAGAAAGTTAGGCTTATCGGGTTGCAGCTTCTCACTTTTCTTTCATTGGATTTTCAAGCTATTATATATATATATATATATATATATATATATATGACTGCAGCTCTAATGTAAGAACAAATACTTTTAAAAGTCACTGGACATATTATTCCAGTTTAAATGTAATTTTTAAGAATAAATTCAAAATTTTCCATTTGAAAATTTTTCGGAAAATTCACATCTCTACTTTTGACTCTTACCCCGCACTCTCAGCGTGTTTTAATAGTTATATGAGCATTCAAATAAACAGGGTCACATCGTTATTTGAGTCTCCAAACTAAAGTGATCTAATTTGTTTTCTGAGCCTCTCTACAATAAATGGAATTCAAACCCGATAGTTGTTTGTGTCTTTAATTCTAAAATTATGTAGCTTAGCTTTATAAGCAAGGGCAGATATTCAGGATTGTGGGCATAGAATCTATACCATTTCTTGAATAAATAACTCTACGCCTGTTAAAGGGCCATAAATAAAATATCTCTCTTTATTTCTGTCCATTATAAGAATACCTAAATCTCAATCTATGAAGAAGATATCATTCATGGGATGACATAATATGTCACATATTGTTTATGTTTACGCGATTGCAAAAATAAGATGTAACCAGCAAGGACAATTGAAAATAAACAAGAGCACTTCAAGTCAATGAAGTTAAAAATAAACAAGTTAATATGTGCGAGTTTATATAGACAATTCCTATATGCCAATGCAGATATAAGTGGTAAATAGAGTTCTAAGTTCAAGACGAGTTCAAAATGAGCGCTTAATAACTTTGCCAACAATGACTGCAGTCAAAGATGCTTCTTCCAAATGACATAACAAGAAATGGCAACAGGTACCCTTTTAGTGTCCATAAGAACATAGCATTTTAATTAATCAAGTCAAAATATTTGTCATCACATCTAGTAGCTCTAAATGTAAATTGAGAACTTATTGATTGGTGAACTATAAATTGGTAATTGTAAACTTAATGAGTGAAATTGTAAAGTGAAAATCTTAATGAAAAGGAATAATAATAATACTTTTAATAAATATTTAAGTTTGACAAAACAAAGTGCCATCACTTATTATCTTTTGCATTTTAATGTTTTATCTTTTAAGAAATATATTTATTTATAGGTTGATACTGGACGCTGCAAAAAGGTAGGTTATATGTCGGACACATGTGTACACACGATGATGTACACGCCATTAAGTTTAATATGTAAATCCTAATTTAATGATCACTCGACCAAATAACGAATCAAATTAATCGATAATATTTTTATCGCCGCAGTTTAATTGTAAAATTGTTTTTATCCATATAAATAAAATTGTAAGTTGTGCTTCTGTGTGTTCTGTTTAGTATCTCATCAGGGAAACATCCCACCTCTTTTCTTTAGTGAGAATTATTATAAAATTTTAAAAGAAAAAATTTCAAATATTAAAAGCTCACCGTAAATTGTAAATTAGATTTCTTTACATTATATATTCGGAAGGGTTATATATTTGGTACGCAATGAAATATTTGGAGTGAGACACTACACTAGGCTTTCTCTCATACATTTGTGTTCCATATATATTGTTTAGGTTCTCTTGTATCATAATCGGCAAATAGAATTAGAACAAAAAGTATTTTCATGAGCTTTCGTTCAGAAGTTGTTCTTTTAAAAATATTCTTGTAACGCTCTTAAATATTAAAAATTATATATATTTTTCTAGTTGGCAACGGCTTATTGATACATGAATAGAATGCATTTGGATGATTTTTATTAATATATACATACTACTATTCATCTCCACCCACGCTTCGTGGGCTAGCGAAATGGATAGAGGTCCCTAAATGTGACATACATCTAAAAGTTCTAAATATTAAAAACCATTTCAAATTAAAGAATAAAAATGGCGCACATTTTATAGTTGTGTTTGCTTGGAAATTGTGGTATATAAATTAATATTTCATCTCCAATCACTGTATGTGGCCTTAATTTCAACGGTTTTAGAGATTTTAATTTAAATATCAATAATGAGAAAAAATATTTTTAATATTTTGAGCAGAAATATAGCCACCAGGTGATTTTGGCATGTGAAACGTGACTCTGTTACTATGGTTACTAGAATAAAATTCTACATAAAATTTGAATTATAAAGTATAAAAATATCGTCTGCTATAACATTAAATTCAAATATCTCACGAATGGTTGACTGTACACCAATAGCGTTGATTAAGAAATTTTAGAATATTTCTTCTGCGCATGATAGTATAAAAACGAATTTTGTGTATCTAGCATTTCTCAAGTTATAGCTGGTAGAATATTGAAATAAAAAATTCCAAGAGAAATGAAATTTTTGAACAAAATTCTAAGATTTTTTTTATATTTCTCATTACTTTATGGGCCATATTCAATGTGTATGCGAAGTTCTACGTTTCTGCTTTCAGCTGCTTGAGCTGTGTAATTCGACTTTGTCAGTCAGTTTGTCTCTCTCAGCTGTATGTTATAAGTTTTAATACTATTTACATAGTTGTTCAAACTATCATATTTTTTCATGTTATGTTACAGCTTTGTGCAAGACTGTACTCTCAGCATTGCTTTGATAATTATGTTTTTCTCTAGAAAAATTATCTTACGAAAATCTTACACATCGAATAATTCGTTTTCTAATCATGCAAAGTTCAAAATATTCTATCTAGTTCAATTTTTTTACCTGATGTATTTACACATTACATTTTTATGCGGTATGAGTTAGATTGAGTTATCAGTCCCGGTTGTTAACGTGTATATTTGCATATCTCACAGGCATGCAAATATGTACCGCCCCCCCCCACACACACACACATAAAAACGGGTATATTTCGAAAGTGTTCAAAATCTGTTTAAATTTCTCGAATTCGAAAATTTTCGAAAACGCAATATTTTATATGTACAATAGCATGAGAGAGTTAAAGATACATATTTTGCATCTGACAACATTGTGTCTTTACTAATTTTGGTTAAAATGCAAAATATCCAACTGTATTAAAGAATTTTTATATACTTTTTTTTATAAGAAAGATCCGCCTTTGCTGATATGACTTGCAAACTCTCATGTTCTTGCCATACCCATCAAAATATGAAACGAAATAAGCGTATTCAGATAAATCTCATTCCCATGACATTAATCTGAATGAGGTTAATGTATGTAATTATAAATGTATCACATCATCGGGTTTTATTAGTTTTTTATTATTAAAATTCTTCTTATCCATCTTCTCTTTGATGTATCATATATAATATATTTCTAGAGATGTCATGGGGAAAAGTTTGCTCTTATTTTAACAAAATATCATTAATATTTATAGCGATAGATAATATTTTTCAATAAGTTAAACCTTGGGAAAATAGAACGAGAAATTTCTTATACACATTGAAAAGGAAAAATTTAACAAAATGGCATTATTGAAAAGGAAATAAATAATTATCTGCCATCGCCAATTACATCCAAAGTTTCACTCAGCCAGTCGGAAACGTATGTATTTGGTACTTCTTTTTAAAATATTATTAAGATAAACGCGAAATTATTTTCGGTGGTATTTGAAAAATAGCTAATCTCATGTCTTCATATCTAACCACAGTTCAGAAGCATCTAACAAAAGTCTTTGAAGGCTGGAGCACAGAATTGGTTCGGAGTGATACATACATGCAATGGAATGGAATTTATCTTTAATGGAGTGAACTAACTAATAATTGTTAAATAGGATATTAACATTCGCTTGATCACCACCTTGAACTGTCTAAAATATGTCGAACTGTCTAAAATTTGTCCATGGCAGATAAAAATATTTTTTTCAGAATCGAGTGTTTGTCATGAAGTCGGGAAGTTTATCACAATAGATGGTTATTTAACGTCACAATCGCCAGACATATTGCAAGGACATCGTGTGACGTTAGGCATGACGTCACATGAAAAACAGTTATTAGCTGCAACTGCGATATTAAGTTGTGCCAAGTCCCTTGTCGAACTCTACTTAGCAAACAAAAGCATCGTTTGACATGCTCAAAAGCTCACACTTGGGTAAAAAGTGAAAATGTATTTCTAATAAATAAATAAAATGAAAGTTTTTGGGTGATAAAAAACTTTTCCGAGCTTGTATTCGGCGGCAATGGCCTTGATAGAGGTTACACGGTATGTTCCACAAAGTGGGACATCCATCGGTCATAAATTTCGGACCACTTTCGATGGCTTCTATTTTGGGATATTCTCTTTTGTTTCTGTTCTTGCATTCCTGAGGCTATATACCATCGTGGATAAGGATTGGAAACAAAAGAGAACGCAACTTTCGCTTGCAGTTTCCTGGATCAGGAACAAGAGGGAAATCGTTAATGAGTGTTCGTTTACTGAAAACTGATACCTGGCACACATCTGGGAAAGGGAAAGTTTGGGATTAAAATGTTTGTAAAAATGTGTGACATTAAGGAAGATGGGGAGGTTATTGTCATTTGGCTTGATTCTAATGACTTTAAAAATTTTGAACTAGATTGGAACACTTTTAATTGCTGATTTACTTTTTTGCTGTCCGATATAGAACATGTTAAGGTAGTATAATAATGTTAAAAATCTGATTCTCTAATTTTGAAGTATTTACAAGTTTTGAGAGTTCTTAAGTACGAATCAACCATTTTTTAGAAACGTTAGAGTGCCTGTTTGTTAGTCCGAGGTCCAACTCTTAAACAAATTCAAGAAATACAAATGGAATTTGATATGATTATTTCAATCAGTAACTGAAAGAAGTTTATTGAGTTTTAGGAGGAAGAATGCATAAAGAGAAGTCACTAAATTAAAAACATAATTAAGTGATTTTCATGACATCTGATATGCTTATTTTAGAGTTATTTTAAAATGTACTCGGCGTTGTTCGGGTCTTATATAAGCGCCCTCTACTTAAATAACGCAAATATGCCTTTCATGCGTCCTAAATAAGCGTTTTTGATGCTCTCTAAACAAGCGCGCTGCAATTTGCTACACATGCGTACAAACATCTGGTTCGCCGATTGTTGGCAAAAGGAGATAAAAATATCTATGTGCTATATCTTTCAAATTTGCTAAGTTAGAAAACTTATTCAAAAAATGAAGATTTTAGGATGACTTAAAATCTAATAAATGAAATAGTAACTAATAAATGAAATGACTAACGAAATAACAAAATAACTTATGAAATAATGAAATAACTAATGAAAATACAACAAAAAGAAAAAAAGATCCTTTACCCCAGAAGTAAAATTCGCAAAATTAATTACTATCTCAGCGAGTTTCTATCCAATGCACCATTTATAATCAAATGCACCATTTATAATATTGAAATAATACTATGTTCCAGAAACTGAAAATTTATCTTTTAAATTCATGAATTTAGAAAATCGTAAATTTCATTGCAGTCCATGTCTAGACATTATGTGAGGTATCGTTTGCATACCACCTGTGTCTGGAACGCGACTATGTAAGATCTCGTCTGCAGCAGCTGAGATAAAAAGATTTGACGAAATGGTGGATAATGGATGTTTTCGGCTCTAGAAGTTCATAAATTTTAAATTATTCGAATTAAAAAGAAGAAAATTCAATAAGATCTATCGTATCGGGAGTTCTGCTAAATGAATTTCGTGGCTGGAACACATTTTCTCATACAGAAGATAAACACACAGAAAAATATTTTATTTTTCTATGTAAGACGATTACAATCCTATAGATTCTCAGCGATATCAGGTTACAAGAAAGTTTTAAATTGTGGTATAATTTCTCAATTTTATTTTATTAATTTATTTATTCTTTCTTTGCTGTTGTTGTTATAATTTGTTGATCTGTATGGAGTTTTATTCGTTGAACACAATATATTTTTGGTCTTTAGTTGCCAAATGTGATTTAACAGTTTTGGTATACGGAACAAAATTCTAATGCTCTTCTTAACACTTAAATTTCCAGCAGATGAAAGGATTTTGATCAACACCCTGAAAACCAAAATAACAATGTTAACTGTACTTATGTGTGCTTTTATAGTCAATGAAATTTCTTCGTGTTGTCTGTATGCATTGTTGTATAAACCAGCTTGTATTGGAGCCGACGTCAAAGTGTTCCGCCAATGCCTGCGTCCATGGACGCCAATGCTTGCAAAGGGGGATCGAACTGTTTAGGATAAGGTATGTCAAATACCTGTCTTTTTGGAAGGTTCTTCGTTTGGGATGGACGCTGTCCCACCCGTAAGCAAAAGGTTAAATGCATTTTTTTCGAAACAAAAGTTTCAAAGGTTTTACATTTTTAAAATGCTCCATGCGTTTTAAGTTTTGTCTGAGATGCATGGAATTTGGCAAGAAGATACCTCTCACACTTTTAAATGAAACTGGGTATGCATTTCATAATTGGACTTTATTAAGGCAATTAAAAGTGAATAACAACCTAATTAAATGATGAAAATTAAGTCTTAATTCAGAAAAATATTTTTAAAAAATTAACTTTCTAAGAGATTTAAAAATGAATACCCAAATTTGTTCATAATATGTTTCTGAGTGATCATAATGCAAAATGAATCAAAAATCTGAACAAATGGCACGCAAGGAGCATTTTCAAATTTTCGTTAAAAAAAATTAAATTAAAATAAAAATACAAAATTATAACAAAATTGAAAGAAATTGAATGGTATTGTATATAGTAATGTTAAGAGGAATATTTATACAAATTTTCATGTTTCTAAGTCAATAAATAAATAAAAAAAATTTCAACGTCCACCGTCCCCTTAAGATGTTTTCTTTTTATTCTTTTCGACAATGAAAGCGAAAAATTTCATCATGAATCTTTACATTGTTTCACACGGTATTAATATTAATCTAAGCAGGATTACATATCTAGACATTTTTTTTTGTTTCATCTCCACTTTCGGTAATCTTTAAAATCCAGTGAGGCGTGGAACGTTGTTTTTTTCATCCATTCTTATATTTCGTTCTTATTTTGGATTCTACATTTTCCCCGTACCAAGTAGTGCATGTCACACGAGTCACTAGTGTTACTTTTTCGAGTCGAACATTTTCTGCAGTTAATAACTACACGCTGTTGTGAGTTCTCTTTAAAAAAAAAAAAAAACGTTCGATGACATTGTGAAAAACGAAAATACAACGGGATTGTCACCTCGTTTGAGGAGTAAAAAATTAGTTTATAAGGATGATTTTCCCCACCCACATAATATCTCTTGTTGGGAAGATAAGTTCCTCAAAATGTCTTGTTTGAAGAATGACGATACGCCAGAAGCGTGCGAAAACTGCGTCTAATATCTCAGAAGGAAAATATTTTGAATGTGGATAAGTACACGAGTACCAGTAAACAGCATAAAAAATTTGGTATAAGCTGAAGATAAATTTCATTATATGAATAAACTTACTTAAATAATCTAATGAACTCAATGTGGAATTTTTATTGGTGACAATATATAACACCTTTAAAAAGTATTTAAAGTATCTAATAATTGAACCACAGCTTTAAGAGAAAAGGAAAATCAAGATTACCATAATACTTTAGGAATTATATCTAAGTGTTGCTAGTGTTAGTAAAGTCACATCTGTTCTCATTTAACACAGCAGGTAGGCGTGATGCTTAGTTTGTATATATATTTTTTACTTTTTTTTTTAAAAATTAAGTTACTGAATTATGAGTAGAAGTAATTGAGCACTTTTTCCTATGTAGAACAGGGTATAGGATATATGGAGACAAAATAAATTGCAGGGTAGAATAAATTTGAGTAAGTAAGAATATTCTTTATTGTTTGAGTTATAATTTGCATTGCACAGATAATTTTTTTTTCAGCAAAATCAACAGTTTAAATAAATAATATTTAATTCACCACGAGTCTTTCACTATAGAAATGTGTGCAATGTCAGTGGTATTTATCATACCTCAGCGCCGCTTAAATTGTTGTCTCAAACGATTTCGACATTTCCCCAACATGAAATTATAGCTCCTTTCTGTTACCTCCATGAACTAAACTTATTTATATATGTGCGTGCAACAGTGATATAATAAAAGTTGCATCGATTTCATATTATTTGGTTCGATATTTGGTGTCTTTATCTCCTCCGCAATTGTACAATGTTATATTATACAATAAATTGTACAATGTTATATTGTACCATAAATTGTACAATGTTATATTGTACAATAAATTGTACAATGTTATATTGTACCATAAATTGTACAATGTTATATTGTACAATAAATTGTACAATGTAATATGCGGAACAATCAGGTTGACAGCACGTACAGCTCGTACCAAGTATTATCTCGTACTAATACTACAATACATTTATTTTTTCATACGTAGTATTGAGAAAGTATTGTTTTCAGGAACATTTTCGATTTCGAGATTTTGATGTCAATATATGCTTTAAGACATCCCCTGAACACGTTTTGACTATTTTTGGAGTGATGTCTGTCTGATGTCTGTAATCGTTTTTTAGTATGCACTATAGCTGCTACAAATATTATTGGATTTTCACGAAGCTTCATATCCGACTTTGTCATCGAAAAAACTAGATCTAAATAGCATTTTTTTAAATTCGAGAGAAAATTTCGAAATATATTCAAATTTTATTTTTTTTTAAGATGGCAACATAGGGCAACAATTTGACATAATTATGCATAAAAGGGATTCATTTGGATCACGAAACTTAATAGTTCCAATCATTGTTGTCAAAAATAGTTACGATATAATTTTTATTTCGTGACATCATTGGTTCATCTCGGGGGGGGGGGGGGGAGGAGTATGTATATATATATATATATATATATTTGTTTTTTTTTTTCGAACAGTCACTATACTGCCATTGTCGATCAGGAAATTATCCTGTATCACCGCAAATATTCTTAAATTTCGAATCATTCGAGTTTTAATTATTGAAGATATTAAATGATTTTATATTATTTAATATTCTATGCTCCATGATAGAATTTCTCCTTTACACACACTGTAAAAGATTGCAGAGAAAGTAGTAAGCTGTTTCTAGCATAAAATACAAGAGCCTAAATTATATACAAAGTTTTTGTTTCCAGTCCGATTACTTTCCGCAGTTCTCCAAGAAAGAAAAATCCTGACTCGTTCGTTTGGGAGTTCCTTCTCAGAGATGTACCTTATAAAGCTCTCGAAAGTTTCCTTAAATTATATAATTCAGTTACCGAAACGATGTCAACTTGTTTCCGAAGCCAGTGGGGGGTAATAGGGGAAAATATGTCAGATAACGGTGAAAATGGGGAAAGTTCATAATTAGGTAATGTAAGGGAAGGGATAATAAATGCCGTATAACTGTTCTTCCTCGTTGACCTTAGCTTTGTGACACGGATTTGCTTCCTTCTTCGCAACCCCTTACAGCTGAATGCAAATTTACAAATTACATTAGTTTCATATAATGATTATAAAAATAATAAATATATATAAATAAAATTGAAAATCTCTCTCTCTGTCTGTCTGTTTGTCCCATCATCACGGGAGAACGGCTGAACCGAATTTGATGAAATTTTGTGGGTAGTCTGGAAATAGTCCCACTTAAAATTTTGTCCATGTTTGGAGTTTCTACGATCAGTGGTTGTTGAGATATTAGTAAAAAACGAAATTTTCGTTTGTCTCATCATTACAGGAGAACGGCTGAACAGAATTTGATGAAATTTTGGGAATAGCCTTGAAATAGACCTCCATAAATTTAGTCCAAGTTTCGAGTATCTAAGACCAGGAGTTGTCGAGATATTAATGAAAAATGAAACTTTTTCCTAGGAGTTCTACTCTCTAACTCAGTGGTTTATCTAAACGAAAAGCTTGAAAATCGTTTGAAAGTGAATTAAAACTTGAGAAAAATTAAAACAGATTAAAAAAAATTAACACAGAGTTTAATGGGAGATTTTTTGAACAAGCTTTTACTGAACAATAAAAAGTATAAAGAAATCAAAATGGTTATTTAATTTTGCAGTTTATGAGGAAGATTCTATCCTATATCATGTTGCTCAGAAACGCAATTAAATGAAATCTGTCTGTTAATTTTAATTATTATTTTTTCACTTTGAATAATAAATAAATGGATATAAAAATATATTTTAGAAGCTGAACAATTTTTTACAAGCTTTTACTGAACAATGAAAAGTATAAAGAAATCAAAATGGTTATTTAATTTTGCAGTTTATGAGGAAGATTCTATCCTATATCATGTTGCTCAGAAACGCAATTAAATGAAATCTGTCTGTTAATTTTAATTATTATTTTTTCACTTTGAATAATAAATAAATGGATATAAAAATATATTTTAGAAAAGAACGATTTGATTTTTCTTATAGCATTTTTGACTAGATAATATCAATTACGGTCTTCAGGTTTAAACGTTATTATTATTGACATTTTCGGGGATTATTGATTCAGGGATTATTGATATTTTCAAGTTATTATGCAATTTTTTAATATGACAAAAATTGTTTAAACTCATTGTACGTAGAACGAGTAATCTTCTACAAATACACGGGTATATCTTCTAATCTACGAGAATATAAGTAGTACAGGTATATTGACATATGTTTTGATATATATTGGCATATATTGGAATCAATTACGACCTTCTGGTATAAAGAGTACGGGGATTATTGATATCTTCAATGTATTACGTCATCTCTTTTATTTTGGCAAAGATTTTTGAGACTCATATTATAATACGGGTAATCTTCCACTAACACACTAGCATATTTTCTAAGTAGTTTCTAGCAATATAAGTAGTACGGGGTTGCATGTATTGATTCAATTCCCTTTTTTCTTTTGTAAATTTGCTTACAAAAGGGGCCAGGATGTTTTATTCTTCAGATCTGCCCGCGAAAATAATTTTGCATAGTGAGAACAGATATTCTTAAACTTCTCTTTAGGAGCAATAAATTTAATATTTTAACAGAATTTGCTCATGATTGCGAATTATAAGTTTCTTTATATACTCCGTACGAAGAACGGGTATGCTGCTAGTAACTAATATATGCATATTATATATACATGTATTATACATAATAAATAATTTGGCAAAAAATGTAAAATTAATATATTGTTAATTTGTAGCATTTTTATGCTTCGTGTGAAAATATACTGAATAATTATTGTATTTTAGCATATTTCCTAATTTAACGTTTCATGCGTTCTTTAATTCATGGTTTCAAGCGTGTTCTCTAACTCACCTCTGTTCTCATACGTTCAAACATTGTTTCACTTGTTAGGCAGAAGATTGGTACTTAATATACACGATTCGAATACTGATGCCCGAAATATTAAATGGCGAATAAAATTGTTGAGATTTTTGTTTTAATGAAATGTATATTATATTTGAGATACAGTTTAATGTGTGATTCAATTTGACAACTACACTTCACCAAACAAATTCATTTATTAACTTCTTCTGCGTAGAGCCGGAATGAACTTAAGAGTATGTTTAGAGTTGTTCCTCTTTGCCACTTTTCTTATAATATATGGCAATGTATAGAGGAAGTATTGGAATCGTGTCAAGAATCGCAACTCGAGTTTTCAAAGGATTTACACTTTTAAACACGATAAACTATTTTAACGTAACATCTGTGAATGTGTGTGTGTGTTTGTCTATGCCTGTCTGTGTGGGTGGGTGAGTGTGCGTATCTGTCAGTGTGTCTCTGTGTGTGTTTATGCAATGTATGTATCCACTCTAGCTCAAAAATAATTCCACGAAATTTCACAACATTTTGTGGGTAAGGCACTTGTGATTTACCGTAGAGCTGATTAGGTTTTTGGTACGATTAAGAATAAATGAACCTGCCTGTTTTTCCTAAATGGCCCTAAAAATTGTCAAATTCTTAAATAAAAGACTAAATATGCTAAGATTTATAAATTAAATGCTTGTTTTTGGCGACGAAAAAAAATAAAACTAACCTCATTACTCGAAGATGGATCAATCTCGAGATACTTGATTTTTTTTTTTTTTTTAATAATTTTGAGGAGTAGAAATCGTTTTATCCTGATGCTTATTAGATTTTAGCATAATTCGGTAAAATAAAACTCACCCTTTTTGCGAAATGTCCTGCAAAAGTAGTCAAAATGAGAAATAAATGACTAAAGTCGCTAAAATTTATTTTTTAAAATCCTTATTATTTATGTAATTTTGGAGAACGGAGCGAATAACACTAACCCCATGAGTCCAAGATGATCCTTGAAGATATTTTATGTTTTTGGAATTTTGAGGAGTTGAAGACGTTCCAAAAGTTGCCCCCCCCCCCCCTCCCGAAAAAAAAAAAAAAAAAAAAAAGAACCGAAGAATCATTAAAAATGAAAATTGTATATATTATCAGAAAAGTATCTATGTTATTTTCTGCAAATGAACTCAATTTAATTCATCATGAAATAAAAAATAAGATAAGGAATTTCAATCTATACGGTAATTCATGTGCTTCATACATCAGCTTTTTACTCTCACTCTCTCCCACTTCGCCGCCTACTTATTCAAGGTTGGATTTTAAAATGTTATTACAACAAAAATAACAAACAATAATAAACCTGATGTTAAACAAATAAGGAACATTTATTCTTTAGAATTATTTTTAAGGCAAAGTATTTGTAATTAAGGAAAACAGAATAACATATTTCAATAAACTGAACTCTCTTATCAAAAAGATCTTACCTTATAAACATTTAATTTGTTTTGTGTCTGCATAAAATGCCTTTATATAAAGTTTTTATAATTTTATGTTTTGGCTCTAGATTTTATATTTTCTATTTGGTTTTTAGAGATTTGAATCACAAGCAATAGCATCGCCAGAAAAAATCTGAGGGGAAGGGGGGGGGGGGTAACAATATATGTTGTTTATCATTTCTCCAATTCTAAGTATCATTTCTTCGAAATTAAACGCGTTCTGATAGGTACCGTGGGTATGTGAAGGGGGGGGGATTATGACTCCCAAACCCCTTCTTCTTAGAGAGGCCACTGATGTCGCTCATAAACCAGTGTTTGTAAGCGACATTTTCCATAACTTATACAAAAAAAAAAAAAAAAAAAAAAAAAAACCCGGCATGTTCAATTTCTTTAATTTGTCGAAAGCAAAAAAAATCTGATGTCGGCAACGTAAAACTTTCTCTACATCGTGTATGAATTATTTTAATATATTTACATATCATTATTTAATTTCCTCGTCATTTATACCCACGTTACTGGAATGAGGCAAAAGTTATATTTAAATAGTGTTTGAACAAATTGTAATGGCACAAATAATATTGTGAAAAGTTGGTCTAATATTGTGACTGTAGGTCGTTTAAATAAAATTAACTTCGGATCAAATATAATTTGCATTGAAAAAAAATACTAAAATAATTATGACAAAATCACGCTCATAAAAATGTTCATAATAAATTACTATTTAAGTCATATTTTTCAGTGTCAAGCAAAGCCTGAAGAAACTAATCAATAAATATTTGAGATATAACCATTGAGCTAGATAGACATTATTTACCTGCATGGATATACCCAATTATGGAGTTTTTGCACCATGGACTTACCTCATCTTTTAACTTTACTTCCCTATTTTAAACGATTTTAAAGCAACAAATGATCGCAGAAAAACTTATTTCAGCCTAAGGAAAGCCATATGCTGCCTACATCATATTTTTATACATTACAGAATATATATATGAAAGGAAATAACTATCTTATTCAGTTTCACAAATGCGATACTATTTCTTTTCTGTTCTCAAATTGCGAACTTCTACAGCACGGAAAAGATTTCCTCTCCAGTCTAATCGCTAATTTTCCAGAAAAGAAAATCCTTAAACATATCGCCCCTGGTCGTTCCTTCTTTAACTGTACCCTATAAACCTCAAATTTCTCCTAAATTACATAATTTTGCATTCCAAACGATGTCAAACTGTTACCCGAGTAGTGGATTGTTCATCACGAAAATATGTCAGCTGATAGTGAAATCGAGAAAAAGTTCATTATCAAAGTGATATGAGGGAAGGAACACGAAATCTTGAACTATTCTTTTCCTCTTGGACTTTGACCTTAACCTTGTGGCACGGATTTGCTTTTCCTTCTTTGCAGTTCTCTTTTAGCAGACATGCAAATTAAATTGAGATTAAAAAGAATGGGTTACGGTTGTGAGTGTAACTCTTTTGTGAAAGGCTTAAACTACTGGCTCTGTTCGCATTTAAAAATAAGTTGGATCAGTGTGGAATAAAAGAATAAATGAGGAAGGATTTTCTTTTTTTATTTCTGTATGGTGTTACATGTCCAGCGAACTCGATCTTGTAACGTTTTAGAAACACCCAATATTGTATTCTAGGGTATTTATAGCCTGTAAGCTTTTGTTATTTATGATGAGTTCGGGGAAAATTATATGATGTACTCAACATATTATGTACCCTACCAGGGTCTTTCTAAATACCTTGAGGATCGACAATGGGGGGGGGGGGGGGGGGGGAATACCACTCAAGTAGGGAGCGTGGGTACCAAGGGACAGCTCTCATTTTCGTTTTGAAGAGAGGGAAAGGCATGAAAAATTCACAATGAGGGGGAAGTCAAATATGGTGAGGACACGGTGACAAATGTTTTCAGGAATTCGTAGTCAATTAAAAATATTGACTGCAACTAAAAAGGCTGCGTGGAGGGCTGGGATCCTTCGCCAGGGTGCCTTGCTCTAAAAGTACAGCTCCGGTTCTGCGGAAATTTGATGCAAACCATTTTGAGATTTCATACCTTTTTTTAGAAGGAGGTTTTCGTTTTTATACTTGACGAGGTGTTTTCTTTTACCATGAAGTGGTGTTTTTGTGATATACAGTCATCTCAATGGCTCAATGGATAGTTCGTTACCGGTGGTAGATATTCACGCTGAGATAGGAGTTCTTTACAACAGTGCCCGAGCAACTTAACCTTGCACCTTTGGAATCTCAAGATGTTTCCAGAGAGAGAGGGGGGGGGAGGTTAAGGATTATTAAGAGTGAAGTGGCGACAGGAAATTCCAAAAATGTCCCACTACAAGGAGGTCGTATAGAGGTGAGAAATTTCATTCAGATGTGAAATTTACAGAGGATATTGCATTGCACTTGCAACATAAACTGAAAAATTATCGTTCCACTGGCTCAATCAATATCAACTGGATCATCGTAAACAGAAGTGAATTTTCAAAATATATGTTTAACTACCAATAATAAAGAAAATGTTTTTACATAATGATTGTTATGATATTACAGTTTTATTTATTTAAATAAAATCATAGTGAGCTTAACCTATATTATCATACAATATACCATAAAGCAACCTTCAAAGAAAAACAACAGATAAACAAAATGGCTAATTCCATGCAAGTTGTGACACATGAGTTTATAGTGTTTTGGAATATAAATATGCGTTATAAATTTTAAACAATTTTAAGCATGAACTTTTGAATATATTTACTGCTTATCAAGCAGAAAGTTTCTAGAGAAAATTTTTATAAAATTTGATATGAATTGAAAGAAAGAATGATAATTTTTAAAAAACGGTTAAAAATAGTTTTGGATTTATTATACAAACCCCTCAGTAAACAAATAAAAAATGTTGGAAATTATCACCAAATATATGAATAAAGGACGTTTAAACTTGGATATTCCGAAAACATTTATGATGAATTCAGATATAACAATTATATTTGAAAAAATAAAACGTGTTTTAACAAACTTCTCAGAAATAGGAATTTTGGAAATAATCTAAAATCCAAACATGAAAACAGACTGTTAAATTTTAATGTCTATTTTATAACTTTTCTTTCTAATTATGCTTTTATAGAAACAAAACAAAAAAAAACCTCAATCACGTCCAAATAAAATATTCTTAAATTAACTGGTATTTAACTGTATAGGTATATTCTAAATTAAACATATATATATATATATATATATATATATATATATATATATAATCGTTAAAAAAAAAAGAAATCTAAAGATCGAAAGTCAAATATTCAGTTTGAAGAAATAAAGTGAAAAACAAATAGATAGTTTAAAAACATTTTAAAATACTCAAAGGATAAGAGACTTGAACTTTATCTGATACTGATAATATTTTATGGTAAAACACCAAAATATTATAGTAATTATAGTAATTATGCATTAAGATTTTAAACCTATAAATTTATTCATATATATTACATTACACATACTAACAGAAATATAAGACGGCGAACTCCGTTCTAGTTCAAGGGAAAAAATGTTTTATCACACACCCAGGGGAAAAATAATAATTTTCAAAATTATTTCTAAAATGCATAGATAAAAGACAGTATATTAGCAAGAAAATTTTTATTTCTAATAATAAATTTATGGCAAAAAATAATTACTCTAATAATTACCATCTAAATGCAATAATCTTAAATTTATATTTAGATATCTTGAATTAAGATTTTACATAAATATATATCAGATTATATATAATAAATATTTAAATACTATATAATATTGTTAAACATATTCACCGCAAAATAAAGAAATCCAAAGATCGAACACTGTTATATTTTGAAGACAAAAAGTACAATATCCATATTCATTCTATGAAGAACAGACGATTTCAAACTGAGCACGCGATCTGATGCCACTTACCTGAGAGTAAAAAAGAGACCTTTAAAACCGTTGGCTCGTCTTCGTGCGAATGCGTCTGCGAGGAAGAAGGTGGCTTATATAGAACTCAGCTGACTGACCTCCTCTGGTTCCGTATTAAGGTTGCCGCTTCGTACTTTCTAGCTTTAGCTATTTTATTTTAGGGTATTTCTGGGAAAACGCGTAGGAGAAGAATCGCTTGGAATTTTTGTAAGTCATGCATTGCGGAGCCCGATGAAAACGAAAGTTCCGAAACGACTCGGACTGATCTCAAATGGACAGAATGCGAATTCGTTAAGGTTTTGGAATAGATGGGTCAAGGTATTTTTATGGGCATTCCCGCGACATGAAGTGCGTTATGTAAAAATGCTCGTATTTTGCTGGGAAATGCAAAGTATTTGGATGCATGGTCTTATTGTTAGGTAAATCTGGTGAGCTTAGTTGACAAAAGCTGAACGAATAATAACTTATAGAAATGTTGAAAATTTACTTCCGAATTTGATAAAAGTTTTCAAAATATATAACAGACTTGTTAATATTATGCAATATCGGCTAAATGTTTAATGTTTGAGTTCAAATTAGAATTCTACTCGAATTGATATGCGAAAATTTATTAATATCGCTTTGCATATATATATTATTTATTCCTAATTGGTGATCAGTTAGACCAGCGTTTCTCAAACTATGTTCCATGTAACACTGGTGTTCTACGAGATGAAATATGTGTTCTGCTATAAAACCAATCGCTCACAATTCGCCATTTAAAAATATCTCTTTAAAATGCTTTTAAAGTTTCCTTCTTCAAGTTGGCAACATCTTTATGAAGTCGATAAATTACAGTTAGTTGGCTGATTTACGTATTGTCATTTTGACAACACTTACCTCCTTAGCATAGTGAAAACTATTATTCCAATCCGCAAACCATATACTACCACCGTTCCCCTGGCAATCGTTATCGTTTCTCTATAGTAAATAATGCTTTGCTTAAAATTCGAATAATTACAGTTTTATTCACATTCTATCAAGTTCGAGTTTTACACATAATGTATCTACACATAAAATTCCACAGAAGTAAGTGCATTCTATCTTGAGTATCATGTACACACACACAGACATCACCTCAAAAACGTTCGATTCGAGTTTAGGGCTGCTTGAAACGTGTTCTTCCGTCGAAACTCAACTTCGAATTTTCGAATACTTTCCCTATACATTATACACAGGGTCTCCAACCTTTTTGCACTTGCGGGTTGCATTTGAAATTTGGGTTAAATGAAGAGGTAAGCAGACTGTTTCAAACAAACATGTGTCAAACAGATTGACAATCGTGGGGAACAGGAATGGGAGGGGGCCATAAATCCTTGTAGTAAATAATTTTCAAAATTTTCCTAGTTTAAGATTTTTTGAAGATACACATTAACGAGAAGAAAAATAAAAATTTATATTAAAATTTGTGCTGAAATAGTAAAAAATTGAATTCTCACTAGTATGCATTACATATGATCTGCATTGTACAATAACTTTACGTACAAACAAACAGTTTTAACCAAATTTGTAATATGACCCACACGATGGGAAATGAATATAAATCTTTAGATTTATATATTCCATTACCAATATATAGAAAATATAAAAATTATAAATATATAATATTGGAAAAATTTTAGAATATCATGGAAACTTCAGTCAAATATTTATTTTTCAGAAAACTAATAACAATTTCTTACAAAATACAAAAAAAAAGTATTTTGTCTTGGAATAAAACACGATTTCGAGATGCAGAAAATTGAAGAAGTTGAACGAAGAAATTAATATTGGTGAAATAAGAAAAATTCAATTTTAAACGTAGAACATCTTTATATTTAAAACATTAATGCCATTATATTACAAACACATATATTTAATATTAAATTAACAACAATTACAATATAAAGCAAAATAGAACGCAAAAGTTTTTGGAAAAGGGCTATGCTAAATGAAAATTTATCTTAAGTAATAAGCATTTAACAAATTGAACCTGATATAAAACAACATAGATGTTTTATTTCTTTAAACCAGGGATATTTTTGTTGCTGTACTGCCTTCGCCAATTTTTCTATATCTGATTTCATTTGTATGAAGTGCAAATTCGTATGGTACTGTGAAGATGTTCATCAGTTAGTCGAGTACAAAATTACTTTTTCTTTCCTGGGATTCATCACAGAAAAGATTTGATCACGTGCGTAAATACTTGCAGTTATGTATCATCTTTTCGCAATTATGTATCATCTTTTTACAGTTATGTATTACCTTTTTGCAGTTATGCATTATCTCTTTGATTGCAGGAAATTTTTTTGTCAAGCATTTGTAGAAATGATGATATTTACTACCTGAAAACCACATTTCAAAGTAACATCATACTGAATTTCCAAAACTTCCATTTGGAGTGAAAGTGGTGCATTGTCGATATCCGTATCGAAAAGATTTAAAAATAACCGCAGGTCACATATTTCTTCGGGAAAATCTACAAACCTCTTTGAAAATTCATTTTGAAGGGCTTGGATAATTTCGACAAATACGTACTTTTGCGACATTCATTGATCAGCTGAAATTTCTAAAGAAATCTATGTTACGAAATAGTACAAAATTCGTTATGAGTTTATCAAGTAGACGAAGTTTTGTTTTAATTGTTTTTATGACTGAAAACATGTCAGCAAAAAGTTTATCTTTTCTTCGCAGTTAGTTTGACACTACGTACATATATCAAAAGATTTTAGACGTAATTGATTGGACACATCAAAAATTTTTAAGTCAACAAATAGTTCATTTACAAATGTATAGTTCATTATCAAAAGATTTTAGATGCTAACAAAGGTTAGATGAACGGTAAACATAAATTGGCTTTCATTTTATGCGAGACAAAGATTATATAACCTTTCTTTTAAGTAAAGAAAAATTATAACTTGTGCAGATTTTTTATTAGCTACAAAAAATACAGCAATTTGTGAAATAGTTTTAAAATTATATAATAACTTCATTTTAAAATCGAATTTTTACTTTCCCTGCTATACATGGTAATGTATAGGGAAAGTAATGGAATCATGCCGAAAATCACAACTCGAGTTTTCGA